>CM066146.1:5614000-7017500 GCA_033617975.1 Populus alba x Populus glandulosa
AAAAGAGGGTGCAAAGAAAGTTAAGGAATTAGAAGCGGAAGTTGTAGAGCTGAAGAAAGCGGTGTCAGATCGTGAGAATGAAATAGAGCTCTCTTCTTCACAGAGGTTTCAAGGGTTAATGGAGGCCACAACCAAGTCTACTTTGATTAGAAGCTTGAAGAAAGGAGTCAAATGTACCGACATTATGAGATCATCGAGCCAGAATCAAAATGTAGATCATCATTCTAAGAGATTGGAAGAGAATGTCGAAACCGAGAAGCCGAGGCATTCGAGGTGTAACTCGGAGGAACTCACTGAGTCAACTCTGACATCTCGAGTTCGTAGGGTCCCTAAACCACCACCAAAACGATCATTGTCATCGCTTGCGACATCATCATCGTCAGTTTCATCCAGCGGTTCTGATCACTCAGTTTCATGTCCACCTGCTCCTCCTCCGCCACCACCTACTCCACTTCCGGTGGCTAAGAAGATTGTTCCACCTCCGCCGCCACCGCCTCCAAAGGGGAAGAGAGCAGGGACGGAGAAAGTGAGGAGAGTTCCGGAGGTGGCTGAGTTTTATCACTCGTTAATGCGGAGGGACTCGCGGCGGGATTCCGGCGGTGGAGTAGCGGAGGCCTTACCGGTAACGGCCAATGCCCGTGATATGATTGGGGAGATAGAGAATAGGTCGACTCATTTGTTGGCGGTAAGTACCGGTTTCTCCCTATTTTTAATTTTTTTGAGATATTTACGATATTTGCCACTGGGATTTGGTGTCTTTATGTTTTTATCTGAGGTTGACTGTCTGAATCTTTTGTAAAGGAAAAATCAGTAGTAATTTTTTTATGAACTTGATGGCAAATTGGGCAATTTAAATCTGATCTAGAAAGTGTAGACATGAACTCTGTTTGCTGTTTGCTGTTTGCAGTGTGATTTAAGGTGTTTTTTAAAAAATATATATTAAAATAATATTTTTTATTTTTATCATCAACCTATAAAAAAATTTAATCAAAAACTAAAATAACTATAGATTTAAAAGAATAACTAGACCACAAAGGAACATGGTCATGTCTTTGCTAATGTAAGAAATTGACGTGATTAATGTTTGTGTGTTGTTTGGGCACATGATTATGGGTTATGTTTTTCCTTGTTCCTGCGATTACAAGGATTTATTAATTGCCTAAATAAATATAAGGCCTCTCTGTGTATGGTTTGACAGATATAAACAGATGTGGAAATACAAGGAGATTTTATCAAGTTCCTGATAAAAGAAGTTGAGATTGCTGCATTTACAGACATCGAAGACGTGGTCCCTTTTGTTAAATGGCTCGACGATGAGCTATCTTATCTGGTAAATTTTTAATTTTCCAAGAAACCCTTTCGATTTTGTTCAGAATAATTTAAAGACCTGGGAGAGATCATAAAGAATTTGTTTCCTTGCTTGGTATTTAGGTTGATGAAAGAGCGGTGCTTAAACACTTTGATTGGCCGGAGCAGAAGGCAGATGCATTACGCGAGGCTGCCTTTGGCCACTGTGATCTCAAGAAGCTGGAAGCGGAAGCCTCGTTGTTTCGAGACAATCCCCGGCAGCCATGCGGTCCTGCTCTCAAGAAAATGCAGGTGTTGCTTGAAAAGTACGTCCTTAATATTTATCTCTTTTTTACCCATCTGAGTCTGTATTTATTTGTTTTTTATATTGCAAAGAATGGAGTTTTCTTATCGAATTCCATAAGTTGTGTTATCGGTCCAGATTGGAGCATGGTGTTTACAATCTATCAAGAATGAGAGAATCAGTAACCATGAGATACAAAGGATTTCAAATTCCAACGGATTGGATGCTTGAAACAGGAATAGTTAGTAAGGTAATTTAACCTTTTCTCTTACGGCTTAATTTGGACAATAATTGGTGTTTAATGGAAAAATAATTAAAAAACAGTAACACGCAGACCCCACAAATCCCTTTTTTTTTTTTATATGGATTTCACATAGTTCTATTTAATTAGTCACGGAGAGAGAACATAACTTTATTGTTAACTATCTTGAGGAACTTTATTATTTCTTAGGATTATTAGTAAAAAAATATTAATAAAATAACAATGTAAAAAATATTTAAAACATAGATGATATTTGCGATTCAAGTATCGACTCCTTGGATCACAAAACAATTGAACGTAAGATTCAATAAAAAAAAAGGAGAGGAGAGAGAAAAAAAAAAACAAGATCACATATACATATTATAATTTCGATGACAACACCACCGATATCATTGTAAAAATCTTGACAAGTTGAATTTAATGATATCAAGAAAAGTCACCAATGATGATTGGAATAGGCTCCACAAGTACAACTTGAAGGAAAGTGAGTTCTAACACCTTTAAATAGCTCGTGTGGCCCATTCTATTTATCATTTGTGATTTTTTTTGTATTGTTCGAATTGTCTTGTCAAGATTGTGCTTCTGATGTTTTTTTATTTTTATTTCTTTTATTTTCTTCTCTCTCTTATCTCTTCACATATGACAAGGAGGAGAGTGAAAATAAATAAATAAATGTTATGGAGACATATCGAAACTCTAAAGACGACACTATTGGTACCGTTGAAAAGATCTTAACAAAACAAATTCAACGATATCAAAAAATATCACAAATATGAACGGAGTGGGCAACACGAGGTGTCCAAAGATATCGGGACTGACTTGTCTTCGGGTCCCTTGTGTAATCCACTCTAATCATTACTTGTGACTTTTTTTAGTATTGTTGGATTTGTTTTATTTAGATTTTTTAATGATCTCAGTGGTGTTATCATAAAGTTTCAATATGTCTTAGAGATCTTTTTTTTTATTTATTCTCTTTTTTTTTTAATTTTGTTTCCAATAATTTTAAAATTTGAGAGTGTCACAGGTAAATATTGTTTATCTTTAAACTATGCTATTTTTTAAAGTATTCTTCACTGTTATTTTATTATTATTTTTTACCATGCTATAATCCAAATAAATACTCCTATTTTACTAGGCATTATTATAAAATTACCAGGGGTAACAAGATGACAAAAGAAAAGTTTAGATTTTTGCCTTATTTTCTCTGCCCACGCCTGCCTGCCTACTAGCGTGCATGTGAATTTCCAGATTTCTAAAATTTATTTTCTTGTTTGCTTTAGAATTTGGATTCATTGATATAGAATCTCTAAGTTGCCCCATAAAAACTAGCACATTTTTTTTCTTTTTTGTAATATAGCTTGAAGGATTTTAAAGTTGTAAGAACCCAACAGAACTTCAAAGAATTTGTTTTGTCCCTTTTTGACAGGACTAAACTTCTAAAATTATTCAAATTATATGATGAAGCTAGCATAATATTTACTTCATGGATCTTGTACTCACTCTTCGCTAATTTCTTTTGGGTTTTTGCTTTGAAGCTTCATTAATAGTTCTGTACTTATTTTGTTATGTAGCTAATCAGTCTCCTCACACATTGTTGCAGATTCAGTTGGCATCTGTGAAATTAGCGATGAAGTTCTTGAAGAGAGTATCTGCAGAGCTTGAGACTGCTGGCGGGGGGCCCGAAGAAGAGGAGCTGATAGTCCAAGGCGTTCGATATGCATTCCGGGTACATCAGGTGAAGATCCATACGCTTGCGGTTGCCTTTAACGATTAGAATAATTGTACTTTTTGCAGTGAGGCTCTAATGCTTTCATTTTTTGTGGCAGTTTGCTGGAGGTTTTGATGTGGAAACAATGAGGGCATTCCGAGAATTGAGAGATAAAGCCAGATCATGTCATGTACAATGTCAAAACCAGCAGCAACAGAAACTTGTATGCGTGTCTACAGCTTGCTAATCTGTAGCAAACTCAGCTTCAGAATTGCTGTCTTTTGTTGTAAAGATAAAGCACCATGTTTGTCATCTATACTATGACCGTGGCGATCTTGGAATCAATATTCTTTGGTTCATTCTTTTATTTTATCAGTATCCTCAAGTAGTGAACTTAAACTTGACATGCAACTTTTATTGGGTATCCTGTTGTATATCTCAAATATGAAGAAAATCTCAAATGCCACCCTTACCAATGTTGACTTGATTGTTAAAATTGCGAGTTCCTCCTAAAATTATGTAATTTTATTATTTATTTTATAATAATAAAAATCATACGAGTCAATATATATATATATATATATATATATTATGTAAAATCGTGTAAAAATAAAAAAAAATGATAAAATCGTACTAAAATCGTTCAAAATTAGGTAAGATCATGATTTTTATTATTGATATTATGATTTTACAATAATTTTAGATTTTCAATTCTTATTTTTCTCATTGCATATATTTGTGTTTTCTCACTAACAATGAGACTTGTAAGCACTTGTATCCATGGATTGCTTTTTCAATCAATAATGCGAGGACGAAGAAAACATAATCTTGTTTAAACCCTTTTCAACAAATAAAAAACTATTTATTATGAGATAAAACTTTGAAAACTCTTATTCTATAAGGATAGATCATAATCTAAAGTTTGATTCATCATGTGTTTATATTTAAATAAAATAGTCTTTTAAACAAGTTTACAACCTAATGATCTAACAAGGAACTAGACTTCAAGATTAAAAAAAAAAACATCCTATTTTAAATTGTTTGATTCACTCATTTTAGTTCATACAAAGCTTACTATTGCACATGTGCAACATCACGATAATTATCCTTTTGAATTGGGATCTTCCTGGTGATGTGGGTGAAAAGAACAAGAAATTCTTATTCTTTATCAATAAAAAGAGGATGTAGTCGCCATCTAGTATTTTAGTCATTAAAAACACTAACTGGTCTTAGAGTTTGGATAATGGATTTTTTGTCTAATATAAATTAAGGTATTTTTTGCGTTTTCTAACCGTTGATTTGTCTAAGATTTAAGAAAAGTGATCATGAGTAAGGAAATCTTTATCTTGTCAAGTTAAAACATGAAAATAAAAGAAAGTTTCTTTTTATTCAATATTCATAATACATCTTACATATAAGTTTATAATCTCATATATTAAAAGATACAAAATATATATTTACAAATAATTTCATAATCTTGAACGGCCTAGGCTAGACCCAGCGGCCCAGACTAGTTACTGAGCTGTGCCAGTAACCCCCCCCCCTTTGTTTTTTTTGCAGGTGTGCATACCAACACAGGTAATTCTCCATAAACCCTTTGTGTAGAAGATGCATCATTACAATATCTAGATGCAGATACTTTTTATTTTCACTCTTCCTGCATGGATACCTAATATCGCCACCAGTAAAATTTCTTGGAATAAATGTTGCGAAATTAATGAAACCCTGAACTCCATTACAATAATCCATCCTCCGCAATCCTTGGGATGAATCTCAATACATCCATGAACGATCATCCATGACTTTTATCGAACATCTATAAAATTATGATGACAACATGTATTAATTAACTATGTTAGGTAAATAAATTTGTAAAAATATTGGTTTACCTCGAGATTATCTAACAAGTTAATTACAACTTCTCATAAATATTCATTATCAATTATCAACGTCCATACAAATTTATATATATAAATTTATGGAAATTACAACTCTACAATAGCATTGATAAAAATTAAAACGGACTTGTTAAAAAAACTATTAATTATTTCACCACAACACATGTAATTCGGTAATTCAACAAAGTTTCAACAATTTACAAACAAAAATAATTTTTCAAAATCTAAAACAAACCATAACAAATACAAAATTATACATTCATATACTACAAGTTTGTTTGAGAAATAACAATAAAACATATACATACACTAACAATATTCATATACTAAAAAAAACAATAAAATTGACATTTAAATGTTAAAAATAAAAGATGTATATTTACTTACAAAAAATGATAAAATCCACAATAAATCAGAACACAAATATTGTGAGCACAAAACTTAAAGAAATATGACTTGTGTTGAGAAGAGGGGATTTTTTTTTAGGGGGGCTGGTTGTTTGCAGTTTGGGAGGGGAGAGCTGGGATGGGGAAAAATAAGGAGAAATAGGGGAGGACAGGGTCGACAGAGTTGTAATATATTCACTTTTGCCGATGGAATCACCGATGAAATCCTTCTGTTGGTGATTCCATCGGCAATTCTGATGGTGAATTGATCATGTCATTATACGAAAATCCCAGTTTGAATCTCTCGGTAATTTTGCCGATAAAATCACCTGCAAAAAGTTCCACGTCAGCAAACCGTTATTTTTTTTAAATTCTAAATATTTTGTCTGTAATTTTGTTAGTATATACCAACCGTAATATTTTGTCAGTATATACCAATTGAATTACGGACGAAATAGTATAATTTTTGTTTCGTTGTTCTTGATTTGATTTAGTAAATCTTGAGTATTAATGGGCTTGGTCAATATTTGTGAAAAAATACTCACCAAAGAGTCTTTTAGCTCAGTGGCTATTTTTACGAAGTGCTAGGGACGGGGTTTAATTGGGTGTGCCTCGTTTTTTCATGTAAAGTTGTTCTATATGCCATTTATGTTACTGTGTAAACACTGTATGGGCAAGTCTGTTCCATGAATATGATGTGTCCTGCATGTGTGATGGCATGTAAATAGAGTTATGGGCAAGTCTGTTCCATGAATATGATGTGTCATGCATGTGCGATGGCATGGAAATAGAGTGCACTGTACGTGTCTGAAAACCAATCTTGCTCTCCTCAGGTCAATGCTGTAAATGATGCAGGACCCTTGAGAGGGATGCTTCTCCACATTTCTGTGGCAAACAGCCGTGTAATGCTTTTGGCAGATTTCTTTTGCCTCTACTTCCCTTAACCTCGTGTTATTTAGATCATTTCTCAGGGCCATAGAGCTCGTCCTTTTTAGGTTAGGAACATCTTACTTTGTTAGTCGTTGCAATTTGCAAATGAAAGAAGAATGTGAAAGCGTTGCAACATTCCATATGGGCTACTCATAAAATCACAATCTGTAAAGTCTAATTAAACGACAGCAAACAAATCTGACAATACATGGACAAACTTAAGCTTAATTCCCAATGGATTTCTACTTCCTTCACACAATCATCAGATGCCATTTGCATCTGTCACCTATCTTTGTATCATCTTAGGGTAACTATTGTGATTAAGAAAATCAATCACTTTACATTTGATTTTTGCCTCCTCGGGAGTAAATGAGAATTTTTTGCCCCCCCATAAATTCTATACAAAAGGAAAGAAAAGGAGAAAACTAAAGTGAGATTTTGATGTTGACCTTCACATGATGAGGGCCGCATACAAGAGTTGGTTCCAAGTATCAGGCAATCCAGGCAGGCACCAATGACTGCAATCTGTGCCAGACCCATCACTATAAGTTGAGGGATGAGCATCTTTTCTTAATTGTGATAGTGTTGTTATGTCAAGTAGATAAACTGGTTTCGTAATTGAGCTCAACACTTTGCTTACAACACCAACCGCCGGAGGTGCACCTGCCGGATATGTAGACCCTGATAGGGGCTCTGCTTCTCCAGAACAACTCTTTTGTGGCTGATTCCAGTCCTTGCCCCTAGTTTTATAAAAATAGTCGGAATAAAATGAGTTGTGTTTCTTGTAGTGCATCCTGCATAGCATTTGATGCTCAAACAACTATATATATATATTATTAATTTAATGCATGTTTTCTCCCCCACTTACTGATAATGTGTGGGCGAAATCCCCTGAAAGAAGACTTTAGTTTTAGAAGGATCAACATTTTGGTCAACCCATCTGCCCCACGTGGTTAATCCTTTAGTGAACGCTTCTATGCGGTCCATGTTTTTGTACAATGCTGGTCCATCCCGGATGTAGTCCCATCTGCATTTGCACAGCCAATAATGGCAGCTATATATTAAACTAGAGTTCCATATAAGAGTGGAGACAGCCATGTACATGCATATAAAAACAAGAAATTACTACACGACATAGCGCTGGCAGGGCGCGAGAATGGAGGGAGGAAAATACCCTTGGGACTTTCCAGTGTGAAGCCACCAGTGCCAGGAATTGAAGACGAGCATGTCCATCCCTTTCCATGCATTGCCAGCCTCTATGGAGTTTAGGTTTAACACATCGCCAACATTTTCTCGAACAATATCTACCAAGTATGGTGTTCGATACATGTACAACGTTAAACCGTAGTCCTGCAACACTATTTTGTTAGCCACTTGAAATAGGTACTGTAAATACTTTGTGTTTAAATGTCTTTCTTTTCATCTATGGATGTAGGCAAACAACTTTCTTGAATCCATGGTTCTTGTTACTGGCACTTTAGAGATGGAGTATATGACGAAGAGTCAAGATAATATTGCACAACTTTTTTTCTTATTTTTATTTTGTTGTTGGATTATACTACAGGAGATGCCCTCTTCCTTCAAGATCAATTTCAGAGAAACTAACCCCTGTCTGCTTCTTCATAATTGATGTGATGATCTATATATGTAACTCAACAATGGCCATAAAATGCTATGATCCACATCGCTATGATTTTAAAAACCTTTTACATATCAATTAGCACAAAAAAGAAGAAAAAAATGGTTCCAGCGATGCTTTTCAGTAGCGTAAGATAGAATCTCCTCAAATTCTCGTACCCACTCATTTTGAGGAGACAGAATAATAAATGTAACAATAAAGCAGAATAATAAATGCAAGATTCTTATTCTCAAGAACATATAATTATATTTATCTGTCTGGGCAGTCAATCACTCACAAGCGTCACAGTAGCCATCCATGGTTCTTCTGATGAAGAACTGGCCGCTAGACAAGCATTCACGTGAAGCTTAAAAGTTCTTACAAAATCTAGTTTTCATAAATATTAGATTAGCAGTTAATTAGCACTAATCGGTGGTAATTGAACTCACGGAAACACCACAGTACTGTTATAGAGCTGCCCACTAATCAAATTAAGATTTTTTGTGATTTAAAAAAAATTAATTTACAATTCAATTAACTTCACGAGCTAATTCCAATGATTTTAAAAATTATTTAAAATGAACTCTTTTATTTTTAAATTTTTTATTTAAAAGATATCATTTTAGTTTTTGTTTTTAAATCACTGAAATGAAGAAGTTTTAGAACTAACACGGGTTAGTTCCATAATCTATGAGTTGCCTAGCAATCCGCAGACCCGGTCCTTAACCGAGTTAAACTCTGAAGGAGAGCCTATCAATTATGATTGGGATGGCTACTAAATTTGTGTACGCTGATAGCTATATCCAATAATAATGTGATTAAATAATAATATACATAAACATTATGAAATAAGTAAAATAATTATTCACGGCAACCACAGGTTGGCAGCTTTTTCAAAACAGCTGTCAAGGGAAAGTGATGGGGCCACTCAATTTCTTCTAATTTGGTCCAAGATGGCAACTAATGATGTCCTAATTAATTTCTTTATCATATTTTATATTTTTCTATGGGCCATGGACTCTCTCTCCCTCTCTCTCTCAATGAATAAAGAGTCACGGAATTTAGAAAGCTACAGACGTGTCTGTATTGTCTCTTCTGATGGTCAAGCAGAATAACCGGTTATGAAAATGTAGCTCTCAAAAATTTGTATCAGAGGAAAGGGATTTTTTATTTTTTATTTTTAAGGGCTAAAAGGGAAATCCTTGTGATCATTCTTGGGACCCTCACTCACTGTTTAACGAAACACTATCTGAGAATGGAGATCCTTTACTATATTTTAAGATATGCTACCACAGAAGACTAGAAAAGAGGAAATTTCTGTGACTCTCTACATTTAATTACCAGAGAGAATTATGGGCATATTTGTGTAATTCGTGCCTCGATGTCTCCATGCAGCAGATACAAACAATCCATGTGCCTTTCGCTCATTTACTAATTGGCAACACGAGACCCCAGTTTGAATCGTGGAGTAACGAAGTCTAATTTGCCTTAATTAAACTAAACAAAATCTGTAGTTTTCTCTGGGCAGCATAAACAACAGCCACACATCAAAAGAAGCTCAGTACTCATTATAGTTAATACTGTATATATATAGTTCAAGGAAAACGGCCAAACTACAGTTTGGAAGCAGACCTTTTCTTTTCTCAAAAGCAGAACAATGGAATAATCAATAACATATAAAAATAAGATGGAAAATGACAAACATGCAATAGTGATAAGGAGATGTGCAGACAAAATCGGTTGAGGTTGATTTTGATTTTTGAAATGGAAAGGGGAAGAACTGGAAAAGTAGGAAAGTAAACTCACAACGAAGGTCACGGAGTTCCGCTTTGAAAAAGTTGTCTTGGCAGTGGGCACGGCAGCATGAATCATGCATGCTAATGATTCCCACATGTTCAGACTCAGCGAGTCCCCCACGAACATTATCTTCTTCCCTCTCCACCTTGCCAAAAAATCTGCACCGCTAAACCTACACAAGAAACAATAATAATAAAAAACAAGCATAAGCACAGTGCTTGTATGTGTTTTTGATCTTCCGTTCAACGAAAGGAATGATTTGAAGTGAGTAATTCTAGCTAGTAAGTATATACCTTGGTATATTGCAAGAATCGGGTTGCCAGGAGTATTTGAGATACTGAGTATCCGGTCTGCCATACCCTTGGCAATCAAACTCACCATCAATGAATGGACAGCCAGAGGAATCATAGAGAGGATAAGAAGCGTCAACCACCCATCTCCCTTGAAACAAATCACAACCACTCACTTGCTTTCTCCCCTTCAACCTGCTAGCATTGTAGTAGTGCTGTCCAGCTATGGCTTCTTGCAAAAGCAAAAGCATACATTGACAGAAAATGGAAAACAAAACTCGGTTCTTAAAACTCATCTTGGATTTTGAGTTCCTGGCAAATGTTTCAGGATATACCAATTTGCTTGTGAACTGAGCTTATATACAAGCGAGAAGCGAGTCCCTGAGGGAGGGAGGTAGTGAGGGAGTGGGGCGCTAGCTAGGGTAGGTTCACATGCTAAGTGAAGGAGGCTGGCACTGACTTTCCTTATATATAGGACATGTGTTGGGAAATCTTGGAAGGATACATTGATACATAGCGTATAGCTAGCGCAATGGGTAAGTAATGGGTTTTTAATTCTTATTTCTTGAAAGGTTCTCTTAACATTCTATTGGCCTTGCATGTCACGGGCATATTAATCATGTAGTGACTTGAAATTGCACATGCACGTTAAATTATTGGTGATTAAACAGCTAACTTTCAAATATCGGTGTTGACAATTTCAACATCCGTTCATCTCCGCTGAAAATAATATTTAAAAAAAAAACAATATTTTTAACGTTAATACAATTCAAAAATATTAAAAATATTAATTTAAGGTTTAAAAATTATTTCTAAAAAAAAGCATAGTCACACAGTAAAGACAAACGTAATCTTTTATATATATATATATATATATATATATATATATATATAATCATCAATTTTATTAAAAATATAACTACTCGGGCAATAGCCATAATAATAAAAAAAATCAAAACAATTTACGTTGAGAATTTTTAAAAGAAAAATAGATAAAACAGATCAACAGAACCACGTCGGTAAGACAAACGTGCTTTTAATTTAATTTGCAATTTAAGTCTATTGTCCGTTAATTTAAAAGATTTCTGGTCAGTCAAATCGATGATCCACGGTACATAATTAGTAAGAAAGGATAGGGATTTAAAAGTAAATAAACATAACAACCGCATAAACTGCCATCAATGAGATAGCAACATGAGATCATGACAAAAAAGAAAAGAAAAAGAAACATGTAAATAAAATAAATAAAATGTAAATTACTATGATCAATTGATGTTAATAGAAAGAAAGAAATAGACTTGAGTGTTTAACATGAATTGACGAGTGATAATGTCCATGTTTTTTTCTGGTCAAGTGTAGCTTAGCACAAAATTAAAGTATAGGTGAAAGGTCATTATAGAGCTAGGGAGGGAGGGACAAGGCTTAAGCGTGAGTAAAAAGTTTTCTGTAATTGAACACCAAACTATCCCTTTGTTCTTACAATTCCTCACTTCCGATCGATCAAGAAGAAGCTATATATGGTGATCTATCAAATCCCACCATCATGCATAGATCATCATTCCAATCGATCTCTTAACTAATCAAATACCTATCATGCCGCATTAGGTGACTTCATAACAACCAAAGCTTTTCATGCAATATTAAACTAGCAGAGTAATTAAAAAGCAATATATAGCAGATAAAGGATTCCGAAATGTTTGTTTCTTGTTTTTTAAAAAATTGATTTTTTTAATTTTTTAATTTAAATTAATTTTATTTATATGTTTTCAGATGTAATAATATTAAAAATAATTTTTTTAAATAAAAAAATTTAAAAAAAATAATAATAACTTCGTAAATATCCCATGATGGGAGGAATTATGCAGGGACACACACAACGCTATCAACTTTTTCTGCCTACAGCCAGAAAGCTTACAAAAATATGAGGAAGTCCACCAGGTCCACTATGAGCGCACCTATGTGATTGAGTTCCGAAAGTGGGCCTAACGACAGTGCCTATAGGAGCAGCAGGACCCAATGGGTCCACCAACATGGGACCCATCATGAAGTTGGTGAACCGTCTACTAGGGCCATTGTCTGGTCCTTGTGTGCCGTGCCGTCTATAGCTTGTTCCATAGATAATGATTTGTTTCTCTTTTCTTGCTAGTAATAATCATGCTTTTTTTAATTTTCAATCCTTCAATATCCATGGAATCTTCTTACATCAAAGGTACACATATCTCTCATTTGATAGAATATTAGAAAATTAATCCTCGTCTTTTCCTGCGAATAACCACACAAGATCTTGAAGTCTCTATAGTAATTAACAAATTGATTTTTTTTTTTACCGGAACCCCTGTACTATTTATTTGTTATGATCACAGAAAGAATTCTTGAACACAGACAACAAGATGTATTCTTAAATGGTTTAAGAAGCGATTTAGTTTAGATTAATATATAAATTTAATTAAAAATATATAACTTTACAATCAAATCCAAAAAATACCTTCAAATTTATACTAGACTGTCATCTCTAAGATTTTAAAACAATAAAATTTAAGGTGTATTTGAAAGTACAGTCAAATCATGTTTCTAAAAAAATTTTAATTTTTTTTATTTTAAATTAAAATTTTAAGTGTTTTTATATTTTTTAATGTGTTGATATAAAAAAAAATTAAATTAATATGTTTTCAAGTAAAAAATACTTAAAAAAAAAAATTCAATCACACTTACAAGCTCTTAATTTAACTAAGTTAAATTTTAAGATTTTGCATCATAATTTAATTATAAAATATAAACTCTGAATAATAATAATAATAATAATAATAATAATATGAGAATTTGTCAATCTACTCTCTCAGCAAAGTATAATTTTAACTATTTATGTTTTTATTTTTTGGAATTCTAGTTGTTTACATCACGAGTCAAAGTAACAATCATTTACATGGCACCTTGATGCAACATCAACTTGCTAAAAAGTTAAAACAACATGCATTTTAAGCCTCATCTTCCTAAATTTTAAATGGGAAACAGAGACTTCCACTACTGCGTTAAAAGTTAAGTTCTGAGAACCGGAAGAGGCAAAGTGGGTTTCTCCAAAAGAATAATTCAAAATGACACGAGGAACAGCAGTTTTCTACTCTCCAATGTCTCCACGTTGCTTCGTTAATAAACCACAAAACAGTTTTGTTGTCGGAATGGTCTCTTATGGCGGCCACAATGATACCATCTTCCAAGCAAAACTTGCTTTTCTATTCTAAATTCAATACCACCAGCTTAAATACCTAACACCAAGGATGTGAATTCCATTCCATTCTGTCTGTAATGATGATCATACAAAAATTCATCTCACTTAAAATCTTATTTCGTTCTATAAATTCTGTTCAAATTAGATGAGATTTTACTAAGAATTTTCTTAAATATTATTATATCTCAGATTAAATTTTTAAAGCAAGTTTTGAAAAGCTTTGTGAGACTAGCAATGATATTTTTATAATTTTTTTTAAATTTATATTTTTGCTTAGAAAGGTTATTTTATTATGTTTTTTTTATATTAATTTTTTTTTAATTTTATCATTCAATGATAGATTTATTGATAACTTAGCTTCATAACTTATTTTAATTTACTTTATTTGATGATATTATGATTTTATAACTTGAATTATAAATTTAAAAAGCTAACCATATTTAACATAAATAAATTAAATATATTGTCATCTCAATATTATTATTATTAATATTATTTTAATTTTTATAGTCAAATAATATATTTATCGATCAGTTCAACTCATTTTTTTTATTTTTGCTTGTGTTTAAAATTTAAATTGGATTGACTTACTAGTCTTCGCCCCTCTCAAGTCATCAAAATCATTAAAGGAAAATGATTTTCTTTGTTACTCCATTAATGAACTAATATTACAGGTTCAAGAAAGTACATTTTTTAATTTGGGTTTTTGAATATTGATTGTAGATTAATCAATATAATTATATAATTTATTTTTAAGAAAATACATTAATTAGATTAATGTTAGAGGCCGGGTGCCTCCAAGATCATTTATAAATATAATTTAATCTTTATTGATTGACGTATAAATCACTCCAAAATATCTTTTATCATCAAATACATAATAATAATAAATTATTATTAACGAAATACTTGATGATTTCTTAAAACTGACTGAGAATAACTATTGTTTTCAGAGATTTTAATGTCATCCATCTTCGATAAGGCAGTTGCATATTGTATGGTACTTTAATTGTTATGATTAATACATTAATTTCCTATCCAATAATCCAAAGAGGGTGTTAAGAAGGCTCTCTTAGATGTAACGTGCACATGCAGCATTAACTGATCATGAAAGAATATTATAAATAATTAAACAGCAAACATATATACCTCAACTAAGGTCCACTTGCAAATATTTTATTAAATATGGAAAAATTGTTATCAACAATCACAACCGATAAAGGTAGCGTTTTAAAATGTGGCATAAATAAAATTTGATAAAAACTTAAAAAAACTTTATTTAAATTTTTTTGATGTGCTAATGAATTTAAAAATAAATTTTAAAAAATAAAAAACATTATTGTTTCAATATATTTTAAATAAAAAATATTTTAAAAATCAACTGTTATTACAACACTAAACAGATACAAAATATATCTACTTTTAGATGTCAATGTCCTTCACAAATTTATTTTTACGTTTCAAAATTGTTTTTGAAAATATTTAAAAAAATTTATTTTTTTATTTACTTCAAATTAATATTTTTTTTGTGTTTTTAGATCATTTTAATACGTTGATGTCAAAAATATTTTTTTTTAAATAAAAAATATTATTTTAATATATTTTCAAGTGAAAAGCATTTTGAAAAACAACTGCAACTACATTTTCATATACATTAGCGGCAAATCATGAATTAATTCTTAATATTAGTCGACTCAGTTGTGATTTTTGAAGACATTTCTCTTAAATGATATATTTAAGTATGATTTTAACTTTCTTTAGACATTAACATTATGGTAATAATGTAATAGTACCATCATGCGAAGTCGATTTTGCTTATATCACAAGAAAAATTGTAATACTTAATGCTTTAGATGGATAAGCCAGTGTTATGAACAACTTCACTGAATAATGTTTTTATATAAAATAAACCAAACCCCTTGTTTTCTCCCTGTGAATCACTTAACAAAGACTATGCCCAATAAACAGAGTATACTTTTAAAAAATCTAGCATCTCAGCCACATCTTATAGATAGTTCAAAAGCCCACTTTCGCAACATTTCAAAACCTTATCTACTAAAAAAAACAGGTTGGTTTCGTTAATGGAAAAACAGAATTAATTTGCACTCAGCAGAACTACTACGCACCCACACATCTCAGGCACCGCTCACCATATACTTGTTAGCCGGGGGCCAACAGTGAAATTGTAATATTTCATATAGACCGGTGAGGGAGTTGCGGCTAGCCTTATTGAAAATAATAATTATTAACTTTGTCATAAGTATTTTGAAATGTTGAGCTCGTAAATAAACTTGTATTATCAAGAACAAAACCATAAAAATGATAAAGCCCAAAACAGACAATATATGACAGGTTAGGCTGAGCAGTTATATTTAATATTAGAGCCGACCTCACTGGCTGTTTGGTTGTGTCGACGAAGTCGTCCGGCTCCCTAAGAAAGATGGATTGTAATATCCCATATCGGCGGGTGAGGAGGTGGTACCTAGCTTTATCAAGAATGTTGGTTATTGAGTTGTCATACGCGTTTTGAGGCGTTAAGCTCAGAGATAGGCTCGCATCATTAAGAACAAAACCGTGAGGATGATAAGGCCCAAAATGGATAATAGATGACAGATTGGACCGAGCTATTACATATATTATAATTTGTTTTTATGAAATGAAGATTTTCTCCATTTAATAATAAATGGTCTCTAAAGATTGTACAAGGCTTTATCGGTTAAGAACATATATATATATATATATATAAGAAATATTTTTTAAATATCTAAGATCTTATTCACCTTAAACCTAATCTGTTTAAAGGCATATCGATATTGGCTACAGCTAGAAAGGAATCAGTTTCTTGGCTCTATTTACAAGTCGGTAATTGCATAAGCAAGACATCACATTCTTCCTGCCTCTTTATTCGACGTATGATTTGAGGGTTATTTGCTTCTCCTTTCTCTAATCATGATAACAGCCTCGTGTTTGAATATGATTTGGCTCTATTTATTTGACTTATCGACCTAAGAATTTCTTCCTAGCTTGAAAAAAATCTACATCTTAGAGAAGCTAATTGGATGTGAAAAGTTATATCCTCTTAAATTGCTACACATGTGATCAAAAGTTATATCATTAACAATATATATATATATATATATATATAATTAAATTTATGATACTGAATAAATATAAAATACACAAACTATTTTCTTATTAAATTTATAACACTAACTAAATGTAAGAATATAAGAAAATCAATATTTTATATTGCTAAAAAATACTTGTATTTAAAAGAAAAAAAATTGTTTTGTTCATGTTTTTTCTTCATTTGGAAATCTGTGAATTCTTTTTTATTGAAAAACCATGAAGAATCTACTTTTCAAACTTAGTATAAATTTAAAAAACTAGAAAACCGCTATTTTTTAAAATGAAGAAATTTAAACAAGTTTTTTTTTTCTAACTCTAATTTTCTAGCTAGAAAATTAGAGGATTAACTATGTTTCTAAATAGCTTTTTATATTTTCTACAGAAGATAAGTTTCTAGATTCCGTTGGTTTGGTTGGATCATCACCTCTCAAGACTTGGATCACCCATATATGTGCTTAGCACAGGTAGATGCATGGTTAGTCTTTAATTTATTTTCAAACAGCAGCATCTTTCTCAAATATTTAATTTGAGCTATGATTCGACTCAAGTGGCAAGGGCCGACAAACCTAAGCAAAAATCAACAATTATTTTGGGGTTGTTGGAAAATTGAATTTCTTACATCTAGAAATTGAGTAGTTTTAACTCTTTAAGTATTAAAAATAACTTCCTCTTGTACACACAAACACAACAATCATAGTAAGTGATTGAGTGGTTAAAGACTTCAAAGTTGTTATCTCATCAAGATGCATTAAATTTGTCCTTTTCTTTTAAGAAACAATTTTACTGAATTTGTTAGCCTTTTGTCCATGGCATGGTTATTGGTTAAAAGAGAAACTATTTTTGTTCTAGCATAAGCGTCTGTTTGATAATTAATATAATGTAAAATATTTTTTAAAAGTAATTTTTATTTGAAAATAAATTAAATATATTTTTTATTTTTTTATTTTTAATATCAACACATTAAAATTATTGAAAAATAATAAAAATATTAATTTAATTTACTATTTTTTATTCTCATATAAGGTACGCGTGCATGAATCAAGTTTCCAGTAGCGGACATATATGTAGTCAAATGGTATACGCCATACCCCTAGAAAAAAAGGGCTAATATATAGTGAGGATTTGAACATGAATTAACCCTAACTAGCTTCTCTTTTCTTTTTTTGTTATATTTCAAAAACTCCAACTTTCCTCATCCTTGAACCTACCATAGACCAATGCCTCGTAGTAGGTCAACGACTTGCATTTTTAAATGATGGCTTATCACCATATCAAATTTCTTGTTTTTAAGTAATATATAAGTCAAAAAACAATTTAAGAGGAAGACGATGTAGAAGTCCTTATTTGAGATTGTAATCTAAATACAAGTAGAATAAAATTATATTTTTTTATTTAAAATTATTTTTAAATAATAATAAAAATATTATTTTAATATATTTATTAAAAAAACATTTTAGAAATCATTGGAATTGAGGAAAAGAAAAAAAAAAGAAAAAGGAAGAGGAACACAACCCACTAATATTTGGTGGACCATTAATGGCATACAGTTGTGGGCTTTATTTGAACAAGAAAAGAGTTTCAAAGAAATGGACTATTTTATTTACATGGTATTTTTAAATGACCGAAAAGGCGTTGGGCTCCGAACCAGGCCTTAAAACTTCTGTTTGATTGCCGAGTGAAGAAAACGATCAAGGCCAGCATAGAAGAGAGGATAATAAAGCTGAAAGAGAGAGCGAGAGAGGGGTCTATAGTTTTAAAATCTAGTTCTACTTTGCAGGTTGATTCGAAACCTTCTCCATCCAGAATATAAACCGAACCGGATTGAAAAAAAATAAAAAAAATAAAAATCTTAATATGACCCGGGTTAACTTGATTGACTTAACAAGACCTGGTCAAGATTCAATTCTAAACTTGTTGATTTTTTTTTTTTACCAAAACAATATTATTTTAATTTTTTTAAAAAATTTGATCCGGCTGACCTAACAATCCGGTCAAAACCCAGAATCTGGACATTGAACCGGACCGGCCACCAGGTCAAATATTAAAACTATTAATGATATGACCATTATCATTACCATTACCGTAATTGGATTGTCTCATGCAGAACAAGAAGCAATGGCAACCCATCAGCTTCACTCTCTTTTCACTGGTTCAAGAACGAGAAGCAATTTTTCAATGAATGTGGCCACCAACTCCACTACTCGATCAGGGCTGCTTCACTGCTCCTTTTTCTCTTCCTCTTCTCTCTCTTTACCTTCTTTCTTCTCAGGTAAAATCTTGGGCTCATGGGGTTTTCTAATTTCTCCTCAAAATGGTTCAAGTAAGGGACTTATTCACTGGTGGGTATCTTTTTTTTTTTTTTTTGTGACCTTTTGTACTTGGATTATTTAAGTGCCTGAAATGAGCATTGACATGTGTAAGGAGTTTTTTTAGTGAGTCTCGGTTTTTTTTTTTTTTGCTAGTCTCGGTTTGTGATCTTTCCGCTTTAGTTTATGAAACCATTGGCAATCTGGCTGTCGTGAATGCTTCTTAAATATTTTTCTTGCTCTTGAATTAAGATGGGCTCAACCTTTATCAACGAATGTACTTATGAATTTGCCTGTAACATCATTCTTCTCCAATAAAAATCATATATATGTTAAGAGTTCATGTTTTATAGTGTTAGAGTGGTCATAGTATTCGGTCCTCATAAGAGCCTAACCATTCAAGTGGAAAAACTTGTCAGAGAACTTTCAGTGATTTAACTTATTGTAATTCCTCCATTGCAGGTTTATCTTTGGGATTGGATTTCAATTCTAACGTTGGAGTAAGAAGGGATATAGGTCGTGGTCCAGTGGTAAGAACTGGAAAGGCTGCACTTTGTCAAACCAAGAGAAACAGGTCTAGAAAGTCTCTGGCTCGGACTCACGGCTTCCGTCGAAGAAGGAGCACCACTAGTGGAAGGGCAGTGTTGAAGCGTCGACGTGCCAAGGGAAGGAAGGTCCTTTGCACCAAGTCCAGTCCCAACAGTGGGAAAGCTGCTTAATCTTTAGTTCAGTTTCAAGGTATATGGATCATATTTAGTTGTGCCTCCTTATTTGACTATGTAACACATCGTTAATGTGATTTGTGAGAATCAAAAGATAATGACCTGCGATTTTAAGGTACTTGTAGTTTTCTGATTTTAAGGTACTTGTAGTTTTCTGGTTTTAAGGTGCTTGTAGTTAACAAAGCAGAAAGCGTTCAGCCACTTTATTTTTTTATATATTTATTTTATTAAAGAAAAATGTCTGGAAATAAATAGAACAGGGCCTCAAAAAACAATGAAATTTATTCATTTTGCTAGCAAGAGAAGAGGCTCTTTTCAGATCACATACAAACAGCAAACAGCAACACAAGTATATACTCTAAGGAGCTGTAATTGACACGAGTGACAATGCCACAAAGACCTCCCTCGATATCAATATCCCTCGCCATTCTATGTATCCATTCTCCCCCCATGTAGTTCCCCGTGAATTCTCGACCAACCAATACTACTTGGTACTGTGATTGCTTGTCCCGTATCCAACCACAGTGACAGCAAGGACTAAATTGGTTCCACAAAATCCGGTGAAGACCCCACTTGAGTAGAACTGAAAAGGCTATCCTTTAGCTGCAATGGAAACAGATACTGGTTGTGGGCTACTGCCTTCAATAGCGCTTCCTTGCTGTAGGCAGGACCATTTTCATAACCTGTGATCCTGGCTGATGCATTCATGGTGTGGCAAATGCCTAGCTGAAATCCTTGGAATTGGACGACTAGGTTATCGGCTTCAGTAGCTAGACCTTGGTTTTGTATAATGAATTCAAGTGCTTTTTCCACCCGCTCACCCCCAACAACCACAGTTTTCTCTTGTGTCACAATCAAGTAGCTCTTGCCCGGCAAGAGAGATCAATTTTCCCGTAGAAATCATTGCAATTCCTTCCATAGCTGCCACAGCAGAAAATGCAAAACAAGATCCTACAAATTTTGCAGAATTCATACAACAGGACACAGTTCATTTCCTGATAATAAAAAAAAGACAGTATATTTGTTAACGTGTCTTCCCACATCTGACTTGTTTCTTGATGGGCAAATAGATAGATACCAAGTATAACATGAATGATATGAAAGGTTATTTAATAAATAATTCATAATCTTAGGTGAATTAGAAAAAATATTTAATATATTCATAAATAATATTGATTTTAAATCCTTACGCAAAATAAAATGAGATTTGAAAAACGTTTCAAATCTTATTCAAATAATCAATGACTTTGGTGTTGAGAACAAACATGATTTGACATAGTTAACAAATTCCATGCTAAATTAAAACATTATTGATGAAGTGAAAATAATTACATTGAAAAACTAGTCATTAAAAAATTAAGTTAAACAACACTAATATATGATCAAGTATGATGAAAATATAACCATTTAGCAGGTGGTCTAGTGGTAAGAGTTTGGGACCAAAGGATTTGCTCCCCCTATAGTCCTAGGTTCAAGCCCGGTAGTTGCTAATATTGATGACCACTGGAGGCTTACTTGGTTATTAACTTCAGGATCCGTGGGGATTAGTTGAGGCGTGCACAAGTGAGCCCAGACACCTCACGTGAAAAAAGAAGGTATGATAAAAATACAACCTTGACGGGTGTAGCTTAACTGGCTATGTCCTAAGTTTGCTTTCTAGAGGTCACTGGTTTTAGTCTCACAAACCTCAGGGTTACTGGAAGCTTAAATGATTGTTAACTTCAAGGTCCGTGGGATTAGTTGAGGTACGTATAAACTGACTCAGACACTCACGTTAATAATAAAAAAAAAATAATAAAAATACATAAAGAGATCTTCCCCGTATACAGGTAGGGATAGAACTAGAGGCTGATAAAGATACTCCAATTTTTTTAAATGACTTGTCATATTCTTAATCTCAACCCATTTCACTCTCTTTTCTCAAGCTTTGAAGAATGAGAAACATTTATCGATCGACTTAGCTATGAACCTATTTAAAGTTGCAACTCTATGGACCTCTGTACTTCTTTGACCGTCCAAGAAGGAATCATCTGCATAATAGCTTCTCTAGGTTTGCATTAATCTCTCTAGAAGATATCATAAAACTCAACTTTCCCCCCATCTTTACTCTAAATGCACACGTCTCTTAATTAACCTTCATGCCATACTTGTTCAAGTTAGAAAAAACATTCTCAAAGAGATACAATCTTCACCACCATGTCATGAATGTATGCTTTGATTTTATATCCTAATAAATTCTCAGACCTGAGCTGCTATCTTTGATATTTATGACATTACCTTATAATAATACATGAAGAAATATTTTTTCTTATCTTCCTTTTCCATTTTTATTTGATGATAACTAAAATGTATAAAAAAACGCATAGGTGTGGATAACTATTTTTTTTAGACAAGCTTTGTTTAAGTGGGTAAAGTTCATACATTCATCATTTCTTTTTCTTTCCTTTAAAAAAAAAACTAAAAGCATATTTGCTAACCAATCTTGATATTAAACTTCCCTAATAAATTAAGAAGCATATTTGCTAACCAATCTTGATATTAAACTTCCCTAATAAACTAAGCCCGCTTCCAATAACCCAGCCTCCATTAAATTGCATTACGACATGGACTTTGTGTTGAAGTCAAAATCCTTTAAACACACAAATTAAACACACAAATGAAGAGAATGAAAAAGCACCTTTATTCAATGAAACAGAGCTGTTATATATATCCAGCTATTACAACAGAAAATAGAAAAATATGCAACCCATGTTTAGCAATCCTACAAACGTGGTTTAGTAAACAAGAAATAAATCAAATCTTATCTCTTAATCCTAAAGACTAGGACATTTATTAACTGACTTAGTTGCAACAAATCCTCCCTTAAACTGCATTGTTTTTCCAGCAAGCAGTTTAGCAGCAGTAATAGCAAGCAGTTTAGCAGCAGTAATAAAAGTAATGGTTTATTCATTTGAGACAACACATATGCCCATCAAATTTCTTAGCTTCTTAAATGTATCCATCTTCAATGCTTTTGTCATGATGTCAGCAACTTGATCTCTTGTATTGCAGTGCTTCAACTCAATAACACCTTCTTTGCACAACTCACATAGAAAGTGAAACCTAACGTCTATATGCTTACTTCTGCCATTTCATCAGTTGCAGCTCCCCGTTTGTAGCAAATTCCCAAGTCCACTGTGCCCTTTACATACCTCAAAATTCTTTTGATAGCCTGCATGTGTATATTTGTTGGTCGCTCCATATATCTACTAACTAAACTCACTACAAACATAAGGTCTGGCTTTGTGACTGATAGATACATAAGGCTACCGACCATCTGCTTGTATTGAGTCATAAGCACCTGCTGTCATCTTCATTCTTCATCAGTTTAACACCTAGTACTATTGGATTACGAACAGAATTTGCATTCTCCAAGCCAAACCTCTCCAAGATCTCCAATGCATATTTCTTTTGACTCAAGAAAATTCCTTCATCTTTTTGCACAACTTCTACTCCAAGAAAGAACTTCATTTTACCTAAATCTGTCATAGCAAATTCCCGTTGCATTGAAGCTTTAAAATCTGCAAACATTTCCTCGTCATTTCTAATGAATACTAGATCATCCACATACAAGCTTACCACCAGCATCTTTCCTTCTCCTTGACATTCTTGATGAGTTTTTACAAATAGAGTATGCTCACTTGGACATCGAACAAACCCTTCCTTCAGAAAATATGATTCAATTCTACTAAACCAGGCTCTCGGTGCCTGCTTCAATCCGTATAATGCTTTCTTTAATTTGTAAACTTTGTATTCCTCTTTCTTCTTCTCATAGCCTAGGGGTTGCTCTACATACACATCTTCATCTAATTCTCCATAGAGGAATGCACTCTTTACATCCAGCTGATACAGTGTCCAATCTCTCTGTGCTGCTATGGCGAGAACCATTCGGATTGTATCCTATCATGTTACTGGTGCATACACTTCAGTGTAGTCAATTCCATGTTATTGTGCATACCCCTTTGCTACAAGCCTTGGTTTGTATTTGTCCACTTCCCCCTTTTCATTAAGCTTTGTCTTGTAAATCCATTTTACACCAATCTTCCTTGCATGCTTCGGAAGCACAGTTAAGTCTCATGTACCATTCCTTTCTATTGCTAAAATTTCAGTATCCATGGTTGCTCTCTATTTTTGACTTTTTGAGGCTTCTTCATAGGTGTATGGATCTCCAGCAGTGGTATATATACCATGTTTTGAGTTTCTTCTTCTTAAGAAAAATTTGCACCTGTGTCATAATCCTGCATCCAGTATGGTGTTCTTCGAATTCTTGCAGCAAGTTGATTGTGTTCAGCAGGTTGATGACTAGTAGTGGTACCTATGACATCAACAGCAGGTTGATTGTGTTAAGCAGGTTGATGAGCAGCGGTTGTACCTGTGACATAATCCTGCATCTAGTATGGTAGTCTTTGAATTTTGGCAGTAGGTTGATTAGCATCAGCAAGTGGATTGTGTTCAGCAGCAGCAAGTTGATTAGACTCATTTTCTTCAGCTGAGTTTGTTGAAGACGAATTTGATGAAGAAGAACTAATTACTCCAACTGAAGAATTATTTACTTCATGCTGCTCTTGTTCTTTCTCTTCAAACTGCTCTTGATCCTGCTCTTCAATTTCAGCATCAAATTCTTCAGCTGCATCGATCTCGGCATCTCCCCATTTCAGCAATACATTGATGTCACCTTTTGTCCAGTCCCAAACTTCGTTTTCTTCAAAGATCACATCACGGCTAATCACAATTTTCTTTGTGATTGGATTATACATTCTGTAGCCTTTTGTTTCTTCACTTACTCCTAGTAATACACACTTTGAACTCCTTGAATCTAGCTTTGTTCTTTTCACATTTGGAATATGAACGTGACCAATACAACCAAATACACGAAAGTATGTCATTGAAGGTTTAACATAACTCCATGCTTCTTCAGGAGTGAGATCTTTGACTGCTAAAGTAGGGCTCCTGTTTAGTACATGTACACACTAGTTCACTGCCTCTGGCCAGAACTCTCTAGGAATATGTTTTTCTAACAACATGCTTCTAACTAGATTCATGATTGTCCGGTTCTTCCTCTCAGCAACACCATTTGCTGAGGAGTGTATGTTGCAGTTAGTTGTCTTTTGATCCCATGCAAAAGACAGTACTCATTGAAATCTTTAGAAGTAAATTCCCCACCTCTGTCGGTTCTTAAGCACCCCATTAAAGAACCAGCCTCCTTTTCTGCTAAGCTTTTGAATTTTTTGAACATTGTAAAAGCTTCTGACTTTGCTGAAATGAAATAAACCCAACACTTTCTACTAAAATCATCGATGAAAGTGATAAGGTACCTTTTTCCACTGTTGGATTCTAGAGTTACAGGTCCACAAATATTGGAATGCACAAGTTGCAGTTTGCATGTTGCTCTCCAGTAGCTTTTCTATGGAATGTTGTTCCTGTGTTGTTTTCCCGCTAAACAATCAGTACACACTTTCATTGGAGCTGAAAGTAATGGCAACCCTTCAACCATCTTCTTGGAATACAATGTTCTTAAACCTTTGAAATTAAGATGAGTAAACCTGCTGTGCCATAGTTGTGTTTTTTCTTTCTCAATAGCTTGAAAGAAAGCCACAGGTTCCTTTGAAGGCATTACTGCAACTATGACAAACATTCTGTTAGAAGTCATGGTTGTATCCATGATGAGACCTCTAGTTGGATGAAACAATTTGCACGTATTGTTTTGAATAAGTATGGATAAGCCTTTCTCCTGTAGTTGACCCATACTTAACAAATTGTTTTTTAATTCAGGGATATAGTAAACCCCATCAATCTTTTGCATCACTCCAGCTATGTTAAGCTTCACACATCCATTTCCCATCACTGCCATTTTAGAATTGTTGCCTAGCTTAACTGAGTGTCTGAACCCTTCATCTAACTGTGTAAACCACAGTTTGTTCCCACTCATATGATTGCTACAACCAGAGTCTAAAAACCATACCTCTTCTTTGGTGGAGTTGTTAGGTTCGACGTATGACATGAGCAACATATCATCTTCTTCATCTAGTTCCATATAATTGGCTGCCTTTTCCCAACTAGGACATTCATAAGAAAAATGTCCTAGTTTATGACAACGATAGCACTCAATGAGAGCTTTGTTGAAAGATTGCCTTCCTCGACCTTTGCCTCTGCCTCTGAATCCTCCATGGCTCCTGTTTCTGCTCCCAAATCTATCATCCTCCCTTGCTTCAAACCTCTCCCCACCAGTAACTTTTAAAGCTTGCTCTTCCTCTCTGTGGCCCTTCATTCTTTGCTCGTGCACAAGCAAGCTTCTTTGAAGTTCATCAATGGTCATGATAGTAAGATTATTTGATTCTTTGAAGGAGCACACGACATAATCAAACTTTGTTGTCATGGATGGCAGAATCTTCTCAATGATAACAGTTTGTTCCATGCATTTACCTTGAGATTTCATCTTGTTGGCAATGGTAAGAGTTCTACAGAAATAGTCATCAACACTCTCTCCTGCTTTCATTCCAAGAAGCTCAAATTCTCACCTTAGTAGATCCTTGATACTTTTGACGCATGGAATCCCATATTCCTTTTGCTGAATCTCTATTCAAGATTGTCTCCATAATGGTACGATCGATGGCTTGAAAGAGATAATTTTTTACCTTCAAATCTTTCAGCCTCATGTCTTCAACAGTCTTTTGTTGTGCCTACGTCTGTTCTGTTCCAGTTGCAACTGTGGGAATTCCTGCCTCGATCAAACTCCAATACTCTTTGGATCGTAGGAAATTTTCCATCAGCATGGCCCAATGATCGTAGTGACCATCAAACCTGGGAATAGCTGGTTGAACAAAATTTCCTTCGGATGCCATCCTACTCTCACTTTGTTCCTTCTCTGCACTCTCTCTTCACAAGAACACTGCAGGTTCTTATATTTCTCAATCAAGCCCTGATGGTAACGTGCTCTGATATCACTTGTTGAAGTCAGAATCCTTTAAACACACAAATGAAGAGAATGAAAAAGCACCTTTATTCAATGAAACAGAGCTGTTATATATATCCAGCTATTACAACAGAAAATAGAAAAATATACAACCCACGTTTAGCACTCCTACAAACGTGGTTTAGTAAACAAGGAATAAATCAAATCTTATCTCTTAATCCTAAAGACTAGGACATTTATTAACTGACTTAGTTGCAACACTTTGGACTATACAAGAGAGGGTATATAGTCCTCTTTTATTATATTACATGTGAAATTGCAATCGTTAGGATTAGGATGTCGATTCAAGAAAGGAAGCTACAGGTACACAACTACATATTACGTTAAACTTGTGTAGAACAACCGCTTTATTTTAATAATGATAACAATAAATAAAAGCAAGTTCGTGAGAAGAGAATTGATAACAGGAATGCACGTTTGTCTGAACGTCTTATTGAACTTGGTTTCATCATTTATTTAGGGTACAAATGTGCAGGTAAGCGTGGTTTCGCAACCGCAAGCAGTGGTTTAGCGAGAGCCATGCTATCTTTTGCGGTGGAAAGGTCAATGCTGGACTGATTTGATGGCAAACTCCAACTAAAACCATGAAGAAGCCTAGCAAATAGCATGTTCGTCATCGAACTCCCAAGAGTCACAGCCATGCACCCACGCTTTCCTGTGCTAAATGAAATGAATCTCAATCCATTCTCAGCCAACACAACATTTCCTGTTCCTGTGAGATGACGCTCTGGTTTGAATTCTAGTGGCTCGTCCCAAACTTTAGGGTTTCGACCGAGCCCTAATCTGCTAAGAATAACATAACTACCTTTTGGGATAAAGTGGTTGGCAACTACTGTATCAGCCATGGATACGTGAGGAACGTTAAATGGTGCAACAGGGTGCAGCCGGAAGGCTTCTCTAGCGCAGGCCTTGACGTAATTGAGCTGTGCAAAATCTGATTCTTGGACCAGTCGTTGCTTCCCAACCACTCTATCCAGTTCTTCAACAGCTGTTTCGAGTATCTTAGGGTTGTTTAACATCTCTGCGAATGCCCATTCACAAGCATTTGATGGATTGTCCACTGCTGCTAAGATTATGTCCTGAGAATAATATAATGTGTAGTTTAAAATCATTATTAAATAAAAATCTAGTAATATATAATTATTTGAGATTAATAGAAGAAATTATCATAACAACTAAAATTAATTAAATTTTAACTCAGATAAAAAAAAAATTATAGTAGTTAAGATAACTCAGATGTAAACAAAAAAGTGATTTTATAGCATTAATTAGATAAATAGCTAAATAAACCAAACATATCTTGAACTTTGGTCTACAATAAATTTAATCCTTTAACATTATTTTTTTTTATTTGATTATCTTGATTTTTTTTTAAAAGGTCATTTCATTAGTTTTGACTACATATAAAAGTTTAGAAACAAGTAAAAACACATGATTTTTAAAAAACAAATTAACAAAGAACATAAACCTGGACAAAAGGGCTTATTTTTTTATTATAAAATAGTTATAGTGCTATAAGTAATTTAGCATTAAATAATGTAAAACTCACTTCCACTTGAGCTCTTATCTCATCCTTTGACAATAAGGGATTTCCATTGTCATCCTTTAAGGTTATTAAAACATCAAGCAAGTCCTCAATGTCTTTCTTCTTGCCATCCCTCCATTGTTGTATCCTGTCGTCAATTATGGGATCGTGATACTTTTTGATGATCCTATCTTTCTCCTTCATCACCTTCTCATGACCATCCAGGTCAAGCCATGTCAAGAATGGCAAAAAATCTGAGACACAAAATGAAAATAAATGACTGAGGATAGTGAAGAGTGCATCCACATGCTGCTTCTCTTCAAAACCAGGGCCACCATTCTCCATTCCCACTCCAAAATATCTTTTGTTAAACATCAGCTTCCTAATAACATTTGCACAATAATGCTGTGATGTGAATCGCAAATTCACTATGCCATCTTGATCAGATTCCTGACATTGTTTATAAACAAGACGAAAAAGGTTATCACCTTCTTCAACTCTTTTTTTGTGAAGCCATTGATGCCTCGTAGGAGAAAGCACTTGTGTTGCCATGACTGACTTCATTTTCTTCCACTGATCTCCAAATGGTGATACAACTGTTGCTAGGTACCCATTTGATGCGAGATAAGAGGATATGGTTTCGGGTCTAGATGAAAATACATCATCTTGTTCTTTCAAGAATTCACAAGCAATATTAGGACAAGTGACAAGAATCACATGGATGTTTCCTAGACGGATACAAGCTATTTCAGTGTTCATTTCTTTCATGAGATTGTGTATCCATTGGTACACTGGCTTGTTTCGGAGCATTGTCGGGAGGCATCCAACAAGAGGCCATGGTCTTGGACCAGGAGGCAGTGAGTATTGCTTGACATTCTTGTGGGATTGGATAAAGGAAAATAAGGTGATTGCTAAGACGAGAAAAAGAATTGGGAAGCTCAATAAGATTGTGAATGAGCTAGTGGATGGAAAATAAACCATGATGAAACAAGTGTACTTGTTTTCTTCCCAGCATGGTGCTGTTATTGTGGCTTTATAAATATATAGAATTTTGGAAAATCTCCATTAGAGACCCTATATATGTGTGTGTGTGTGTCATGATCTATATCTTATATAAATAGCGTAATAAATGTAAATGTTTGAGAGAAAAAAAACTTGGATTCCGCTTATTTCCAATATGCCTTTCAATTGTAAGAAAAAAATCAATTCTTTATTTATTTAATATAGTTTGAATAGAAAAAATATTGACCTTAATAGTGGAAAGAATTAAATTGTTACTAATGTGCATATCTTTCCCTATCTACCTTGATATGTTTCCGGATTTGTTTTATTTTTCCTTATTAGTGTGTTAAAGGTAATCTTCGTATTTTATGTAAATCATGTAGGTTGTATTTTATTGGTATATAGAATAAAAAAGATAAATACTAATAACATATTTGGTTGAAAAAACATAGATATAGAAATAAATATATCTCAGATAGAGACATAAAAATATAACTATCTCTGAAATATTTTGGAGTAAATTTTTATCCTTTTAAAACAAGAATTGCAGAAAAACATGTCTTTTATATTATAACTATCTTTGTTTTTTCTGTTCTAAAATACTAACCAAACTCTACTCTATTATACATAAATGAGGACATACATATATACAGACAGACAAACAAACAGACACAAATACATACATAAATATACACATGTATGTATGTATGTATAAAAGGTGTGGTTCATGAATTATTGAGACTATAAAACAATCTAATTGTTTTAAAAAAATCTCATTCTTTCTCATTTTATTAACTGGGATCTAGACTAAATAATTTATTTCAATTAGCTTTTTTTGGTGTGGTTTCGGTGTAAAAAAAATTGAAATTAAATTGATGAGAAATTATACTAAATATAATTTGGTTTAATTGATTTAAAAAATTTAAATGTACGGACCAAATTTTACAATAAGGCAAAAATGTAGGCTTTTTATTTTTTAAAAATGTGCATGAGGCATCTTTTTAAGCATCTTTATCTTTAGGATTTTTTTTGTTTTTATTTTTGGTCCCTTGGGTTTGAGACTTTTATATTTTGGTCCAAAGCTTCATTATGTTCCCATTTTAATCCGTCAGGTTGATAAATGAGTGAGAGTTGACAGTTGGCTAGATTCCATGAATTAAAAAAAAAAAAAAGAGTCAAATTTAGTATCAATGTGTTCCTCTTGATGATAATAATATCATTAAGATATTTTTTAGCTTTTATATTATTGAAAAAATAGATCAAGGTTGAGAAACATTTTTTTTTTCAGATTAATCTTGTGTTTTTTAACCTATTTAAAGGTGTTTTTTATTGAAAAAACATCTTATTAAGGTTTTATGAGTGTTTATTAGATATCTTTAGATGAAAATATATTAAATTTTGATTTTTTGGATGAAAAAAATCTAACTTGATTTTTCAGCCTCCTCTTTGGTGGCTCAAATTTGAACAAGAAAATTACGTGTTATTTTTTTAATAATAAAAAAAGAGAAAATTATATTGAATATCTTACAGTTTGGTGTTTTTTCACTTTCTCTTAATAATTTGAAAAATTATACTTAAATCTTTGATCATTCTAAACTTTTAAACTATGTAAAATTACTTTTTTACCTTTATGTATAATATATTACAAACCGAAGGAAACGATATAACACTCTCTTTATTCCTCATCTTTCTCTCTCTCTCTCTCCAGGATATTCTCTCTAGAAAGAACTAATGTATTAACCTTCAAGAAATCATCTGTTCAATCTCATTCAAATAATTTGGATTAGAAACGAAGAAGAGGGAGTTATTGAAGAGAAAAACAATTCTAACCCTAAAATTATTAGAGGATTGTAATTCATGAGGGAAATCAAGACATTGAATTAGCACAGATATAGTTTGCATTGGAAAAAGGGATTCCGACTTTTGTTGCTATGCTTGACACTCGCAGACTCTCGTTTCCTCATTTTCAATTGACTTGGTGAGTTTGATCTCTTTTACAGCCTAAGGCTATCCTCCAATCATCACAAGGGCTAGGCTATGTTGTTACCCATTTTTTTACCCATATTTTTGATATATTTTCAAAAAATTTCAAAAATAAAGAAAAACAATGAAAATCCAAAAAAATATATTTTTTAATATATTCGTGTCATTTTAGCATTTTCAACGTCGTCTAAAAAAAGAATTTAAATTTTTTAAGGGTCTTTTGAACGCCTTTAACTTTTCACGCGTTATTTTTTAAAATCATTGATTTTCCTCATTGAGTCGACGTTGATATTGCTCGTTTTCAAAAAAATACCAAAAACATAAGAAAAATCAAAATTTACAAAAAAAGAAAATTAAGGGACTAATTTTGAGGCCGAAACAATATTTTTGCCTATGTATATGAAATTTTGAATATTGGAGGGAGAGGCAACCTAAGAATTTTTTTTTCTTCACCCGAAACCAGCCGCTCCCCCTGGCCCAAGACCATTTGATCCCTCTCTTTCGACTGAAAATCAGGGACTCAGCCCCCCACCCAGGTCTTCTTTTCCTTGTTTCCATCCGACAATAGAGGCTCTCCTCACGAGGAAAGCCCCTATTTCTTCTCATCCCCAGCTATGCAAAGGAGGGGGGAGAGATTGGAGCTATTTGGCTGGGTCCCGAGAGCAGTGGGTGGAGACCCACGGTTCCCAGCCCTTTTGGGATTTTCTTCTTCTCCCCTGCACCCGAAGGAGAGGAGGGATTTTCCATTTTCTTCTTCTTTCAGCCGGAGACCCATACACTTTTCCCTCTCCCTTCTCCTCTAAAACCAAACCGTCCCCCACCAGCCGGCCATTTTTTCTTCTCATCTTCCACAGCCACAGCCACATCCAATCAGCCTCCACACACACACATTTCCTTCCCCTTTTCCCGATCTTCAGTCATCAACCGGCCATAGACCAACAACAACCACGAATTAGCTCCCCCTTCCACAGATCCTCCCTCTCAGCTACTCCCTCTTCCCCTCTCGTCTCCAGCTCCCACACCGGACTAGCTCCCCTCTTCCAGCTGTTCCTCCAGCGCCCACAGACCCATCAACACCGAAGCCCTCTTTCTCGGCAGCATCCTTTTCTGCGGTCTCCTCAGCAGCGACAGCCACCAGAGACGCCGCCCCTCACCGCTGATCTCCCTTCCTCATCCCCTCAGCAGACCGAGACCGTAGCCCCATTTTCCTTTCCTTCTCTGTTCCAACGATCTCCTCCACCAAGCCACACAGCAGCAGGCGCCCCCAAACACACGAGTCACCGGTGAGCAACTCTCCTCTCCACACCGAAACTCAGTCGCCGGCCGCCCCCTTGGACATACTTGCCGCCACCTGGAACCGTGAAGAATGGGAAAGAGGAGTAAAAGAATCGATCTGTAGGGAGAAGCAGATCTGAAACAGAGAAGAAGAGAGAAAAATGCAGATCTGTAAAGGAAAGAAAAAAACTTAAAATCAACTGTTGTTTGTGCGTTGTTTCCCTTGTTGCAGGTGACGGTGACCATCACCGCCGGCGTGGGAAGATAGAGGGGAAGAAGACATTCAAGATCCCCTGGTTTTTTTTTAGTTTCCTGCGGCGGCGCGTGAGCCCACGCGCCGCTAGTGGCGGTGGCGCGTGGGAGGACGCGCCGCCACTGTTCCTGCACACTGTTTCGGCTTGCAGAAGGGTTTCCTTGTAATTTCAGATTGTTTTGGGGCTATTATTGTAATTTTAATGTAATGTTTGTTTATTTGTTTTTGAATTTTTGTATTTTGTAAGTATGGATGTAAAAGAAAAGAAAAGAAAAGAAAAAGAAAAGGAAAAATAAATAATAAAAAGAAAGTTGTGTGTGTGTTTGTATGTATTTTTTTATGTATGTTATTGAATCAAAAGAAAAAAAATGAATTTAATATTATAATTTATATGCACAAATATCTAAAGGACAGATAAAAATCATGTTGTATTTTCTAGGAAGATGCAGAACATGTATCTACATATAGTCTGGGAAGTAATAACTGATTTATCAAAGCCTTAAGAATTGGGCTAAAATTTTATTTTTAATATCACATCAAGTCCACGAAGCTTGAAAGTGAATGTGGTGTGTATTTTTGTTTATGAATGTTTTTTTTATGATAAATTTGCAAGAATAAAGAAGAATTTAATATTCTGATTTGCTCACGGATAAAGAATTATGAACTTACATGTAAGTTGTATTTTCTAAAATTCGATGAAAGAACAGAATTTTTAAAACTTCTTTAACACATCAAGTCCACAAAGCAGCTTACCTTAGGTAGGGTGCGCTAGGGGTGCTAATACCTTCCCTAGCCACAACCAGTCCCTCACCCGCGGATCTCTGACAAGACCAGTACACCCGGGTTTCTTAGTAGCCCTCGATTAAATACTAGGTAGCGACTCCAACGAACCAATTCAAAGCAAACGCAACAAACGATAAAAAATCGCCAGCCTGATGACGCGCCGGATTTTTTTGGGGTGCGACAGCCTCCATGTGAGAATAAGCCCTAGTGTATAAGCAAAGAGAGACCTGAAGAATGTTTGAACCAGCAATGACAAATTATAGCACTAGTGTTCTCGTCATCATCAAACCACCCTATTTCAAAACTCATAAGTTTTGCTAGCAGTTCCTCACGTACTCTCCTTGTCAACTTTTATTCCATGACTGCAGAACTGTAGTGTTGGAGGAGACTGGTGATGAAATCTAAGAGTAGAAATGCCTAAGAAAACAAGAGACAATGTGTTGTTTGAATTGGTCAGCTATATATATTCACTGGTGTATTAGTGTATACCGGAAAGTACAGTGGAGTGATATTGTGAAAGAAAAATTTCATATCGAGGTTATGGAATATTATAGAATATTTAGCTAGTTGAAGAATTTTGAAGTTAATTTCATGTATGCAAGTTTGGATCTTCTTAGAGTTCAAAGTAAATGTTAGAATAGATTCACACATAGAATTGTTTTGTTTGGAATGTTTTTTTTTTTTTTTTGCTTTGTTCTTTTAATTTTTCATGGAACAAAATAATTTTTTTTGGTTGTTTACCTGTTTGACATCTTTTTAAAGACCCTGGAATTCTAATAATATTTATTCTATTACTCTATATATAAAAGTGTTGGATTTACTGAGAAAGTAGTTTGATATGAGTGATCCCACACAGTAAGCAATAATAGGGTGAACAGATCAAGAACTTATAGCTGCTAAGCATCCAATAATCAATGCACTTCCCCATTCTGGTGCATTTATTTTCAGCAGACGCCATTGAGAAGGAGCTGGATAATTCAGTCTGGTCCTCCTATACAGTGGGATATAGTTTGACATTGCTTTGGGTTTGATTTTTTTGGGCTAAACGCGCAGGCTCAATCTCTTCGGCCAGATGCATAGCCTCTTTCTTTGTTTTTTTTTTTTTAGATTTTGTTCCCTTCAATCACTTAAGAAATATTGAAACATTATTTTGGATTTTTCGTTAACTTGTTAAGGGAGGAGGGGTTGTTTCGGATATCACATGGGTTTCTTTCATTTACAACTGAACCCAAGTTCTTGTAATGATTAGACTTTTATAACTCTGCAACCTGATAATGTATTGCACATTTAGCTTATCATAATTCCCTTCATAATTGGTTTCATTTCTTAGACAATGATGAACTTCCTCATGCCTTGAAAGTTCACCTGATTTTCTCTCGACCTCTATAAAATCATCAAGGATGTACTAGCCGGATTAATTCAAAGCATCTGAAACGAGTTTACATCTTTTATTTGCATGAATGAGGCAGCAAAATCACTCGAATTAATCATGTTCTAATTTATCTTGACAATCACCCAGTCGGAATCGCAGGGGTCGTGATCTGGTCTAGTAATAATAGTTGATGCAAAACTTTCTTTCTATTGACTGGGGTTTGTGTTGGTGGAAGAAACTACTGGTGGTGGCTTTGAAACACTCAGAGGAGATAAAACACAAAGTTTTATTTCAAAAAACAAGAAGCTTACAATTAACACAAAAGCTTTAATACACACCCTCTCTCTATATATCTAGTGTTTCTCTCTAAACTCTCCACACAAAATAACATAAGCTTAGCTGCCTATTTATACACAAATTCAAAACAAGGAAATTCAAACTTTTAGGTGTGAAGGCGGTTGGCGGCCTGCGGCTAGGCGTTGGCAGTTGGTGGCTGGCGGCTGGTCGGTGACAGCTGGTTGCGGGCTGGGCGGTGGTTGCCTTCCTTGACCTTCTAGATTGAGTTTAAGTTTAACAAATCTCCCCTTTAAACTCAATCGAGGGATGTCATGCCAAGCATGAATTTTAAATTGATAAATACTTCTCCCTTCAATGGCTTTTCTCTGTTTGTAGTCTTTAGCCATTAATCTGGCTTTGTATCTTTGCACTTCTCCTTTTGCATTCTTTTTCGTCTTGTAGACCCATTTGACACCTATTGCTTTCTTGTTTTCTGGTGGATTAGTTAGCTTTCAGGTATCATTCTTCTCAATGGCATGTATTTCTTCATCCATTGCTTTTATCCACTTCTTTTCTGTGATAGCTTCATTGAAGCTTAGTGGGTCACTATCTATAAAGAAACAAAATAAAGTTGTATCTTTCATGACTTGAGTGGCATCATACAACTCTTCAAGATTTCTCATCCTTCTTGGTCCTTCTGATAAGGATGCTAATGGTGGTGTTGATGATGATGATTCTGGTGTGTTCCTCCTGTTGAATACAGGGAATTTGTGTACCGGACTTTGTGGTTCATCTACTGGCACAATCGGTTCTTCTGCAAGTATTGTTGATACTTCTTCATCTTCAAGGATCAAATCAGTGTTGATCCATTTGACTACTTCTTGGTCATCATTCCATTGCCAAGATTTATCTTCTTCAAAGATAACATCTCTACTCATAATTACCTTCTTTATGATGGGATTATACAGCTTGTATCCCATCCTTCTATCACCATATCCAACAAAGATGCATTTCTCGCTTTTATCATTGAGTTTTGTCCTTCTTGCATCTAGGATCTTTGCATATGCCACACAACCAAAGACTCATAGATGAGTAACAATTGGTTTGGGACCACTCTATGCTTCTTTCGGAGTGACACCCTGCAAACTTTTGGTTGGAAAACAATTCAGTAGATACATTACACATGATACAGCTTCAGCCTAGTATTGCTTGGGCAGCTTCTTTGCTTTGAGCAGACTTCTTGCCATGTCAAGAATCGTTCGATTCTTCCTCTCAGCTACACCATTCAGCTGTGGTGTATAAGCTGGTGTTGTCTGATGTCTGATGTCTTGTTGTGTAAAAAAAGCTTCAAAGTCATTTGCTGTATATTCTCCACCTTGATCAAATCTCATGGTTCTGATCTTATAGCCACTTTGTTTTTCCACAATTGCTTTAAAATCTTTAAAACAATTGAATATTTCTGACTTTCTCTTCAGAAAATATATCCATGTCTTTCTGCTAAAATCATCAATAAAAGTGAGGAAGTACCTATTTTGTCCAGTCGACATAGGCGTTATTGGGCCACACATATATGTGTGCACTAACTCCAGTGGCTTCTTTGCTTTCCAGTGGCTTCTTTGCTTTCCAGTTGACTTCTTTGGAAAAATTGGATCTGTGATGTTTGTTGAGGACACAACTCTCACAGACTTCATCTGGATGATCAATATAAGGCAAACCTTTAACCATCTTCTTGCTTGCTAGCATCTTCAGACTTGTGAATTTCAGATGTCCAAGCCTCAGGTGCCAAAGCCATTCTACATTGTTGGTGATGGCACTCAAACACCTTGCTGCATCATATTGGATGTTCAAAGGAAACGTCCTATTCTTGAACATTTTCACATATGCAATTAGTCTCCCATTGTAGTCTCTAATTGTCAGATGACAATTCTTCGAGTAAAAAGTATAACCTTTCTCCATAAGTTGACCTAAGCTGATCATGTTCTGCTTTATGACTGGGACATAATAAATATCGGCAATGTAGCTGTGATCGCCGTTCTTTAACTTGATTGGGATGTTGCCTTTACCTTTGAATGGAACCTTTGAGGTATCTCCAAAAGTGACTAGACCTTGTTTGGTCTCATCTAAATCACTAAATAAATCTCGGTAGCCACATATATGATTGCTGGCTCCAGTATCTAGATACCATATATTCTCTTGTTTCTCACCAAGTCCTTGTTGGACAAGTAATGCAGCTGCTTCTCTGTCATCCGTCTCTGCATAGTTGGCTTGCTCACGTATCTCTAACGGAGCTTTCCTTTGGCATTCAGTGCTATAGTACCCAATTTGATTGCAACTATAACATTGGTTATTCCTCTTGTCACGGTTATTGTAATCGCCTCCTCTTCCTCTAGGAGTGAATGCTTGTTGTCCTCGATCTCCTCTGGTGGTGTTTCTACCACCTCTTTCTCTAAAACTTGTATTCCAAGATTCTCTTCCTTGGAATCGCTGAAATCCTCCTTTGGATTGTTGACTTCCTGCTTGAGTGGTATATCCACTTGTTGAAGTCTCCCCTTGCTCATATATGTCCTTGAGAGACAACTTTGCTTGTAAGGCATGCTCAATGGCCTTATCTCCATTTCTCTTTACAATCTTTTGCTCATGAGCTTGCAAAGAACTCATAAGCTCATCAACTGTCAACTTGTCCACTTCCTTGGACTCTTTAATGGCGACAACAACAAAATCAAATTATAGATCTAGGGATCTCAAAATTTTCTCAGTAATTCGAGAATTTGTGATGGCTTCTCCATTTCTTCTTATCTGATTGACTATCACCATAATTCTTGTGTCATAATCAGAAATAGATTCTGAGGACTTCATCTGCAATAGTTCAAATTCACCTCGCAAAGATTGAAGACGAATCTTTTTGATTCTGTCAGCACCTTTGTATTTTTGTTGGAGAGCCTCCCATATGTCTTTTAATGTTTCAGTGGAAGCAATGATCTCGAACGTGTCTTCATCAAGACCTTGGTAGATGATGGTCTTTGCTTTGTTGTCTTTCTTTATGTTGACTTTTAGGGCTTGCTTTTGTGCCTCTTGTAGAGCATCTTCTACTTCTTTGGGCTTTGGTTCGTCATAACCATATTGTACAATATCTAAACACTCTTGTGAACCAAGGAATGCCTTTAATCTGATGCACCAACTATCATAGTTGTCTTTGGTCAGCTTCGGGATGAGTGTTTGTGTACTTTCTGTAGTCATTTTGCTCTTTGAATGACTATATCACCTTCTAGGAGCGAATTTGAAAAAACGAACACTGTAGATTGATCCGAAATGGTCCAAATAGTAGGGAACCAGTCTAAAATCGGGTCAAAAATGGGGTGAACCGGTCAAAAAACCGATTTTGTACGGCGGGCGGTTCGCTGGGGTCGAACCGGGAATATTTGATCTGCTTGGTTGCGGCTCGGCTCGGTGCGAGGGACAGCTCAGCGTGTGGCTCGGCGCGACTGGATGGCGGCTCGGCTTAAGCGGCTTGAATATGGCGGGCGTGGACGACACGCGTCTTCAACCTTTGGCGCGCATGGGCGTCTGTGTAGAATCTTTAGGCGGCGCGTGTAGCTCATTGCGGGCTCTGATGAGGCTAATTCTTGCACCAGTGAGTTCGTATGGATGAGCTCTACACTATGGAATGATCAAAACTTGTTTTTGACAATTTTAAAAATTCAGGTGTACCCCAAAACTCTTCTGTTTTCTAACGAACGAGGCTCTGATACCAATTGTTGGTGGGAGAAACCACTGGTGATGGCTTTGAAACACTCAGAGGGGATAAAACATAAAGTTTTATTTCAAAAAACAAGAAGCTTACAAATAACACAAAAGCTTTAATACACACCCTCTCTCTCTATATCTAGTGTTTCTCTCTAAACTCTCCACACAAAATAACATAAGCTTAGCTGCCTATTTATACACAAATTCAAAACAAGAAAATTCAAACTTTTAGGTGTGAAGGCGGCTGGCGGCCTGCGGCTAGGCGGTGGCAGCTGGTGGCTGGTGGCTGGTGGCTGGCTGGGCGGTGGTTGCCTTCCTTAACCCTCTAGATTGAGTTTAAATTCAATAGTTTGGTTCAAAAGCTGGTTCCTGATTGAAAACCTGATTCGCTGCCTTTCCTTTTTTGAACGAAATGTTGAACTTAAACTCAATCTAGAAGGTCAAGGAAGGCAGCCACCGCCCAGCCAGCCACCGGCTGTCACTGACCAACCGCCAGCCACCAGCTGCCACCGCCTAGCCGCAAGCCGCCATCCACCTTCACACCTGAAAAGTTTGAATTTTCGTATTCTGAATTTGTGTATAAATAGGGTGCTAAGCTAATGTTATTTTGTGTGGAGAGTTTAGAGAGAAACACTAGATATAGAGAGGGTGTGTATTAAAGCTTTTGTGTTATTGTAAGATTCTTGTTCTTAAAATAAAACTTTGTGTTTTATCCCCTCTGAGTGTTTCAAAGCCACCACTAGTGGTTTCTCCCACCTACAATTGGTATCAGAGCCCCGTTCGTCAGAAAACAGAATTGTTTTGGGATATACCTGAATTTTCAAAGTTGTCAAAAACAAGTTTTGATCATTCCACAGTGTAGAGCTCATCCATACGAACTCACTGGTGCAAGAATCCGCCTCATTGGAGCCCGCGATGATCCACACGCGCCTCCTGAAGATTCTGCACAGATCGCCCACGCGCATCCTACACGCACCAGAAGTTGAAGACGAGTGTCTTCCACGTGCGCCATATTCAAGTCGTCTAAGCCGTCTAAGTTGATCTGTTAGCCTAGCCGAGCCACAAGCCGAGCTGTCCCTCGTGCCGAGCCAAACCGCTCCCCAACCGCAACCGAGCCGAACAAATATTCCCCAAAATATTCTCGGTTCAACCCTAGCAAACCGCCCGTCGTACAGAATTTGTTTTTTGACCAATTCATCCTATTTTTTACCCGATTTTTACAAAGTCAGACCGGTTCCCTACTATTTGGACCATTCTGGATCGATCTACAATGTTCGTTTTTCCAAATTCGGCTCCCAGAAGGTTATATAGTCATTTAAAGAGAAAAATGACTATAAAAAGTACACAAACACTCATCTCGAAGCTGACCAAAGACAACTATGATAGTTGGTGCATCAGATTAAAGGCATTCCTTGGTTCACAAGAGTGTTTAGATATTGTACAAAATGGTTATGACGAACCAGAGTCCAAAGACTCACAAGATGCTCTAATGGAGGCACAAAAGCAAGCCCTAAAAGTCAACAGAAAGAAAGACAACAAAGCAAAGACCATCATCTACCAAGGTCTTGATGAAGACACGTTCGAGATCATTGCTTCCGTTGAAACATCAAAAGACATATGGGAGGCTTTCCAACAAAAATACAAAGGTGCTGACAGAATCAAAAAGATTCATCTTCAATCTTTGCGAGGTGAATTCGAATTATTGCAAATGAAGTCCTCGGAATCTATTTCTGATTATCACACAATAATTATGGTGATAGTCAATTAGATGAGAAGAAATGGAGAAGCCATCACAGATTCTCAAATTACTGAGAAAATTTTGAGATCCCTAGATCCAAAATTTGATTTTGTTGTTGTCGTCATTGAAGAGTCCCAAGAAGTGGACAAGTTGACAGTTGATGAACTTATGAGTTCTTTGCAAGCTCATGAGTAAAAGATTGTAAAGAGAAATGGAGATAAGGCCATTGAGCATGCCTTACAAGCAAAGTTGTCTCTCAAGGACAGATATGAGCAAGGGAAGACTTTAACAAGTGAATATACCACTCAAGCAAGAAGTCAACAATCAAGAGGAGGATTTCAGCGATTCCAAGGAAGAGGATCTTGGAATACAGGCTTTGGAGGAAGAGGTGGTAGAAACACCACCAGAGGAGGTCGAGGACAACAAGCATTCACTCCAAGAGGAAGAGGAGGCGGTTACAATAACCGTGACAAAAGGAATATCCAATGTTATAGTTGCAATCAATTTGGGCACTATAGCACTGAATGTCGAAGGAAAGCTCCGTTAGAAGTACGTGAGCAAGCCAACTATACAGAGAAGGATGACAGAGGAGCAGCTGCATTACTTGTCCAACAAGGACTTGACGAGAAACAGGAGAATATATGGTATCTAGATTTTGGAGCCAGCAATCACATGTGCGGCCACCGAGATTTATTTGGTAATCTATATGAGATCATTCAAGATCTAGTTACTTTTGGAGATACCTCAAAAGTTCCATTCAAAGGTAAAGGCAACATCCTAATCAAGTTGAAGAACGACGATCACAACTACATCACCGATGTTTATTATGTTCCAGCTATAAAGCAGAACTTGATCAGCATAGGTCAACTTATGGAGAGAGGTTATACTCTTTTCATGAAGAATTGTCATCTGACAATTAGAGACTACAATGGGAGATTAATTGCCTATGTGAAAATGTCTAAGAATATGATGTTTCCTTTGAACATCTTGTATGATGCAGCAAGGTGTTTGAGTGCCATCACCAATAGTGAAAAATGGCTTTCGCACCTGAGGCTTGGACATTTGAATTTCACGAGTCTAAAGATGCTAGCAAGCAAGAAGATGGTCAATGGTATGCCTCACATTGATCATTCAGATGAAGTCTATAAAAGTTGTGTCCTCAGCAAACATCACAGATCCAGTTTTGCCAACTAGAAAGTAAAGAGGCCACTGGATTTAGTGCACACAGATGTGTGTGGCCCAATAAAGCCTATGTCGACTGGACAAAATAGATACTTCCTCACTTTTATTGATGATTTTAGCTGAAAGACGTGGATATACTTTCTGAAGAGGAAGTCAGAAGTATTCAATTGTTTTAAATATTTTAAAGGAATTATGGAAAAGCAAAGTGGCTATAAGATCAGAACCGTGAGATCTGATCAAGGTGGAGAATATACAGCAAATGACTTTGAAGCCTTTTGTACACAACAAGGCATCAGATATCAGACAACATCAACTTATACACCACAGCTGAATGGTGTAGCTGAGAGAAAGAATCGAACGATTCTTGACATTACAAGAAGTCTGCTCAAAGCAAAGAAGCTACCCAAGCAATACTAGGCTGAAGCTGTATCATATGCAATGTATCTACTGAATCGCTGTCCAACCAGAAGTTTGCAGGGTGTCACTCCGGAAGAAGCATGGAGTGGTCACAAACCAAGTGTTACTCATCTACGAGTCTTTGGTTGTGTAGCATATGCAAAGATCTCAGATGCAAGAAGGACAAAACTCGATAATAAAAGCGAGAAATGCATCTTTGTCGAATATGGTGAAAGAAGGATGGGATATAAGTTGTATAATCCCATCACGAAGAAGGTAATTATGAGTAGAGATGTTATCTTTGAAGAAGATAAATCTTGGCAATAGAATGATGACCAAGAAGTAGTCAAATGGATCAACACTGATTTGATCCTTGAAGATGAAGAAGTACCAACAGTACTTGCAGAATAACCGATTGTGTCAGCAGAAGAACCGATTGTGTCAGCAGATGCAAGGTTGTTAAAATCGCGATTTTAACACGGAACGGAAAGCCGTTTACAAACTCGGATCGTAAAAACGGATCGTAAAATCGTAAAATCGTAAAGAATTTTAAAATACATAAAAAAATATTATTTTAAGATAATTTTGATATGTTGATATTAAAAATATTTTTTAAAAAAATAAAAAATATATTATTTTAATATATTTTAAATAAAAAATATTTTTTAAAAAAAATCATAATCACTTTTACAATCAGACTGACAACCTCGTGTGTGTAAAGCCCATTTCCGCCTGTGTTTATTGGTGGCTAGGTTGGTGGTTCAGTGAACCTTTCCACAGTGAATAATGCGTGTGCTTGGAGGACAGTAGTCACAGTACAGAACAGGTCTCTCTGCCTACGAGGCCTTTGGTTCTTTAAATGAATTTCTATTTTCTATCATTGCTACTCACTTATCCATACGCGTGCTGAAGTTGTGATAATTAATTCACCTTCCAATGACAGAATATTTTGAAATATTCAAACTGCCTACACTTTCTCTTTTTTTGGTATTAAATTATCTACGACCCGTAATATCGCAAAATCGGTTCTGAAATCGCGATTTTACGCGATTTCATCCGATTTTTACGATTTTACTCTATTTCAACCCGATTTTACTCATTTTCGATTTTTTCAAGCGATTCAACTCGTAATACATGTTTTGACTCGTAAAATCGTACGATTTTACGAGTCAAAACGCGATTTTAACAACCTTGAGCAGATGAACCACAAAGTGTGGTACACAGATTCTCTGTATTCAACAGGAGGAACACACCATAGTCATCATCATCAACACCATCATTACCATCCTCATTAGAAGGACCAAGAAGGATGAGAAATCTTGAAGAGTTGTATGATGTCACTCAAGTCATGAAAGATACAACTTTATTTTGTTTTTTTATAGATAGTGACCCACTAAGCTTCAATGAAGCTATCACAGAAGAGAAGTGGATAAAAGCAATGGATGAAGAAATACATGCCAATGAGAAAAATGATACCTGGAAGCTGACTAATCCACCAGAAAACAAGAAATCAATAGGTGTCAAATGGGTCTACAAGACGAAAAAGAATGCAAAAGGAGAAGTGTAAAGATACAAAGCCAGATTAATGGCTAAAGACTACAAACAGAGAAAAGCCATTGAAGGGAGAAGTATTTATCATATTAAAGTTCATGCTTGGCATGACATCCCTCGATTGAGTTTAAAGGGGAGATTTGTTGAACTTAAACTCAATCTAGAAGGTCAAGGAAGGCAGCCACCGCCCAGCCAGCCACCAGCTGTCACCGACCAGCTGTCACCGACCAGCTGCCAACCACTAGCTGCCACCGCCTAGCCACAAGCCGCCAGCCACCTTCACACCTGAAAAGTTTGAATTTTCGTATTCTGAATTTGTGTATAAATAGGGTGCTAAGCTAATGTTATTTTGTGTGGAGAGTTTAGAGAGAAACACTAGATATAGAGAGAGATTGCATGTATTAAAGTTTTTGTGTTATTGTAAGATTCTTGTTCTTGAAATAAAACTTTGTGTTTTATCCCCTCTGAGTGTTTCAAAGCCACCACCAGTGGTTTCTCCCACCTACACGAAACATTATCCAAGGTTTCTTGCGGGAAAACAAGAGAAAAGAGAAGCATTGGTTATCAAAAGTCTCGACTTTTGATAGTGCAATAGCTCATTTCAAACTCTAATGTTAGTACATCAACGCCCAAAAGTTCAAATTTCAGAGGATTGTATATTTAAAATTTCATGAGTTTTCTCCATATGTGACCAAAACTAACCCAGTTTACAAAGTTGAGAGGAGGTCATACCTTGGAAGACCATAGTTGTCCTGCTTCATATGAAACAGAAGAAAGCTCATTGCAATCTGTAACAAAGCAACTCCCATCAAGCTTCGTTGAAGAAGATGATCCCAGATTGGTAGAATCTTCAGTGGAGTTGTCTATCTGTCCTGTAACAAAATAAAAAAGGTAAATATCATCGTAATTGCTCCTTTCTTTGATTGCAAGGTCAGTTAAAGCAAGACAAACAACAACTAGTTAATTTGTGAAATGCAAAAGATAATAAGAACTTTCATTTTCTAACTTTCATCCACAATATTCTCTATCTTTTCAGATGGGAATCTCTCTCTTTATCTCTCGATCCCCCACTAGATAAAAGAGAAAGTACAGAATATAGTTGAGCAGAAAGTTAACATGGTATTAAGTAAAGCCTTGAAAGCTAAATGAACTAGTGAAGTTTCCCCATAGCAAAACTAGTTCTTATATAAAGTCAAAACCTTGACCATGGATAATTAATTGTTTCCTAAAAACTATACAAGTAGGATAAGTAAAATAAACCAAGATCTCAAACTGGAGAAAGGTGTGGCCACGTTCATCGTAATGAAATGAACATTTGAATACCAGTTTCAAGATGAGACAATGGGATCTGGTTTGGAAAAATCATTGTATGGCTCAAACTCATGAAAAGAAGGCTCTGACCCAGATGTGGTTAGAGCCCCTGAGTTTCTAGGCCTACCAACGCAGATATCAATGGAGGGAAAGGAAAATTGAGGGAGTAGTTAAGAGATAGCAGAAGGAAATACTTACTGATTGATTCAGCTGAGGCCTCGCTAGAAGTAAATCCCAACTCTGGAACCTTGCTTTCATACGAGTCAACCAAATTAACAGATTTTGAAGATAGCCCATCTATTGGAATTACCTCTGTTAAAGAGTTACTTTCTAGTAGATCATAAGATGTTGAGGATAATACTGAAATGCTTAGATCTTTCTCTTCTGGGGTATCCAATGTCTCAAGCTGAACTTGCTTCTCCTCGGAACGATTTTCCTTAAGACTTGACACTGATTTTTCATATATCTCAGCAACAACCATTTCCTCCAAAGACAGATCATTCTTTGTGGCCTTCAACAGAACATGAGTAGAGCAAACGACTCACGTTGCAAGGTTCCATATCAAAATGGTTTTGGACAATGCCTTCCTTTGACATTTTATCTGACTCGGTTTTTTTCACTAGACAAGAGACGCTAGCTATTCCATCCACAGTATCCTCAGATGGCTGAGGCTGCACATCTCGCACAATATCTGAGCAAAATTGCTTGACATTAGCACCCACTGTCTGCAAGTGGTCGGCATATTTCACCCCTTCCTGTCCAAGAATGTATTCAATTCCATGAGATATGTTTTGGCAGAACTGACTGAAGCTAAAGCAGGAATCGAGCAGCAAGAAAGCAACATGAAGGATTTAAGAGAGAGATCAGGACAATCACATCAAAAAATCAATTGTAACAAATTAAAATGAAAAACGGTACAAAGTTAATACATTTTTTCTCAATTTATAATTAACGAACAGTTTGGAGTTGCAGTATTAACCTAAAATCTGTATGCTCGAGGAAATTACAGAATCCTATCTTACTGTACCAGGATCTAGAGTTTAGAAGGAAATCTGTAATGAATGATGTAAGGTTTAAAGCGGCCATTCATCAGAGAAAAGAAACAGTCATCTGCCCAAAGGTGAGGCTTTTCTATTAGAAACATGCAGGAAGGGTTTCTTCACAATAACGTCAACTGCATTATGCAGCCATGGGTGCTTCGGGCATGTTGCAGCCTCTTAATGGTGGGTAGATTGCATTAACCATTTACACATACTAGAACTGTATCTTTTCTTTTGATGAACTAAAAATATTTATGCTTTAGAAACATGATTTAATCGTAAATACAATCAGTAAATATTCAGTCAAACACAAAAAGAAAAATATCAGTAGAACGCAAATAATAAAAACAATCATGGGTGCATTACAAGGAGATTGATTGTGTAAATGAAGCATACCTGCTCCAAGATATCATCCAACTCCAAACACATAGCTTCAAATTTCTTGTACATATTCTGCATCCAGGCCATACCTTTACTTTTTGTTAACCTTATCAACAAAAACAACTTGGCATTAATTTGCTTTTAGATATGGCACCTCTAACTCAGACTGTTATAAACATCTGTAGTCAGATAACTGGGAAGTCTACAATTTATATATATATAAAAAAAATACTATAATATCAGGGCTAAAAACACCAAATCAGAAACAAAAATAATTGAGAATGGAATGTATATTTTTTTCAGCTTTTTTCTCAGTTTCTTAGGTAACTATCAGCGAGAGAGTCAAAAGAAATGGAAGGGAACAAAAATAATTAAAGCCCGTGAGCCAAAATTAAAGAGAATCCATAAGCTGGGCAACTTTGGGAAGATCACTGATAAATCACGAATAAAAGCAGTCCAGGGACGGAGATAACAAGCACTAAGAAAGGTTATAACAACTCCCTCCTCCTCCCAAAAGAAAAAATCGTGTAGCAAATATAGATTCAACCCATAAAAAAGAAAGAGACCGAAAAAGTTCAGATGATCAGCATGCAAAATTAATGACTGCAGAGTCACTCTAATCTAACTCCAACAAGCCACTCAAACCAATACACACACACACTAAACATGAAGTTGGGTCACTTACAAGATGATTGCCAGAAGCCAAAGAAAAAGGAAAGGTCATGAATACCTTTTAAAAAAAAAAAAAAAAGTTTCTTTACTGTACTAAACAAAGAGAAAACAAAAGTATATTTGTTTTGTAATTAAAATAGAATGGAAGAAAAAAAAAAGAAGACAAAAATAGAGTGTTATTATTGATGATGACAAAAAGGAAAAAGAGTCTATTAAACACGCACTCATTAAAGTAGCTTTTTAGAGTGAAAGCCGCCTGCTGCCTCTCCTCCCTCCTACAGTACAGACTACAGAGAACGAGAGCGAGAGAGTAGGATATTTATTTAATTTAATTTATGGAGTTCTGTTTTGTTGTTGATAACAAGTACCTTTATTTATTAATTAAGAGGGGGGAAATAAAAATAATAATAAAAAAAAAACGGGTTGATCTGTCGAGAAAAACCCATTAAAAAAATATATATGCCAACACTAACAATATTTTATTTGAAAGAGTTTTTCTATTTTTATTTTTAAAAATATTTTTTATTTGAAAATATATAAAATAATATTTTTTATTTTTAAAAAAATTATTTTTAACATTACATATTAAAATAATTTAAAAAATATAAAATATTTATTTTAAATAAAAAAAAATTAAATTTAAAAAACACCCACTTTCCAAACACACACTAACTTGTTTCTTTTTCTTCTTCTTTTTTTATTATAGTTCTTTTTTATATTGTTTGTGCTATTTTACAATGGGAATTTTGTATAACGAAGCTGATTTAATTTAAAAGACAAAGATAAAATATTCCTAAAATTACTAAGATTTAAAGATATCCTTAAATCTTGATTTCAAAATTCAAATTTTTCTTGCAACTGTTTTACAATTGAGTGTAGATAGTGTAGTTATTAAATCCGGACCGGCGGTTCGATCCGGGAACTGGTCGATCCGGTGGCTGGACCGGTCCGGGCAAGGTTAAAAACCGGTCAAACCCGGTCGACTTGGTGGGTCAACCCGGGACCCAAGCGACCCGGTCAAACCCGGGCGAGACCCGGCATATATATACATTAACTTTCCTTTGATTAGCTGGCAGCAAAACGAAAGTTGAACAACTAATTAATTAGTCTCTGCCCTAATTTTTTGAGAAGAGCAGCCCGCCCCTAATTTCCTTCTCTGTTATCTTTTGCAAAACAAATGATTAGTTGAGATTTCATCGGAGAAATGGGTATTTATTTCTACAGGTGCTCTATTTTCCTTGCACTGCTTATTTTTTCATGTTTTTTTTCTTTGTTGAGATTTCTTATTGCTGCAGATTTTGAATGATTCCCTCTTTTTTCCATGCTTTTTAAGCTCTTCTTCGGATTGGAACAAGTAATTGAAAAAAATATTCATTTGACAACCATCCTTTAGTCACCTATGAAGAGAAACATCTGATATGATTTGCAAACATGAACTTTGTTGCTGTCGGTTTCATTCTTCATTAACATAATCACATTGAGCACTGACTGTGAAGGCATTTCCTCCATGTTGTTCGTATTATTACTTTTTGATCTTCTTTTTTATTGATTAGCTTTGTAATGGTGAACATATGTGAGCTTCTTCTTCTTCTTCTTATGTTTTATGATTTATTGCGGTTTTTAAGGAATCTTTTGGATTTGTTGGAAGCTAATACCATTCTATATTTGTTCTACTGCTTAAATTTTAGCTACATAAATATTTTATTCTTCATTCAGCTGCTTATGCTAAAAATGAGTAGGAAAAGGTAAACAATTCATCACTGAGTTTTGCGGTTTAGGGATGATGTATCAGTTTGATTTCTTTAATCTTTATATTTAAGGAGAGGGGTTGACCCGGGTTAACCCACAAAACCCGTGACCCGGTCATTTTACCGGGTCGGGTTTTATAACTATGGTAGATAGTGATATAAAAAGAAGAGACTGTTGTTGTTGATCACCTGAACATGTAGAATGGGTTGGATGCAAGCAAAGCACTCCAAAGATCCAAAATGAGAGAATTTTTCAAAAATTACATCCTGAAAATTTGTAAAATATTTATGATACTCGTAAAATAATTAGTAAAATCATATTAGTTATTATCTATTTCATTAACTAAATATAAAATGTACATGTAATCATTTATGTCAGCAAATCCAAGAAGAGTGAAGGCACGAAGGGTGGTTCCAGCACTTGACATTCTATTCCAATAAGAGCACAAAGACATGGTACCATGTTGCTGCCTTTGTAGTTCTGCTTTCAGTATCCCTTCATACCATAATCATATCAGTAGCTCTCTTGTTCATAACTTGTCCTTTTCAATTGATGAAACTTTCTAAGAGAACATGAAAGCAACTCTATGTAAGGAATTCACATGGATTTATACATTACCTGCTTATGGTGTGGAGTGTGAAAAGCAACATAGGCTCTGGAGTTGCAGAGATGGTGAAAAGAGAGGTTTCTTTTTCTGTGGATTTTTTGTGAAATGGCGTATTAATGAGACCAGGGAGTACACTCTTACACTATAAAATCTATCTAAAATCAGTGCTTGCTCAATAAACCAATCAAATTTAACAAAAGGAAGGAGCATTGATGGTTATTTAAATCTAAGCAATAACAAAGTGTTATTGCTTAATTTATAAGAGATTTAGAGGGAGAAAGAATGAGAGAAGGCAATGATGACCTGTTTGTAGATTGAGAGCCATAATAGAGAATCACCATCTTATTTTTCACTTATTTCATTTTATTTTTTTCATTGAGATACATCACTTATTTTGTCTTTTTTTTTTTCTCATATGATATAACATATATATATAATAATGAATTTGTTGTACATATATGAAAAAATATATATATAACCCGTGATTAGTTTGAAGTTTTAGCAACTACAGTGTCCATGTAACACCCCGAGATTTCCTCATGATTTTCATGAGCCTTGAACTAAAGAAAAATAAGGAATTTTTTTTTCAATATCTATAATGTCTTAGTTCTACATATAATGTACCATAATAAATAATAAATGGTTAAGGAAATAAATTAGCATTTGATGTAATAGAAAACATAATGACTAAGAAATGAGAAAAAAATAAATACTTTTTCTGTCTAGTTACAACTCTTAGAAATTTAATAATATTTGAACTACTCCTAAAACAATTGTCTCGTAATGAAAAACTTTTTCTTGTCATTCTTGGTAGGAGTCCTGCATAAAACCAATATTTATGTAAATATGAACAACTACAATTACATAAAAGTGGAACCAATGATTCCCTATACTTTTATGACATCGTTAGGTCACAAGTCACAACATGCTTTTTGTCTCCAAGACCTCAACATGTTTTGTCCACAAGATCTCATTTCATTGAAGTATAGTGCACCTCTGTATTTTTGCAACTTTATTCACTCTTGCTCTTGCTAGTTGGGTGTACCACCCCTGCTTTGTTAAATAACAAATAGTTATATATTATCTTTATGCAGAATCACCTTTTTATTTCACATTTCCTAGTAGTGAAATTGACTGATCACTTTAGTCCAGTCATCGTTATGCCAATGCCCATCTTAATTACTTTTTTCATCATCATCTCGAATATCCATCTTGAGATCTACTCATTCATCCATTTGATAACATCATAAACCTATTTTACTATCTATCATATTTAACGAGAGTATTCCCTGTTATTGATACCCTATACTATCACATCACATCTTCCATTCTAGCAATTTCATTTCTAACATTGAATAAACACTAGTTCCTATGAAAGGAACTAAGTTCCCTTCAGTTCTTTTCTCCCCATCTAATTCACTAATACCTTACAACAACTTTATAAACTAAGGCACCAACCCTTCAATCTAAATCTTCAATTAGAATTTATGTTTAAAGCCTTGATCCTTAGTGTCTTTCTATTAACATCTTCAGTAATTCCTGAACACTAATCAAGAGTATCACTCCTGTAATTAGTTCCATGTACTAGCATTAACTGATCAATACCAAGTAATAACTCCTTGTCTAGGTTCACCCTAACAATTCTATTCGGCTCGTCCCAACCATTTAGGAACATTTTTTTTTCAATACAAGCTAGGCAATAATTTCTTAATTAGACAACCATTCTCGTTCTCCCTCACCAAGCATTCGCCCCTCACTAGGTAGTAATGCTCATCGCCCAGAACGGGGTATAATGCTCCAATAGTTTAAAAATAAGAATTATCATGGCATCCCAATCATTTTCATGTATTCAATCACAATACACATTTTCTTTTTCTAATAAAATGTTTTTTCCAAAAAAATTTAAGATTTCATGTTAACATTATACAATGTATACCAATTATCCACTCGATAATTACTTTTATTAGTAACCCTTTAACCAGGACACTAGTGCCAAACATCCAGACAACTAGTTCCTCCCATTATGCCCATTTACCATGCATTTATCACATTTACCGAAACTCGGCACTGACCCCAAATCCAGTCCATTACTTCTGACAGTCCAAAAATTCAACCATCCAACATATGACATTAACCTCGTTATTGGTTTATTAATCCATTCACCGAATTTTCGAGCACTAACCCCATCACAAGATCTCTTATTTACCCGTCCAATTCTTGAGCATCGACTCCATCACCGGGTCTCTTATTTATTCACCCTATTATCGAGCATCAGCCCATTTACCTGGTCACTAATTCATATGCCTAATTTACCAAGCACCGACCTCTTTTACTAGGTCACTAATTCACTCACCCAATTTCTCTAAGCACTGACCCCTTTACCGGATCACTAATTCACCTATCTAATTTTTCGAGCACTAACCCCTTTACTGGTCACTAATTCATTCGCCCAATTCCTCTAGGCATCAACCCCTTTACCAGGTCACTAATTTACCTGTCTATTTTTCAGGGCACTGACCTCTTTATCGGGTCATAAATTCATTTGTCCATTTTTTCGGGCACTGATTCAACATATAAATTTGTCTACAATTAGCACAACCAAAATATACATAATAATATCAAAAAATAACGCACTACAATTTTTTTCTGAAAATATAAGATACCATTCGCATCAATCATTACAATCCTTCAATTAGTTTCGTCGTCGCCAATTCCTCACTTGGCAACTAGAACTTTACAATTTTCTTAGTAATATCACATCAATGTTCATATTTATAATGGCATTATAAAAAAAAATTACATTATCTTAACATTCGTTAAATTTCCTAAATAAATTAGGTGTCGGGCACCTAGTTGCAGTCTGGTTATTGAATGCACAACCTTAATGTTGACCTCCCATAGGCAACTCTCTTGTACCAATAGGAATTACTAAATCACTTATACAATTATTTCAATTTATTTCTCCATCGCAAAATTAAATTTAAACTTCACATTCATAAATCACTAATAAAATACTTCCAATCCATATACCCATAATAAATTATTTTATTTATAACACATTTATCACCATGGTTTATCCAACAAATAAATTTGTTGTATTATCCATTCCATGACTTCAATGCCAGTATTTTCCCTAATCATTATATATTACAACAATAAGATTAAACAAGGATTTTGTCACAATTTAATAACCAACTTTAACAACCAAATTCATTTATTTTCATGAACTTGGCCAAACCTTCATTACTTTATTATCTCCACGTAAATTTTTAGATTTTTCTGATAACTTGATTGAGAGTTATAAATTTTAATTCTCAATTTTTTTTCGATTGCAATTTTTTGGGCCCCAATTAAAGCCCGATTACTTCAAATTTGTTAAGGAAAATATTGAAAGGATGATCATAATGAAAAAGAAAAAGAACATATATGGCAATTTTAAAATTGAGTTAACAAATTCACTTTGGTCCTTTTACTTTTTAAATTATAAACTTCTGGTCGTTGGATTTTTTGAAAAATTAATTTTGATCCAAAACTTTATTTTCATATATTTTTTAGTCATTGGTTTGACAGAAAAGAAAAAAAGTGGTTGGAGCTTGTTCTATGTTTTCTTTGTCTTTCGTTTTGCTTGAAATGACAAAACTGAGCTCAAATAATGTTTTGGTTTTGGGTTGATTTTGGATTTTTTATGAAGTTTTTTTATTTGTTTGAGACCATATACAAGTTTATCAAGGTATTTATGGTGTTTTAGATAAAAAAAAAAATGGGTTGAAAATTAATTACTATATAAAAAAGCCATAAATTCTGACTTTCCAAGCACTACTATAACTAGAATCAAGGGTAAAGCAAGCCATGTTTCACCAGCTTTTTTATTTTTTTAAAAAATATTTTGAGGTTTATAACATGTTATCCATCACGTTACCAAATTAAAAAAAATAAAAGCCCTCGCATGCCTTTTCAAAATGGGCTAAGCATGCGGGCTTAGCTTGCTAAACCTAGTAGTTTTTAGGTTTTTTTTATTATTATTATAATTGATGCTTTTTTTTAATATATAATTTTCCAAACAATTTTTTAATTTACATTTAAATTAGTACTCTTTCATTGTGATTGTTTAGATTCTTTGTTTAATATTTTTTAATAGCATTTCTTTTTTAAAATTATCTTATATGTATTTAATGTTTCAAAGAGATTATTCTACTTTAATTCATAAATTTTTTATGTTTCACATAAATAAATCTTATTTTTAAAAATTAAAAAGTATTCACTCTCAAAAAGAAAAAGTGATTTAAAAAAAAAAAAAAACCTAAACCACGTAGTATAATCAATATAACCCCTCTCGTATTTTTTTTTCTTTTCCATTTTAACCATAAAACTTCCTTTTTGGAGAAATCATTCTTAATTGAAGGCCAATTTCTTCTTATTTATTGAGGAAAAGCAAGATAAAAAAACAATAAAAAATGGTGAAAAGACGAAGAAAATTGATGGCAGTTTTGAAATTGGGTAAAAAATATTCAACCCATGCTAATAATATTTCTCTATTTTATGTATGTGCATATTTCTATTATCCTTGAAATGATATTATAAAAGACTAATTTTACTAAAAAATAAAAAAAAGATTAAATACAACCATATAAATTACAAAATCATAATCATCGAGCAATAAAACTATCTCATAATTTTATTTTTTTTAGTTATCATTAATAAAAAAAAAATATTGACATAGTTTATACTTTTAGTTATTTGTCAAAATGCATTGCAAAGCATGTATATTCAATTTTATCTGCTCGAGAACAATTTTATCCGACTCACTAGAGTCAAAATGCTACTTAAAATTCTTAGATGCGTGTATCCGACTCACTAGAGTCACCCTTATTTTAATATTTATGACTTTAAGGTCCATCTTTGAGTCCATAAAAGAGTGCACATTCCCACCACACTAGAAGGTTGATGCCTATATAAATATTTTTCCATGCATATAAATTAACAAGCACGGAAACTGTACCGAGGTCTCACAGCAACTCGAGAAATACATGTTTATCGATGTATTATTTTATTCTTATATGTAGAACGAGCCAGAATGGTTCTCAATTTAAACTATACTTCTGCAATGGTTAAAGCTCCTCGAAAACAACCTCTACAAGCATTAATCACTGCAAATGCCAAGAAAAAAAAAAGGGTTTCTGGGGGAGAATTCTAGTTGCCCTAGGAAAGAGGCGTGGGGGAGGCAACTCTTGCCCTTTATATCAAAGATCACCATCCGTGCTCGAGATAGATGTTGCTCATGCCCTCTCCAAGGTCCACGTGGTTAGCGGTGATACACCATAGAAAAACATTAACAAAGACAGGAAAAGAAAAACCCGGCAAAGTCATTAGTTTCCATCTCCAAATGACAGGTTGCATGCGCAAGCTTAATGAGAGAATGCAATCATAGAATTCCCAGAATAGATCAAGTAAAGAGTTAATTTCACATGGAGCTTAGAGGACACCAAATAAAATAAAAAAGGATTTGCCCAGGAGCCGGACCAAAGTCGACTAGCAAAATCGTGAAAACCTGACAGCATAGAGACCCCACTTCACCACAGCATCAACCAAGCTTCCAAATGCCAGTGTGCAGCAAGTACAAAATGAGGATCAACAAATACCCCACACCACATCTCATTAGATAACATAAAATTATGATACGAATTTCATCTCAGGCAAGTTTTGTATTTATTTCATGGTTAAGACATTTCAAGTTTTTTATCAGTTCATAAAACTTATTAATGTTTTATGGAGTGCAAAACAACTTTTAATTAACAAAAAAAATGAATTAGGAGACAAGAGGCAATCGTTAGATGTCCTAAGAAATGGGTAGCTGGTTGAATGGATGTTGGCCATTGCTTGCTTCCCGAGGGAAAGCAAATTGGAATCCCAACTTCACATGCCCCCACCACAAAAAATATTGGGAACAAACCAGAAAAGAACACCAAAGTCATCAATTCCAGCACCATATGACACAGGTAGCATGAGCAATAATTTAAATCATATAACACAGGTTAATCAGATTCAGGCATAGACTTCTAAAACAATTTTGCCATATATATCTAATATCTGACATCAGGGTATAAATACCAATGAAGGGATTTACGCTATAACACAAGGGGAATTTGATCTCGAGGTCACAATCTCATAATAATTAACAGTGAACATCATAAAGACACCTTACAAAAACATCAACCAAGAAATTCCAAAAGCAACCACACAAAATCCCAAATTCCACTTACTACAGAACCCAAAATCACATTTCCACTAATTTCAAAATATTACATAGGATAAAATCAACATGGTATTTGTAATTTTATCTCGAGAGATATTACACTAGTGCATTACATTTATTTATTAGACCCGTACCATATTGTCAAATCTGCATGTTGCAAAGAAAATTAAATCCATTTGCAATTGTGTTTCCACTTGACTGTCCTACATGTTCGTATAATCAGAGTCCATTGTTTTAAGAACTCATTCACTGTTTCTGTAACCCAACAACCCAGAAACCAGAAAAATGCTGCCAAATATAATGCATGGCAGAACAGAAGTTTAGGGATTCAAGAAACACCACAATTATTAATACAGCTTGGGCTAACTGAGGTACCAGAAGCATTGTAATGCCATGTATATTCTTGAAGCCTCCACCACAACACAATGTCTAAGATGACAATTTATAAAAGCAGACAATTTAGGGGCAAAAAAGGACTGAAATGCATTTTAAACAAATGAGCTAGGGGAAAAGAAGGATTAAAAGCAATTAACAAAAAAAAGACATCACATCAACATGTAAATATGAAAAAGAAGAGGACAGTTTTTTTCTCATAGAGAGATATATGCAGAAATAATGTTGTGAACCCTTGACAAATGAAATTAAAAATTCCTTTTTACCAATCAAAATAAAAAATCCACACAATCAGAAAGGTAAAGCCAACAACGAAACCTCAAATACCAAAAATCTTCTTGAGGAGCAAAAGTAGCAAAAACCAGAAAAACAGGGATATTTATAATCTAGATAAACATCAATTCCGGCATAGCAGAAAAGTTCTACAATCCTTCTGTAAGAGCCCCGTTCTACAGATAGAAACTAGATTTTGCAAAGTTTAAGTAGCATCCATCACAAATCCAACCACATCTTAAGGAAGCAGATGAAGTGAAGCAGCAACAAAAGCACAGCAGTCCACATAATTAAATTAAAGATTTCATTGCTTGCATTCAGGAAATCACGACAACCATTTAAAGCATGTGTTCCCAAGAAGCTCTCATACACCTGAATCAAAGACCCATCAATGTCAAACATATAAAATAAAGCTCAGGCTAGCTAAAGCAAAATAACAAACCAAAAAGTTGTAGAAAGCCATGAAATAAAACTACAACTAGTCTACTGTATCTTTTAAAGATCAGAAAACTCTTTATCTTTCAGGCGTGTTAATTATAATTGTTTCTCTATGACCAACAAGAAAATGCTATAACAACACAATCAAATCCACAATGGTGTGACACAGCTTCTCAACAATTATAGAGAAACAGCAATTAGTCTAAAAATTAACAAATGCAAACGAATTGAAAACAAAAACACCTTTTCCACAAAAACAAAAAGAAAAAGGGATTGTTATAACAAAATAAAATAAAAACTTCACATGGGACAAAATCATTTGAAAAAAAAAAAGTTAGCAATAATTACCTTCAGTAATATGGTGGTGGCATACCCTGATACATCCCTCCAGCTCCATGTGGGAATCTAGGAGGCAGTGGCATTGAGGATGGCTGCTGATGCTGCTGTTGCTGAGACAAAGCATAAGACCCAGCATCCGGATACACCCCAGAACCGGTTCCAACAGTGCTCTGTGGCATTCTATACATTGAAGCCCCTGCATTGTTCAATCCACCATCATTTGGACCCGCCCCTACATATGGCGGAACCCTATAAGCACCATTATATCCAGAACCCGTCAATGAAGTATTCAACTGATAGCTATTACTAGCAGGCCCATAATTTTGTAAACTTCCTGTTACCCCGCCAATCGAATTTTGTGGTTGTGGTTGAGGGAACGATGGATGCGCTAATGGCTGTGAATTTTGTGCATTTGCACCGCCCTGATTAGTCTTATTAACCCTCTTGTTATCAACAGCTAATTTACAAACAACTTGATGCCCATCAATATTTTTCATAGGATCAGCAATCGCAGCCTTAGCCCCATCCTCAGACTTATATATAAGAAAGGCAAAACCCTTTGATTTCCCAGTAGATTTATCAAACCCAAGCGGGCCTTCTTCAATCTCACCATACATTGAGAAAAACCCTAACAACCTCTCCGAAGTAATCTCAAAAGGCACGTTCCCAACATAAACTTTCCTTAACGAAACATCACCGGTACTCGAATTATTCGATGCTAATTGAGTAACAGTAATCCTTCCATCAATTTTTTTACTAGGTTCTCTAATAGAAAGCATAGCAGAGTCCACATGTTTGAAAGTAATAAACCCGAAACCTTTCGACTTACCTGTGTTCTTGTCATGGATAACAATAGCTTCTTCTAGTTCTCCGAAGGAAGAAAATAGAATTCGGAGGGTATCCGAGGTTGTTTCGGAAGAGAGGCCGCGAATAAAGAGCTTTCGGAGGGAGATGTCGCCATCCGCTACGGAACGGACAGAGTTAAGGATGTCAGAGTGGTGGAGTGTGGCGGATTGGAGGATGTCTAATAGTTGGTCTTTTGTGAAAGGTTCGAGGATTTTACGGATTTCTTCGGGGGTTAGAGGAGTTATTGGAGATGGTGGAGAGGTGCCGGTGGGGATTGAGATGCCGTTTTCGTCAGCTTTGCGTTTTTTAATGAACTCCATGGTGGCGGAAGTGGTGGTGGTGGATTGCTGGTTAGCGTGTAATAAACCCTAGAGATGAGGGAGTTACGCAGGATAGAGAACGAAACCAGTCTTGTTTTTTTGTGGCTAACTGAATTTGCTGGACCGCTGATTGGGTATTTATATTTGTTGGGTCCAGGGAACCAGTTAGGGTTCACTTTCACCGCCACGATGTTTCGACTTAAATTTGGGCTTGGTGATCCTGAATGAGTTCTAATTGGGCTGGGCTGATGTGAGAGGCTTGAGCTTAGCTATTTTGGCTTGCTCTCATTTGAATCAGTTCTGCTTCGCTGGGGTTGATTCCCTCGTGTAGAGACATGTAGAAGACCAGCTGCTTCAAATTTACTCGCATAAAGCTTATGATTGGTAGCTCAAGAAAAGGAAAAATGGTCTGTGCAAGAATTGAAATTGATCTTGTGGGAAAAAATGGGAGTGAGGCCCCATCCGGAGACTTCAATTTCTCTTTTCTTTTCTTTTTAAGGTCACCATGTACAATTAACATAAGCTATTATACTGCACACGAGCATTTCTATTTTTAATCAGCAAACATCACATGGCCTAGGCTAAAGAATTGGATTCCTAACTTGATGAGCAGGCATCGAGGAATTTCTCTGCTGCTCCCGGATCGAGAGATCCCCAAAGATTTCTAAAGGACCTGTAAAATCTTTAGCAAGGCAAGCTTTTAGAACTTGTACTGATAACCAAGGACTTGAACTTGGAAGAGTCCCCTGAAGCAGCAGTGGCTCGCCGGGTTATCAACTCCATGTTCTTGTGTAAACTTTGCTTCACCAAATCCTTCATCACTTTCTTTCCCTCTTGAGCTTCCCTGTTATTTACCGGTGACCCTGTTGCTATCCTTGCTGTTTGAGGCCCGGAATGTGGCCCCATCCTTGCTTGCCTCTCATCTTTGAACCATTGCAGTAGTTTTAATGCTCTCTTCTGAGCTAGAGGACTCCCCAATAATGCCACCTCAAGGAGTACAGGGACAATGCCAGATTTAAGCATTTTATCTCGCAGAGCTGAGCTTTGATGAGCTAGAATCATCAAAATATAAGCAGATAATTCTTGACATTTTGGCTTGTCCTCCCATGTCATTATCTCTATCAAGCTCTCTGGCACAAGTGAACTGTTTTCCATTGCTTTCTTCCCCGTTAAGGTCACCACTAAATGGCCTAGTGTCGCTAGAGCTTTCTCTGAGAATTCTTTTTCTGATATTACCCTCAAGAGAGCTTGAACTGCCCCGTTAGAGAGCAAAGGCCCTGCATTGTCTAACACAGCAGACAGGTTGTATAGAGTACCCAAACATGACTCCTTGGTTTCGTAACTTGAGCAAGACTCGAGAATTCCGATTAGAAATGGCAAAACTTCTGATGAAGCAAGAGGGAATTGGGTATGATTCGCCAGCGAAGATAATGACAGGATTAATTCTGCAAATTCTTGTCTTGTTGGTTCTTCTAAAACATCCATGCTCTTTGGTAGTTTCGAAAAGATCCCTGCTTCTACCATGAGAGCCTTGTTCCTGAAGAAAGAAAATAAAAATACATTAATTAAAACAAGAACAGCTCACTAATCTAGTTGCAGCTACCGAACCAAAGAGTATAAATCAGGGATAGTAACACGGTGGCCATTTTTGAATGTCTCCCCAGCAAATAATGAGCATCATGCACGCCAAACTAACCAGCCAACAAGTATTAAACAAGTTACTGTCTTTTTCTAAGAAAGTCAAAGAGATTCTTGGATTTAGATCTGAGATGGAAGATGGAAGTCAACAGATGAATTTGTTTATTGATCATAGATCATAGGGAATCTGATCATTTGCGCCAATTCTTATGTCCTGTAACTTATTTCTATTCAAAGACAACATTGTCGATTCAATAACATCATTGCTCTGTCTATGCTTCCTCCTAGAGCGTGTAATAAGCGCCCTTTGTGCTTGTGGCCTCCTACTTCATCCAAATTAATTATTTTCATATCTGCTAAAAAAAATTTAATTATTTTCTTATGATGTTGATTTGAGGAACATGATCATTAACATTCAAATGGGTGTCTTCTTAAACCAATCAATTAACAAGGCTGAGAAATGAGTTTATACAAAAAGAAAGAACTCATATTTGAAACTTGATAATTTAAAATTAAAATAAAATTTAAAAATAGTAAAATATTATTTAATAAATGAGAATAGTAGAACTATTGATAACGATCCTTACAATAATAATGTTTTGAATTCATTCAAATTGAATTAATATTTTCTTCATCATAATTATCATCTAAATTTCTGTGAAGAAATATTAACAATAATTAACCTAGACCAAAAAAGGGACCACGCCTAAAATCAGGTCAAGAACCATCATGAAATCCCCAAAATTGGATGCTGCCTCAGCCAAGGGTAAATCAAAGACAAATCCTCTTTCTTTTTCTTTTTTTCTCATCAAGAATTGAAAGCTTGATGTGGCACCAAGAGCAATTATACATTACCATTAAAGGGTAAATCAAGAAACCGACCCTAAAAGCTTTGATCCTATCTATTTTATGAAGGGCGGCGCTGAAACCACAAGTCCTCAAGTGCAACGCCTACACAGCCTCGACGTGGATAGCTTTCTTTAACAACGAGGGTCCCTCCCTCAGATTACTCCATTACATGAAAATTGATAGTATTATCAGAGGCAAACTCCAAAATCCAAACCCATATCAGGTCCCCTTTATTCCTTCCCCAGTGGCCAACTTTCAATTCTTTAGGATATAAATCACCCATATATGGGTATTGCTCACCTCACCCTAAGCTCAAATAATGAAATAATTCATACCCCGAAAAATCCAGATGGTGCCAAAAATCAAACTCCATTTTTTCAAACTGTTGAAAAAACATCCAATTACATAAGCTGTTTGATGTAATCCTTGTTTTCTTCTTCAAATTCACATGGATGGTCAGCCACACAACTGGGGTCATTATTGTACTATGATAATATTTTTTTTTTCTTCATTTGTTCATAGTTAGAATGAAATATTTGACTAATTAAAGTAAGAGGAGCTAACGTCATTCTCTTGTTATCTGAAGTGTTAGTGGAGCTTGACCTATCGATGCAAATTCTACAGTATGGTGTAATCAGCACCCAAGATTATGTTAGGTTTTAGGCAAGTTCTATACAATGCCTACCAAAGACGTTGTTTTTTGCATTTAATTTTTTTTTTTCCACAACAAGTTATAGAGTTTTATAAAACGATTCTAGTTGATCTCCTAAACAGTATGAAAATATTCTAAACAGCTCAATTAAATGTCTTATGAGGAGTGATTCTGGACTACATGCAATTGAATTTCATAATTTGTGTTTTTTTTTGTAATAAAAATGAAAAACAAATTAATTAAAAATAATGATATCAAATTAGAAAAGAAGAAACTTACTTGTAAGTTCCATTAGCAAGCTCAATCAAAGCATTAACAGCCACTCTCTGGCGGCCAGCGACTTCTGAAGCCACCATCCCCACCAAGGCAGGAATAACACCAAGCTCAGCCATCAAATTTCTCATCTTAGCATCTTCCCTAGCTAATTTTTCAATCTCAAGCGCTGCCATCTCCTTCTCTTCCCAGCTTCCAAAGTGAAGTCTCTTTACTGATCTTTGTAACACCACAGAATCATCATCAATATCACTACTTTGTCTATCCACAGTAGTAATTGTCGCTTGTTCTTCTTTGATGACCATAGCGTTGGTTCTTGTTTTAATGCTCTTTTGTGCCCTTTTAGTTTGCAAGAACCGCCTGACACGAGCGAATAATTGAAGTTTCAGGTAAGAAAGTGCAAAGATAGAAGAGGAAGAAGGGGAAGGAGGTGGTTCAGGCATGTTTGGTCTTTGTGCTGGAGACATGAAAGAAAACTTTTCTTTTTGTATGTATGAAACTAGATTTTTGACAGAGTGAAAGAGAGAGGATATATATATGGACAAGAGCTGTACGACGAGAGGGAAGGTGGGAGAGAATATGTGAGGGAAAATTACAGGAAGAGCAGAGAGCACATGCAGAGGCAACAGTGCTCTCTTTAAACTCGCAAACTGTAAGAGATATTCAAGGCACATTAATAAGATCACTTGCACACCCATAAATGAACTTGTGTTTTAATTACTAATTATACAATAAACCATCCGACAAGGGATTAATTAGTAACAATATTAGCCTAATTAATTAAGGATACAGAAGAAATGGGCTGCTAGTGGGATTTATTGTGATTTTGTCACCTAACCCATCTTGGAGAAGCTTCCTTAGGTCGCAAATGAAATTATTAGACTGCTAAGACTTTTTGCTGACTCCTTATATTGAACTTTGCGAAGTGTTGGCTTGGCTATGATCAATCATGTGTTAATCAAAAGAAGATAAGAATTTTAGCTAACTATTAAATAAATCTTCGAATCTATGTGAGCTAAATTAATGGCATGTGGGTCTCAGCTTTCAGGTGGCATCAGCCTTGGTGCTCTGCTCCCTAATATTGGGGTTGTTGTCAATCCATCTAGCTGTTGATTTTCTCTCCAACACTTGTCATCCATGCATTGAAATGGGGTAGCTAGTCTATTAAATTCTTAGGCGAAAATCTCCTTTCTCAGAAACGAAAAGATCTGCATCCATCCTCTGATATCTTTTTACATGGATAGATGGTTGGATAAATTTCTCTAGGAAATTGGGTGGATAAACATTTGTGAAATTCCATTGCAAATGATCCAACAGAAATAAAATACTTCGTAGTGAATATGTTTGTTCTATATGATCCTATTTCTTGATTAATTTGATAACTGGATATCATGCGTCCTGGAGATTTGCGACTGAAACAAAGGAAAACCGACCACCATGGAGGGTTTTCCTGCCTGTATATCCTCTCTTTCTAAAACATTGAGGCAACAGAAGTGTTAGGATTTGCAATAGACTTTCAGTTAACTCATTTTATTGTTAAGTCTCGAAGGGCTAGCGCGATTACTGAGCTTGATCTGTTGCCCAACTATTCACATGGTATGATTTCATGGCCAGCAATTTATGAGCTGAGATTTTTCTTCTTCTTAGTTTATTCGGTAGAAAGGTTTTTCTTTTCCCTTGCCTTACCTATACTCAATTTCCTATAAAATCAAACAGACTTTTAAATCAACTTCGAGGGATAGCTTCACTGATCAGATTTTGTCATTAAAGGTTTACATGGTTATTAATTCCAGAGTTTATGGAATTAATCGAGATGCACGCAAGCTGGTACAAATACCCATGTTAATAATAATAATAATAATAATAATAATAATAAAACAGACTTCTAAATCATTTCAATTGAAAGTTGAAATATGAGAAGAAAAAACTTCATTCGTTTCATAAGGTTGGAAATTTCAAAAATGGAATAGAGAATCATAATACTGACTGTAGCGTTGAAAAGCATTGGTTTGAAGAAGCGTAAATGAAACGAAGATCAAGTTTGAAAGAAAAAAAGAACAGTAATAATTAACAAAAACATACGTACCTTAAATATTCAGGCGTCAAACAAATTAGGTCTTCCACTTTCTCCATTACCATGTTGCGATGATGAGTACTCGGTCTAGTATTAATTAGTCGAAAACGGAGACATCTTTTTTTTCTTTTTAATTTTGGAGCTGAAACAATGCGACCTCTAGCTTAATTACTCATAGGCATCCAAAATCTACAACTCTGCTGATTTATTAATTTCAAACTCAATACATTGCTAGAAAATTCTCGTATTGCAACGAAAACACCAACAAAAACATAAAATATAATGTTGGTATTTTCTGAAAGAAAATTTTCATAAATTATAATGAAATTTGTAATGTCAGTAATTTTTATGATGGAATAAAGAAAAAAAAATTTGGCAATGGTGTTGGAAATGTGACACCAGTATTGTTTGATGGAATTGCTGACGGACATTATATCAGAAAACTTAAATGAAATATAGCTCGATAGTTTCCCCCCCACTATTAAAAAAATAGTTGCGTTTCTGATGGAATATGTGATGGACAAGTCTGTCAGAATAAACACTCATTTTCGTCAAAAAGTTACAAAATATTTTAGTATTTCTAACAAAATAGGTGATATAATAATCTATTAGAAATTAAAGTTCTCGATGGAATCAACATAATAAAAAATATTACAAATTTTATCGACATTGATAACATGTCAAATATACCAACATAATATGTGATGGAAATTTCATTGGTGATGGTAAAATCAATCCAGAATTCTTATTTTCACCGATATAATTTTTTGTTGGTATTTATACTATCATTCCGTTGGTAATTAATTTACTGACAGAATTACAGACGGAAATGCTCTGTCAGTGATTCTCTTGTTGGTAATGCTTTGTCTGTTGGTAAGTCTGTAGGTAATAAAAAAAATTTGTTACTGATGGATTTACTGATGGGAAAAGCGCACTAAAAAAATTTACTCGCTTCATTCAGTTAGTATTTCCCTCGAGAAGTTTTTCATATACCTGACAAAAATACCATATGTAATTCTGTCGGTGATTATTTAAAAATATTTAAAAACAATCTATTTAACAAAACTAGAAAATAATTAAATAATCAAAATCTATTTAAAATCCTATTAATAAATCAACTAAAAATTGACCTCACATGGAAAAACAAATCCTACAACAACATTCACACAATTATTAAGAATAGAAAATTTTAAAAATAAATTAAAATAACAAATATAATGAAAAAAGAACACAAAAAAAGAAGAAAAAAGAAAAATAGTTGAGGAGAGAAGAGAAGAGAAAGAAAAAAGGGATGTTGATGTTTTTTACATCAGAGGAAAAAGAACAACAACAACAACAACAACAAGAGGCATGTTTGTTGTGAAATGAGATATTTTAGTCTTTTTATTTGGGTATTTTACCGACAGTTTTACCAGCATATAATTAAATATTATTATTTTTAACCATTTCATCAATGATTTTGTCTATAATATTTAATTTAAAATTTTAATTTAAGAAACTGTCAAATATCATCGATGACTTTTCAATCCGTCAGTGATTTTGTCAGTAATATTTAATTTAAATATTCAATTTAATTGAAAATTTTCAAAACCCGCCAAATAACATTGATGACTTTTCAGCCTGTTGGTGATTTTGTCTGTAAGTAACAATAATTAACTATGCAATTAAGAAGTGAATAGTTCCAGAGTTCTCCGGAAAAAAAACAAAGAAACTCTACCAATGATGAACAGTGCCACAAAGAAGTGAACAGTTTACCGATGGATTTTACCAACAGTATTAATACCGTCGGTAATTCTGTTTGTATAAATAACACGTCATCGTATTTTTTGGATTTGTTTTAATTCTTTTTTTTTTCAATTGTAATTCCCTCGATATACTCCGAGAGAATATTTTCATCGGTAAAATTCACTTTAATTTACCGATGGAAACATTTTGTTAATATTTTTGTTTGTATTTTTTAATTTTCTGGTAGTTATTATAACGTGTCAAAGGAAGAAATTTGTAGATGAGTTTGGAATTTACCAAAAACAATTATACCTAATAATCTAAAAGATTGGCATGATTTTTTGATTGATGCTATTTGGGGCCATATGATTTCTCATAGAGGAGCAAGTGGAACAACACCATACAATGGATAGCCAATACATTAAAAGCTAACAATTCAAAAATAGCTAACAACATAATTGTGAAGTGTTGTTGGTAGATATTCTGTGTTGCTTTGCATGTGTGGATATACTGCATGTGGGTGTTCTCTCTGTTTTGAATGCTTTTAGTTGATTTATGTTTTCTTGTGATTCATGTAGTACTCATGTCAGCTTTTCTGTGCATACTATTTTCAACTTTAGTTGAGTTTAGGTGTCAATTTTAGGCCACTACTTTATGGAATGCTGTGTTAATTGTTTCATTTTAGCTATCATTTTTTGAAAGAGAAAAACTTCCATTTTCAACAAGAGTTTGCTACTTCATCAAGCTTTAGTATTAGTGATTGTGACCATGCTGATAATTCAGTTACCATTCATGTAGAGACACCTGAAAAGATATCTTCGATAGAAGTTATTTACCAAGGCTCATGCAATGCGAATAAAATAGTTGGAATTCAGGGTCTAGCCCATTGGTCAACTGCAAGGCTTTTCTTTGTGAATGTCCTGGGTTCGATCCGCAAGAGTACCAGCATATCACCCCCGCGGTGCTTTACCTACCTACTGGGCTTGCAGGATGTTCAGTAGACCCTGGGATTAGTTATGGCGCGCGTAAGCTGGCCCGGACACCCAGAGTCATAAAAAAAAAAAAAGTTGCAATTCAACACAAATCCCTAGTGAGTATATTGTGGACAACATAAAAGTTTTTTTTAAGGTCGACCGACGGTGTTTTTAAATTTAATTTTCTGATAGTGATATCTAATTTTGATAGATAACCACCACATCTTCATCCTATATTGAATCGTTGTTCTATGGTGTACTATGTAGATTACTGAATTAATACAAATTAATTATCATCTTATTTACTAGCCTTTTTCGTGCAATTAATTATAGGTTTTTTCTATCACAGCAACAAAATTAAAGATCACACGACCAATCAATCTATGAACTTTTCTATTATAAAAGAAAACAAACTTTGAAGTTTCAACTGTGTCTTATAAATTTCCAAATCGATAAAACTAATTATAATATATTTGAGAGTGAATAATGCCTTTTTTTTTTCATTAGTAATTAACTTATTGTAATTTAATTAAGCTATATAAAGCGCACATAAATATATAATTATTAGATCTGTTTCGGATTCTAACTCGTCTAATTTAACCAATAGTTTGAATTATGGAGTAAATCTCAATCTCTAGTTTCACCCATAGATAAGATTTTTTTTTAATAAAATAATAAAAAAGAATTTCTTTTTTTTACTTTTTACTAGACCGGATTTGACCTCATTTATTTAAAGATGTTTGAGAGTGTGGTAAATGTTTTTTTCAAAGTGTTTTTCATTTAGAAATGCATTAAAATATATTTTTTTATTTTAAAATTTTTATTTTTGATTAGTACATTAAAGAGATGCAACAACACAAAAAACAATTAATTTAAAGAAAAAAAATTAAATTTTGATAAAAAGTAGGATCAAGCTCAATATTAAATGAGCACTAAATATTACTTGATTAATCAAGTCAATCACCAAATGGATCAAGTTTGACACTTATAGCAAAGTGAGATTTGTTTTACAGGAAAAAAAAAAAACTAGATTAGGTTTGATTTTTCCATATCAGGGCATTTTTATCAATTTAAATAATACATATGATAAAATAACATCTTGGAAAATAAATTCATGGATAAATTAAAAGCAATTAAACTTACAATTGAAAAATTGATTAAAATAAATGAATAATTAAAATTAATTGTTCATTTTCTTTAGTGAAAATGTAAACTAAAATTTTATCCAACAGGGTCAAATTACAACTGATCGTATCCAGGCAAATTTTTAACCACGTAAATTTGTAAAAGTGTTGCAAATTTAGTTAGCAATTATACTAATCTCACCTCTTTTATGATCAAGGATGCACATTCTATGATAAAAAAAAAAAAAAAAGTGAACTCATTCTTGTTTATATAGTTATATAAATAGTTCAATTGGATTTACTTTAATTGATCAGTTGATCAATTTAGATAGATTAAGATTTGGGCATACGTCTTTGCTTCTCAATGGATCTTCTATGTATATAGTTATATAAATAGTTAAATTGGATTTACTTTAATTGAGTTGAATTTCCTAAAATTTGTAGAACAGGCTATATATTTGGATTTAGAACCTTTTAATTTTAGAAGTTAACTAGGTAAATGGGTTGCGCTATGTTGTGAGATGGGTAAATTGTTTTCTGCATGCTTTTTCTGTCAGTAAATCCATCGATAAAATCATTACTAATAGACTCATTAATAAATCATAAATCATCGACGAGAGTTTTTCTGACGGTTTATTGTTGCCTATGAGCCCGTTAGAAAAATTCATGTCGTGGACTGTGAGTATAAAAACCGATAGAAAATTCTGTCAATAAATTTAAAAATTATGGTGGTTGTAATAAGAAAAAAAAAATGGAAGCCATGAGTGTGTTCTTTCTAAATTATAATTAAAGAGTTTTTTTTAATAAAAAAAAAAAGTCAGCTTGTTCACACATGTTAATTAGCCAAAGAATATTAATTATCTAACATAAATTCTTAAATTGTTGTCTACAATTTGTAGACAAGAGTTAGCACTAAAAACACAAACAATATGTAGATGCAGACAAGGGTTAGTTTTAAAACACAAATAATGCTATATGAATTAGTAACTTAAAAATTGTGGCCATGCCTTCCATTTCAATTAGTCAACAATCTACTCAGCACAAACGTTTATTAGTGCACCGCTAATCACCAAAATTGACCTCTCTTTCTTTCTTTCTTGTTTCTCTTAAAACTTTTGGTGGACTTCGCATTGCATTAGTGATGGAGCTTCAATGGTGCGTGGCAATTCCAACTCAGATTCCACTACAAACTATACCCATTTGATGAGCAGCAGGCATAGGGAAATTGTTTTTTCCACATGTGGAACAGGCACCACGGCTAGCATGGTTTGTGGTTGACGGAATCGGGAATGTTGACCTCAAAAATGCAAACAAATGGGTGCATAAACTAGTTAGCTAATTACACATTGGAAAATATAGAACATGTTACGTATAGTTTATTTATGCTCTTGAAACTTGAAAGAAAGAGCCGGTTCTGTTCAGTTGCGTCTTTGAATCTCTTATTTGAACAAAAAGACGTAAAATTACTCAAAAATACGTTATCTTGTTTGATTTCTTCTATATAACTTCAGTTGATCAATTTTATGAAGTTAGGCGCAGAAAGATTGTTGGTCAAAATCAGATGGAGTAGAGACGTATAATCTATAGCTTGACTAAGATAAAGTTTGTTTTTGTTTTTGAACTGTGTTTAGGTATATTTCAAAAGCATATTTGGTTTGAAAAACTTGATTTTTTAGTGTTTTTTTAATAATTTTAATGTAGTAGTGATGAAAATAAAAAAAATATTTTAATATATTTTTAAATAAAAAATATTATTAAAATATTTTTCACTGTAATATCAAACATCTAAATGCATATCCTTTATGTGCAAGATTTATATATACTAGGGATTCCTTGTCCAAGAAAATACTTCAAAATGAATTTCAGTGCATCTGTACCTACCAGAATTTCCTAATATTTCTTTGTACAGTAGCAATTTTTAAATTCACCTTCAAATCAGGTAAAATTTCCCATATTTTAATTTTCATTTCTCTTAACTTGAGGTCTCATATGAAAGAAATCTCAAGTTTTTCTACTTAACGTTTTCTTGTGACGATTATTAGGTTGAAGACTTATTTCTCTAATATACAGTGTGTAAGGAATCATAACTTCTGGAGTTTCGAGTTCACGATGTGGCCTACAAAACGTCTAATTAACGAAGTTCTTTATTATAAAGAAGTGCTGGTAAACATTTTTTAAAGACATGTTGCTATACCTCATTGATGTGGATTGCTACACGTTTTTTGCCAATTGCTTGATATGATCTCCAATTCCTTATTAGATCTTTTCGTTGGAAATAATCTTAGAATTCAGCATGTGAAGATCCCTCGGATCTTTTCCTGGAAATGCAAAATGAAACTCAGAATGGGCATTCCACTAATTTTGTACACCAACATATTGAACTTGAAGTGGTCAGATCTCATGAGATGTGAGTGAAGGGTTGATAGTGTCCACAACCAACAACTGCAATATTGCCAGAATGATGGAGAAAATTTATTGGATGGAGAAAAATCATGTATAGGATATTGCATCATCCTTTATTTTTTAGTCTTTATGAGGCAAAAAGTGTATAAAAGCCCACTGGCTATAGAGGGATAGACCTTTTTGCAAGGCTTCTTGAGGTGGCAGACTTGGAGAATTCAAGAAAAATAAAATATGCTTCCTTTTCAGGGGGATGGCTGTTTCGTGGTGCTCAAACCTGAAGTTTCGTATCATGTTCTGATGTATGTATAGTTACGTTACGCCAAACTTTCAACTGCTCAGTCTTCGAAGTCATTGGACAAGAATTGTAAAGCTTTTGTGGTTCCTGATGTTGAGTTTCCCCGAAACTCATATATACGCAACAGAAATAGTAAATTTAAAATTTTTAGAAGAGTTACAAGTATTATGTTAGATAAATTTAAAGTTGTTTAGGATTTATACAAAGATTATCTGAAGATCAAATATTTTGTTTAGTTTTGAATATTTACTTCAAGACTAGATTGTCACAAACCACAAGTCATCTAAGTGTTTGGTATCTAATAGTAATCTACACGAACCACCAGTAATAAATCTCTTAAAACCTATTAGGAGAGAAAAATTATTATACCGTAGAATACTAGCTCTAGTCTTTTGTTTTTAGGTGTTTATGTAATATACTTTTATGACCTTCTCTTCTTTCATGAAAATAAAAGACATAATATTTTATTTATATGAAAACCTAAAAACTCCATAAATAGCAAAATATCAACTTGCCCCCTTAAATAATGTCGCATATAATATTTTAGGATAATTTTATAAATTTATTTAATCAAGTCCCTACTTGATTTTTTAGGTCTAGAATTGTAATCCCTATATTAATTACATTATAATTCTCAATTTTTAAAATTTATTTGTAATCAAGTTACACTTGATTAATTATCTCATTTTAATTTTTAACCAATGATTCTTATGTGTATGACCTATTAAGTTCCCTAATAAGTTGGCTTACATATAAATCATAAAATAAGATTAATTGAATTGAATAATTTAATTTATTATGAATTCAATAAATGTAACGACCCAACCTTTTCAAGGCCAAAGTCACTGGATTTTTTTTTTCATCATCTCGACTTATTCATCATTTCCATTTTTTTTTCTGTTCTATTCTCGTATTACCACGAGTTCATACATTATCATTCGTAATCCATTTCAATATTTAATTACTAGTTTTTACAGAAGGAATCGAATGACTAATTAAGTGATTTACATGTTCGTTCATGCAGAACTCATATCACCCATAATATACGAGTATATAATTCTTTTTCGAATGTGTGTGCCACGAAATGAATCTCCTGATGCCCCATATTGGTATGATGTCCCTGTTCCAACACAAGGTAATTTTAAGCATTATAGACCATTGAAGAAATATAGTAACACAAGATTAAAGTCACATTTCATTCATGAACCAAAAAGCATAATTCTTTAATTTCCCTTTACTTATGTCAACACAAACACCACCGTTAATAATCCGTCAATTAACGAGACAATTTCAATACTCAAACCCGATCATTCCTCTCGAATGTCGTTAGCCGAATTAATGTTTTTCTTTGGTTAAAGCATAACTAGTAGAATGCTTTCATATACTTAGTATATACGAAACGTAGTATACATGACCACATTAGTTCTTCTTAAAACTAACTCATAAACTCAAATCCGACAATCCTCTTTGGAGGCCATTAGTCGAAGTCAATCATTTCTTCATCTTGCTATCCACTAGGGTGACATTAACCGTTTCTTCTTCTTCTTCTTTTTCTTCTTCTTCTTCTTTTTCTCTTCTTCTTCTTCTTCCTTTTCTTTTCTTTTTTCATCACGGTCATCCCTTAGGATGCAATTAGCTGAAGCTAGTCATTTCTTCATCCTGATTATCCATTTAGAATGCTATTAGCCAAAGGTAGTAATTTCATTATCCCGATTATCCATTTAGGATGTCATCAGTCGTAATTAATCATTTGTTCACCTTGACTATCCACCTAGGATGTTATTAGTCGAAGCTAGTAATTCATACATCTCGGTTATCCATTTAGGATGCCATATACCAAAGCTAATCATTTATTCATTCTGGTAATTCATATATGGTGCCATTACCATAGCAATTCATTTACTCATTCTGGTAATTCATCTATGGTGTCATTACCATAGTTAAATTTGCCATTTACCAAAGCTAATCATTTATTCATTTTGGTAATACATCTATGGTGCAATTACCATAGCTAATCATTTATTCAGCTCGATGATCCCTTTAGAATGCCATTTATCGAATGTAAATCATTTATTCGTTTTGGTAATTCATCTATGGTGTCATTACCATAGTTAGTCATTTATTAATCTCGATGATCCCTTCAGGATGCCATTTATCAAATGTACATCATTTATTCATTTTGGTAATTCATTTATGGTGTCATTACCATAGCTAATCATTCATTAATCTCGATGATCCCTTTAGGATGCCATTTATCGAATGTAAATCATTTATTCATTTTGGTAATTCATCTATGGTGTCATTACCATAGTTAGTCATTTATTAATCTCGATGATCCCTTCAGGATGCCATTTATCAAATGTACATCATTTATTCATTTTGGTAATTCATTTATGGTGTCATTACCATAGCTAATCATTCATTAATCTCGATGATCCCTTTAGGATGCCATTTATCGAATGTAAATCATTTATTCATTTTGGTAATTCATCTATGGTGTCATTACCATAGTTAGTCATTTATTAATCTCGATGATCCCTTCAGGATGCCATTTATCAAATGTACATCATTTATTCATTTTGGTAATTCATTTATGGTGTCATTACCATAGCTAATCATTCATTAATCTCGATGATCCCTTTAGGATGCCATTTATCGAATGTAAATCATTTATTCATTTTGGTAATTCATTTATGGTGTCATTACCATGGCTAATCATTTATTAATTTGATAATTCATCTATGATGTTATTACCATAGTTAATCGTTATCCATTTAGGATGCCACTTACCAAAACTAAGCATTTATTCATCCCAATCATACTTTGGATGCCCATAGTCAGAGCTAATCAATTGTTTACCCCTGACATCCCTTTGGATGTCATTAGCCAAAACTAATTAATTGTTTATTCCGGTCATCCACTCAGATGCCATTAGCCGAAGCTAATCAATCGTTTGTTCCGGTCATCCATTTGGATGCCATTAGCCGAAGCTAATCAATCGTTTGTTCCGGCCATCCACTCGGATGCCATTAGCCGAAGCTAATCAGTCGTTTGTTCCGGTCATCCACTCGGATGCCATTAGCCGAAGCTAATCATTGTTTTATCAAACAATTCATGACAATTTGACATTCCTTGCAACATCAAAGTAGACCCTTGGGGATACTTGTACCACCGTTTCCTAGTAATTTATCATTCCGTAACACGATGATAGATCCCTTTGTAATGCAAAAACCAAACATCCCACAACAGTTTAGCATTCAATATAACACAACACAACAGTACCCTTCGTATCATTCATCCAACCATTCTTGACAGTTAACGTTCAATGCAACATCATAATAAATCCCTAGTAATACTCACACCACCATTCGTGGTAATTAACCATCAATACGATACAATGATAGGTCTTTCATAACACTCATACAATCAATAAATGATAGATCCTTGGTAACACATTCATCACGATTACATTCAATATAATAACATAGTAGATCTCTCATAATACTCATACAATCATTCATCACCATTACATTCAATAAGAATACAAAAGTAGATCCTTTGTACGACACATACTACCATTCATTAGTAGCTCAAATTCATAACAGCCCCCAACATCACATTCGGTTTAGTATTCATCACAACTCAATAAGATGTTCACCTCAAAAGGGTCAGTTTAGAACTCTAACATTTTCACCATTGTTTCAACATTCATCAAGAACTTGTTCGACATTTCATAGTCATTTCGACAATCATCCAGAATTTAATCCAACTCTTCTTCGTCATTTCTTCTTACAACAAGGATTTAATAACATATCATCACAAGTTAACCATTTCAAAACATAAACATCAAAATGAGAAAAAGGTGGAAACCACCTACCTGCTCCACTTGTGGTCTGTCCTTGTCCTGGCAATGGTCCGATTCCGGCCACAACACCTAAGACACCAAAGACCACAATCAATTCATTTGTATCTTCGATTCACGTTCATCCCACACTTATTTCAAGAATTCATATGTTCACATTCAAGTGTTCCACATTTTACACCATCATACTATGAGATTGTTACTAGAATTTAAGTCATTTCTGCCTTGTAGAAATCGGCAGCGAGGCAGTGCTGGCTGCCGATATCTGAATCGGCAGCGACGCAGTTTCAGGCTGCCGATATTGGAATCCTTTTTAATGCCTAAAAACATATATCCATTAAATCAACGAACTCAATGTCCCTTCATCCAAATTTCAAAACTTCCCTAACACATTTTACAACACAATTAATCTATAACAACACTAATAACAAGAGCACATTTTACCATTATATCTTACATAAACCCTACACCCACATAATTCTAATTTCATCAAAACATGTAATTAAATCAAGCTTCCTAAATGTTTTACTAAGACTAGCAATAGATTCAAATAGCAACAACTCAGCCACCTTTGATTCTTTCCTTGACCTCAACGGTCAGAATATATATCATTGTGTTGTGTACAATATATCTCAAAATCAGAATAATCCAACGGTTTGATCTCCACAGATTTGAATAAAACCGAACTAACCTGAAAATGGACGAGCTATTGTTCAACATGAACCAAACCTTGCCGGAGAGTGCGTTTCCGATCTCCACCGTCCAGAATGTAGGTCACACCTAGGTGCACCACATATCCAAAAATAGGCACGATCCAACGGTGGAAGAGAGAGAAATCGGCCGGCGACCAAAACTGCCCTGCAAGTATATTTCCTTTTGTTTTCCAGGACACTTCCGATGATGATGGATGCTCAATGGATTATGTTCCTTCAAATCCCTCCGGTCAGTTTATAGAGGAGTGTGAGAAGAACAATATATCCAAAGATCAACATGATCCAACGGTGGATGCAAGAGATATGGCCACCTAAGCATTATTGATTCATCCAAATCCTGCACCTCTATGTAACCGAATTCTCTATTGTCTCTCACCCCTTTTCGTTTTTCTTTCTCTTTTTTTTTTTTTTTGTTTCTTCTGGTGGCCTTTGCTGTTTTTAAAGGCACCATTGTTTTACTAATTACCTTTATGTCCCTCATTTATGTATTTATATATTATTTGTTTTTTGTTTTGTTTTGTTTTTTCATGGAAACCATCCAGTTTGTTTCTGCTTAAATCGTTAGTCTTTACCAAACTCTTATTGGGATGATATCTTTCACCAATGTAGGAAAACATATTAATAGACTTCATGCAAAATTCCATCCCAATCCGACGATTGGATTGAGAGCTCTGCTTTCTAATGTAAAATTGGTCAGTTTATGACTTTTCGTCAACTATCCAAATTTTCTTGTTCAATCTTCACATAAAATAATATCAATTATCCTTCTAAACCTTTAAGGTCATTTTATTATTTTGGAATATATTCATTTTGTCATTTCTCTTATTATTTTATTCATCAAAACACGTTACCAGTTTCTTTGTCTTTATGAATTCTAAAACAAAATTCATTTTATAGAGGTCATCCCCTCCATTATATGTCACTTTCAGTCTTACGTTTACATGGCAGGTTATACATCCGCATATTTAAATCATAAATTTTCTAGGGTTTCACAATAAATGATTGATTTATATTTGAAATCAAGTGCAATGTCTAGTAACTTGTCATGATCCGTCAAATATTACGAAAGTCATAAATGGTTTGACTTAACTTTTTAGTGACCAATTTCTCAGTGTAATTATTATTGTTTCATCCAAGGTTGTCAATTTCGTTCCGTTCCGCCCGGAATGACCAAAACATTTCATACCAATTCAAAAAACGAAACAAAACGGAACAAATTTCATCTCATTTTAAATCTCAGCCCGTTCCGGAAATTCCGGCCGAAACGTTCCGGTTTCATTCCGGTTGTTCCGTTTCGGCCAAAAAATATTATTTTTAAAAAATTAATATATGGTTTATATTATTTTAAGTTAAAGATTTATTTAATCTTTACTGTTTAAAAATATTTTAAATTTTAAAATTATATTTGTTTGGCATTATGTTTGTATTGCATAATTTATAATTAATTTATCTTGAATTTTAATTATGTTTGTGGAATATATCTATATATATATATATATGAACAGTACAACCCCGAAACGGCACGCCGAAACACTCCGAAACCGAAACATTTCGTTCCAATTGAAAAAACGAAACACCTACCGAAACGGAATTGACAACCTTGGTTTCATCATGAATGTTTCGATTTAGATATTATAGCATGAGGTATGTCTGTTTTGTTAAATCATGTTAATTCTCAACATTATATTCATTGATTATTTGAATAAGATTTTGAAACTCTTTTCAAAATTCATTCCACCTTAGTCAAGGATTTCACAATCAATACTAATTAAGAACATATAGAACATTTTTTCTAATTCACTTAGGGTGACGAATCCTCTCTTGACTATTCAAGTACCTTCATATAGTTTATGTTATATCTAATGTCTGCCCGTTTGTTACCCTTGATTAGGACAACATATGGTCAAAATCAAAACATAACACTTCTTGTATAAGATAATTTAGTGATCTCAAGTCTAAATATCATTTACACAACTATCACAAGAGTCTTACTATAGACATAAGTAATCTCTCCATTTGAGATTTTCCTGCGAATTAGTTCAGTATACATGTCATCTAACAAGTACCTGCATATTAGTTTCAGGTATTCCTCATACCTCAATTTATAAGAGCAATTGTTTCATTTCATAAAGGAAAAAACATAATATGCATAAATCTTAACAACTCTAATTAATGTATAATCTTAATAAAACATTGATTGTAAACATTTAGGAATAATGCTTTGACGTAGTAGAAATCTTATAATTATAATAACTTTATAATTTCTTTTACAAAGCTAGCTGCTATGAACTTTATCTTTACTCTGAATTTATTAATCAAATATAAATGAATATTAAAAATAAAAAAAATTAATTAATAATAAATATATTCTCTATGAATAAAATAAGTATTGCGTGTACCCATCTAATTGGTTGCGGTAAATATTCACTAACAAATGCCATTTAGGCTGCCTTGCCAACCTATACCTAATAATAGTTGAATAGTGTCGGGTCCAATTTCTTTATGGATGACACTTGGGAATTGGGATCACCTAATAAATGAGTGTATATCAACAATCTTCCCTGTGGTCCCAAGGATTCAGGCTACCTTTCTTGAGGGTCCTCAAGAATATAGAAGGATAGAAAAGAAGAAAAAAGAGTGTTTGATTTCCAAATTCCAAAGTTACAAGTTGCAAAAGACAATAACATAAACATAGTTTCATTTTTAATTAGTTGAAAGTTGCCAAACTGCTGTACCTCTAAGGGGTGTCATCTTCTTCATTGACTGACTATGTTGCTTTAGAATATTACACCAAGATATTTTACTGTGGTATGCAGCACAGAATTCATAGGGCTTGGAATTGGAGATTCAAATACTGAAGGTAGAGATAAGAAGAGAGAAGTGATGTTCACATGGATGATAGGGAAAAATATTGGCCTAGTAGAGGGCGATAATCAAAGAGTCATGATCAACGACTTGGACATTCTCGCATTCTAAAAAGTTGAAATCACATTGAAAACATAAAAGGCACATATAAAAACTAAATGCACCAGCCGGGAATCGAACCCGGGTCTGTACCGTGGCAGGGTACTATTCTACCACCAGACCACTGGTGCCTATATTGGTACGTTTTCCAGATTGAATTTATATAGAGATTTATATCAATATCACTCCAAGCTCCACCCCTCTCTCTCTCTCGATGTATACATATATGCGCGCGCGCGCGCGTGTTAATGGATCTCCTCATACATAGTGTTCCGTATTTGCATCTGAGACATCTTTGAGTTCAAACTAACCAACGTAGCTCTTTTATATTGTAGTAGAATTATAAATTAATTTTAAATGTTAAGAAAAAAAGTTTAGAATATGTTTTTCATTTCAAGAAATTTGTTAAATTATTAATGGAAAGTTGATTTCTATGTGTAATACGATGAATGTAAAGATGTATTAATAAATAAATCAGAAAAAAAAAAAACAATGCTTATTTTAATTAAAGATTAAAGTAGGAAGTTAATTTTCTTATGTAAGTGGTTATGGATATGTCACAGCTAAGCTATATAGATTGCTTTTCAGAGATATTTATGGACCGATGTAATAGAACTAAAACCAAAAAGAGTCATGAGTTGCGTAGAAACATCGGTATAAAAAAACTTATAACTTTTAAACTTTAGATCATGTTTAAATTTTGTTAAAAGATTTCAAAGGTCTAATTCTATAAGAGGCTCGACAGACCATAACCATTTAAGGCCCGAAAGATATTTAAATTCGGCTCAACATGTGTTATTCTAACTAATTTTGTTACTTTTCCTTTTTAGTTTCAAATTTTTCTAGTTTGTTTAAGACTTTTATTTCTTTTTGGGTTTTTTTAATTTGTTTAGGTATGTTTTGAGGTTTATTTAAGGAGTTATAAGTCTCTCAGAAAGATAGACTATTTAAAGAGAAAATATTTAGTAATAAGATTTTAAATTATAGTTTGTATGTGTTGACCCTATTCAACAAAATTTTGTGTTGCTTATGTTTGCTATCTTATTTGTGTTGTTTTTGTCAACATCGTTTTTCCATTAAAAATAAAAGATAGATATAAATACTAATATTTTACATCATCTACCCTTTTCATTAGATATGTTTTTTCATTATCTTAGAGATTTACTTTAATTATTAACTACATATAATTTTGCATATCCCAATATTAACATAAAACACACGCACACACACATATATATAATTTATCAATACACACACACACACTTCAAATATATATATATATATATATATAAACTATTTTATTTTTTATTAAATAATCAATAATAGTCAAATAATGGATACTCGTATAGATATCCAAAACTCAATGAATAATTTATAGATATCTAAATTTTTTACTCGATAAGGCAATGAATAGGATATGAATATCAAGAAATTTGATATGTGGATGCTCATTGTCATCCCTAAAACACTCTATAATCATTCTAAACAATAAAAATCAAACAATTTTTTTTTTTTAATTATACATTTGGATCTGTTTTTTCAACAAGTGAAAAATCCTCCCCACCACATTTCACATGTCTTGGATCTTGGATCCTTCCTTATCTTCTAGGATCTATGTACAAGACTTATAACTCAATTTAACATGAAAATCACACACAAGAAAAATCATCAAACTCTTCATTATAATATAATCATAGATCAATCCAGTATATGGGCACTTGCCCACACTGCCCAAAAAAAAATCAAATGAAGTATATATCATGTTGAAACTGATAATGGGTTTCGACTAATATAAGAATTAGGAGAAATTTAAAATAGACGTGTTTTGATAATGAAAAAATAATTCAGAGGAATTATAATGGAAATGAGATATAAAAGTTAAGAAAAAAACTACATGAAAAAAGTGTTAGTGTAATCCTGGTTAAAAATTGGTAATGTTATCATGAAATTGTAGTAAATATGTAAATGAAACAAATAATAAAAAGGAAAAATAAATATATTTTGAAATAAAAAATAGTCCTAAGGACTTAGTAAAATAACCGATATAGTTCTAGCAATGATTGAATTAACAAATTGGATTTTGATGTAAAATCACTTATTGACCGATTTTATGCTATCAAACATAACTCTTAATCCTACTGTTGGATTGGACTATAATTTTACGATGAGCCTCCTGACATATTGTTCTATCTTGGGTTAAAAATAGTCCTTGAAGTTTGGAAAGGTGAGAATATCAATAGTTGGACCAAAAAAACATGTAGGCTCTTTAACGGTATTTTCATAAATAAATTGGAAATTCAACTCCTTCTTCCCTTTTAAACTATCGGCAAGTGCCGAAAAAATAGAAGACAAAATAAATAAATTTGAGAGCTTCCTCACTAAAACCTGGAGAGAAACCAAGATTTAAAGTAAGATAGATGAGGGAGTGAATACTGAGCAGATCTACACAAGAATCAAGGGGAAAATCAAGTGAGAGAGAAATAAAGTAGAGAAAGGAAACTCACAATATTAAAAGTGAAAAAGAGAAGGAGTAGAAGATTTTTTTTGTTTAACATTCAAGGTTTATATCATTATCGAATAAGATGTCATAAACTTGATTGTACAAGTTTAAGTAAGATTAACAAAGTTTATGCAAAATTTTGAATTAAGTTCTTAAATGTTAAATTGGAGAAAAGTGAATTGTGAAAATGTAATGTTCTTTGGATGAAATATGATGTAAATGACTCTTAATAAAGAAAAAATGGGTGTTTATGATGAAAGTAGGTTCAACCATTTAAGGAGGGGAATGAGAACTTTTTGAACCATTGTAAATGTTTGTAGTTATGTGTATTTATTGTGTGTTGTTGTGTTGATGAAGATTGAGATAGATTTAATTATGAAATTGTGAAAATGTGATGTTATTGGGATGAAATATGATGTAAATGACTCTTAATAAAGCATAATTGAATAAGAAAAATTAGGTATTTATGGTGAATGTAGGGTCCATCATTTGAGGAGGGTAATGGGAACTTTTTGAACCATATAGTAAATGTTTGTAGTTATGTGTATTTATTGTGTGTTGTTGTGTTGGTGAAGATTAAAATTGATTTAATTATGTTGTTTAATTGTAATTGAATTTTTGATGTAATTTGAAAAAAGACTGTGAGAAACTGATGAAATAAGGTTGTGGTATATCCTTTAGTCTTTTTTTACTTGTAAAATTAGCATTAATTTTATCAGTGGCCACTGCATTAATAGGAAAAAATTGGTGGAGATAATTGTGGTATATCTTTTAGTCTTTTTAATTATAAAATTATCATTAATTTTACTAGTGGCCACTGCATCAACAGAGAAAATACTTTCAGTGATAAAATTAATTAAAAATCAGTTATACAATCAAATCAAGAATGATTGGTTGAATGATTGTGAATTATAAAAAAAAAATAGAATTTTGTTGAACATCTTTTTTATAATATATGTAAATTCTTAAACTTTATATTAGAAACTTATAAGTTTTAGACTTTTGGATCTTAATTAATTTAATTATTTACTTATATTATTTTGCCCTACTAAAATTGGATTTTTTATCCGTCACTACATATAATAGAAGGATAAAGACCCCATCCATCATTAATATTATTTGAAAACTCATAGATGACAAATATTTTTTTAAATAATAAAATTATTCATAATAATAGAAGCTTTACTAAGCTCTTTAGTCACCTCGTATTTAGTAATGAACGTTTTTTTTTTTTTAGCTTAGACATATACTTAGGTTAGAAAAATTAGTCAACAGAAAACACTTTCCGATAAAAAACAAATTTGGCTTGATTTCTTGAAAAAATGTTTTTCTTTTTATTTTGGGTGGAAAATACTTTCAAGAAGTCGTGAAAAAATTAAAAATAGCATATTAATTATAACAAATTTAGTTCTCAAACTTTTAATTGCTGTATATTTTATTTTGAATCTATTGTTTTCAATTTCACCCCTTAGAATTTGATTTAATTTAATTTTATATTAACTTTGGTCCTCATTTTTATGATTGTTATTTGATTTTCTCTTAATATTTTTTTAATTGAAATTTTTTATCTATCAAATTTGATCCTTATTCTTTTGATTGTTATTTATTTTATTTGAAATAATTTATAAAATTAGATTTTTTTTTTGCAATTTCATTTTCATTCAACTTTTAAATTTGTAAGGTTTGTTCCTCATTATTTTAATAAATTTGAAAAAAAAAAGTTATTTTCTTGCTGATTTTTCATGATATAACCAAACACTGGAAAATATTTTCCAACTTATTTTTCATGACATTACCCAATATCAGAAAATAATTTGCTTTTTAGGAATTCACTTTCCAAAAAAACCACTTTCCAATTGAAAACTACTTTTCAGCAAACAAACAAGGCCTTAGTCCATTAGTCAATTGAGGTAGTATAGTTTTTTGTTTTATTTTAAAAAAAAATTGCTTAAATTTTCCTTATATTTTAGGTTTAATCTCTAATATGTTTCTATAAACTATAAATGTAATGCCTTCTAATTTGTCTCCAAATTAGTTTAGATCATTCTACAATTTCTCCCTCTGGCACATGCTGTCATTCAAACTATGAAAACATCCTCACAAGAAAAACTTAAACACAGCCTAATTTATCATAAAATATTTAAAAATAATAAATTATAACGTGATATTAAAATTCTTTTTGTTTTCATGTTTATTAGCATTTTGATAATTTATATGAAATTTTAGTTTCTTACATAAAGGTATTTCTATCCATTTACGTGAAAAAATATGATAAAAATACATATTGGAGAATGACCTTATATTCGTGAAGAAATTGAAAACAATTAAACTTACAAAGATAGATTGGAAATTTAGTTAAAAAATTAAGAACAAATTGAAATAATTCTCCTATTTTAAATTCTTTTTTGTTCATAAAGAGGAGTATTGGATTTTATAACTACACGAGATTTATCTGGAATCGATTTGTCTAGTAAAATTCAGTTAGTGTTTAATACGTTGGATAATGATCAACAGGATATGATAAAAAAAAAAAATTTTGAAGTTATGCAGTATACCTTTGGAGAGTACAAAAATAAAATTTTGACTTGTCCAAGATTGTTATAGTGAAGAAATGTTTTTCCCGGTAAAAAAGACAAGATAAACTTATCTAATTCTCGACTCATGGCCAAGCTTGGGTCATAGGTCGGATTGACCATTGACATGAGTCAATATAATAATAAAAATAATAATTATTATAGATTTAAAACTTGAATCGGGGGTCGACCTGAGGCCAAGCTTGGGTCACGGGTCAAGTTGACCATTAACCCGAGTTAATATAAAAATAAAAATAGTTGTTATTATTATAGTTTGAAAACCTGGTTCGAGAATTGACTCGGGGTTAGACTCGAGCATCTAGGCTCGAGTCATGGGTCTGGTTTACCATTTACTCGAGTTAACATAAGGATAGAAGTGGTTATTATCATATTTTTAAAATCTGACTCGGGAGTTGGCCCGAGGCCAGACTTGGGTCAAGGATTTGGTTGACCATTGAACTAGATTAACGTAAAGATAAAAATGAATATTATCATAGTTTAAAAAGTTGACTCAAAGGTCGACCCAAGACTAGGTCCAGGTCACGAGTCAGGTTGACCATTGACTCGAGTCAATATAAGAATAAAAAATATTATTATCATAGTCTTAAAACCCGACTCAAGAATCAACTCGGAGTTGCGCCCAGGTCACGGGTCAGATTGACCATTGACCCAGGTCAACATAAGGATAAATGAGTTATTTTCATGGTTAAAACTCTATTCAGGGGTCAATTAAGGGTTAAGCTCAGGTTCTGGGCTAGGTTAACCATTAGTCCTTAAAAAAAGTTATTATCATAATTTTCAAACCCAACTAAGGGGTTGACCTAGGGTAAGGCTCAAGTCAAGGGTTGGAATGGTCAACCTGAGTTGACCCAAAGCAAAATAAGAATAAAAATTATTATTATTATTATAATTTTAAAACCCGACTCAAGGGTAAATCCGAGATGAAGCTCGAGTCACGAGTTGGTAAAATCAACCTGAGTTGACTCCAATTTTTTTTTAAAAATCAAAATAACCTCATTTTAACCAAAAAAAAATATATATAAAAGTCAATAGATTTTTTACCTATATTTTATATCAGGTTGACCAAGTCATAGGTTAACCTGAGTTTTTTATCATATTAGGTCGAATCAATCCTTTTTCTATTTTTTTTTAAAAACTCATACTAGTCTAGATCTCAAATCAATTGAGTCTCATCTAATATCTACTAAATTTATAATAAGATAAATTATCCATTCCAATCTAAAACACACCAAACACATAAAAAAACAATTATTCATCCTATACTATTAGTCCAATCAATATTGTTAAACACACTAGACACTACCTCAATTTTAATTGGCAAGTTTCAATAGGAACTCAAAAGCCACTGAAAGACACATCTTTATCTTCGAACCTATTTGAAATTGTAGTAACAATTGTAATTCAAAATATTTTTTTGTTTAGAAATATATCAAAATAATATTTTTTTTTATTTTTAAAAAATTATTTTTAAAATTAGCACATCAAAACGATATAAAAATATTAAAAAATTAGCAAAAAAAAAAACAATTTAAAATTTAAAATTTAAAAGAACAAGATATCAACCACGTTTCTAAAAAGACTCGGACTCTTCAACATGCTGGGTTCAAACACTTAAAAAAAAAAACACAACACTCCAAATCTTGACACAACTCAGGAGGACAATTAAAATCAGCTTAGTTCTTGCCTTCTCACATCATCTACATAACTGAAAAAAAAAAAAAATCCTGCCTTTCTAACAAATAAAGGCCTTACTTATCTCAATTTCTCTTTCTAACTTTACTGTATGTGTGTGTGTGTCTCATTGAGTTCAAACTTCGAAGTCACATGTACCAGATTCATTTAAGCCTTGGAACACAACCACCTCCTTCGTCAACTCAAACCAGTACGTTGTTTTTTTTGGTTGCTCGTGGGCATCAGCATTTATGTCGTTAATTAACAAGCAGTATTTCATGCTGGTGATCTTGATCTCTGAGGTAGATCAAACATAATGGAGAAGAAAAGAATGTCACTGATTTGCTTTCATTTGTACAATTGATATGAGAACAATTAGAAAATGTGGAAAGATAATTATATTTCAACACAATCACCATCATCATCAAAGTCATCTGTCTCATCATCCCAGTCCAATTTAAATGAGTTCGCCGACTCCTTCAATTCTGTGAGTCCGGTGAGATCCTCCAAATAAGTAGGATGATTAATTGCTTGAAGCAGGAATTCGATTCCTTTTTTCCGATATTCTGATACAACCTGAGCATATTGTTTGATCACAAGTTAAATTGCAGTTATAATGTGTAATGAAAGAACTAGAGAACAAAGAACAACAAATGAAGAACATGTTGACTGCAAAAGCAAGGATATATATATATATTGCAACTGTCATCCCAAATTTGATAGAAGTTATAAGCGTATGAATGCTATCTTTTCTTCAGCTCCTAAAAGAAACTCTGTCAATGATCAGTCTCAATAACAAAGTGTCTCTAAAAGGACCAAGGGAGGCCACATGAGCTGCAAACAAACACTTAAAATTAAGGGGTTCAGGCTAAGAAAACCCTATATGAAGAGGAGAAGATAAGTTAACAAAAGGGAATTTCAGGGGGAGGGGTCAGAAAGGCATCTGGTGAAACCCTATTCTTAAATTCACTAATTGTTTGGACTACCTAAGCAACAAGGCATTATCATCTTATTTACCCACTAAACTGCCACTTGTATGAACACTAGAAGTAAGATTGTAAGAGATGATGAAGCAGGCACGTGAAATTAATTGAAAAATCTTATTGTATCAGCAAAAACTTACAGTGCTGCAACAAGCAGTGCAACTATTAGAGGAGTGGCCTACAAGGGTCATTTGCGAAAAATGAAAGAGAGAACCCCGAATCTGGTGGGGCATTATACCAAGAGGAGGCTCACTGCCACCACTGCTACTAGTGGAGTTTGTGATATCACCTTCAGCAAACATCCTGCACAAATGAAAGCAAAAGAAATGGAATTTCTTAATAAATTCTTAATATGAGGATGCCTTAGACATAAATATTTGTAGACTACAAGCTTCATTGACATAGTTTTCCAGACTTACCCATCAGGATGATGCAAGATGCTGACAAAAAGCTCTACAGCAAGAGATGAAGCAATAGGAGCAAGCCCTGGACGTGTAACAGTGCACTGCTGGTCTAAAGTTCGATTGGCAGTTGACTGCACAAAGGGAACATGAATTAATTCTGAACTTGATTAAAAAACAATTAATACATCAGATCAATTGCATTCTAGTAAATTACATCTGTAGGTGCAACCACATCATTGCAGAAGTAACAGCCCAGTCTCTTCCCTCCTTTGTCAGTTCGAGCAAGGTTTTCCATATCAATAGATGAAGTGTTAGCATGAGCAGAGCTAAAAGGACCAGGGCCATGCCGCATTACCAAGAAGCTATCAAACCCAAGAGCTGCAGTTATAGTAATCTGCAGAAGGATAATTGAATAAAAATATAAATAAATAAAAGCTAACATCCATATGAATTAATAATAGATGGCCAATCCAATGAGTTGAAATCAAGTTAACTGATCTCCAGATCAATTCACCATAAGCTTGATGAAGGAAAAGACTGAAAACATCACAAGAACTGTACTAGGTACACAGATCAGATTAAGAAGACACCTTGTTAGCACTCGCACATAGAAGGGTTGGGAGCCATCGGCTCTCTCTTGTATCAGTCAACAAGAAAACTGCATCATGGGAATCAACCAGATCATACAGACGGCTACAATCATCAACCACACTCTTCTCTTCTTGGTTAGTCACTGGATGACCAGGCATTGGTATAGCCATCACTTCACCCTTTGCTTCCTGAGGAAAAAAAATAAAGGAAAACAAGCGATGAGCTATTAGCAAGGATTAGTGTTCATGATGAGAAAAAATGAAAAAGAAAGAAAAGAAAAGAAAAGGATCAACATTCATTTTGAGCTAAGCCTTATGTACATAGCTATTGAAAGTAAAATCAATTACCACAGCTGGAAATATACGCTTCAAGCTTTTAGCGGCTGCCAAGGCTTTAAAATCACCTCCATCGAGGCAGTCATCCAATGTGTACAGGGACTGCCTCAATGGATTAGACATAGCCACTCTTCCATTGTCAACTAGTGTAATTTTTCGGACACCCCAAGCCTGCAATATACATAATCTTTGAGAACCAACATAGAGACTATCAACAATAAATCGAATCTTCATATCACACTCACCATAAGCATGCGAGCAACCTGGCATCCAAGCGTGCCCGCTCCTATGAGAAGACACTTCACAGAAGATAACTCATCTAAGTTAAGGGATGGCAAGGCACGCCATCTCATGAGTTTTAAATTCAAATCTGCAGCAGATACGGCCAACCTGTAAGGAACATTTGAAATGATAAGATAAACAGGGTGATACTACCATGAAGAAGGAGGAGAAATGGGGACAAATACCTAGTTGGGTCCATGGATTTAGCAAGGTTAATACATCTGGATACATATTTATTTTTGTTTTTTTCCCATCCAACTGCATTAGGTACAAGTTGACGATCATTCAATCCTGAAAACAGATATTTCTTGCAAGTTAGAGATTCACCATATATGCATGCTGTAGGAAGTCAAAACAGCAATTGGACTAGAGCTGTGTTAGCCAATTTCAGCTGGTCTACCTTGTGGAGCTGTTATTAAGGCTTCAATGACAAGGGAAGACTCCATATCCATAAAACCACGACTCTCTCTGTAGCATAAAAAGTGGACACTCTTCAGATTCCATCTTGAAGAAATCAGTGCTAGGAAGTTGCGAAGAGGCCAACCAGGATCTTTTTCATGACATGGGTCATAAAAACCAAATAGCACCTGATGATAGCAGGCAAATTAGCTTTAAGAAAGAGGCATTTACAATCACATCTCATTACTTTACCCCAGGAGCATATAAACAGATAAATATACGCAAATTGCCCTATTTATAGATACATGATATTCATTTTTCCAAGGAACTGGAAGAATTTGGAGATGGACCTTTTGATTATCAGCCTGGCAGGCTTCCCAATCCTTTAGATGCCTGATAGTAGCATGGGAATTGGAAGCAATACTGATAAAAAAGAATGGAACATCTGCAGCAGATTTGCATGATCAAGGAGTTAAGGTTATCTCATTGACCAAATGACATGTGAACTGAAAGAAAAGAGATGATTTTACCTGCGGTTAAGCTTGAGTTACGCCAGTCATTACAAGCCACAGATACGGATTTTACCTACACATTACACATATCATTTTAGTATTGCTAAACAGATAAATGACAGCTATTATAATGGATTATCAACCGAATTCCCAACAGTTATCATATTATATGCACCTCTTCTGAGGTGAACCATTCTGAAGCACGCCTTGATTCAACCAATGTCACAGGAGGATCAAGCACCAAGGCAGGGAAAGCAAACCAGTAATGAAAGCTCCATTTTTTTAGGTCTGCGAAGGATATAAGAAGGAACCTTGAAAGCACCGCACTGTCCTCCACTGCTCTCCCAGTATGAATGTCTTCCCAAATCTAGTTATTCACAAAACAGAATTTTCATGTGATATCTTTATCTCAAGAAATCATCACATATTCTTACACAAAATGGAAATCACTGATGGGAGATGGCCATGTTTACAGTTCAAGAATTAGACCAATTTGAACTAAATACCCTCTTCACTTGAACAAACAAGCAGTTAAATCAGATTTTCTCTCAACTTACAATAAAGTCAATTCATCACTGCAATGCTAAAATTGCTCATCCAAGATCAATCTGAATGAAATACCTTGTTTGCTTCCTCCTTTAGCAAGCTCTTTTTATCCAGGGCATGGAAGGCCTCCAATGTATTTGTGTTGTAAAGAGTCCCGGGTACAGGGCATCTGTTCCTGTTACCGCGACTAATTGCTGGCATTGAAGACTGGTCATTTTCATCAGTCGGCAAAGATTCAGCGAGAAGTCTCAGGTGATTGGATACTTGAGAATGTGAGCAAGGCGCATAAAACCCTGAAACAAGACCAGTCCAAATCCTAGTTTACATGAATAAAGATCTTCTATATCAACATATGACTAATGACAAAATCCACACCTGCCTCCTATTCAAAATCCACACCTGCCTCCTATTCAAAATCCAGCCTCTTAACTGTTAACTCCTTTTCTTTTTTTCAAAAAGCTTGATTAATACAGTTTCAATATATGATTACACATCAATCAATTTCGGAGTTCTCATCATTAACAATTTGAATGCTTAAAGAAAACCCAAAAGAATTAAAAAAAATATTACCGGTGATGGGTATAGGAGAATCATCGATGCCATATTTGTTGAGCTTCAAAGAAGACAATCTGTGCCAGAAACCTTCGTCAGCTAAGCTATTAAAGGGTACGAATTGGAGGATAGTAGAAGATGAAGATGCACATCCACTCCTACTCTTTTCCTCTTGAGCCATAACGCACTCTTCTACCTTTCAATTCTGATTAAGATTTGACAGATTGTAAGCAAACTCTTATGTCTATATATTCTTCAACTTGTTTGTTGAACTCTTTGACGCAAAGAGAAAAGCAGCCTTCCTGACTTTGAGAGTGTTTTCGCTTTTGGTTTTCAATTAAAGTAACTTCAAAAACATCATGAAGACAAGACAACAAGCGAAAAACGAAGAAGAAGGACTTTGTTTCAGTTCGTGTTTGGAAATGAAACTGGATCTTCCGCGACAAGAGAAATCCTTTTCCCTTCTGTTTTTAGACTTTCACTTCATTAATATTTTCGTAATTATTATTTAGTTCTTCATGTCCTTTATCTAGTCCTTGTTTGTCTGAACACATCATAAGTTAGTCCCTTAAGCGGAGGTCACTGTTAACAACTCCTTTTCAAATTGTCCAAACTAAACCACTTCTTAAACTTGCTTTTTTCTGGTAAGGTTGGAGGTTTTGGCTAAGAATTAAGGGTACAATTAGATTGTAAGTTGTTTTTGGGTGCATGATTAAATTGTAAATGATAACTAATTACATAAGACTTATTTAACCATGAATACAAAAATACAGGGATTAAATAATTATTTCAATAAAAATAGAAGGTCTAAATAAATATTTACTCTTCTTTTTAGTATTTCGGGTCAGATAACATATTATGAAATCGAGAATGCGGGTAAGATTTTTTTAAAATGTTTTTTTATTTTAAAATATATTAAAATAATATATTTTTTTAAAGATTTATTTTTAATATCAATAAATTAAAATAATCCAATAATAATAATAATAATTATTATTATTATTATTATTATTTTTAAATATAATCAAACATAAAAACAAACAAATAAGTTGTAATTTGCTGTTCACTACAAATTCCAGACCTGCAAACTAGGTCCGACCCATCCTTTTTTTTTTTTTTAAAGAAAAGAATTCTTTGCTTTTAACAAAACATTCTCGTTGTTTGCTTTTTTATTTTCATTTTTATTTGTTATAGTTATTTGTTCAAGCAAATGTGTTTACCACATCCCATTAGGCTAAAATAGATGGTGGCTCAATAATAAGAGTTTGGGACCAAGATGTTTGTTTCTTCTGTGGTCTTAAGTTCAAGCCCTGCGTTGCTCATATAATAATCATTGGAGGCTTACATGGTCGTTAACTTCAGGACCCGTGAGATTAGTCGAGATACACGCAAATTGACCCGGACATCCACGTTAAACTAAAATAAAAAATAGATGACCCAAACGAACCATAAGAATTAGGGGATGACTATTCAGTTGCGTGTGCGCCACTGCCGGGAATTTTATTTTTTTTGATAAAGCCTTTAAACTTAACAAGTTTTGTGGGTCAATATGGTGACTCATTGATTCAATTTTTATTAAACTTCACCCCCCCCAGCTAAAGTGCCAGATTATAAGGTACACGAATTTATCCCGCATGAATCCAAATCAGTCTAAAATAATATTAAAAAAATTATTTAAAATTTTAATATTTTATATAAAAAAATATAAAATATATATTTTTTTTCAATTAAGATGATTGTTTGAGTCAATTTATGCTTAATTTTTACTAATTTTATAAGTTATAAAATTAACGATCGTGTAAATTTTTAATAACTCTAAAATTTATTAAATTTAAATTAATAATTTTTAAAACGAAAATATATTGAAAGGGAGACGAGCTAAAATACTCGGTTGTTGGATGAGGGGGTATACTCCAACCCAATGGAGTGTAATATTCAAATTTATATATAATTTATGTTTTTAATTTTTAATATATATCTAAAATAAGTTGTGTATTTGTTTTTAGAAAAAACTACTTCTATAAATTTTGTTTGATAAATATACAATTTGTTTTCATAATCTATGTATTTTATTTAATAAAAACTGGATATGAAGAAATTTTACGTGGATCTCTATTATAAGTCCACCTTCAATATAGGCGGGTATGGAGTATCGAAATCTATCTCCATTGTAAATATATATAGATGGATATGGAGCTTAAGAGTTCTCCATAAAACTGAAGGTGGAGGAGGGCACATATATATCTCTATTAAGAAGTACTATTTTTTTATATATATTTATTAGGATAAAATCATTTTTTATATCTTTCATTATTTGTATTTCATATGTTTGTGTGTTTAGCTACTCCATTCTTTTCATCAAATAAATAAATGATATGTCTGAAAATTAGTACTGATGTGGCTTTATCTGTGCTGGATGCATCCTTCCATTTGAAAGATTTGGTTTTTTTTAAAATGTTATTTTGTTTAGAAATATATTAAAATATTTTAAAAAATAAAAAAATTATTATTTTTATATAAAAAAATTTGAATTTTGGCTAACCTTTATTTATTTTGCAAATTTAAAAAAGAGCTTCATAAGATTGCAAATTTCTCTTACTAATTGCTACATAAGTTGCAAATTACTAAAAGAGATTCTTCTTTTGGCCTTTTGGAATTCAACATATCATTCTTTCAGTACAATGATGTTTGGATTTTTTTGTTAAAACATTATTATTTTTTTGAATATCTTGTTTTAATTTTAAATTATTTTATAATATTTTTAAATAATTTTAATACGCTAATATTAAAAATAAAATTTAAAAAATAATAAACAAAAAACACTTTTTAAAAAAAAAAATTCTATCACTCTCTCAAACATGCAATAATCTCACAAAGTTACGTTGCACCTAATTGCAATTCACAGTTATGCAATTTCAGATGCATGCCAGCAAACGAAAAGGAGGTATTATTCAAACCCAGACCTGATATATGTTACATCACACAAGACAGTTATGATTAGAGAGTTTTAAGTCTTACAAAGGAATATCAATGCTTACACATACTAAGATTATACCACCTCGTCAACGCAAAGGCTAGTGTAAACCTAGCACGGCGCTAGTCCCAGGTAAGGGAAGCCTGGTTGCGGTGGCCAATGGGAGCTATTAATTGTAAATATCAACAAAAAAGAAAGAAAAAAGAGACGATACCAACTCTCATAATACTCTTGGCAGAAGCATCCTAGGCATCAATCGTGTAAAATATGTATTGCTATCAGAAAGTCTTCCACATTTTGCACACCTTTCACACGCAAACAGATAACACTTGCCAGAAGAGATACGGGTACGAACATCAACACCACCACCAACAACAAGATTTTTGGTTCTTAAGAAGACGAGCTCGAGGAATCAAAGAAAGGCACCCTCCTTTTCTTGTTTGGAAGTGGTGTCCTTGGTGAGTATTCTAGTGAGGCAGAACCTTTCTCCAAGACAGATGTTAGGGCATGGTGAATAGATTTTGTAAGAAGCTGCATTGCCTCTGCATCATCTACAGCATTCTTATTTCTGTTGCTGGTGAATACAAACTCGTTCTTTAACCGGCTTCCCAAGGTTGATATTTCTGCGTTCACCGTTTTCAAAGGAAGTGCATCAACAGCTTGTCTTATATCAGATAGAAGCTCAGGTCGATAGTCACAACAGATAGATGCCTTGAAGTACAACGTTCCTTCTTTAGTTCCATCAAAATATGTCTCAACTTTTACTTCGTCATCAGCTGTTGGAATAAGAAGGCCTTTACAGGCTTCCAAGGCATTCCTTTTGAGTTCTTTGACTTGGCTAATGACTGCGGCAAGCAACGTGGCTTTGTCCATCTACAATTATCATTTAAACACAAAGATACAAGTCAGAACCGATAATGGGAATTGCCACGATCATTAATTAAGTTACATGGGCATAAGACGAAATAAAAGCGAAACTACGATCGCAGCCAACAGGATGCTTATACTAGCAGTGACATACCAGCAAGATATGCCTTCATATTTCAATGTTACCTGCAAAAGTAATTTGGTAAATTAAGAAAAATTAATGATTCATTCAGCTACTACTTTGATTTTAATCAAAGTTTATAGGCCAAGCTAAATCCCTCCAAAACTTTCAGTAGAAAACAGTTCGAAAAAGGCCAATAAAGATGAGGTGAATAAATGATTTCTTTGACTTAGTCAACATTTGCAACTTCACATAAGAAAATACACAATGAGAAGGACAATGACCGAAAGAAATCCTATAATACTTAATGTTGTCAATTTCGAAGCTTGAGAACTTTAAATATAGCGTCTTTCTTGTCCCAGACGTCTATTTCATGTTGGCATTCCCGGCCTTGATATTAAATCATATGTATTATACGATCGAGATAAATTATCATATTCAGCAGCTAATAAAGAAAAAAAAACTTAAGCCATCAAACATATGAATACTCAAAAAAACATCATGGTGGGACCATGATACAGGACCTGGCATATTGTCCCACCATCGATTAATATTATCATTTATCAACTACTAGTTCATGTATATTTGTGTGTGTGTGCGTGTCTGAGGGCGTATCCTGCCGACAGTAGGTTTGACTCTGCTATTTATTAATCTTATTTTCTAGAATCAATATGTGGTTTGTATCTCCTTGTTAAAATACTAGAGGATCATCAAATAAACGAACGATAAATTAGGACCAGGGGGAGGTTCCAAGCCAGCAGTATACTAGAATTTATCTCCTTTAATATCCCGTAGCCAGAGCTCATAAGTTGGCTTCACAATCTCAAGCCTGGCTTATTGAAGAACAACACACAACTAGCTGATTCAACTAGAACTATGGACATTATAATGTAATGATGCATTTAGAAAATACATGTTATTCATCCTTCTAGTAACTTGTAGGTCACCATGTTGAGATTAGAGAAAATGTTCTTATTCTTTTGATGAATGGGATTAAAGAAAATGTTATAAATTCTATTTTATTAAAAAGTATACAAGGATGAGAAGCAAGGGTTGTAACCAGTACTAATTAACCATACCCCTTCTAATGCATTATCTAAGTATTTAATCTCAACCTCTATATTTGTTTCTTTTTTATGACAGATTAAAGATCCCTAGTTGACTTTGTTTACAAAAAATATGCAGTTGACTACTCATTGAGAAATAAAATCTAGATGATGTGCCATAAACCGAAGTTAGCTACTCTTTCTAATATGAAAGTATAAGGTATGATAACACCATATAAAGGTCTATAACACATTGATGAAAGCCCTTGAGCTTCACAAGGCAAGATGAAACAGCGAGCAAACAACACAAGTACGGATCCTTCTGGTTTATTAGAACATAATATGTCTCTCTAATTTAAGCTTTATCAGGAGCAATGAAACAAGATTATAACTACTTGTTTCAGTACTTCATGCTTATATATTGCTTAAATTTAGAGTTTATCATCCATGATATTGAATTGTCCTTTTCTTTTAGCTGTTTTCTAAAACAGCGTCGAAGTTTTTCTACAATCTGGCTTGAGCCTTGGTTTAGTTGCTCTGCAAATAGAGGGAAACTTAAAGGAAAGTTTTGAGTCCAATTTTTTACATTTTCCTGGTTTCTGGACAAGTCAGAATTTTCATTAAATAGGCCAAACTAATTTGGTTGTATAAGGTTACTATAAGATTGAGGTCCTGAGGTGTTTCTTTCTACTGGTATTTTATTTTTTTTCCGATGCCGTAAGATTGCTTCCTCCCCGATCAATTATCATGGCTTAAAAATTACTCTATTTAATCCTTAGATTTCATCATGTCCTAACTTCTGTCAGCAACCAGGAATTATATCTTTCAATCCATCAATGATACAAAGTCAGGAACACCAGCCAAAATCCCTCTAATTAAACTAATCAAGTAGTCTTCATGTTACCTCCTATTAACCAGTTTTCAGAATCAATTCTGGTAAAAGTTAATAAACTTGCTACAACAATCAAGGGAATGATTTAGAATTAAGCAGCACTGTGTAATCATATTAAGACAATTGATCTTGACCAACAAATTTTTTTTTGACAAAAACTAACAAATTAAGGAAGGAAACACATATTCTAACCTTTTCAGTGCAGGGCACAAGACCGCGAAGAGTATCAAGATGGGCATTGATCCTCTCCCTCCTCCTCCTCTCGGCCTCGCTATGGCTCTTCAAAGCTGCCAAAGCCTTGGCCTCAGATATCCCCTTATTCCCAACTCTTGCAGGTGCCTTTACTAGCTCTCCCATCTCAGCATCCAACACCAAACTTTGAGAAACCATTGGCCTACCTTGCAAAACATCACTAAAACCCTCTAAACTACGCGGAAACGGATCAAACGTGTTCATATAACTGGACCCAGATGAAGAGTTAGAGTTAAAACAGTAGTCAAACATTGTAAAAAGAAGCAAGTTCTTGAATTTTGAAAAATATGCTTATGTTGTACTATGTGTTTAGTCTACGAGCCAAAAGTGCAGAAGAGTAGGCCTGGAGGTCGAGTTGTTGGAGCAAACCAGAAAGAAAGCATTTGGAGAGGAAAGTTTTGTTGTTTAACAGCTTTGTTGGTGAGTCTTGATGTTGTTTTAGCTATGATCATGAATTCCATAACGGAAAAGGGACGATTTTGGGTTTGAAAGGACATCGAAATATGTTAACCAAAAAAAATCCACATTTTCTTCTTGATACTCTTGAAGAGCATTGTTTATTTGCTATACGTGTTACTTTCTTTGGAAACTGGAGCTTAATTTGTCTCTGAGAGAGAGAGAGAGAGAGAGAGAGAGAGTCTTGAAAGAGTGAGCCTTCAAATTTTTCTGGGATTTCAATGAATATAAGGGAGAGAAAGGGACAAAGATCCTCAAAGGAAATGGAGTTCACAGGGATGGTTTTTCTTGGAATGGAGAGAGAGGTGAAACAAATGGACGCAACTCCAGAGTTGAGACTTGGAGTTGTGCAGTCTTGGAAGCAGTATAAATGGGGACTGCCCTGGCTATGCAGGCTTCATTTTTTTCAACTCGTAAAATATTGCTCGGAAGTTGAGAGGTCAAAAGGGCTAAACCAAACACAGTTTTGGAGCATCTGCTGATCTAAACGCTGAGCAAGAGTCCAAATTATTGGATAAATAAACGATTTGAAAACTTGTGTTTTGGAAGCTTTGGAAGGGGTATCCGGTGTAAAGCACACCGCATCGTATGTGTCTTTTCTGATGTTTTGTCCATTGTTTGATTAGAAGAGTCAATCAAATCAGCCTATCCTTTTTTAAACTATGAAATCTTCAAACTTCTAATCTTTATTTCATAATTTTATTAGTGTCATTCAGTTTATTAATGCTATAAAAGTTGACTTTTAAAGTATTTTTTTGGATTAAAAATATATTAACATAATATATATTTTTTTAAAATTATTTTTAATATTAACACATCAAAATAATTCAAAATATAAAATAATATTTTGAAGTTTAAAAATTAATAATTCTAAAAAATATGGTTAAGTTATAATGTCAAACACCACCGAAAAATCAATTAAGCATGTGTTTGATATTTTATTGGGAAGGATATTTTTTAAAAATATTTATATTTAAAAATATATTAGAATAATTTTTTAATATCAACCAATAAAATCATTAAAAAACACTAAATTTATTATTTTTTATAGACAAATAAACTTTTAGAAAATTAAAAAAACAAAAAAAAAACTACCGCACACATTATTAAGTGAACTCTACATTGATGATTTTTTTGGGTATATAAAAAAAAGATTTGGGCAATCGCTGATAGTGAATTATTCATGAAAATTTCAATATGATAGTATTTAATTATTATATGCGTTTCTATTTCCCTGGCATCTAACTTCAACTACTTTGCTCCAAGATGTTCTTTTACAGCCGCAATTCCATCCAATCACCATGGGATTTGGTAAATGGTCAATTTTATTTGTAAGTTTCTGAAAATTTTCTATTTTTTCGACAATAATCCCAAATATATTAATTTTACCGCTGGATCTGATTTTTAAGGTGTTTATCTAATTTAATGGCTATTTTTCATAGTTTAAGGTGGTTGTTTGATTTTTATTTTTATTTTATATCATTCTGCCTTTTTATGGGTCTTTGTGCTGCAATGAAAGTTTTATACAAATGGTTAAATAAATTAGTTTTCAGAACTTTTGTAAGAAAAAAAAAGTATCAAATGGAAGATCAGAATAAAAAAACTATTAGGGAATTATATATAAAAAAGTATGTCAGCTATCTGCACATTTATAAAATAGTTTTTATATTTTATATCTAAATTATAGATCAATTAAGTAAAATCTCATTCTATATTTTTTTAGTTCTCTTAATGTGCTATATAAATTTGGTTCATTCTTTATTTGAAATAATACTCTTATATATTAGTTGGCTTTAGATCTAAACTAGCTTTGATACCCGTCCTTCACCGCGAGCTCAAATTATTTTATTTTATTTTGTAAAAACTGATGCTTAAATATTGACATGGGATAAAAAAATAATTAGGGTTAAGCAAATACAAGATATCTTGTCAAATTTACAGCCCAGGTCATGTGACTAGAATAACCTGATAAAAAAATTATAAAGTCTTTTTTTCTAAAAAAATATGTTAACTTTTTAAATTTATGACCTGAGTCATTAAACTTGAATCACCCAATCTGAAAAAAATAATAAAGTTCAATTCTCAATTAATTAAATATAAAAAAATAAAATCGAATAAATTTTTTAATTATACAAGTGGATTTTAAAAAATAAAAATTCAAAGAATAAGGATCATAATTATTATTATTATTGAAATATTACTACTACTACTACTATCATCACAATTATTGCTAGCATTATCATTAATAATACTAGTAGTAGTAATAGTCTCGTCAAAATTTCCAGCCCCATGCAGTAGCCTAGTCCTACTAGACTCAACCCTTTCGCTCACCGATCTACTCTTGTTTGCCTACAACTAGTTTGTCCCACAAACCTAAGAGGTTACCCACACTTTTTCAATGTTGTAAACAAGCAGAATACACAACGTTGAAAGATTGTGGGTAATCTCTTGGGTTTGTGTCACAAACTAGTTGTAGGCAAACACGAGTGAATTGGTAAGCAAAATGGCTGGGTTGTGAAAATAGTAATAATACTAATAGGATTGCTATTACTACTACTATTATTATTAAATTAATTTTACATTTTTAGGTTTAATAAAAAAAATATAACAAAAGAGGTTGAGTCTCACTTGGGTTACGTCGGGTCACCTGGGTTTCATGTTGACCTAGTGGGTCATTTAGGTTTGATTGGGCTAATTGCTAGCCCGATTTTTGATAATTTAAAACTTGGCCAAGACACTGGGTCACCGAGTCCCGGGTCAACTTATCGGGCCGGGCCAAGTTTTATATCTTTGACCATTGTTGTTGTTGTTATTGTTATTGTTATTATTGCTATCACCATCATAATAAACCACCACCACCACTACTTACATTACTATTATTTTTATTTTTATTAACATCATCATAATCATTGAAAAAAAAATAAAAACCATGAACTTGATTTGAAGGATAAGATTGAAAACTATAAAAACTTTGACAAGCCAAGGAAAAAAAAAAAACAAAAGAAGAGGGGCTAAATTACTTGATTTGATGGATAAAATTGAAAGTTATAAACACTTTAACAAAAGAGCAAAGGAAAAAAAAAATAGAAGTAAAAGAACCAAATAAAAAATATTATATATATACAAATAGAAATTAAGGGTTAAACCGAAAATAAATAAAACTTTAACAAAAAAAAAATTAAAAAAAAATACAAAAATAAAAATTAAAAGGACTGCATCTAAAATACCAAAAACAATGAAGATCATAGTGCATTTATGGGGGTAGAAGAGAGAAATGAAGGGTAAAAAAAAACAAAAGGTCACCGGCAATAAATGAGCCATATTTGGATGATATGTGCAACCCATAATAAAAGAGAATATAATGAGGAATAAAATTATATAGCTGAAGTCTATTTTTGACAATCAGAACGCCGACTAGAGTTTGCAAAGGCTTTTACATGTTGGCGCATGCTGTGCAAGCGCTAAAAGTTTTTTCAAATTTTAAAATATTATTTAGGTGCTAAATTATGTTATTAACCTCAATCAAATTTACAATTAACCAAAAAAAAAATAGAGGATAAAAGATCCTAATACTCTTGACCTCAATTACTTAAGGCCCTGTTTGTTTGCTGAAAAGTAGTTTCCTTTTGGAAAGTGAATTATTTTTCGATGTTTGGTAGTGTAATGGAAAATAAGTTAGAAAACACTTTCCAATGTTTGGTTATGTCATGGAAAATGAGTTGGAAAACAACTTATTAATGTTTTATTTTTCTCAAGTTTATTAAAATAATGAGGAACAAATCTTACAAATTAAAAAGTTGAATGAGAATGAAATTGAAAAAAAAAAATATAATTTCATAAATTATCTCAAATAAAATAAATAATAATCAAAATAATAGAGATCAAATCTAAAAAAAAAAATGAAAGATGAAGAAATTAAAATAATAATAATTAACATTTCATAAATTATTTCAAATAAAATTAGTAACAATCAAAAGAATGAGGATCAAATTTGATATAATTAGCAAATAATATGATATTTCAAAATTTTTTATAATTTCTGGAAAGTGTTTTCCACTCAAATTTTCTAGGAAAACACTTTCCTGTAAACCAAGCCAATTTTCCTTTGAGTGGAAAGTGTTTTCCGTTGATTAACTTTTCTAATGGCAAATAAACACAAAAAAGTTTGGAAAGTGATTTCTTGAAAACTACTTTTTGAGAAACAAACATAGCCTAAAACTCTTGAATTCAAGAACACATGTGTAATTTTATTGCTTATAAAAAATGAAAATATTGAAATACCCCTTCCCTAACTGTGTTGATATTTTTTACCTTGAAGGTATTTTTATTTTTTTATTATTCATAAAAATATTGAATAGACTAAAATACATCAAGATAAATCTATAATGACTAATGCGTAGTAATTTTTTTTTTGGGAAGATCATTGACCCCACTTCACTATTATAGTGAACAGTAGATTATGTCTATAGCCACAAAAAATTCCCTTACCTTTTAGTTGTTTTTCATGTAGAACTCTTCCTTATTTTTAGTTCAATGAAATTTGTATATTTGAAAAAGAAAAATTTATCCAACACTTGTTAACAGACTAATTTCCCATTTACCTTATTTTTTAAAATATGAAATTGCACCTTCGTTTTTATTTAATAGAAACCATTTATTTATATAAAAAATATAACAATTTATTATTCCCTAGAACCACATACATGTTGTTAACTGACGTTTCCCTATTAACAAGAGTTGATTTTGACTTCCTCAAAAAAAAAAAAAAAAAGAAGGAAAAGAAAATTTGATTTTGAGATGAGGAGTTTCATTTGGTGCTCTGTCGGCATTTTATATATGTTTGAATTACTTGTAGCCTTCTGAAGTGAAGCCAAAAGAATTAGAAAATATATTTATATATATAGTTGGAGGTGAAGAAGAGCCGCCCCATCGCTTTATGACGGCTACTGCCCGATGGGGTGATCTGACTTCTCCGTTTGACATAAGATTCCAAATATTAATTATACAACAAATGAGGAAAAAAAAGAAGAGTAAAAATTTTGCCTCCACAAATGTTCGATTGTTTTATTGGAAGACTTTCTTTTACGAGGCTATGAGGCCTTGCCTTGTCTTCATCATCCTCATCTACTTCCTTGGTACAGCCATCACTTTTCTATAATGACACCTTTCTTTAAAATAAACAAAGGAAAAAAAGTATTTTATAATATGGTGCTCGTCTAGATTCAGCCCATGTAAAGATCAGGCTACAACAATGAGCTATGTATTTGTTCATATATTATGATATATCACCTACTATATTCCTTATTAAGCTCCAATCACCTCTTGCTTGATTGGTGTATATATTAATTTAGTGTAGTGATAGTGGAGGAATTTGCTGCAAGAGTTACTTCACGATATACATGTATTCTTATAAAATACAAGATTTGATTAATTTCCAATCAAATTAAGAGTGGAAGACCTTATAATTAGGAGTAGAAAATTAAATTAAATGGCCAACACCATCATTATAAGTTTACTAAAGATTCTAACTTTTTGCGCCCCCCCTCATGTCATAGTTTTTAATTTTAATGGGTTTTATACATAATTCATCTCTATGCTCTTTGAATTATTTTAATGAAGTACTCTATTGTTCTGTATTGCTTGTTTGAATCTGTATATGTTAATACAATGTTAATTTATAATATGATCCCTCCATCTTGAATACTGACCGTAAGTCTATGAATTTGACCCGATAAATAATTTCCATGTATGATGTATCCATTTCTAAAAACAATATAATATCCAATTTTAAAATTAAAAAAAATTTATTAATTAAAAAAAATTGTTTCTTTTTCCTTCTTTTTTTTTTTTAATTTTGTGAAGGGCTGACTTTTGCCATTTTAAGAGGTGGTTGCTTATGGTGTTTGCACAAATATTTTTTTAAAAAAGGAAAATAATTCGGTTTCGGGGTTGAATAAAATTGATGTTACATATTGATCTTGAATAAAGTTTTGAACAGTAACGATTTCTTCCTTTAATTTAAGTTCAACAGAATTCTTAAGTTCATTTTCAAGAAAATCAAAGATATATATTTTTTAAATTATTTTTATTATATTTATTAAAAATAGATACATCCAACCATATCAAATGCATTGGATATACCTGGAAGTATCATAAATGTCAAGTCTTTGCAGATAAGATCAATGCACCACTACACAATAGGATTGCGATATGACCATTTGCAATGAGAGGAAGAAATATGATCAGTCCATAATTGCCATTCAGGATTTCTTTGTTTCGGGTAGGCTGCTCAAACAAGTTAACCACTCCATAATTGCCTTGGTCCCCAAATCTGAGAATGCCTCTTCCCCATCAGATTATCGGCCTATCTCATGTTGCAATGTAATTTACAAAGTCTTGTCCAAGATCTTAGCTGGCCGGCTAGCTCTTGCTCTTCAGGATATTGTTAATCCCTTGCAGAATGCGTTCTTGGGGGGGAGACAAATGAGTGACAATATTAATTTGGTCCAGGAACTTCTCCGCCAGTATTGTAGAAAGCGCTCCTCTCCCCGCTGCTTGATGAAAGTGGATTTCAAGAAGGCTTTCGATTCTGTTCAATGGGATTTCTTGGAAAGTCTTCTTTGTCACCTTGGTTTCCCTGCTCACTTTGTCTTGCTAGTCATGCAGTGTGTATCATCTGCGTCCTATTCAGTGGCTGTGAATGGTGATATTCATGGGTTCTTTTCGGGTAAGTGTGGAGTGCGTCAAGGAGACCCATTGTCTCCGTATCTTTTCATATGTTGCATGGAATATTTTTCAAGGATGCTCTCTCTAGCATCTCGGCAGGATGGGTTCAGGTTTCATCCCAAGTGTGCGATTCAAGGTGTGGGCACAGAGCAAAAGCATTCTATTCTCTCAGCCACTGGTTTTTGTGAAGGGCAGTTTCCTTTTACTTATCTGGGAGTCCCTCTTAGCCCGCATTGCCTGCTAGCAAGCCAATTCACTCCTCTCCTACAGGACCTGAAATTGTCTATCCAAGGCTGGATGGGAAGATATCTTACTTATGCTGGGCGCTTGGAGCTTCTTCGATCGGTTCTATTTGGGAAGGTCCAGTTCTGGTTGAACATATTCCCTGTCCCTGTTACTGTGCTCAAGCAAATAATTAGTATATGCAGAAATTTCCTCTGGACGGGTGATGCTTGTCGTGGTTCCTCTGCTATCGTTGCTTGGAAGACTGTTTGTCTTCCCAAAAATGAGGGTGGTTTGGGTTTGTTTGATCTCCTTGCCCGTAACAATAGCTTTCTCAGTAAGCAGTTGTGGCACATTCATCTCAAAAAGGATTCAGTTTGGATTCGCTGGATTCATCATTTCTATTTGAGCAGTGGTTCCATCTGGTCGGTCCAGGCGCATCACTCTTCTTCCCCTCTTTGGAAGGCCATCATTAATATTCGGGATGCTATCTCCCAACATTGTGGGGGCTCAGAGGAAGAGAGTGTATCCTTGATGCGAGCCTGGTCTACTTCAGCTGGTCCTTTTCTTGCTCATGCATATGATTTCTTTAGGCCAGTTGGTTCTATTGTCTCATGGGATCGGGTTGTCTGGGAGCAGTGGTCACTTCCAAAATATAGCTTTATATTATGGTTGGCGGCTTTGGGTAAACTCAAAACTCGGGACAGGCTGTGGTTCATTCCGTCTGACCTCTCTTGTGCCTTCTGTAGGTGTGAAGCTGAGACCCATGGCCATCTGTTTTTCGCTTGTAGCTGGACGGGCAGGCTGTGGGGAAGGATAAAAGATTGGCTTCGAATTGGTAGACGGATGTTATCCATCAATAGTGCTCTTCGTGGGTTATTCCCTAAGAGGTCCAATCTTGTGGCTCGCATGCGCAGAGTCTCCTTGGGTATCTCTGTGTATCTTATCTGGGAAGAAAGAAATAATCGGGTCTTTGATGATAAATCTAGGGAGGTTGATGTCTTGTTTAGGAGATTTCAAATTCTGTTTTACACGGTGTTCCATTTTCATGAAAAGGATCACTTCCAACTGGCTGTAGGGTGATTGCCTGGTATCCTAAGGTGCCCGGTGTTGTGCATATGAGTTTTCCTGCTCTCTGAGTTGCTTTGCATGGCTCTTTGGGGTCAATAATTTCCTGCATGCTTTATGCCGGGCTCTCCACTAATCTACTGTGTTGCATGTCCCCTGTTTTCTATATTTGGTTTCTCCACTGCGTTGGTTGCATGTCCCATGCAGCTGTTGTTCTCGTGGTTTTCTGCAGTGATGCCACGCTGCCTTGTTTGTCTCCTGCTGCATTGGCTCTCGGCTTTCTCGTGGAGTCCAGCTTATGGGATGTTGCCTTGCTGGCTTCTTCTGTCGCCGTGCTCTCGGCTTCTCCTCCTTCCGCTGCATGGCTCACGATTTGCTTCACTTCTTTTTGCTGGCTGCTGTATTTTATTGGCTTTGTGTTTGGCTTGCTTGGTTCTTGGCTTGTTTTGTTGGTTTGTTGTTTTTTATATTCTTTTGGGTTTCTTCGTGCCAGATGGGAGCCTGTTCCACTGGTTTGTTTTGTACAGTTGGTTTATTGGCTTTCTGGTTTCCAGTTAGTCTAACTTTTTGATCTATATATTTCTAACATTTGATCAAAAAAAAAAAAAGAAATATGATCAGTCCGATCAACCTAAAAACAAGTAATGGATATCGATTTATTCTGATAGCAATTGACTGTTTTACAAAGTGGATGGAAACAACTTTTTATGCTCATGTTACACTGATGGTAGCCTATAAGGTTATTGATAAAAGGGTAAAGCTTATCTTTTCAAACTAGATTTTCATAAAGCCTTTGATTCGGTGTTATGGGAATATATTAATGAAATCATGGCTAGTATGGGCTTTGGTAGTAGATGGCGAGGGTGGATAATGCAATGCATATCAACGGCAAAAATATCTGTGCTTGTTAATGGGTCTCCCACAGAGGAATTCTGCTTAGCTAAAGGCCTACACCAAGGAGACCCTCTCTCTCCGTTTCTCTTCAACATTGCAGTCCAGGGTTTGAGTTGTATGTTGCAGCGTGGCTGTGATTTGGGTTTGACTTCGGGTATAAACATCGGCAATTCAGGGCTTGTCATATCTCACCTATAGTTTGCGGACGACACCCTTATATTCAGTTCAGACTCTCTACATAGCATGCAGAACATTAAACGTATCCTATTATGCTTTGAACTTGTCTCAGGGCTGAAGGTCAATTTTTATAAAAGCAGTATTGTGGGTGTGGGTGTAGCAGCTCATACATGTAACTTCACAGCTCAGCTTCTCAGATGCAAGCAGGATCAGTTGCCTCTCATGTATCTTGGACTCCCCATCGGTGGAAACTTGGGCAGAGCTACAATGTGGAACCCTATTTTGCGCAATATCAGTTGTCGGTTGGCTTCGTGGAAAGGCAGATTCTTATCTATTGGGGGTCGTTTGTGCTTGATTAAATCTGTGCTCAGCAATCTCCCCATCTACTACCTATCTATGTTCCCCATGCCTGCTACGGTAGCCTCCAAAATTGATCAGAAACTTTGATCCTTCCTCTGGTCTGGAAATGCGGAAAGGCACAAAATATGCAATGTTAGTTGGGCAACTGTTACTCTTCCAAAACATGCGGGTGGTCTTGGGATTGGTTCTTTAAGGGACAAAAATACAGCTCTGCTCTTTAAATGGTTATGGAGGTTTAAGTTGGAGGAATCAAGTTTGTGGAAGGGTGTGATCAAAAGCATCCACAACACCAATTGCTCTAATCTGCTGCTGCAAGCTCCTATTCCAGGAACTGCAACTACATGGACCCGGATTGTCAATCATTGTGTGAGAAATAATAAGTTGCAGGATATTGTGAATGAGCAATCTTTGGTCCTTATCGGAAATGGTAAGAAAACTTTGTTTTGGCTTGATTGCTGGCTTAATAACCACTGTTTAGCAGATCACTTCCCTACTCTTTTCCAATTATCCAATGACAAAGCTGCCACCATTGCTAAGATGGGAATGTGGGAAGGGTATGAGTGGATTTGGTTTTTTTCATGGATACGTCCACTACGGGGGCGCAACATTGGCTTGCTTGATCAACTCTATGCAATCCTTTCAATAGTACTCATGGACAAAGATGAAGAGGATAGACTAATTTGGAAGGACAATAATTCAGGAAGATTTTCAGTGAAATCTCTCTGCGGATTGTTGAGTCCAAAGCCTTCCACAAACAATGCCTTCTCGTTTGCTGGAATTTGGAAAGGTTTTGTCCCACCTAAGGTAGAGATCTTTTGCTGGATGGCTATCATTAACAGACTCAACACCTGATGTATGTTGGTTCAAAGAGGTATCTTAAGTAGCTCGGAATCAAATTGCCCTATCTGCCTTGTTGAAGCAGAATCGGTGGACCATATTTTGCTTCACTGCCATAAGCATTGGCTCATTTGGTCCAAAATCATTAAGTGGTGGGGTTTAGTTTGGTGTTGCCCAAAGAGCTTCTCAGATATGTGGTCCCAATGGTCTTCCATGGTGCATGGTAATTTTCAGAGGAAGGCATGGTTGATGTTGTTCTTCTCAGTGGCATGGTCTCTTTGGCTCCTTCGAAATGATCTCATTTTCCAATAGAAGACACCTGATTATGACTCAATTTTCTTTCTTATTATCACTCGTCTATGTCTTTGGCTAAAAGCTATCCATTTAGATTTTCCATACTCCCCTACAGATCTGATCAAATCGGCAGATGGCTTGCTTTGGTGGTCCAATGCTCACTCTTTCAGGATTTAAAATATATGGTCTCCTCCTATGATTAATAGCCTCAAATGGAATGTGGACGACTCTTCTCTTGGTAAGCCAGGCCCCTCTAGAATAGGTGGTGTGCTGCAAAATCATCAAGGCCATGTGCTCGGTATGTTCTCTATTCCAGTTGGTATTTTAGACTCTAATATTGCTGAGTTAAGGGCTATTGTGAAAGCCATTGATCTATCAGCATCTAATTGCCTTTTACATCATCAACACCTCATCATCGAATCTGACTCTGTCAATGTTATTCGCTGGATGAATAATCCTCTCAGTCGTCCCTGGAAGCATCATAATTTGTTCTCCTTTGTTAATAGACTGAAAGCATATTTTGGTTCAATCACCTTCTCTCATATCTTTTGTCGCACCCCAAAAACAAATTTCAATCGCGGGTTCGACTGGCGAAATTTTTTTTTTATTTTGGTTTGATTTGGTTCTTTGGAGTCGCCACCTAGTATTTTGGTCACTAGGAACCCTAACTGGTCTCAGAGATCGGGTACGGAGACTGGTTGCGTAAAGGGAAGGTATTAGCACCCCAAATACGCCTTACCTAAGGTAAGCTGCATTGTTTTATTGTCTGATAAAAAAACTAAGGTGTTATTGTGTTTTCTTAGTTGTTGGTCTGTCTATGGTTCAAGAAAAATCCTCCTCGGTAAGGAGGTCTTTATCTTATCGGGAAAAAATCCTAACCGTTCTAACGTCCATATCAAAATTTTATTAATAATATTTAGGAATACGTTTTACGTATAAATTCGTAATCCCAAATACTAAAAGAAAACAAAAAGATTTTTTTAGAATTTTTGAAATATTGGCCTAGTTCTCATGGCTTGAATAAACTGGTTATTAAAGCCAAAATGCATGTTAATACATATATTGTTTTGAAAATTTTCTTTGTTGTGTGAAAATATGATGTTATAATATATATATATATATATATATTGGAGAGACTAGGCCGTATTTTAAAACAAAAACAATTTTTGGAAAATATTATTTTTTTATGCTTTGACGAAACTCAGGTATTTTAATACTGAGCTTGTATCCTTATGGTATAAAAATACAACCCAATATTAATCCGCTTTGATAAAAAATATGCAGAAAAATCAATCAACATTTTTAGGGAATTTTTAGAATTTTTTTTGAAAGCAAAAACATTTTTTATTCTGAAAATCTTTGATATTTTGACGAAAACCGGGTATTTTTAACACTGGTTTTGCATCTTTACGGTATAAAAATACAAACCAACATTAAACCACTTTGACAAAAATATGCAGAAAAATCAACAATATTTTTTTAAGATTTTTTTTTAATTTTTTTTTTATTATTATATTTTATACATATATACACACATATATTATAACATACTATAATATATAATATATATAATAAAAAAACAAATCGGGCTGGGCCGGCCCAAATAAACGGGCCGGACTCAGCCCAACAAGGAAAGGTTGGGCCGAACTCGGCCCAACCGAAACTTCTTCTTCGGTCTGGGCCAGAACCGGCCCAGACGTGCAGGGGCTGGGCCAGCATCGGGCTGGCCCAGCATTGGCAGCCCAGTGGGGGGGAGAATTATTTTTCTCCCCCCCGCCTCCTGCATGTAGCATGCAGGAGGCAAACCTGCAACAAAATAAAAGAAATGCAGGGGGAATGAAGTGTGTACCTGGCGTGGAGGCGGTCGCTGGTGGCGCTGCGGTGGCGTGGCTCGTGGACGGCGGCTCTGGGCGGTGCTGTGGCGGTTCGAACGGCGGCGAAAGAGACTTGTTTTCAGTGGCTTTCTCTTCGGTTTTTTTCTCTGTTTTTGGGTTCGGTTTCTTTGTCTTCTGTTTTCTTTTTGTTTTCGGTTTATTCCCTTCTCTTTCCCTCTCTCTTGTTGGTTCTCTCTCTCTCTTCGGTCTCCTCTCTCTCTCCTCCCTTCGGGGTCTTCTTTTTCTTCGGTTTCTTCTGTATTTATAGGGGAAGAAAAGACGTTGGGACCATTGTTAGTGCGGTGCAACGGCTGGTCGGCCAATGTCTAAAGGTGGTGGGGATGAGGAGAGAGAGGCGGGAAGATTTGAAAAAAAAAAGAAAATGGTTTTCTTCTTCTGCTGCTCTGCTTCGGGGGGAAGGAGGAAGATGAACAGTGTCGTTCAAAACGACACCGTTCTGGTCTTCCTCTTTTTTTTTTCTTTTTTTTTTATATATATGAAACGGCGTCGTTTTGGATAAAACGCGCCGTTTCATTTAAATGGGCAAACTTCAAATCAGTCCTCCAAATTCGGTCCCCGCCCCTCTTGTTGGCCGCCTTTTTCACTTTAGTCCTTGGCCTGTGATTTATGCAATTGAGCCCTCAATTGATTAATAAACTTTCAATTTCTTCAATTAGGCCCCTGAACCGAATAATTGCAGCCCCTCCATTTACGCGCCTCTTCCAATTTGGTCCCTGGTTTCAGATTTTCTTAATTAAATCCCTAATTGGCCCTTAAACTTCAATATTTATGCAATTAAGCCCCTGATTTGACCCAATAAATTCCTAAAAAATATATTTTGGCCCCAGAACTTAAATTTCTTCTAATTAAAGCCCAAATTGACTTAAAAATCAATTTTTCTTGCGATCAAATCTTCTATAAATTCAAATAAAAATCCAATTAAATCCATAAACATCCAAATTTGGGCTTTTCTCCTCAAAATTCAAATTTTGCTTCTCAATAGGGCTTTCATCCTTCAAGAATATTTGTCAAAAATTCAATCCTTGTATTTTTAAAATTCCTTGACCAATTTTCTGACTGTTTTCTGAGCGCTTCTGCCTCCTGTTATTTTTTCTAACCTCTTTTGTCTATTTATTTTATTTTTCATGGGGACCCAAAAATAGGTTAGAACATCTTTCGTGAAAGTAATTGCATGGAAGATGGCTTGGCTAAACAAGGAATGCGGAGATCAAGTGGATTTGTTGCCTGGCTTTGAATCCACCATTTTTCTATGGGCTTGCTATTGTTTCTTCTCCCATTATGTCTTCGAGTTTTTTCTGTTTTGTTTTGTTGAGGAATGTTTAGATTCAGCTCTTTTGGATGGATTTTGTATGGTTTTCTTTGCTTTGGTTTTTCTTAAGCTGCGCTTTATCCTTCATATAGCTTTATGCCATATTAAGATTTTGTGTAGCTTCTGTACTATTCCCGTCAGACTTTGACGCTTATATAATATACGCATCTTTAAAAAAAAAAAAGATTATTGATAAAAACAGTTTTTGCTAGTATAGTTTACTAGAAGTAATTGCAACTATAGTGCCCATATTTTTAATGGCAAGATGATTCAAGATATGCGTCAATGGTGGAAAACTAAGCATATCAAATCATTATATTATCAACCAAAGATGAATGAAGCAGGAGAAGCAATGAACAAAAGTATAAAGAAAATTGTTCAGAAAATTATCATTACTTATAAAAATTGACATGAAATGTTTCCATATGCATTGCATGGATACAAAACAGTTGTCAATACATTAACATGTGTAACCTATATTCTCTAGTTTATGGGATGGAAATGATGATGCTATTGGAAGTTTAAATACCTTCTTTATGGGTATTGAAAGAAGCAAAGTTAAATAAATTAGAATGGGAAAGATCTGATATGAGCAATTGAATTTAATCAATGAGAAAAATTTGGACGCAATCTGTCACTAACAATTGTATTAGAAAAGGATGGCTATGATTTTAAATAAAAAAGTTACAAACTCAAGAATTTCAAGAAGGAGATCTAGCATTTGAAAAGATTTTATGAATTCCTGGTAAATATCAAAGCAATTGGGCATCTAATTATGAAAGCCCATATGTAGTTAATAAAACATTTTTAGTAGGTTCTTTTATCTTTTACCGGATATGGACAGAAGAGACTTGCCAAGGCTTATAAATCTTGATGTTTTGAAAAAATACTATGCCTGAAATTGTTCCGTTTTTCCTTGTCCAAAGTAATAAAATTGTTAGGATTTTGGCAAAATGTTATTCAAAATATTTGTTTTTACATTTTTTTTAAAATATCATCTTTCCATTGATCAATAAATTTGCAAACATATCATTTATAATTATAATGAATTTTTTGGTCTACTATATAATCCAATGGCGATATTATGAGCATAAATTGTTAATAAAGCAAAAAATAAATAAATAAAAGAACTAGGTGATAAAGCCTAACTCTAAAATTTAAATAAACAATTGGGTTTCCATAACAACATGGATTTTGAGAAAACTTGGTAAAAGAAGGGTGTTGACATGAACAATAATAAAAAATGAAGAGCAAGATATGAATACGAGAACATTTGATAAATAAGGATCGCTGGGGGCAACAAGTTTGTAGCAAATGACAAGGATATGATCAACAAAGGGCAATTGACCTTAAAGATAGTCCAATTTGGATGACAATTCGTTTATAAGGAAGGTTCGGAATCGACATTTCTATTTTCAAAACTAAGTTAAAGTAAACAAGTGAGCATGGCATCACAATCAGTTGCACGATCAAAGGTCAAAAGAAAAAAAATAATGTCAATGAAAAAGATAGAGATAGTGTTGGGGGGGGGGGGGGGGGGCAATGTTGATCGCAGAATAAGTCCATCACATTGAATAATCCTAAGTTGATCTCTTCCCTGCATTTGGATCCCAAAATGATCCTTTGTTTTTATAGATCCCACGATGATTTGGATCCTAAGATGATCCTAAAAAAAAAAAAAAAAAAAAACAAAAAAAGAAAGAAAGGAAAGGTGAAAACCCATGACCTCTCCATAAGAGAAAACCACCAAAATAATTAACCCTCACAACCACCACTATATATATATATAGTGACAACAGAGGCCACCATTTGCTTGACTGTCGACGACGATAGCTACAGTAGAACCTTCTGCCATGTTCAACACCTCTCATCTCACAACAATTTTTCTTCACACCAAGCATATGAAGATCCTTCAAAGATGTCCTCTCTCCCTTTAAATCCAAGCTCCTCCATCTTGTATAGTTACCCTTTCCTCCACCAGTAATAGTTGCAACAGACATTAAAAAGAAGAAGTAGAAAGATCTAAAGAGATGTGAGAGAAAGAAGAAGAACTGAACTTTAAACAGTACCTCTCCACCCAAACTTGCAAATGACCTCATCACATCGACCCGACGTCAACTAGTCTCCATACCACCAAGCTTGCCTAGGCGTCCTCCACAACAGTGATTGGTGACGGTGAAAACCAATAGAGAGAGAAGAAAAATAAAAGAAAAGAGGATCGAAGCTTTGATAGGTCAAATCTCCTCTATCGACCAGCGGTGGGTGTCACTAACTACCAGTGTAGGATAGAAAAGGAGAAGACATAACATAATATTTTTTTTATACATACAATTTAATGAATTTACTAAATAACTAATTTATTAATAAAAAATACCAATAAAATCTTAAACCTGGACTAAAGCCCACCCCAGCCTTTGCCATGTCTCCGCCTATGTATAATACACTTCCATTAAAGATTAAGTTAATAAATAACTTAATTAATTCCTCTCCTTATTAGTTTTATCAATCCGTCGGATATCCAAAAGATTTACTCTGTAACTCGGATTCTAGTAATAAACCGTTATCCAAGATATCTAGTTTCAAAGTCCTTAAACCAAGTTAAATATGAAGTGTACATATATATATATATATATTAGCAAACCAAATACGTACTTCAGATTTAAATGAAACTATTTATACATTTACATCAATTAATGACTGGGATATAAACAGTGGCAGCAGAATATTTACAAAGTTTCCACACAGTATCTATAATCAAGCACTATATATTATCGATAATTTAGTTTACAATTAATCACACGGTACCCTTAACGTTTACTCATGCAGTTGGATAAGAAGCATCCATGGCAACACCACAGAGGCCTTCCCTTGCACCGATGCCTCTTTGCATCTTCATATACCCACTTTCTCCCCAGCTGGTTCCCCACGAATTCTTCACCAACCAATAATTAGTCCCATCGCTGTTAGTGCCATATCCAATTGCAGTAACCGCGTGGTCTAGGTATGTCCCGCAATCCCCTTTGAAGACTCCACTTTTATAAAACTGGAAATCGTATCCACCACCTTCAACGGCAACCGATACTGGCTGTTTGGCCACAGCTTGCAGGAGAGCGTTTTCATTATTCGCCGGCACGTCTTCATACCCGGTTATTTTTGCTTCAATAGATGCTGTCTTCTTGCTTTTGCATGTGCCATCTACTCCTTGGTAGGGGTAAGCAGCTTCACTTGTTAGGCCTCCGTTTCGTAAAATAAATTGGAAAGCATTGTCCATGAGACCACCTCCACAGCCTTGATCCACACCTTCAACATCACAGTCCACAAGCTGTTGCTCTGATAATGACACTAACTTACCTGTCTTAAGCTTTATAACTCCTTCGACTGCTGCCACAGCGGAAAATGCCCAGCAACACCCTACCATTCAACATAAATATAAATCAACGAGCAGAATCAAATCAATTGTGAAACTTCCCGTATTTAATTATGGCAATTAAAGAATAGTACTAGGAGTAATTATATATCCCCACTTTATATAAAAAATCACTATTATAAAAAATATATTTACGCTTAATTAAATAATCATAAATCACTATGTGCTAGATGTGTGCTATCTTGGTCCATTGTCGAGTGAGTTGGTATATGTCCATCAACTTTTTTAATTGTTCAATCAAAAGATTCTGAAAAATCCATCAATTTATCTGCTTAACAAAATAACTTTAAGTTTGGAATTTTTTATTAGTTTAAATTCTTAAAAAAATAGTTTTTAGTTTAGGTGTCCATGGTTTAGTCAAACTTTATTTCAAAGTTCGAGAATTAATATGAAGATATCATGTGATCATAAAATAATGAAGAAAATAATCCTTTCTAAAGTTTTTTTTTTCTTTTCAACTAAATAAAACGAATCATTTTAATATAAAAACATCTTATTTATCAAATACACTTTATTTTGGAGGGAAGACTCTCCCAAATAGAGAAGGTTCCAAATTTGAAGTTAGTTTGGTCAAAGGTCAATAGCATACATCAGAAAACTGGAAAATTAATGGATTTTTTCTTACAAAAATACGAAATTTGCACAACCAGAATATCTGGGTTACCAAAATGAAAAACAAATAAACCTCCCATTTATTAAGATAAATTATGAAGTATACTTACCACAAGTGCCTTGGTCTTTAACTGGGGTGACTGCACCGGCTTTTCTCCAATCCATTGAAGTTGGTATGGCACTTAGATTTTCATATCTAAATGATGAAGACATCAATTTGGATGACTGTTTCTTGTATCCATGATGCATAGCACGAAATTCTTCGTTGGTCAAGTCTGCGAATTTGTTCACACCAAGCTTGTATCCGCGGTCAGAACCGTTGTTAAATGCTTCTATGCGTTCTATGTTTTCCTTAAAAATCAAGTATCGATTCTCCTTCTCTTTCATGTCTTCATAGACACGTCCATGTTGAGCCATCCATTCTTCATGCCTCTTCACCATATATTCCTGCTCATCAAGAGGACGACAAACTATTTTTGTAGCTAAAATAAGGAGAAATGGCAGAAATATATGAATACTGCATTTTTTTGCGGCCATGGTACGTACAAGAGTATATGCGTCTACAGCCTTGTAAGTGAGTGTTTTTCTATTGGCTCTACAAATTCAAAACAGCGCAATGGGGTTTTATAGACACAGTTTTGTCACCAGCTTCCTTCTAGGTGATGCTGGAGGATGTGACTAGCCTTAACTCTACATGCCTTAGAAGACGATTGGTACGGTGGGAAAGGTATCTTGAGTTCAAGCTTCCATGATTTCATTTTTCTTGTACTCTTATATTGAAGTGATCAAATGAAGACATGGGTTGTGCAGCACGGAACTTCGACCTTTGTTGAGAAGGAGTGGACAAAATAATCAATGTGGTCGAAAATATGATATAAAATTAATTGAAAAGACCTTTATGAGATAACAAATTGAAAATACTTCATAGAAAATTTAAAGAAAATCTGTTTGGCACATTTTTCTGTTTTAGATTTGAGAAACCAAAAAAACAATATTTTTTAAAATTAAAAAAAAAAACCAAAATTATTTTTGTTTGGCTCATTTTTTTTTCCTTACACTTCTTTTTGGAATTTTTTTTTATTCTTTACACTTTAAATATTTATCACTCTATACTTGGTCTATTTATGCCATTCATTTTGTTTTTATCTTTATTTTTTTGTAATTGTTTTCTTTACACTTCTCTTTTTGAAAATTTATTATATAGAGACTAAGAAAATGGTGTTTCACTTTAGCAATTGCAACATTGTCTTATTATTTTACTACGTAAAAATTAGATTGAAATCTTACACGTCTTTAGCAACGCATATGATATTCACTTTATTTTATTGTACGTAAGCATCAACTTTTTAATTCATAGTTATATTTTTTACTCGATGTCTGAAAATACACTTACACATTCATTACTTTGCGTTATAATAAAATTTATCCGACTTGCAATGAAGTGAGTCTAATAGATGCACTAACATGTTTTTGCTTTTATTAGCATAAATAGTTCTCTATTATTTAATTAAATGCATAAATAGGCTTTTTTTTATATATAATTATGATTATTTTTCTTTTGTAAAAGTAAACACGTTAGAAAAGCTTGCATGTTTATTTGTTTTGGCTAAAAAATAAATTATTCATCTTGTTAAATTATAACAAAAGCTAAATGATGTGGGGAAATCATTGTAAATTAAGAGACATTTCATTGTGAATTATAATAGTAGATTCACTTTCAATTTCTCATCTTTTTGCGCGAGACGTTTCTTTGGCTTTCCTTTTCTTCCTAGTGAGTGGGTGGCACCCGCGCCATTTAGAAGGCGCGTGTGACTCTTCTCGATGGCCAAATCTAGCCATCCATTGTCTCTATGGATGCGCAACCATGCTCTCTTTTATATGGTATGGCACGTGTAGATAGATAATGGTTAAATTGCCGATAGTGATTGATTATTTATATTTTTTTCTTTCTTCTCTCTCTCTCTCCTAAAAACTAAAGTTCACAATTGTCCTTTTTATTTATTATTTGTCAAATCAGACATGTTTATCATACCCAAGTACCTTGACCAAAGAAGCTGGGGTCTAGCATGGTTTGCTAGAACCAAGTCACTTAGGTCTAGAACTATATGCTCGGACCTAGCAACTATGGTAGACCCTCGTGACTGGGTCTGGCAACCATATCTTTTCTTCCAGATTCATCAAGTCTTCCATTCAGGAGGGCTCCATATCTTTTCTTCCTAATAGCATGCGATGAAATGACAGACTCTTTCATATAACAATAGATGCTATAAAGTAGGGCAGAAAAAGCACTTAAAAAACTGAATAAACTGTATAATGAAACTAAACACATATAGTTTAGTGTTGTTAAAAAATATATATAATAATGTTGTTGTTGGTGAAAAATCACAAACAACCACCCATTAAATAAATGTTTTTTTTTGCATTGAGTTAGATTAAAAAAAATATAAAAAAATATAAATTCATAAAAAAGACAAAAAAAGAAGAGAGAAAAAAAGAGAGAAGATAGAATTTCTATTGAAGCAATAACAAATTCTTAAATATAAAAAATAAACTATTTCAATAAGAAGATATAATTCAAAATTTTAGATCTAAACTGTTAGATTAGATTTATGTTATGATTTGTTGTTTATAAATAATTTATGAACTTTGATTTCTATTTAGGATATTTCAAAAATATTTTAAATATTTTTTTATAAAAAATTAAAACAATTTATAAGTCTTAACATTTTAATAATCACCTGCTCAAATTCTGATAGACAATGCACCTCATCCATATATGAAATTTATATATATAAGAAATTAAATAGGCTTGGACCCAAACCTAGACACACCTAAACAAAGTCACTCAAGTCGCTTGGACTTGGTATGGCTTCCAAACCCAAGGTGCTTGGATCTTGCTATGATTGTCAGACCCAAGACTCTTAGATTTATCAAACTGTCAGACCTAAAAATTGGGCTTGGCTTGGTTTGTTGGCCTGTAAATTGGGTCTGACATAAAATTTAAATATAAATCACCAATATCTTTAACGAAACCTCCTTTGCAATATAAATTTACATAAAGGGTTTAGACAAGCATGATAATTTTTTAAAAAAATAAACTAAATAAATTGTAGAATGAAACTAAACACATATAGCCAATATTATAAAAAAAATAATAATAATGTTGTCATTGGGGAAAAATCACAAACGATCACCCATTAAATAAACATTGTCGAGTGAGTTGAGTTTGATTAAAAAATTATTAATTTGTTATTTATAAATAATTTCTGTACTTGAATTTTTGTTTAAAATACTTTAACGATAGTTTATTTATGTTTTTTAATAAAAAAATTTATATAAGTCTCAGCATTTTAATTATCACTTGTTTAGATTCTGGTAAGCACTACACCTAATATATATATTAAATAGGTCTGCACCCGAGCCTAGACACACCTAAACAAAACTACACAAGACATTTCGGTCTAATATGACTGCCAGATCTAAGTAGACCCAAGGCGCTTGAGTCTGACAAGGCTGCCAAATCCAAAGTGCTCGGATCTTGCATGACTGCAAGATCCAATTCGCTTAGCTCTTGCTAGGCTGCCAAAATCAAGACGCTTGAGTCTAGTATGGCTGCTAAACTCAAGTTTTCTGGGTCTGGAATGACTATCAGACTGAAAACCCTTAAAATATTTTAAAAAAATTGATATTAACCCGTTGCGAAGCTTACAAAAAAATATAGTAGTAGCTACTAAAAAACTAAAGAGAATCATTACACTGGAATTCATTTTTTTAACAAATAATTCGATTTAATTTAATTTTTTAATTAAAACCGAGACGAACCAGCCGGTACCTGGGAAGATTTTTTTAACGACCAATGCCGAAGACAACACTGGTATAGTTTTCGTTTAGATGTTGACAGCTGAAAGCACTGCAGTAAACAAGTGAACCTAAATTAATTGAGTATACAAGTACGATACTATAAACTCGAAATCATTGGTCATTTAGATACCATCAATATGTTTGGATTCCTTTATTTTTTGTGGATAAAATTAAGATTCCATTTAGAACAGACTGGGCACAGTGCATCCAAATAATTGAAATATGCATGCAATGATTTTTATCTGTGATATCGATTGGATCATAACTTAATTTGCATTGATTTCACAATCATTCCAAGGAAGAAAACTTAATTACGAAACTTCAAGGTTGCTTAAAAAAATAATGTTCAGAAAACACGAGCATGTTTAAGAAAAATATTTATAATTGGGGGCATAGATGCGACTTGATAAAATAAATTAATTTTATTTTAATTAAATTTTAAAAGTAAAGCAATTATATTGAAGAGACTCAAAAAAAGTAATTGTGATAATCTGGCAATATAAAAGAAAATTTTCAAAAGGAAAAATATGATGTAACTCAATTAGTACCAACCAATTAAATACACAAGAACGAAACCAAATTTTGAAGGACAGGACTGGAAAAAGATTAAAATTTCTTAAAAAAAATTGGTCTATAAAAAAAATTGAGTTAACCTGGATTAATATATCAAACCCGCAGCTCAAGTCATAAGATAATGATAATCCAAAAGAAAAGAAAACAAAGAGAATTACAAACCCTATTATTTGTTTTTAAAAGAAAAGAAACAAAGCCAAATGATGGTATTGAAAAGAAACATTTATAAATAAATAAATAAAATGTCATGAGATCCAACACCCAACCAATCAAATATTGAGGGATGAAATTGAAAAAAAATATTCAATTATACATAAGGATATAAATAAAAACTTACAATTAAAAAGAATAAGGACCAACATTGAAATAAAAAAAGAAGGAAACTAGTTTTTTTTAATTGAAGGGTGAAATTAAAAAGAAAATTAATTTAACAAAATGACCAAAATCAAATCAAAATAATAAGAAATAAATTGAAAAAAAATAACATATCATAAATTTGGATTGAATGATGAAATTGAAACAAATCAAAATTTTACCAAAGAGTCAAGAACAATTTTTTTTTAAAAAAATAATAATAAGAACCAAATTTAAAATCCCAATAAATTAAAGGATCACTCCAAAATTTTACATGGCTAGCAAAAATTTTGAGGGGAGGACATGAAAGAAAAGAGAGAAAAAAAAGTGTCACCAATGAAAAACCACCTCCACCAACGACTATAGGCATTGCCCTAACATAAAGATGAAGCTCTAGGATTCTAAACCGAACCAAATGGTATTATTTTTAAAATAAAAAAACAAAAAATATCCAAAAAAAAATAAGATTGATTACATCAAAGTATGTAAAAAAATAAATTAAAAGAAACATCGACTAATTTGATTTTTTTAAAATTATACATATAATAAAATGAAACCTTTTTTCACTGTAGAAATGATATCAATTTTTTTTTAATTTTGTTATGGTAGAGGTATTGTGGCGATGAAAATTCTATAATTTTTTTTTTATAGAAAAAAAATTACTTGGATTTGTTTTTCATTTTTTCCCTTTATACTTGGCATGTTCTTCACGTTACACTATGCTTATTTATCATTAATGTTTTGTTCTTATCTTCATATATTCTTGTGTAATAATTGTTTTTAAGTTTTCCCTTTTTTTGTCTTTACACATTTTTTTGGAAGAAATTTTTTTATTTTTTACACTTAGAATATTTATCACTCTACACTTGATTTACTTCCATCATTCCTTTTTTTTCTTATCTCTATTCTCTTGTATTCTTTTGTAGTTTTTTTTTACACCTTTTTTATTGAAAAAACGCTATACAAAGATTAAGAAAATAATGTTTTATTATAGCAATTGCAATATATATATTTTTTATTTTTTTACTGCATTAAAAACTTTCATTGCAGATTATAATTGTTTTTGATTTTGCTATTGTAGGGATGATAAATATGTAGTTTTTATTTCTTTTCGAAAAAAGATTTGCTTATATTTTCCCTTTTTTTTACACTTTTTCTCTTATCTTCATGCTTTTATAATGTTTTGTTTTAGTTGTATTTTTTTTCTTTACACTTTTATTTGGAAAAAAATTATTTTTTATTCTTTATACTTGAAATATTTATCACTATACACTTGACTTACTTATGCCATTTTTTTTGTTCTTATCTTCATTCTTTTGTAATTTTTTTCTTTATGCTTTTTTTTTATAAATTATTATACAAAGACTAAGAAAATAGTGTTTTAGTGTAGCAATTGCAACACTGTTTTATTTTTCTACCTCTTTAAAATATTTCACTATAGAAATGGCATAACTGTGAATTTTTCCAATTTTGTTACTGAAATGATGATAAATATGTAATTTTTTTTTATAATAATTTTTAGATTTTTTCCCCTTTTTCTTCTTTATACTTGTTATATTTTTCACTTTATCCTTTGACTACTTATCACATTTTTCTATTCCTATCTTCATTCTTTTGAAATATTTATTTTTTTTGTTTTTTTTTCCTTTACACTTTTGTTTTGGAAAAAAAATTATTATTTTTAATTCTTTACACTTGGAATATTTATCACTCCACACTGCCTTATTTATGTCAATCTCTTTGTTTTTATCTTAATTCTTTTGTAATTTGTTTTTCTAATTTTACTCTCTCTCACTCTTTACACTTTTTTTAATGAAAAATTATTATACAAAGACTAAAAAAATAGTGTTTTACTTGTTGCGTTATAAAAACTATATTTGACTTGCAGTGAAGTAAGTCTAATAAATGCGTTAACATTTTATTTTTTTGTATTTATTGGCTTAAATCAATTTATTTAAATAATACATGCATAAGTTTTTTTAATTTATAATTATAATTATTTTTCTTTTATAAAAAACATATTAGGAAAGCTTGCATGTTTATTTTTTTTCCTAAAATATAAATTATTCATCCCGCGTTGGTGAAATAACTACTAAAAAACTAAAGAATATCATTACAATGGAATTCATTTTTTTAACAAATAATTCGATTTAATTTAATTTTCTAATTAAAACCGAGACGAACCAGCCGGTACCTGGGAAGATTTTTTTAACGACCAATGCCGAAGACAACACTGGTATAGTTTTCGTTTAGATGTTGACAGCTGAAAGCACTGTACTAATTGAGTATTCAAGTACGATACTATAAACTCTAAATTATTGGTCATTTAGATACCATCAATAAGTTTGGATTCCTTTATTTTTTGTGTGGATGAAATTAAGATTCCATTTAGAACAGACTGGGTACAGTACATCCAAATAATTGAAATATGCTTGCAATGATTTTTATCTGTGATATCGATTGGATCCTAACTTAATTTGCATTGATTTCACAATCATTCCAATAACTCACCGAGTCAAAGCGTTTCGCCGTTTGCGGAAGAAGCCTGATGTATAACAAGTAGCAGAAGCGTACATGCTCAAGAGGGATCACCGGAAATTCAAAGGCAACTGAATTTCGGCAACCAGGGCATCGAAGTCGGAATGCCGCGAAATTGAACGAGGTAAAGCGTTTCGCCGTTTGCGAAAGAAGTCTGATGTAGAACAAGTAGCGGAAGCATACATGCTCAAGAGGGATCACCCGAAATTCAAATGCAACTGAATTTCGGCAACCGGGGCATCGAAGTCGGAATGCCGCGAAACTCAACGAGGCAAAGCGTTTCGCCATTTGCGGAAGAAGTCTGATGTAGAACAAGTAGCGGAAGCATACATGCTCAAGAGGGATCACCGGAAATTCAAAGGCAACTAAATTTCGGCAACTGGGGCATCGAAGTCGGAATGCCGCGAAACTGAACGAGGCCAAGCATTTCGCCATTTGCGCAAGAAGTCTGATGTAGAACAAGTAGCGGACGCATACATGCTCAAGAGGGATCACCCGAAATTCAAATGCAACTGAATTTCGGCAACCGGGGCATCGAAGTCGGAATGCCACGAAACTCAACGAGGCAAAGCGTTTCGCCGTTTGTGGAAGAAGTCTGATATAGAACAAGTAGCGGAAGCATACATGCTCAAGAGGGATCACCCGAAATTCAAAGGCAACTAAAATTCGGCAACCGGGGCATCGAAGTCGTAATGCCTCGAAACTCACCGAGTCAAAGCGTTTCGCCGTTTGCGGGAGAAAGTTTGATTTAGAACAAGTAGCGGAAGCATACATGCTCAAGAGGGATCACCCGAAACTCAAAGGCAACTGAATTTCGGCAACCGGGGCATCGAAGTCGGAATGCCGCGAAACTCAACCAGGCAAAGGCTTTCACCATTTGCGGAAGAAGTCTGATGTAGAACAAGTAGCGGAAGCATACATGCTCAAGAGGGATCACCCGAAATTCAAAGGCAACTAAATTTCGGCAACCGGGGCATCGAAGTCGGAATGCCGCGAAACTCAACCAGGCAAAGGCTTTCACCGTTTGCGGAAGAAGTCTGATGTAGAACAAGTAGCGGAAGCATACATGCTCAAGAGGGATCACCGGAAATTCAAAGGCAACTGAATTTCGGCAACCGGGGCATCGAAGTCGGAATGCCGCGAAACTGAACGAGGCAAAGCGTTTCGCCGTTTGCGCAAGAAGTCTGATGTAGAACAAGTAGCGGACGCATACATGCTCAAGAGGGATCACCCGAAACTCAAAGGCAATTGAATTTCGGCAACCGGGGCATCAAAGTCGGAATGCCGCGAAACTCAACCAGGCAAAGGCTTTCGCCGTTTGCGGAAGACGTCTGATGTAGAACAAGTAGCAGAAGCATACATGCTCAAGAGGGATCACCCGAAATTCAAAGGCAACTGAATTTCGGCAACAGGGGCATCGAAGTCGGAATGCCGCGAAACTGAACGAGGCAAAGCGTTTCGCCGTTTGCGAAAGAAGTCTGATGTAGAACAAGTAGCGGAAGCATACATGCTCAAGAGGGATCACCCGAAACTCAAAGGCAACTGAATTTCGGCAACCGGGGCATCGAAATCGGAATGCCGCGAAACTCAACCAGGCAAAGGCTTTCGCCGTTTGCGGAAGACGTTTGATGTAGAACAAGTAGCAGAAGCATACATGCTCAAGAGGGATCACCGGAAATTGAAAGGCAACTGGATTTCGGCAACCGGGGCATCGAAGTCGGAATGCCGCGAAACTGAACGAGGCAAAGCGTTTCGACGTTTGCGAAAGAAGTCTGATGTAGAACAAGTAGCGGAAGCATACATGCTCAAGAGGGATCACCCGAAACTCAAAGGCAACTGAATTTCGGCCACCGGGGCATCGAAATCGGAATGCCGCGAAACTCAACCAGGCAAAGGCTTTCGCCGTTTACGGAAGACGTTTGATGTAGAACAAATAGCAGAAGCATACATGCTCAAGAGGGAGCACCGGAAATTGAAAGGCAACTAGATTTCGGCAACCGGGGCATCGAAGTCGGAATGCCGCGAAACTCACCGAGTGAAAGCGTTTCGCCGTTTGCGGAAGACGTCTGATGTAGAACAAGTAGCAGAAGAATACATGCTCAAGAGGGATCAGCCGAAATTCTAAGGCAACTGAATTTCGGCAACCGGGGCATCGAAGTCGGAATGCCGCGAAACTCAGCGAGTCAAAGAGTTTCGCTGTTTGCGGAAGAAGTCTGATGTAGAACAAGTAGCGGAAGCATACATGAACAAGAGGGATCACCCGAAATTCAAAGGCAATTGAATTTCGGCAACCGGGGCATCAAAGTCGGAATGCGGCGATACTGAACGAGGCAAAGCGTTTCGCCGTTTGCGAAAGAAGTTTGATGTAGACCAAGTAGCAGAAGCATACATGCTTAAGAGGGATCACCCGAAATTCAAAGGCAACTGAATTTCGGCAATAGGGGCATCGAAGTCGGAATGCCGCGAAACTCAGCGAGTCAAAGAGTTTCGCTGTTTGCGGAAGAAGTCTGATGTAGAACAAGCAGCGGAAGCATACATGCTCAAGAGGGATCACCCGAAATTCAAAGGCAACTAAATTTCGGCAACCGGGGCATCGAAGTCGGAATGCCGCGAAACTCACCGAGTGAAAGCGTTTCGCCGTTTGCGGAAGACGTCTGATGTAGAACAAGTAGCAGAAGAATACATGCTCAAGAGGGATCAGCCGAAATTCTAAGGCAACTGAATTTCGGCAACCGGGGCATCGAAGTCGGAATGCCGCGAAACTCAGCGAGTCAAAGAGTTTCGCTGTTTGACACGACCAAAAGCTTGATGTCTTTTCCCAAGTGCAGGAGTGTCGAAGTAATAAATAATCCGGCAAGACCGGGGTCGAACCACAGAGAGGTTAATTGTATAAATTATAAATAACAATACAACAACAACAACAATAACAACAATAATAACAATAATAATACTCAGTACGTGGCGTTGTTATACCTGAGAATGATCTAAAAGATCGGGTCACAGGTTTCCAGCCTATATACTGAGTTTATGAAAAGATCAAAGATATATATTATATAATATAGACAGAATGTAAATAATAACAATAATAATAATAATAAAAGCAGAAGATGAAGAAATTAATGAGAACTTTGAGATGAAAGATTAACGTAAGGATTAAACAATGATAAAAACAAATGTCAAGGTTAGAGGATCCACTAATGGTACTTCAAACAAGTATAATATAAACTCTTATTACTCAATTGGAAACCACACATAAAGGAGGTTCCAATCAGATTATAAATTGTTAACATGATTACATTAATTATCTTATTCGAATAAAGCTAATACTTGTAAATGTTGGCAGGCATTCATGATTATAACTTATGTTAACAACAAATCAAGTTCCTTTCATAGCTCAGGTGTCGGTTAAACCATACAGTATGGGCTATGAAAGTGCCAAGTATTTGTTGTACCAAATATTATACAACATAAATCTAGATTAACCATTTAACAAGCAAAGTATTAAAAGTGAACAAGATAACAAATATAAAACATGTTAGTATCCAACGTTAAGGTCCATGTAAGTTTATATTATACTTATTCTTACACCATTAGTGTACCCTTTTCACCTTGACATAATTAACTTAGCTGAACATAATGAAAGAAAGAAACATAAATGAACAAGATAAGAACATAAATGAGAAAGAGGTTAACTAAGTAAAGGAAAGGAAATGAAGTGCATAAACTTGATATTAATAAAAGCAAGACATAAGCAATACAAAGAGAGAAAGCAATAGCATGATCTTGATCTGAACACCAAGATGCCTCAATACATGGTAAGTGCCTCCTTTTATAGGCCAAAATTTGGAACTATTTATTTGTTGACTAATTGATGAGTGGGTGGCCACATCTTGACTTGATAACAATCCTTATCTTCTTGTCTGGTCAAGACGTCATTGCTAACATCATAATTTGCCCAGAATCCTCAGGAATGTTCTAGGAAATTGTCTCAGCTTTCCAACAAAAAAAAGATGAGGTCATTTGGACTTCTAGAACTCAAGATATGGGCTGAACACTAAATAGTGTTTGGGCTGCAGGACAGCTTCGGACTTCTTCGTTGTTCCTTCAATTTGGACTTCAAAACGACCTTTTCAAATCTTGGGCTCCTCATGAAAGTTGTAGGCCTTTGTCTTACCTTTCCATCCATATAAAATGGACCTAAATCCGAAATCTAGAGCTCCAGATATGATCCAATTACCGAGCAATGTTCCGGTTTGGACTGCACCGACATCTCTTTTCTAAGTTTGGCCATCTCTTTGTCCTTTCACTTTCAATACTTAAACTCATCAATCAATCCTTTTATTTATGTGATAGGCCTGCATATAAGATGAACATTTACCATAAATTAAGGTATCTTATAGTATCAAACTTGTTATTATAAAACATGCTTTGGTTAAGGAGTTATTGATACTTCAAGTGCAAAATGATGATATAAAACCTTGATAAACATGCACTTTTAAGTACTAATCACACCCCCCAACCAGCTTATTACTAGTCCCTAGTAATTTAAAGCGTTAAAATAGAGAAACAATTTCAAGTTCCACAAAGCAAGGCATTCATCATTCAACTTCCATTAATCTATCCAGATAAACAAACTCTCATTAAATTTATATTCCTGCTTCATACTTCTTAAACAAGATATTAATAAACCTTCTTTTTGTGTGCTCAATGAAAACATAGATGATGGGGCTTTTGTTGGAAGAAAACAATATTATGTTCAAATGTTTAAGGTGAACTTCCTTGGGTTGGGATTAGTATTATTTTTTTTTCTTCTTTTTTTTTTCTTTTTATTTATATACACATACAACTTAAAACACAATGTATCTTTAACCCATGTAACGAGTTTTAGGCTAATGACTCCCAGACCAGTTGATCTTAGGGCATTAGGTGTTGAGACACCCCTACGAGCTTAACAACTCGGGTTGTAGATACTGATACGTAGATAGTGCAATGTTTGATTCCCTTAAGCTTTTCTCCTTAACCCATGTAACAAGCTTTGGGCCAATAGCTCCCAAGTCAGTTGACTTTAGGGTATTAGGTGTTAAAACACCCCTTCGGGCTTAATTGCTTAGGTTAGGGAGGCTACGAAACCAAACTTATCCACGTTTTATTATCATCAATACTATTTTTTTTTTTTTTTGCAAATTATATACTATCCTTTTCCCTTAGTTGTTACCTTCAACAAAAGAACATAATTAATGTAATAATCCAATGTGCAACCCACAATCATATGTTAAAGTGTGTGTGTGAAAATGAAGGTTTAATAATACTTGTTAAATGAGTATAGGAGCAGAATCAAGTGATAACAATGTGAGAGTTTGTAAACCTGAATATTTCAAGAAGTATTATGATAGACCTTGGTAATGAAACTTACTAAGATGCGTCTCTAGAGTCAATAAAATTGATTCCATACTCTGCCATCCTAATAACAATTTTGTCAAATGGTTTTAATAACAGCAAAAACAGTTAGCAAGTTAGTATTTTTTTTTTTTTAAACTACTACCCTCTCCCCCCAACCAAAACGAGACATTGTCCTCAATGTTCGAAGGTAGAAAGATAGAGTATAGAAGACATCACCTGAAACAGTGAACAATGATAAACCTGAAACACACTTAAACAAACATAAGAAGTAACATAACAAAATAATATGCTATTAATAAAACCAAAAGACACAAGGTTTCACAGATGAAGGCTCAAATCTAATCTAAGCTTTTTACGGCTTTCCTTAGTTGACCAATCTAGGCGACTCATGCAGGGATCAATGATAGGGATGAAAGATTGTAGTTGGTCAATCAATTGTTCAGCAGTAGCAGCAGAGATTATGATTTGTCGTGCCGAAGATGTTAGAAATTCCTGTTCCACAGCTTGATCAAGGAAAGACAGCAACTTATCATAAAAACCATTAACATTTAACAAACCTATAGGTTTATGGTGAATGTGCAGTTGGGCCCAAGATGAAATATGAAAGATTTCTTCCAATGTGCCCAAACCTCCTGGTAAGGCAATGAAGGCATCAACATGGCTAAACATGGTATTCAGTCGGTCAGACATTGTTGGGACCTGTAGTTCCTCTCCAATTGTTTTTCCAATGATGTCCCCAGTTGCTAAAGCTTTGGGAACAACCCCCAAAACTTGACTGCCTCCTAAAAATGCAGCCATTGACACACCTCCCATTAACCCAAGGCTGCCTCCCCCATACACTAAATGAATCTTTCTCTCAGCTAGTACCCGACCAAGATGATTTGCTGATTCTAAAAACTCTTTTTCTTTCCCAGAACTGGATCCACCGAAAACACAAATATTTCTTATCTGATGACTTGAGGAACCTGCCATTTCTACACACTTCTATATTTGATGAATGTATGGGATGAGTAGAAATGAAGGGAAGGAAGAGAAGAATTTATAGATGAAAAAGTGAAAATGCAATCATACCACCTATATGTAGGCCAGCTATAGTCTCACAAACTCTCTCTCTCTCTCTCTCTCTTTATTAATTATTTATTTTGAAAAAGCATGTATGTACAGGTAGTTGTGATTGTGGCTCACATCTTCCCTTGGTTTTACGTCCAAGAACGGCTTAAACGCCCTCTATGGGTCGGGGATAGGCTTCCCATCCAGTTTTCTTAAAAACTGGCAAACAGGGTCTTTTTTAGTCAGATTCCCAAGACTAAGTCGATCATGTTCTTTATGGAATTGTGGCCATAAATCATGAATTACACGATGCACATCTCCACTAGGATGCGTCTCAAGGGTCAACAAAAGATTATCTAAAGACCCCTTACTCAGGCCATCCTTAATGAATTGTATCTTATCTTCACGGTTTACAGATACCATTCCTAAAGAACGACATGTCGTATTACAAGTCCATCTGGCACATCTGTGACAGACTTTTAGTCGTTTTGCACGACGTTTCTTTGCAAAAGTGCTTTTACCTGTTCCAGGCATGTGTGAAATGAAAGAATTGGATGACTCACCTGATAATCGAACCTTTGCTTCAATTAACCAACGGATATCTTCAAGAATTCCATGATTCATTAACAACCTCAATCTTGCACACCTAGCACGGTAAATTTTATTAATCGCATTTGGAGGCAAAGCGGGAAAATACCTTTTCAACTTTTCAAGAGTGGTGTCCATTTTCAAAAGAGAATTAGAGAAGAGATTCACAGAAGGGAGAAAGAGCTAAGAATTGTACAAATATATACAGATATCAGTTATTTGGGAAACTGAAAGAACCGACTTAAGTCACGGAGTACCGTTATCCGCCATTTGACCGGGGTGAAAGAGAGACTAGCAAAACAATAGATACAAACAAAACACAAAACAATGTGAGAAAAAGAATCAATCTTTATATACAGGATCACTCAATTCAATAGAGTCATTTTCAACCGAAAAATTGTCAAAATAAACTTTCAAACGATGCCCATTTACCTTGAAAACATTGCCATTCTTTGGATTCTCAATATCACAGGCCCCATATGGATACACATGTTTCACAATAAAAGGACCACTCCATCTTGATCTTAGTTTTCCAGGAAATAAATGGAGTCGAGAATTATAAAGCAAGACTTTTTGACCAACATTGAATGTTTTTCTCAGTATTTTCTTGTCATGAAACTCTTTAATTCTTGCTTTATGAATTTTCGAATTGTCATATGCATCATTTCTTATTTCTTCAAGCTCATTTATTTGCAATTTTCGCAGCTGACTAGCATCATCAAGGCTTGAATTGAAAGCTTTAATAGCCCAATAAGCTTTATGTTCAATTTCCACAGGCAAGTGACAAGGTTTTCCATAGACTAGTCTATAAGGTGACATACCTAATGATGTTTTATAAGCAGTTCGATAAGCCCAAAGTGCATCATTAAGTCTTAAAGACCAGTCTTTCCTATTAGGGTTCACTGTTTTCTCCAAGATCTGTTTGATCTCCCTATTAGCAAGCTCTACTTGTCCACTTGTCTGAGGGTGATAAGGGGTGGCAACTTTATGTGTGATTCCATATTTCTTCATTAAAGACTCAAATGGCTTGTTGCAAAAGTGTGTTCCACCGTCACTTATCATGGCTCGAGGGATTCCAAATCGACTTAAAATGTTTTCTTTCAAAAACTTTATCACCGTTTTGTGATCATTGGTTCGACTTGGAATTGCCTCTATCCATTTTGAAACATAATCTACTGCGACCAATATGTACAAGAAACCAAATGATGGAGGAAATGGACCCATGAAATCTATACCCCAACAGTCAAAGATCTCAATAACAAGAATAGGATTTAAAGGCATCATGTGTCGTTTCGAAATGGATCCCAACTTTTGACAATTTTCACAAATCTGACAAAATGCATGTGAGTCTTTGAACATGGTGGGCCAGTAAAATCCACTTTGTAAGATTTTTGCAGTTGTCTTTCTTGATGAGAAATGACCCCCACATGCCTCAGAATGACAAAATTTAATGACACTACTTACCTCATTGTCAGGAATGCATCTTCGAAATATTTGATCAGGACAATATTTGAATAAATAAGGGTCATCCCAATAAAAGTTCTTCACTTCGTTCAAGAACTTTCTTTTGTCTTGGGTACTCCAATGAGCTGGCAATTGTCCTGAAACAAGAAAATTAACAATATTAGCAAACCAAGGCATCGTAGAGACAGAAAATAAAGATTCATCAGGAAAGTAGTCATCGATTGGTGTAATGTCAGATCTCGAATCGGTTGTCAATCTTGACAAATGATCCGCGACAACATTTTCGGTGCCTTTCTTGTCTTTGATTGTGATATCAAATTCTTGAAGTAACAAAATCCACCGCACCAATCTAGCCTTAGAATCTTTCTTAGAAAGAAGATATTTCAATGCTGCATGATCACTAAAAACAACAACAGGTGAGCCAACAAGATAAGATCTGAATTTGTCACATGCAAATACTACTGCAAGTAATTCTTTTTCAGTGGTAGTGTAATTCATTTGAGCACTATTTAAAGTTTCACTTGCATAGTAAATCACATAAGGTTTCTTATCTTTTCTTTGTCCCAAGACAGCACCCACGGCATAATCACTAGCATCACACATTATTTCAAAAGGTAATGACCAATCAGGAGGTTGAATGACAGGAGCAGAAGTAAGCAAGTTTTTAAGTTTAACAAAGGCTTCCTCACAATGTTCAGTCCATTCAAATAAATTATCCTTTGTTAGAAGGTTACTCAAAGGCTTAGATATTACACTAAAATCTTTGATGAACCTTCTGTAAAAACCAGCATGTCCTAAGAATGATCTAACATCTTTAACAGATTTTGGTGTTGGTAAGTTGGCAATTAACTCGATTTTAGATTTGTCAACCTCAATTCCTTTCGATGAAACAATGTGACCAAGTACAATGCCGTTTGTTACCATAAAGTGACATTTTTCCCAATTCAGTACAAGATTCTTCTCTTCACACCTGCTCAAAACCTTTTCTAAGTTAGTCAAACAATCATCAAATGAATCACCAAAAACAGAAAAATCATCCATAAAAATTTCAAGAAAACGTTCAACCATATCACTGAATATGCTAAGCATGCATCTTTGAAACGTGGCTGGTGCATTACATAATCCAAAAGGCATCCTTCGATATGCAAAAGTACCAAATGGACATGTGAAAGTAGTCTTCTCTTGATCTTCCAATGCAATTTCAATTTGATTGTAACCTGAATAGCCATCTAGGAAACAATAAAATTCATGACCTGCAACTCTTTCTAGGATTTGATCCATGAAAGGTAAAGGGAAATGATCTTTTCTAGTCATTGAATTAAGTTTCCTATAGTCAATGCACATGCGCCAACCCGTAACAGTCCTAGTTGGAATTAACTCATTTTTCTCATTCGTTATCACAGTGACTCCAGTCTTTTTGGGTACAACTTGGGTAGGACTTACCCATTTGCTGTCAGAAATAGGATAAATGATTCCATTATCTAGAAGCTTAATGACTTCATTTTTCACTACTTCTTTCATATTAGGATTAAGCCTTCGTTGCATTTCTCTAGAGGGTTTAGCATTTTCCTCCAAATAAATCCTGTGTGTGCAAATCAAAGGGCTAATTCCTTTTATGTCAGCTATGGTCCATCCTAATGCATTTTTGTGCATTTTCAGAGTCTGTAATAACTTACCTTCTTGATGTGCATTAAGTTTGGAAGAGATTATTACCGGAAAAGTTTCATTTTCTCCCAAAAATGAGTATTTGAGATTAAATGGTAACGGCTTCAATTCAGGTTTTGGTGGTTGAACACTTGAAGGTATGGGCTCAATTGATCGTGGTGGCAATTCTTCAATTTGTGGTCTCCAATTGCATGCCTTTGATTCCTGAAAGTAGACCATTTGCAAATCATCAGATTCATCAATCTCAGTTTCACTAGAAGTGGTTTGAAATTGATCATGAACTAATTTTTCAATAAAGTCCACTTCCTGTAAATCATTATCATCTCCAGGTTGCTTGTAAATGTTGAAAATATTCATCTCCAATGTCATGTTTCCAAATGATAGCTTCATCAGTCCATTCCTACAATTAATCAATGCATTAGAAGTGGCAAGAAATGGACGTCCTAAAATGACAGGAATTGAATTACATGCTTCAACAGGTTGCGTGTCCAAGACAAAAAAATCCACAGGATAAATGAATTTATCAACTTGTACTAACACATCTTCAATTATTCCTCTAGGCACTTTTACAGATCTATCGGCGAGTAAAAGAGTTACAGAGGTTGGTTTTAACTCACCTAGATTGAGACTCTGAAAAACTGAATATGGAAGTAAATTCACACTAGCTCCAAGATCAAGTAAGGCTCTTTCAATTTTATGTTCTCCAATAAAGCAAGAAATTGTAGGACAACCAGGGTCTTTATATTTCAAAGCATTATTGTTCTGAAGAATGACACTTACTTGTTCGGCTAAAAAGGCTTTCTTTTTCACATTCAGTTTTCTCTTCACAGTGCACAGATCTTTCAAAAATTTAGCATAAGAAGGAACCTGTTTAATAGCATCCAACAAAGGTATATTGATCCTTACCTGTTTGAAAGTTTCAAAGATTTCAGAGTTGTGATTGACTTTCCTTTGTTTGGTCATGGCATGAGGAAATGGAAGTGCTGGCGGGGAATCAGCCTTTTCTTTGCAATGTTCAGGTTCAACCCCTTCCTTACCCTCAGAGATAGACTCATCATCTTTCTCACAAGGTTCAAGAATAGGTTTTTCAATAACCTTACCACTACGAAGAGTGATGACTGATTTGACTTGATCCATGTGTTGGCTTCCAGAACTACTTGCATTTGCATTGTATTGCCCCTTTGGATTTTGCTGTGGTTGAGAAGGAAACTTACCTTTCTCTTGGAAACTGAGAGCAGATGTTAATTTTGCAAGAGCATCTTTAAAATCTGTCATGCTTTGAGCAAGTTGAGTGTTGATTGTCTCCTGCTTTTCAATGAATGCATGCAATGTTTCCTCAAAATTTCTTCTAGGAGGTGGAGCATAAGGAGGTGCATATCCATGAGAATTTTGGAAATTATGGTGTGCTTGAAACGGTGGATGTGAAGTTTGTGCATTGTTGTTATCACTCTTCCAACTGAAATTTGGGTGATTTCTCCAACCAGGGTTATACGTTTGTGAGTATGGGTTATGGTTGGGTCTTTGGAAACTGTTTAAAGCATGGGCTTGTTCATGGAGGCATTCCCTAAAAGAAGGCAAAGTTGGACAATCATTTGTTGAGTGTTCATTGGTTTCACAGATTTGACACACAATGTCTTGAACAGATTTTAATTGACCACTCTTTTTCAATTCAAGTGCTTCGACCTTTCTAGCTAAAGATGCAAACTTGGCTTGGAGGTCATGATCTTCCCTAAGGTTGTGCATACCTCCACTAGATGTATGAGGTTGAGTTTTACCTGGTGCCTCATAAGTACCTGTGGTGTCCCAATTTTGAGCATTTTCGGCTAGCAAGTCTAGGTACTCCATTGCTTCATTAGGGTCTTTATCTTCAAAGGTTCCATTGCACATCAATTCAACCATTTGCCTATCTCTAGGTGTTAAACCTTCATAAAAATGTGAAACCAATCTCCATGTTTCAAAACCATGATGTGGGCAAGTATTAAGCAAATCTCGATACCTATCCCAACATTGGTAAAATGTTTCTCCTGGCTTTTGAGTGAAAGTGATGATTTGTCTTTTGAAAGAGTTTGTTCTGTGAGATGGAAAAAACTTCTTTAAAAATTGTTGTTGCATATCATCCCAAGCACGAATGGATCCTGGTCTCAAATTTTGTAGCCATGTTTTAGCTTTATCTTTTAATGAAAAAGGAAAAAGCTTTAATCGAATGGTGTTCATGCTACAATTTGAGTCATTATAGGTATTACAGACCTCCTCAAATTCCCTTAAATGCAAGTATGGATTTTCTAGGTCTAAACCATGAAAAGAAGGTAGGAGTTGAATAATGCCTGGCTTGAAATTAAAATGAGATGCATCAGGAGGGAAAACTATGCATGAGGGTGCACTTGTTCTTGTGGGATTCATATGGTCTCTAAGTGTTCTCATACGGTTATTCTCATTATTCTCATTATGAAGTGATTGATTATCTTCTTCGGCCATATTTTCTGAAAATGATGAGGATACCCTACAAAGTCTACCACTTAATGTACGTGACCAAACTCTCATGCACGTGTAAGAAGAGAATTAAAAGGAAGAAAATAAAAGAGAAGAAAAAGAAACAAAAGTTAAATAAAATGAAAAATGAAAAGAGAAGATAAAATAAATATTATAATTTATACAAGAATTTACCTCCCCGGCAACGGCGCCAAAAACTTGACACTACCAAAAGCTTGATGTCTTTTCCCAAGTGCAGGAGTGTCGAAGTAATAAATAACCCGGCAAGACCGGGGTCGAACCACAGAGAGGTTAATTGTATAAATTATAAATAACAATACAACAACAACAACAATAACAACAATAATAACAATAATAATACTCAGTACGTGGCGTTGTTATACCTGAGAATGATCTAAAAGATCGGGTCACAGGTTTCCAGCCTATATACTGAGTTTATGAAAAGATCAAAGATATATATTATATAATATAGACAGAATGTAAATAATAACAATAATAATAATAATAAAAGCAGAAGATGAAGAAATTAATGAGAACTTTGAGATGAAAGATTAACGTAAGGATTAAACAATGATAAAAACAAATGTCAAGGTTAGAGGATCCACTAATGGTACTTCAAACAAGTATAATATAAACTCTTATTACTCAATTGGAAACCACACATAAAGGAGGTTCCAATCAGATTATAAATTGTTAACATGATTACATTAATTATCTTATTCGAATAAAGCTAATACTTGTAAATGTTGGCAGGCATTCATGATTATAACTTATGTTAACAACAAATCAAGTTCCTTTCATAGCTCAGGTGTCGGTTAAACCATACAGTATGGGCTATGAAAGTGCCAAGTATTTGTTGTACCAAATATTATACAACATAAATCTAGATTAACCATTTAACAAGCAAAGTATTAAAAGTGAACAAGATAACAAATATAAAACATGTTAGTATCCAACGTTAAGGTCCATGTAAGTTTATATTATACTTATTCTTACACCATTAGTGTACCCTTTTCACCTTGACATAATTAACTTAGCTGAACATAATGAAAGAAAGAAACATAAATGAACAAGATAAGAACATAAATGAGAAAGAGGTTAACTAAGTAAAGGAAAGGAAATGAAGTGCAGAAACTTGATATTAATAAAAGCAAGACATAAGCAATACAAAGAGAGAAAGCAATAGCATGATCTTGATCTGAACACCAAGATGCCTCAATACATGGTAAGTGCCTCCTTTTATAGGCCAAAATTTGGAACTATTTATTTGTTGACTAATTGATGAGTGGGTGGCCACATCTTGACTTGATAACAATCCTTATCTTCTTGTCTGGTCAAGACGTCATTGCTAACATCATAATTTGTCCAGAATCCTCAGGAATGTTCTAGGAAATTGTCTCAGCTTTCCAACAAAAAAAAGATGAGGTCATTTGGACTTCTAGAACTCAAGATATGGGCTGAACACTAAATAGTGTTTGGGCTGCAGGACAGCTTCGGACTTCTTCGTTGTTCCTTCAATTTGGACTTCAAAACGACCTTTTCAAATCTTGGGCTCCTCATGAAAGTTGTAGGCCTTTGTCTTACCTTTCCATCCATATAAAATGGACCTAAATCCGAAATCTAGAGCTCCAGATATGATCCAATTACCGAGCAATGTTCCGGTTTGGATTGCACCGACATCTCTTTTCTAAGTTTGGCCATCTCTTTGTCCTTTCACTTTCAATACTTAAACTCATCAATCAATCCTTTTATTTATATGATAGGCCTGCATATAAGATGAACATTTACCATAAATTAAGGTATCTTATAGTATCAAACTTGTTATTATAAAACATGCTTTGGTTAAGGAGTTATTGATACTTCAAGTGCAAAATGATGATATAAAACCTTGATAAACATGCACTTTTAAGTACTAATCACTGTTTGCGGAAGAAGTCTGATGTAGAACAAGTAGTGGAAGCATACATGCTCAAGAGGGATCACCCGAAATTCAAAGGCAACTAAATTTCGGCAACCGGGGCATCGACGTCGTAATGCCGCGAAACTCACCGAGTCAAAGCGTTTCGCCGTTTGCGGGAGAAAGTCTAATGTAGAACAAGTAGTAGAAGCATACATGCTCAAGAGAGATCACCCGAAATTCAAAGGAAACTGAATTTTGGCAACCGGGGCATCGAAGTCGGAATGCCGTGAAACTGAACGAGGCAAAGCGTTTCGCCGTTTGCGAAAGAAGTCTGATGTAGAACAAGTAGCGGAAGCATACATGCTCAAGAGGGATCACCCGAAATTCAAAGGCAACTGAATTTCGGCAACCGGGGCATCGAAGTCGGAATGCCGCGGAACTGAACGAGGCAAATCGTTTCGCCGTTTGCGAAAGAAGTCTGATGTAGAACAAGTAGCGGAAGCATACATGCTCAAGAGGGATCACCCGAAATTCAAAGGCAATTGAATTTCGGAAACCGGGGCATGGAAGTCGTAATGCTTCGAAACTCACCGAGTCACAGCGTTTCGCCGTTTGCGAAAGAAGTCTGATGTAGAACAAGTAGCGGACGCATACATGCTCAAGAGGGATCACCCGAAACTCAAAGGCAACTGAATTTCGGCGAACGGGGCATCGAAGTCGGAATGCCGCGAAAGTCAACCAGGCAAAGGCTTTCGCCATTTGCGGAAGACGTCTGATGTAGAACAAGTAGCAGAAGCATACATGCTCAAGAGGGATCACCCGAAATTCAAAGGCAACTGAATTTCGGCAACCGGGGCATCGAAGTCGGAATGCCGCGAAACTCACCGAGTGAAAGCGTTTCGCCGTTTGCGGAAGACGTCTGATGTAGAACAAGTAGTAGAAGAATACATGCTCAAGAGGGATCAGCCGAAATTCAAAAGCAACTGAATTTCGGCAATAGGGGCATCGAAGTCGGAATGCCTCGAAACTCACCGAGTCAAAGCGTTTCGCCGTTTGCGAAAGAAGTCTGATGTAGAACAAGTAGCGGAAGCATACATGCTCAAGAGGGATCACCCAAAATTCAAAGGCAACTGAATTTCGGCAACCAGGGCACCGAAGTCGTAATGCCGCGAAACTAAACGAGGCAAAGCGTTTCGCCGTTTGTGGAACAAGTCTGATGTAGAACAAGTAGCAGAAGCATACATGCTCAAGAGGGATCACCCGAAATTCAAAGGCAACTGAATTTTGGCAACCGATGCATCGAAGTCGGAATGCCGCGAAACTTAACGATTCAAAGCATTTCGCCGTTTACGGAAGAAGTTTGATGAAGACCAAGTAGCAGAAGCATACATGCTCAAGAGGGATCACCCGAAATTCAAAGGCAACTGAATTTCGGCAATAGGGGCATCGAAGTCGGAATGCCGCGAAACTCACTGAGTCAAAGCGTTTCGCCGTTTGCGGAAGAAGTCTGATGTACAACAAGTAGCAGAAGAATACATACTCAAGAGGGATCACCGGAAATTCAAAGGCAACTGAATTTCGGCAACCGAGGCATCGTAGTCGGAATGCCGCGAAACTGTACGAGGCAAAGCGTTTCGGCGTTTGCGGAAGAAGTCTGATGTAGAACAAGTAGCGGAAGCATACATGCTCAAGAGGGATCACCGGAAATTTAAAGGCAACTGAATTTCAGAAACCGGGGTATCGAAGTTGGAATGCCTCGAAACTCACTGAGTCAAAGCATTTCGCCCTTTGCGGAAGAAGTCTAATGTAGAACAAGTAGCGGAAGCATACATGCTCAAGAGGGATCACCCGAAATACAAAGGCAACTGAATTTCGGCAACCGGGGCATCGAAGTCGGAATGCCGCGAAACTCAACGAGGCAAAGCGTTTCGCCGTTTGCGGAAGACATTTGATGTAGAACAAGTAGCAGAAGCATATATGCTCAAGAGGGATCACCCGAAATTCAAAGGCAACTGAATTTCGGCAACCGGGGCATCGAAGTCGTAATGCCGCGAAACTCACCAAGTCAAAACGTTTCGCCGTTTGCGGGAGAAAGTCTAATGTAGAACAAGTAGCAGAAGCAAACATGCTCAAGAGGGATCACCCGAAATTCAAAGGCAATTGAATTTCGAAAACCGGGGCATCGAAGTCGTAATGCCTCGACTCTCACCGAGTCAAAGCGTTTCGCCGTTTGCGGGAGAAAATTTGATTTAGAACAAGTAGCGAAAGCATACATGCTCAAGAAGGATCACCCGAAATTCAAATGCAACTGAATTTCGGCAACCGGGGCATCGAAGTCGGAATGCCGCGAAACTCAACGAGGAAAAGCGTTTCGCCGTTTGCGGAACAAGTCTGATGTAGAACAAGTAGCAGAAGCATACATGCTCAAGAGGGATCACCCGAAATTCAAAGGCAACTGAATTTCGGCAACCGGGGCATCCAAGTCGGAATGCTGCGAAACTGAACGAGGCAAAGCGTTTCGCCGTTTGCGAAAGAAGTTTGATGTAGACCAAGTAGCCAAAGCATACATGCTCAAGAGGGATCACCCGAAATTCAAAGGCAACTGAATTTCGTCAACAGGGTCATCGAAGTCAGAATGCCGCGAAACTCACCGAGTCAAAGCGTTTCGCCGTTTGTGGAAGAAGTCTGATGTACAACAAGTAGCAGAAGCATACATACTCAAGAGGGATCACCGAAAATTCAAAGGCAACTGAATTTCGGCAACTGGGGCATCGAAGTCGGAATGCCGCGAAAGTCAACGAGTAAAAGCGTTTCGCCATTTGCGGAACAAGTCTGATGTAGAACAAGTAGCAGAAGCATACATGCTCAAGAGGGATCACCGGAAATTCAAAGGCAACTGAATTTCGGCAACCGGGGCATCGAAGTTGGAATGCCGCGAAACTCAACGAGGCAAAGCGTTTCGCCGTTTGCGAAAGAAGTCTGATGTAGAACAAGTAGCGGAAGCATATATGCTCAAGAGGGATCACCCGAAACTCAAAGGCAACTGAATTTCGGCAACCGGGGCATCGAAGTCGGAATGCCGCGAAACTCACCGAGTCAAAGCGTTTCGCCGTTTGCGAAAGAAGTCTGATGTAGAACAAGTAGCGGAAGCATACATGCTCAAGAGGGATCACCCAAAATTCAAAGGCAACTGAATTTCGGCAACCAGGGCACCGAAGTCGTAATGCCGCGAAACTAAACGAGGCAAAGCGTTTCGCCGTTTGTGGAACAAGTCTGATGTAGAACAAGTAGCAGAAGCATACATGCTCAAGAGGGATCACCCGAAATTCAAAGGCAACTGAATTTTGGCAACCGATGCATCGAAGTCGGAATGCCGCGAAACTTAACGATTCAAAGCGTTTCGCCGTTTACGGAAGAAGTTTGATGAAGACCAAGTAGCAGAAGCATACATGCTCAAGAGGGATCACCCGAAATTCAAAGGCAACTGAATTTCGGCAATAGGGGCATCGAAGTCGAAATGCCGCGAAACTCACTGAGTCAAAGCGTTTCGCCGTTTGCGGAAGAAGTCTGATGTACAACAAGTAGCAGAAGAATACATACTCAAGAGGGATCACCGGAAATTCAAAGGCAACTGAATTTTGGCAACTGGGGCATCGAAGTCGGAATGCCGCGAAACTGAACGAGGCAAAGCGTTTCGCCGTTTGCGGAAGAAGTCTGATGTAGAACAAGTAACAGAAGCATACATGCTAAAGAGGGATCACCCGAAATTCAAAGGAAACTGAATTTCGGCAACCGGGGCATCCAAGTCGGAATGCCGCGAAACTGAACGAGGCAAAGCGTTTCGCCGTTTGCGGGAGAAAGTTTGATTAAGAACAAGTAGCGGAAGCATACATGCTCAAGAGGGATCACCCGAAACTCAAAGGCAACTGAATTTTGGCAACCGGGGCATCGAAGTCGGAATGCCGCGAAACTGAACGAGGCAAAGCGTTTCGCCGTTTGCGAAAGAAGTGTGATGTAGACCAAGTAGCATAAGCATACATGGTCAAGAGGGATCACCCGAAATTCAAAGGCAACTGAATTTCGGCAACCGGGGCATCGAAGTCGGAATGCCGCGAAACTGAATGAGGCAAAGCGTTTCGCCGTTTGCGAAAGAAGTTTGATGTAGAACAAGTAGCGTAAGCATACATGCTCAAGAGGGATCACCCGAAATTCAAAGGCAACTGAATTTCGGAAACCGGGGCATCGAAGTCGGAATGCCTCGAAACTCATTAAGTCAAAGCATTTCGCCGTTTGCGGAAGAAGTCTGATGTAGAACAAGTAGCAGAAGCATACATGCTCAAAAGGGATCACCCGAAATACAAAGGCAACTGAATTTCGGCAACCGGGGCATCGAAGTCGGAATGCCGCGAAACTCAACCAGGCAAAGCGTTTAGCCGTTTGCGGAAGAAGTCTGATGTAGAACAAGTAGCGGAAGCATACATGATCAAGAGGGATCAGCCGAAATTCAAATGCAACTGAATTTCGGCAACCGGGGCATCGAAGTCGGAATGCCGCGAAACTCAACGAGGCAAAGCGTTTCGCCGTTTGCGGAAGAAGTCTAATGTAGAACAAGTAGCAGAAGCATACATGCCCAAGAGGTATCACCGGAAATTCTGTTTCGCTGCCGCAACGGAACCTTCTGCAGCGAATTGATATTCGCTGCCGATTTGTGTGTTGCGCAGCGAAATTCTGTTTCGCTGCCGCAACTGAACCTCCTGCAGCGAATTGATATTCGCTGCCGATTTGTGTGTTGCGCAGCGAAATTCTGTTTCGCTGCCGCAACTGAACCTCCTGCAACGAATTGATATTCGCTGCCGATTTGTGCGTTGCGCAGCGAAACTGTGGCGCCAACAGCGATGCAGTTTTCGCTGCCGAACTGGCTGCCGGCAGCGAAACAGTTGTCGCTGCCGAACTGGCAGCCCGCAGCGAACCAGTTCTCGCTGCCGAATTCCTACAATAAGCCTCCTAGGCGGGAATGACTTAAATGCTAGTAACAATTGCATGTTATGATGATGTAAAATAGGGAACACTTGAATGTGAACATATGAACTCTTGAAATAAGTGTGATGATGAATATGATTCAAAAATAAAATAAATACAAATGTGCTAATTTGTGACCATTGATGTCTTAGGTGGTGCGGTCGGGAGTGGACCATCATCAAGACAGGAACGACCCACAGGTGGAGCAGGTAGGTGACTTGCACCTTCCTTTTTCTTACGTTGAATCTTGAAATATTTTAACTTGAGTACTATCATATTGTTAGAACCGATATTAGATTGTTGAACGCTTGAATGTTGATTAAAGAATGATTAGCTTCGGCTAATGGCATCCGAAAGGATGGCCGGGACAAAAAGAGTGATTAGCTTCGGCTAATGGCATCCAAACGGATGGCCGGGACAAAGAATGATTAGCTTCGGCTAATGGCGTCCGAAGGGATGGCCGGGACAAAGAATGATTAGCTTCGGCTAATGGCGTCCGAAGGGATGGCCGGGACAAAGAATGATTAGCTTCGGCTAATGGCATCCGAAAGGATGGTCGGGACAAAAGAGTGATTAGCTTCGGCTAATGGCGTCCGAATGGATGGCCGGGACAAAGAATGATTAGCTTCGGCTAATGGCATCCAAACGGATGGATGGCCGGGATAAAAGAGTGACTTCGCTGCCGAAGCAGAAATCGGCAGCGACGCAGATTTCGGCTGCCGATTCTGGATCGGCAGCGACGCAGATTTCGCTGCCGATTCTGGATCGGCAGCGACACAGATTTCGCTGCCGATTCTGGATCGGCATCGACGCAGATTTCGGCTGCCGATTCTGGATCGGCAGCGACGCAGATTTCGCTGCCGATCCAGAATCGGCAGCGACGCAGATTTCCGCTGCCGATTCTGAATCGGCAGCGACGCAGATTCTGCTGCCGATACAGAAATCGGCAGCGACGCAGATTCCGCTGCCGATTCTGGATCGGCAGCAACACAGTTTTCGCTGCCGATTCCTTGATCGGCAGCAATGCAGTTTCTGCTGCCGATTTTGGATCGGCAGCGACGCAGCTTTCGCCATGGAAGGCCGACACAAATGAATGACTAGTTTTGGCGAATGGCATCCGAAAACTTGTGTATCTATATGTACTACTAGTTGTTGTAGCAAATACATGAAGAAATTATAATTGTTAATGTTTTATTTAATTGCCAAACCGTGAGTTACCATTCTTATTATTATTAAATATTTGCATTCTCTTAAATGTTTGTACTGCTGCAAGGACTTCACACCAACGAGATGTCTAGGAAACCCGATACACGGGAACCTATTTTGCAAGGAATTATGTAGATGTATCTTAAATCACAATGTATTTTGTATGGATCAATGTACTGAATGTATAACTTTTATTAGATCCTTTTTGTTTAAAATTGTGATGACTATTAGTAGGAGAAGACTGTAAACTCATGTCTATGTATATATTTTTAATATGAACTTCAAATCAAGCAACCTTAATATTACGTGTTTGTGTAAGATTCACTTTGAAATGAAATGTTGATTGTATGGATTGTATTTCGATGATGTGAGGATTTAGATTCATTGATTGCCGGCACCATGTGGATTGAATGCATAAAAAAAAAAAATTATTGTGTTTTGGGCTTGGAAAGCCGGGTTGTTACAGTTGGTATCAGAGCACTTGGTATGGATCCTGAGGATCATTAATAAATGTGTTGTTGTGATGAATTTCAGGATGGTACGCACCCGACAAGGGACACGAACTGAGCCGCCCTCCTTAGAAAGGAGGGGCATGAACCGAGGTGCCCAAGGTTGGCAAGATGAAGATCCCTTAGATGATACGGCATCTCATGCTCCGATAATACCACCCGAAACCTTGCAGGGGGAAGATACGGTGGCAGGGGAAGGCCCGAGGCCTCATCAGACAGAGGGAACACCCACAATCGCAACGGAGCATCGAGAAAGATCAGAAGCACAACCATCTACTGTTCCAACTGGTGTGCCTCCACAATATGTAGATGCAGGACTCCTTGTACAAATAGTTAAAGCAGTGATGGAAGGCATGGCTAGTTCAGCGGCACAAACAACTCCCACCACGCAGATTCCACCAGCAGCCCCTACGACTAGCATGACCATGGATAATGTGGTACCACTGGTGCGACTAGTTAAGAGTATGAGGGAAATGGGCTGTGAACCGTACATGGGGGAACAAGATGCAGAGATAGCTGGAAGATGGATCAGGAAGGTAGAAAAGACAATGATTCAAATAAGCATACCCGAGGGTTTGAGGGTAAATTGTGCATCCCAGTTACTGTCTGATAGGGCCATGACATGGTGGGAAACAGTTCAGCTGAGGCGTGCGACTGAGACACTAACTTGGAGTGATTTCAAGACAGAGTTTGAGAATCAGTTTTATTCCAAGTATCATCGCAAGGTGAAAGAACAAGAGTTCTTGGCATTGAGACAGGGTGATATGTCAGTATTGGAGTACGAAAGGAGATTCCATGACCTTTCATTGTTCGCCCCACATTATGTGCCGACAGAGGAACATATGATTGAAAAGTTGAGAGATGGGTTACGACAGGATTTGAGACAAGGATTGATCGCCTTGAGATTTAAATCGGTGAGGGAGTTGATTGAGGCTGCACAAGCTCTGGAGGCATGTATTGGAGAAAGCCAAGGGGGGTATCAGAGTATAAGCAAAAAGAGAGATGGGGACTATTTCAGCGGCAGATCACCGCACCCGAAGAAAGGAAAAAGTGGAGTGTTTGAGCAGCACGGAAAAAAGGGGAGTTGGATATTACCGCCTCACCAGCAATCAAGTGGGAGAGTAATGGTTGGACAGTTGCACTCGAGGGCAAACTCTTCTACTGGGACCGGTGACCGCAAGGGTGTTGACTATCCTTTTTGTGTAAAGTGTGGACAAAAACACCCTGGGGATTGCTCAGTTTCCCCCGGGCGATGTTTTGTGTGCAGAGGAGAGGGCCATAGGTGGAGGAATTGTCAGTATCTTAATCAGGGGTGTCATTACTGTGGTGGAAGAGGTCATTACAAGAGGGACTGCCCCAAGAGGAACACCGGACAAGTACAGAGCTACAGAAAGCCAAGTCAGAGCCACCAGCAGTCAGTCACCGTTAATAGGCCAGTGAGATCTTCTCAATCAGGGGCAAACTCCAGTCGAGGGAAGCCGAGGGCACAAAATGATCGGACCTCGGGGAGGGTCTTCCACCTGACACAGGAGGAGGCCAGGGCTGCATCAGATGTGGTGGCAGGTACACTTCTATTGAATGGTTTTAATGTGCATGTGTTGTTTGATCCGGGTGCCACCCACTCATTCATTGCTAAGAGAATTGTCACTAAATTGAGAAAGGAAGTAAAAATGGTAGAGAAGGGGTTTGTAATTGGAACTCCAATGGGAAACATGGTTGAAACAAATATTGTATATGTGGATGTGGGGGTTAGTTTATCCGGGTATGGAACAGAAGTAGATTTGATTCCCTTAGAGCTGCATGATTTTGACATAATACTAGGCATGGATTGGTTGAGTAAATACAAAGCACTAATAGATTGTTATGCGAAAACTGTCACTTTCCAAACACCTAAGGGCGAGAAAATAACTTTTGAAGGAGAGAGACTTCCCAAACTGAATGCTTTAATATCGGTGGTAACAGCCCAAAAACTTTTAAGAAAGGGATGTATGGGTTACCTCGCATACATCTTAAACTCTAATGATGAAGGTCCACGATTGAAGGATATTCCTGTGGTGAAGGATTTCCCAGATGTGTTTCCAGAAGAACTACCAGGACTACCCCCAGAGCGAGAAGTAGAGGTGTCTATAGACACTTTTCCTGGAGTTCCACCTATTGCCCAACAACCGTATCGGATGGCTCCAGCAGAACTGAACGAGTTAAAGACTCAATTACAGGAATTATTAGACAAAGGGTTCATACGGCCCAGTAATTCTCCTTGGGGAGCACCGATCCTATTTGTAAGAAAGAAAGATGGAACCCATAGGCTTTGTATTGACTATCGACAGTTGAACAAAATAACAATGAAAAACAAGTATCCATTGCCTCGGATAGATGATTTGTTCGACCAATTAAAAGGAGCAAGGGCATTCTCGAAGATAGATCTGAGATCAGGGTACTATCAGATGAAGATTAAAGAAGCGGATGTAGCAAAGACCGCATTTAGAACTCGTTACGGACACTATGAATTTTTGGTATTACCGTTCGGGTTGACGAACGCCCCAGCCCTCTTCATGGATTTGATGAATCGGGTTTTCCAACCATACCTGGATAAGTTTGTGGTGGTATTCATTGATGATATACTGGTGTACTCAAATTCTTTCAAGGAGCACGAAGAACACTTGAGACAAACCTTACAAACCTTGAGAGATCACCAGCTATATGCAAAACTGAGTAAATGTGAATTTTGGCTTAAAAGAGTGATGTTTTTGGGACATGTCATTTCAGCCGAAGGTGTTTTTGTCGACCCTCAAAAAGTTGAAGCAGTCGTGAAATGGGAAAGACCGACTTCGGTCACTGAAATACGTAGTTTCCTGGGACTTGCAGGATACTATCGGAGATTTATCGAAGGTTTTTCCCTGATTGCAACCCCTTTGACCCAGCTAACTAGGAAGGATAAGAAATGGGTGTGGTCGGAAGAATGTGAGGCAAGCTTCCAAGAATTGAAGAGGAGGCTCACCACTGCTCCAGTCTTAACTCTCCCCTCAGGGACCGAGGGTTTTGTGGTATATAGTGATGCCTCGGGGAAGGGATTGGGGTGTGTTTTGATGCAACATGGGAAGGTGATCGCCTATGCATCAAGACAATTAAAGACTCATGAGGTGAACTACCCGGTGCACGACCTGGAGTTGGCAGCTGTAGTATTTGCCTTGAGGATATGGAGACACTATTTGTATGGGTCTCGAACCCAAATTTTTACTGATCATAAGAGCCTGAAGTATCTGATGTCGCAAAAGGAGTTGAACATGCGGCAAAGAAGGTGGATAGAGCTCATTAAGGATTATGATTGCACCATAGAATACCATCCGGGGAAAGCAAATGTGGTGGCAGATGCCCTCAGTCGAAAAAATAAAGCCTCCTTGGGAAGCTTAACAGTGGGAAAGGAGCGGCAATTGGCAGAATTAAAAGAGTTGGGTGCAGATTTGGGAATTGATACAAGAGGTGGGTTAGTAGCCCAATTATTGGTGCGACCAACGTATCGAGAACATATACTACATGCCCAATTCCATGACAAGGTGGGGTCCAAGATTAGGAAGAATGTGGAGGCCGGGGTAGAAATGAAATTCCGAGTAGCGGATGATGGATCCTTGATGATGGGACAACGGTTGTACGTGCCTGATGACGAAACAGTCAAACGAATGATTCTACAAGAAGCTCATGAGTCCAAATTCTCCATACATCCTGGCAGCACTAAGATGTATCGAGACCTGAAACACCTCTATTGGTGGCCTAATATGAAAAGGGACATAGCTGAGTATGTGTCAAAGTGTGGGATATGTCAACAAGTCAAGGTTGAACACCAAAGGCCTGCGGGACCATTACAACCATTACAAATTCCAGAATGGAAGTGGGAGATGATCACCATGGATTTCGTGTCAGGATTTCCCAAAGGGAGAAAAGGAAATGATGCGATATGGGTCATTGTAGATCAGTTGACGAAATCCGCACTATTCTTGCCCGTAAAGATGACCGACTCGGTGGACAAGCTTGCCAAGATCTACATAAACGAGGTGGTACGACTTCATGGGATTCCGGTGTCCATTGTATCGGATCGAGATCCCAGGTTCACCTCTCGACTTTGGCCGAGCATACAACATGCCTTGGGGACAAGGTTGGACATGAGCACTGCGTTTCACCCTCAAACGGATGGCCAATCGGAAAGAGTCATCCAAGTCTTGGAAGACCTATTACGGGCCTGTGTGCTAGAATTTGGAGGAAACTGGGAGGAACACATGGCATTGGTGGAGTTCACATATAACAATAGTCATCAAGCCACAATAGGGATGGCCCCGTATGAAGCCTTGTATGGTAGGAGGTGCAGAACTCCTTTGTGTTGGGAGGAAATTGGGGACCGGAAGTTATATGGTGCAGAATTGGTCCAAGTCACCACGGAGAAAGTGAGAACTATCAGGGATCGCATCAAAGCCGCGCAGGATAGACAGAAGAAGTATGCCGATGTGAGGAGAAGACCTCTCGAGTTCAGTATGGGGGACCAGGTGTTCCTGAAGGTAGCCCCATGGAAGAACATGTTACGGTTTGGGTTGAAAGGGAAGTTAACTCCCCGTTTCATCGGACCCTTCAAAATCTTACAACGAGTTGGACCAGTAGCCTACAAGGTGGATTTGCCCCCACAGTTAGCCAGGGTCCATGATGTGTTCCATGTCTCCTTGTTAAGGAAGGCTGACGTAGACCCCGCCCGAGTTCTACCCCAGGTTCCAGTAGAAGTCAAGGAAGACTTAACACTGGAATTGAGACCCATAAGGATACTAGATCAAGAAGTGAAGGAGTTACGGAGCAAAAATATCCCCATCGTCAGAATCTTATGGCGAAATGCTCAAGTAGAAGAGGAAACTTGGGAGAGGGAGGCTGAGATGAGGAAAAAGTACCCCAATTTATTTGAACTACCAGGTATGGAGTGTGAAACTTTTTAAATTTCGAGGACGAAATTCATATTTAGGAGGGGAGAATGTAAACACCCAAACGAAAATATATATATATATATATTTAAAGAGAAAAAGAGAGAGAAAGATGGTGATGAATGCAGATTTCGCTGCCGATGCAGAAATCGGCAGCGACGCAGTTTTCGCTGCCGATTCTGGATTGGGCAGCGACGTAGATTTCGCTGCCGATGCAGAAATCGGCAGCGACGCAGTTTTCGCTGCCGATGCAGAAATCGGCAGTGACGCAGTTTTCGCTGCCGATTCTGGATTGGGCAGCGACGCAGTTTTCGCTGCCGATGCAGAAATCGGCAGCGACGCAGATTTCGCTGCCGATGCAGAAATCGGCAGCGACGCAGTTTTCGGCTGCCGATTTCTCAATCAACAGTGACGCACAGCTGGGAGGGAGGGGTAAAACTGGTTTTAGATAAACCAAACAAGGATAAGGACACACCTAAACCAACCCCCAAACAACCCAATTCATTTGATGGGTAGTATAAATACAAAGAGGCAAGAGAGAATGACTCATCTTCTTCCCAAACCAGCAGCTGCATGTCATTCTTCCCTTCCCCTTTCACATCAAAAACGTGAATCAAACTAGTAGAGTGTCTTGTGAGCTTGTGAGGGAGAGATGAGACCTTGAGAGAGGAGTGGGCAGCTGCATAGAGGAGAGGAAAAAGAGAGCTGGAAAACGTGAGAGGAAGAAGAAGGAAGAGAACCAGCAGCTGAAGAGAAAAGAATAGTGTCAAACCTTCCTCAAACTTAGTTAAATTCAGAAGGTATGAGTCATGGAACTCCCTTTCCTCTCCCCCTTAAAAATCAAAAACGAAAATGAAGAAGAAAAACCCTAAGAAAAAATTGATCTAAGACCTAAGCCAACTATGGGGGAAACTGAAATTAACTAGGAGAACTAGCAAACATAAGTGAAATAAAGTCAATTTCAGAACATCTAACAATTATGGTAGAAGCTGGCTTTAACTATGGGGTAGGCCAGCATACATGTGTGTGTGTGTTCTGCTGAAATTAAATGTGTTTCTGTTGTGATGTCGCTGCTGGAATTAATGTGTTCTGTTGTGATGTTAGTGTTGGAAATTAATGTGTTCTGCTGTGATGTTCTTGCTGGAATTTAATGTGTTCTGCTGTGATGTTAGTGTTGGAATTTAATGTGTTCTGCTGTGATGTTAGTGCTGGAATTTAATGCGTTCTGCTGTGATGTTATTGCTGGAATTTTGTTGAAGAACTATGTGCTGAAATTGATGGTTCCGAGTTGTGTATTGCGCAGCGAAATTCTGTTTCGCTGCCGCAACGGAACCTTCTGCAGCGAATTGATATTCGCTGCCGATTTGTGTGTTGCGCAGCGAAATTCTGTTTCGCTGCCGCAACTGAACCTCCTGCAACGAATTGATATTCGCTGCCGATTTGTGTGTTGCCCAGCGAAATTCTGTTTCGCTGCCGCAACTGAACCTCCTGCAGCGAATTGATATTCGCTGCCGATTTGTGTGTTGCGCAGCGAAACTGTGGCGCCAACAGCGATGCAGTTTTCGCTGCCGAACTGGCTGCCGGCAGCGACAACTGTTGTCGCTGCCGAACTGGCAGCCCGCAGCGAACCAGTTCTCGCTGCCGAATTCCTACAATAAGCCTCCTAGGCGGGAATGACTTAAATGCTAGTAACAATTGCATGTTATGATGATGTAAAATAGGGAACACTTGAATGTGAACATATGAACTCTTGAAATAAGTGTGATGATGAATATGATTCAAAAATAAAATAAATACAAATGTGCTAATTTGTGACCATTGATGTCTTAGGTGGTGCGGTCGGGAGTGGACCATCATCAAGACAGGAACGACCCACAGGTGGAGCAGGTAGGTGACTTGCACCTTCCTTTTTCTTACGTTGAATCTTGAAATATTTTAACTTGAGTACTATCATATTGTTAGAACCGATATTAGATTGTTGAACGCTTGAATGTTGATTAAAGAATGATTAGCTTCGGCTAATGGCATCCGAAAGGATGGCCGGGACAAAAAGAGTGATTAGCTTCGGCTAATGGCATCCAAACGGATGGCCGGGACAAAGAATGATTAGCTTCGGCTAATGGCGTCCGAAGGGATGGCCGGGACAAAGAATGATTAGCTTCGGCTAATGGCGTCCGAAGGGATGGCCGGGACAAAGAATGATTAGCTTCGGCTAATGGCATCCGAAAGGATGGTCGGGACAAAAGAGTGATTAGCTTCGGCTAATGGCGTCCGAATGGATGGCCGGGACAAAGAATGATTAGCTTCGGCTAATGGCATCCAAACGGATGGATGGCCGGGATAAAAGAGTGACTTCGCTGCCGAAGCAGAAATCGGCAGCGACGCAGATTTCAGCTGCCGATTCTGGATCGGCAGCGACGCAGATTTCGCTGCCGATTCTGGATCGGCAGCGACGCAGATTTCGCTGCCGATTCTGGATCGGCAGCGACGCAGATTTCCGCTGCCGATTCTGGATCGGCAGCGACGTAGATTTCGCTGCCGATTCTGGATCGGCAGCGACACAGATTTCCGCTGCCGATTCTGAATCGGCAGCGACGCAGATTCTGCTGCCGATACAGAAATCGGCAGCGACGCAGATTCCGCTGCCGATTCTGGATCGGCAGCAACACAGTTTTCGCTGCCGATTCCTTGATCGGCAGCAATGCAGTTTCTGCTGCCGATTTTGGATCGGCAGCGACGCAGCTTTCGCCATGGAAGGCCGACACAAATGAATGACTAGTTTTGGCGAATGGCATCCGAAAACTTGTGTATCTATATGTACTACTAGTTGTTGTAGCAAATACATGAAGAAATTATAATTGTTAATGTTTTATTTAATTGCCAAACCGTGAGTTACCATTCTTATTATTATTAAATATTTGCATTCTCTTAAATGTTTGTACTGCTGCAGGGACTTCACACCAACGAGATGTCTAGGAAACCCGATACACGGGAACCTATTTTGCAAGGAATTATGTAGATGTATCTTAAATCACAATGTATTTTGTATGGATCAATGTACTGAATGTATAACTTTTATTAGATCCTTTTTGTTTAAAATTGTGATGACTATTAGTAGGAGAAGACTGTAAACTCATGTCTATGTATATATTTTTAATATGAACTTCAAATCAAGCAACCTTAATATTACGTGTTTGTGTAAGATTCACTTTGAAATGAAATGTTGATTGTATGGATTGTATTTCGATGATGTGAGGATTTAGATTCATTGATTGCCGGCACCATGTGGATTGAATGCATAAAAAAAAAATTATTGTGTTTTGGGCTTGGAAAGCCGGGTTGTTACAACCGGGGCATCGAAGTCGGAATGCCGCGAAACTGTACGAGGCAAAGCGTTTCGGCGTTTGCGAAAGAAGTCTGATGTAGAACAAGTAGCGGAAGCATACATGCTCAAGAGGGATCACCCGAAATTCAAAGGCAACTGAATTTCGGAAACCGGGGTATCGAAGTTGGAATGCCTCGAAACTCACTGAGTCAAAGCATTTCGCCGTTTGTGGAAGAAGTCTAATGTAGAACAAGTAGCAGAAGCATACATGCTCAAGAGGGATCACCCGAAATTCAAAGGCAACTGAATTTCGGCAACCGGGGCATCTAAGTCGGACTGCCGCGAAACTCAACGAGGCAAAGCGTTTCGCCGTTTGCGGAAGAAGTCTGATGTAGAACAAGTAGCGGAAGCATATATGCTCAAGAGGGATCACCCGAAATTCAAAGGCAACTGAATTTCGGCAACCGGGGCATCGAAGTCGTAATGCCGCGAAACTCACCCAGTCAAAACGTTTCGCCGTTTGCGGGAGAAAGTCTAATGTAGAACAAGTAGCAGAAGCATACATGCGCAAGAGGGATCACCCGAAATTCAAAGGCAATTGAATTTCGGAAACCGGGGCATCGAAGTCGTAATGCCTCGACTCTCACCGAGTCAAAGCGTTTCGCCGTTTGCGGGAGAAAGTTTGATTTAGAACAAGTAGCGAAAGCATACATGCTCAAGAGGGATCACCCGAAATTCAAAGGCAACTGAATTTCGGCAACCGGGGCATCGAAGTCGGAATGCCGCGAAACTCACCGAGTCAAAGCGTTTCGCCGTTTGCGGAAGAAGTCTGATGTAGAACAAGTAGCGGAAGCATACATGCTCAAGAGGGATCACCCGAAATTCAAAGGCAACTGAATTTCGGAAACCGGGGTATCGAAGTTGGAATGCCTCGAAACTCACTGAGTCAAAGCATTTCGCCGTTTGCGGAAGAAGTCTAATGTAGAACAAGTAGCAGAAGCATACATGCTCAAGAGGGATCACCCGAAATTCAAAGGCAACTGAATTTCGGCAACCGGGGCATCGAAGTCGTAATGCCGCGAAACTCACCCAGTCAAAACGTTTCGCCGTTTGCGGGAGAAAGTCTAATGTAGAACAAGTAGCAGAAGCATACATGCTCAAGAGGGATCACCCGAAATTCAAAGGCAATTGAATTTCGGAAACCGGGGCATCGAAGTCGTAATGCCTCGACTCTCACCGAGTCAAAGCGTTTCGCCGTTTGCGGGAGAAAGTTTGATTTAGAACAAGTAGCGAAAGCATACATGCTCAAGAGGGATCACCCGGAATTCAAATGCAACTGAATTTCGGCAACCGGGGCATCGAAGTCGGAATGCCGCGAAACTCAACGAGGCAAAGCGTTTCGCCGTTTGCGGAAGACATTTGATGTAGAACAAGTAGCAGAAGCATACATGCTCAAGAGGGATCACCCGAAATTCAAAGGCAACTGAATTTCGGCAACCGGGGCATCGAAGTCGGAATGCCGCGAAACTCACCGAGTCAAAGCGTTTCGCCGTTTGCGGAAGAAGTCTGATGTAGAACAAGTAGCGGAAGCATACATGCTCAAGAGGGATCACCGGAAATTCAAAGGCAACAGAATTTCGGCAAACGGGGCATCGAAGTCGGAATGCCGCGAAAGTCAACGAGTAAAAGTGTTTCGCCATTTGCGGAACAAGTCTGATGTAGAACAAGTAGCAGAAGCATACATGCTCAAGAGGGATCACCGGAAATTCAAAGGCAACGGAATTTCGGCAACCGGGGCATCGAAGTCGAAATGCCGCGAAACTCAACCCGGCAAAGGTTTTAGCCGTCTGCGGAAGATGTCTGATGTAGAACAAGTAGCGGAAGCATACATGCTCAAGAGGGATCACCTGAAACTCAAAGGCAACTGAATTTCGGCAACCGGGGCATCGAAGTCGGAATGTCGCGAAACTGAACGTGGCAAAACGTTTCGCCGTTTGCGAAAGAAGTCTGATGTAGAACAAGTAGCGGAAGCATACATGCTCAAGAGGGATCACCCGAAATTCAAATGCAAATTAATTTCGGCAACCGGGGCATCGAAGTCAGAATGCCGCGAAACTCAACGAGGCAAAGCGTTTTGCCGTTTGAGGAAGAAGTCTGATGTAGAACAAGTAGCAGAAGCATACATGCTCAAGAGGGATCACCCGAAATTCAAAGGCAACTGAATTTCGGCAACCGGGGCATCTAAGTCGGACTGCCGCGAAACTCAACGAGGCAAAGCGTTTCGCCGTTTGCGGAAGAAGTCTGATGTAGAACAAGTAGCGGAAGCATATATGCTCAAGAGGGATCACCCGAAATTCAAAGGCAACTGAATTTCGGCAACCGGGGCATCGAAGTCGTAATGCCGCGAAACTCACCCAGTCAAAACGTTTCGCCGTTTGCGGGAGAAAGTCTAATGTAGAACAAGTAGCAGAAGCATACATGCGCAAGAGGGATCACCCGAAATTCAAAGGCAATTGAATTTCGGAAACCGGGGCATCGAAGTCGTAATGCCTCGACTCTCACCGAGTCAAAGCGTTTCGCCGTTTGCGGGAGAAAGTTTGATTTAGAACAAGTAGCGAAAGCATACATGCTCAAGAGGGATCACCCGAAATTCAAAGGCAACTGAATTTCGGCAACCGGGGCATCGAAGTCGGAATGCCGCGAAACTCACCGAGTCAAAGCGTTTCGCCGTTTGCGGAAGAAGTCTGATGTAGAACAAGTAGCGGAAGCATACATGCTCAAGAGGGATCACCCGAAATTCAAAGGCAACTGAATTTCGGAAACCGGGGTATCGAAGTTGGAATGCCTCGAAACTCACTGAGTCAAAGCATTTCGCCGTTTGCGGAAGAAGTCTAATGTAGAACAAGTAGCAGAAGCATACATGCTCAAGAGGGATCACCCGAAATTCAAAGGCAACTGAATTTCGGCAACCGGGGCATCGAAGTCGTAATGCCGCGAAACTCACCCAGTCAAAACGTTTCGCCGTTTGCGGGAGAAAGTCTAATGTAGAACAAGTAGCAGAAGCATACATGCTCAAGAGGGATCACCCGAAATTCAAAGGCAATTGAATTTCGGAAACCGGGGCATCGAAGTCGTAATGCCTCGACTCTCACCGAGTCAAAGCGTTTCGCCGTTTGCGGGAGAAAGTTTGATTTAGAACAAGTAGCGAAAGCATACATGCTCAAGAGGGATCACCCGGAATTCAAATGCAACTGAATTTCGGCAACCGGGGCATCGAAGTCGGAATGCCGCGAAACTCAACGAGGCAAAGCGTTTCGCCGTTTGCGGAAGACATTTGATGTAGAACAAGTAGCAGAAGCATACATGCTCAAGAGGGATCACCCGAAATTCAAAGGCAACTGAATTTCGGCAACCGGGGCATCGAAGTCGGAATGCCGCGAAACTCACCGAGTCAAAGCGTTTCGCCGTTTGCGGAAGAAGTCTGATGTAGAACAAGTAGCGGAAGCATACATGCTCAAGAGGGATCACCGGAAATTCAAAGGCAACAGAATTTCGGCAAACGGGGCATCGAAGTCGGAATGCCGCGAAAGTCAACGAGTAAAAGTGTTTCGCCATTTGCGGAACAAGTCTGATGTAGAACAAGTAGCAGAAGCATACATGCTCAAGAGGGATCACCGGAAATTCAAAGGCAACGGAATTTCGGCAACCGGGGCATCGAAGTCGAAATGCCGCGAAACTCAACCCGGCAAAGGTTTTAGCCGTCTGCGGAAGATGTCTGATGTAGAACAAGTAGCGGAAGCATACATGCTCAAGAGGGATCACCTGAAACTCAAAGGCAACTGAATTTCGGCAACCGGGGCATCGAAGTCGGAATGTCGCGAAACTGAACGTGGCAAAACGTTTCGCCGTTTGCGAAAGAAGTCTGATGTAGAACAAGTAGCGGAAGCATACATGCTCAAGAGGGATCACCCGAAATTCAAATGCAAATTAATTTCGGCAACCGGGGCATCGAAGTCAGAATGCCGCGAAACTCAACGAGGCAAAGCGTTTTGCCGTTTGAGGAAGAAGTCTGATGTAGAACAAGTAGCAGAAGCATACATGCTCAAGAGGGATCACCCGAAATTCAAAGGCAACTGAATTTCGGCAACCGGGGCATCTAAGTCGGACTGCCGCGAAAGTCAACGAGGCAAAGCGTTTCGCCGTTTGCGGAAGAAGTCTGATGTAGAACAAGTAGCGGAAGCATATATGCTCAAGAGGGATCACCCGAAATTCAAAGGCAACTGAATTTCGGCAACCGGGGCATCGAAGTCGTAATGCCGCGAAACTCACCCAGTCAAAACGTTTCGCCGTTTGCGGGAGAAAGTCTAATGTAGAACAAGTAGCAGAAGCATACATGCGCAAGAGGGATCACCCGAAATTCAAAGGCAATTGAATTTCGGAAACCGGGGCATCGAAGTCGTAATGCCTCGACTCTCACCGAGTCAAAGCGTTTCGCCGTTTGCGGGAGAAAGTTTGATTTAGAACAAGTAGCGAAAGCATACATGCTCAAGAGGGATCACCCGAAATTCAAAGGCAACTGAATTTCGGCAACCGGGGCATCGAAGTCGGAATGCCGCGAAACTCACCGAGTCAAAGCGTTTCGCCGTTTGCGGAAGAAGTCTGATGTAGAACAAGTAGCGGAAGCATACATGCTCAAGAGGGATCACCCGAAATTCAAAGGCAACTGAATTTCGGAAACCGGGGTATCGAAGTTGGAATGCCTCGAAACTCACTGAGTCAAAGCATTTCGCCGTTTGCGGAAGAAGTCTAATGTAGAACAAGTAGCAGAAGCATACATGCTCAAGAGGGATCACCCGAAATTCAAAGGCAACTGAATTTCGGCAACCGGGGCATCGAAGTCGTAATGCCGCGAAACTCACCCAGTCAAAACGTTTCGCCGTTTGCGGGAGAAAGTCTAATGTAGAACAAGTAGCAGAAGCATACATGCTCAAGAGGGATCACCCGAAATTCAAAGGCAATTGAATTTCGGAAACCGGGGCATCGAAGTCGTAATGCCTCGACTCTCACCGAGTCAAAGCGTTTCGCCGTTTGCGGGAGAAAGTTTGATTTAGAACAAGTAGCGAAAGCATACATGCTCAAGAGGGATCACCCGGAATTCAAATGCAACTGAATTTCGGCAACCGGGGCATCGAAGTCGGAATGCCGCGAAACTCAACGAGGCAAAGCGTTTCGCCGTTTGCGGAAGACATTTGATGTAGAACAAGTAGCAGAAGCATACATGCTCAAGAGGGATCACCCGAAATTCAAAGGCAACTGAATTTCGGCAACCGGGGCATCGAAGTCGGAATGCCGCGAAACTCACCGAGTCAAAGCGTTTCGCCGTTTGCGGAAGAAGTCTGATGTAGAACAAGTAGCGGAAGCATACATGCTCAAGAGGGATCACCGGAAATTCAAAGGCAACAGAATTTCGGCAAACGGGGCATCGAAGTCGGAATGCCGCGAAAGTCAACGAGTAAAAGTGTTTCGCCATTTGCGGAACAAGTCTGATGTAGAACAAGTAGCAGAAGCATACATGCTCAAGAGGGATCACCGGAAATTCAAAGGCAACGGAATTTCGGCAACCGGGGCATCGAAGTCGAAATGCCGCGAAACTCAACCCGGCAAAGGTTTTAGCCGTCTGCGGAAGATGTCTGATGTAGAACAAGTAGCGGAAGCATACATGCTCAAGAGGGATCACCTGAAACTCAAAGGCAACTGAATTTCGGCAACCGGGGCATCGAAGTCGGAATGTCGCGAAACTGAACGTGGCAAAACGTTTCGCCGTTTGCGAAAGAAGTCTGATGTAGAACAAGTAGCGGAAGCATACATGCTCAAGAGGGATCACCCGAAATTCAAATGCAAATTAATTTCGGCAACCGGGGCATCGAAGTCAGAATGCCGCGAAACTCAACGAGGCAAAGCGTTTTGCCGTTTGAGGAAGAAGTCTGATGTAGAACAAGTAGCAGAAGCATACATGCTCAAGAGGGATCACCCGAAATTCAAAGGCAACTGAATTTCGGCAACCGGGGCATCTAAGTCGGACTGCCGCGAAACTCAACGAGGCAAAGCGTTTCGCCGTTTGCGGAAGAAGTCTGATGTAGAACAAGTAGCGGAAGCATATATGCTCAAGAGGGATCACCCGAAATTCAAAGGCAACTGAATTTCGGCAACCGGGGCATCGAAGTCGTAATGCCGCGAAACTCACCCAGTCAAAACGTTTCGCCGTTTGCGGGAGAAAGTCTAATGTAGAACAAGTAGCAGAAGCATACATGCGCAAGAGGGATCACCCGAAATTCAAAGGCAATTGAATTTCAGAAACCGGGGCATCGAAGTCGTAATGCCTCGACTCTCACCGAGTCAAAGCGTTTCGCCGTTTGCGGGAGAAAGTTTGATTTAGAACAAGTAGCGAAAGCATACATGCTCAAGAGGGATCACCCGAAATTCAAAGGCAACTGAATTTCGGCAACCGGGGCATCGAAGTCGTAATGCCGCGAAACTCACCCAGTCAAAACGTTTCGCCGTTTGCGGGAGAAAGTCTAATGTAGAACAAGTAGCAGAAGCATACATGCTCAAGAGGGATCACCCGAAATTCAAAGGCACTTGAATTTCGGAAACTGGGGCATCGAAGTCGTAATGCCTCGACTCTCACCGAGTCAAAGCGTTTCGCCGTTTGCGGGAGAAAGTTTGATTTAGAACAAGTAGCGAAAGCATACATGCTCAAGAGGGATCACCCGGAATTCAAATGCAACTGAATTTCGGCAACCGGGGCATCGAAGTCGGAATGCCGCGAAACTCAACGAGGCAAAGCGTTTCGCCGTTTGCGGAAGACATTTGATGTAGAACAAGTAGCAGAAGCATACATGCTCAAGAGGGATCACCCGAAATTCAAAGGCAACTGAATTTCGGCAACCGGGGCATCGAAGTCGGAATGCCGCGAAACTCACCGAGTCAAAGCGTTTCGCCGTTTGCGGAAGAAGTCTGATGTAGAACAAGTAGCGGAAGCATACATGCTCAAGAGGGATCACCGGAAATTCAAAGGCAACAGAATTTCGGCAAACGGGGCATCGAAGTCGGAATGCCGCGAAAGTCAACGAGTAAAAGTGTTTCGCCATTTGCGGAACAAGTCTGATGTAGAACAAGTAGCAGAAGCATACATGCTCAAGAGGGATCACCGGAAATTCAAAGGCAACGGAATTTCGGCAACCGGGGCATCGAAGTCGAAATGCCGCGAAACTCAACCCGGCAAAGGTTTTAGCCGTCTGCGGAAGATGTCTGATGTAGAACAAGTAGCGGAAGCATACATGCTCAAGAGGGATCACCTGAAACTCAAAGGCAACTGAATTTCGGCAACCGGGGCATCGAAGTCGGAATGTCGCGAAACTGAACGTGGCAAAACGTTTCGCCGTTTGCGAAAGAAGTCTGATGTAGAACAAGTAGCGGAAGCATACATGCTCAAGAGGGATCACCCGAAATTCAAATGCAAATTAATTTCGGCAACCGGGGCATCGAAGTCAGAATGCCGCGAAACTCAACGAGGCAAAGCGTTTTGCCGTTTGAGGAAGAAGTCTGATGTAGAACAAGTAGCAGAAGCATACATGCTCAAGAGGGATCACCCGAAATTCAAAGGCAACTGAATTTCGGCAACCGGGGCATCTAAGTCGGACTGCCGCGAAAGTCAACGAGGCAAAGCGTTTCGCCGTTTGCGGAAGAAGTCTGATGTAGAACAAGTAGCGGAAGCATATATGCTCAAGAGGGATCACCCGAAATTCAAAGGCAACTGAATTTCGGCAACCGGGGCATCGAAGTCGTAATGCCGCGAAACTCACCCAGTCAAAACGTTTCGCCGTTTGCGGGAGAAAGTCTAATGTAGAACAAGTAGCAGAAGCATACATGCGCAAGAGGGATCACCCGAAATTCAAAGGCAATTGAATTTCGGAAACCGGGGCATCGAAGTCGTAATGCCTCGACTCTCACCGAGTCAAAGCGTTTCGCCGTTTGCGGGAGAAAGTTTGATTTAGAACAAGTAGCGAAAGCATACATGCTCAAGAGGGATCACCCGAAATTCAAAGGCAACTGAATTTCGGCAACCGGGGCATCGAAGTCGGAATGCCGCGAAACTCACCGAGTCAAAGCGTTTCGCCGTTTGCGGAAGAAGTCTGATGTAGAACAAGTAGCGGAAGCATACATGCTCAAGAGGGATCACCCGAAATTCAAAGGCAACTGAATTTCGGAAACCGGGGTATCGAAGTTGGAATGCCTCGAAACTCACTGAGTCAAAGCATTTCGCCGTTTGCGGAAGAAGTCTAATGTAGAACAAGTAGCAGAAGCATACATGCTCAAGAGGGATCACCCGAAATTCAAAGGCAACTGAATTTCGGCAACCGGGGCATCGAAGTCGTAATGCCGCGAAACTCACCCAGTCAAAACGTTTCGCCGTTTGCGGAAGAAGTCTAATGTAGAACAAGTAGCAGAAGCATACATGCTCAAGAGGGATCACCCGAAATTCAAAGGCAACTGAATTTCGGCAACCGGGGCATCGAAGTCGTAATGCCGCGAAACTCACCCAGTCAAAACGTTTCGCCGTTTGCGGGAGAAAGTCTAATGTAGAACAAGTAGCAGAAGCATACATGCTCAAGAGGGATCACCCGAAATTCAAAGGCACTTGAATTTCGGAAACCGGGGCATCGAAGTCGTAATGCCTCGACTCTCACCGAGTCAAAGCGTTTCGCCGTTTGCGGGAGAAAGTTTGATTTAGAACAAGTAGCGAAAGCATACATGCTCAAGAGGGATCACCCGGAATTCAAATGCAACTGAATTTCGGCAACCGGGGCATCGAAGTCGGAATGCCGCGAAACTCAACGAGGCAAAGCGTTTCGCCGTTTGCGGAAGACATTTGATGTAGAACAAGTAGCAGAAGCATACATGCTCAAGAGGGATCACCCGAAATTCAAAGGCAACTGAATTTCGGCAACCGGGGCATCGAAGTCGGAATGCCGCGAAACTCACCGAGTCAAAGCGTTTCGCCGTTTGCGGAAGAAGTCTGATGTAGAACAAGTAGCGGAAGCATACATGCTCAAGAGGGATCACCGGAAATTCAAAGGCAACTGAATTTCGGCAAACGGGGCATCGAAGTCGGAATGCCGCGAAAGTCAACGAGTAAAAGTGTTTCGCCATTTGCGGAACAAGTCTGATGTAGAACAAGTAGCAGAAGCATACATGCTCAAGAGGGATCACCGGAAATTCAAAGGCAACGGAATTTCGGCAACCGGGGCATCGAAGTCGAAATGCCGCGAAACTCAACCCGGCAAAGGTTTTAGCCGTCTGCGGAAGATGTCTGATGTAGAACAAGTAGCGGAAGCATACATGCTCAAGAGGGATCACCTGAAACTCAAAGGCAACTGAATTTCGGCAACCGGGGCATCGAAGTCGGAATGTCGCGAAACTGAACGTGGCAAAACGTTTCGCCATTTGCGAAAGAAGTCTGATGTAGAACAAGTAGCGGAAGCATACATGCTCAAGAGGGATCACCCGAAATTCAAATGCAAATTAATTTCGGCAACCGGGGCATCGAAGTCAGAATGCCGCGAAACTCAACGAGGCAAAGCGTTTTGCCGTTTGAGGAAGAAGTCTGATGTAGAACAAGTAGCAGAAGCATACATGCTCAAGAGGGATCACCCGAAATTCAAAGGCAACTGAATTTCGTCAACAGGGGCATCGAAGTCAGAATGCCGCGAAACTCACCGAGTCAAAGCGTTTCGCCGTTTGCAGGAGAAAGTCTAATGTAGAACAAGTAGCAGAAGCATACATGCTCAAGAGGGATCACCCGAAATTCAAAGGCAATTGAATTTCGGAAACCGGGGCATCGAAGTCGTAATGCCTCGACTCTCACCGAGTCAAAGCGTTTCGCCGTTTGCGGGAGAAAGTTTGATTTAGAACAAGTAGCAAAAGCATACATGCTAAAGAGGGATCACCCGAAATTCAAATGCAACTGAATTTCGGCAACCGGGGCATAGAAGTCGGAATGCCGCGAAACTCAACGAGGCAAAGCGTTTCGCCGTTTGCGGAACAAGTCTGATGTAGAACAAGTAGCAGAAGCATACATGCTCAAGAGGGATCACCCGAAATTCAAAGGCAACTGAATTTCGGCAACCGGGGCATCCAAGTCGGATTGCTGCGAAACTGAACGAGGCAAAGCGTTTCGCCGTTTGCGAAAGAAGTATGATGTAGACCAAGTTGCCAAAGCATACATGCTCAAGAGGGATCACCCGAAATTCAAAGGCAACTGAATTTCGTCAACAGGGGCATCGAAGTCAGAATGCCGCGAAACTCACCGAGTCAAAGCATTTCGCCGTTTGCGGAAGAAGTCTAATGTACAACAAGTAGCAGAAGCATACATGCTCAAGAGGGATCACCGGAAATTCAAAGGCAACTGAATTTCGGCAACTGGGGCATCAAAGTCGGAATGCCGCGAAAGTGAACGAGTAAAAGCGTTTTGCCATTTGCCGAACAAGTCTGATGTAGAACAAGTAGCAGAAGCATACATGCTCAAGAGGGATCACCGGAAATTCAAAGGCAACTGAATTTCGGCAACCGGGGCATCGAAGTTGGAATGCGGCGATACTGAACGAAGCAAACTGTTTTGCCGTTTGCGGAAGAAGTCTGATGTACAACAAGTAGCAGAAGCATACATGCTCAAGAGGGATCATCGGAAATTCAAATGCAAATGAATTTCGGCAACCGGGGCATCGAAGTCGGAATGCCGCGAAACTCAACGAGGGAAAGCGTTTCGCCGTTTGCGGAACAAGTCTGATGTAGAACAAGTAGCAGAAGCATACATGCTCAAGAGGGATCACCGGAAATTCAAAGGCAACTGAATTTCGGCAACCGGGGCATCGAAGTCGGAATGCCGTGAAACTCAACCAGCGAAAGGTTTTAGCCGTTTGTGGAAGATGTCTAATGTAGAACAAGTAGCGGAAGCATACATGCTCAAGAGGGATCACCCGAAACTCAAAGGCAACGGAATTTCGGCAACCGGGGCATCGAAGTCGGAATGCCGCGAAACTCACCGAGTCAAAGCATTTCGCCGTTTGCCGAAGAAGTCTGATATAGAACAAGTAGCGGAAGCATACATGCTCAAGAGGGATCACCCGAAATTCAAAGGCAACTGAATTTCGACAACCGGGGCATCGAAGTCGTAATGCCGCGAAACTCACCGTGTGAAAGCGTTTCTCCGTTTGCGGGAGAAATTCTGATTTAGAACAAGTAGCGGAAGCATACATGCTCAATAGGGATCACCCGCAATTCAAAGGCAACTGAATTTCGGAAACTGGGGCATCGAAGTTGGAATGCCGCGAAAGTCAACGAGTAAAAGCGTTTCGCCATTTGCGGAACAAGTCTGATGTAGAACAAGTAGCAGAAGCATACATGCTCAAGAGGGATCACCGGAAATTCAAAGGCAACTGAATTTCGGCAACCGGGGCATCGAAGTTGGAATGCGGCGATACTGAACGAAGCAAACTGTTTTGCCGTTTGCGGAAGAAGTCTGATGTACAACAAGTAGCAGAAGCATACATGCTCAAGAGGGATCATCGGAAATTCAAATGCAAATGAATTTCGGCAACCGGGGCATCGAAGTCGGAATGCCGCGAAACTCAACGAGGGAAAGCGTTTCGCCGTTTGCGGAACAAGTCTGATGTAGAACAAGTAGCAGAAGCATACATGCTCAAGAGGGATCACCGGAAATTCAAAGGCAACTGAATTTCGGCAACCGGGGCATCGAAGTCGGAATGCCGTGAAACTCAACCAGCGAAAGGTTTTAGCCGTTTGTGGAAGATGTCTAATGTAGAACAAGTAGCGGAAGCATACATGCTCAAGAGGGATCACCCGAAACTCAAAGGCAACTGAATTTCGGCAACCGGGGCATCGAAGTCGGAATGCCGCGAAACTCACCGAGTCAAAGCATTTCGCCGTTTGCGGAAGAAGTCTAATGTAGAACAAGTAGCGGAAGCATACATGCTCAAGAGGGATCACCCGAAATTCAAAGGCAACTGAATTTCGACAACCGGGGCATCGAAGTCGTAATGCCGCGAAACTCACCGTGTGAAAGCGTTTCTCCGTTTGCGGGAGAAATTCTGATTTAGAACAAGTAGCGGAAGCATACATGCTCAATAGGGATCACCCGCAATTCAAAGGCAACTGAATTTCGGAAACTGGGGCATCGAAGTTGGAATGCCGCAAAAGTCAACGAGTAAAAGCGTTTCGCCATTTGCGGAACAAGTCTGATGTAGAACAAGTAGCAGAAGCATACATGCTCAAGAGGGATCACCGGAAATTCAAAGGCAACTGAATTTCGGGAACCGGGGCATCGAAGTTGGATTGCGGCGATACTGAACGAAGCAAAGCGTTTTGCCGTAATGCCGCGAAACTCACCGAGTCAAAGCGTTTCGCCCTTTGCGGGAGAAAGTTTGATTTAGAACAAGTAGCGGAAGCATACATGCTCAAGAGGGATCACCCGAAACTCAAAGGCAACTGAATTTCGGCAACCGGGGCATCGAAGTTGGAATGCGGCGATACTGAACGAAGCAAACTGTTTTGCCATTTGCGAAAGAAGTCTGATGTAGAACAAGTAGCGGAAGCATACATGCTCAAGAGGGATCACCCGAAATTCAAATGCAACTGAATTTCGACAACCGGGGCATCGAAGTCGGAATGCCGCGAAACTCAACGAGGCAAAGCGTTTTGCCATTTGCGAAAGAAGTCTGATGTAGAACAAGTAGCGGAAGCATACATGCTCAAGAGGGATCACCCGAAATTCAAATGCAACTGAATTTCGACAACCGGGGCATCGAAGTCGGAATGCCGCGAAACTCAACGAGGCAAAGCGTTTTGCCATTTGCGGAAGAAGTCTGATGTAGAACAAGTAGCTGAAGCATACATGCTCAAGAGGGATCACCCGAAATTCAAAGGCAACTGAATTTCGGCAACCGGGCATCGAAGTCGGAATGCCGCGAAACTCACCGAGTCAAAGCGTTTCGCCGTTTGCGGAAGAAGTCTGATGTAGAACAAGTAGCAGAAGCATACATGCTCAAGAGGGATCCCCGAAAATTCAAAGGCAACTGAATTTCGGCAAACGGGGCATCGAAGTCGGAATGTCGCGAAACTGAACGTGGCAAAACGTTTCGCCGTTTACGAAAGAAGTCTGATGTAGAACAAGTAGCGGAAGCATACATGCTCAAGAGGGATCACCCGAAATTCAAATGCAAATTAATTTCGGCAACCGGGGCATCGAAGTCAGAATGCCGCGAAACTCAACGAGGCAAAGCGTTTCGCCGTTTGAGGAAGAAGTCTGATGTAGAACAAGTAGCAGAAGCATACATGCTCAAGAGGGATCACCCGAAATTCAAAGGCAACTGAATTTCGGCAACCGGGGCATCTAAGTCGGAATGCCGCGAAACTCAACGAGGCAAAGCGTTTCGCCGTTTGCGGAAGAAGTCTGATGTAGAACAAGTAGCGGAAGCATATATGCTCAAGAGGGATCACCCGAAATTCAAATGCAACTGAATTTCGGCAACCGGGGCATCGAAGTCGGAATGCCGCGAAACTCAACGAGGCAAAGTGTTTCGCCGTTTGCGGAACAAGTCTGATGTAGAACAAGTAGCAGAAGCATACATGCTCAAGAGGGATCACCCGAAATTCAAAGGCAACTGAATTTCGGCAACCGGGGCATCGAAGTCGGAATGCCGCGAAACTCACCGAGTCAAAGCGTTTCGCCGTTTGCGGAAGAAGTCTGATGTAGAACAAGTAGCAGAAGCATACATGCTCAAGAGGGATCACCGGAAATTCAAAGGCAACTGAATTTCGGCAACCGGGGCATCAAAGTCGGAATGCCGTGAAACTCAACCAGCGAAAGGTTTTAGCCGTTTGTGGAAGATGTCTAATGTAGAACAAGTAGCGGAAGCATACATGCTCAAGAGGGATCACCCGAAACTCAAAGGCAACTGAATTTCGGCAACCGGGGCATCTAAGTCGGAATGCCGCGAAACTCAACGAGGCAAAGCGTTTCGCCGTTTGCGGAAGAAGTCTGATGTAGAACAAGTAGCGGAAGCATATATGCTCAAGAGGGATCACCCGAAATTCAAAGGCAACTGAATTTCGGCAACCGGGGCATCGAAGTCGTAATGCCGCGAAACTCACCCAGTCAAAACGTTTCGCCGTTTGCGGGAGAAAGTCTAATGTAGAACAAGTAGAAGAAGCATACATGCTCAAGAGGGATCACCCGAAATTCAAAGGCAATTGAATTTCGGCAACCAGGGCATCGAAGTCGGAATGCCGCGAAACTCAACGAGGCAAAGTGTTTCGCCGTTTGCGGAACAAGTCTGATGTAGAACAAGTAGCAGAAGCATACATGCTCAAGAGGGATCACCCGAAATTCAAAGGCAACTGAATTTCGGCAACCGGGGCATCGAAGTCGGAATGCCGCGAAACTCAACGAGGCAAAGTGTTTCGCCGTTTGCGGAACAAGTCTGATGTAGACCAAGTAGCAGAAGCATACATGCTCAAGAGGGATCACCCGAAATTCAAAGGCAACTGAATTTCGGCAACCGGGGCATCGAAGTCGGAATGCCGCGAAACTCACCGAGTCAAAGCGTTTCGCCGTTTGCGGAAGAAGTCTGATGTAGAACAAGTAGCGGAAGCATACATGCTCAAGAGGGATCACCCGAAATTCAAATGCAACTGAATTTCGGCAACCGGGGCATCGAAGTCGGAATGCCGCGAAACTCAACGAGGCAAAGTGTTTCGCCGTTTGCGGAACAAGTCTGATGTAGAACAAGTAGCAGAAGCATACATGCTCAAGAGGGATCACCCGAAATTCAAAGGCAACTGAATTTCGGCAATCGGGGCATCCAAGTCGGAATGCTGCGAAACTGAACGAGGCAAAGCGTTTCGCCGTTTGCGAAAGAAGTATGATGTAGACCAAGTTGCCAAAGCATACATGCTCAAGAGGGATCACCGGCAATTCAAAGGCAACTGAATTTCGTCAACAGGGGCATCGAAGTCAGAATGCCGCGAAACTCACCGAGTCAAAGCATTTCGCCGTTTGCGGAAGAAGTCTGATGTACAACAAGTAGCAGAAGCATACATGCTCAAGAGGGATCACCGGAAATTCAAAGGCAACTGAATTTCGGCAACTGGGGCATCGAAGTCGGAATGCCGCGAAAGTCAACGAGTAAAAGCGTTTCGCCATTTGCGGAACAAGTCTGATGTAGAACAAGTAGCAGAAGCATACATGCTCAAGAGGGATCACCGGAAATTCAAAGGCAACTGAATTTCGGCAACCGAGGCATCGAAGTTGGAATGCGGCGGTACTGAACGAAGCAAAGCGTTTTGCCGTTTGCGGAAGAAGTCTGATGTAGAACAAGTAGCAGAAGCATACATGCTCAAGAGGGATCACCCGAAATTCAAAGGCAACTGAATTTCGGCAACCGGGGCATCCAAGTCGGAATGCTGCGAAACTGAACGAGGCAAAGCGTTTCGCCGTTTCTGAAAGAAGTTTGATGTAGACCAACTAGCAGAAGCATACATGCTCAAGAGGGATCACCCGAAATTCAAAGGCAACTGAATTTCGGCAACTGGGGCATCCATGTCGGAATGCCGCGAAACTCAACGAGTAAAAGCGTTTCGCCATTTGCGGAACAAGTCTGATGTAGAACAAGTAGCAGAAGCATACATGCTCAAGAGGGATCACCCGAAATTCAAAGGCAACTGAATTTCGGCAACCGAGGCATCGAAGTTGGAATGCGGCGATACTGAACGAAGCAAAGCGTTTCGCCGTTTGCGGAAGAAGTCTGATGTAGACCAAGTAGCAGAAGCATACATGCTCAAGAGGGATCACCCGAAATTCAAAGGCAACTGAATTTCGGCAACCGGGGCATCGAAGTCAGAATGCCGCGAAACTCACCAAGTCAAAGCGTTTCGCCGTTTGCGGAAGAAGTCTGATGTACAACAAGTAGTAGCAGCATACATGCTCAAGAGGGATCACCGGAAAATCAAAGGCAACTGAATTTCAGCAACTGGGGCATCGAAGTCGGAATGCCGCGAAAGTCAACGAGGCAAAGCGTTTCGCCATTTGCGTAACAAGTCTGATGTAGAACAAGTAGCAGAAGCATACATGCTCAAGAGGGATCACCGGAAATTCAAAGGCAACTGAATTTCGGCAACCGGGGCATCGAAGTTGGAATGCGGCGATACTGAACGAAGCAAAGCGTTTTGCCGTTTGCGGAAGAAGTCTGATGTAGAACAAGTAGCAGAAGCATACAAGCTCAAGAGGGATCACCGGAAATTCAAAGGCAACTGAATTTCGGCAACCGGGGCATCGAAGTCGGAATGCCGCGAAACTCACCGAGTCAAAGCGTTTCGCCCTTTTCGGGAGAAAGTCTAATGTAGAACAAGTAGCAGAAGTATACATGCTCAAGAGGGATCACCCGAAATTCAAAGGCAATTGAATTTCGGAAACCGGGGCATCGAAGTCGTAATGCCGCGAAACACACCGAGTCAAAGCGTTTCGCCGTTTGCGGGAGAAAGTTTGATTTAGAACAAGTAGCGGAAGCATACATGCTCAAGAGGGATCACCCGAAACTCAAAGACAACTGCATTTCGGCAACCGGAGCATCGACGTCGGAATGCCGCGAAACTGAACGTGGCAAAGCGTTTCGCCGTTTGCGAAAGAAGTCTGATGTAGAACAAGTAGCAGAACCATACATGCTCAAGAGGGATCACCCGAAATTCAAAGGCAACTGAATTTCGTCAACAGGGGCATCGAAGTCAGAATGCCGCGAAACTCACCGAGTCAAAGCGTTTCGCCGTTTGCGGAAGAAGTCTGATGTACAACAAGTAGCAGAAGCATACATGCTCAAGAGGGATCACCGGAAATTCAAAGGCAACTAAATTTCGGCAACTAGGGCATCGAAGTCGGAATTGCGCGAAAGTCAACGAGTAAAAGCGTTTCGCCATTTGCGGAACAAGTCTGATGTAGAACAAGTAGCACAAGCATAGATGCTCAAAAGGGATCACCGGAAATTCAAAGGCAACTGAATTTCGGTAAGCGGGGCATCGAAGTCGGAATGCCGTGAAACTCAACCAGGCAAAGGTTTTAGCCTTTTGCGGAAGATGTCTGATGTAGAACAAGTAGCGGAAGCATACATTCTCAAGAGGGATCACCCGAAATTCAAATGCAACTAAATGTCGGCAACCGGGGCATCGAAGTTGGAATGCCGCGAAACTCAACGAGGCAAAGTGTTTCGCCGTTTGCGGAAGAAGTCTGATGTAGAACAAGTAGCAGAAGCATACATGCTCAAGAGGGATCACCCAAAATTTAAAGGCAACTGAATTTCGGTAACCGGGGCATCGAAGGCGGAATGCCGCGAAACTGAACGTGGCAAAGCGTTTCGCCGTTTGCGGAAGACGTCTGATGTAGAACAAGTAGCAGAAGCATACATGCTCAAGAGGGATCACCCGAAATTCAAAGGCAACGGAATTTCGGCAACCAGGGCATCGAAGTCGAAATGCCGCGAAACTCAACCAGGCAAAGGTTTTCGCCGTTTGCGGAACAAGTATGATGTAGAACAAGTAGCAGAAGCATACATGCTCAAGAGGGATCACCCGAAATTCATAGGCCACTGAATTTCGGCAACCGGGGCATCGAAGTTGGAATGCCGCGAATCTCACCGAGTCAAAGCGTTTCGCTGTTTGCGGAAGAAGTCTAATGTACAACAAGTAGCAGAAGCATACATGCTCAAGAGGGATCACCGGAAATTCAAAGGCAACTGAATTTCGGCAACTGGGGCATCGAAGTCGGAATGCCGCGAAAGTCAACGAGTAAAAGTGTTTCGCCATTTGCGGAACAAGTCTGATGTAGAACAAGTTGCAGAAGCATACATGCTCAAGAGGGATCACCGGAAATTCAAAGGCAACGGAATTTCGGCAACCGGGGCATCGAATTCGACATGCCGCGAAACTCAACCAGACAAAGGTTTTAGCCGTGTGCGGAAGATGTCTGATGTAGAACAAGTAGCGGAAGCATACATGCTCAAGAGGGATCACCCGAAACTCAAAGGCAACTGAATTTCGGCAACCGGGGCATCGAAGTCGGAATTGCGCGAAACTAAACGTGGCAAAATGTTTCGCCGTTTGCGAAAGAAGTCTGATGTAGAACAAGTAGCGGAAGCATACATGCTCGAGAGGGAATACCCGAAATTCAAATGCAAATTAATTTCGGCAACCAGGGCATCGAAGTCGGAATGCCGCGAAACTCAACGAGGCAAAGCGTTTCGCCGTTTGCGGAAGAAGTCTGATGTAGAACAAGTAGCAGAAGCATACATGCTCAAGAGGGATCACCCGAATTCAAAGGCAACTGAATTTTGGCAATAGGGGCATCGAAGTCGGAATTGCGCGAAAGTCAACGAGTAAAAGCGTTTCGCCATTTGCGGAACAAGTCTGATGTAGAACAAGTAGCACAAGCATACATGCTCAAAAGGGATGACCGGAAATTCAAATGCAACTGAATTTCGACAACCGGGGCATCGAAGTCGGAATGCCGCGAAACTCAACCAGGCAAAGGTTTTAGCCTTTTGCGGAAGATGTCTGATGTAGAACAAGTAGCGGAAGCATACATGCTCAAGAGGGATCACCCGAAATTCAAATGCAACTGAATGTCGGCAACCGGGGCATCGAAGTTGGAATGCCGCGAAACTCAACGAGGCAAAGCGTTTCGCCGTTTGCGGAAGAAGTCTGATGTAGAACAAGTAGCAGAAGCATACATGCTCAAGAGGGATCACCCGAAATTCAAAGGCAACTGAATTTCGGCAAGCGGGGCATCGAAGTCGGAATGCCGCGAAACTCAACCAGGCAAAGGTTTTAGCCTTTTGCGGAAGATGTCTGATGTAGAACAAGTAGCGGAAGCATACATGCTCAAGAGGGATCACCCAAAAATTCAAAGGCAACGGAATTTCGGCAACCGGGGCATCGAATTTGAAATGCCGCGAAACTCAACCAGGCAAAGGTTTTCGCCGTTTGCGGAACAAGAATGATGTAGAACAAGTAGCAGAAGCATACATGCTCAAGAGGGATCACCCGAAATTCATAGGCCACTGAATTTCGGCAACCGGGGCATCGAAGTTGGAATGCCGCGAATCTAACCGAGTCCAAGCGTTTCGCCGTTTGCGGAAGAAGTCTGATGTAGAACAAGTAGCAGAAGCATACATGCTCAAGAGGGATCACCGGAAATTCAAAGGCAACTGAATTTCGGCAACTGGGGCATCGAAGTCGGAATGTCGCGAAAGTCAACGAGTAAAAGTGTTTCGCCATTTGCGGAACAAGTCTGATGTAGAACAAGTTGCAGAAGCATACATGCTCAAGAGGGATCACCGGAAATTCAAAGGCAACGGAATTTCGGCAACCGGGGCATCGAAGTCGAAATGCCGCGAAACTCAACCAGACAAAGGTTTTAGCCGTGTGCGGAAGATGTCTGATGTAGAACAAGTAGCGGAAGCATACATGCTCAAGAGGGATCACCCGAAACTCAAAGGCAACTGAATTTCGGCAACCGGGGCATCGAAGTCGGAATTGCGCGAAACTAAACGTGGCAAAATGTTTCGCCGTTTGCGAAAGAAGTCTGATGTAGAACAAGTAGCGGAAGCATACATGCTCAAGAGGGATCACCCGAAATTCAAATGCAAATAAATTTCGGCAACCAGGGCATTGAAGTCGGAATGCCGCGAAAATCAACGAGGCAAAGCGTTTCGCCGTTTGCGGAAGAAGTCTGATGTAGAACAAGTAGCAGAAGCATACATGCTCAAGAGGGATCACCCGAAATTCAAAGGCAACTGAATTTCGGCAACAGGGGCATCGAAGTCAGAATGCCGCGAAACTCACCGAGTCAAAGCGTTTCGCAGTTTGCGGAAGAAGTCTGATGTACAACAAGTAGCAGAAGCATACATGCTCAAGAGGGATCACCGGAAATTTAAAGGGAACTAAATTTCGGCAACTGGGGCATCGAAGTCGAAATTGCGCGAAAGTCAACGAGTAAAAGCGTTTCGCCATTTGCGGAACAAGTCTGATGTAGAACAAGTAGCACAAGCATACATGCTCAAAAGGGATGACCGGAAATTCAAATGCAACTGAATTTCGGCAACCGGGGCATCGAAGTCGGAATGCCGCGAAACTCAACCCGGCAAAGGTTTTAGCCTTTTGCGGAAGTTGTCTGATGTAGAACAAGTAGCGGAAGCATACATGCTCAAGAGGGATCACCCGAAATTCAAAGGCAATTGAATTTCGGAAACCGGGGCATCGAAGTCGTAATGCCGCGAAACTCACCGAGTCAAAGCGTTTCGACGTTTGCGGGAAAAAGTTTGATTTAGAACAAGTAGCGGAAGCATACATGCTCAAGAGGGATCACCCAAAACTCAAAGGCAACTGAATTTCGGCAACCGGGGCATCGAAGTCAGAATGCCGCGAAAGTCAACGAGTAAAAGCGTTTCGCCATTTGCGGAACAAGTCTGATGTAGAACAAGTAGCAAAAGCATACATGCTCAAGAGGGATCACCGGAAATTCAAAGGCAACTGAATTTCGGCAACCGGGGCATCGAAGTCGGAATGCCGCGAAACTCAACGAGGCAAAGCGTTTCGCCGTTTGCGGAAGAAGTCTGATGTAGAACAAGTAGCAGAAGCATACATTCTCAAGAGGGATCACCCGAAATTCATAGGCCACTGAATATCGGCAACCGGGGCATCGAAGTTGGAATGCCGCGAATCTCACCGAGTCAAAGCATTTCGCCGTTTGCGGAAGAAGTCTGATGTAAAACATGTAGCAGAAGCATACATGCTCAAGAGGGATCACCCGAAATTCAAAGGCAACTGAATTTCGGCAACAGGGGCATCGAAGTCAGAATGCCGCGAAACTCACCGAGTCAAAGCGTTTCGCAGTTTGCGGAAGAAGTCTGATGTACAACAAGTAGCAGAAGCATACATGCTCAAGAGGGATCACCGGAAATTTAAAGGGAACTAAATTTCGGCAACTGGGGCATCGAAGTCGAAATTGCGCGAAAGTCAACGAGTAAAAGCGTTTCGCCATTTGCGGAACAAGTCTGATGTAGAACAAGTAGCACAAGCATACATGCTCAAAAGGGATGACCGGAAATTCAAATGCAACTGAATTTCGGCAACCGGGGCATCGAAGTCGGAATGCCGCGAAACTCAACCCGGCAAAGGTTTTAGCCTTTTGCGGAAGTTGTCTGATGTAGAACAAGTAGCGGAAGCATACATGCTCAAGAGGGATCACCCGAAATTCAAAGGCAATTGAATTTCGGAAACCGGGGCATCGAAGTCGTAATGCCGCGAAACTCACCGAGTCAAAGCGTTTCGACGTTTGCGGGAAAAAGTTTGATTTAGAACAAGTAGCGGAAGCATACATGCTCAAGAGGGATCACCCAAAACTCAAAGGCAACTGAATTTCGGCAACCGGGGCATCGAAGTCAGAATGCCGCGAAAGTCAACGAGTAAAAGCGTTTCGCCATTTGCGGAACAAGTCTGATGTAGAACAAGTAGCAAAAGCATACATGCTCAAGAGGGATCACCGGAAATTCAAAGGCAACTGAATTTCGGCAACCGGGGCATCGAAGTCGGAATGCCGCGAAACTCAACGAGGCAAAGCGTTTCGCCGTTTGCGGAAGAAGTCTGATGTAGAACAAGTAGCAGAAGCATACATTCTCAAGAGGGATCACCCGAAATTCATAGGCCACTGAATATCGGCAACCGGGGCATCGAAGTTGGAATGCCGCGAATCTCACCGAGTCAAAGCATTTCGCCGTTTGCGGAAGAAGTCTGATGTAAAACATGTAGCGGAAGCATACATGCTCAAGAGGGATCACCCAAAACTCAAAGGGAACTGAATTTCGACAACCGGGGCATCGAAGTCGGAATTCCGCGAAACTAAAAGTGGAAAAGCGTTTCGCCGTTTGCGAAAGAAGTCTGATGTAGAACAAGTAGCGGAAGCATACATGCTCAAGAGGGATCACCCGAAATTCAAATGCAACTGAATTTCGGCAACTGGGGCATCGAAGTCGGAATTCCGCGAAAGTCAACGAGGAAAAGCGTTTTGCCATTTGCGGAAGAAGTCTGATGTAGAACAAGTAGCAGAAGCATACATGCTCCAGAGGGATCACCCGAAATTCAAAGGCAACAGAATTTCGGCAACCGGGGCATCCAAGTCGGAATGCTGCGAAACTGAACGAGGCAAAGCGTTTTGCCGTTTGCGAAAGAAGTTTCATGTAGACCAAGTAGCAGAAGCATACATGCTCAAGAGGGATCACCCGAAATTCAAAGGCAACTGAATTTCGGCATCAGGGACATCAAAGTTAGAATGCCGCGAAACTCACCGAGTCAAAGCGTTTTGCCGTTTGCGGAAGAAGTCTGATGTACAACAAGTTGCAGAAGCATACATGCTCAAGAGGGATCATCGGAAATTCAAATGCAAATGAATTTCGGCAACCGGGGCATCGAAGTCGGAATGCCGCGAAACTCAACGAGGGAAAGCGTTTCTCCGTTTGCGGAAGAAGTCTGATGTAGAACAAGTAGCAGAAGCATACATGCTCCAGAGGGATCACCCGAAATTCAAAGGCAACAGAATTTCGGCAACCGGGGCATCCAAGTCGGAATGCTGCGAAACTGAACGAGGCAAAGCGTTTTGCCGTTTGCGAAAGAAGTTTCATGTAGACCAAGTAGCAGAAGCATACATGCTCAAGAGGGATCACCCGAAATTCAAAGGCAACTGAATTTCGGCATCAGGGACATCAAAGTTAGAATGCCGCGAAACTCACCGAGTCAAAGCGTTTTGCCGTTTGCGGAAGAAGTCTGATGTACAACAAGTTGCAGAAGCATACATGCTCAAGAGGGATCATCGGAAATTCAAAGGCAACTGAATTTCGGCAATTGGGGCATCGAAGTCGGAATGCCGCGAAAATCAACGAGTAAAAGCGTTTCGCCATTTGCGGAACAAGTCTGATGTAGAACAAGTAGCAAAAACGTACATGCTCAAGAGGGATCACCGGAAATTCAAAGGCAACTGAATTTCGGCAACCGGGGCATCGAAGTCGGAATGCCACGAAACTCAACCAGGCAAAGGTTTTAGCCGTCTGCGGAAGATGTCTGATGTAGAACAAGTAGCGGAAGCATACATGCTCAAGAGGGATCCCCGGAAATTCAAAGGCAACTGAATTTCGGCAACGGGGGCATCGAAGTCGGAATTGTGCGAAAGTCAACGAGTAAAACCGTTTCGCCATTTGCGGAAGAAGTCTGATGTAGACCAAGTAGCAGAAGCATACATGCTCAAGAGGGATCACCGGAAATTCAAAGGCAACTGAATTTCGGCAACCGGGGCATCGAAGTCGGAATGCCGCGAAACTCAACCAGGCAAAGGTTTTAGCCTTTTGCGGAAGATGTCTAATGTAGAACAAGTAGCGGAAGCATACATGCTCAAGAGGGATCACCCGAAATTCAAATGCAACTGAATTTCGGCAACCGGGGCATCGAAGTCGGAATGCCGCGAAACTCAACGAGGCAAAGCGTTTCGCCGTTTGCGGAAGAAGTCTAATGTAGAACAAGTAGCAGAAGCATACATGCTCAAGAGGGATCACCCGAAATTTAAAGGCAACTGAATTTCGGCAACCGGGGCATCGAAGTCGGAATGCCGCGAAACTCACCGAGTCAAAGCATTTCGCCGTTTGCGGGAGAAGTCTAATGTAGAACAAGTAGCAGAAGCATACATGCTCAAGAGGGATCACCCGAAATTCAAAGGCAATTGAATTTCGGAAACCGGGGCATCGAAGTCGTAATGCCGCGAAACTCACCGAGTCAAAGCGTTTCGTCGTTTGCGGGAAAACGTTTGATTTAGAACAAGTAGCGGAAGCATACATGCTCAAGAGGGATCACCCGAAACTCAAAGGCAACTGAATTTCGGCAACCGGGGCATCGAAGTCGGAATTCCGCGAAACTAAAGTGGAAAAGCGTTTCGCCGTTTGCGAAAGAAGTCTGATGTAGAACAAGTAGCGGAAGCATACATGCTCAAGATGGATCACCCGAAATTCAAATGCAACTGAATTTCGGCAACTGGGGCATCGAAGTCGGAATGCCGCGAAAGTCAACGAGTAAAAGCATTTCGCCATTTGCGGAACAAGTCTGATGTAGAACAAGTAGCAAAAGCATACATGCTCAAGAGGGATCACCGGAAATTCAAAGGCAACTGAATTTCGGCAACCGGGGCATCGAAGTTGGAATGCCGCGAAACTCAACCAGGCAAAGGTTTTAGCCGTTTGCGGAAGATGTCTGATGTAGAACAAGTAGCGGAAGCATACATGCTCAAGAGGGATCACCCCAAACTCAAAGGCAACTGAATTTCGGCAACCGGGGCATCGAAGTCGGAATGCCGCGAAACTGAATGAGGCAAAGCGTTTCGCCTTTTGCGAAAGAAGTCTGATGTAGAACAAGTAGCGGAAGCATACATGCTCAAGAGGGATCACCCGAAACTCAAAGGCAACTGAATTTCGGCAACCGGGGCATCGAAGTCGGAATTCCGCGAAACTAAAGTGGAAAAGCGTTTCGCCGTTTGCGCAAGAAGTCTGATGTAGAACAAGTAGCGGAAGCATACATGCTCAAGAGGGATCCCCCGAAATTCAAATGCAACTGAATTTCGGCAACTGGGGCATCGAAGTCGGAATGCCGCGAAAGTCAACGAGTAAAAGCGTTTCGCCATTTGCGGAACAAGTCTGATGTAGAACAAGTAGCAAAAGCATACATGCTCAAGAGGGATCACCGGAAATTCAAAGGCAACTGAATTTCGCCAACCGGGGCATCGAAGTCGGAATGCCGCGAAACTCAACGAGGCAAAGCGTTTCGCCGTTTGCGGAAGAAGTCTGATGTAGAACTAGTAGCAGAAGCATACATGCTCAAGAGGGATCACCCGAAATTCATAGGCCACTGAATTTCGGCAACCGGGGCATCGAAGTTGGAATGCCGCGAATCTCACCGAGTCAAAGCATTTCGCCGTTTGCGGAAGAAGTCTGATGTAGAACAAGTAGCGGAAGCATACATGCTCAAGAGGGATCACCCGAAATTCAAATGCAAATGGATTTCGGCAACCGTGGCATCGAAGTCGGAATGCCGCGAAACTCAACGAGGGAAAGCGTTTCGCCGTTTGCGGAAGAAGTCTGATGTACAACAAGTAGCAGAAGCATACATGCTCAAGAGGGATCACCAGAAATTCAAAGGCAACTGAATTTCGGCAACCGGGCATCGAAGTCGGAATGCCGCGAAACTCAACCAGGCAAAGGTTTTAGCCTTTTGCGGAAGATGTCTGATGTAGAACAAGTAGCGGAAGCATACATGCTCAAGAGGGATCACCCGAAATTCAAATGCAACTGAATTTCGGCAACCGGGGCATCGAAGTCGGAATGCCGCGAAACTCAACGAGGCAAAGCGTTTCGCCGTTTGCGAAAGAAGTCTGATGTAGAACAAGTAGCGGAAGCATACATGCTCAAGAGGGATCACCCGAAATTCAAATGCAACTGAATTTCGGCAACCGGGGCATCGAAGTCGGAATGCCGCGAAACTCAACGAGGCAAAGCGTTTCGCCGTTTGCGGAAGAAGTCTGATGTAGAACAAGTAGCAGAAGCATAAATGCTCAAGAGGGATCACCCGAAATTCATAGGCCACTGAATTTCGGCAACCGGGGCATCGAAGTTGGAATGCCGCGAATCTCACCGAGTCAAAGCATTTCGCCGTTTGCGGAACAAGTCTGATGTAGAACAAGTAGCAGAAGCATACATGCTCAAGAGGGATCACCCGAAATTCATAAGCCACTGAATTTCGGCAACCGGGGCATCGAAGTAGGAATGCCGCGAATCTCACCGAGTCAAAGTATTTCGCCGTTTGCGGAAGAAGTCTGATGTAGAACAAGTAGCAGAAGCATACATGCTCAAGAGGGATCACCCGAAATTCAAAGGCAATTGAATTTCGGAAACCGGGGCATCGAAGTCGTAATGCCGCGAAACTCACCGAGTCAAAGCGTTTCGCCGTTTGCGGGAAAAAGTTTGATTTAGAACAAGTAGCGAAAGCATACATGCTCAAGAGGGATCACCCGAAACTCAAAGGCAATTGAATTTCGGCAACCGGGGCATCGAAGTCGGAATTCCGCGAAAATAAAGTGGAAAAGCGTTTCGCCGTTTGCGAAAGAAGTCTGATGTAGAACAAGTAGCGGAAGCATACATGCTCAAGAGGGATCACCCGAAATTCAAATGCAACTGAATTTCGGCAACTGGGGCATCGAAGTCGGAATGCCGCGAAAGTCAACGAGTAAAAGCGTTTCGCCATTTGCGGAACAAGTCTGATGTAGAACAAGTAGCAAAAGCATACATGCTCAAGAGGGATCACCGGAAATTCAAAGGCAACTGAATTTCACCAACCGGGGCATCGAAGTTGGAATGCCGCGAAACTCAACGAGGCAAAGCGTTTCGCCGTTTGCGGAAGAAGTCTGATGTAGAACAAGTAGCAGAAGCATACATGCTCAAGAGGGATCACCCGAAATTCATAGGCCACTGAATTTCGGCAACCGGGGCATCGAAGTTGGAATGCCGCGAATCTCACCGAGTCAAAGCATTTCGCCGTTTGCGGAAGAAGTCTGATGTAGAACAAGTAGCAAAAGCGTACATGCTCAAGAGGGATCACCGGAAATTCAAAGGCAACTGAATTTCGCCAACCGGGGCATCGAAGTAGGAATGCCGCTAAACTCAACGAGGCAAAGCGTTTCGCCGTTTGCGGAAGAAGTCTGATGTAGAACAAGTAGCAGAAGCATACATGCTCAAGAGGGATCACCCGAAACTCAAAGGCAACTGAATTTCGGCAACCGGGGCATCTAAGTCGGAATGCCGCGAAACTCAACGAGGCAAAGCGTTTCGCCGTTTGCGGAAGAAGTCTGATGTAGAACAAGTAGCGGAAGCATATATGCTCAAGAGGGATCACCCGAAATTCAAAGGCAACTGAATTTCGGCAACCGGGGCATCGAAGTCGTAATGCCGCGAAACTCAACGAGGCAAAGCGTTTTGCCGTTTGCGAAAGAAGTTTCATGTAGACCAAGTAGCAGAAGCATACATGCTCAAGAGGGATCACCCGAAATTCAAAGGCAATTGAATTTCGGAAACCGGGGCATCGAAGTCGTAATGCCGCGAAACTCACCGAGTCAAAGCGTTTCGCCGTTTGCGGGAAAAAGTTTGATTTAAAAAAAGTAGCGAAAGCATACATGCTCAAGAGGGATCACCCCAAACTCAAAGGCAACTGAATTTCGGCAACCGGGGCATCGAAGTCGGAATTCCGCGAAACTAAAGTGGAAAAGCGTTTCGCCGTTTGCGTAAGAAGTCTGATGTAGAACAAGTAGCGGAAGCATACATGCTCAAGAGGGATCACCCGAAATTCAAATGCAACTGAATTTCGGCAACTGGGGCATCGAAGTCGGAATGCCGCGAAAGTCAACGAGTAAAAGCGTTTCGCCATTTGCGGAACAAGTCTGATGTAGAACAAGTAGCAAAAGCATACATGCTCAAGAGGGATCACCGGAAATTCAAAGGCAACTGAATTTTGCCAACCGGGGCATCGAAGTCGGAATGCCGCGAAACTCAACGAGGCAAAGCGTTTCGCCGTTTGCGGAAGGAGTCTGATGTAGAACAAGTAGCAGAAGCATACATGCTCAAGAGGGATCACCCGAAATTCATAGACCACTGAATTTCGGCAACCGGGGCATCGAAGTTGGAATGCCGCGAATCTCACCGAGTCAAAGCATTTCGCCGTTTGCGGAAGAAGTCTGATGTAGAACAAGTAGCGGAAGCATACATGCTCAAGAGGGATCACCGGAAATTCAAATGCAAATGAATTTCGGCAACCGGGGCATCGAAGTCGGAATGCCGCGAAACTCAACGAGGGAAAGCGTTTCGCCGTTTGCGGAAGAAGTCTGATGTAGAACAAGTAGCAGAAGCATACATGCTCAAGAGGGATCACCGGAAATTCAAAGGCAACTGAATTTCGGCAACCGGGGCATCGAACTCGGAATGCCGCGAAACTCAACCAGGCAAAGGTTTTAGCCTTTTGCGGAAGATGTCTTATGTAGAACAAGTAGCGGAAGCATACATGCTCAAGAGGGATCACCCGAAATTCAAATGCAACTGAATTTCGGCAACCGGGGCATCGAAGTCGGAATGCCGTGAAACTCAACGAGGCAAAGCGTTTCGCCGTTTACGGAAGAAGTCTGATGTAGAACAAGTAGCAGAAGCATACATGCTCAAGAGGGATCACCCGAAATTAAAAGGCAACTGAATTTCGGCAACCGGGGCATCGAAGTCGGAATGCCGCGAAACTCACCGAGTCAAAGCATTTCACCGTTTGCGGGAAAAAGTTTCATTTAGAACACGTAGCGGAAGCATACATGCTCAAGAGGCATCACCCGAAACTCAAAGGCAACTGAATTTCGGCAACCGGGGCATCGAAGTCGGAATTCCGCGAAACGAAACGTGGTAAAGTGTTTCGCCGTTTGCGAAAGAAGTCTGATGTAGAACAAGTAGCGGAAGCATACATGCTCAAGAGGGATCACCCGAAATTCAAATGCAACTGAATTTCGGCAACCGGGGCATCGAAGTCGTAATGCCGCGAAACTCAACGAGGCAAAGCATTTCGCCGTTTGCGGAAGAAGTCTGATGTAGAACAAGTAGCAGAAGCATACATGCTCAAGAGGGATCACCCGAAATTCATAGGCCATTGAATTTCGGCAACCGGGGCATCGAAGTTGGAATGCCGCGAATCTCACCGAGTCAAAGCATTTCGCCGTTTGCGGAACAAGTCTGATGTAGAACAAGTAGCAGAAGCATACATGCTCAAGAGGGATCACCCGAAATTTATAGGCCACTAAATTTCGGCAACCGGGGCATCGAAGTTGGAATGCCGCGAATCTCACCGAGTCAAAGCATTTCGCCGTTTGCGGAACAAGTCTGATGTAGAACAAGTAGCGGAAGCATACATGCTCAAGAGGGATCACCCGAAACTCAAAGGCAACTGAATTTCGGCAATCGGGGCATCGAAGGCGGAATTCCGCGAAACTAAACGTGGAAAAGCGTTTCGCCGTTTGCGAAAGAAGTCTGATGTAGAACAAGTAGCGGAAGCATACATGCTCAAGAGGGATCACCCGAAATTCAAATGCAACTGAATTTTGGCAACAGGGGCATCGAAGTCGGAATGCCGCGAAAGTCAACGAGTAAAAGCGTTTCGCCATTTGCGGAACAAGTCTGATGTAGAACAAGTAGCAAAAGCGTACATGCTCAAGAGGGATCACCGGAAATTCAACCGGGGCATCTAAGCCGGAATGCCGCGAAACTCACCGAGTCAAAGCATTTTGCCGTTTGCGTAAGAAGTCTGATGTAGAACAAGTAGCACAAGCATACATGCTCAAGAGGGATCCCCTGAATTTCAAAGGCAACTGAATTTCGGCAACCGGGGCATCGAAGTCGGAATGCCGCGAAACTCTCCAAGTCAAAGCGTTTCGCCGTTTGCCTAAGAAGTCTGATGTAGAACAAGTAGCACAAGCATACATGCTCAAGAGGCATCCCCTGAAATTCTATGGCAACTGAATTTCGGCAACCGGGGCATCGAAGTCGGAATGCCGCGAAACTCACCAAGTCAAAGCGTTTCGCCGTTTGCCTAAGAAGTCTGATGTAGAACAGGTAGCAGAAGCATACATGCTCAAGAGAGATCATCCAAAATTCAAAGGCAACTGAATTTCGGCAACCGGGGCATCTAAGCCGGAATGCCGCGAAACTCACCGAGTCAAAGCGTTTCGCCGTTTGCGTAAGAAGTCTGATGTAGAACAAGTAGCACAAGCATAAATGCTCAAGAGGGATCACCTGAATTTCAAAGGCAACTGAATTTCGGCAACCGGGGCATCGAAGTCGGAATGCCGCGAAACTCACTGAGTCAAAGCGTTTCGCCGTTTGTGGAAGAAAGTCTTATGTAGAACAAGTAGCAGAAGCATACATGCTCAAGAGGGATAACCCGAAATTCATAGGCAACTGAATTTCGACAACCTGGGCATCGAAGTCGGAATGCCACGAAACTCACCGAGTCAAAGCGTTTCGCCGTTTACGGAAGAACTCTGATGTAGAACAAGTAGCTGAAGCATACATGCTCAAGAGGGATCACCCGAAATTCAAAGGCAACTACATTTCGGCAACCGGGCTAACGAAGTCGGAATACCGTGAAACTCACCGAGTCAAAGCTTTTCGCCTTTTGCGGAAGAAGTCTGATGTAGAACAAGTAGCAGAAGCATACATGATCAAGAGGGATCACCTTAAATTCAAAGGCAACTGAATTTCGACAACCGGGGCATCGAAGTAGGAATGCCGTGAAACTCACAGAGTCAAAACGTTTTGCCGTTTACGGAAGAAAGTCTGATGTAGAACAAGTAGCAGAAGCATACATGCTCAAGAGGGATCACCCGAAATTCATAGGCAACTAAATTTCGGCAACCGGGGTATCGAAGTCGGAATGCCACGAAACTCACCGAGTGAAAGCGTTTCGCCGTTTGTGGAAGAACGTCTTATGTAGAACAAGTAGCAGAAGCATACATGCTCAAGAGGGATCACCCGAAATTCAAAGGCAACTATATTTCGGCAACCGGGGTGTAACGACCCAACCTTTTCAAGGCTAAAGCCGCTGGATTTTTTTTTTTTTTTTCATCATCTCGACTTATTCATCATTTCCATTTTTTTTCTGTTCTATTCTCGTATTACCACGAGTCATACATTATCATTCGTAATCCATTTCAATATTTAATTACTAGTTTTTACAAAAGGAATCGAATGACTAATTAAGTGATTTACATGTTCGTTCATGCAGAACTCATATCACCCATAATATACGAGTATATAATTCTTTTTCGAATGTGTGTGCCACGAAATGAATCTCCTGATGCCCCATATTGGTATGATGTCCCTGTTCCAACACAAGGTAATTTTAAGCATTATAGACCATTGAAGAAGTATAGTAAAACAAGATTAAAGTCACATTTCATTCATGGACCAAAAAGCATAATTCTTTAATTTCCCTTTACTTATGTCAACACAAACACCACCGTTAATAATCCGTCAATTAACGAGACAATTTCAATACTCAAACCCGATCATTCCTCTCGAATGTCGTTAGCCGAATTAATGTCTTTCTTTGGTTAAAGCATAACTAGTAGAATGCTTTCATATACTTAGTATATACGAAACGTAGTATACATGACCACATTAGTTCTTCTTAAAACTAACTCATAAACTCAAATCCGACAATCCTCTTTGGAGGCCATTAGTCGAAGTCAATCATTTCTTCATCTTGCTATCCACTAGGGTGCCATTAACCGTTTCTTCTTCTTCTTCTTTTTCTCTTCTTCTTCTTCTTCCTTTTCTTTTCTTTTTACATCACGGTCATCCCTTAGGATGCAATTAGCTGAAGCTAGTCATTTCTTCATCCTGATTATCCATTTAGAATGCTATTAGCCAAAGGTAGTAATTTCATTATCTCGATTATCCATTTAGGATGTCATCAGTCGTAATTAATCATTTGTTCACCTTGACTATCCACCTAGGATGTTATTAGTCGAAGCTAGTAATTCATACATCTCGGTTATCCATTTAGGATGCCATATACCAAAGCTAATCATTTATTCATTCTGGTAATTCATCTATGGTGCCATTACCATAGCAATTCATTTACTCATTCTGGTAATTCATCTATGGTGTCATTACCATAGTTAAATTTGCCATTTACCAAAGCTAATCATTTATTCATTTTGGTAATACATCTATGGTGCCATTACCATAGCTAATCATTTATTCAGCTCGATGATCCCTTTAGGATGCCATTTATCGAATGTAAATCATTTATTCGTTTTGGTAATTCATCTATGGTGTCATTACCATAGTTAGTCATTTATTAATCTCGATGATCCCTTCAGGATGCCATTTATCAAATGTACATCATTTATTCATTTTGGTAATTCATCTATGGTGTCATTACCATAGCTAATCATTCATTAATCTCGATGATCCCTTTAGGATGCCATTTATCGAATGTAAATCATTTATTCGTTTTGGTAATTCATCTATGGTGTCATTACCATAGTTAGTCATTTATTAATCTCGATGATCCCTTCAGGATGCCATTTATCAAACGTACATCATTTATTCATTTTGGTAATTCATTTATGGTGTCATTACCATAGCTAATCATTCATTAATCTCGATGATCCCTTTAGGATGCCATTTATCGAATGTAAATCATTTATTCGTTTTGGTAATTCATCTATGGTGTCATTACCATAGTTAGTCATTTATTAATCTCGATGATCCCTTCAGGATGCCATTTATCAAACGTACATCATTTATTCATTTTGGTAATTCATTTATGGTGTCATTACCATGGCTAATCATTTATTAATCTGATAATTCATCTATGATGTCATTACCATAGTTATCCATTTAGGATGCCACTTACCAAAACTAAGCATTTATTCATCCCAATCATACTTTGGATGCCCATAGTCAGAGCTAATCAATTGTTTACCCCTGACATCCCTTCGGATGTCATTAGCCAAAACTAATTAATCGTTTGTTCCGGTCATCCACTGGATGCCATTAGCCGAAGCCAATCAATCGTTTGTTCCGGTCATCCATTCGGATGCCATTAGCCGAAGCTAATCAATCGTTTGTTCCGGCCATCCACTCGGATGCCATTAGCCGAAGCTAATCAGTCGTTTGTTCCGGTCATCCACTCGGATGCCATTAGCCGAAGCTAATCATTGTTTTATCAAACAATTCATGACAATTTGACATTCCTTGCAACATCAAAGTAAACCCTTGGGGATACTTGTACCATCGTTTCCTAGTAATTTATCATTCCGTAACACGATGATAGATCCCTTTGTAATGCAAAAACCAAACATCCCACAACAGTTTAGCATTCAATATAACACAACACAACAGTACCCTTTGTATCATTCATCCAACCATTCTTGACAGTTAACGTTCAATGCAACATCATAATAAATCCCCAGTAATACTCACACCACCATTCGTGGTAATTAACCATCAATACGATACAATGATAGGTCTTTCATAACACTCATACAATCAATAAATGATAGATCCTTGGTAACACATTCATCACGATTACATTCAATATAATAAAATAGTAGATCTCTCATAATACTCATACAATCATTCATCACCATTACATTCAATAAGAATACAAAAGTAGATCCTTTGTACGACACATACTACCATTCATTAGTAGCTCAAATTCATAACAGCCCCCAACATCACATTCGGTTTAGTATTCATCACAACTCAATAAGATGTTCACCTCAAAAGGGTCAGTTTAGAACTCTAACATTTTCACCATTGTTTCAACATTCATTAAGAACTTGTTCGACATTTCATAGTCATTTCGACAATCATCAAGAATTTAATCCAACTCTTCTTCATCATTTCTTCTTACAACAAGGATTTAATAACATATTATCACAAGTTAACCATTTCAAAACATAAACATCAAAATGAGAAAAAGGTGGAAACCACCTACCTGCTCCACTTGTGGTCTGTCCTTGTCCTGGCAATGGTCCGATTCCGGCCACAACACCTAAGACACCAAAGACCACAATCAATTCATTTATATCTTCGATTCACATTCATCCCACTTATTTCAAGAATTCATATGTTCACATTCAAGTGTTCCACATTTTACACCATCATACTATGAGATTGTTACTAGAATTTAAGTCATTTCTGCCTTGTAGAAATCGACAGCGAGGCAGTTTCTGGCTGCCGATATCTGAATCGGCAACGACGCAGTTTCAGGCTGCCGATATTGGAATCCTTTTTAATGCCTAAAAACATATATCCATTAAATCAACGAACTCAATGTCCCTTCATCCAAATTTCAAAACTTCCCTAACACATTTTACAACACAATTAATCTATAACAACACTAATAACAAGAGCACATTTTACCATTATATCTTACATAAACCCTACACCCACATAATTCTAATTTCATCAAAACATGTAATTAAATCAAGCTTCCTAAATGTTTTACTAAGACTAGCAATAGATTCAAATAGAAACAACTCATCCACCTTTGATTATTTCCTTGAACTCAACGGTCAGAATATATATCATTGTGTTGTGTACAATATATCTCAAAATCAGAATCATCGAACGGTTGGATCTCCATAGATCTGAATAAAACCGAACTAACCTCAAAATGGACGAGCTACTGTTCAACATGAACCAAACCTTGCCGGAGAGTGTGTTTCCGATCTCCACCGTCCAGAATGTAGGTCACATCTAGATGCAGCACATATCCAAAAATAGGCACGATCCAACGGTGGAAGAGAGAGACATCGGCCGGCGACCAAAACTGCCCTGCAGGTATATTTCCTTTTGTTTTCCAGGACACTTCCGATGATGATGGCTGCTCAATGGATTATGTTCCTTCAAATCCCTCCGGTCCGTTTATATATGAGTGTGAGAAGAACCATATATCCAAATATCAACATGATCCAACGGTGGATGCAAGAGATATGGCCACCGAAGCATTATTGGTTCATCCAAATCCTGCACCTCTATGTAACCGAATTCTCTATTGTCCTCCCTTCATCCAAATTTCAAAACTTCCCTAACACATTTTACAACACAATTAATCTATAACAACACTAATAACAAGAGCACATTTTACCATTATATCTTACATAAACCCTATACCCACACCATTCTAATTTCATCAAAACATGTAATTAAATCAAGCTTCCTAAATGTTTTACTAAGACTAGCAATAGATTCAAATAGCAACAACTCATCCACCTTTGATTATTTCCTTGAACTCAACGGTCAGAATATATATCATTGTGTTGTGTACAATATATCTCAAAATCAGAATAATCCAACGGTTTGATCTCCACAGATTTGAATAAAACCGAACTAACCTGAAAATGGACGAGCTACTGTTCAACATGAACCAAACCTTGCCGGAGAGTGCGTTTCCGATCTCCACCGTCCAGAATGTAGGCCACACCTAGGTGCAGCATATATCCAAAAATAGGCACGATCCAACGGTGGAAAAGAGAGAAATCGGCCGGCGACCAAAACTTCCCTGCAGGTATATTGCCTTTTGTTTTCCAGGACACTTCCGATGATGATGGATGCTCAATGGATTATGTTCCTTCAAATCCCTCCGGTCAGTTTATAGAGGAGTGTGAGAAGAACAATATATTCAAAACGCAACATGATCCAACGGTGGATGCAAGAGATATGGCCACCGAAGCAGTATTGGTTCATCCAAATCCTGCACCTCTATGTAGCCGAATTCTCTATCGTCTCTCACCCCTTTTCGTTTTTCTTTCTCTCTTTTCTTTTTTAATCTGGTGGCCTTTGCTGTTTTTAAAGGCACCATTGTTTTACTAATTACCTTTATGTCCCTCATTTATGTATTTATATATTATTTGTTTTTTTTTTCATGGAAACCATCCGGTTTGTTTCTGCTTAAATCGTTAGTCTTTACCAAACTCTCATTGGGATGATATCTTTCACCAATGTAGGAAAACATATTAATAGACTTCATGCAAAATTCCATCCCAATCCGACGATTGGATTGAGAGCTCTGCTTTCTAATGTAAAATTGGTCAGTTTATGACTTTTCGTCAACTATCCAAATTTTCTTGTTCAATCTTCACATAAAATAATATCAATTATCCTTCTAAACCTTTAAGGTCATTTTATTATTTTGGAATATATTCATTTTGTCATTTCTCTCATTATTTTATTCATCAAAACACGTTACCAGTTTCTTTGTCTTTATGAATTCTAAAACAAAATTCATTTTATGGAGGTCATCCCCTCCATTATATGTCACTTTCAGTCTTACGTTTACATGGCAGGTTATACATCCGCATATTTAAATCATAAATTTTCTAGGGTTTCACGGCCCAACTTGCCATATATTGTCCGCTTTGAGCCTTACCGCCCTCACGGTTTTGTTCCTGGTGACGCGAGCCCACTTCTGCGCCTGACGCCCCAAAACGCGTACAACAAGTTAGCAACCAGCGCCACTTATAAGGCCCTGGCTCTGGACACTCGCTTCCGATGTGGGATATCACAATCCCCCCACCTTAAGACGAGCCGTCCTCGGCTCTGATACCAAATGTAACGGCCCGGCCCAACTTGCCATATATTGTCCGCTTTGAGCCTTACCGCCCTCACGGTTTTGTTCCTGGTGACGCGAGCCCACTTCTGAGCCTGACGCCCCAAAACGCGTACAACAAGTTAGCAACCAGCGCCACTTATAAGGCCCTGGCTCTGGACACTCGCTTCCGATGTGGGATATCACAAGCATACATGCTCAAGAGGGATCACCCGAAATACAAAGGCAACTGAATTTCGGCAACCGGGGCATCGAAGTCGGAATGCCGCGAAACTCATTGAGGCAAAGCGTTTTGCCGTTTGCGGAACAAGTCTGATGTAGAACAAGTTGCAGAAGCATACATGCTCAAGAGGGATCACCCGAAATACAAAGGCAACTAAATTTTGGCAACCGAGGCATCGAGGTCGGAATGCCGCGAAACTCATTGAGGCAAAGCGTTTCGCCATTTTCGGAAGAAGTCTGATGTAGAACAAGTTGCAGAAGCATACATGCTCAAGAGGGATCACCCGAAATTCAAAGGCAACTGAATTTCGGCAACTGGGCATCGAAGTGGAAATGCCGTGAAACTCATCGAGGCAAAGCGTTTCGCCGTTTGCGGAAGAAGTCTGATGTAGAACAAGTTGCAGAAGAATACATGCTCAAGAGGGATCACTCAAATTTCAAAGGCAACTGAATTTCGAAAACCGGGGCATCGAAGTAGGAATGCCGCGAAACTCACCAAGTCAAAGCGTTTCGCCGTTTGCCTAAGAAGTCTGATGTAGAACAGGTAGCAGAAGCATACATGCTCAAGAGAGATCATCCAAAATTCAAAGGCAACTGAATTTCGGCAACCGGGGCATCTAAGTCGGAATGCCGCGAAACTCACCGAGTCAAAGCGTTTCGCCGTTTGCGTAAGAAGTCTATTGTAGAACAAGTAGCAGAAGCATACATGCTCAAGAGGGATCACCCGAAATACAAAGGCAACTGAATTTCGGCAACCGGGGCATCGAAGTCGGAATGCCGCGAAACTCATTGAGGCAAAGCGTTTGCCGTTTGCGGAAGAAGTCTGATGTAGAACAAGTTGCAAAAGCATACATGCTTAAGAGGGATCACCCGAAATTCAAAGGAAACTCAATTTCGGCAACTGGGGCATCGAAGTCGAAATGCCGTGAAACTCACCGAGGGAAAGCGTTTCGCCGTTTGCGGAAGAAGTCTGATGTAGAACAAGTAGCAGAAGCATACATGCTCAAGAGGGATCACCCGAAATACAAAGGCAACTGAATTTTCGCAACCGAGGCATCGAGGTCGGAATGCCGCGAAACTCATTGAGGCAAAGCGTTTCGCCATTTTCGGAAGAAGTCTGATGTAGAACAAGTTGCAGAAGCATACATGCTCAAGAGGGATCACCCGAAATTCAAAGGCAACTGAATTTCGGCAACTGGGGCATCGAAGTGGAAATGCCGTGAAACTCATCGAGGCAAAGCGTTTCGCCGTTTGCGGAAGAAGTCTGATGTAGAACAAGTAGCAGAAGAATACATGCTCAAGAGGGATCACTCGAATTTCAAAGGCAACTGAATTTCGAAAACCGGGGCATCGAAGTTGGAATGCCGCGAAACTCACCGAGTCAAAGCGTTTCGCCGTTTGCGTTAGAAGTCTGATGTAGAACAAGTAGCACAAGCATACATGCTCAAGAGCGATCACCCGAATTTCAAAGGCAACTGAATTTCGGCAACCGGGGCATGGAAGGCGGAATGCCGCGAAACTCACCGAGTCAAAGCGTTTCGCTGTTTGCGGAAGAAGTCTGATGTTATACAAGTAGCAGAAGCATACATGCTCAAGAGGGATCACCCGAAATTCAAAGGCAACTGAATTTCGGCAACCGGAGCATCGATGTCGGAATGCCGTGAAACTCAGCGAGTCAAAGCGTTTCGCCGTTTGCGTAAGAAGTCTGATGTAGAACAAGTAGCACAAGCATACATGCTCAAGAGGGATCACCTGAATTTCAAAGGCAACTGAATTTCGGCAACCGGGGCATCGAAGTCGGAATGCCGCGAAACTCACCAAGTCAAAGCGTTTCGCCGTTTGCCTAAGAAGTCTGATGTAGAACAAGTAGCACAAGCATACATGCTCAAGAGGGATCCCCTGAAATTCAATGGCAACTGAATTTCGGCAACCGGGGCATCGAAGTCGGAATGCCGCGAAACTCACCAAGTCAAAGCGTTTCGCCGTTTGCCTAAGAAGTTTGATGTAGAACAGGTAGCAGAAGCATACCTGCTCAAGAGAGATCATCCAAAATTCAAAGGCAACTGAATTTCGGCAATTGGGGCATCTAAGTCGGAATGCCGCGAAACTCACCGAGTCAAAGCGTTTCGCCGTTTGCGTAAGAAGTCTATTGTAGAACAAGTAGCAGAAGCATACATGCTCAAGAGGGATCACCCGAAATACAAAGGCAACTGAATTTCGGCAACCGAGGCATCGAGGTCGGAATGCCGCGAAACTCATTGAGGCAAAGCGTTTCGCCATTTTCGGAAGAAGTCTGATGTAGAACAAGTTGCAGAAGCATACATGCTCAAGAGGGATCACCCGAAATTCAAAGGCAACTGAATTTCGGCAACTGGGGCATCGAAGTGGAAATGCCGTGAAACTCATCGAGGCAAAGCGTTTCGCCGTTTGCGGAAGAAGTCTGATGTAGAACAAGTAGCAGAAGAATACCTGCTCAAGAGGGATCACTCGAATTTCAAAGGCAACTGAATTTCGAAAACCGGGGCATCGAAGTCGGAATGCCGCGAAACACATTGAGGCAAAGCGTTTCGCCATTTTCGGAAGAAGTCGGATGTAGAACAAGTTGCAGAAGCATACATGCTCAAGAGGGATCACCCGAAATTCAAAGCCAACTGAATTTCGGCAACCGGGGCATCGAAGTCGGAATGCCGCGAAACTCACCGAGTCAAAGCATTTCGCCGTTTGCGGAAGAAGTCTGATGTAGAACAAGTAGCAGAAGCATACATGCTCAAGAGGGATCACCTGAAATTCAAAGGCAACTGCATTTCGGCAAACGGGGAATCGAAGTCGGAAGGCCGCGAAACTCACCGAGGCAATGCGTTTCGCCGTTTGCGGAAGATGTCTGATGTAGAACAAGTAGCGAAAGCATTCATGCTCAAGAGGGATCACCCAAAATTCAAAGGCAACTGAATTTCGGCATCCGGGGCATCGAGGTCGGAATCTTGCGAAACTCACCGAGGCAAAGCGTTTCGCCGTTTGCAGAAGAAGTCTGATGTAGAACAAGTAGCAGAAGAATACATGCTCAAGAGGGATCACCCGAATTTCAAAGGCAACTGAATTTCGAAAACCGGGGCATCGAAGTAGGAATGCCGCGAAACTCACCAAGTCAAAGCGTTTCGCCGTTTGCCTAAGAAGTCTGATGTAGAACAGGTAGCAGAAGCATACATGCTCAAGAGAGATCATCCAAAATTCAAAGGCAACTGAATTTCGGCAACCGGGGCATCTAAGTCGGAATGCCGCGAAACTCACCGAGTCAAAGCGTTTCGCCGTTTGCGTAAGAAGTCTATTGTAGAACAAGTAGCAGAAGCATACATGCTCAAGAGGGATCACCCGAAATACAAAGGCAACTGAATTTCGGCAACCGGGGCATCGAAGTCGGAATGCCGCGAAACTCATTGAGGCAAAGCGTTTGCCGTTTGCGGAAGAAGTCTGATGTAGAACAAGTTGCAGAAGCATACATGCTTAAGAGGGATCACCCGAAATTGAAAGGAAACTCAATTTCGGCAACTGGGGCATCGAAGTCGAAATGCCGTGAAACTCACCGAGGGAAAGCGTTTCGCCGTTTGCGGAAGAAGTCTGATGTAGAACAAGTAGCAGAAGCATACATGCTCAAGAGGGATCACCCGAAATACAAAGGCAACTGAATTTTGGCAACCGAGGCATCGAGGTCGGAATGCCGCGAAACTCATTGAGGCAAAGCGTTTCGCCATTTTCGGAAGAAGTCTGATGTAGAACAAGTAGCACAAGCATACATGCTCAAGAGGGATCACCTGAATTTCAAAGGCAACTGAATTTCGGCAACCGGGGCATCGAAGTCGGAATGCCGCGAAACTCACCAAGTCAAAGCGTTTCGCCGTTTGCCTAAGAAGTCTGATGTAGAACAAGTAGCACAAGCATACATGCTCAAGAGGGATCCCCTGAAATTCAATGGCAACTGAATTTCGGCAACCGGGGCATCGAAGTCGGAATGCCGCGAAACTCACCAAGTCAAAGCGTTTCGCCGTTTGCCTAAGAAGTCTGATGTAGAACAGGTAGCAGAAGCATACATGCTCAAGAGAGATCATCCAAAATTCAAAGGCAACTGAATTTCGGCAACCGGGGCATCTAAGTCGGATTGCCGCGAAACTCACCGAGTCAAAGCGTTTCGCCGTTTGCGTAAGAAGTCTATTGTAGAACAAGTAGCAGAAGCATACATGCTCAAGAGGGATCACCCGAAATACAAAGGCAACTGAATTTCGGCAACCGGGGCATCGAAGTCGGAATGCCGTGAAACTCAGCGAGTCAAAGCGTTTCGCCGTTTGCCGAAGAAGTCTGATGTAGAACAAGTAGCAGAAGCATACATGCTCAAGAGGGATCACTCGAATTTCAAAGGCAACTGAATTTCGAAAACCGGGGCATCGAAGTCGGAATGCCGCGAAACTCATTGAGGCAAAGCGTTTCGCCATTTTCGGAAGAAGTCAGATGTAGAACACGTTGCAGAAGCATACATGCTCAAGAGGGATCACCCGAAATTCAAAGCCAACTGAATTTCGGCAACCGGGGCATCGAAGTCGGAATGCCGCGAAACTCACCGAGTCAAAGCATTTCGCCGTTTGCGGAAGAAGTCTGATGTAGAACAAGTAGCAGAAGCATACATGCTCAAGAGGGATCACCCGAAATACAAAGGCAACTGAATTTCGGCAACCGGGGCATCGAAGTCGGAATGCCGTGAAACTCAGCGAGTCAAAGCGTTTCGCCGTTTGCCGAAGAAGTCTGATGTAGAACAAGTAGCAAAAGCATACATGCTCAAGAGGGATCACCCGAAATTCAAAGGCAACTGCATTTCGGCAACCGGGGAATAGAAGTCGGAAGGCCGCGAAACTCACAGAGGCAAAGCGTTTCGCCGTTTGCGGAAGATGTCTGATGTACAACAAGTAGCGAAAGCATACATGCTCAAGAGGGATCACCCAAAATTCAAAGGCAACTGAATTTCGGCATCCGGGGCATCGAGGTTGGAATCTTGCGAAACTCACCGAGGCAAAGCGTTTCGCCGTTTGCAGAAGAAGTCTGATGTAGAACAAGTAGCAGAAGAATACATGCTCAAGAGGGATCACTCGAATTTCAAAGGCAACAGAATTTCGAAAACCGGGGCATCGAAGTAGGAATGCCGCGAAACTCACCAAGTCAAAGCGTTTCGCCGTTTGCGTAAGAAGTCTGATGTAGAACAAGTAGCACAAGCATACATGCTCAAGACGGATCACCCGAATTTCAAAGGCAACTGAATTTTGGCAACCGGGGCATCGATGTCGGAAATGCGGCGAAACTCACCTAATCAAAGCGTTCGCCATTCGCGGAAGAAGTCTGATGTAGACCAAGTAGCAGAAGCATACATGCTCAAGAGGGATCACCCGAAATTCAAAGGAAACTGAATTTCGGCAACAGGGGCATCGAAGGCGGAATGCCGCGAAACTCACCGAGTCAAAGCGTTTCGCCGTTTGCGTAAGAAGTCTGATGTAGAACAAGTAGCACAAGCATACATGCTAAAGAGGGATCCCCTGAAATTCAAAGGAAACTCAATTTCGGCAACTGGGGCATCGAAGTCGAAATGCCGTGAAACTCACCGAGGGAAAGCGTTTCGCCGTTTGCGGAAGAAGTCTGATGTAGAACAAGTAGCAGAAGCATACATGCTCAAGAGGGATCACCCGAAATACAAAGGCAACTGAATTTTGGCAACCGAGGCATCGAGGTCGGAATGCCGCGAAACTCATTGAGGCAAAGCGTTTCGCCATTTTCGGAAGAAGTCTGATGTAGAACAAGTAGCACAAGCATACATGCTCAAGAGGGATCACCTGAATTTCAAAGGCAACTGAATTTCGGCAACCGGGGCATCGAAGTCGGAATGCCGCGAAACTCACCAAGTCAAAGCGTTTCGCCGTTTGCCTAAGAAGTCTGATGTAGAACAAGTAGCACAAGCATACATGCTCAAGAGGGATCCCCTGAAATTCAATGGCAACTGAATTTCGGCAACCGGGGCATCGATGTCGGAAATGCTGCGAAACTCACCTAATCAAAGCGTTCGCCATTCGCGGAAGAAGTCTGATGTAGACCAAGTAGCAGAAGCATACATGCTCAAGAGGGATCACCCGAAATTCAAAGGAAACTGAATTTCGGCAACAGGGGCATCAAAGGCGGAATGCCGCGAAACTCACCGAGTCAAAGCGTTTCGCCGTTTGCGTAAGAAGTCTGATGTAGAACAAGTAGCACAAGCATACATGCTAAAGAGGGATCCCCTGAAATTCAATGGCAACTGAATTTCGGCAACCGGGGCATCAAAGTCGGAATGCCGCGAAACTCACCAAGTCAAAGCGTTTCGCCGTTTGCCTAAGAAGTCTGATGTAGAACAGGTAGCAGAAGCATACATGCTCAAGAGAGATCATCCGAAATTCAAAGGCAACTGAATTTCGGCAACCGGGGCATCTAAGTCGGAATGCCGCGAAACTCACCTAGTCAAAGCGTTTCGCCGTTTGCGGAAGAAGTCTGATGTAGAACAAGTAGCAGAAGACTACATGCTACAGAGGGATCACTCGCAATTCAAAGGCAACTGAATTTCGGCAACCGAGGCATCGAGGTCGGAATTTTGCAAAACTCACCGAGTCAAAGCGTTTCGCCGTTTGCGGAAGAAGTCTGATGTAGAACAAGTAGCAGAAGCATACATGCTCAAGAGGGATCACCCGAAATTCAAAGGCAACTGAATTTCGGCAACTGGGGCATCGAAGTCGAAATGCCGTGAAACTCATCGAGGCAAAGCGTTTCGCCGTTTGCGGAAGAACTCTGATGTAGAACAAGTAGCAGAAGACTACATGCTCAAGAGGGATCACCCGAAATTCAAAGGCAACTGAATTTCGGCAACTGGGGCATCGAAGTCAAAATGCCGTGAAACTCATCGAGGCAAAGCGTTTCGCCGTTTGCGGAAGAAGTCTGATGTAGAACAAATAGCAGAACACTACATGCTCAAGAGGGATCACCCGAAATTCAAAGGCAACAGAATTTCGGCAACCGCGGCATCGAGGTCGGAATCTTGTAAAACTCACCGAGGCAAAGCGTTTCGCCGTTTGTGGAAGAAGTCTGATGTAGAACAAGTAGCAGAAGCATACATGCTCAAGAGGGATCACCCGAAATACAAAGGCAACTGAATTTCGGCAACCGGGGCATCGAAGTCAGAATGCCGCGAAACTCATCGAGGCAAAGCGTTTCGCAGTTTGCGGAAGAAGTCTGATGTAGAACAAGTTGCAGAAGCATACATGCTCAAGAGGGATCACCCGAAATTCAAAGGCAACTGAATTTCGGAATCAGGGGCATCGAAGGCGGAATGCCGCGAAACTCACAGAGTCAAAGCGTTTCGCCGTTTGCGTAAGAAGTCTGATGTAGAACAAGTAGCACAAGCATACATGCTCAAGAGGGATCCCCTGAAATTCAATGGCAATTGAATTACGGCAACCGGGGCATCTAAGTCGGAATGCCGTGAAACTCACCTAGTCAAAGCGTTTCCCCGTTTGCGGAAGAAGTCTGAAGTAGAATAAGTAGCAGAAGCATAAATGCTCAAGAGGGATGACCCGAAATTCAAAGGCAACAGCATTTCGGCAACCGGGGCATCGAAGTCGGAATGCCGCGAAACCCACCGAGTCAAAGCATTTCGCCGTTTGCGGAAGAAGTCTGATGTAGAACAAGTAGCAGAAGCATACATGCTCAAGAGGGATCACCCGAAATTCAAAGGCAACTGCATTTCGGCAACCGGGGAATCAAAGTCGGAAGGCCACGAAACTCACCGAGGCATAGCATTTCGCCATTTGCGGAAGATGTCTGATGTTGAACAAGTAGCGAAAGCATACATGCTCAAGAGGGATCACCCAAAATTCAAAGGCAACTGAATTTCGGCATCCGGGGCATCGAGGTCGGAATCTTGCGAAACTCACCGAGGTAAAGCGTTACGCCATTTGCAGAAGAAGTCTGATGTAGAACAAGTAGCAGAAGAATACATGCACAAGACGGATCACCCGAATTTCAAAGGCAACTGAATTTTGAAAACCGGAGCATCGAAGTCGGAATGCCGCGAAACTCACCGAGTCAAAGCCTTTCGCCGTTTGCGTAAGAAGTCTGATGTAGAACAAGTAGCAGAAGAATACATGCACAAGAGGGATCACCCGAATTTCAAAGGCAACTGAATTTTGAAAACCGGAGCATCGAAGTCGGAATGCCGCGAAACTCACCGAGTCAAAGCCTTTCGCCGTTTGCGTAAGAAGTCTGATATAGAACAAGTAGCACAAGCATACATGCTCAAGAAAGATCACCCGAAATTCAAAGGCAACTGCATTTCGGCAACCGGGGAATCGAAGTCGGAAGGCCGCGAAACTCACCGAGGCAAAGCGTTTCGCCGTTTGCGGAAGAAGTCTGATGTAGAACAAGTAGCAGAAGAATACATGCTCAAGAGGGATCACCCGAATTTCAAAGGTAACTGAATTTCGAAAACCGGGGCATCGTAGTCGGAATGCCGCGAAACTCACCGAGGCAAAGCGTTTCGCCGTTTGCGTAAGAAGTCTGAAGTAGAACAAGTAGCAGAAGCATACATGCTCAAGAGGGATCACCCGAAATACAAAGGCAACTGAATTTCGGCAACCGGGGCATCGATGTCGGAAATGCCGCGAAACTCACCTAGTCAAAGCGTTCGCCGTTCGCGGAAGAAGTCTGATGTAGAACAAGTTGCAGAAGCATACATGCTCAAGAGGGATCACCCGAAATTCAAAGGCAACTGAATTTCGGCAACAGGGGCATCGAAGGCGGAATGCCGCGAAACTCACCGAGTCAAAGCGTTTCGCCGTTTGCCTAAGAAGTCTGATGTAGAACAGGTAGCAGAAGCATACATGCTCAAGAGAGATCATCCGAAATTTAAAGGCAACTGAATTTCGGCAACCGGGGCATCTAAGTCGGAATGCCGCGAAACTCACCTAGTCAAAGCGTTTCGTCGTTTGCGGAAGAAGTCTGAAGTAGAATAAGTAGCAGAAGCATAAATGCTCAAGAGGGATGACCCGAAATTTAAAGGCAACTGCATTTCGGCAACCGGGGCATCGAAGTCGGAAGGCCGCGAAACTCACCGAGGCAAAGCGTTTCGCTGTTGGCGGAAGATGTCTCATGTAGAACAAGTAGCGAAAGCATACATGCTCAAGAGGGATCACCCAAAATTCAAAGGCAACTGAATTTCGGCATCCGAGGCATCGAGGTCGGAATCTTGTGAAACTCACGAGGCAAAGCGTTTCGCCGTTTGCAGAAGAAGTCTGATGTAGAACAAGTAGCAGAAGAATACATGCTCAAGAGGGATCACCCGAATTTAAAAGGCAACTGAATTTCGAAAACCGGGGCATCGAAGTCGGAATGCCGCGAAACTCACTGAGTCAAAGCGTTTCGCCGTTTGCGTAAGAAGTCTGATGTAGAACAAGTAGCACAAGCATACATGCTCAAGAGGGATCACCTGAAATTCAATGGCAACTGAATTTCGGCAACCGGGGCATTGAAGTCGGAATGCCGCGAAACTCACCAAGTCAAAGCATTTCGCCGTTTGCCTAGGAAGTCTGATGTAGAACAGGTAGCAGAAGCATACATGTTCAAGAGGGATCATCCGAAATTCAAAGGCAACTGAATTTCGGCAACCGGGGCATCGAAGTCGAAATCTTGCGAAACTCACCGAGGTAAAGCGTTTCGCCGTTTGCGGAAGAAGTCTGATGTAGAACAAGTAGCAGAAGCATACATGCTCAAGAGGGATCACCCGAAATACAAAGGCAACTGAATTTCGGCAACCGGGGCATCGAAGTCAGAATGCCGCGTAACTCATCGAGGCAAAGCGTTTCGCCGTTTGCGGAAGAAGTCTGATGTAGAACAAGTTGCAGAAGCATACATGCTCAAGAGGGATCACCCGAAATTCAAAGGCAACTAAATTTCGGCAACAGGGGCATCGAAGGCGGAATGCCGCGAAACTCACCGAGTCAAAGCGTTTCGCCGTTTGCGTAAGAAGTCTGATGTAGAACAAGTAGCACAAGCATACATGCTCAAGAGGGATCCCCTGAAATTCAATGGCAACTGAATTTCGGCAACCGGGGCATCGAAGTCGGAATGCCGCGAAACTCACCAAGTCAAAGCGTTTCGCCGTTTGCCTAAGAAGTCTGATGTAGAACAGGTAGCAGAAGCATACATGCTCAAGAGAGATCATCCAAAATTCAAAGGCAACTAAATTTCGGCAACCGGGGCATCTAAGTCGGATTGCCGCGAAACTCACCGAGTCAAAGCGTTTCGCCGTTTGCGTAAGAAGTCTATTGTAGAACAAGTAGCAGAAGCATACATGCTCAAGAGGGATCACCCGAAATACAAAGGCAACTGAATTTCGGCAACCGGGGCATCGAAGTCGGAATGCCGTGAAACTCAGCGAGTCAAAGCGTTTCGCCGTTTGCCGAAGAAGTCTGATGTAGAACAAGTAGGAGAAGCATACATGCTCAAGAGGGATCACTCGAATTTCAAAGGCAACTGAATTTCGAAAACCGGGGCATCGAAGTCGGAATGCCGCGAAACTCACCTAGTCAAAGCGTTTTGCAGTTTGCGGAAGAAGTCTGAAGTAGAATAAGTAGCGGAAGCATAAATGCTCAAGAGGGATGACCCGAAATTCAAAGGCAACTGCGTTTCGGCAACCGGGGCATTGAAGTCGGAATGCCGCGAAACTCACCAAGTCAAAGCGTTTCGCCGTTTGCCTAGGAAGTCTGATGTAGAACAGGTAGCAGAAGCATACATGTTCAAGAGGGATCATCCGAAATTCAAAGGCAACTGAATTTCGGCAACCGGGGCATCGAAGTCGAAATCTTGCGAAACTCACCGAGGTAAAGCGTTTCGCCGTTTGCGGAAGAAGTCTGATGTAGAACAAGTAGCAGAAGCATACATGCTCAAGAGGGATCACCCGAAATACAAAGGCAACTGAATTTCGGCAACCGGGGCATCGAAGTCAGAATGCCGCGTAACTCATCGAGGCAAAGCGTTTCGCCGTTTGCGGAAGAAGTCTGATGTAGAACAAGTTGCAGAAGCATACATGCTCAAGAGGGATCACCCGAAATTCAAAGGCAACTAAATTTCGGCAACAGGGGCATCGAAGGCGGAATGCCGCGAAACTCACCGAGTCAAAGCGTTTCGCCGTTTGCGTAAGAAGTCTGATGTAGAACAAGTAGCACAAGCATACATGCTCAAGAGGGATCCCCTGAAATTCAATGGCAACTGAATTTCGGCAACCGGGGCATCGAAGTCGGAATGCCGCGAAACTCACCAAGTCAAAGCGTTTCGTCGTTTGCCTAAGAAGTCTGATGTAGAACAGGTAGCAGAAGCATACATGCTCAAGAGAGATCATCCGAAATTCAAAGGCAACTGAATTTCGGCAACCGGGGCATCTAAGTCGGAATGCCGCGAAACTCACCTAGTCAAAGCGTTTTGCAGTTTGCGGAAGAAGTTTGAAGTAGAATAAGTAGCGGAAGCATGAATGCTCAAGAGGGATGACCCGAAATTCAAAGGCAACTGCGTTTCGGCAACCGGGGCATCGAAGTCGGAATGCCGCGAAACTCACCGAGTCAAAGCGTTTCGCCGTTTGCGGAAGAAGTCTGATGTAGAACAAGTAGCAGAAGCATACATGCTCAAGAGGGATCACCCGAAATTCAAAGGCAACTGCATTTCGGCAACCGGGGAATCGAAGTCGGAAGGCCGCGAAACTCATCGAGGCAAAGCGTTTCGCCATTTGCGGAAGATGTCTGATGTAGAACAAGTAGCGAAAGCATACATGCTCAAGAGGGATCACCCAAAATTCAAAGGCAACTGAATTTCGGCATCCGGGGCATCGAGGTCGGAATCTTGCGAAACTCACCAAGGCAAAGCGTTTCGCCGTTTGCAGAAGAAGTCTGATGTAGAACAAGTAGCAGAAGAATACATGCTCAAGAGGGATCACCCAAATTTCAAAGGCAACTGAATTTTGAAAACCGGGGCATCGAAGTCGGAATGCCACGAAACTCACCGAGTCAAAGCCTTTCGCCGTTTGCGTAAGAAGTCTGATGTACAACAAGTAGCACAAGCATACATGCTCAAGAGGGATCACCCGAATTTCAAAGGCAACTGAATTTCGAAAACCGGGGCATCGAAGTCGGAATGCCGCGAAACTCACCGAGTCAAAGCATTTCGCAGTTTGCGTAAGAAGTCTGATGTAGAACAAGTAGCACAAGCATACATGCTCAAGAGGGATCACCTGAAATTCAATGGCAACTAAATTTCGGCAACCGGGGCATCGAAATCGGAAGGCCGCGAAACTCACCGAGGCAAAGCGTTTCGCCGTTTGCAGAAGAAGTCTGATGTAGAACAAGTAGCAGAAGAATACATGCTCAAGAGGGATCACCCGAATTTCAAAGGCAACTGAATTTCGAAAACCGGGGCATCGAAGTCGGAATGCCGCTAAACTCACCAAGTCAAAGCGTTTCACCGTTTGCGTAAGAAGTCTGATGTAGAACAAGTAGCACAAGCATACATGTTCAAGAGGGATCATCCGAAATTCAAAGGCAACTGAATTTCGGCAACCGGGGCATCGAGGTCGAAATCTTGCGAAACTCACCGAGGCAAAGCGTTTCGCAGTTTGCGGAAGAAGTCTGATGTAGAACAAGTAGCAGAAGCATACATGCTCAAGAGGGATCACACGAAATACAAAGGCAACTGAATTTCGGCAACCGGGGCATCGAAGTCAGAATGCCGCGTAACTCATCGAGGCAAAGCGTTTCGCCGTTTGCGGAAGAAGTCTGATGTAGAACAAGTTGCAGAAGCATACATGCTCAAGAGGGATCACCCGAAATTCAAAGGCAACTAAATTTCGGCAACAGGGGCATCGAAGGCGGAATGCCGCGAAACTCACCGAGTCAAAGCGTTTCGCCGTTTGCGTAAGAAGTCTGATGTAGAACAAGTAGCACAAGCATACATGCTCAAGAGGGATCCCCTGAAATTCAATGGCAACTGAATTTCGGCAACCGGGGCATCGAAGTCGGAATGCCGCGAAACTCACCAAGTCGAAGCGTTTCGTCGTTTGCCTAAGAAGTCTGATGTAGAACAGGTAGCAGAAGCATACATGCTCAAGAGAGATCATCCGAAATTCAAAGGCAACTGAATTTCGGCAACCGGGGCATCTAAGTCGGAATGCCGCGAAACTCACCTAGTCAAAGCGTTTTGCAGTTTGCGGAAGAAGTTTGAAGTAGAATAAGTAGCGGAAGCATGAATGCTCAAGAGGGTTGACCCGAAATTCAAAGGCAACTGCATTTCGGCAACCGGGGCATCGAAGTCGGAATGCCGCGAAACTCACCGAGTCAAAGCGTTTCGCCGTTTGCGGAAGAAGTCTGATGTAGAACAAGTAGCAGAAGCATACATGCTCAAGAGGGATCTCCCGAAATTCAAAGGCAACTGCATTTCGGCAACCGGGGAATCGAAGTCGGAAGGCCGCGAAACTCACCGACACAAAGCGTTTCGCCATTTGCGGAAGATGTCTGATGTAGAACAAGTAGCGAAAGCATACATGCTCAAGAGGGATCACCCAAAATTCAAAGGCAACTGAATTTCGGCAACCGGGGCATCGAGGTCGAAATCTTGCGAAACTCACCGAGTCAAAGCGTTTCGCAGTTTGCGGAAGAAGTCTGATGTAGAACAAGTAGCAGAAGCATACATGCTCAAGAGGGATCACCCGAAATACAAAGGCAACTGAATTTCGGCAACCGGGGCATCGATGTCGGAAATGCCGCGAAACTCACCTAGTCAAAGCGTTCGCCGTTCGCGGAAGAAGTCTGATGTAGAACAAGTTGCAGAAGCATACATGCTCAAGAGGGATCACCCGAAATTCAAAGGCAACTGAATTTCGGCAACAGGGGCATGGAAGGCGGAATGCCGCAAAACTCACCGAGTCAAAGCGTTTCGCCGTTTGCGTAAGAAGTCTGATGTAGAACAAGTAGCACAAGCATACATGCTCAAGAGGGATCACCTGAAATTCAATGGCAACCGAATTTCGGCAACCGGGGCATCGAAGTCGGAATGCCGCGAAACTCACCAAGTCAAAACGTTTCGCCGTTTGCCTAAGAAGTCTGATGTAGAACAGGTAGCAGAAGCATACATGCTCAAGAGAGATCATCCGAAATTCAAAGGCAACTGAATTTCGGCAACCGGGGCATCTAAGTCGGAATGCCGCGAAACTCACCTAGTCAAAGCGTTTCGCCGTTTGCGGAAGAAGTCTGAAGTAGAATATGTAGCAGAAGCATAAATGCTCAAGAGGGATGACCCGAAATTTAAAGGCAACTGCATTTCGGCAACCGGGGCATCGAAGTCGGAAGGCCGCGAAACTCACGGAGGCAAAGCGTTTCGCCGTTTGCGGAAGATGTCTAATGTAGAACAAGTAGCGAAAGCATACATGCTCAAGAGGGATCACCCAAAATTTAAAGGCAACTGAATTTCGGCATCCGAGGCATCGAGGTCGGAATCTTGTGAAACTCACGAGGCAAAGCGTTTCGTCGTTTGCAGAAGAAGTCTGATGTAGAACAAGTAGCAGAAGAATACATGCTCAAGAGGGATCACCCGAATTTCAAAGGCAACTGAATTTCGAAAACCGGGGCATCGAAGTCGGAATGCCGCGAAACTGACCGAGACAAAGCGTTTCGCAGTTTGCGTAAGAAGTCTGATGTAGAACAAGTAGCACAAGCATACATGCTCAAGAGGGATCACCTGAAATTCAATGGCAACTGAATTTCGGCAACCGGGGCATCGAAGTCGGAATGCCGCGAAACTCACCAAGTCAAAGCGTTTCGCCGTTTGCCTAAGAAGTCTCATGTAGAACAGGTAGCAGAAGCATACATGTTCAAGAGGGATCACCCGAAATACAAAGGCAACTGAATTTCGGCAACCGGGGCATCGAAGTCGGAATGCCGCGAAACTCACCGAGTCAAAGCGTTTCGCCGTTTGCGTAAGAAGTCTGATGTAGAACAAGTAGCACAAGCATACATGCTCAAGAGGGATCCCCTGAAATTCAATGGCAACTGAATTTCGGCAACCAGGGCATCTAAGTCGGAATACCGCGAAACTCACCTAGTCAAAGCGTTTTGCCGTTTGCGGAAGAAGTCTGAAGTAGAATAAGTAGCGGAAGCATAAATGCTCTAGAGGGATGACCCGAAATTCAAAGGCAACTGCATTTCGGCAACCGGGGCATCGAAGTCGGAATGCCGCGAAACTCACCGAGTCAAAGCGTTTCGCCGTTTGCGGAAGAAGTCTGATGTAGAACAAGTAGGAGAAGCATACATGCTCAAGAGGGATCACCCGAAATTCAAAGGCAACTGCATTTCGGCAACCGGGGAATCGAAGTCGGAAGGCCGCGAAACTCACAGAGGCAAAGCGTTTCGCCGTTTGCAGAAGAAGTTTGATGTAGAACAAGTAGCAGAAGAATACATGCATAAGAGGGATCACCCAAATTTCAAAGGCAACTGAATTTTGAAAACCGGGGCATCGAAGTCGGAATGCCGCGAAACTCACCGAGTCAAAGCCTTTCGCCGTTTGCGTAAGAAGTCTGATGTACAACAAGTAGCACAAGCATACATGCTCAAGAGGGATCACCCGAATTTCAAAGGCAACTGAATTTCGGCAACCGGAGCATCGATGTCGGAATGCCGTGAAACTCACCGAGGCAAAGTGTTTCGCCGTTTGCAGAAGAAGTCGGATGTAGAACAAGTAGCAGAAGAATACATGCTCAAGAGGGATCACCCGAATTTCAAAGGCAACTGAATTTCGAAAACCGGGGCATCGAAGTCGGAATGCCGCGAAACTCACCAAGTCAAAGCGTTTCACCGTTTGCGTAAGAAGTCTGATGTAGAACAAGTAGCACAAGCATACATGTTCAAGTGGGATCATTCGAAATTCAAAGGCAACTGAATTTCGGCAACCGGGGCATCGAGGTCGAAATCTTGCGAAACTCACCGAGGCAAAGCGTTTCGCAGTTTGCGGAAGAAGTCTGATGTAGAACAAGTAGCAGAAGCATACATGCTCAAGAGGGATCACCCGAAATACAAAGGCAACTGAATTTCGGCAACCGGGGCATCGATGTCGGAAATGCCGCGAAACTCACCTAGTCAAAGCGTTCGCCGTTCGCGGAAGAAGTCTGATGTAGAACAAGTTGCAGAAGCATACATGCTCAAGAGGGATCACCCGAAATTCAAAGGCAACTGAATTTCGGCAACAGGGGCATCGAAGGCGGAATGCCGCGAAACTCACCGAGTCAAAGCGTTTCGCCGTTTGCGTAAGAAGTCTGATGTAGAACAAGTAGCACAAGCATACATGCTCAAGAGGGATCACCTGAAATTCAATGGCAGCCGAATTTCGGCAACCGGGGCATCGAAGTCGGAATGCCGCGAAACTCACCAAGTCAAAACGTTTCGCCGTTTGCCTAAGAAGTCTGATGTAGAACAGGTAGCAGAAGCATACATGCTCAAGAGAGATCATCCGAAATTCAAAGGCAACTGAATTTCGGCAACCGGGGCACCTAAGTCGGAATGCCGCGAAACTCACCTAGTCAAAGCGTTTCGCCGTTTGCGGAAGAAGTCTGAACTAGAAAAAGTAGCAGAAGCATAAATGCTCAAGAGGGATGACCCGAAATTAAAAGGCAACTGCATTTCGGCAACCGAGGCATCGAAGTCGGAAGGCCGCGAAACTCACCGAGGCAAAGCGTTTCGCCGTTTGCGGAAGATGTCTAATGTAGAACAAGTAGCGAAAGCATACATGCTCAAGAGGGATCACCTGAAATTCAATGGCAGCCGAATTTCGGCAACCGGGGCATCGAAGTCGGAATGCCGCGAAACTCACCAAGTCAAAACGTTTCGCCGTTTGCCTAAGAAGTCTGATGTAGAACAGGTAGCAGAAGCATACATGCTCAAGAGAGATCATCCGAAATTCAAAGGCAACTGAATTTCGGCAACCGGGGCACCTAAGTCGGAATGCCGCGAAACTCACCTAGTCAAAGCGTTTCGCCGTTTGCGGAAGAAGTCTGAACTAGAAAAAGTAGCAGAAGCATAAATGCTCAAGAGGGATGACCCGAAATTAAAAGGCAACTGCATTTCGGCAACCGGGGCATCGAAGTCGGAAGGCCGCGAAACTCACCGAGGCAAAGCGTTTCGCCGTTTGCGGAAGATGTCTAATGTAGAACAAGTAGCGAAAGCATACATGCTCAAGAGGGATCACCCAAAATTTAAAGGCAACTGAATTTCGGCATCCGAGGCATCGAGGTCGGAATCTTGTGAAACTCACGAGGCAAAGCGTTTCGCCGTTTGCAGAAGAAGTCTGATGTAGAACAAGTAGCAGAAGAATACATGCTCAAGAGGGATCACCCGAATTTCAAAGGCAACTGAATTTTGAAAACCGGGGCATCGAAGTCGGAATGCCGCGAAACTCACCGAGTCAAAGCGTTTCGCAGTTTGCGTAAGAAGTCGGATGTAGAACAAGTAGCACAAGCATACATGCTCAAGAGGGATCCCCTGAAATTCAATGGCAACTGAATTTCGGCAACCAGGGCATCTAAGTCGGAATGCCGCGAAACTCACCTAGTCAAAGCGTTTTGCCGTTTGCGGAAGAAGTCTGAAGTAGAATAAGTAGCGGAAGCATAAATGCTCAAGAGGGATGACCCGAAATTCAAAGGCAACTGCATTTCGGCAACCGGGGCATCGAAGTCGGAATGCCGCGAAACTCACCGAGTCAAAAGGTTTCGCCGTTTGCGGAAGAAGTCTGATGTAGAACAAGTAGCACAAGCATACATGCTCAAGAAAGATCACCCGAAATTCAAAGGCAACTGCATTTCGGCAACCGGGGAATCGAAATCGGAAGGCCGCGAAACTCACCGAGGCAAAGCGTTTCGCCGTTTGCAGAAGAAGTCTGATGTAGAACAAGTAGCAGCAGAATACATGCTCAAGAGGGATCACCCGAATTTCAAAGGCAACTGAATTTCGAAAACCGGGGCATCGAAGTCGGAATGCCGCGAAACTCACCAAGTCAAAGCGTTTCACCGTTTGCGTAAGAAGTCTGATGTAGAACAAGTAGCACAAGCATACATGTTCAAGAGGGATCATTCGAAATTCAAAGGCAACTGAATTTCGGCAACCGGGGCATCGAGGTCGAAATCTTGCGAAACTCACCGAGGGAAAGCGTTTCGCAGTTTGCGGAAGAAGTCTGATGTAGAACAAGTAGCAGAAGCATACATGCTCAAGAGGGATCACCCGAAATACAAAGGCAACTGAATTTCGGCAACCGGGGCATCGATGTCGGAAATGCCGCGAAACTCACCTAGTCAAAGCGTTCGCCGTTCGCGGAAGAAGTCTGATGTAGAACAAGTTGCAGAAGCATACATGCTCAAGAGGGATCACCCGAAATTCAAAGGCAACTGAATTTCGGCAATAGGGGCATCGAAGGCGGAATGCCGCGAAACTCACCGAGTCAAAGCGTTTCGCCGTTTGCGTAAGAAGTCTGATGTAGAACAAGTAGCACAAGCATACATGCTCAAGAGGGATCACCTGAAATTCAATGGCAGCCGAATTTCGGCAACCGGGGCATCGAAGTCGGAATGCCGCGAAACTCACCAAGTCAAAACGTTTCGCCGTTTGCCTAAGAAGTCTGATGTAGAACAGGTAGCAGAAGCATACATGCTCAAGAGAGATCATCCGAAATTCAAAGGCAACTGAATTTCGGCAACCGGGGCATCTAAGTCGGAATGCCGCGAAACTCACCTAGTCAAAGAGTTTCGCCGTTTGCGGAAGAAGTCTGAACTAGAATAAGTAGCAGAAGCATAAATGCTCAAGAGGGATGACCCGAAATTTAAAGGCAACTGCATTTCGGCAACCGGGGCATCGAAGTCGGAAGGCCGCGAAACTCACCGAGGCAAAGCGTTTCGCCGTTTGCGGAAGATGTCTAATGTAGAACAAGTAGTGAAAGCATACATGCTCGAGAGGGATCACCCAAAATTTAAAGGCAACTGAATTTCGGCATCCGGGCATCGAGGTCGGAATCTTGTGAAACTCACGAGGCAAAGCGTTTCGCCGTTTGCAGAAGAAGTCTGATGTAGAACAAGTAGCAGAAGAATACATGCTCAAGAGGGATCACCCAAATTTCAAAGGCAACTGAATTTCGAAAAGCGGGGCATCGAAGTCGGAATGCCGCGAAACTCATCGAGGCAAAGCGTTTCGCCGTTTGCGGAAGAAGTCTGATGTAGAACAAGTTGCAGAAGCATACATGCTCAAGAGGGATCACCCGAAATTCAAAGGCAACTGAATTTCGGCAACAGGGGCATCGAAGGCGGAATGCCGTGAAACTCACCGAGTCAAAGAGTTTCGCCGTTTGCGTAAGAAGTCTGATGTAGAACAAGTAGCACAAGCATACATGCTCAAGAGGGATCACCCGAAATTCAAAGGCAACTGCATTTCGGCAACCGGGGAATCGAAGTCGGAAGGCCGCGAAACTCACCGAGGCAAAGCGTTTCGCCGTTTGTGGAAGATGTCTGATGTAGAACAAGTAGCGAAAGCATACATGCTCAAGAGGGATCACCCGAAATTCAAAGGCAACTGAATTTCGGCATCCGGGGCATCAAGGTCGGAATCTTGCGAAACTCACCGAGGCAAAGCGTTTCGCCGTTTGCAGAAGAAGTCTGATGTAGAACAAGTAGCGAAAGCATACATGCTCAAGAGGGATCACCCGAAATTCAAAGGCAACTGAATTTCGGCAATCGGGGCATCGAAGTCAGAATGCCGCGAAACTCATCGAGGCAAAGCGTTTCGCCGTTTGCGGAAGAAGTCTGATGTAGAACAAGTTGCAGAAGCATACATGCTCAAGAGGGATCACCCGAAATTCAAAGGCAACTGAATTTCGGCAACCGGGGCATCGAAGTCAGAATGCCGCGAAACTCATCGAGGCAAAGCGTTTCGCCGTTTGCGGAAGAAGTCTGATGTAGAACAAGTTGCAGAAGCTTACATGCTCAAGAGGGATCACCCGAAATTCAAAGGCAACTGAATTTCGGCAACAGGGGCATCGAAGGCGGAATGCCGCGAAACTCACCGAGTCAAAGAGTTTCGCCGTTTGCGTAAGAAGTCTGATGTAGAACAAGTAGCACAAGCATACATCCTCAAGAGGGATCCCCTGAAATTCAATGGCAACTGAATTTCGGCAACCGGGGCATCGAAGTCAGAATGCCGCGAAACTCACCAAGTCAAAACGTTTCGCCGTTTGCCTAAGAAGTCTGATGTAGAACAGGTAGCAGAAGCATACATGCTCAAGAGAGATCATCCGAAATTCAAAGGCAAATGAATTTCGGCAACCGGGGCATCTAAGTCGGAATGCCGCGAAACTCACCTAGTCAAAGCGTTTTGCCGTTTGCGGAAGAAGTCTGAAGTAGAATAAGTAGCGGAAGCATAAATGCTCAAGAGGGATGACCCGAAATTCAAAGGCAACTGCATTTCGGCAACCGGGGCATCGAAGTCGGAATGCCGCGAAACTCACCGAGTCAAAGCGTTTCGCCGTTTGCGGAAGAAGTCTGATGTAGAACAAGTAGCAGAAGCATACATGCTCAAGAGTGATCACCCGAAATTCAAAGGCAACTGCATTTCGGCAACCGGGGAACCGAAGTCCGAATGCCGCGAAACTCATCGAGGCAAAGCGTTTCGCCGTTTGCGGAAGAAGTCTGATGTAGAACAAGTAGCAGAAGCATACATGCTCAAGAGGGATCACCCGAAATTCAAAGGCAACTGCATTTCGGCAACCGGGGAATCGAAGTCGGAAGGCCGCGAAACTCACCGAGGCAAAGCGTTTCGCCGTTTGCGGAAGAAGTCTGATGTAGAACAAGTTGCAGAAGCATACATGCTCAAGAGGGATCACCCGAAATTCAAAGGCAACTGAATTTCGGCAACCGGGGCATCGAAGTCCGAATGCCGCGAAACTCATCGAGGCAAAGCGTTTCGCCGTTTGCGGAAGAAGTCTGATGTAGAACAAGTTGCAGAAGCATACATGCTCAAGAGGGATCACCCGAAATTCAAAGGCAACTGAATTTCGGCAACCGGGGCATCGAAGTCAGAATGCCGCGAAACTCATCGAGGCAAAGCGTTTCGCCGTTTGCGGAAGAAGTCTGATGTAGAACAAGTTGCAGAAGCTTACATGCTCAAGAGGGATCACCCGAAATTCAAAGGCAACTGAATTTCGGCAACAGGGGCATCGAAGGCGGAATGCCGCGAAACTCACCGAGTCAAAGAGTTTCGCCGTTTGCGTAAGAAGTCTAATGTAGAACAAGTAGCACAAGCATACATCCTCAAGAGGGATCCCCTGAAATTCAATGGCAACTGAATTTCGGCAACCGGGGCATCGAAGTCGGAATGCCGCGAAACTCACCAAGTCAAAACGTTTCGCCGTTTGCCTAAGAAGTCTGATGTAGAACAGGTAGCAGAAGCATACATGCTCAAGAGAGATCATCCGAAATTCAAAGGCAAATGAATTTCGGCAACCGGGGCATCTAAGTCGGAATGCCGCGAAACTCACCTAGTCAAAGCGTTTTGCCGTTTGCGGAAGAAGTCTGAAGTAGAATAAGTAGCGGAAGCATAAATGCTCAAGAGGGATGACCCGAAATTCAAAGGCAACTGCATTTCGGCAACCGGGGCATCGAAGTCGGAATGCCGCGAAACTCACCGAGGCAAAGCGTTTCGCCGTATGCAGAAGAAGTCTGATGTAGAACAAGTAGCAGAAGAATACATGCTCAAGAGGGATCACCCGAATTTCAAAGGCAACTGAATTTCGAAAACCGGGGCATTGAAGTCAGAATGCCGCGAAACTCACCAAGTCAAAGCGTTTCGCCGTTTGCGGAAGAAGTCTGATGCAGACCAAGTAGCTATAGCATGCATGCTTAAGAGGGATCACCTGAAATTCAAAGGAAACTGAATTTCGGCAACCGGGGCATCGAAGTCGGAATGCCGCGAAACTCATTGAGTCAAAGCGTTTCGCCGTTTACGGAAGAAGTCTGATGTAGAACAAGTAGCAGAAGACAACATGCTCAAGAGGGATCACCCGAAATTCAAAGGCAACTGATTTTCGACAACCGGGGCATCGAAGTCGGGATCTTGCGAAACTCACCGAGTCAAAGCGTTTTGCCGTTTGCGGAAGAAGTCTGATGTAGAACAAGTAGCAGAAGAATACATGCTCAAGAGGGATCACCCGAAATTCAATGGCAACTGAATTTCGGCAACCGGGGCATCGAGGGCGGAATCTTGCGAACCTCACCGAGGCAAAGCGTTTCGCAGTTTGCGAAAGAAGTCTGATGTAGAACAAGTAGTAGAAGCATACATGCTCAAGAGGGATCACCCGAAATTCAATGGCAACTGAATTTCGGCAACCGGGGCATCGAAGTCGGAATGCTGAGAAACTCATTGAGGCAAACATTTCGCCGTTTGCGGAAGAAGTCTGATGTAGAACAAGTTGCAGAACCATACATGCTTAAGAGGGATCACCCGAAATTCAAAGGCTATTGAATTTCGGCAACTAGGGCATCGAAGTCGAAATGCCGTGAAACTCATCGAGGCAAAGCGTTTCGCCGTTTGCGGAAGAAGTCTGATGTAGAACAAGTAGCAGAAGAATACATGCTCAAGAGGGATCACCCGAAATTCAAAGGCAACTGAATTTCGGCAACCGAGGCATCGAGGTCGGAATCTTGCAAAACTCACCGAGTCAAAGCATTTCGCCGTTTGCGGAAGAAGTCAGATGTAGACCAAGTAGCAGAAGCATACATGCTCAAGAGGGATCACCCGAAATTCAAAGGCAACTTAATTTCGGCAACCGGGGCATCGAAGGCGGAATGCCGTGAAACTCACCGAGTCAAAGCGTTTCGCCGTTTGCGGAACAAGTATGATGTTAAACAAGTAGCAGAAGCATACATGCTTAAGAGGGATCACCCGAAATTTAAAGGCAAATGATTTTCGGCATCCGGGCCATCGAAGTCGGAATGCCGCGAAACTCAGCGAGTCAAAGCGTTTCGCCGTTTGCGGAACAAGTCTGATGTTAAACAAGTAGCAGAAGCATACATGCTTAAGAAGGATCACCCGAAATTCAAAGGCAACTGAATTTCGGCAACCGGGGCATCGAAGTCGGAATGCCACGAAACTCACCAAGTCAAAGCGTTTCGCCGTTTGCCTAAGAAATCTGATGTAGAACAGGTAGCGGAAGCATACATGCTCAAGAGGGATCATCTGAAATTCAAAGGCAACTGAATTTCGGCAACCAGGGCATCGAGGTCGGAATCTTGCGAACCTCACAGAGGCAAAGCGTTTCGCAGTTTGCGAAAGAAGTCTGATGTAGAACAAGTAGTAGAAGCATACATGCTCAAGAGGGATCACCCAAAATTCAATGGCAACTGAATTTCGGCAACCGGGGCATCGAAGTCAGAATGCCGCGAAACTCATCGAGGCAAAGCGTTTCGCCGTTTGCGGAAGAAGTCTGATGTAGAACAAGTAGCAGAAGCATACATGCTCAAGAGGGATCACCCGAAATTCAAAGGCAACTGAATTTCGAAAACCGGGGAATCGAAGTCGGAATGCCGCGAAACTCACCGAGTCAAAGCGTTTCGCCGTTTGCGTAAGAAGTCTGATGTAGAACAGGTAGCACAAGCATACATGCTCAAGAGGGATCACCTGAAATTCAATGGCAACTGAATTTCGGCAACCGGGGCATCGAAGTCGGAATGCCGCGAAACTCACCAAGTCAAAGCGTTTTGCCGTTTGCCTAAGAAGTCTGATGTAGACCAGGTAGCAGAAGCATACATGCTCAAGAGGGATCATCCGAAATTCAAAGGCAACTGAATTTCGGCAACCGGGGCATCGAGGTCGAAATCTTGCGAAACTCACCAAGGCAAAGCGTTTCGCCGTTGCGGAAGAAGTCTGATGTAGAACAAGTAGCAGAAGCATACATGCTCAAGAGGGATCACCCGAAATACAAAGGCAACTGAATTTCGGCAACCGGGGCATCGAAGTCAGAATGCCGCGAAACTCATCGAGGCAAAGCGTTTCGCCGTTTGCGGAAGAAGTCTGATGTAGAACAAGTAGCAGAAGCATACATGCTTAAGAGGGATCACCCGAAATTCAAAGGCAACTGAATTTCGAAAACCGGGGAATCGAAGTCGGAATGCCGCGAAACTCACCGAGTCAAAGCGTTTCGCCGTTTGCGTAAGAAGTCTTATGTAGAACAAGTAGCAGAAGCATACATGCTCAAGAGGGATCACCCGAAAATTCAATGGCAACTGAATTTCGGCAACCGGGGCATCGAAGCCGGAATGCCGCGAAACTCAGCAAGTCAAAGCGTTTCGCCATTTGCCTAAGAAATCTGATGTAGAACAGGTAGCAGAAGCATACATGCTCAAGAGGAATCATCCGAAATTCAAAGGCAACTGAATTTCGGCAACCGGGGCATCGAGGTCAGAATCTTGCGAAACTCACCGAGGGAAAGCGTTTCGCCGTTTGCGGAAGTAGTCTGATGTAGAACAAGTAGCAGAAGCATACATGCTCAAGAGGGATCACCCGAAATACAAAGGCAACTGAATTTCGCCAACCGGGGCATCGACGTCAGAATGCCGCGAAACTCACCCAGTCAAAGCGTTTCGCCGTTTGCGGAAGAAGTCTGATGTAGACCAAGTAGCAGTAGCATACATGCTTAAGAGGGATCACCCGAAATTCGAAGGCAACTGAATTTCGGCAACCGGGGCATCGAAGTCGGAATGCCGCGAAACTCATTGAGTCAAAGCGTTTCGCCATTTGCGGAAGAAGTCTGATGTAGAACAAGTAGCAGAAGACTACATGCTCAAGAGGGATCACCCGAAATTCAAAGGCAATTGATTTTCGACAACCGGGGCATCGAAGGCGGGATCTTGCGAAACTCACCGAGTCAAAGCGTTTTGTCGTTTGTGGAAGAAGTCTGATGTAGAACAAGTAGCAGAAGAATACATGCTCAAGAGGGATCACCCGAAATTCAATGGCAACTAAATTTCGGCAACCGGGGCATCAAAGTCGGAATGCCGCGAAACTCACCAAGTCAAAGCGTTTCGCCGTTTGCGTAAGAAGTCTATTGTAGAACAAGTAGCAGAAGCATACATGCTCAAGAGGGATCACCCGAAATACAAAGGCAACTGAATTTCGGCAACCGGGGCATCGAGGTCGGAATCTTGCGAAACTCACCAAGGCAAAGCGTTTCGCCGTTTACGGAAGAATTCTGATTTAGAACAAGTAGTAGAAGCATACATGCTCAAGAGGGATCACCCAAAATTCAAAGGCAACTGAATTTCGGCAACCGGGGCATCGAAGTCGGAATGCCGCGAAACTCAGCAAGTCAAAGTGTTTCGCCATTTGCCTAAGAAGTCTAATGTAGAACAGGTAGCAGAAGTATACATGCTCAAGAGGGATCATCCGAAATTGAAAGGCAACTGAATTTCGGCAACCGGGGCATCGAGGTCGGAATGTTGCGAAACTCACCGAGTCAAAGCGTTTTGCCGTTTGCGGAAGAAGTCAGATGTAGACCAAGTAGCAGAAGCATACATGCTCAAGAGGGATCACCCGAAATTCAAAGGCAACTGAATTTCGGAAACCGGGGCATAGAAGTCGGAATGTCGCGAAACTCAGCGAGTCAAAGCGTTTCGCTGTTTGCGGAAGAAGTCTGATGTAGACCAAGTAGCAGAAGGATACATGCTCAATAGGGATCACCAGAAATTCCAAGGCAACTGAATTTCGGCTTTCGCCGTTTGCGGAAGAGGTCTGATGTAGAACAAGTAGCTAAAGCATACATGCTCAAGAGGGATGACCCGAAATTCAAAGGCAACTTAATTTCGGCAACCGGGGCATCGAAGTCGGAATGTCGCGAAACTCACCGAGTCAAAGCCTTTCGCCGTTTGCGGAAGAAGTCTAATGTAGAACAAGTAGCAGAAGCATACATGCTCAAGAGGGATCACCCGAAATTCAAAGGCAACTGAATTTTGGCAGCCGGGGCATCGAAGGCGGAATGCCGCGAAACTCATCGAGTCAAAGCGTTTCGCCGTTTGCGGAACAAGTCTGATGTTAAACAAGTAGCAGAAGCATACATGCTCAAGAGGGATCACCCGAAATTCAAAGGCAACTGAATTTTGGCAGCCGGGGCATCGAAGGCGGAATGCCGCGAAACTCACCGAGTCAAAGCGTTTCGCCGTTTGCGGAACAAGTCTGATGTTAAACTGGTAGCAGAAGCATACATGCTCAAGAGGGATCATCCGAAATTCAAAGGCAACTGAATATCGGCAACCGGGGCATCGAGGTCGAAATCTTGCGAAACTCACCGAGGCAAAGCGTTTCGCCGTTTACGGAAGAATTCTGATGTAGAACAAGTAGTAGAAGCATACATGCTCAAGAGGGATCACCCGAAATTCAAAGGCAACTGAATTTCGGCAACCGGGGCATCGAAGTCGGAATTCCGCGAAACTCATTGAGTCAAAGCGTTTCGCCGTTTGCGGAAGAAGTCTGATGTAGAACAAGTAGCAGAAGACAACATGCTCAAGAGGGATCACCCGAAATTCAAAGGCAACTGATTTTCGACAACCGGGGCATCGAGGTCGGGATCTTGCGAAACTCACCGAGGCAAAGCGTTTCGCCGTTTGCGGAAGTAGTCTGATGTAGAACAAGTAGCAGAAGCATACATGCTCAAGAGGGATCACCCGAAATTCCAAGGCAACTGAATTTCGGCAACCGGGGCATCGAAGTCAGAATGCCGCGAAACTCACCAAGGCAAAGCGTTTCGCCGTTTGCGGAAGAAGTCTGATGTAGACCAAGTAGCAGTAGCATACATGCTTAAGAGGGATCACCCGAAATTCGAAGGCAACTGAATTTCGGCAACCGGGGCATCGAAGTCGGAATGCCGCGAAACTCATTGAGTCAAAGCGTTTCGCCATTTGCGGAAGAAGTCTGATGTAGAACAAGTAGCAGAAGACTACATGCTCAAGAGGGATCACCCAAAATTCAATGGCAACTGAATTTCGGCAACAGGGGCATCGAAGTCGGAATGCCGCGAAACTCAGCAAGTCAAAGCGTTTCGCCATTTGCCTAAGAAGTCTAATGTAGAACAGGTAGCAGAAGCATACATGCTCAAGAGGGATCATCCGAAATTGAAAGGCAACTGAATTTCGGCAACCGGGGCATCGAGGTCGGATTGTTGCGAAACTCACCGAGTCAAAGCGTTTTGCCGTTTGCGGAAGAAGTCAGATGTAGACCAAGTAGCAGAAGCATACATGCTCAAGAGGGATCACCCGAAATTCAAAGGCAACTGAATTTCGGAAGCCGGGGCATCGAAGTCGGAATGTCGCGAAACTCAGCGAGTCAAAGCGTTTCGCTGTTTGCAGAAGAAGTCTGATGTAGACCAAGTAGCAGAAGGATACATGCTCAATAGGGATCACCCGAAATTCCAAGGCAACTGAATTTCGGCTTTCGCCGTTTGCGGAAGAAGTCTGATGTAGAACAAGTAGCTAAAGCATACATGCTCAAGAGGGATGACCCGAAATTCAAAGGCAACTTAATTTCGGCAACCGGGGCATCGAAGTCGGAATGTCGCGAAACTCACCGAGTCAAAGCCTTTTGCCGTTTGCGGAAGAAGTCTAATGTAGAACAAGTAGCAGAAGCATACATGCTCAAGAGGGATCACCCGAAATTCAAAGGCAACTGAATTTTGGCAGCCGGGGCATCGAAGGCGGAATGCCGCGAAACTCATCGAGTCAAAGCGTTTCGCTGTTTGCGGAACAAGTCTGATGTTAAACAAGTAGCAGAAGCATACATGCTCAAGAGGGATCACCCGAAATTCAAAGGCAACTGAATTTTGGCAGCCGGGGCATCGAAGGCGGAATGCCGCGAAACTCACCGAGTCAAAGCGTTTCGCCGTTTGCGGAACAAGTCTGATGTTAAACTGGTAGCAGAAGCATACATGCTCAAGAGGGATCATCCGAAATTCAAAGGCAACTGAATATCGGCAACCGGGGCATCGAGGTCGAAATCTTGCGAAACTCACCGAGGCAAAGCGTTTCGCCGTTTACGGAAGAATTCTGATGTAGAACAAGTAGTAGAAGCATACATGCTCAAGAGGGATCACCCGAAATTCAAAGGCAACTGAATTTTGGCAACCGGGGCATCGAAGTCGGAATTCCGCGAAACTCATTGAGTCAAAGCGTTTTGCCGTTTGCGGAAGAAGTCTGATGTAGAACAAGTAGCAGAAGACAACATGCTCAAGAGGGATCACCCGAAATTCAAAGGCAACTGATTTTCGACAACCGGGGCATCGAGGTCGGGATCTTGCGAAACTCACCGAGGCAAAGCGTTTCGCCGTTTGCGGAAGTAGTCTGATGTAGAACAAGTAGCAGAAGCATACATGCTCAAGAGGGATCACCCGAAATTCCAAGGCAACTGAATTTCGGCAACCGGGGCATCGAAGTCAGAATGCCGCGAAACTCACCAAGGCAAAGCGTTTCGCCGTTTGCGGAAGAAGTCTGATGTAGACCAAGTAGCAGTAGCATACATGCTTAAGAGGGATCACCCGAAATTCGAAGGCAACTGAATTTCGGCAACCGGGGCATCGAAGTCGGAATGCCGCGAAACTCATTGAGTCAAAGCGTTTCGCCATTTGCGGAAGAAGTCTGATGTAGAACAAGTAGCAGAAGACTACATGCTCAAGAGGGATCACCCGAAATTCAAAGGCAACTGATTTTCGACAACCGGGGCATCGAAGGCGGGATCTTGCGAAACTCACCGAGTCAAAGCGTTTTGCCATTTGCGGAAGAAGTCTGATGTAGAACAAGTAGCAGAAGAATACATGCTCAAGAGGGATCACCCGAAATTCAATGGCAACTAAATTTCGGCAACCGGGGCATCAAAGTCGGAATGCAGCGAAACTCACCAAGTCAAAGCGTTTCGCCGTTTGCCTAAGAAATCTGATGTAGAACAGGTAGCGGAAGCATACATGCTCAAGAGGGATCATCTGAAATTCAAAGGCAACTAAATTTCGGCAACCGGGGCATCAAGGTCGGAATCTTGCGAACCTCACCGAGGCAAAGCGTTTCGCAATTTGCGAAAGAAGTCTGATGTAGAACAAGTAGTTGAAGCATACATGCTCAAGAGGGATCACCCGAAATTCAATGGCATCTGAATTTCGTCAACCGGGGCATCGAAGTCAGAATGCCGCGAAACTCACCAAGTCAAAGCGTTTCGCCGTTTGCGGAAGAAGTCTGATGTAGACCAAGTAGCAGTAGCATACATGCTGAAGAGGGATCACCCGAAATTCGAAGGCAACTGAATTTCGGCAACCAGGGCATCGAAGTCGGAATGCCGCGAAACTCACCGAGTCAAAGCGTTTCGCCGTTTGCCTAAGAAGTCTGATGTAGAACAGGTAGCAGAAGCATACATGCTCAAGAGGGATCATCCGAAATTCAAAGGCAACTGAATTTCGGCAACCGGGGCATCGAGGTCGGAATCTTGCGAAACTCACCGAGGCAAAGCATTTCGCCGTTTACGGAAGAATTCTGATGTAGAACAAGTAGTAGAAGCATACATGCTCAAGAGGGATCACCCAAAATTCAATGGCAACTGAATTTCGGCAATAGGGGCATCGAAGTCGGAATGCCGCGAAACTCAGCAAGTCAAAGCGTTTCGCCATTTGCCTAAGAAGTCTAATGTAGAACAGGTAGCAGAAGCATACATGCTCAAGAGGGATCATCCGAAATTGAAAGGCAACTGAATTTCGGCAACCGGGGCATCGAGGTCGGAATGTTGCGAAACTCACCGAGTCAAAGCGTTTTGCCGTTTGCGGAAGCAGTCAGATGTAGACCAAGTAGCAGAAGCATACATGCTCAAGAGGGATCACCCGAAATTCAAAGGCAACTGAATTTCGGAAGCCGGGGCATCGAAGTCGGAATGTCGCGAAACTCAGCGAGTCAAAGCGTTTCGCTGTTTGCAGAAGAAGTCTGATGTAGACCAAGTAGCAGAAGGATACATGCTCAATAGGGATCACCCGAAATTCCAAGGCAACTGAATTTCGGCTTTCGCCGTTTGCGGAAGAAGTCTGATGTAGAACAAGTAGCTAAAGCATACATGCTCAAGAGGGATGACCCGAAATTCAAAGGCAACTTAATTTCGGCAACCGGGGCATCGAAGTCGGAATGTCGCGAAACTCACCGAGTCAAAGCCTTTTGCCGTTTGCGGAAGAAGTCTAATGTAGAACAAGTAGCAGAAGCATACATGCTCAAGAGGGATCACCCGAAATTCAAAGGCAACTGAATTTTGGCAGCCGGGGCATCGAAGGCGGAATGCCGCGAAACTCATCGAGTCAAAGCGTTTCGCCGTTTGCGGAACAAGTCTGATGTTAAACAAGTAGCAGAAGCATACATGCTCAAGAGGGATCACCCGAAATTCAAAGGCAACTGAATTTTGGCAGCCGGGGCATCGAAGGCGGAATGCCGCGAAACTCACCGAGTCAAAGCGTTTCGCCGTTTGCGGAACAAGTCTGATGTTAAACTGGTAGCAGAAGCATACATGCTCAAGAGGGATCATCCGAAATTCAAAGGCAACTGAATATCGGCAACCGGGGCATCGAGGTCGAAATCTTGCGAAACTCACCGAGGCAAAGCGTTTCGCCGTTTACGGAAGAATTCTGATGTAGAACAAGTAGTAGAAGCATACATGCTCAAGAGGGATCACCCGAAATTCAATGGCAACTGAATTTCGGCAACCGGGGCATCGAAGTTGGAATGCCGCGAAACTCAGCAAGTCAAAGCGTTTCGCCATTTGCCTAAGAAGTCTAATGTAGAACAGGTAGCAGAAGCATACATGCTCAAGAGGGATCATCCGAAATACAAAGGCAACTGAATTTCGGCAACCGGGGCATCGAAGTCGGAATTCCGCGAAACTCATTGAGTCAAAGCGTTTCGCCGTTTGCGGAAGAAGTCTGATGTAGAACAAGTAGCAGAAGACAACATGCTCAAGAGGGATCACCCGAAATTCAAAGGCAACTGATTTTCGACAACCGGGGCATCGAGGTCGGGATCTTGCGAAACTCACCGAGGCAAAGCGTTTCGCCGTTTGCGGAAGTAGTCTGATGTAGAACAAGTAGCAGAAGCATACATGCTCAAGAGGGATCACCCGAAATACAAAGGCAACTGAATTTCGGCAACCGGGGCATCGAAGTCAGAATGCCGCGAAACTCACCAAGTCAAAGCGTTTCGCCGTTTGCGGAAGAAGTCTGATGTAGACCAAGTAGCTGTAGCATACATGCTTAAGAGGGATCACCCGAAATTCGAAGGCAACTGAATTTCGGCAACCGGGGCATCGAAGTCGGAATGCCGCGAAACTCATTGAGTCAAAGCGTTTCGCCATTTGCGGAAGAAGTCTGATGTAGAACAAGTAGCAGAAGACTACATGCTCAAGAGGGATCACCCGAAATTCAAAGGCAACTGATTTTCGACAACCGGGGCATCGAAGGCGGGATCTTGCGAAACTCACCGAGTCAAAGCGTTTTGCCATTTGCGGAAGAAGTCTGATGTAGAACAAGTAGCAGAAGAATACATGCTCAAGAGGGATCACCCGAAATTCAATGGCAACTAAATTTCGGCAACCGGGGCATCAAAGTCGGAATGCCGCGAAACTCACCAAGTCAAAGCGTTTCGCCGTTTGCCTAAGAAATCTGATGTAGAACAGGTAGCGGAAGCATACATGCTCAAGAGGGATCATCTGAAATTCAAAGGCAACTAAATTTCGACAACCGGGGTATCGAGGTCGGAATCTTGCGAACCTCACCGAGGCAAAGCGTTTCGCAATTTGCGAAAGAAGTCTGATGTAGAACAAGTAGTTGAAGCATACATGCTCAAGAGGGATCACCCGAAATTCAATGGCATCTGAATTTCGGCAACCGGGGCATCGAAGTTAGAATGCCGCGAAACTCACCAAGTCAAAGCGTTTCGCCGTTTGCGGAAGAAGTCTAATGTAGAACAGGTAGCAGAAGCATACATGCTCAAGAGGGATCATCCGAAATACAAAGGCAACTGAATTTCGGCAACCGGGGCATCGAAGTCGGAATTCCGCGAAACTCATTGAGTCAAAGCGTTTCGCCGTTTGCGGAAGAAGTCTGATGTAGAACAAGTAGCAGAAGACAACATGCTCAAGAGGGATCACCCGAAATTCAAAGGCAACTGATTTTCGACAACCGGGGCATAGAGGTCGGGATCTTGCGAAACTCACCGAGGCAAAGCGTTTCGCCGTTTGCGGAAGTAGTCTGATGTAGAACAAGTAGCAGAAGCATACATGCTCAAGAGGGATCACCCGAAATACAAAGGCAACTGAATTTCGGCAACCAGGGCATCGAAGTCGGAATGCCGCGAAACTCACCGAGTCAAAGCGTTTCGCCGTTTGCCTAAGAAGTCTGATGTAGAACAGGTAGCAGAAGCATACATGCTCAAGAGGGATCATCCGAAATTCAAAGGCAACTGAATTTCGGCAACCGGGGCATCGAGGTCGGAATCTTGTGAAACTCACCGAGGCAAAGCGTTTCGCCGTTTACGGAAGAATTCTGATGTAGAACAAGTAGTAGAAGCATACATGCTCAAGAGGGATCACCCGAAATTCAAAGGCAACTGAATTTCGGAAACCGGGGCATCGAGGTCGGAATCTTGCGAAACTCACCGAGGCAAAGCGTTTCGCCGTTTACGGAAGAATTCTGATGTAGAACAAGTAGTAGAAGCATACATGCTCAAGAGGGATCACCCGAAATTCAAAGGCAACTGAATTTCGGAAACCGGGGCATCGAAGTCGGAATGTCGCGAAACTCAACGAGTCAAAGCGTTTCGCTATTTGCGGAAGAAGTCTGATGTAGAACAGGTAGCATAAGCATACATGCTGAAGAGGCATCATCCGAAATTCAAAGGCAACTGAATTTCGGCAACCGGGGCATCGAGGTCGGAATCTTGCGAAACTCACCGAGGCAAAGCGTTTCGCCGTTTACGGAAGAATTCTGATGTAGAACAAGTAGGAGAAGCATACATGCTCAAGAGGGATCACCCGAAATTCAAAGGCAACTGAATTTCGGAAACCGGGGCATCGATGTCGGAATGTCGCGAAACTCAGCGAGTCAAAGCGTTTCGCTTTTTGCGGAAGAAGTCTGACGTAGACCAAGTAGCAGAAGGATACATGCTCAATAGGGATCACCCGAAATTGCAAGGCAACTGAATTTTGGCTTTCGCCGTTTGCGGAAGAAGTCTGAAGTAGAACAAGTAGCTAAAGCATACATGCTTAAGAGGGATGACCCGAAATTCAAAGGCAACTTAATTTCAAAAACCGGGGCATCGAAGTCGGAATGTCGCGAAACTCACCGTGTCAAAGCCTTTCGCCGTTTGCGGAAGAAGTCTAATGTAGAACAAGTAGCAGAAGCATACATGCTCAAGAGGGATCACCCGAAATTCAAAGGCAACTGAATTTCGGCAACCGGGGTATCGAAGTCGGAATGCCGTGAAACTCACCGAGTCAAAGCGTTCGCCGTTTGCGTAAGAAGTCTGATGTAGACCAAGTAGCAGAAGGATACATGCTCAAGAGGGATCACCCGAAATTCAAAGGCAACTGAATTTCGCCAACCGGGGCATCGAGGTCGGAATCTTGCGAAACTCACCGAGGCAAAGCATTTCGCCGTTTACGGAAGAATTCTGATGTAGAACAAGTAGTAGAAGCATACATGCTCAAGAGGGATCACCTGAAATTCAAAGGCAACTGATTTTCGACAACCGGGGCATCGAAGGCGGGATCTTGCGAAACTCACCGAGTCAAAGCGTTTTGCCATTTGCGGAAGAAGTCTGATGTAGAACAAGTAGCAGAAGAATACATGCTCAAGAGGGATCACCCGAAATTCAATGGCAACTAAATTTCGGCAACCGGGGCATCAAAGTCGGAATGCCGCGAAACTCACCAAGTCAAAGCGTTTCGCCGTTTGCCTAAGAAATCTGATGTAGAACAGGTAGCGGAAGCATACATGCTCAAGAGGGATCATCTGAAATTCAAAGGCAACTAAATTTCGACAACCGGGGTATCGAGGTCGGAATCTTGCGAACCTCACCGAGGCAAAGCGTTTCGCAATTTGCGAAAGAAGTCTGATGTAGAACAAGTAGTTGAAGCATACATGCTCAAGAGGGATCACCCGAAATTCAATGGCATCTGAATTTCGGCAACCGGGGCATCGAAGTCAGAATGCCGCGAAACTCACCAAGTCAAAGCGTTTCGCCGTTTGCGGAAGAAGTCTAATGTAGAACAGGTAGCAGAAGCATACATGCTCAAGAGGGATCATCCGAAATACAAAGGCAACTGAATTTCGGCAACCGGGGCATCGAAGTCGGAATTCCGCGAAACTCATTGAGTCAAAGCGTTTCGCCGTTTGCGGAAGAAGTCTGATGTAGAACAAGTAGCAGAAGACAACATGCTCAAGAGGGATCACCCGAAATTCAAAGGCAACTGATTTTCGACAACCGGGGCATAGAGGTCGGGATCTTGCGAAACTCACCGAGGCAAAGCGTTTCGCCGTTTGCGGAAGTAGTCTGATGTAGAACAAGTAGCAGAAGCATACATGCTCAAGAGGGATCACCCGAAATACAAAGGCAACTGAATTTCGGCAACCGGGGCATCGAAGTCGGAATGCCGCGAAACTCACCGAGTCAAAGCGTTTTGCCGTTTGCGGAAGCAGTCAGATGTAGACCAAGTAGCAGAAGCATACATGCTCAAGAGGGATCACCCGAAATTCAAAGGCAACTGAATTTCGGAAGCCGGGGCATCGAAGTCGGAATGTCGCGAAACTCAGCGAGTCAAAGCGTTTCGCTGTTTGCAGAAGAAGTCTGATGTAGACCAAGTAGCAGAAGGATACATGCTCAATAGGGATCACCCGAAATTCCAAGGCAACTGAATTTCGGCTTTCGCCGTTTGCGGAAGAAGTCTGATGTAGAACAAGTAGCTAAAGCATACATGCTCAAGAGGGATGACCCGAAATTCAAAGGCAACTTAATTTCGGCAACCGGGGCATCGAAGTCGGAATGTCGCGAAACTCACCGAGTCAAAGCCTTTTGCCGTTTGCGGAAGAAGTCTAATGTAGAACAAGTAGCAGAAGCATACATGCTCAAGAGGGATCACCCGAAATTCAAAGGCAACTGAATTTTGGCAGCCGGGGCATCGAAGGCGGAATGCCGCGAAACTCATCGAGTCAAAGCGTTTCGCCGTTTGCGGAACAAGTCTGATGTTAAACAAGTAGCAGAAGCATACATGCTCAAGAGGGATCACCCGAAATTCAAAGGCAACTGAATTTCGGCATCCGGGGCATCGAAGTCGGAATGCCACGAAAGTCACCGAGTCAAAGTGTTTCGCCGTTTGTGGAAGAAAGTCTGATGTAGAACAAGTAGGAGAAGCGTACATGCTCAAGAGGGATCACCCGAAATTCAAAGGCAACTGAATTTCGGGAACTGGGGCATCGAAGTCGGAATGCCGCGAAACTCACCGAGTCAATGTGTTTCGCCGTTTGCGGAACAAGTCTGATGTTAAACAAGTAGCAGAAGCATACATGCTTAAGAGGGATCACCCGAAATTCAAAGGCAACTGATTTTCGGCATCCGGGCCATCGAAGTCGGAATGCCGCGAAACTCAGCGAGTCAAAGCGTTTCGCCGTTTGCGGAACAAGTATGATGTTAAACAAGTAGCAGAAGCATACATGCTTAAGAAGGATCACCCGAAATTCAAAGACAACTGAATTTCGGCAACCGGGGCATCGAAGTCGGAATGCCGCGAAACTCACCAAGTCAAAGTGTTTCGCCGTTTGCCTAAGAAGTCTGATGTAGAATAGGTAGCAGAAGCATACATGCTCAAAAGGGATCATCCGAAATTCAAAGGCAACTGAATTTCGGCAACCGGGGCATCGAGGTCGGAATCTTGCGAAACTCACCGAGGCAAAGCGTTTCTCCATTTACGGAAGAATTCTGATGTAGAACAAGTAGTATAAGCATACATGCTCAAGAGGGATCACCCGAAATTCAATGGCAACTGAATTTCGGCAACCGGGGCATCGAAGTCGGAATGCCGCGAAACTCAGCATGACAAAGCGTTTCGCCATTTGCCTAAGAAGTCTAATGTAGAACAGGTAGCAGAAGCATACATGCTCAAGAGGGATCATCCGAAATTCAAAGGCAACTGAATTTCGGCAACCGGGGCATCGAGGTCGGAATGTTGCGAAACTCACCGAGTCAAAGCGTTTCGCCGTTTGCGGAAGAAGTCAGATGTAGACCAAGTAGCAGAAGCATACATGCTCAAGAGGGATCACCCGAAATTCAAAGGCAACTGAATTTCGGAAACCGGGGCATCGAAGTCGGAATGTCGCGAAACTCAGCGAGTCAAAGCGTTTCGCTGTTTGCGGAAGAAGTCTGATGTAGACCAAGTAGCAGAAGGATACATGCTCAATAGGGATCACCGGAAATTCCAAGGCAACTGAATATTGGCTTTCGCCGTTTGCGGAAGAAGTCTGATGTAGAACAAGTAGCTAAAGCATACATGCTCAAGAGGGATGACCCGAAATTCAAAGGCAACTTAATTTAAGCAACCGGGGCATCGAAGTCGGAATGTCGCGAAACTCACCGAGTCAAAGCCTTTCGCCGTTTGCGGAAGAAGTCTAATGTAGAACAAGTAGCAGAAGCATACATGCTCAAGAGGGATCACCCGAAATTCAAAGGCAACTGAATTTCGGGAACTGGGGCATCGAAGTCGGAATGCCGCGAAACTCACCTAGTCAATGTGTTTCGCCGTTTGCGGAACAAGTCTGATGTTAAACAAGTAGCAGAAGCATACATGCTTAAGAGGGATCACCCGAAATTCAAAGGCAACTGATTTTCGGCATCCGGGCCATCGAAGTCGGAATGCCGCGAAACTCAGCGAGTCAAAGCGTTTCGCCGTTTGCGGAACAAGTATGATGTTAAACAAGTAGCAGAAGCATACATGCTTAAGAAGGATCACCCGAAATTCAAAGACAACTGAATTTCGGCAACCGGGGCATCGAAGTCGGAATGCCGCGAAACTCACCAAGTCAAAGTGTTTCGCCGTTTGCCTAAGAAGTCTGATGTAGAACAGGTAGCAGAAGCATACATGCTCAAGAGGGATCATCCGAAATTCAAAGGCAACTGAATTTCGGCAACCGGGGCATCGAGGTCGGAATCTTGCGAAACTCACCGAGGCAAAGCGTTTCTCCATTTACGGAAGAATTCTGATGTAGAACAAGTAGTATAAGCATACATGCTCAAGAGGGATCACCCGAAATTCAATGGCAACTGAATTTCGGCAACCGGGGCATCGAAGTCGGAATGCCGCGAAACTCAGCATGTCAAAGCGTTTCGCCATTTGCCTAAGAAGTCTAATGTAGAACAGGTAGCAGAAGCATACATGCTCAAGAGGGATCATCCGAAATTCAAAGGCAACTGAATTTCGGCAACCGGGGCATCGAAGTCGGAATGCCGCGAAAGTCACCGAGTCAAAATGTTTCGCCGTTTGTGGAAGAAAGTCTGATGTAGAACAAGTAGGAGAAGCGTACATGCTGAAGAGGGATCACCCGAAATTCAAAGGCAACTGAATTTCGGGAACCGGGGCATCGAAGTCGGAATGCCGCGAAACTCACCGAGTCAAAGCGTTTCGCCCTTTGCGGAACAAGTCTGATGTTAAACAAGTAGCAGAAGCATACATGCTCAAGAGGGATCACCCGAAATTCAAAGGCAACTGAATTTCGGCAACTGGGGCATCGAAGTCGAAATGTCGTGAAACTCATTGAGGCAAAGCGTTTCGCCGTTTGCGGAAGAAGTCTGATGTCGAACAAGTAGCAGAAGACTACATGCTCAAGAGGGATCACCCGAAATTCAAAGGCAACTGAATTTCGGCAACCGAGGCATCGAGGTCAGAATCTTGCGAAACTCACCGAGGCAAAGCGTTTCGCCGTTTGCGCAAGAAGTCTGATGTAGAACAAGTAGTAGAAGCATACATGCTCAAGAGGGATCACCCGAAATTCAATGGCAACTGAATTTCGGCAACCGGGGCATCGAAGTCGGAATGCCGCGAAATTTAGTGAGTCAAAACGTTTCGCCGTTTGCGGAACAAGTCTGATGTAGAACATGTAGCAGAAGCATACATGCTCAATAGGGATCACCCGAAATTCCAAGGCAACTGAATTTCAGCTTTCGCCGTTTGCGGAAGAAGTCTGATGTAGAACAAGTGGCAGAAGCATACATGCTCAAGAGGGATGACCCGAAATTCAAAGGCAACTGAATTTCGGCAACCGGGGCATCGAAGTCGGAATGCCGCGAAAGTCACCGAGTCAAAATGTTTCGCCGTTTGTGGAAGAAAGTCTGATGTAGAACAAGTAGGAGAAGCGTACATGCTCAAGAGGGATCACCCGAAATTCAAAGGCAACTGAATTTCGGGAACCGGGGCATCGAAGTCGGAATGCCGCGAAACTCACCGAGTCAAAGCGTTTCGCCGTTTACGGAACAATTCTGATGTTAAACAAGTAGCAGAAGCATACATGCTCAAGAGGGATCACCCGAAATTCAAAGGCAACTGAATTTCGGCAACGGGGGCATCGAAGTCGAAATGCCGTGAAACTCATCGAGGCAAAGCGTTTCGCCGTTTGCGGAAGAAGTCTGATGTAGAACAAGTAGCAGAAGACTACATGCTCAAGAGGGATCACCCGAAATTCAAAGGCAACTGACTTTCGGCAACCGGGGCATCGAAGTCGGAATGCCGCGAAACTCACCGAGTCAAAGCCTTTCGCCGTTTGCGGAAGAAGTCTCATGTAGAACATGTAGCGGAAGCATACATGCTCAAGAGGGATCACCCGAAATTCAAAGGCAACTGAATTTCGGCAACCGGGGCATCGAAGTCAGAATGTCGCGAAACTCACCGAGTCAAAGCGTTCGCCGTTTGCGGAAGAAGTTTGATGTAGACCAAGTAGCACAAGGATACATGATCAAGAGGGATCACCCGAAATTCAAAGGCAACTGAATTTCGGCAACCGGGGCATCGAAGGCGGAATGCCGCGAAACTCACCGAGTCAAAGCGTTTCGCCGTTTGCGGAACAAGTCTGATGTTAAACAAGTAGCAGAAGCATACATCCTTAAGAGGGATCACCCGAAATTCAAAGGCAACTGATTTTCGGCATCCGGGCCATCGAAGTCGGAATGCCGCGAAAGTCACCGAGTCAAAGCGTTTCGCCGTTTTAGGAAGAAGTCTGATGTTAAACCAGTAGCAGAAGCGTACATGCTTAAGAAGGATCACCCGAAATTCAAAGGCAACTGAATTTCGGCAACCGGGGCATCGAAGTCGGAATGCCGCGAAACTCTCCGAGTCAAAGCGTTTCGCCGTTTGCGGAAGAAGTCTGATGTAGAACAAGTAGCAGAAGCATACATGCTCAAGAGGGATCACTCGAAATTCAAAGGCAACTGAATTTCGGCAACTAAGGCATCAAAGTCGGAATGCCGCGAAACTCATCGAGGCAAATCGTTTCACCGTTTGCGGAAGAATTTTGTTGTAGAACATGTAGCGGAAGCATACATGCTTAAGAGGGATCACCCGAAATTCAAAGGCAACTGAATTTCGGCAACCAGGGCATCGAAGGCGGAATGCCGCGAAACTCACCGAGTCAAAGCGTTTCGCCGTTTGCGGAACAAGTCTGATGTTAAACAAGTAGCAGAAAGATACATGCTCAAGAGGGATCACCGGAAATTCAAAGGCAACTGAATTTCGGCAACAGGGTCATCGAAGTCGGAATGCCGCGAAACTTAGCGAGTCAAAGCGTTTCGCCGTTTGCGGAACAAGTCTGATGTAGAACATGTAGCAGAAGCATACATGCTCAATAGGGATCACCCGAAATTCCAAGGCAACTGAATTTCGGCTTTCGCCGTTTGCGGAAGAAGTCTGATGTAGAAAAAGTAGCAGAAGCATACATGCTCAAGAGGGATGACCCGAAATTCAAACGCAACTGAATTTCGGCAACCGGGGCATCGAAGTCGGAATGCCGCGAAACTCACCGAGTCAAAGCGTTTCGCTGTTTGCGGAAGAAGTGTCATGTACAAGAAGTAGCAGAAGCATACATGCTCAATAGGGATCACCCGAAATTCCAAGGCAACTGAATTTTGGCTTTCGCCGTTTGCGGAAGAAGGCTGATGTAGAACAAGTAGCAGATGCATACATGCTCAAGAGGGATCATTCGAAATTCAAAGGCAACTGAATTTCGGCAACCGGGGCATCGAAGGCGGAATGCAGCGAAACTGACCGAGTCAAAGTGTTTCGTCCTTTGCGGAAGATGTCTGATGTAGAACAAGTAGCGGAAGCATACAAGCTCAAGAGGGATCACCCAAAATTCAAAGGCAACTGAATTTCGGCAACCGGGGCATCGAAGTCGGAATGCCGCGAAACTCACCGAGTCAAAGCGTTTCGCCGTTTGCGGAAAAGTCTGATGTAGAACAAGTAGCAAAGGCATACATGCACAAGAGGGATCACCCGAAATTCAAAGGCAACTGAATTTCAGCAACCGGGGCATCGAAGTCGAAATGCCGCGAAACTCACCGAGTCAAAGCGTTTCGCTGTTTGCGGAAGAAGTCTGATGTAGAACAAGTAGGAGAAGCATACATGCTCAAGAGGGATGACCCGAAATTGAAAGGCAACTAAATTTCGGCAACCGGGGCATCGAAGTCGGAATGCCGCGAAACTCACCGAGTCAAAGCGTTTCGCTGTTTGCGGAAGAACTCTGATGTACAACAAGTAGCAAAAACATACATGCTCAAGAGGGATGACCCGAAATTCAAAGCCAACTGAATTTCGGCAACCGGGGCATCGAAGTCGGAATGCCGCGAAAGTCACCGAGGCAAAGCGTTTCGCCGTTTGTGGAAGAAAGTCTGATGTAGAACAAGTAGGAGAAGCGTACATGCTCAAGAGGGATCACCCGAAATTCAAAGGCAACTGAATTTCGGGAACCGGGGCATCGAAGTCGGAATGCCGCGAAACTCACCGAGTCAAAGCGTTTCGCCGTTTGCGGAACAAGTCTGATGTTAAACAAGTAGCAGAAGCATACATGCTCAAGAGGGATCACCCGAAATTCAAAGGCAACTGAATTTCGGCAACTGGGGCATCGAAGTCGAAATGCCGTGAAACTCATCGAGGCAAAGCGTTTCGCCGTTTGTGGAAGAAGTCTGATGTAGAACAAGTAGCAGAAGACTACATGCTCAAGAGGGATCACCCGAAATTCAAAGGCAACTGAATTTCGGCAACCGAGGCATCGAGGTCGGAATCTGGCAGAACTCACCGAGGCAAAGTGTTTCGCCGTTTGAGGAAGAAGTCTGATGTACAACAAGTAGCAGAAGCATACATGCTCAAGAGGGATCACCCGAAATTCAAAGGCAACTGAATTTCAGTAACCGGGGCATCGAAGTCGGAATGCGGCGAAACTCAGCGAGGCAAAGTGTTTCGCCGTTTGAGGAAGAAGTCTGATGTAGAACAAGTAGCAGAAGCATACATGCTCAAGAGGGATCACCCGAAATTCAAAGGCAACTGAATTTCGGCAACCAGGGCATCGAAGGCGGAATGCCGCCAAACTCACCGAGGTAAAGCGTTTCGCCGTTTGCAAAACATGTCTGATGTTAAGCAAGTAGTAGAAGCATACATGCTCAAGAGGGATCACCCGAAATTCAAAGGCAACCGAATTTCGGCATCCGGGGCATCGAAGTCGGAATGCCGCGAAAGTCACCGAGTCAAAGTGTTTCGCCGTTTGTGGAAGAAAGTCTGATGTAGAACAAGTAGGAGAAGCGTACATGCTCAAGAGGGATCACCCGAAATTCAAAGGCAACAGAATTTCAGGAACCGGGGAATCGAAGTCGGAATGCCGCGAAACTCACCGAGTCAAAGCATTTCGCCGTTTGCGGAAGAAGTCTGATGTAGAACAAGTAGCATAAGAATACATGCTCAAGAGGGATCACCCGAATTTCTAAGGCAATTGAATTTCGGCAACCGGGGCATCGAAGTAGGAATGCGGCGAAACTCAGCGAGTCAAAGCGTTTCGCCGTTTGCGGAAGAAGCCTGATGTAGAACAAGTAGCAGAAGCATACATGCTCAAGAGGGATCATCCAAAATTCAAAGGCAACTGAATTTCGGCAACCGGAGCATCGAAGGCGGAATGCCGCGAAACTCACCGAGTCAAAGCGTTTCGCCCTTTGCGGAAGATGTCTGATGTAGAACAAGTAGCGGAAGCATACAAGCTCAAGACGGATCACCCAAAATTGAAAGGAAACTGAATTTCGGCAATCGGGGCATCGAAGCCGGAATGCCGCGAAACTCACCGAGTCAAAGCGTTTCGCCGTTTGCAGAAGAAGTCTGATGTAGAACAAGTAGCAGAAGCATACATGCTCAAGAGGGATGACCCGAAATTTAAAGGCAACTGAATTTCGGCAACCGGGGCATCGAAGTCGGAATGCCGCGAAACTCACCGAGTCAAAGCGTTCGCCGTTTGCGAAAGAAGTCTGATGTAGACCAAGTAGCAGAAGCATACATGCTCAAAAGGGATCACCCAAAATTCAAAGGCAACTGAATTTCGGCAACCGGGGCATCGAAAGCGGAATGCCGCGAAACTCACCGAGTCAAAGCGTTTCGCTGTTTGCGGAAGAAGTGTCATGTACAACAAGTAGCAGAAGCATACATGCTCAAGAGGGATCACCCGAAATTCAAAGGCAACTGAATTTCGGCAACCGGGGCATCGAAGTCGGAATGCCGCGAAACTCACCGAGTCAAAGCGTTCGCCGTTTGCGGAAGAAGTCTGATGTAGACCAAGTAGCAGAAGCATACATGCTCAAAAGGGATCACCCGAAATTCAAAGGCAACTGAATTTCGGCAACCGGGGCATCGAAGGCGGAATGCCGCGAAACTCACCGAGTCAAAGCGTTTCGCCGTTTGCGGAAGAAGTGTCATGTACAACAAGTAGCAGAAGCATACATGCTCAAGAGGGATCACCCGAAATTCAAAGGCAACTGAATTTTGGCAACTGGGGCATCGAGGTCGGAATGCCGCGAAACTCACCGAGTCAAAGCGTTCGCCGTTTGCGGAAGACGTCTGATGTAGACCAAGTAGCAGAAGGATACATGCTCAAGAGGGATCACCGGAAATTCAAAGGCAACTGAATTTTGGCAACCGGGGCATCGAAGGAGGAATGCCGCCAAACTCACCGAGGTAAAGCGTTTCGCCGTTTGCAAAACATGTCTGATGTTAAGCAAGTAGCAGAAGCATACATGCTCAAGAGGGATCACCCGAAATTCAAAGGCAACTGAATTTCGGCATCCGGGGCATCGAAGTCGGAATGCCGCGAAAGTCACCGAGTCAAAGTGTTTCGCCGTTTGTGGAAGAAAGTCTGATGTAGAACAAGTAGGAGAAGCGTACATGCTCAAGAAGGATCACCCGAAATTCAAAGGCAACTGAATTTCAGGAACCGGGGCATCGAAGTCGGAATGCCGCGAAACTCACCGAGTCAAAGCGTTCGCCGTTTGCGGAAGAAGTCTGATGTAGACCAAGTAGCAGAAGCATACATGCTCAAAAGGGATCACCCGAAATTCAAAGGCAACTGAATTTCGACAACCGGGGCATCGAAAGCGGAATGCCGCGAAACTCACCGAGTCAAAGCGTTTCACTGTTTGCAGAAGAAGTGTCATGTACAACAAGTAGCAGAAGCATACATGCTCAAGAGGGATCACCCGAAATTCAAAGGCAACTGAATTTCGGCAACCGGGGAATCGAAGTCGGAATGCCGCGAAACTCACCGAGTCAAAGCATTTCGCCGTTTGCGGAAGAAGTCTGATGTAGAACAAGTAGCAGAAGAATACATGCTCAAGAGGGATCACCCGAATTTCTAAGGCAATTGAATTTCGGCAACCGGGGCATCGAAGTAGGAATGCGGCGAAACTCAGCGAGTCAAAGCGTTTCGCCGTTTGCGGAAGAAGCCTGATGTAGAACAAGTAGCAGAAGCATACATGCTCAAGAGGGATCATCCAAAATTCAAAGGCAACTGAATTTCGGCAACCGGAGAGTCGAAGGCGGAATGCCGCGAAACTCACCGAGTCAAAGCATTTCGCCCTTTGCGGAAGATGTCTGATGTACAACAAGTAGCGGAAGCATACAAGCTCAAGACGGATCACCCAAAATTGAAAGGAAACTGAATTTCGGCAATCGGGGCATCGAAGCCGGAATGCCACGAAACTCACCGAGTCAAAGCGTTTCGCCGTTTGCAGAAGAAGTGTCATGTACAACAAGTAGCAGAAGCATACATGCTCAAGAGGGATCACCCGAAATTCAAAGGCAACTGAATTTCGGCAACCGGGGCATCGAAGTCGGATTGCCGCGAAACTCACCGAATCAAAGCGTTCGCCGTTTGCAGAAGAAGTCTGATGTAGACCAAGTAGCAGAAGCATACATGCTCAGAAGGGATCACTCGAAATTCAATGGCAACTGAATTTCGGCAACTAGGGCATCGAAGTCGGAATGCCGCGAAACTCATCGAGGCAAAGCGTTTAATCGTTTGCGGAAGAAGTTTGATGTAGAACATGTAGCGGAAGCATACATGCTCAAGAGGGATCACCTGAAATTCAAAGGCAACTGAATTTCAGTAACCGGGGCATCGAAGTCGGAATGCGGCGAAACTCAGCGAGTCAAAGCGTTTCGCCGTTTGCGGAAGAAGCCTGATGTAGAACAAGTAGCAGAAGCATACATGCTCAAGAGGGATCATCCGAAATTCAAAGGCAACTGAATTTCGGCAACCGGGGCATCGAAGGCGGAATGCAGCGAAACTGACCGAGTCAAAGTGTTTCGCCCTTTGCGGAAGATGTCTGATGTAGAACAAGTAGCGGAAGCATACAAGCTCAAGAGGGATCACCCAAAATTCAAAGGCAACTGAATTTCGGCAACCGGGGCATCGAAGTCGGAATGCCGCGAAACTCACCGAGTCAAAGCGTTTCGCCGTTTGCGGAAAAGTCTGATGTAGAACAAGTAGCAAAGGCATACATGCACAAGAGGGATCACCCGAAATTCAAAGGCAACTGAATTTCGGCAACCGGGGCATCGAAGTCGAAATGCCGCGAAACTCACCGAGTCAAAGCGTTTCGCTGTTTGCGGAAGAAGTCTGATGTAGAACAAGTAGGAGAAGCATACATGCTCAAGAGGGATGACCCGAAATTCAAAGGCAACTAAATTTCGGCAACCGGGGCATCGAAGTCGGAATGCCGCGAAACTCACCGAGTCAAAGCGTTTCGCTGTTTGCGGAAGAACTCTGATGTAGAACACGTAGCAGAAGCATACATGCTCAAGAGGGATCACCTGAAATTCAAAGACAACTGAATTTCGGCAACCGGGGCATCGAAGTCGGAATGCCATGAAACTCACCGAGTCAAAGCGTTTCGCCGTTTGCGGAAGCAATTCTGATGTACAACAAGTAGCAAAAGCATACATGCTCAAAAGGGATCCCCCGAAATTCATAGGCAACTAAATTTCGGCAACGGGGCATCGAAGTAGGAATGCCGCAAAACTCACCGAGTCAAAGCGTTTCTCCATTTGTGGAAGAAAGTCTGATGTAGAACAAGTAGCAGAAGCATACATGCTCAATAGGGATCACCGGAAATTCATAGGCAACTGAATTTCAGCAATCGGGGCATCAAAGTCGAAATGCCGCGAAACTCACCGAGTCAAAGCGTTTCGCCTTTTGTGAAAGAACTCTGATGTAGAACACGTAGCAGAAACATACATGCTGAAGAGGGATGACCCGACATTTATAGGCAACTGAATTTCGGTAACCGGGGCATCGAGGGCGGCATCTTGCGAAACTCACCGAGGCAAAGCGTTCGCCGTTTGCGGAAGAAGTCTGATGTAGACCAAGTAGCAGAAGCATACATGCTCAAGAGGGATCACCTGAAATTCAAAGGCAACTGAATTTCGGCAACCGGGGCATCGAAGTCGGAATGCCACGAAACTCACCGAGTCAAAGCGTTTCGCCGTTTGCGGAAGCAATTCTGATGTACAACAAGTAGCAGAAGCATACATGCTCAAAAGGGATCCCCCGAAATTCATAGGCAACTAAATTTCGGCAACGGGGCATCGAAGTAGGAATGCCGCGAAACTCACCGAGTCAAAGCGTTTCTCCATTTTTGGAAGAAAGTCTGATGTAGAACAAGTAGCAGAGGCATACATGCTCAAGAGGGATCACCGGAAATTCATAGGCAACTGAATTTCAGCAATCGGGGCATCAAAGTCGAAATGCCGCGAAACTCACCGAGTCAAAGCGTTTCGCCTTTTGCGAAAGAACTCTGATGTAGAACACGTAGCAGAAACATACATGCTGAAGAGGGATGACCCGAAATTTATAGGCAACTGAATTTCGGTAACAGGGGCATCGAGGGCGGAATCTTGCGAAACTCACCGAGGCAAAGCGTTTGGCCGTTTGCGGAAGAAGTCTGATGTAGAACAACTAGCAGAAGAATACATACTCAAGAGGGATCATCCGAAATTCAAAGGCAACTGCATTTCGGCAACCGAGATATCGAAGTCGGAATGCCACGAACTCACCAAGTCAAAGCGTTTCGCCGTTTGCGGAAGAAGTCTGATGTAGAACAATAGCAGAAGCATACATGCTCAAGAGGGATCACCCGAAATTCAATGGCAACTGAATTTTGACATCCGGAGCATCGAAGTCGGAATGCCGCGAAACTCAGCGAGTCAAAGCGTTTCTCCGTTTGCGGAACAAGTCTGATGTAGAACAAGTAGCAGAAGAATACCTGCTCAAGAGGGATCACCCGAAATTAAAAGGCAACTTCAGTCCGGCAACCGGGACATCGAATTCGGAATGCCGCGAAACTCACCGAGGCAGCGTTTCGCCGTTTGCAGAAAAGTCTGATGTAGAACAAGTAGCAAAGGCATACATGCACAAGAGGGATCACCCGAAATTCAAAGGCAACTGAATTTCGGCAACCGGGGCATGGAAGTCGAAATGCCGCGAAAGTCACCGAGTCAAAGCGTTTTGCTGTTTGCGGAAGAAGTCTGATGTAGAACAAGTAGTAGAAGCATACATGCTCAAGAGGGATCACCCGAAATTCAAAGGCAACTAAATTTCGGCAACCGGGGCATCGAAGTCGGAATGCCGCGAAACACACCGAGTCAAAGCGTTTCGCCGTTTGCGGAAGCAATTCTGATGTACAACAAGTAGCAGAAGCATACATGCTCAAAAGGGATCCCCCGAAATTCAAAGGCAACTGAATTTCGGCAACCGGGGCATCGAAGTCGGAATGCCACGAAACTCACCGAGTCAAAGCGTTTCGCCGTTTGCGGAAGCAATTCTGATGTACAACAAGTAGCAGAAGCATACATGCTCAAAAGGGATCCCCCGAAATTCATAGGCAACTAAATTTCGGCAACGGGGCATCGAAGTAGGAATGCCGCGAAACTCACCGAGTCAAAGCGTTTCTCCATTTGTGGAAGAAAGTCTGATGTAGAACAAGTAGCAGAAGCATACATGCTCAAGAGGGATCCCTCGAAATTCAAAGGAAACTGAATTACGGCAACCGGGGCATCAAAGTCGGAATGCCGCGAAACTCACGGAGTCAAAGCGTTTCGCCTTTTGCGAAAGAACTCTGATGTAGAACACGTAGCAGAAACATACATGCTGAAGAGGGATGACCCGAAATTTATAGGCAACTGAATTTCGGTAACCGGGGCATCGAGGGCGGAATCTTGCGAAACTCACCGAGGCAAAGCGTTTCGCCGTTTGCGGAAGAAGTCTGATGTAGAACAACTAACAGAAGAATACATGCTCAAGAGGGATCATCTGAAATTCAAAGGCAACTGCATTTCGGCTACCGAGGTATCGAAGTCGGAATGACATGAAACTCAGTGAGTCAAAGCGTTTCGCCGTTTGCGGAAGAAGTCTGATGTAGAACAAGTAGCAGAAGAATACATGCTCAAGAGGGATCACCCGAAATTAAAAGGCAACTTCAGTCCGGCAACCGGGACATCGAATTCGGAATGCCGCGAAACTCACCGAGGCAGCGTTTCGCCGTTTGCAGAAAAGTCTAATGTAGAACAAGTAGCAAAGGCATACATGCACAAGAGGGATCGCCCGAAATTCAAAGGCAACTGAATTTCGGCAACCGGGGCATGGAAGTCGAAATGCCGCGAAAGTCACCGAGTCAAAGCGTTTTGCTGTTTGCGGAAGAAGTCTGATGTAGAACAAATAGTAGAAGCATACATGCTCAAGAGGGATCACCCGAAATTAAAAGGCAACTTCAGTCCGGCAACCGGGGCATCGAATTCGGAATGCCGCAAAACTCACCGAGGCAAAGCGTTTCGCCGTTTGCGGAAAAGTCTGATGTAGAACAAGTAGCAAAGGCATACATGCACAAGAGGGATCACCCGAAATTCAAAGGCAACTGAATTTCGGCAACCGGGGCATCGAAGTCGAAATGCCGCGAAACTCACCGAGTCAAAGCGTTTCGCTGTTTGCGGAAGAACTCTGATGTAGAACACGTAGCAGAAGCATACATGCTCAAGAAGGATCACCTGAAATTCAAAGGCAACTGAATTTCGGCAACCGGGGTATCGAAGTCGGAATGCCACGAAACACACCGAGGCAAAGCGTTTCGCCGTTTGCGGAAGAAGTCTGATGTAGAACAACTAGCAGAAGAATACATGCTCAAGAGGGATCATCCGAAATTCAAAGGCAACTGCATTTCGGCTACCGAGGTATCGAAGTCGGAATGACATGAAACTCAGTGAGTCAAAGCGTTTCGCCGTTTGCGGAAGAAGTCTGATGTAGAACAAGTAGCAGAAGAATACATGCTCAAGAGGGATCACCCGAAATTAAAAGGCAACTTCAGTCCGGCAACCGGGGCATCAAAGTCGAAATGCCGCGAAACTCACCGAGTCAAAGCGTTTCGCCTTTTGTGAAAGAACTCTGATGTAGAACACGTAGCAGAAACATACATGCTGAAGAGGGATGACCCGAAATTTATAGGCAACTGAATTTCGGTAACCGGGGCATCGAGGGCGGAATCTTGCGAAACTCACCGAGGCAAAGCGTTTCGCCGTTTGCGGAAGAAGTCTGATGTAGAACAACTAGCAGAAGAATACATGCTCAAGAGGGATCATCCAAAATTCAAAGGCAACTGCATTTCGGCTACCGAGGTATCGAAGTCGGAATGACATGAAACTTAGTGAGTCAAAGCGTTTCGCCGTTTGCGGAAGAAGTCTGATGTAGAACAAGTAGCAGAAGAATACATGCTCAAGAGGGATCACCCGAAATTAAAAGGCAACTTCAGTCCGGCAACCGGGGCATCGAATTCGGAATGCCGCAAAACTAACCGAGGCAAAGCGTTTCGCCGTTTGCGGAAAAGTCTGATGTAGAACAAGTAGCAAAGGCATACATGCACAAGAGGGATCACCCGAAATTCAAAGGCAACTGAATTTCGGCAACCGGGGCATGGAAGTCGAAATGCCGCGAAAGTCACCGAGTCAAAGCGTTTTGCTGTTTGCGGAAGAAGTCTGATGTAGAACAAGTAGTAGAAGCATACATGCTCAAGAGGGATCACCCGAAATTCAAAGGCAACTAAATTTCGGCAACCAGGGCATCGAAGTCGGAATGCCGCGAAACTCACCGAGTCAAAGCGTTTCACTGTTTGCGGAAGAACTCTGATGTAGAACACGTAGTAGAAGCATACATGCTCAAGAGGGATCACCTGAAATTCAAAGGCAACTGAATTTCGGCAACCGGGGCATCGAAGTCGGAATGCCACGAAACTCACCGAGTCAAAGCGTTTCGCCGTTTGCGGAAGCAATTCTGATGTACAACAAGTAGCAGAAGCATACATGCTCAAAAGGGATCCCCCGAAATTCATAGGCAACTAAATTTCGGCAACGGGGCATCGAAGTAGGAATGCCGCGAAACTCACCGAGTCAAAGCGTTTCTCCATTTGTGGAAGAAAGTCTGATGTAGAACAAGTAGCAGAAGCATACATGCTCAAGAGGGATCACCGGAAATTCATAGGCAACTGAATTTCAGCAATCGGGGCATCAAAGTCGAAATGCCGCGAAACTCACCGAGTCAAAGCGTTTCGCCTTTTGTGAAAGAACTCTGATGTAGAACACGTAGCAGAAACATACATGCTGAAGAGGGATGACCCGACATTTATAGGCAACTGAATTTCGGTAACCGGGGCATCGAGGGCGGCATCTTGCGAAACTCACCGAGGCAAAGCGTTCGCCGTTTGCGGAAGAAGTCTGATGTAGACCAAGTAGCAGAAGCATACATGCTCAAGAGGGATCACCTGAAATTCAAAGGCAACTGAATTTCGGCAACCGGGGCATCGAAGTCGGAATGCCACGAAACTCACCGAGTCAAAGCGTTTCGCCGTTTGCGGAAGCAATTCTGATGTACAACAAGTAGCAGAAGCATACATGCTCAAAAGGGATCCCCCGAAATTCATAGGCAACTAAATTTCGGCAACGGGGCATCGAAGTAGGAATGCCGCGAAACTCACCCAGTCAAAGCGTTTCTCCATTTTTGGAAGAAAGTCTGATGTAGAACAAGTAGCAGAGGCATACATGCTCAAGAGGGATCACCGGAAATTCATAGGCAACTGAATTTCAGCAATCGGGGCATCAAAGTCGAAATGCCGCGAAACTCACCGAGTCAAAGCGTTTCGCCTTTTGCGAAAGAACTCTGATGTAGAACACGTAGCAGAAACATACATGCTGAAGAGGGATGACCCGAAATTTATAGGCAACTGAATTTCGGTAACCGGGGCATCGAGGGCGGAATCTTGCGAAACTCACCGAGGCAAAGCGTTTGGCCGTTTGCGGAAGAAGTCTGATGTAGAACAACTAGCAGAAGAATACATACTCAAGAGGGATCATCCGAAATTCAAAGGCAACTGCATTTCGGCAACCGAGATATCGAAGTCGGAATGACATCAAACTCAGTGAGTCAAAGCGTTTCGCCGTTTGTGGAAGAAGTCTGATGTAGAACAAGTAGCAGAAGAATACATGCTCAAGAGGGATCACCCGAAATTAAAAGGCAACTTCATTCTGGCAACCGGGGCATCGAATTCGGAATGCCGCGAAACTCACCGAGGCAAAGCGTTTCGCCGTTTGCGGAAAAGTCTGATGTAGAACAAGTAGCAAAGGCATACATGCACAAGAGGGATCACCCGAAATTCAAAGGCAACTGAATTTCGGCAACCGGGGCATCGAAGTCGAAATGCCGCGACACTCACCGAGTCAAAGCGTCTCGCTGTTTGCGGAAGAAGTCTGATGTAGAACAAGTAGTAGAAGCATACATGCTCAAGAGGGATGACCCGAAATTCGAAGGCAACTAAATTTCGGTAACCGGGGCATCGAAGTCGAAATGCCGCGAAACTCACCGAGTCAAAGCGTTTCGCCGTTTGCAGAAGAAGTCTGATGTAGAACAAGTAGCAGAAGCTTACATGATCAAGAGGGATCACCCGAAATTCAAAAGCAACTGAATTTCAGCAACCAAGGCATCAAAGTCAGAATGCGGCGAAACTCAGCGAGTCAAAGCGTTTCGCCATTTGCGGAAGAAGTCTGATGTAGAACAAGTAGCAGAAGCTTACATGCTCAAGAGGCAACTGAATTTCGGGAACCGGGGCATCGAAGTTGGAATGCCGCAAAACTCACTGAGTCAAAGCGTTTCGCCGTTTGCTGAAGAAGTCTGATGTAGAAAAAGTAGCAGAAGCATACATGCTCAAGAGGCATCACCCAAAATACAAAGGTAATTGAATTTCGGCAACCAGGGCATCGAAGTCGGAATCTCGCGAAACTCATCGAGGCAAAGCGTTTCGCCGTTTGAGGAAGAAGTCTGATGTAGAACAAGTAGCAGAAGCATACATGCTCAAGAGGGATCACCCGAATTTCAAAGCCAACTGAATTTCGGCAACCGGGGCATCGAAGTCGGAATGCCACGAACTCACCAAGTCAAAGCGTTTCGCCGTTTGCGGAAGAAGTCTGATGTAGAACAATAGCAGAAGCATACATGCTCAAGAGGGATCACCCGAAATTCAATGGCAACTGAATTTCGACATCCGGAGCATCGAAGTCGGAATGCCGCGAAACTCAGCGAGTCAAAGCGTTTCTCCGTTTGCGGAACAAGTCTGATGTAGAACAAGTAGCAGAAGAATACCTGCTCAAGAGGGATCACCCGAAATTAAAAGGCAACTTCAGTCCGGCAACCGGGACATCGAATTCGGAATGTCGCGAAACTCACCGAGGCAGCGTTTCGCCGTTTGCAGAAAAGTCTGATGTAGAACAAGTAGCAAAGGCATACATGCACAAGAGGGATCACCCGAAATTCAAAGGCAACTGAATTTCGGCAACCGGGGCATGGAAGTCGAAATGCCGCGAAAGTCACCGAGTCAAAGCGTTTTGCTGTTTGCGGAAGAAGTCTGATGTAGAACAAGTAGTAGAAGCATACATGCTCAAGAGGGATCACCCGAAATTCAAAGGCAACTAAATTTCGGCAACCGGGGCATCGAAGTCGCAATGCCGCGAACCTCACCGAGGCAAAGCGTTTCGCCGTTTGCGGAAGAAGTCTGATGTAGAACAACTAGCAGAAGAATACATGCTCAAGAGGGATCATCCGAAATTCAAAGGCAACTGAATTTCGGCAACCGGGGCATGGAAGTCGAAATGCCGCGAAAGTCACCGAGTCAAAGCGTTTTGCTGTTTGCGGAAGAAGTCTGATGTAGAACAAGTAGTAGAAGCATACATGCTCAAGAGGGATCACCCGAAATTCAAAGGCAACTAAATTTCGGCAACCGGGGCATCGAAGTCGGAATGCCGCGAAACTCACCGAGTCAAAGCGTTTTGCCGTTTGCGGAAGCAATTCTGATGTACAACAAGTAGCAGAAGCATACATGCTCAAAAGGGATCCCCCGAAATTCAAAGGCAACTGAATTTCGGCAACCGGGGCATCGAAGTCGGAATGCCACGAAACTCACCGAGTCAAAGCGTTTCGCCGTTTGCGGAAGCAATTCTGATGTACAACAAGTAGCAGAAGCATACATGCTCAAAAGGGATCCCCCGAAATTCATAGGCAACTAAATTTCGGCAACGGGGCATCGAAGTAGGAATGCCGCGAAACTCACCGAGTCAAAGCGTTTCTCCATTTGTGGAAGAAAGTCTGATGTAGAACAAGTAGCAGAAGCATACATGCTCAAGAGGGATCCCTCGAAATTCAAAGGAAACTGAATTACGGCAACCGGGGCATCAAAGTCGGAATGCCGCGAAACTCACGGAGTCAAAGCGTTTCGCCTTTTGCGAAAGAACTCTGATGTAGAACACGTAGCAGAAACATACATGCTGAAGAGGGATGACCCGAAATTTATAGGCAACTGAATTTCGGTAACCGGGGCATCGAGGGCGGAATCTTGCGAAACTCACCGAGGCAAAGCGTTTCGCCGTTTGCGGAAGAAGTCTGATGTAGAACAACTAACAGAAGAATACATGCTCAAGAGGGATCATCTGAAATTCAAAGGCAACTGCATTTCGGCTACCGAGGTATCGAAGTCGGAATGACATGAAACTCAGTGAGTCAAAGCGTTTCGCCGTTTGCGGAAGAAGTCTGATGTAGAACAAGTAGCAGAAGAATACATGCTCAAGAGGGATCACCCGAAATTAAAAGGCAACTTCAGTCCGGCAACCGGGACATCGAATTCGGAATGCCGCGAAACTCACCGAGGCAGCGTTTCGCCGTTTGCAGAAAAGTCTAATGTAGAACAAGTAGCAAAGGCATACATGCACAAGAGGGATCGCCCGAAATTCAAAGGCAACTGAATTTCGGCAACCGGGGCATGGAAGTCGAAATGCCGCGAAAGTCACCGAGTCAAAGCGTTTTGCTGTTTGCGGAAGAAGTCTGATGTAGAACAAATAGTAGAAGCATACATGCTCAAGAGGGATCACCCGAAATTAAAAGGCAACTTCAGTCCGGCAACCGGGGCATCGAATTCGGAATGCCGCAAAACTCACCGAGGCAAAGCGTTTCGCCGTTTGCGGAAAAGTCTGATGTAGAACAAGTAGCAAAGGCATACATGCACAAGAGGGATCACCCGAAATTCAAAGGCAACTGAATTTCGGCAACCGGGGCATCGAAGTCGAAATGCCGCGAAACTCACCGAGTCAAAGCGTTTCGCTGTTTGCGGAAGAACTCTGATGTAGAACACGTAGCAGAAGCATACATGCTCAAGAAGGATCACCTGAAATTCAAAGGCAACTGAATTTCGGCAACCGGGGTATCGAAGTCGGAATGCCACGAAACACACCGAGGCAAAGCGTTTCGCCGTTTGCGGAAGAAGTCTGATGTAGAACAACTAGCAGAAGAATACATGCTCAAGAGGGATCATCCGAAATTCAAAGGCAACTGCATTTCGGCTACCGAGGTATCGAAGTCGGAATGACATGAAACTCAGTGAGTCAAAGCGTTTCGCCGTTTGCGGAAGAAGTCTGATGTAGAACAAGTAGCAGAAGAATACATGCTCAAGAGGGATCACCCGAAATTAAAAGGCAACTTCAGTCCGGCAACCGGGGCATCAAAGTCGAAATGCCGCGAAACTCACCGAGTCAAAGCGTTTCGCCTTTTGTGAAAGAACTCTGATGTAGAACACGTAGCAGAAACATACATGCTGAAGAGGGATGACCCGAAATTTATAGGCAACTGAATTTCGGTAACCGGGGCATCGAGGGCGGAATCTTGCGAAACTCACCGAGGCAAAGCGTTTCGCCGTTTGCGGAAGAAGTCTGATGTAGAACAACTAGCAGAAGAATACATGCTCAAGAGGGATCATCCAAAATTCAAAGGCAACTGCATTTCGGCTACCGAGGTATCGAAGTCGGAATGACATGAAACTCAGTGAGTCAAAGCGTTTCGCCGTTTGCGGAAGAAGTCTGATGTAGAACAAGTAGCAGAAGAATACATGCTCAAGAGGGATCACCCGAAATTAAAAGGCAACTTCAGTCCGGCAACCGGGACATCGAATTCGGAATGCCGCGAAACTCACCGAGGCAGCGTTTCGCCGTTTGCAGAAAAGTCTAATGTAGAACAAGTAGCAAAGGCATACATGCACAAGAGGGATCACCCGAAATTCAAAGGCAACTGAATTTCGGCAACCGGGGCATCGAAGTCGAAATGCTGCGAAACTCACCGAGTCAAAGCGTTTCGCTGTTTGCGGAAGAACTCTGATGTAGAACACGTAGCAGAAGCATACATGCTCAAGAAGGATCACCTGAAATTCAAAGGCAAATGAATTTCGGCAACCGGGGCATCGAAGTCGGAATGCCACGAAACACACCGAGTCAAAGCGTTTTGCCGTTTGCGGAAGCAATTCTGATGTACAACAAGTAGCAGAAGCATACATGCTCAAAAGGGATCCCCCGAAATTCATAGGCAACTAAATTTCGGCAACGGGGCATCGATGTAGGAATGCCGCGAAACTCACCGAGTCAAAGCGTTTCTCCATTTGTGGAAGAAAGTCTGATGTAGAACAAGTAGGAGAAGCATACATGCTCAAGAGGGATCACCGGAAATTCATAGGCAACTGAATTTCAGCAATCGGGGCATCAAAGTCGAAATGCCGCGAAACTCACCGAGTCAAAGCGTTTCGCCTTTTGTGAAAGAACTCTGATGTAGAACACGTAGCAGAAACATACATGCTGAAGAGGGATGACCCGAAATTTATAGGCAACTGAATTTCGGTAACCGGGGCATCGAGGGCGGAATCTTGCGAAACTCACCGAGGCAAAGCGTTTCGCCGTTTGCGGAAGAAGTCTGATGTAGAACAACTAGCAGAAGAATACATGCTCAAGAGGGATCATCCGAAATTCAAAGGCAACTGCATTTCGGCTACCGAGGTATCGAAGTCGGAATGACATGAAACTCAGTGAGTCAAAGCGTTTCGCCGTTTGCGGAAGAAGTCTGATGTAGAACAAGTAGCAGAAGAATACATGCTCAAGAGGGATCACCCGAAATTAAAAGGCAACTTCAGTCCGGCAACCGGGGCATCGAATTCGGAATGCCGCAAAACTAACCGAGGCAAAGCGTTTCGCCGTTTGCGGAAAAGTCTGATGTAGAACAAGTAGCAAAGGCATACATGCACAAGAGGGATCACCCGAAATTCAAAGGCAACTGAATTTCGGCAACCGGGGCATGGAAGTCGAAATGCCGCGAAAGTCACCGAGTCAAAGCGTTTTGCTGTTTGCGGAAGAAGTCTGATGTAGAACAAGTAGTAGAAGCATACATGCTCAAGAGGGATCACCCGAAATTCAAAGGCAACTAAATTTCGGCAACCGGGGCATCGAAGTCGGAATGCCGGGAAACTCACCGAGTCAAAGCGTTTCAACGTTTGCGGAAGCAATTCTTATGTAGAACAAGTACTAGAAGCATACAGGCTCAAGAGGGATCCCCCGAAATTCATAGGCAACTGAAATTCGGCAACCGGGGCATCGAATTCGGAATGCCGCGAAACTCTCCGAGTCAAAGCGTTTCGCCGTTTGCGGAAAAGTCTGATGTAGAACAAGTAGCAAAGGCATACATGCACAAGAGGGATCACCCGAAATTCAAAGGCAACTGAATTTCGGCAACCGGGACATCGAAGTCGAAATGCCGCGAAACTCACCGAGTCAAAGCGTTTCGCTGTTTGCGGAAGAAGTCTGATGTAGAACAAGTAGCTGAAGCATACATGCTCAAGAGGGATAACCCGAAATTCAAAGGCAACTAAAGTTCGGCAACCGGGGCATCGAAGTTGGAATGCCGCGAAATTCACCGAGTCAAAGCGTTTCGCCGTTTGCAGAAGAAGTTTGATGTAGAACAAGTAGCAGAAGCATACATGCTCAAGAGGGATCACCTGAAATTCATTGGCAACTGAATTTCGGCAACCGGGCCATCAAAGTTGGAAGGCCGCGAAACTCACCGAGTCAAAGCGTTTCGCCTTTTGCGGAACAAGTCTGATGTAGAACAAGTAGCAGAAGCATACATGCTCAAGAGGGATCCCTCGAAATTCAAAGGAAACTGAATTACGGCAACTGGGGCATCAAAGTCGGAATGCCGCGAAACTCACCGAGTCAAAGCGTTTCGCCGTTTGCGGAAGAAGTCTGATGTAGAACAAGTAGCAGAAGCATACATGGTCAAGAGGGATCACCTGAAATTCAAAGACAACTGAATTTCGGCAACCGGGGCATCGAAGTCGGAATGCCATGAAACTCACCGAGTCAAAGCGTTTCGCCGTTTGCGGAAGCAATTCTGATGTACAACAAGTAGCAAAAGCATACATGCTCAAAAGGGATCCCCCGAAATTCATAGGCAACTAAATTTCGGCAACGGGGCATCGAAGTAGGAATGCCGCAAAACTCACCGAGTCAAAGCGTTTCTCCATTTGTGGAAGAAAGTCTGATGTAGAACAAGTAGCAGAAGCATACATGCTCAATAGGGATCACCGGAAATTCATAGGCAACTGAATTTCAGCAATCGGGGCATCAAAGTCGAAATGCCGCGAAACTCACCGAGTCAAAGCGTTTCGCCTTTTGTGAAAGAACTCTGATGTAGAACACGTAGCAGAAACATACATGCTGAAGAGGGATGACCCGACATTTATAGGCAACTGAATTTCGGTAACCGGGGCATCGAGGGCGGCATCTTGCGAAACTCACCGAGGCAAAGCGTTCGCCGTTTGCGGAAGAAGTCTGATGTAGACCAAGTAGCAGAAGCATACATGCTCAAGAGGGATCACCTGAAATTCAAAGGCAACTGAATTTCGGCAACCGGGGCATCGAAGTCGGAATGCCACGAAACTCACCGAGTCAAAGCGTTTCGCCGTTTGCGGAAGCAATTCTGATGTACAACAAGTAGCAGAAGCATACATGCTCAAAAGGGATCCCCCGAAATTCATAGGCAACTAAATTTCGGCAACGGGGCATCGAAGTAGGAATGCCGCGAAACTCACCGAGTCAAAGCGTTTCTCCATTTTTGGAAGAAAGTCTGATGTAGAACAAGTAGCAGAGGCATACATGCTCAAGAGGGATCACCGGAAATTCATAGGCAACTGAATTTCAGCAATCGGGGCATCAAAGTCGAAATGCCGCGAAACTCACCGAGTCAAAGCGTTTCGCCTTTTGCGAAAGAACTCTGATGTAGAACACGTAGCAGAAACATACATGCTGAAGAGGGATGACCCGAAATTTATAGGCAACTGAATTTCGGTAACAGGGGCATCGAGGGCGGAATCTTGCGAAACTCACCGAGGCAAAGCGTTTGGCCGTTTGCGGAAGAAGTCTGATGTAGAACAACTAGCAGAAGAATACATACTCAAGAGGGATCATCCGAAATTCAAAGGCAACTGCATTTCGGCAACCGAGATATCGAAGTCGGAATGCCACGAACTCACCAAGTCAAAGCGTTTCGCCGTTTGCGGAAGAAGTCTGATGTAGAACAATAGCAGAAGCATACATGCTCAAGAGGGATCACCCGAAATTCAATGGCAACTGAATTTTGACATCCGGAGCATCGAAGTCGGAATGCCGCGAAACTCAGCGAGTCAAAGCGTTTCTCCGTTTGCGGAACAAGTCTGATGTAGAACAAGTAGCAGAAGAATACCTGCTCAAGAGGGATCACCCGAAATTAAAAGGCAACTTCAGTCCGGCAACCGGGACATCGAATTCGGAATGCCGCGAAACTCACCGAGGCAGCGTTTCGCCGTTTGCAGAAAAGTCTGATGTAGAACAAGTAGCAAAGGCATACATGCACAAGAGGGATCACCCGAAATTCAAAGGCAACTGAATTTCGGCAACCGGGGCATGGAAGTCGAAATGCCGCGAAAGTCACCGAGTCAAAGCGTTTTGCTGTTTGCGGAAGAAGTCTGATGTAGAACAAGTAGTAGAAGCATACATGCTCAAGAGGGATCACCCGAAATTCAAAGGCAACTAAATTTCGGCAACCGGGGCATCGAAGTCGGAATGCCGCGAAACACACCGAGTCAAAGCGTTTCGCCGTTTGCGGAAGCAATTCTGATGTACAACAAGTAGCAGAAGCATACATGCTCAAAAGGGATCCCCCGAAATTCAAAGGCAACTGAATTTCGGCAACCGGGGCATCGAAGTCGGAATGCCACGAAACTCACCGAGTCAAAGCGTTTCGCCGTTTGCGGAAGCAATTCTGATGTACAACAAGTAGCAGAAGCATACATGCTCAAAAGGGATCCCCCGAAATTCATAGGCAACTAAATTTCGGCAACGGGGCATCGAAGTAGGAATGCCGCGAAACTCACCGAGTCAAAGCGTTTCTCCATTTGTGGAAGAAAGTCTGATGTAGAACAAGTAGCAGAAGCATACATGCTCAAGAGGGATCCCTCGAAATTCAAAGGAAACTGAATTACGGCAACCGGGGCATCAAAGTCGGAATGCCGCGAAACTCACGGAGTCAAAGCGTTTCGCCTTTTGCGAAAGAACTCTGATGTAGAACACGTAGCAGAAACATACATGCTGAAGAGGGATGACCCGAAATTTATAGGCAACTGAATTTCGGTAACCGGGGCATCGAGGGCGGAATCTTGCGAAACTCACCGAGGCAAAGCGTTTCGCCGTTTGCGGAAGAAGTCTGATGTAGAACAACTAACAGAAGAATACATGCTCAAGAGGGATCATCTGAAATTCAAAGGCAACTGCATTTCGGCTACCGAGGTATCGAAGTCGGAATGACATGAAACTCAGTGAGTCAAAGCGTTTCGCCGTTTGCGGAAGAAGTCTGATGTAGAACAAGTAGCAGAAGAATACATGCTCAAGAGGGATCACCCGAAATTAAAAGGCAACTTCAGTCCGGCAACCGGGACATCGAATTCGGAATGCCGCGAAACTCACCGAGGCAGCGTTTCGCCGTTTGCAGAAAAGTCTAATGTAGAACAAGTAGCAAAGGCATACATGCACAAGAGGGATCGCCCGAAATTCAAAGGCAACTGAATTTCGGCAACCGGGGCATGGAAGTCGAAATGCCGCGAAAGTCACCGAGTCAAAGCGTTTTGCTGTTTGCGGAAGAAGTCTGATGTAGAACAAATAGTAGAAGCATACATGCTCAAGAGGGATCACCCGAAATTAAAAGGCAACTTCAGTCCGGCAACCGGGGCATCGAATTCGGAATGCCGCAAAACTCACCGAGGCAAAGCGTTTCGCCGTTTGCGGAAAAGTCTGATGTAGAACAAGTAGCAAAGGCATACATGCACAAGAGGGATCACCCGAAATTCAAAGGCAACTGAATTTCGGCAACCGGGGCATCGAAGTCGAAATGCCGCGAAACTCACCGAGTCAAAGCGTTTCGCTGTTTGCGGAAGAACTCTGATGTAGAACACGTAGCAGAAGCATACATGCTCAAGAAGGATCACCTGAAATTCAAAGGCAACTGAATTTCGGCAACCGGGGTATCGAAGTCGGAATGCCACGAAACACACCGAGGCAAAGCGTTTCGCCGTTTGCGGAAGAAGTCTGATGTAGAACAACTAGCAGAAGAATACATGCTCAAGAGGGATCATCCGAAATTCAAAGGCAACTGCATTTCGGCTACCGAGGTATCGAAGTCGGAATGACATGAAACTCAGTGAGTCAAAGCGTTTCGCCGTTTGCGGAAGAAGTCTGATGTAGAACAAGTAGCAGAAGAATACATGCTCAAGAGGGATCACCCGAAATTAAAAGGCAACTTCAGTCCGGCAACCGGGGCATCAAAGTCGAAATGCCGCGAAACTCACCGAGTCAAAGCGTTTCGCCTTTTGTGAAAGAACTCTGATGTAGAACACGTAGCAGAAACATACATGCTGAAGAGGGATGACCCGAAATTTATAGGCAACTGAATTTCGGTAACCGGGGCATCGAGGGCGGAATCTTGCGAAACTCACCGAGGCAAAGCGTTTCGCCGTTTGCGGAAGAAGTCTGATGTAGAACAACTAGCAGAAGAATACATGCTCAAGAGGGATCATCCAAAATTCAAAGGCAACTGCATTTCGGCTACCGAGGTATCGAAGTCGGAATGACATGAAACTTAGTGAGTCAAAGCGTTTCGCCGTTTGCGGAAGAAGTCTGATGTAGAACAAGTAGCAGAAGAATACATGCTCAAGAGGGATCACCCGAAATTAAAAGGCAACTTCAGTCCGGCAACCGGGGCATCGAATTCGGAATGCCGCAAAACTAACCGAGGCAAAGCGTTTCGCCGTTTGCGGAAAAGTCTGATGTAGAACAAGTAGCAAAGGCATACATGCACAAGAGGGATCACCCGAAATTCAAAGGCAACTGAATTTCGGCAACCGGGGCATGGAAGTCGAAATGCCGCGAAAGTCACCGAGTCAAAGCGTTTTGCTGTTTGCGGAAGAAGTCTGATGTAGAACAAGTAGTACAAGCATACATGCTCAAGAGGGATCACCCGAAATTCAAAGGCAACTAAATTTCGGCAACCAGGGCATCGAAGTCGGAATGCCGCGAAACTCACCGAGTCAAAGCGTTTCACTGTTTGCGGAAGAACTCTGATGTAGAACACGTAGTAGAAGCATACATGCTCAAGAGGGATCACCTGAAATTCAAAGGCAACTGAATTTCGGCAACCGGGGCATCGAAGTCGGAATGCCACGAAACTCACCGAGTCAAAGCGTTTCGCCGTTTGCGGAAGCAATTCTGATGTACAACAAGTAGCAGAAGCATACATGCTCAAAAGGGATCCCCCGAAATTCATAGGCAACTAAATTTCGGCAACGGGGCATCGAAGTAGGAATGCCGCGAAACTCACCGAGTCAAAGCGTTTCTCCATTTGTGGAAGAAAGTCTGATGTAGAACAAGTAGCAGAAGCATACATGCTCAAGAGGGATCACCGGAAATTCATAGGCAACTGAATTTCAGCAATCGGGGCATCAAAGTCGAAATGCCGCGAAACTCACCGAGTCAAAGCGTTTCGCCTTTTGTGAAAGAACTCTGATGTAGAACACGTAGCAGAAACATACATGCTGAAGAGGGATGACCCGACATTTATAGGCAACTGAATTTCGGTAACCGGGGCATCGAGGGCGGCATCTTGCGAAACTCACCGAGGCAAAGCGTTCGCCGTTTGCGGAAGAAGTCTGATGTAGACCAAGTAGCAGAAGCATACATGCTCAAGAGGGATCACCTGAAATTCAAAGGCAACTGAATTTCGGCAACCGGGGCATCGAAGTCGGAATGCCACGAAACTCACCGAGTCAAAGCGTTTCGCCGTTTGCGGAAGCAATTCTGATGTACAACAAGTAGCAGAAGCATACATGCTCAAAAGGGATCCCCCGAAATTCATAGGCAACTAAATTTCGGCAACGGGGCATCGAAGTAGGAATGCCGCGAAACTCACCCAGTCAAAGCGTTTCTCCATTTTTGGAAGAAAGTCTGATGTAGAACAAGTAGCAGAGGCATACATGCTCAAGAGGGATCACCGGAAATTCATAGGCAACTGAATTTCAGCAATCGGGGCATCAAAGTCGAAATGCCGCGAAACTCACCGAGTCAAAGCGTTTCGCCTTTTGCGAAAGAACTCTGATGTAGAACACGTAGCAGAAACATACATGCTGAAGAGGGATGACCCGAAATTTATAGGCAACTGAATTTCGGTAACCGGGGCATCGAGGGCGGAATCTTGCGAAACTCACCGAGGCAAAGCGTTTGGCCGTTTGCGGAAGAAGTCTGATGTAGAACAACTAGCAGAAGAATACATACTCAAGAGGGATCATCCGAAATTCAAAGGCAACTGCATTTCGGCAACCGAGATATCGAAGTCGGAATGACATCAAACTCAGTGAGTCAAAGCGTTTCGCCGTTTGTGGAAGAAGTCTGATGTAGAACAAGTAGCAGAAGAATACATGCTCAAGAGGGATCACCCGAAATTAAAAGGCAACTTCATTCTGGCAACCGGGGCATCGAATTCGGAATGCCGCGAAACTCACCGAGGCAAAGCGTTTCGCCGTTTGCGGAAAAGTCTGATGTAGAACAAGTAGCAAAGGCATACATGCACAAGAGGGATCACCCGAAATTCAAAGGCAACTGAATTTCGGCAACCGGGGCATCGAAGTCGAAATGCCGCGACACTCACCGAGTCAAAGCGTCTCGCTGTTTGCGGAAGAAGTCTGATGTAGAACAAGTAGTAGAAGCATACATGCTCAAGAGGGATGACCCGAAATTCGAAGGCAACTAAATTTCGGTAACCGGGGCATCGAAGTCGAAATGCCGCGAAACTCACCGAGTCAAAGCGTTTCGCCGTTTGCAGAAGAAGTCTGATGTAGAACAAGTAGCAGAAGCTTACATGATCAAGAGGGATCACCCGAAATTCAAAAGCAACTGAATTTCAGCAACCAAGGCATCAAAGTCAGAATGCGGCGAAACTCAGCGAGTCAAAGCGTTTCGCCATTTGCGGAAGAAGTCTGATGTAGAACAAGTAGCAGAAGCTTACATGCTCAAGAGGCAACTGAATTTCGGGAACCGGGGCATCGAAGTTGGAATGCCGCAAAACTCACTGAGTCAAAGCGTTTCGCCGTTTGCTGAAGAAGTCTGATGTAGAAAAAGTAGCAGAAGCATACATGCTCAAGAGGCATCACCCAAAATACAAAGGTAATTGAATTTCGGCAACCAGGGCATCGAAGTCGGAATCTCGCGAAACTCATCGAGGCAAAGCGTTTCGCCGTTTGAGGAAGAAGTCTGATGTAGAACAAGTAGCAGAAGCATACATGCTCAAGAGGGATCACCCGAATTTCAAAGCCAACTGAATTTCGGCAACCGGGGCATCGAAGTCGGAATGCCACGAACTCACCAAGTCAAAGCGTTTCGCCGTTTGCGGAAGAAGTCTGATGTAGAACAATAGCAGAAGCATACATGCTCAAGAGGGATCACCCGAAATTCAATGGCAACTGAATTTCGACATCCGGAGCATCGAAGTCGGAATGCCGCGAAACTCAGCGAGTCAAAGCGTTTCTCCGTTTGCGGAACAAGTCTGATGTAGAACAAGTAGCAGAAGAATACCTGCTCAAGAGGGATCACCCGAAATTAAAAGGCAACTTCAGTCCGGCAACCGGGACATCGAATTCGGAATGTCGCGAAACTCACCGAGGCAGCGTTTCGCCGTTTGCAGAAAAGTCTGATGTAGAACAAGTAGCAAAGGCATACATGCACAAGAGGGATCACCCGAAATTCAAAGGCAACTGAATTTCGGCAACCGGGGCATGGAAGTCGAAATGCCGCGAAAGTCACCGAGTCAAAGCGTTTTGCTGTTTGCGGAAGAAGTCTGATGTAGAACAAGTAGTAGAAGCATACATGCTCAAGAGGGATCACCCGAAATTCAAAGGCAACTAAATTTCGGCAACCGGGGCATCGAAGTCGCAATGCCGCGAACCTCACCGAGGCAAAGCGTTTCGCCGTTTGCGGAAGAAGTCTGATGTAGAACAACTAGCAGAAGAATACATGCTCAAGAGGGATCATCCGAAATTCAAAGGCAACTGAATTTCGGCAACCGGGGCATGGAAGTCGAAATGCCGCGAAAGTCACCGAGTCAAAGCGTTTTGCTGTTTGCGGAAGAAGTCTGATGTAGAACAAGTAGTAGAAGCATACATGCTCAAGAGGGATCACCCGAAATTCAAAGGCAACTAAATTTCGGCAACCGGGGCATCGAAGTCGGAATGCCGCGAAACTCACCGAGTCAAAGCGTTTTGCCGTTTGCGGAAGCAATTCTGATGTACAACAAGTAGCAGAAGCATACATGCTCAAAAGGGATCCCCCGAAATTCAAAGGCAACTGAATTTCGGCAACCGGGGCATCGAAGTCGGAATGCCACGAAACTCACCGAGTCAAAGCGTTTCGCCGTTTGCGGAAGCAATTCTGATGTACAACAAGTAGCAGAAGCATACATGCTCAAAAGGGATCCCCCGAAATTCATAGGCAACTAAATTTCGGCAACGGGGCATCGAAGTAGGAATGCCGCGAAACTCACCGAGTCAAAGCGTTTCTCCATTTGTGGAAGAAAGTCTGATGTAGAACAAGTAGCAGAAGCATACATGCTCAAGAGGGATCCCTCGAAATTCAAAGGAAACTGAATTACGGCAACCGGGGCATCAAAGTCGGAATGCCGCGAAACTCACGGAGTCAAAGCGTTTCGCCTTTTGCGAAAGAACTCTGATGTAGAACACGTAGCAGAAACATACATGCTGAAGAGGGATGACCCGAAATTTATAGGCAACTGAATTTCGGTAACCGGGGCATCGAGGGCGGAATCTTGCGAAACTCACCGAGGCAAAGCGTTTCGCCGTTTGCGGAAGAAGTCTGATGTAGAACAACTAACAGAAGAATACATGCTCAAGAGGGATCATCTGAAATTCAAAGGCAACTGCATTTCGGCTACCGAGGTATCGAAGTCGGAATGACATGAAACTCAGTGAGTCAAAGCGTTTCGCCGTTTGCGGAAGAAGTCTGATGTAGAACAAGTAGCAGAAGAATACATGCTCAAGAGGGATCACCCGAAATTAAAAGGCAACTTCAGTCCGGCAACCGGGACATCGAATTCGGAATGCCGCGAAACTCACCGAGGCAGCGTTTCGCCGTTTGCAGAAAAGTCTAATGTAGAACAAGTAGCAAAGGCATACATGCACAAGAGGGATCACCCGAAATTCAAAGGCAACTGAATTTCGGCAACCGGGGCATCGAAGTCGAAATGCCGCGAAACTCACCGAGTCAAAGCGTTTCGCTGTTTGCGGAAGAACTCTGATGTAGAACACGTAGCAGAAGCATACATGCTCAAGAAGGATCACCTGAAATTCAAAGGCAAATGAATTTCGGCAACCGGGGCATCGAAGTCGGAATGCCACGAAACACACCGAGTCAAAGCGTTTTGCCGTTTGCGGAAGCAATTCTGATGTACAACAAGTAGCAGAAGCATACATGCTCAAAAGGGATCCCCCGAAATTCATAGGCAACTAAATTTCGGCAACGGGGCATCGATGTAGGAATGCCGCGAAACTCACCGAGTCAAAGCGTTTCTCCATTTGTGGAAGAAAGTCTGATGTAGAACAAGTAGGAGAAGCATACATGCTCAAGAGGGATCACCGGAAATTCATAGGCAACTGAATTTCAGCAATCGGGGCATCAAAGTCGAAATGCCGCGAAACTCACCGAGTCAAAGCGTTTCGCCTTTTGTGAAAGAACTCTGATGTAGAACACGTAGCAGAAACATACATGCTGAAGAGGGATGACCCGAAATTTATAGGCAACTGAATTTCGGTAACCGGGGCATCGAGGGCGGAATCTTGCGAAACTCACCGAGGCAAAGCGTTTCGCCGTTTGCGGAAGAAGTCTGATGTAGAACAACTAGCAGAAGAATACATGCTCAAGAGGGATCATCCGAAATTCAAAGGCAACTGCATTTCGGCTACCGAGGTATCGAAGTCGGAATGACATGAAACTCAGTGAGTCAAAGCGTTTCGCCGTTTGCGGAAGAAGTCTGATGTAGAACAAGTAGCAGAAGAATACATGCTCAAGAGGGATCACCCGAAATTAAAAGGCAACTTCAGTCCGGCAACCGGGGCATCGAATTCGGAATGCCGCAAAACTAACCGAGGCAAAGCGTTTCGCCGTTTGCGGAAAAGTCTGATGTAGAACAAGTAGCAAAGGCATACATGCACAAGAGGGATCACCCGAAATTCAAAGGCAACTGAATTTCGGCAACCGGGGCATGGAAGTCGAAATGCCGCGAAAGTCACCGAGTCAAAGCGTTTTGCTGTTTGCGGAAGAAGTCTGATGTAGAACAAGTAGTAGAAGCATACATGCTCAAGAGGGATCACCCGAAATTCAAAGGCAACTAAATTTCGGCAACCGGGGCATCGAAGTCGGAATGCCGGGAAACTCACCGAGTCAAAGCGTTTCAACGTTTGCGGAAGCAATTCTTATGTAGAACAAGTACTAGAAGCATACAGGCTCAAGAGGGATCCCCCGAAATTCATAGGCAACTGAAATTCGGCAACCGGGGCATCGAATTCGGAATGCCGCGAAACTCTCCGAGTCAAAGCGTTTCGCCGTTTGCGGAAAAGTCTGATGTAGAACAAGTAGCAAAGGCATACATGCACAAGAGGGATCACCCGAAATTCAAAGGCAACTGAATTTCGGCAACCGGGACATCGAAGTCGAAATGCCGCGAAACTCACCGAGTCAAAGCGTTTCGCTGTTTGCGGAAGAAGTCTGATGTAGAACAAGTAGCTGAAGCATACATGCTCAAGAGGGATAACCCGAAATTCAAAGGCAACTAAAGTTCGGCAACCGGGGCATCGAAGTTGGAATGCCGCGAAATTCACCGAGTCAAAGCGTTTCGCCGTTTGCAGAAGAAGTTTGATGTAGAACAAGTAGCAGAAGCATACATGCTCAAGAGGGATCACCTGAAATTCATTGGCAACTGAATTTCGGCAACCGGGCCATCAAAGTTGGAAGGCCGCGAAACTCACCGAGTCAAAGCGTTTCGCCTTTTGCGGAACAAGTCTGATGTAGAACAAGTAGCAGAAGCATACATGCTCAAGAGGGATCCCTCGAAATTCAAAGGAAACTGAATTACGGCAACTGGGGCATCAAAGTCGGAATGCCGCGAAACTCACCGAGTCAAAGCGTTTCGCCGTTTGCGGAAGAAGTCTGATGTAGAACAAGTAGCAGAAGCATACATGGTCAAGAGGGATCACCTGAAATTCAAAGGCAACTGAATTTCGGCAACGGGGGCATCTAACTCGGAATGTCGCGAAACTCACCGAGTCAAAGCGTTTCGCTGTTTGCGGAAGAAAGTCTGATGTAGAACAAGTAGCAGAAGCATACATGCTCAAGAGGGATCACTAGAAATTCAAAGGCAACTGGGGCATCAAAGTCGAAATGCCGCGAAAGTCACTGAGTCAAAGCGTTTCGCCTTTTGCAGAAGAAGTCTGATGTAGAACAAGTAGTAGAAGCACACATGATCAAGAGGGATCACCTGAAATTCAAAGGCAACTGAATTTCGGCAACGGGGGCATCGACGTCGCAATGCCGCGAACCTCACCGAGTCAAAGCGTTTCGCCGTTTGCGGAAGAAAGTCTTATGTAGAACAAGTAGCAGAAGCATACATGCTCAAGAGGGATCACCCTAAATTCAAAGGCAACTAAATTTCAGCAACCGGGGCATCCAAGGCGGAATGCCAGGAAACTCACCGAGTCAAAGAGTTTCACCGTTTGCGGAAGCAATTCTTATGTAGAACAAGTAGTAGAAGCATACAGGCTCAAGAGGGATCCCCCGAAATTCATAGGCAACTGAAATTCGGCAACCGGGGCATCGAAGTAGGAATGCCGCGAAACTCACCGAGTCAAAGCGTTTCGCCGTTTGCGGAAGAAGTCTGATGTAGAACAAGTAGCAAAAGTATACATGCTCAAGAGGGATCACTCGAAATTCAAAGGCAACTAAATTTCGGCAACCGGGGCATCGAAGTCGGAATGCCGCGAAACTCACCGAGTCAAAGCGTTTCGCCGTTTGCGGAAGAAAGTGTGATGTAGAACAAGTAGCAGAAGCAAACATGCTCAAGAGGGATCACCCGAAATTCAAAGGCAAGTGAATTTCGGCAACCGGGCCATCAAAGTCGGAATGCCGCGAAACTCACCGAGTCAAAGCGTTTCGCCTTTTGCGGAAGAAGTTTGATGTAGAACAAGTAGCAGAAGCAAACATGCTCAAGAGGGATCACCGAAATTTAAAGGCAACTGAATTTCGGCAACCGGGCCATCAAAGTCGGAATGCCGCGAAACTCACCAAGTCAAAGCGTTTCGCCATTTGCTGAAGAAGTCTGATGTAGAACAAGTAGCAGAAGCAAACATGCTTAAGAGGGATCACCAGAAATTCAAAGGCAACTGAATTACGGCAACCGGGGCATCAAAGTCGCAATGCCGCGAAACTCATCGAGTCAAAGCGTTTCACCGTTTGCGGAAGAAAGTCTTATGTAGAACAAGTAGCAGAAGCATACATGCTCAAGAGGGATCACCCGAAATTCAAAGGCAACTAAATTTCGGCAACCGGGGCATCGAAGTCGGAATGCCGGGAAACTCACCGAGTCAAAGCGTTTCAACGTTTGCGGAAGCAATTCTTATGTAGAACAAGTACTAGAAGCATACAGGCTCAAGAGGGATCCCCCGAAATTCATAGGCAACTGAAATTCGGCAACCGGGGCATCGAATTCGGAATGCCGCGAAACTCTCCGAGTCAAAGAGTTTCGCCGTTTGCGGAAAAGTCTGATGTAGAACAAGTAGCAAAGGCATACATGCACAAGAGGGATCACCCGAAATTCAAAGGCAACTGAATTTCGGCAACCGGGACATCGAAGTCGAAATGCCGCGAAACTCACCGAGTCAAAGCGTTTCGCTGTTTGCGGAAGAAGTCTGATGTAGAACAAGTAGCTGAAGCATACATGCTCAAGAGGGATAACCCGAAATTCAAAGGCAACTAAAGTTCGGCAACCGGGGCATCGAAGTTGGAATGCCGTGAAATTCACCGAGTCAAAGCGTTTCGCCGTTTGCAGAAGAAGTTTGATGTAGAACAAGTAGCAGAAGCATACATGCTCAAGAGGGATCACCTGAAATTCATTGGCAACTGAATTTCGGCAACCGGGCCATCAAAGTTGGAAGGCCGCGAAACTCACCGAGTCAAAGCGTTTCGCCTTTTGCGGAACAAGTCTGATGTAGAACAAGTAGCAGAAGCATACATGCTCAAGAGGGATCCCTCGAAATTCAAAGGAAACTGAATTACGGCAACTGGGGCATCAAAGTCGGAATGCCGCGAAACTCCGAGTCAAAGCGTTTCGCCGTTTGCGGAAGAAGTCTGATGTAGAACAAGTAGCAGAAGCATACATGGTCAAGAGGGATCACCTGAAATTCAAAGGCAACTGAATTTCGGCAACGGGGGCATCTAACTCGGAATGCCGCGAAACTCACCGAGTCAAAGCGTTTCGCTGTTTGCGGAAGAAAGTCTGATGTAGAACAAGTAGCAGAAGCATACATGCTCAAGAGGGATCACTAGAAATTCAAAGGCAACTGGGGCATCAAAGTCGAAATGCCGCGAAAGTCACTGAGTCAAAGCGTTTCGCCTTTTGCAGAAGAAGTCTGATGTAGAACAAGTAGTAGAAGCACACATGATCAAGAGGGATCACCTGAAATTCAAAGGCAACTGAATTTCGGCAACGGGGGCATCGACGTCGCAATGCCGCGAACCTCACCGAGTCAAAGCGTTTCGCCGTTTGCGGAAGAAAGTCTTATGTAGAACAAGTAGCAGAAGCATACATGCTCAAGAGGGATCACCCTAAATTCAAAGGCAACTAAATTTCAGCAACCGGGGCATCGAAGGCGGAATGCCAGGAAACTCACCGAGTCAAAGAGTTTCACCGTTTGCGGAAGCAATTCTTATGTAGAACAAGTAGTAGAAGCATACAGGCTCAAGAGGGATCCCCCGAAATTCATAGGCAACTGAAATTCGGCAACCGGGGCATCGAAGTAGGAATGCCGCGAAACTCACCGAGTCAAAGCGTTTCGCCGTTTGCGGAAGAAGTCTGATGTAGAACAAGTAGCAAAAGTATACATGCTCAAGAGGGATCACTCGAAATTCAAAGGCAACTAAATTTCGGCAACCGGGGCATCGAAGTCGGAATGCCGCGAAACTCACCGAGTCAAAGCGTTTCGCCGTTTGCGGAAGAAAGTGTGATGTAGAACAAGTAGCAGAAGCAAACATGCTCAAGAGGGATCACCCGAAATTCAAAGGCAAGTGAATTTCGGCAACCGGGCCATCAAAGTCGGAATGCCGCGAAACTCACCGAGTCAAAGCGTTTCGCCTTTTGCGGAAGAAGTTTGATGTAGAACAAGTAGCAGAAGCAAACATGCTCAAGAGGGATCACCGAAATTTAAAGGCAACTGAATTTCGGCAACCGGGCCATCAAAGTCGGAATGCCGCGAAACTCACCAAGTCAAAGCGTTTCGCCATTTGCTGAAGAAGTCTGATGTAGAACAAGTAGCAGAAGCAAACATGCTTAAGAGGGATCACCAGAAATTCAAAGGCAACTGAATTACGGCAACCGGGGCATCAAAGTCGCAATGCCGCGAAACTCATCGAGTCAAAGCGTTTGGCCTTTTGCTGAAGAAGTCTGATGTAGAACAAGTAGCAGAAGCATACATGCTCAAAAGGGATCACCTGAAATTCAAAGGGAACTGAATTTCAGCAACGGGGGCATCTAAGTCGGAATGCCACGAAACTCACCGAGTCAAAGCGTTTCGCCGTTTGCGGAAGAAAGTCTGATGTAGAACAAGTAGCAGAAGCATACATGCTCAAGAGGGATCACCCGACATTGAAAGGCAATTGAATTTCGGCAACCGGGCCATCAAAGTAGGAATGCCGCGAAACTCACCGAGTCAAAGCCTTTCGCCTTTTGCGGAACAAGTCTGATGTAGAACAAGTAGAAGAAGCATACATGCTCAAGAGGGATCCCTCGAAATTCAAAGGCAACTGAATTACGGCAACCGGGGCATCAAAGTCGCAATGCCGCGAAACTCACCGAGTCAAAGCGTTTCGCCGTTTGCGGCAGAAGTCTGATGTAGAACAAGTAGCAGAAGCATACATGCTCAAGAGGGATCACCGGAAATTCAAAGGCAACTGAATTTCGGCAACGGGGGCATCTAAGTCGGAATGCCGCGAAACTCACCGAGTCAAAGCGTTTTGCCGTTTGCGGAAGAAAGTCTGATGTAGAACAAGTAGCAGAAGCATACATGCTCAAAAGGGATCACCCGACATTGTAAGGCAATTGAATTTCGGCAACCGGGCCATCAAAGTCGGAATGCCGCGAAACTCACCGAGTCAAAGCCTTTCGCCTTTTGCGGAACAAATCTGATGTAGAACAAGTAGAAGAAGCATACATGCTCAAGAGGCATCCCTCGAAATTCAAAGGCAACTGAATTACGGCAACCGGGGCATCAAAGTCGGAATGCCGCGAAACTCACCGAGTCAAAGCGTTTCGCCGTTTGCGGAAGAAGTGATGTAGAACAAGTAGCAGAAGCATACATGCTCAAGAGGGATGACCAGAAATTCAAAGGCAACTGAATTACGACAACCGGGGCATCAAAGTCGAAATGCCGCGAAAGTCACCGAGTCAAAGCGTTTCGCCTTTTGCGGAAGAAGTCTGATGTAGAACAAGTAGCAGAAGCATACATGGTCAAGAGGGATCACCTGAAATTCAAAGGCAACTGAATTTCGGCAAAGGGGGCATCGAAGTCGCAATGCCGCGAACCTCACCGAGTCAAAGCGTTTCACCGTTTGCATAAGAAAGTCTTATGTAGAACAAGTAGCAGAAGCATACATGCTCAAGAGGGATCACCTGAAATTCAAAGGCAACTAAATTTCGGCAACCGGGGCATCGAAGTTGGAATGCCGGGAAACTCACCGAGTCAAAGCGTTTCAACGTTTGCGGAAGCAATTCTTATGTAGAACAAGTACTAGAAGCATACAGGCTCAAGAGGGATCCCCCGAAATTCATAGGCAACTAAAATTCGGCAACCGGGGCATCGAAGTAGGAATGCCGCGAAACTCACCGAGTCAAAGCGTTTCGCCGTTTGCAGAAGAAAGTCTGATGTAGAACAAGTACTAGAAGCATACATGGTGAAGAGGGATCACCCGAAATTCATAGGCAACTGAATTTCGGTAACCGTGGCATCGAAATCGGAATGCCGCGAAACTCACCGAGTAAAGTGTTTTGCCGTTTGCGGAAGAACTCTGATGTAGAACAAGTAGCAGAAGTATACATGCTCAAGAGGGATCACCCGAAATTCAAAGGCAACTAAATATCGGCAACCGGGGCATCGAAGTCGGAATGCCGTGAAACTCACCGAGTCAAAGCGTTTCGCCTTTTGTGGAAGAAAGTCTGATGTAGAACAAGTAGCAGAAGCATACATGCTCAAGAGGCATCACCCGAAATTCATAGGCAACTGAATTTCGACAACCTGGGCATCGAAGTCGGAATGCCGCGAAACTCACCAAGTCAAAGCGTTTCGCTGTTTGCGGAAGAAGTCTGATGTAGAACAAGTAGCAGAAGCATACATGCTCAAGAGGGAAAACCCGAAATTGAAAGGCAACTAAATTACGGCAACAGGGGCATCAATGTCGAAATGCCGCGAAACTCACCGAGTCAAAGCGTTTCGCCGTTTACGGAAGAAGTCTGATGTATAACAAGTAGCAGAAGCATACATGCTCAAGAGGGATCACCCGAAATTCAAAGGCAACTGAATTTCGACAACCGGGGCATCGAAGTCGGAATGCCGCGAAACTCACCGAGTCAAAGCGTTTCGCCGTTTGCGGAAGAAAGTCTGAAGTAGAACAAGTAGCAGAAGCATACATGCTCAAGAGGGATCACCAGAAATTCTAAGGCAATTGAATTACGACAACAGGGGCATCAAAGTCGGAATGCCGCGAAACTCACCGAGTCAAAGCGTTTCGCCTTTTGCGGAAGAAGTCTGATGTATAACACGTAGCAGAAGCAAACATGCTCAAGAGGGATCACCGAAATTTAAAGGCAACTGAATTTCGGCAACCGGGCCATCCTAGTCGGAATGCCGCGAAACTCACCAAGTCAAAGCGTTTCGCCATTTGCCGAAGAAGTCTGATGTAGAACAAGTAGCAGAAGCATACATGCTCAAGAGGGATCACCCGACATTGAAAGGCAACTGAATTTCGGCAACCGGGCCATCAAAGTCGGAATGCCGCAAAACTCACCGAGTCAAAGCCTTTCGCCTTTTGCGGAACAAGTCTGATGTAGAACAAGTAGAAGAAGCATACATGCTCAAGAGGGATCCCTCGAAATTCAAAGGCAACTAAATTACGGCAACCGGGGCATCAAAGTCGCAATGCCGCGAAACTCACCGAGTCAAAGCGTTTCGCCGTTTGCGGAAGAAAGTCTGATGTAGAACAAGTAGCAGAAGCATACATGCTCAAGAGGGATCACCCGACATTGAAAGGCAATTGAATTTCGGCAACCGGGCCATCAAAGTCGGAATGCCGCAAAACTCACCGAGTCAAAGCCTTTCGCCTTTTGCGGAACAAGTCTGATGTAGAACAAGTAGAAGAAGCATACATGCTCAAGAGGGATCCCTCGAAATTCAAAGGCAACTAAATTACGGCAACCGGGGCATCAAAGTCGCAATGCCGCGAAACTCACCGAGTCAAAGCGTTTCGCCGTTTGCGGCAGAAGTCTGATGTAGAACAAGTAGCAGAAGCGTACATGGTCAAGAGGAATCACCTAAAATTCAAAGGCAACTGAATTTCGGCAACGGGGGCATCTAAGTCGGAATGCCGCGAAACTCACCGAGTCAAAGTGTTTCGCTGTTTGCGGAAGAAAGTCTGATGTAGAACAAGTAGCAGAAGCATACATGCTCAAGAGGGATAACCCGACATTGTAAGGCAACTAAATTATGGCAACCGGGCCATCAAAGTCGAAATGCCGTGAAACTCACCGAGTCAAAGCGTTTCGCCGTTTATGGAAGAAGTCTGATGTATAACAAGTAGCAGAAGCATACATGGTCAAGAGGAATCACCTGAAATTCAAAGGCAACTGAATTTCGGCAATGGGGGCATCGAAGTCGGAATGCCGCGAAACTCACCGAGTCAAAGTGTTTCGCCGTTTGCTGAAGAAAGTCTGATGTAGAACAAGTAGCAGAAGCATACATGCTCAAGAGGGATCACCAGAAATTCTAAGGCAATTGAATTACGGCAACCGGGGCATCAAAGTCGGAATGCCGCGAAACTCACCGAGTCAAAGCGTTTCGCCTTTTGCGGAAAAAGTCTGATGTAAAACACGTAGCAGAAGCATACATGGTCAAGAGGAATCACCTGAAATTCAAAGGCAACTGAATTTCGGCAACGGGGGCATCGAAGTCGAAATACCGCGAAACTCACCGAGTCAAAGCTTTTCGCTGTTTGCGGAAGAAAGTCTGATGTAGAACAAGTAGCAGAAGCATACATGCTCAAGAGGGATCACCAGAAATTCAACGGCAACTGAATTACGGCAACCGGGGCATCAAAGTCGAAATGCCGCGAAACTCACCGAGTCAAAGTGTTTCGCCGTTTGCTGAAGAAAGTCTGATGTAGAACAAGTAGCAGAAGCATACATGCTCAAGAGGGATCACCAGAAATTCTAAGGCAATTGAATTACGGCAACCGGGGCATCAAAGTCGGAATGCCGCGAAACTCACCGAGTCAAAGCGTTTCGCCTTTTGCGGAAAAAGTCTGATGTAAAACACGTAGCAGAAGCATACATGGTCAAGAGGAATCACCTGAAATTCAAAGGCAACTGAATTTCGGCAACGGGGGCATCGAAGTCGAAATACCGCGAAACTCACCGAGTCAAAGCTTTTCGCTGTTTGCGGAAGAAAGTCTGATGTAGAACAAGTAGCAGAAGCATACATGCTCAAGAGGGATCACCAGAAATTCAACGGCAACTGAATTACGGCAACCGGGGCATCAAAGTCGAAATGCCGCGAAACTCACCGAGTCAAAGTGTTTCGCCGTTTGCTGAAGAAAGTCTGATGTAGAACAAGTAGCAGAAGCATACATGCTCAAGAGGGATCACCAGAAATTCTAAGGCAATTGAATTACGGCAACCGGGGCATCAAAGTCGGAATGCCGCGAAACTCACCGAGTCAAAGCGTTTCGCCTTTTGCGGAAAAAGTCTGATGTAAAACACGTAGCAGAAGCATACATGGTCAAGAGGAATCACCTGAAATTCAAAGGCAACTGAATTTCGGCAACGGGGGCATCGAAGTCGAAATACCGCGAAACTCACCGAGTCAAAGCTTTTCGCTGTTTGCGGAAGAAAGTCTGATGTAGAACAAGTAGCAGAAGCATACATGCTCAAGAGGGATCACCAGAAATTCAACGGCAACTGAATTACGGCAACCGGGGCATCAAAGTCGAAATGCCGCGAAACTCACCGAGTCAAAGTGTTTCGCCGTTTGCTGAAGAAAGTCTGATGTAGAACAAGTAGCAGAAGCATACATGCTCAAGAGGGATCACCAGAAATTCTAAGGCAATTGAATTACGGCAACCGGGGCATCAAAGTCGGAATGCCGCGAAACTCACCGAGTCAAAGCGTTTCGCCTTTTGCGGAAAAAGTCTGATGTAAAACACGTAGCAGAAGCATACATGGTCAAGAGGAATCACCTGAAATTCAAAGGCAACTGAATTTCGGCAACGGGGGCATCGAAGTCGAAATACCGTGAAACTCACCGAGTCAAAGCTTTTCGCTGTTTGCGGAAGAAAGTCTGATGTAGAACAAGTAGCAGAAGCATACATGCTCAAGAGGGATCACCAGAAATTCAACGGCAACTGAATTACGGCAACCGGGGCATCAAAGTCGAAATGCCGCGAAACTCACCGAGTCAAAGTGTTTCGCCGTTTGCTGAAGAAAGTCTGATGTAGAACAAGTAGCAGAAGCATACATGCTCAAGAGGGATCACCAGAAATTCTAAGGCAATTGAATTACGGCAACCGGGGCATCAAAGTCGGAATGCCGCGAAACTCACCGAGTCAAAGCGTTTCGCCTTTTGCGGAAAAAGTCTGATGTAAAACACGTAGCAGAAGCATACATGGTCAAGAGGAATCACCTGAAATTCAAAGGCAACTGAATTTCGGCAACGGGGGCATCGAAGTCGAAATACCGCGAAACTCACCGAGTCAAAGCTTTTCGCTGTTTGCGGAAGAAAGTCTGATGTAGAACAAGTAGCAGAAGCATACATGCTCAAGAGGGATCACCAGAAATTCAACGGCAACTGAATTACGGCAACCGGGGCATCAAAGTCGAAATGCCGCGAAACTCACCGAGTCAAAGTGTTTCGCCGTTTGCTGAAGAAAGTCTGATGTAGAACAAGTAGCAGAAGCATACATGCTCAAGAGGGATCACCAGAAATTCTAAGGCAATTGAATTACGGCAACCGGGGCATCAAAGTCGGAATGCCGCGAAACTCACCGAGTCAAAGCGTTTCGCCTTTTGCGGAAAAAGTCTGATGTAAAACACGTAGCAGAAGCATACATGGTCAAGAGGAATCACCTGAAATTCAAAGGCAACTGAATTTCGGCAACGGGGGCATCGAAGTCGAAATACCGCGAAACTCACCGAGTCAAAGCTTTTCGCTGTTTGCGGAAGAAAGTCTGATGTAGAACAAGTAGCAGAAGCATACATGCTCAAGAGGGATCACCAGAAATTCAACGGCAACTGAATTACGGCAACCGGGGCATCAAAGTCGAAATGCCGCGAAACTCACCGAGTCAAAGTGTTTCGCCGTTTGCTGAAGAAAGTCTGATGTAGAACAAGTAGCAGAAGCATACATGCTCAAGAGGGATCACCAGAAATTCTAAGGCAATTGAATTACGGCAACCGGGGCATCAAAGTCGGAATGCCGCGAAACTCACCGAGTCAAAGCGTTTCGCCTTTTGCGGAAAAAGTCTGATGTAAAACACGTAGCAGAAGCATACATGGTCAAGAGGAATCACCTGAAATTCAAAGGCAACTGAATTTCGGCAACGGGGGCATCGAAGTCGAAATACCGCGAAACTCACCGAGTCAAAGCTTTTCGCTGTTTGCGGAAGAAAGTCTGATGTAGAACAAGTAGCAGAAGCATACATGCTCAAGAGGGATCACCAGAAATTCAACGGCAACTGAATTACGGCAACCGGGGCATCAAAGTCGAAATGCCGCGAAACTCACCGAGTCAAAGTGTTTCGCCGTTTGCTGAAGAAAGTCTGATGTAGAACAAGTAGCAGAAGCATACATGCTCAAGAGGGATCACCAGAAATTCTAAGGCAATTGAATTACGGCAACCGGGGCATCAAAGTCGGAATGCCGCGAAACTCACCGAGTCAAAGCGTTTCGCCTTTTGCGGAAAAAGTCTGATGTAAAACACGTAGCAGAAGCATACATGGTCAAGAGGAATCACCTGAAATTCAAAGGCAACTGAATTTCGGCAACGGGGGCATCGAAGTCGAAATACCGCGAAACTCACCGAGTCAAAGCTTTTCGCTGTTTGCGGAAGAAAGTCTGATGTAGAACAAGTAGCAGAAGCATACATGCTCAAGAGGGATCACCAGAAATTCAACGGCAACTGAATTACGGCAACCGGGGCATCAAAGTCGAAATGCCGCGAAACTCACCGAGTCAAAGTGTTTCGCCGTTTGCTGAAGAAAGTCTGATGTAGAACAAGTAGCAGAAGCATACATGCTCAAGAGGGATCACCAGAAATTCTAAGGCAATTGAATTACGGCAACCGGGGCATCAAAGTCGGAATGCCGCGAAACTCACCGAGTCAAAGCGTTTCGCCTTTTGCGGAAAAAGTCTGATGTAAAACACGTAGCAGAAGCATACATGGTCAAGAGGAATCACCTGAAATTCAAAGGCAACTGAATTTCGGCAACGGGGGCATCGAAGTCGAAATACCGCGAAACTCACCGAGTCAAAGCTTTTCGCTGTTTGCGGAAGAAAGTCTGATGTAGAACAAGTAGCAGAAGCATACATGCTCAAGAGGGATCACCAGAAATTCAACGGCAACTGAATTACGGCAACCGGGGCATCAAAGTCGAAATGCCGCGAAACTCACCGAGTCAAAGCGTTTCGCGTTTTGCGATAGAAGTCTGATGTAGAACAAGTAGCAGAAGCATACATGCTCAAGAGGGATCACCCGAAAATCAAAGGCAACTAAATTCGGCAACTAGGGCATCGAAGGCGGAATGCCGGGAAACTCACCAAGTCAAAGCGTTTCGCCGTTTGCGGAAGCAATTCTGATGTAGAAGAAGTAGCAGAAGCATACAAGCTCAAGAGGGATCCCCCGAAATTCATAAGCAACTGAATTTCGGCAACCGGGGCATCGAAGTAGGAATGCCGCGAAACTCACCGAGTCAAAGCGTTTTGCCATTTGCGGAAGAAAGTCTGATGTAGAACAAGTAGCAGAAGCATACATGCTCAAGAGGGATCACCAGAAATTCTAAGGCAACTGAATTACGGCAACCGGGGCATCAAAGTCGGAATGCCGCGAAACTCACCGAGTCAAAGCGTTTCACCTTTTGCGGAAGAAGTCTGATGTAGAACAAGTAGCAGAAGCATACATGCTCAAGAGGGATCACCCGAAATTCAAAGGCAACTAAATTTCGGCAACCGGGGCATCGAGGGCGGAATCTTGCGAAACTCACCGAGGCAAAGCGTTTCGCCGTTTGCAGAAGAAGTCTGATGTAGAAGAAGTAGCAGTAGCATACATGCTCAAGAGGGATAACCCGAAATTGAAAGGCAACTGAATTACGGCAACCGGGACATCAAAGTTGAAATGTCGCGAAACTAACCGAGTCAAAGCGTTTCGCCTTTTGCGAAAGAAGTCTGATGTTGAACAAGTAGCAGAAGCATACATGCTCAAGAGGGATCACCTGAAATTCAAAGGCAACTGAATTCGGCAACCGGGGCATCGTAGTCGGAATGCTGCGAAAGTCACCGAGTCAAAGCGTTTCGCCGTTTGCGGAAGAAAGTCTTATGTAGAACAAGTAGCAGAAGCATACATGCTCAAGAGGGATCACCAGAAATTCTAAGGCAACTGAATTACGGCAACCGGGGCATCGAAGTCGGAATGCCGCGAAACTCACCGAGTCAAAGCGTTTCCCCGTTTGCGGAAGAAGTCTGATGTAGAACAAGTAGCAGAAGCATACATGGTCAAGAGGGATCACCTGAAATTCAAAGGCAATTGAATTTCGGCAACGGGGGCATCGAAGTCGGAATGCCACGAAAGTCACCGAGTCAAAGCGTTTCGCCGTTTGCGGAAGAAAGTCTTATGTAGAACAAGTAGCAGAAGCATACATGCTCAAGAGGGATCACCCGAAATTCAAAGGCAACTAAATTTCGGCAACCGGGGCATCGAAGTCGGAATGCCGCGAAACTCACCGAGTCAAAGTGTTTCCCCGTTTGCGGAAGAAGTCTGATGTAGAACAAGTAGCAGAAGCATACATGCTCAAGAGGGATCACACGAAATTCATAGGAAACTAAATTTCGGCAACCGGGGCATCGAAGTCGGTGTCGCACGTGTGCGGCGTCGCGGCGAAAAAATTATATATAGTATTTTTCCATTTTCTAAATCTACATTGTAAATCTATCTATATCTATGGGGATACAAGAAAATATTGTCTTTTATTGGTAGAAAATGGAATGGGAGTCGCCACCTAGTATTTTGGTCACTAGGAACCCTAACTGGTCTCAGAGATCGGGTACGGGGATTGGTTGCGTAAAGGGAAGGTATTAGCACCCCAAATACGCCCTACCTAAGGTAAGCTGCATTGTTTTATTGTCTGATAAAAACTAAGGTGTTATTGTACTTCTAGTCATTGGTCTGTCTATGGTTCAAGAAAAATCCTCCTCGGTAAGAAGGTCTTTTATCTTATCGGGTAAAATCCTAACCGTTCTAACGTCTATACCAAAATTTTATTAATAATATTTAGGAATACGTTTTACGTATAAATTCGTAATCCCAAATACTAAAAGAAAACAAAAAGATTTTTTAGAATTTTTGAAATATTGGCCTAGTTCTCATGGCTTGAATAAACTGGTTATTAAAGCCAAAAATGCATGCTAATAAATATATTGTTTTGAAAATTTCCTTTGTTGTGTGAAAATATGATGCTATAATATTTATATATATATATTGGAGAGACTAGGCCGTATTTTAAAACAAAAAAACATTTTTTGGAAATTTTTTTTTTGATGTTTTAACGAAAATCAGGTATTTTAATACGGGGTTTGTATTCTTACGGTATAAAAATACAAACCAATATTAATCCACCCTATTAAAAATATGCAGGAAAAAAACAACAATATTTTTAAGGATTTGTTTTTTAGAATTTTTTTTGGAAGCAAAAAAAACATTTTTTATTTTGAAAATCTTTGATGTTTTGACGAAAACCGGGTATTTTAATAATGAATTTATATCTCTACGGTATAGAAATACAAACCATTATTAAGCCGTTTTGACAAAAATGCAAGAAAATCAACAATATTTTTCAAAGATTTTTCAAAATATTTTTTTCTTATTTTTATACATATAATATGCAAAGATTTTTTAATTTTTTTTTATTTTATAAAATTATAATACACACACACACACACACACACACACATATATATATAATTCACGTTCTGCGTGAACAGTAGGACGTGAATTATATTTCACGCCTACTGTTCATGCAATGAACAATAGATAAGGAGGAGGAAGAAGAAGAAGAGGAGGAAAGGAAAAGGAAGGAGGAGGAAAGGAAGAGGGGCTCACTTGGCCGAAGAGGTTGTGGCTGCTGTGATGAGGTGGTTCAGCCGGTGGTTGCAACGGTGGAGTTGGAGGAAGACGGCGTCGGTTTCCTGTTGCAGAGGAAGAAAGAAGAAGAAGAAAAATCTGCAGAAATTGGGCGAAAATGCTGGTTTTTGGCTGACTTTGGACCTAAATTTTTCAACCCTCAGATCATCAAATCCGACTCTATTTATAGGTTGTGGAAGAGGGCAATCTTGTCTACGTTGGAGAAAAATTTCAGCTCTTGATTCAGTTGGCAAGCATCTCAACCGTTGGCTCAAAGTGTGCACCTCGAGCTGCCAAATTTGGCAGCTCCAGGCTGTGAACTGCCCGAGGTGGCCACTTTGAGCCACTCAATGGAGCCGCTTCTAACTTTTTTGACCCGACCGGACCATTCTCCGGGATAAAGGGGTTTCATGTGAACATGTTGGTGCACGTTTTGTTGGATTTGGAGGCCACACGAGCCGGAAAATGCGCCTGGAAAGCAGCCACTCGGGCAGCTTTTTGGGGAAGAAAGTGAACAATAACAGGCGACATGTCACCTAGTTTCCCTGCACCATTTGTTTAAATTAGTCCTCCAGTTTTCAATTTCTTCAATTTGACCCCGGATCAAACCAATACAGCACCCTATTTACGCGCCTTTTCCAAATTGGTCCCTGGTTTCGGATTTTCTCAATTAAGTCCCTAATTGGCCATTAAACTTCAATATTTATGCAATTAAGCCCCTAATTTGACTTAATAAATTCCTAAAAAAATATATCTTGGCCCCAGAACTTAAATTTCTTCTAATTAAAGCCCAAATTGACTTAAAAATCAAATTTTCTTGCACTCAAATCCTCTATAAATTCAATTAAAAATCCAATTAAGTCCATAAACATCCAAATTTGGGCTTTTCTCCTCAAAATTAAATTTTCCTTCTCAACAGGGCTCTCATCCTTCAAGAATATACTGTCAAAAATCCAATCTTTGTATTTTTTAACCTCCTTGACCAATTTTCGATCATTTGCCGAGCGCTTCTGCCTCCTGTTATTTTTCTAACCTCCTTTGGCTATTTATTTTATTTCATTTATTTGGGGACCCGAAAATGGGTTACAACAGATGCCCCCTCTTTATAAAGCTTACGGAGCAGAGGTTCTGCGCAGTAAGTTTTATAAAGATAAACCAAAACTGAGCTCCCGAAACTGATCTGGTCGGAGCTCGATTGCTTTGAAACTTTGTCTTTACAGCAAACCTCCTCAACCCAAAAACTATGATCAAAATTTAGTCATCTCGAGATCCCTTCTGGCGATCTCCTTTAACCCCAAAAACTTGGAATCCCATCTGGCAATTCTTCTTAACCAAGGCTAAAATATGAAGTCCCTTCTGGCGACCTCCTTTGACCAATATCGAAATGCGAGATCCCTTCTGGCGATCTCAATCAACTTGGAATCTCATCTGGCGATTCCTTTACCCATAACCAAATACAAAAATGCGTGTGTGGTCTCATTATGATGGGTGACCTGCCCGAGTGGAAAAGGGAAAGAGTGGTCTCATTATTATGGGTGACCTACCCAGGTAAAAAAAGATGAAGAATGGTCTCATTGTATGGGTGACCTACCCAGAAAAATAATGGTCTCATTGTATGGGTGACCTACCCAGGTAAAAAAAGATGAAGAATGGTCTCATTGTATGGGTGACCTACCTACCCAGAAAAATAATGGTCTCATTGTATGGGTGACCTACCCAAGTGGAAAAAAGAAGTGGTCTCATTCTTATGGGTGACCTACCCAGGGGTAAGAATTCTTAGTAAACTCCATGCTTTTCTAAGAAATGGTTTCAATATGAGGTCCCTTCTAGCGACCTTCCTTGATGAATGTCGAAGTACGAGATCCCTTCTGGCGATCTCAAATAACTTGGAATCCCATCTGACGATTCCTTTTATTCAAAGCTGAAATATGAGGTCCCTTCTAGCGACCTTCTTCGAAATACGAGATCCCTTATGGCGATCTCCTTTTACCAAACAACTTGGAATCCCATCTGGCGATTCCTTTTTACCGAATGCTATCGATGTCGTTCTTCCTGCCGGCAGGGTTTGAAAACCATTGTCTTCTCTTCTTGTTGTTCTAGAATCAACTCAATGATTCTTTATTCGTCCATAATCTTGTTGGAATGCGCTAAGATCTCCTCCTGTAACGATCCAAAAAAACATATATGCAATGATTTATGATTAGATGCAATGCATGCATTCATACCTGGTTTTGAAACATAGGTCCCATCCTCTTCTTCTAGTTCATGAAACTCTCTCTTAACATGAGCTTGCTTTTAAAGTCGTATGCTGGATTCATCTCTCGTGTTGCCTATCATATTCTTGGAAAAGAAGTCTTTGACTTTCTTCAAGTAGTCCTTTTCTCAAAATGTATGACTTGTATTTGCCTCTTTGTCATGCTTTTGTCAAATGCTTTAGCTTGGTTTTCAAATCTATAGGCTTTCGTAAAACTTTTCATAAAACATCTCGTCTTGCCCCCAGTGTAGGGATGTGATCCTAGTCTGGGCTTTTATATAGAGAAGAAATTCATTCAGCCAGTGATAAAAAATTTTAGTGCGTGAAGGGATAATGATGATTTTTTTAAAAAAAAATGCACATTGTTATGGTTGATAAAGACAATTACAGATGATTATAAAGTGACCACTTAATCATTTATCCATGCAATTCATTATGCTATCAATGATAGGGTTGTATTTTAGGGTTAGCTTTTCTTAAATTTCATATTAAACCATTTTATGATACTTTATTTGTAACCACTCAAACTTGTTCAAAAAATGCATAAACTCATCATTTATTTAAAGAAAAGGTAAACTCAAAGACAAACACAAAATCTGGCTGACATCATGAGCTCTGATTGCCCACTAGAGAAAATAAAAGCAATGACAAAAGCAATGAAAAAACATGCTAAGGCAAATAAAGTGGTTTTACATTTTGAAAACTACGAGAAGTTCTTGGGTCAACCCGTTCTGAAACTTCTTCTAGTGTGTGGAAAGTCAATCGAGGCAATGCTTCATCTTCCTTCCCCACTTGCGTTTCCTTGTCTTCTCCTTCGATCTCGCCTTCTTCATTATTGACGATTCTTGACCAAGGTTTTCCAACCCTTTATCCCCTATCACTTTTGTCATGACCAGGCAATGGATTTGAACTGATATTGGGTGTGTCTTCAAATGACACCCATCCTATCTTGATGAGCTTCAACAACTTGTTCTTGAAACCATAGCACGTTTCAAGACAATGCCCGGGAATACCAGCATGGTACTCGCAAGTCAACTCGGGCTTATACCAGATGGGGAATGGTGGCTGTAGTGGTAATGTAGGGATAGGAGCTATTTGTCCAATGCTCAGTAGTTTGGCATATATGTCCTTCAGAGGCATGGGTAATGGCGGTAGTTGTTCTGAAATGTATCTTGTGTTTGGTCTTTGGTGGGTGTTTTGGGTGTTTGACTGGTCATTTGCTCGATTAAGGGAAAAAGGTTTGTTAAAGTTTATGTGGGCCACATGAGAGGTAGGTATTTGTGGGTTATATGAATCCGTTATCTTGTCATTGGACCCACCTTCGAAGTTGTTAACGGGACCTTTCATTTTTCTTTCGATAAAACCCTTTGTCTCCAATGGCTCAATTATGCGTCTAGCTTTAATCCCTTGCTCTATTCTTTCGCTATGCGTACAGCATCATAGAAATGTTGAGATGAGCTACCCATTAAATGCTCATAGTAGGGTGCCTTGAATGTATTGGCAAACAAAGTCACCATCTCCGTTTCTATCAAAGGGGGTTGCACATGCATGGCCTCGTCCCTCCATCTTTGCGCATAATCCCTTACTGATTCTTGGCTTCTCTTTTCCATTGACATAAGGCTCGTTCGATCTGGAAAAAGTAGATCAGTAACTTATCGTCATGAATCACCTCAGCCATCTTATTGCAATAAGATCGAAGGTGAGTGTTTGGGCATTCCAACCCAGTGTACCTTATAAACTCCGGTATCCTAAAATCTTTTGGTACCGTGATGTTTGGTACCAAGCATATTTCAGACGCTCGCATGGGGTAAAACCAGTCATTTCCCTCGACTGCTCTTAACCTTTCTTCCAAAGGTGATATCTTGTCATCGTTCATAAATCTAGTGGACCTATTATTGGAAGGCCCATCTACAGTAATGTAAGGTTGAGGGGGCTGAATGGGAATGCCAGGCTTCACTAAATCTGCCCTCAAGTTCTGAGATACCCCCGGGACATGAACTGACGGTGCTCCTATAGGTGGTTGGGTAGACGTTCCCTCCCCGTTCTTGGCTCTTAAAAGTTGCTCAAGCAGATTGGTCAATCGAGAAACTTCATTTTTCACAGATTCCAACTCGGTCTGGTAGTGCGACTCTAAGTGAGCTCTTTCTTCGTTTTCCATTCTTGATCTGGACCGGGTTTGGTGGACTCTGGATGTGGGACCTATGTTTCACGATCTGGAATGCATATGATAATTTTAAAAAATAAAAATATGTTATGAAGATGTGATGCATAAGTGATGCGCGATGAGTTTAACCTTATTGATCTTGATGCAAATAAGATACATAACCTAAGGACAAGCTCTATTTATTAAGTGAGAGTAGGTAGGTTTTCTATCTAGTCTTGAAGGGTCTCATATCTGCCCAGTGACGTTCTTCGTAAAGACAGTATGGGGGCGTTGCAAGGAACAGTTAAGACACGTATACCCACCATTACCAAGCAGGCACTCATCCTTCAAGAATATACAGTCAAAAATCCAATCTTTGTATTTTTTAACCTCCTTGACCAATTTTCGATCATTTGCCGAGCGCTTCTGCCTCCTATTATTTTTCTAACCTCCTTTGGCTATTTATTTTATTTCATTTATTTGGGGACCAAAAATGGGTTACAACAGTCGGAATGCCGCGAAACTCATCGAGTCAAAGCGTTTCGTCGTTTGCGGAAGAAGTCTGATGTAGAAAACAAGTAGCAGAAGCATACATGCTGAAGAGGGATAACCCGAAATTGAAAGGCAACTGAATTACGGCAACAGGGGCATCAAAGTCGAAATGCCGCGAAACTCACCGAGTCAAAGCGTTTCGCCTTTTGCGGAAGAACTCTGATGTACAACACGTAGCAGAAGCATACATGCTCAAGAGGGATCACCCGAAATTCAAAGGCAATTGAATTTCGGCAACCGGGGCATCGAAGTCGGAATGCCGTGGAAGTCATAGAGTCAAAGCGTTTCGCTGTTTGCGGAAGAAAGTCTGATGTAGAACAAGAAGCCGAAGCATACATGCTCAAGAGGGATCACCCGAAATGCATAGGCAACTGAATTTCGGCAACCGGGGCATCGAAGTCGGAATGCCGCGAATCTCACCGAGTCAAAGCGTTTCGCCGTTTGCGGAAGAAAATCTTATGTAGAACAAGTAGCAGAAGCATACATGCTCAAGAGGGATAACCCGAAATTGAAAGCCAATTGAATTACGGCAATAGGGGCATCTAAGTCGAAATGCCGCGAAACTCACCTAGTCAAAGCGTTTCGCCATTTGCGGAAGAACTCTGATGTAGAACACGTAGCAGAAGCATACATGCTCAAGAGGGATCACCCGAAATTCAAAGGCAACTGAATTTCGGCAACCGGGGCATCGATGTCGGAATGCCGCGAAACTCACTGAGTCAAAGCGTTTCCCCGTTTGCGAAAGAAAGTCTGATGTAGAACAACTAGCAGAAGCATACATGCTCAAGAGGCATCACCCGAAATTCATAGGCAACTGAATTTCGGGAACCGGGGCATCGAAGTCGGAATGCCCCGAAACTCACCGAGTCAAAGCATTTCGCCGTTTGCGGAAGAAGTCTAATCTAGAACAAGTAGAAAAAGCATACATGCTCAAGAGGGATCACCCCAAATTCAAACCAATTGAATTTCGGAAAAACAGGCACATCGAAGTCGAAATGCCGCGAAACTCACCGAGTCAAACCGTTTCGCCGTTTGCGGAAGAAAGTATGATGTAAAACAAGAAGCAGAAGCATACATGCTCAAGAGGGATCACCCGAAATGCATAGGCAACTGAATTTCGGCAACCGGGGCATCGAAGTCGGAATGCCGCGAAACTCACGGAGTCAAAGCGTTTCGCCGTTTGCGAAAGAAGTCTGATGGAGAACAAGTAGCAGAAGCATACATGCTCAAGAGGGATCACCCAAAATTCAAAGGCAACTGAATTTCGGCAACCGGGGTATCCATTTCGGAATGCCGCAAAACTCACCGAGTCAAAGCGTTTTGCCGTTTGCGGAAGAACTCTGATGTAGAACAAGTAGCAGAAGCATACATGCTCAAGCGGGATCATCCGAAATTCAAAGGCAACTAAATTTCAGCAACCGGGCCATCGAAGTCGGAATGCTGCGAAACTCAGGGAGTCAAAGCGTTTCGCCGTTTGCGGGAGAAAGTCTGATGTAGAACACGTAGCAAAAGCATACATGCTCAAGAGGGATCACCCGAAATTCAAAGGTAACTGAATTTCGGCAACCGGGGCATCGAAGTGGGAATGCCGCGAAACTCACCGAGTCAAAGCGTTTCACCGTTTGCGGAAGAAAGTCTGATGTAGAACAAGATGCAGAAGCATACATGCTCAAAAGGGATCACCCGAAATGCATAGGCAACTTAATTTCGGCAACCGGGGCATCGAAGTCGGAATGCCGCGAAACTCACCGAGTCAAAGCGTTTCGCCATTTGCCGAAGAAAGTCTTATGTAGAACAAGTAGCAGAAGCATACATGCTCAAGAGGGATAACCCGAATTTGAAAGCCAATTGAATTACGGCAACAGGGGCATCTAAGTCGAAATGCCGCGAAATTCACCGAGTCAAAGCGTTTCGCCATTTGCGGAAGAACTCTGATGTAGAACACGTAGCAGAAGCATACATGCTCAAGAGGGATCACCCGAAATTCAAAGGCAACTGAATTTCGGCAACCGAGGCATCGAAGTGGGAATGCAGCGAAACTCACCGAGTCAAAGCGTTTCACCGTTTGCGGAAGAAAGTCTGATGTAGAACAAGAAGCCGAAGCATACATGCTCAAGAGGGATCACCCGAAATGCATAGGCAACTGAATTTCGGCAACCGGGGCATCGAAGTCGGAATGCCGCGAATCTCACCGAGTCAAAGCGTTTCGCCGTTTGCGGAAGAAAATCTTATGTAGAACAAGTAGCAGAAGCATACATGCTCAAGAGTGATAACCCGAAATTGAAAGCCAATTGAATTACGGCAATAGGGGCATCTAAGTCGAAATGCCGCGAAACTCACCTAGTCAAAGCGTTTCGCCATTTGCGGAAGAACATGCCGCGAAACTCACCGAGTCAAAGCGTTTCGCTGTTTGCGGAAGAACTCTGATGTAGAACAAGTAGCAGAAGCATACATGCTCAAGAGGGATCACCCGAAATTCAAAGGCAACTAAATTTTAGCAACCAGGCCATCGAAGTCGGAATGCCGCGAAACTCACCGATTCAAAGCGTTTCGCCTTTTGCAGAAGAAGTCTGATGTAGAACAAGTAGCAGAAGCATACATGCTGAAGAGGGATCACCTGAAATTCAAAGGCAACTGAATTTCGGCAACGGGGGCATCGAAGTCGGAATGCCGCGAAACTCATTGAGTCAAAGCGTTTCGCCATTTGCGGAAGAAAGTCTTATGTAGAACAAGTAGCAGAAGCATACATGCTCAAGAGGGATCACCCAAAATTCAAAGGCAACTGAATTTCGGCAACCGGGGTATCGATTTCGGAATGCCGCAAAACTCATCGAGTCAAAGCGTTTTGCCGTTTGCGGAAGAACTCTGATGTAGAACAAGTAGCAAAAGCATACATGCTCAAGCGGGATCACCCGAAATTCAAAGGCAACTAAATTTCAGCAACCGGGCCATCGAAGTCGGAATGCCGCGAAACTCACGGAGTCAAAGCGTTTCGCCGTTTGCGAAAGAAGTGTGATGGAGAACAAGTAGCAGAAGCATACATGCTCAAGAGGGATCACTTAAAATTCAAAGGCAACTGAACTTCGGCAACCGCGGTATCAAAGTCGGAATGCCGTAAAACTCACCGAGTCTAAGCGTTTTGCCGTTTGCGGAAGAACTCTGATGTAGAACAAGTAGCAGAAGCATACATGCTCAAGCGGGATCACCCGAAATTCAAAGGCAACTAAATTTCAGCAATCGGGCCATCGAAGTCGGAATGTCGCGAAACTGACCGAGTTAAAGCGTTTCGCCGTTTGCGGAAGAAGTCTAATGTAGAACAAGTAGCAGAAGCATACATGCTCAAGCGGGATCACCCGAAATTCAAAGGCAACTAAATTTCAGTAACCGGGCCATCGAAGTCGGAATGTCGCGAAACTCACCGAATCAAAGCGTTTCGCCTTTTGCAAAAGAAGTCTGATGTAGAACAAGTAGCAGAAGCATACATGATCAAGAGGGATCACCTGAAATTCAAAGGCAACTAAATTTCGGCAACGGGGCCATCGAAGTCGGAATGCCGCGAAACTCACCGAATCAAAGCGATTCGTCGTTTGCGGAAGAAAGTCTTATGTAGAACAAGTTGCAGAAGCATACATGCTCAAGAGGGATCACCCGAAATTCATAGGCAACTAAATTTCGGCAACCGGGGTATCGAAGTCGAAATGCCGCGAAACTCACCGAGTCAAAGCGTTTCAATGTTTGCGGAAGAACTCTGATGTAGAACAAGTAGCAGAAGCATACATGCTCAAGAGGGATCACCCCAAATTCAAAGGCAACTAAATTTTAGCAACCGGGCCATCGAAGTCGGAATGCCGCGAAACTCACTGAGTCAAAGCGTTTCGCCTTTTGCAGAAGAAGTCTGATGTAGAACAAGTAGCAGAAGAATACATGCTGAAGAGGGATCACCTGAAATTCAAAGGCAACTGAATTTCGGCAACGGGGGCATCGAAGTCGGAATGCCGCGAAACTCATTGAGTCAAAGCATTTCGCCGTTTGTGGAAGAAAGTCATATGTAGAACAAGTAGCAGAAGCATACATGCTTAAGAGGGATCACCCGAAATTCAAAGGCAACTGAATTTCGACAACCGGGGAATCGAAGTCGAAATGCCGTAAAACTCACCGAGTCTAAGCGTTTTGCCGTTTGCGGAAGAAGTCTGATGTAGAACAAGTAGCAGAAGCATACATGCTCAAGAGGGATCACACGAAATTCAAAGGCAACTAATTTTCGGTAACCGGGGAATCGAAGTCGGAATGCCGCGAAACTCACCGAGTCAAAGCGTTTCGCCGTTTGCGGAAGAATTCTGATGTGGAACAAGTAGCAGACGCATACATGCTCAAGACGGATAACCCGAAATTGAAAGGCAACTGAATTACGGCAACAGGGTTATCAAAGTCGAAATGCCGTGAAACTCACCGAGTCAAAGCCTTTCACCGTTTGCGGAAGAAGTCTGATGTAGAACACGTAGCAGAAGCATACATGCTCAAGAGGGATCACCCGAAATTCAAAGGCAACTGAATTTCGGCAACCGGAGCATCGAAGTCGGAATGCTGTGAAACTGACCGAGTCAAAGCGTTTCGTCGTTTGCGGAAGAAAGTCTGGTGCAGAACAAGTAGCAGAAGCATACATGCTCAAGAGGCATCACCCGAAATTCATATGCAACTGAATTACAGCAACCGGGGCATCAAAGTCGAAATGCCGCGAAACTCACCGAGTCAAAGCGTTTCGCCGTTTGCGGAACAAAGTCTTATGTAGAACAAGTAGCAGAAGCATACATGCTCAAGAGGGATCACCCAAAATTCAAAGGCAACTAAATTTCGGCAACCGGGGCATCGAAGTCGGAATGCCGCGAAACTCACCAAGTCAAAGCGTTTCGCCATTTGCGGAAGAAGTCTGATGTAGAACAAGTAGCAGAAGCATACATGGTCAAGAGGGATCACCCGAAATTCAAAGGCAACTAAATTTCGGCAACCGGGCCATCGAAGTCGGAATGCCACGAAACTCACAGAGTCAAAGTGTTTCGCCGTTTGCGGAAGAAGTCTGATGTAGAACAAGTAGCAGAAGCATACATGCTCAAGAGGGATCACCCGAAATTCAAAGGCAATTGAATTTCGGAAAAACAGGCGCATTGAAGTTGAAATGCCGCGAAACTCACCGAGTCAAAGCGTTTCGCCGTTTGCGGAAGAAAGTATGATGTAGAACAAGTAGCAGAAGCATACATGCTCACGAGGGATCACCCGAGATGCATAGGCAACTGAATTTCGGCAACCGGGGCATCAAAGTCGGAATGCCGCGAAACTCACGGAGTCAAAGCGTTTCGCCGTTTGCGGATGAAGTCTGATGTAGAACAAGTAGCAGAAGCATACATGGTCAAGAGGGATCACCCGAAATTCAAAGGCAACTAAATTTCGGCAACCGGGCCATCGAAGTCGGAATGCCGCGAAACTCACCGAGTCAAAGTGTTTCGCCGTTTGCGGAAGAAGTCTGATGTAGAACAAGTAGCAGAAGCATACATGCTCAAGAGGGATCACCCGAAATTCAAAGGCAATTGAATTTCGGAAAAACAGGCGCATTGAAGTTGAAATGCCGCGAAACTCACCGAGTCAAAGCGTTTCGCCGTTTGCGGAAGAAAGTATGATGTAGAACAAGTAGCAGAAGCATACATGCTCACGAGGGATCACCCGAGATGCATAGGCAACTGAATTTCGGCAACCGGGGCATCAAAGTCGGAATGCCGCGAAACTCACGGAGTCAAAGCGTTTCGCCGTTTGCGGAAGAATTCTGATGTAGAACAAGTAGCAACAGCATACATGCTCAAGAGGGATCACCCGAAATTCAAAGGCAACTGAATTTTGGCAACCGGGGTATCAAAGTCGAAATGTCGAAAAACTCACCGAGTCAAAGCGTTTTGCCATTTGCGGAAGAACTCTGATGTAGAACAAGTAGCAGAAGCATACATGCTCAAGAGGGATCACCCGAAATTCAAAGGCAAATAAATTTCGGTAACCGGGGAATCGAAGTCGGAATGCCGCGAAACTCACCGAGTCAAAGCGTTTCGCCGTTTGCGGAAGAATTCTGATGTGGAACAAGTAGAAGAAGCATACATGCTCAAGACGGATCACCAGAAATTGAAAGGCAACTGAATTACGGCAACAGGGGCATCAAAGTCGAAATGCCGTGAAATTCACCGAGTCAAAGCGTTTCGCCTTTTGCGGAAGAACTCTGATGTAGAACACGTAGCAGAAGCATACATGCTCAAGAGAGATCACCCGAAATTCAAAGGCAACTGAATTTCGGCAACCGGGGCATCGAAGTCGGAATGCCGCGAAACTCACCAAGTCAAAGCGTTTCGCCGTTTGCGGAAGAAGTCTGATGTAGAACAAGTAGGACAAATATACATGCTCAAGAGGGATCACCCGAAATTCAAAGGCAAGTAAATTTCGGCAACCGGGGCATCGAAGTCGGAATGCCGCGAAACTCACCGAGACAAAGCGTTTCGCCGTTTGCGGAAGAAGTCTGATGTAGAACAAGTAGCAGAAGCATACATGCTCAAGAGGGATCACACGAAAATCAATGGCAACTAAATTTCAGCAACCGGGGCATCGAAGTCGGAATGCCGCGAAACTCACCGAGTCAAAGCGTTTCGCCGTTTGCGGAAGAAGTCTGATGTGGAACAAGTAGCAGAAGCATACATGCTCAAGAGGAATAACCCTAAATTCATAGGCAACTAAATTTCGGCAACCGGGGCATCGAATTCGGAATGCCGCAAAACTCACCGAGTCAAAGCGATTCGCCGTTTGCGGAAGAAAGTCTTATGTAGAACAAGTAGCAGAAGCATACATGCTCAAGAGGGATCACCCGAAATTCAAAGGCAACTAAATTTCGGCAACCGGGGCATTGAAGTCGGAATGCCGCGAAACTCACGGAGTCAAAGCGTTTCGCCGTTTGGGAAAGAAGTCTGATGGAGATCAAGTAGCAGAAGCATACATGCTCAAGAGGGATCACCCAAAATTCAAAGGCAACTGAATTTCGGCAACCGGGGTATCGATTTCGGAATGCCGCAACACTCACCGAGTCAAAGCGTTTTGCCGTTTGCGGAAGAACTCTGATGTAGAACAAGTAGCAGAACCATACATGCTCAAGCGGGATCACCCGAAATTCAAAGGCAACTAAATTTCAGCAACCGGGCCATCGAAGTCGGAATGTCGCGAAACTCACGGAGTCAAAGCGTTTCGCCGTTTGCGAAAGAAGTCTGATGGAGAACAAGTAGCAGAAGCATACATGCTCAAGAGGGATCACTTAAAATTCAAAGGCAACTGAATTTCGGCAACCGGGGTATCAAAGTCGGAATGCCGTAAAACTCACCGAGTCTAAGCGTTTTGCCGTTTGCGGAAGAACTCTGATGTAGAACAAGTAGCAGAAGCATACATGCTCAAGCGGGATCACCCGAAATTCAAAGGCAACTAAATTTCAGCAACCGGGCCATCGAAGTCGGAATGTCGCGAAACTGACCGAGTTAAAGCGTTTCGCCGTTTGCGGAAGAAGTCTGATGTAGAACAAATAGCAGAAGTATACATGGTCAAGCGGGATCACCCGAAATTCAAAGGCAACTAAATTTCAGTAACCGGGCCATCGAAGTCGGAATGTCGCGAAACTCACCGAGTCAAAGCGTTTCGCATTTTGCAAAAGAAGTCTGATGTAGAACAAGTAGCAGAAGCATACATGATCAAGAGGGATCACCTGAAATTCAAAGGCAACTAAATTTCGGCAACGGGGCCATCGAAGTCGGAATGCCGCGAAACTCACCGAATCAAAGCGATTCGTCGTTTGCGGAAGAAAGTCTTATGTAGAACAAGTAGCAGAAGCATACATGCTCAAGAGGGATCACCCGAGATTCATAGGCAACTAAATTTCGGCAACGGGGGCATCGAAGTCGAAATGCCGCGAAACTCACCGAGTCAAAGCGTTTCGCTGTTTGCGGAAGAACTCTGATGTAGAACAAGTAGCAGAAGCATACATGCTCAAGAGGGATCACCCGAAATTCAAAGGCAACTAAATTTTAGCAACCGGGCCATCGAAGTCGGAATGCCGCGAAACTCACCGAGTCAAAGCGTTTCGCCTTTTGCAGAAGAAGTCTGATGTAGAACAAGTAGCAGAAGCATACATGCTGAAGAGGGATCACCTGAAATTCAAAGGCAACTGAATTTCGGCAACGGGGGCATCGAAGTCGGAATGCCGCGAAACTCATTGAGTCAAAGCGTTTCGCCGTTTGTGGAAGAAAGTCTTATGTAGAACAAGTAGCAGAAGCATACATGCTTAAGAGGGATCACCCGAAATTCAAAGGCAACTGAATTTCGACAACCGGGGAATCGAAGTCGGAATGCCGTAAAACTCACCGAGTCTAAGCGTTTTGCCGTTTTTGGAAGAAGTCTGATGTAGAAAAAGTAGCAGAAGCATACATGCTCAAGAGGGATCACACGAAATTCAATGGCAACTAAATTTCGGTAACCGGGGAATCGAAGTCAGAATGCCGCGAAACTCACCGAGTCAAAGCGTTTCGCCGTTTGCGGAAGAATTCTGATGTGGAACAAGTAGCAGAAGCATACATGCTCAAGACGGATAACCCAAAATTGAAAGGCAACTGAATTACGGCAACAGGGTTATCAAAGTCGAAATGCCGTGAAACTCACCGAGTCAAAGCGTTTCGCCTTTTGCGGAAGAACTCTGATGTAGAACACGTAGCAGAAGCATACATGCTCAAGAGGGATCACCCGAAATTCAAAGGCAACTGAATTTCGGCAACCGGAGCATCGAAGTCGGAATGCTGTGAAAGTGACCGAGTCAAAGCGTTTCGCCGTTTGCGGAAGAAAGTTTGATGCAGAACAAGTAGCAGAAGCATACATGCTCAAGAGGCATCACCCGAAATTCATATGCAACTGAATTACAGCAACCGGGGCATCAAAGTCGAAATGCCGCGAAACTCACCGAGTCAAAGCGTTTCGCCGTTTGCGGAACAAAGTCTTATGTAGAACAAGTAGCAGAAGCATACATGCTCAAGAGGGATCACCCAAAATTCAAAGGCAACTAAATTTCGGCAACCGGGGCATCGAAGTCGGAATGCCGCGAAACTCACAAGTCAAAGCGTTTCGCCGTTTGCGGAAGAAGTCTGATGTAGAACAAGTAGCAGAAGCATACATGCTCAAGAGGGATCACCCGAAATTCAAAGGCAACTAAATTTCGACAACCGGGGCATCGAAGTAGGAATGCCGCGAAACTCAACGAGTCAAAGGGTTTCGCCGTTTGCGGAAGAAGTCTGATGTGGAACAAGTAGCAGAAGCATACATGCTCAAGAGGAATAACCCAAAATTCATAGGCAACTAAATTTCGGCAACCGGGGCATCGAATTCGGAATGCCGCGAAACTCACCGAGTCAAAGCGATTCGCCGTTTGCGGAAGAAAGTCTTATGTAGAACAAGTAGCAGAAGCATACATGCTCAAGAGGGATCACCCGAAATTCAAAGGCAACTAAATTTCGGCAACCGGGGCATCGAAGTCAGAATGCCGCGAAACTCACCGAGTCAAAGCCTTTCGCCGTTTGCGGAAGAAGTCTGATGTAGAACAAGTAGCAGAAGCATACATGCTCAAGAGGGATCACACAAAATTCAAAGGCAACTAAATTTCGGCAACCGTGGCATCGAAGTCAGAATGCCGCGAAACTCACCGAGTCAAAGCCTTTCGCCGTTTGCGGAAGAAGTCTGATGTAGAACAAGTAGCAGAAGCATACATGCTCAAGAGGGATCACACAAAATTCATAGGCAACTAAATTTCGGTAACCGGGGAATCGAAGTCCGAATGCCACGAAACTCACCGAGTCAAAGCATTTCGCCGTTTGCGGAAGCATTCTGATGTGGAACAAGTAGCAGAAGCATACATGCTCAAGACGGATAACCCGAAATTGAAAGGCAACTGAATTACGGCAACTGGGGCATCAAAGTCGAAATGCCGTGAAACTCACCGAGTCAAAGCGTTTCACCTTTTGCGGAAGAACTCTAATGTGGAACACGTAGCAGAAGCATACATGGTCATGAGGGATCCCCGAAATTCAAAGGCAACTGAATTTCGGCAACCGGGACATCGAAGTCGGAATGCCATGAAACTCACCGAGTCAAAGCGTTTCGCCGTTTGCGTTAGAAAGTCTGATGTAGAACAAGTAGCAGAAGCATACATGCTCAAGAGGCATCACCCGAAATTCATAGGCATCTGAATTACGGCAACCGGGGCATCGACGTCGGAATGCCGCGAAACTCAACGAGTCAAAGGGTTTCGCCGTTTGCGGAGGAAGTCTGATGTAGAACAAGTAGCAGAAGCATACATGCTCAAGAGGGATCACCCGAAATTCAAAGGCAACTGAATTTCGACAACCGGGGCATTGAAGTTGGAATGCCGCGAAACTCAACAAGTCAAAGGGTTTCGCCGTTTGCGGAGGAAGTCTGATGTAGAACAAGTAGCAGAAGCATACATGCTCAAGAGGGATCACCCGAAATTCATAGGCAACTGAATTACGGCAACCGGGGCATCGAAGTCGGAATGCCGCGAAACTCAACGAGTCAAAGGGTTTCGCCGTTTGCGGAGGAAGTCTGATGTAGAACAAGTAGCAGAAGCATACATGCTCAAGAGGGATCACCCGAAATTCAAAGGCAACTGAATTTTGACAACCGGGGCATCGAAGTCGGAATGCCGCGAAACTCACCGAGTCAAAGCGTTTCGCTGTTTGCGGAAGAAGTCTGATGTAGAACAAGTAGCAGAAGCATACATGTTCAAGAGGGATCACACGAAATTCATAGGCAACTAAATTTCGGCAACCGGGGATCGAAGTCGGAATGCCGCGAAACGCACCGAGTCAAAGCGTTTCGCCGTTTGCGGAAGAAGTCTGATTTGGAACAAGTAGCAGAAGCATACATGCTCAAGAGGGATAACCCGGAACTCATAGGCAAATAAATTTTGGCAACCGGTGCATCGAAGTCGAAATGCCGCGAAACTCACCGAGTCAAAGCGTTTCGCCGTTTGCGGAAGAAGTCTGATGTAGAACAAGTAGCAAAAGCATACATGCTCAAGAGGGATCACCCGAAAATCAAAGGCAACTAAATTTCGGCAACCGGGCCATCGAAGTCGGAATGCCGCGAAAGTCACCGAGTCAAAGCGTTTCGCCTTTTGCGGAAGAAGTCTGATGTAGAACAAGTAGCAGAAGCATACATGCTCAAGAGCTCTCACCTGAAATTCAAAGGCAACTGAATTTCGGCAACGGGGGCATCGAAGTCGGAATGGCGCGAAACTCACCGAGTCAAAGCGATTCGCCGTTTGCGGAAGAAAGTCTTATGTAGAACAAGAAGCAGAAGCATACATGCTCAAGAGGGATCACCTGAAATTCAAAGGCAACAAAATTTCGGCTACCGGGGCATCGAAGTCAGAATGCCGCGAAACTCACCGAGTCAAAGCCTTTCACCGTTTGCGGAAGAAGTCTGATGTAGAACAAGTAGCAGAAGCATACATGCTCAAGAGGGATCACATGAAAATCATAGGCAACTAAATTTCGGCAACCGGGGCATCGAAGTCGGAATGCCGCGACACTCACCGAGTCAAAGCGTTTAGCCGTTTGCGGAAGAAGTCTAATGTGGAACAAGTAGCAGAAGTATACATGCTCAAGAGGAATAACCCGAAATTCATAGGCAACTAAATTTTTGCAACCGGGGCATCGAAGTCGGAATGCCGCGAAACTCACCAAGTCAAAGCGTTTTGCCGTTTGCGGAAGAGAGTCTGATGTAGAACAAGTAGCAGAAGCATACATGATCAAGAGGGATCGCCCGAAATTCAAAGGCAACTGAATTACGGCAACCGGGGCATTAAAGTCGAAATGCCGCGAAACTCACCGAGTCAAAGCGTTTCGCCTTTTGCGGAAGAACTCTTATGCAGAACACGTAGCAGAAGCATACATGCTCAAGAGGGATGCCCCGAAATTCAAAGGCAACTGAATTTCGACAACCGGGGCATCGAAGTCGGAATGCCGCGACACTCACCGAGTCAAAGCGTTTCGCCGTTTGCGGAAGAAGTCTGATGTAGAACAAGTAGCAGAAACATACATGTTCAAGAGGGATCACACGAAATTCATAGGCAACTAAATTTCGGCAACCGGGGATCGAAGTCGGAATGCCGCGAAACGCACCGAGTCAAAGCGTTTCGCCGTTTGCGGAAGAAGTCTGATTTGGAACAAGTAGCAGAAGCATACATGCTCAAGAGGGATAACCCGGAATTCATAGGCAAATAAATTTTGGCAACCGGTGCATCGAAGTCAAAATGCCGCGAAACTCACCGAGTCAAAGCGTTTCGCCTTTTGCGGAAGAACTCTTATGTAGAACACGTAGCAGAAGCATACATGCTCAAGAGGGATCACCCGAAATTCAAAGGCAACTAAATTTCGGCAACCAGGGCATCGAAGTCGGAATGCCGCGAAACTCACCGAGTCAAAGCGTTTTGCCGTTTGCGGAAGAGAGTCTGATGTAGAACAAGTAGCAGAAGCATACATGATCAAGAGGGATCGCCCGAAATTCAAAGCCAACTGAATTGCGGCAATCGGGCCATCGAAGTCGGAATGCTGCGAAACTCACCGAGTCAAAGCGTTTTGCCGTTTGCGGAAGACAGTCTGATGTAGAACAAGTAGCAGAAGCATACATGCTCAAGAAGGATCACCCGAAATTCAAAGGCAACTAAATTTCGACAACCGGGGCATCGAAGTCGGAATGCCGCGAAACTCACCGAGTCAAAGCGTTTCGCCGTTTGCGGATGAAGTCTGATGTAGAACAAGTAGCAGAAGCATACATGCTCAAGAGGGATCCCCGGAAATTCAAAGGCAACTGAATTTCGACAACCGGGGCATCGAAGTCGGAATGCCGCGAAACTCACCGAGTCAAAGCGTTTCGCCGTTTGCGGATGAAGTCTGATGTGGAACAAGTAGCAGAAGCATACATGCTCAAGAGGAATAACCCGAAATTCATAGGCAACTAAATGTCGGCAACCGGGGCATCGAAGTCGGAATGCCGCGAAAATCATCGAGTCAAAGCGTTTTGCCGTTTGCGGAAGAGAGTCTGATGTAGAACAAGTAGCAGAAGCATACATGCTCAAGAGGGATCACACGAAAATCATAGGCAACTAAATTTCGGCAACCGAGGCATCGAAGTCGGAATGCCGCGAAACTCACCGAGTCAAAGCATTTCGCCGTTTGCGGAAGAAGTCTGATGTGGAACAAGTAGCAGAGGCATACATGCTCAAGAGGAATAACCCGAAATTCATAGGCAACTAAATTTCGGCAACCGGGGCATCGAAGTCGGAATGCCGCGAAACTCACCGAGTCAAAGCGTTTTGCCGTTTGCGGAAGAGAGTCTGATGTAGAACAAGTAGCAGAAGCATACATGCTCAAGAGGGATAACCCGAAATTCAAAGGCAACTAAATTTCGGCAACCGGGGCGTGGAAGTCGGAATGCCGCGAAACTCACCGAGTCAAAGCGTTTCGCCATTTGTGGAAGAAGTCTGATGTAGAACAAGTAGCAGAAGCATACATGATCAAGAGGGATCGCCCGAAATTCAAAGGCAACTGAATTTCGGCAACCAGGGCATCGAAGTCGGAATGCCGCGAAACTCACCGAGTCAAAGCGTTTTGCCATTTACGGAAGAAGTCTGATGTAGAACAAGTAGCAGAAGCATACATCCTCAAGAGAGATAACCCGAAATTCAAAGGCAACTGAATTTCGGCAACCGGGGCATCGAAGTCGGAATGCCGCGACACTCACCGAGTCAAAGCGTTTCGCCGTTTGTGGAAGAAAGTCTTATGTAGAACAAGTAGCAGAAGCATACATGCTCAAGAGGGATCACCAGAAATTCAACGGCAACTGAATTACGGCAATCGGGGCATCAAAGTCGAAATGCCGTGAAACTCACCGAGTCAAAGCATTTCACCTTTTGCGGAAGAAGTCTGATGTAGAACAAGTAGCAGAAGCATACATGCTCAAGAGGGATCACCCGAAATTCAAAGGCAACTAAATTTTGGCAACCGGGCCAACGAAGTCGTAATGCCGCAAAACTCACCGAGTCAAAGCATTTCGCCTTTTGCGAAAGAAGGCTGATGTAGAACAAGTAGCAGAAGCATACATGCGCAAGAGGGATCACACAAAATTCATATGCAACTAAATTTCAGCAACCAGGGCATCGAAGTTGGAATGCCGCGAAACTCACCGAGTCAAAGCGTTTCGCCGTTTGCGGAAGAAGTCTGATGTATAACAAGTAGCAGAAGCATACATGCTCAAGAAGGATCACCCGAAATTCAAAGGCAACTAAATTTCGGCAACCGGGCCATCCAAGTCGGAATGTCGCGAAACTCACCGAGTCAAAGCGTTTTGCTGTTTGCGGAAGAGAGTCTGATGTAGAACAAGTAGCAGAAGCATACATGATCAAGAGGGATCGCCCGAAATTCAAAGCCAACTGAATTACGGCAACCGGGGCATCAAAGTTGAAATGCCGCGAAACTCACCGAGTCAAAGCGTTTCGCCTTTTGCGGTGAACTCTGATGTAGAACACGTAGCAGAAGCATACATGCTCAAGAGGGATCACCCGAAATTCAAAGGCAACTGAATTTCGGCAACCGGGCCAACGAAGTCGTAATGCCGCAAAACTCACCGAGTCAAAGCATTTCGCCTTTTGCGAAAGAAGTCTGATGTAGAACAAGTAGCAGAAGCATACATGCGCAAGAGGGATCACACAAAATTCATATGCAACTAAATTTCAGCAACCGGGGCATCGAAGTTGGAATGCCGCGAAACTCACCGAGTCAGAGCGTTTCGCCGTTTGCGGAAGAAATCTGATGTAGAACAAGTAGCAGAAGCATACATGCTCAAGAGGGATAACCCGAAATTCAAAGGCAACTAAATTTCGGCAACCGGGGCATTGAAGTCGGAATGCCGCAAAACTCACCGAGTCAAAGCATTTTGGCCGTTTGCAGAAGAACTCTAATGTAGAACAAGTAGCAGAAGCATACATGCTCAAGACGGATCAACTGAAATTCAAAGGCAACTGAATTTCGGCAACCGGGGCATCGAAGTCGGAATGCCGTGAAACTCAACGAGTCAAAGCGATTCGTCGTTTGTAGAAGAAAGTCTTATGTAGAACAAGTAGCAGAAGCATACATGCTCAAGAGGGATCACCAGAAATTCAACGGCAACTGAATTACGGCAATCGGGGCATCAAAGTCGAAATGCCGTGAAACTCACCGAGTCAAAGCATTTCACCTTTTGCGGAAGAAGTCTGATGTAGAACAAGTAGCAGAAGCATACATGCTCAAGAGGGATCACCCGAAATTCAAAGGCAACTAAATTTTGGCAACCGGGCCAACGAAGTCGTAATGCCGCAAAACTCACCGAGTCAAAGCATTTCGCCTTTTGCGAAAGAAGTCTGATGTAGAACAAGTAGCAGAAGCATACATGCGCAAGAGGGATCACACAAAATTCATAGGCAACTAAATTTCAGCAACCGGGGCATCGAAGTCGGAATGCCGCGAAACTCACCGAGTCAAAGCGTTTCGCCGTTTGCGGAAGAAGTCTGATGTTAGAACAAGTAGCAGAAGCATACATGCTCAAGAAGGATCACCCGAAATTCAAAGGCAACTGAATTTCGACAACCGGGGCATCGAAGTCGGAATGCCGCGAAACTCACCGAGTCAAAGCGTTTTGCCGTTTGCGGAAGAGAGTCTGATGTAGAACCAGTATCAGAAGCATACATGATCAAGAGGGATCGCCCGAAATTCAAACGCAACTGAATTACGGCAACCGTGGCATCAAAGTCGAAATGCCGCGAAACTCACCGAGTTAAAGCGTTTCGCCTTTTGCGGAAGAACTCTGATGTAGAACACGTAGCAGAAGCATACATGCTCAAGAGGGATCACACGAAATTCAAAGGGAACTAAATTTCGGCAACCGGGGCATCGAAGTAGGAATGCCGGGAAACTCACCGAGTCAAAGCGTTTCGCCATTTGTGGAAGAAGTCTGATGTAGAACAAGTAGCAGAAGCATACATGCTCAAGAGGGATCCCTCGAAATTCAAAGGCAACTGAATTTCGACAACCGGGGCATCGAAGTCGGAATGCCGGGAAACTCACCGAGTCAAACCGTTTCGCCGTTTGCGGATGAAGTCTGATGTAGAACAAGTAGCAGAAGCATACATGCTCAAGAGGGATCCCACGAAATTCATAGGCAACTAAATTTCGGCAACCGGGGCATCGAATTCGGAATGCCGCGAAACTCACCGAGTCAAAGCGTTTTGCCGTTTGCGGACGAGAGTCTGATGTAGAACAAGTAGCAGAAGCATACATGCTCAAGAGGGATAACCCGAAATTCAAAGGCAACTAAATTTCGGAAACCGGGGCATTGAAGTCGGAATGCCGCGAAACTCACCGAGTCAAAGCGTTTTGCCGTTTGCGGAAGAGAGTCTGATGTAGAACCAGTAGCAGAAGCATACATGATCAAGAGGGATCGCCCGAAATTCAAACGCAACTGAATTACGGCAACCGTGGCATCGAAGTTGGAATGCCGCGAAACTCACCGAGTCAAAGCGTTTCGCCGTTTGCGGAAGAAGTCTGATGTAGAACAAGTAGCAGAAGCATACATGCTCAAGAAGGATCACCCGAAATTCAAAGGCAACTAAATTTCGGCAACCGGGCCATCCAAGTCGGAATGTCGCGAAACTCACCGAGTCAAAGCGTTTTGCTGTTTGCGGAAGAGAGTCTGATGTAGAACAAGTAGCAGAAGCATACATGATCAAGAGGGATCGCCCGAAATTCAAAGCCAACTGAATTACGGCAACCGGGGCATCAAAGTTGAAATGCCGCGAAACTCACCGAGTCAAAGCGTTTCGCCTTTTGCGGTGAACTCTGATGTAGAACACGTAGCAGAAGCATACATGCTCAAGAGGGATCACCCGAAATTCAAAGGCAACTGAATTTCGACAACCGGGGCATCGAAGTTGGAATGTCACGAAACTCACCGAGTCAAAGCATTTTGCCGTTTGCGGAAGAAATCTGATGTAGAACAAGTAGCAGAAGCATACATGCTCAAGAGGGATAACCCGAAATTCAAAGGCAACTAAATTTCGGCAACCGGGGCATTGAAGTCGGAATGCCGCAAAACTCACCGAGTCAAAGCATTTTGGCCGTTTGCAGAAGAACTCTGATGTAGAACAAGTAGCAGAAGCATACATGCTCAAGAGGGATCAACTGAAATTCAAAGGCAACTGAATTTCGGCAACCGGGGCATCGAAGTCGGAATGCCGTGAAACTCAACGAGTCAAAGCGATTCGTCGTTTGTGGAAGAAAGTCTTATGTAGAACAAGTAGCAGAAGCATACATGCTCAAGAGGGATCACCAGAAATTCAACGGCAACTGAATTACGGCAATCGGGGCATCAAAGTCGAAATGCCGTGAAACTCACCGAGTCAAAGCATTTCACCTTTTGCGGAAGAAGTCTGATGTAGAACAAGTAGCAGAAGCATACATGCTCAAGAGGGATCACCCGAAATTCAAAGGCAACTAAATTTTGGCAACCGGGCCAACGAAGTCGTAATGCCGCAAAACTCACCGAGTCAAAGCATTTCGCCTTTTGCGAAAGAAGTCTGATGTAGAACAAGTAGCAGAAGCATACATGCGCAAGAGGGATCACACAAAATTCATAGGCAACTAAATTTCAGCAACCGGGGCATCGAAGTCGGAATGCCGCGAAACTCACCGAGTCAAAGCGTTTCGCCGTTTGCGGAAGAAGTCTGATGTTAGAACAAGTAGCAGAAGCATACATGCTCAAGAAGGATCACCCGAAATTCAAAGGCAACTGAATTTCGACAACCGGGGCATCGAAGTAGGAATGCAGCGAAACTCACCGAGTCAAAGCGTTTCGCCGTTTGCGGAAGAAAGTCTGATGTAGAACAAGTAGCAGAAGCATACATGCTCAAGAGGCATCACCCGAAATTCATAGGCAAATGAATTTCGGCAACCGGGGCATCAAAGTCGGAATGCCGCGAAACTCACCGAGTCAAAGCGATTCGCCGTTTGTGGAAGAAAGTCTTATGTAGATCAAGTAGCAGAAGCATACATGCTCAAGACGGATCACCCGAAATTCAAAGGCAACTAAATTTCGACAACCGGGGCATCGAAGTCGGAATGCCGCAAAACTCACCGAGTCAAAGCGTTTCGCCGTTTGCAGAAGAAGTCTGATGTGGAACAAGTAGCAGAAGCATACATGCTCAAGAGGAATAACCCAAAATTCATAGGCTACTAAATTTCGGCAACAGGGGCATCGAAGTCGGAACGCTGCGAAACTCACCGAGTCAAAGTGATTCACCGTTTGCGGAAGAAAGTCTTATGTAGAACAAGTAGCAGAAGCATACATGCTCAAGAGGGATCACCCAAAATTCAAAGGCAACTAAATTTCGGCAACCGGGCCATCGAAGTCGGAATGCCGCGAAACTCACCAAGTCAAAGCGTTTCGCCATTTGCGGAAGAAGTCTGATGTAGAACAAGTAGCAGAAGCATACATGCTCAAGAGGGATCACACGAAAATCATAGGCAACTAAATTTCGGCAACCGGGGCATCGAAGTCGGAATGCCACGAAACTCACCGAGTCAAAGCGTTTCGCTGTTTGCGGAAGAAGTCTGATGTGGAACAAGTAGCAGAAGCATACAAGCTCAAGAGGAATAACCCAAAATTCATAGGCAACTAAATTTCGTCAACCGGGGCATCGAAGTCGGAATGCCGCGAAACTCACCGAGTCAAAGCGTTTTGCCGTTTGCGGAAGAGAGTCTGATGTAGAACCAGTATCAGAAGCATACATGATCAAGAGGGATCGCCCGAAATTCAAACGCAACTGAATTACGGCAACCGTGGCATCAAAGTCGAAATGCCGCGAAACTCACCGAGTTAAAGCGTTTCGCCTTTTGCGGAAGAACTCTGATGTAGAACACGTAGCAGAAGCATACATGCTCAAGAGGGATCACCCGAAATTCAAAGGCAACTAAATTTCGGCAACCGGGGCATCGAAGTTGGAATGCCGGGAAACTCACCGAGTCAAAGCGTTTCGCCATTTGTGGAAGAAGTCTGATGTAGAACAAGTAGCAGAAGCATACATGCTCAAGAGGGATCCCTCGAAATTCAAAGGCAACTGAATTTCGACAACCGGGGCATCGAAGTCGGAATGCCGGGAAACTCACCGAGTCAAACCGTTTCGCCGTTTGCGGATGAAGTCTGATGTAGAACAAGTAGCAGAAGCATACATGCTCAAGAGGGATCCCACGAAATTCATAGGCAACTAAATTTCGGCAACCGGGGCATCGAATTCGGAATGCCGCGAAACTCACCGAGTCAAAGCGTTTTGCCGTTTGCGGAAGAGAGTCTGATGTAGAACAAGTAGCAGAAGCATACATGCTCAAGAGGGATAACCCGAAATTCAAAGGCAACTAAATTTCGGAAACCGGGGCATTGAAGTCGGAATGCCGCGAAACTCACCGAGTCAAAGCGTTTTGCCGTTTGCGGAAGAGAGTCTGATGTAGAACCAGTAGCAGAAGCATACATGATCAAGAGGGATCGCCCGAAATTCAAACGCAACTGAATTACGGCAACCGTGGCATCAAAGTCGAAATGCCGCGAAACTCACCGAGTGAAAGCGTTTCGCCTTTTGCGGAAGAACTCTGATGTAGAACACGTAGCAGAAGCATACATGCTCAAGAGGGATCACCCGAAATTCAAAGGCAACTAAATTTTGGCAACCGGGGCATCGAAGTAGGAATGCCGCGAAACTCACCGAGTCAAAGCGTTTCGCCATTTGTGGAAGAAGTCTGATGTAGAACAAGTAGCAGAAGCATACATGCTCAAGAGGGATCACTCGAAATTCAAAGGCAACTGAATTTCGACAACCGGGGCATCGAAGTCGGAATGCCGGGAAACTCACCGAGTCAAAGCGATTCACCGTTTGCGGAAGAAAGTCTTATGTAGAACAAGTAGCAGAAGCATACATGCTCAAGAGGGATCACCCAAAATTCAAAGGCAACTAAATTTCGGCAACCGGGCCATCGAAGTCGGAATGCCGCGAAACTCACCGAGTCAAAGCGTTTCGCCGTTTGCGGAAGAAGTCTGATGTAGAACAAGTAGCAGAAGCATACATGCTCAAGAGGGATCACACGAAATTCAAACGCAACTGAATTACGGCAACCGTGGCATCAAAGTCGAAATGCCGCGAAACTCACCGAGTGAAAGCGTTTCGCCTTTTGCGGAAGAACTCTGATGTAGAACACGTAGCAGAAGCATACATGCTCAAGAGGGATCACCCGAAATTTAAAGGCAACTAAATTTTGGCAACCGGGGCATCGAAGTAGGAATGCCGGGAAACTCACCGAGTCAAAGCGTTTCGCCATTTGTGGAAGAAGTCTGATGTAGAACAAGTAGCAGAAGCATACATGCTCAAGAGGGATCCCTCGAAATTCAAAGGCAACTGAATTTCGACAACCGGGGCATCGAAGTCGGAATGCCGGGAAACTCACCGAGTCAAAGCATTTCGCCGTTTGCGGAAGAACTCTGATGTAGAACACGTAGCAGAAGCATACATGCTCAAGAGGGATCACCCGAAATTCAAAGGCAACTAAATTTCGGCAACCGGGGCATCGAAGTCGGAATGCCGCGAAACTCACCGAGTCAAAGCGTTTCGCCGTTTGCAGAAGAAGTCTGATGTGGAACAAGTAGCAGAAGCATACATGCTCAAGAGGAATAACCCAAAATTCATAGGCTACTAAATTTCGGCAACCGGGGCATCGAAGTCGGAACGCTGCGAAACTCACCGAGTCAAAGTGATTCACCGTTTGCGGAAGAAAGTCTTATGTAGAACAAGTAGCAGAAGCATACATGCTCAAGAGGGATCACCCAAAATTCAAAGGCAACTAAATTTCGGCAACCGGGCCATCGAAGTCGGAATGCCGCGAAACTCACCAAGTCAAAGCGTTTCGCCATTTGCGGAAGAAGTCTGATGTAGAACAAGTAGCAGAAGCATACATGCTCAAGAGGGATCACACGAAAATCATAGGCAACTAAATTTCGGCAACCGGGGCATCGAAGTCGGAATGCCACGAAACTCACCGAGTCAAAGCGTTTCGCTGTTTGCGGAAGAAGTCTGATGTGGAACAAGTAGCAGAAGCATACAAGCTCAAGAGGAATAACCCAAAATTCATAGGCAACTAAATTTCGTCAACCGGGGCATCGAAGTCGGAATGCCGCGAAACTCACCGAGTCAAAGCGTTTTGCCGTTTGCGGAAGAGAGTCTGATGTAGAACCAGTATCAGAAGCATACATGATCAAGAGGGATCGCCCGAAATTCAAACGCAACTGAATTACGGCAACCGTGGCATCAAAGTCGAAATGCCGCGAAACTCACCGAGTTAAAGCGTTTCGCCTTTTGCGGAAGAACTCTGATGTAGAACACGTAGCAGAAGCATACATGCTCAAGAGGGATCACCCGAAATTCAAAGGCAACTAAATTTCGGCAACCGGGGCATCGAAGTAGGAATGCCGGGAAACTCACCGAGTCAAAGCGTTTCGCCATTTGTGGAAGAAGTCTGATGTAGAACAAGTAGCAGAAGCATACATGCTCAAGAGGGATCCCTCGAAATTCAAAGGCAACTGAATTTCGACAACCGGGGCATCGAAGTCGGAATGCCGGGAAACTCACCGAGTCAAACCGTTTCGCCGTTTGTGGATGAAGTCTGATGTAGAACAAGTAGCAGAAGCATACATGCTCAAGAGGGATCCCACGAAATTCATAGGCAACTAAATTTCGGCAACCGGGGCATCGAATTCGGAATGCCGCGAAACTCACCGAGTCAAAGCGTTTTGCCGTTTGCGGAAGAGAGTCTGATGTAGAACAAGTAGCAGAAGCATACATGCTCAAGAGGGATAACCCGAAATTCAAAGGCAACTAAATTTCGGAAACCGGGGCATTGAAGTCGGAATGCCGCGAAACTCACCGAGTCAAAGCGTTTTGCCGTTTGCGGAAGAGAGTCTGATGTAGAACCAGTAGCAGAAGCATACATGATCAAGAGGGATCGCCCGAAATTCAAACGCAACTGAATTACGGCAACCGTGGCATCAAAGTCGAAATGCCGCGAAACTCACCGAGTGAAAGCGTTTCGCCTTTTGCGGAAGAACTCTGATGTAGAACACGTAGCAGAAGCATACATGCTCAAGAGGGATCACCCGAAATTCAAAGGCAACTAAATTTTGGCAACCGGGGCATCGAAGTAGGAATGCCGCGAAACTCACCGAGTCAAAGCGTTTCGCCATTTGTGGAAGAAGTCTGATGTAGAACAAGTAGCAGAAGCATACATGCTCAAGAGGGATCACTCGAAATTCAAAGGCAACTGAATTTCGACAACCGGGGCATCGAAGTCGGAATGCCGGGAAACTCACCGAGTCAAAGCGATTCACCGTTTGCGGAAGAAAGTCTTATGTAGAACAAGTAGCAGAAGCATACATGCTCAAGAGGGATCACCCAAAATTCAAAGGCAACTAAATTTCGGCAACCGGGCCATCGAAGTCGGAATGCCGCGAAACTCACCGAGTCAAAGCGTTTCGCCGTTTGCGGAAGAAGTCTGATGTAGAACAAGTAGCAGAAGCATACATGCTCAAGAGGGATCACACGAAATTCAAACGCAACTGAATTACGGCAACCGTGGCATCAAAGTCGAAATGCCGCGAAACTCACCGAGTGAAAGCGTTTCGCCTTTTGCGGAAGAACTCTGATGTAGAACACGTAGCAGAAGCATACATGCTCAAGAGGGATCACCCGAAATTTAAAGGCAACTAAATTTTGGCAACCGGGGCATCGAAGTAGGAATGCCGGGAAACTCACCGAGTCAAAGCGTTTCGCCATTTGTGGAAGAAGTCTGATGTAGAAGAAGTAGCAGAAGCATACATGCTCAAGAGGGATCCCTCGAAATTCAAAGGCAACTGAATTTCGACAACCGGGGCATCGAAGTCGGAATGCCGGGAAACTCACCGAGTCAAAGCATTTCGCCGTTTGCGGAAGAACTCTGATGTAGAACACGTAGCAGAAGCATACATGCTCAAGAGGGATCACCCGAAATTCAAAGGCAACTAAATTTCGGCAACCGGGGCATCGAAGTCGGAATGCCGCGAAACTCACCGAGTCAAAGCGTTTCGCCGTTTGCGGATGAAGTCTGATGTAGAACAAGTAGCAGAAGCATACATGCTCAAGAGGGATCACCGGAAATTCAAAGGCAACTGAATTTCGACAACCGGGGCATCGAAGTCGGAATGCCGCGAAACTCACCGAGTCAAAGCGTTTCGCCGTTTGCGGATGAAGTCTGATGTAGAACAAGTAGCAGAAGCATACATGCTCAAGAGGGATCACACGAAAATCATAGGCAACTAAATTTCGGCAACCGAGGCATCGAAGTCGGAATGCCGCGAAACTCACCGAGTCAAAGCATTTCGTCGTTTGCGGAAGAAGTCTGATGTGGAACAAGTAGCAGAAGCATACATGCTCAAGAGGAATAACCCGAAATTCATAGGCAACTAAATTTCGGCAACCGGGGCATCGAAGTCGGAATGCCGCGAAACTCACCGAGTCAAAGCGTTTTGCCATTTGCGGAAGAGAGTCTGATGTAGAACAAGTAGCAGAAGCATACATGCTCAAGAGGGATAACCCGAAATTCAAAGGCAACTAAATTTCGGCAACCGGGGCATTGAAGTCGGAATGCCGCGAAACTCACCGAGTCAAAGTGTTTTGCCGTTTGCGGAAGAGAGTCTGATGTAGAACCAGTAGCAGAAGCATACATGATCAAGAGGGATCGCCCGAAATTCAAACGCAACTGAATTACGGCAACCGTGGCATCAAAGTTGAAATGCCGCGAAACTCACCGAGTGAAAGCGTTTCGCCTTTTGCGGAAGAACTCTGATGTAGAACACGTAGCAGAAGCATACATGCTCAAGAGGGATCACCCGAAATTCAAAGGCAACTAAATTTCGACAACCGGGGCATCGAAGTCGGAATGCCGCGAAACTCACCGAGTCAAAGCGTTTCGCCGTTTGCGGATGAAGTCTGATGTAGAACAAGTAGCAGAAGCATACATGCTCAAGAGGGATCCCCGGAAATTCAAAGGCAACTGAATTTCGACAACCGGGGCATCGAAGTCGGAATGCCGCGAAACTCACCGAGTCAAAGCGTTTCGCCGTTTGCGGATGAAGTCTGATGTGGAACAAGTAGCAGAAGCATACATGCTCAAGAGGAATAACCCGAAATTCATAGGCAACTAAATGTCGGCAACCGGGGCATCGAAGTCGGAATGCCGCGAAAATCATCGAGTCAAAGCGTTTTGCCGTTTGCGGAAGAGAGTCTGATGTAGAACAAGTAGCAGAAGCATACATGCTCAAGAGGGATCACACGAAAATCATAGGCAACTAAATTTCGGCAACCGAGGCATCGAAGTCGGAATGCCGCGAAACTCACCGAGTCAAAGCATTTCGCCGTTTGCGGAAGAAGTCTGATGTGGAACAAGTAGCAGAGGCATACATGCTCAAGAGGAATAACCCGAAATTCATAGGCAACTAAATTTCGGCAACCGGGGCATCGAAGTCGGAATGCCGCGAAACTCACCGAGTCAAAGCGTTTTGCCGTTTGCGGAAGAGAGTCTGATGTAGAACAAGTAGCAGAAGCATACATGCTCAAGAGGGATAACCCGAAATTCAAAGGCAACTAAATTTCGGCAACCGGGGCGTGGAAGTCGGAATGCCGCGAAACTCACCGAGTCAAAGCGTTTCGCCATTTGTGGAAGAAGTCTGATGTAGAACAAGTAGCAGAAGCATACATGCTCAAGAGGGATCACTCGAAATTCAAAGGCAACTGAATTTCGACAACCGGGGCATCGAAGTCGGAATGCCGGGAAACTCACCGAGTCAAAGCGTTTCGCCGTTTGCGGAAGAACTCTGATGTAGAACACGTAGCAGAAGCATACATGCTCAAGAGGGATCACCCGAAATTCAAAGGCAACTAAATTTCGACAACCGGGGCATCGAAGTCGGAATGCCGCGAAACTCATCGAGTCAAAGCGTTTCGCCGTTTGCGGATGAAGTCTGATGTGGAACAAGTAGCAGAAGCATACATGCTCAAGAGGAATAACCCGAAATTCATAGGCAACTAAATGTCGGCAACCGGGGCATCGAAGTCGGAATGCCGCGAAACTCACCGAGTCAAAGCGTTTTGCCGATCGAAGTCGGAATGCCGCGAAACTCACCGAGTCAAAAGCGTTTCGCCGTTTGCGGATGAAGTCTGATGTGGAACAAGTAGCAGAAGCATACATGCTCAAGAGGAATAACCCGAAATTCATAGTCAACTAAATTTCGGCAACCGGGGCATCGAAGTCGGAATGCCGCGAAACTCACCGAGTCAAAGCGTTTTGCCGTTTGCGGAAGAGAGTCTGATGTAGAACAAGTAGCAGAAGCATACATGCTCAAGAGGGATAACCCGAAATTCAAAGGCAACTAAATTTCGGCAACCGGGGCGTGGAAGTCGGAATGCCGCGAAACTCACCGAGTCAAAGCGTTTCGCCATTTATGGAAGAAGTCTGATGTAGAACAAGTAGCAGAAGCATACATGCTCAAGAGGGATCAATCGAAATTCAAAGGCAACTGAATTTCGACAACCGGGGCATCGAAGTCGGAATGCCGCGAAACTCACCGAGTCAAAGCGTTTCGCAGTTTGCGGAAGAACTCTGATGTAGAACACGTAGCAGAAGCATACATGCTCAAGAGGGATCACCCGAAATTCAAAGGCAACTAAATTTCGACAACCGGGGCATCGAAGTCGGAATGCCGCGAAACTCACCGAGTCAAAGCGTTTCGCCGTTTGCGGAAGAACTCTGATGTAGAACACGTAGCAGAAGCATACATGCTCAAGAGGGATCACCCGAAATTCAAAGGCAACTAAATTTCGACAACCGGGGCATCGAGACGGAATGCCGCGAAACTCACCGAGTCAAAGCGTTTCGCCGTTTGCGGATGAAGTCTGATGTGGAACAAGTAGCAGAAGCATACAAGCTCAAGAGGAATAACCCGAAATTCAAAGGCAACTGAATTTCGACAACCGGGGCATCGAAGTCGGAATGCCGCGAAACTCACCGAGTCAAAGCGTTTTGCCGTTTGCGGAAGAGAGTCTGATGTAGAACCAGTATCAGAAGCATACATGATCAAGAGGGATCGCCCGAAATTCAAACGCAACTGAATTACGGCAACCGTGGCATCAAAGTCGAAATGCCGCGAAACTCACCGAGTTAAAGCGTTTCGCCTTTTGCGGAAGAACTCTGATGTAGAACACGTAGCAGAAGCATACATGCTCAAGAGGGATCACACGAAATTCAAAGGGAACTAAATTTCGGCAACCGGGGCATCGAAGTAGGAATGCCGGGAAACTCACCGAGTCAAAGCGTTTCGCCATTTGTGGAAGAAGTCTGATGTAGAACAAGTAGCAGAAGCATACATGCTCAAGAGGGATCCCTCGAAATTCAAAGGCAACTGAATTTCGACAACCGGGGCATCGAAGTCGGAATGCCGGGAAACTCACCGAGTCAAACCGTTTCGCCGTTTGCGGATGAAGTCTGATGTAGAACAAGTAGCAGAAGCATACATGCTCAAGAGGGATCCCACGAAATTCATAGGCAACTAAATTTCGGCAACCGGGGCATCGAATTCGGAATGCCGCGAAACTCACCGAGTCAAAGCGTTTTGCCGTTTGCGGAAGAGAGTCTGATGTAGAACAAGTAGCAGAAGCATACATGCTCAAGAGGGATCGCCCGAAATTCAAACGCAACTGAATTACGGCAACCGTGGCATCAAAGTCGAAATGCCGCGAAACTCACCGAGTGAAAGCGTTTCGCCTTTTGCGGAAGAACTCTGATGTAGAACACGTAGTAGAAGCATACATGCTCAAGAGGGATCACCCGAAATTCAAAGGCAACTAAATTTTGGCAACCGGGGCATCGAAGTAGGAATGCCGCGAAACTCACCGAGTCAAAGCGTTTCGCCATTTGTGGAAGAAGTCTGATGTAGAACAAGTAGCAGAAGCATACATGCTCAAGAGGGATCACTCGAAATTCAAAGGCAACCGAATTTCGACAACCGGGGCATCGAAGTCGGAATGCCGGGAAACTCACCGAGTCAAAGCGATTCACCGTTTGCGGAAAAAAGTCTTATGTAGAACAAGTAGCAGAAGCATACATGCTCAAGAGGGATCACCCAAAATTCAAAGGCAACTAAATTTCGGCAACCGGGCCATCGAAGTCGGAATGCCGCGAAACTCACCGAGTCAAAGCGTTTCGCCGTTTGCGGAAGAAGTCTGATGTAGAACAAGTAGCAGAAGCATACATGCTCAAGAGGGATCACACGAAAATCATAGGCAACTAAATTTCGGTAACCGGGGCATCGAAGTCGGAATGCCGCGAAACTCACCGAGTCAAAGCGTTTCGCCGTTTGCGGAAGAAGTCTGATGTGGAACAAGTAGCAAAAGCATACAAGCTCAAGAGGAATAACCCGAAATTCATAGGCAACTAAATTTCGTCAACCGGGGCATCGAAGTCGGAATGCCGCGAAACTCACCGAGTCAAAGCGTTTTGCCATTTGCGGAAGAGAGTCTGATGTAGAACCAGTAGCAGAAGCATACATGATCAAGAGGGATCGCCCGAAATTCAAACGCAACTGAATTACTGCAACCGTGGCATCAAAGTCGAAATGCCGCGAAACTCACCGAGTTAAAGCGTTTCGCCTTTTGCGGAAGAACTCTGATGTAGAACACGTAGCAGAAGCATACATGCTCAAGAGGGATCACCCGAAATTCAAAGGCAACTAAATTTCGGCAACCGGGGCATCGAAGTAGGAATGCCGGGAAACTCACCGAGTCAAAGCGTTTCGCCATTTGTGGAAGAAGTCTGATGTAGACCAAGTAGCAGAAGCATACATGCTCAAGAGGGATCCCTCGAAATTCAAAGGCAACTGAATTTCGACAACCGGGGCATCGAAGTCGGAATGCCGGGAAACTCACCGAGTCAAAGCATTTCGACGTTTGCGGAAGAACTCTGATGTAGAACACGTAGCAGAAGCATACATGCTCAAGAGGGATCACCCGAAATTCAAAGGCAACTAAATTTCGGCAACCGGGGCATCGAAGTCGGAATGCCGCGAAACTCACCGAGTCAAAGCGTTTCGCCGTTTGCGGATGAAGTCTGATGTAGAACAAGTAGCAGAAGCATACATGCTCAAGAGGGATCACCGGAAATTCAAAGGCAACTGAATTTCGACAACCGGGGCATCGTAGTCGGAATGCCGCGAAACTCACCGAGTCAAAGCGTTTCGCCGTTTGCGGATGAAGTCTGATGTAGAACAAGTAGCAGAAGCATACATGCTCAAGAGGGATCACACGAAAATCATAGGCAACTAAATTTCGGCAACCGAGGCATTGAAGTCGGAATGCCGCGAAACTCACCGAGTCAAAGCATTTCGTCGTTTGCGGAAGAAGTCTGATGTGGAACAAGTAGCAGAAGCATACATGCTCAAGAGGAATAACCCGAAATTCATAGGCAACTAAATTTCGGCAACCGGGGCATCGAAGTCGGAATGCCGCGAAACTCACCGAGTCAAAGCGTTTCGCCGTTTGCGGATGAAGTGTGATGTAGAACAAGTAGCAGAAGCATACATGCTCAAGAGGGATCACCGGAAATTCAAAGGCAACTGAATTTCGACAACCGGGGCATCGAAGTCGGAATGCCGCGATACTCACCGACTCAAAGCGTTTCGCCGTTTGCGGATGAAGTCTGATGTGGAACAAGTAGCAGAAGCATACATGCTCAAGAGGAATAACCCGAAATTCATAGGCAACTAAATGTCGGCAACCGGGGCATCGAAGTCGGAATGCCGCGAAACTCACCGAGTCAAAGCGTTTCGCCGTTTGCGGATGAAGTCTGATGTGGAACAAGTAGCAGAAGCATACATGCTCAAGAGGAATAACCCGAAATTCATAGGCAACTAAATGTCGGCAACCGGGGCATCGAAGTCGGAATGCCGCGAAACTCACCGAGTCAAAGCGTTTTGCCGATCGAAGTCGGAATGCCGCGAAACTCACCGAGTCAAAAGCGTTTCGCCGTTTGCGGATGAAGTCTGATGTGGAACAACTAGCAGAAGCATACATGCTCAAGAGGAATAACCCGAAATTCATAGGCAACTAATTTCGGCAACCGGGGCATCGAAGTCGGAATGCCGCGAAACTCACCGAGTCAAAGCGTTTTGCCGTTTGCGGAAGAGAGTCTGATGTAGAACAAGTAGCAGAAGCATACATGCTCAAGAGGGATAACCCGAAATTCAAAGGCAACTAAATTTCGGCAACCGGGGCGTGGAAGTTGAAATGCCGCGAAACTCACCGAGTCAAACGTTTCGCCATTTGTGGAAGAAGTCTGATGTAGAACAAGTAGCAGAAGTATACATGCTCAAGAGGGATCACTCGAAATTCAAAGGCAACTGAATTTCGACAACCGGGGCATCGAAGTCGGAATGCCGCGAAACTCACCGAGTCAAAGCGTTTCGCCGTTTGCGGAAGAACTCTGATGTAGAACACGTAGCAGAAGCATACATGCTCAAGAGGGATCACCCGAAATTCAAAGGCAACTAAATTTCGACAACCGGGGCATCGAAGTCAGAATGCCGCGAAACTCACCGAGTCAAAGCGTTTCGCCGTTTGCGGATGAAGTCTGATGTAGAACAAGTAGCAGAAGCATACATGCTCAAGAGGGATCGCCGTAAATTCAAAGGCAACTGAATTTCGACAACCGGGGCATCGAAGTCGGAATGCCGCGAAACTCACCGAGTCAAAGCGTTTCGCCGTTTGCGGATGAAGTCTGATGTGGAACAAGTAGCAGAAGCATACATGCTCAAGAGGAATAACCCGAAATTCATAGGCAACTAAATGTCGCAACCGGGGCATCGAAGTCGGAATGCCGCGAAACTCACCGAGTCAAAGCGTTTTGCCGATCGAAGTCGGAATGCCGCGAAACTCACCGAGTCAAAAGCGTTTCGCTGTTTGCGGATGAAGTCTGATGTGGAACAAGTAGCAGAAGCATACATGCTCAAGAGGAATAACCCGAAATTCATAGGCAACTAAATTTCGGCAACCGGGGCATCGAAGTCGGAATGCCGCGAAACTCACCGAGTCAAAGCGTTTTGCCGTTTGCGGAAGAGAGTCTGATGTAGAACAAGTCGCAGAAGCATACATGCTCAAGAGGGATAACCCGAAATTCAAAGGCAACTAAATTTCGGCAACCGGGGCATGGAAGTCGGAATGTCGCGAAACTCACCGAGTGAAAGCGTTTTGCCGTTTGCGGAAGAGAGTCTGATGTAGAACCAGTAGCAGAAGCATACATGATCAAGAGGGATCGCCCGAAATTCAAACGCAACTGAATTACGGCAACCGTGGCATCGAAGTCGGAATGCCGCGAAACTCACCGAGTGAAAGCGTTTTGCCGTTTGCGGAAGAACTCTGATGTAGAACACGTAGCAGAAGCATACATGCTCAAGAGGGATCACCCGAAATTCAAAGGCAACTAAATTTCGGCAACCGGGGCATCGAAGTAGGAATGCCGATAAACTCACCGAGTCAAAGCGTTTCGCCATTTGCGGAAGAAGTCTGATGTGGAACAACTAGCAGAAGCATACATGCTCAAGAGGAATAACCCGAAATTCATAGGCAACTAAATTTCGACAACCGGGGCATCGAAGTCGGAATACCGGGAAACTCACCGAGTCAAAGCGTTTCGCCGTTTGCGGAAGAACTCTGATGTAGAACACGTAGCAGAAGCATACATGCTCAAGAGGGATCACCCGAAATTCAAAGGCAACTCAATTTCGACAACCGGGGCATCGAAGTCGGAATGCCGCGAAACTCACCGAGTCAAAGCGTTTCGCCGTTTGCGGATGAAGTCTGATGTAGAACAAGTAGCAGAAGCATACATGCTCAAGAGGGATCACCAGAAATTCAAAGGCAACTGAATTTCGACAACCGGGGCATCGAAGTCGGAATGCCGCGAAACTCACCGAGTCAAAGCGTTTCGCCGTTTGCGGATGAAGTGTGATGTAGAACAAGTAGCAGAAGCATACATGCTCAAGAGGGATCACCGGAAATTCAAAGGCAACTGAATTTCGATAACCGGGGCATCGAAGTCGGAATGCCGCGAAACTCACCGAGTCAAAGCGTTTCGCCGTTTGCGGATGAAGTCTGATGTCGAACAAGTAGCAGAAGCATACATGCTCAAGAGGGATCACACGAAAATCATAGGCAACTAAATTTCGGCAACCGGGGCATCGAAGTCGGAATGCCGCGAAACTCACCGAGTCAAAGCGTTTCGCCGTTTGCGGAAGAGAGTCTGATGTAGAACAAGTAGCAGAAGCATAGATGCTCAAGACGGATAACCCGAAATTCAAAGGCAACTAAATTTCGGCAACCGGGGCTTTGAAGTCGAAATGCCGCGAAACTCACCGAGTCAAAATGTTTTGGCCGTTTGCAGAAGAACTCTGATGTAGAACAAGTAGCAGAAGCATACATGCTCAAGAGGGATCACCCGAAATTCAAAGGCAACTGAATTTCGACAACCGGGGCATCGAAGTCGGAATGCCGCGAAACTCACCGAGTCAAAGCGTTTCGCCGTTTGCGGATGAAGTCTGATGTAGAACAAGTAGCAGAAGCATACATGCTCAAGAGGGATCACATGAAAATCATAGGCAACTAAATTTCGCCAACCGGGGCAACGAAGTCGGAATGCCGCGAAACTCACCGAGTCAAAGCGTTTCGCCGTTTGCGGAAGAAGTCTGATGTGGAACAAGTAGCAGAAGCATACATGCTCAAGAGGAATAACCCGAAATTCATAGGCAACTAAATTTCGGCAACCGGGGCATCGAAGTCGGAATGCCGCGAAACTCACTGAGTCAAAGCGTTTTGCCGTTTGCGGAAGAGAGTCTGATGTAGAACAAGTAGCAGAAACATACATGATCAAGAGGGATCGCCCGAAATTCAAAGGCAACTGAATTACGGCAACCGGGGCATCAAAGTCGAAATGCCGCGAAACTCACCGAGTCAAAGCGTTTCGCCTTTTGCGGAAGAACTCTGATGTAGAGCACGTAGCAGAAGCATACATGCTCAAGAAGGATCACCCGAAATTCAAAGGCAACTAAATTTTGGCAACCGTGGCATCGAAGTCGGAATGCCGCGAAACTCAACGAGTCAAACCGTTTCGCCATTTGCGGATGAAGTCTGATGTAGAACAAGTAGCAGAAGCATACATGCTCAAGAGGGATCACCCGAAATTCAAAGGCAACTGAATTTCGACAACCGGCCATCGAAGTCGGAATGCCGCGAAATTCACCGACTCAAAGCGTTTCGCCCTTTGCGGATGAAGTCTGATGTAGAACAAGTAGCAGAAGCATACATGCTCAAGAGGGATCGCACGAAATTCATAGGCAACTGAATTTCGACAACCGGGGCATCGAAGTCGGAATGCCGCGAAACTCACTAAGTCAAAGCGTTTCGCCGTTTGCGGATGAAGTCTGATGTAGAACAAGTAGCAGAAGCATACATGATCAAGAGGGATCACCCGAAATTCAAAGCCAACTGAATTACGGCAACCGGGGCATCAAAGTCGAAATGCCGCGAAACTCAACGAGTCAAAGCGTTTCGCCTTTTGCGGAAGAACTCTAATGTAGAACACGTAGCAGAAGCATACATGCTCAAGAGGGATCACCCGAACTTCAAAGGCAACTGAATTTCGACAACAGGGGCATCGAAGTCGGAATGCCGCGAAACTCACCGAGTCAAAGCGTTTCGTCGTTTGCGGATCAAGTCTGATGTAGAACAACTAGCAGAAGCATACATGCTCAAGAGGGATCACACGAAAATCATAGGCAACTACATTTCAGCAACCGGGGCATCGAAGTCGGAATGCCGTGAAACTCACCGACCCAAAGCGTTTCGCTGCTTGCGGAAGAAGTCTGATGTGGAACAAGTAGCAGAAGCATACATGCTCAAGAGGAATAACCCGAAATTCATAGGCAACTAAATTTCGGCAACCGGGGCATCGAAGTCGGAATGCCGTAAAACTCACCGAGTCAAAGCGTTTTGCCGTTTGCGGAAGAGAGTCTGATATAGAACAAGTAGCAGAAGCATACATGCTCAAGAGGGATAACCCGAAATTCAAAGGCAACTAAATTTCGGCAACCGGGGCTTTGAAGTCGAAATGCCGCGAAACTCACCGAGTCAAAATGTTTTGGCCGTTTGCAGAAGAACTCTGATGTAGAACAAGTAGCAGAAGCATACATGCTCAAGAGGGATCCCCGAAATTCAAAGGCAACTGAATTTCGACAACCGGGGCATCGAAGTCGGAATGCCGCGAAACTCACCGAGTCAAAGCGTTTCGCCGTTTGCGGATGAAGTCTGATGTAGAACAAGTAGCAGAAGCATACATGCTCAAGAGGGATCACACGAAAATCATAGGCAACTAAATTTCGACAACCGGGGCAACGAAGTCGGAATGCCGCGAAACTCACCGAGTCAAAGCGTTTCGCCGTTTGCGGAAGAAGTCTGATGTGGAACAAGTAGCAGAAGCATACATGCTCAAGAGGAATAACCCGAAATTCATAGGCAACTAAATTTCGGCAACTGGGGCATCGAAGTCGGAATGCCGCGAAACTCACTGAGTCAAAGCGTTTTGCCGTTTGCGGAAGAGAGTCTGATGTAGAACAAGTAGCAGAAGCATACATGATCAAGAGGGATCGCCCGAAATTCAAAGGCAACTGAATTACGGCAACCGGGGCATCAAAGTCGAAATGCCGCGAAACTCACCGAGTCAAAGCGTTTCGCCTTTTGCGGAAGAACTCTGATGTAGAGCACGTAGCAGAAGCATACATGCTCAAGAAGGATCACCCGAAATTCAAAGGCAACTAAATTTTGGCAACCGTGGCATCGAAGTCGGAATGCCGCGAAACTCACCGAGTCAAACCGTTTCGCCATTTGCGGATGAAGTCTGATGTAGACCAAGTAGCAGAAGCATACATGCTCAAGAGGGATCACCCGAAATTCAAAGGCAACTGAATTTCGACAACCGGGGCATCGAAGTCGGAATGCCGCGAAACTCACCGAGTCAAAGCGTTTCGCCGTTTGCGGATGAAGTCTGATGTAGAACAAGTAGCAGAAGCATACATGCTCAAGAGGGATCACACGAAAATCATAGGCAACTAAATTTCGACAACCGGGGCAACGAAGTCGGAATGCCGCGAAACTCACCGAGTCAAAGCGTTTCGCCGTTTGCGGAAGAAGTCTGATGTGGAACAAGTAGCAGAAGCATACATGCTCAAGAGGAATAACCCGAAATTCATAGGCAACAAAATTTCGGCAACCGGGGCATCGAAGTCGGAATGCCGCGAAAGTCACTGAGTCAAAGCGTTTTGCCGTTTGCGGAAGAGAGTCTGATGTAGAACAAGTAGCAGAAGCATACATGATCAAGAGGGATCGCCCGAAATTCAAAGGCAACTGAATTACGGCAACCGGGGCATCAAAGTCGAAATGCCGCGAAACTCACCGAGTCAAAGCGTTTCGCCTTTTGCGGAAGAACTCTGATGTAGAGCACGTAGCAGAAGCATACATGCTCAAGAAGGATCACCCGAAATTCAAAGGCAACTAAATTTTGGCAACCGTGGCATCGAAGTCGGAATGCCGCGAAACTCAACGAGTCAAACCGTTTCGCCATTTGCGGATGAAGTCTGATGTAGAACAAGTAGCAGAAGCATACATGCTCAAGAGGGATCACCCGAAATTCAAAGGCAACTGAATTTCGACAACCGGGGCATCGAAGTCGGAATGTCGCGAAACTCACCGAGTCAAAGCGTTTCGCCGTTTGCGGATGAAGTCTGATGTGGAACAAGTAGCAGAAGCATACATGCTCAAGAGGGATCACCCGAAATTCAAAGGCAACTGAATTTCGACAACAGGGGCATCGAAGTCGGAATGTCGCGAAACTCACCGAGTCAAAGCGTTTCGCCGTTTGCGGATGAAGTCTGATGTGGAACAAGTAGCAGAAGCATACATGCTCAAGAGGAATAACCCGAAATTCATAGGCACCTAAATTTCGGCAACCGGGGCATCGAAGTCGGAATGCCGCGAAACTCACTGAGTCAAAGCGTTTTGCCGTTTGCGGAAGAGAGTCTGATGTAGAACAAGTAGCAGCAACATACATGCTCAAGAGGGATAACCCGAAATTCAAAGGCAACTAAATTTCGGCAACCGGGGCAACGAAGTCGGAATGCCGCGAAACTCACCGAGTCAAAGCGTTTCGCCGTTTGCGGAAGAAGTCTGATGTGGAACAAGTAGCAGAAGCATACATACTCAAGAGGAATAACCCGAAATTCATAGGCAACTAAATTTCGGCAACCGGGGCATCGAAGTCGGAATGCCGCGAAACTCACTGAGTCAAAGCGTTTTGCCGTTTGCGGAAGAGAGTCTGATGTAGAACAAGTAGCAGAAGCATACATGATCAAGAGGGATCGCCCGAAATTCAAAGGCAACTCAATTACGGCAACCGGGGCATCAAAGTCGAAATGCCGCGAAACTCACCGAGTCAAAGCGTTTCGCCTTTTGAGGAAGAACTCTGATGTAGAGCACGTAGCAGAAGCATACATGCTCAAGAAGGATCACCCGAAATTCAAAGGCAACTAAATTTTGGCAACCGTGGCATCGAAGTCGGAATGCCGCGAAACTCACCGAGTCAAACCGTTTCGCCATTTGCGGATGAAGTCTGATGTAGAACAAGTAGCAGAAGCATACATGCTCAAGAGGGATCACCCGAAATTCAAAGGCAACTGGATTTCGACAACCGGCCATCGAAGTCGGAATGCCGCGAAATTCACCGACTCAAAGCGTTTCGCCGTTTGCGAATGAAGTCTGATGTAGAACAAGTAGCAGAAGCATACATGCTCAAGAGGGATCACACGAAATTCATAGGCAACTGAATTTCGACAACCGGGGCTTCGAAGTCGGAATGCCGCGAAACTCACCGAGTCAAAGCGTTTCGACGTTTGCGGATGAAGTCTGATGTAGAACAAGTAGCAGAAGCATACATGATCAAGAGGGATCACCCGAAATTCAAAGGCAACTGAATTACGGCAACCGCGGCATCAAAGTCGAAATGCCGCGAAACTCAACGAGTCAAAGCGTTTCGCCTTTTGCGGAAGAACTCTGATGTAGAACACGTAGCAGAAGCATACATGCTCAAGAGGGATCACCCGAAATTCAAAGGCAACTGAATTTCGACAACAGGGGCATCGAAGTCGGAATGCCGCGAAACTCACCGAGTCAAAGCGTTTCGTCGTTTGCGGATCAAGTCTGATGTAGAACAACTAGCAGAAGCATACATGATCAAGAGGGATCACCCGAAATTCAAAGGCAACTGAATTACGGCAACCGGGGCATCAAAGTCGAAATGCCGCGAAACTCAACGAGTCAAAGCGTTTCGCCTTTTGCGGAAGAACTCTGATGTAGAACACGTAGCAGAAGCATACATGCTCAAGAGGGATCACCCGAAATTCAAAGGCAACTGAATTTCGACAACAGGGGCATCGAAGTCGGAATGCCGCGAAACTCACCGAGTCAAAGCGTTTCGTCGTTTGCGGATCAAGTCTGATGTAGAACAACTAGCAGAAGCATACATGCTCAAGAGGGATCACACGAAAATCATAGGCAACTACATTTCAGCAACCGGGGCATCGAAGTCGGAATGCCGTGAAACTCACCGACTCAAAGCGTTTCGCTGCTTGCGGAAGAAGTCTGATGTGGAACAAGTAGCAGAAGCATACATGCTCAAGAGGAATAACCCGAAATTCATAGGCAACTAAATTTCGGCAACCGGGGCATCGAAGTCGGAATGCCGCAAAACTCACCGAGTCAAAGCGTTTTGCCGTTTGCGGAAGAGAGTCTGATATAGAACAAGTAGCAGCAACATACATGCTCAAGAGGGATAACCCGAAATTCAAAGGCAACTAAATTTCGGCAACCGGGGCTTTGAAGTCGAAATGCCGCGAAACTCACCGAGTCCAAATGTTTTGGCCGTTTGCAGAAGAACTCTGATGTAGAACAAGTAGCAGAAGCATACATGCTCAAGAGGGATCCCCGAAATTCAAAGGCAACTGAATTTCGACAACCGGGGCATCGAAGTCGGAATGCCGCGAAACTCACCGAGTCAAAGCGTTTCGCCGTTTGCGGATGAAGTCTGATGTAGAACAAGTAGCAGAAGCATACATGCTCAAGAGGGATCATACGAAAATCATAGGCAACTAAATTTCGACAACCGGGGCAACGAAGTCGGAATGCCGCGAAACTCACCGAGTCAAAGCGTTTCGCCGTTTGCGGAAGAAGTCTGATGTGGAACAAGTAGCAGAAGCATACATACTCAAGAGGAATAACCCGAAATTCATAGGCAACTAAATTTCGGCAACCGGGGCATCGAAGTCGGAATGCCGCGAAACTCACTGAGTCAAAGCGTTTTGCCGTTTGCGGAAGAGAGTCTGATGTAGAACAAGTAGCAGAAGCATACATGATCAAGAGGGATCGCCCGAAATTCAAAGGCAACTCAATTACGGCAACCGGGGCATCAAAGTCGAAATGCCGCGAAACTCACCGAGTCAAAGCGTTTCGCCTTTTGAGGAAGAACTCTGATGTAGAGCACGTAGCAGAAGCATACATGCTCAAGAAGGATCACCCGAAATTCAAAGGCAACTAAATTTTGGCAACCGTGGCATCGAAGTCGGAATGCCGCGAAACTCACCGAGTCAAACCGTTTCGCCATTTGCGGATGAAGTCTGATGTAGAACAAGTAGCAGAAGCATACATGCTCAAGAGGGATCACCCGAAATTCAAAGGCAACTGGATTTCGACAACCGGCCATCGAAGTCGGAATGCCGCGAAATTCACCGACTCAAAGCGTTTCGCCGTTTGCGAATGAAGTCTGATGTAGAACAAGTAGCAGAAGCATACATGCTCAAGAGGGATCACACGAAATTCATAGGCAACTGAATTTCGACAACCGGGGCTTCGAAGTCGGAATGCCGCGAAACTCACCGAGTCAAAGCGTTTCGACGTTTGCGGATGAAGTCTGATGTAGAACAAGTAGCAGAAGCATACATGATCAAGAGGGATCACCCGAAATTCAAAGGCAACTGAATTACGGCAACCGCGGCATCAAAGTCGAAATGCCGCGAAACTCAACGAGTCAAAGCGTTTCGCCTTTTGCGGAAGAACTCTGATGTAGAACACGTAGCAGAAGCATACATGCTCAAGAGGGATCACCCGAAATTCAAAGGCAACTGAATTTCGACAACAGGGGCATCGAAGTCGGAATGCCGCGAAACTCACCGAGTCAAAGCGTTTCGTCGTTTGCGGATCAAGTCTGATGTAGAACAACTAGCAGAAGCATACATGATCAAGAGGGATCACCCGAAATTCAAAGGCAACTGAATTACGGCAACCGGGGCATCAAAGTCGAAATGCCGCGAAACTCAACGAGTCAAAGCGTTTCGCCTTTTGCGGAAGAACTCTGATGTAGAACACGTAGCAGAAGCATACATGCTCAAGAGGGATCACCCGAAATTCAAAGGCAACTGAATTTCGACAACAGGGGCATCGAAGTCGGAATGCCGCGAAACTCACCGAGTCAAAGCGTTTCGTCGTTTGCGGATCAAGTCTGATGTAGAACAAGTAGCAGAAGCATACATGCTCAAGAGGGATAACCCGAAATTCAAAGGCAACTAAATTTCGGCAACCGGGGCATCGAAGTAGGAGTGCCGGGAAACTCACCGAGTTAAAGCGTTTCGCCGTTTGCGGAAGAAGTCTAATGTAGAACACGTAGCAGAAGCATACAAACTCAAGAGGGATCACCCGAAATTCAAAGGCAACTAAATTTCGGCAACCGGGGCATCGAAGTCGGAATGCCGCGAAACTCACCGAGTCAAAGCGTTTTGCCGTTTGCGGAAGAAGTCTGATGTAGAACAAGTAGCAGAAGCATACATGCTCAAGAGGGATCACCTGAAATTCAAAGGCAACTGAATTTCGGCAACCGAGGCATCGAAGTCGTAATGCCGCGAAACTCACCGAGTCAAAGCGATTCGCCGTTTGTGGAAGAAAGTCTTATGTAGATGAAGTAGCAGAAGCATACATGCTCAAGAGGGATCACACGAAATTCATAGGCAACTGAATTTCAACAACCGGGGCATCGAAGTCGGAATGCCGCGAAACTCACCGAGTCAAAGCGTTTCGCCGTTTGCGGATGAAGTCTGATGTAGAACAAGTAGCAGAAGCATACATGATCAAGAGGGATCACCCGAAATTCAAAGGCAACTGAATTACGGCAACCGGGGCATCAAAGTCGAAATGCCGCGAAACTCAACGAGTCAAAGCGTTTCGCCTTTTGCGGAAGAACTCTGATGTAGAACACGTAGCAGAAGCATACATGCTCAAGAGGGATCACCCGAAATTCAAAGGCAACTGAATTTCGACAACAGGGGCATCGAAGTCGGAATGCCGCGAAACTCACCGAGTCAAAGCGTTTCGTCGTTTGCGGATCAAGTCTGATGTAGAACAAAGAGCAGAAGCATACATGCTCAAGAGGGATCACACGAAAATCATAGGCAACTACATTTCGGCAACCGGGGCATCGAAGTCGGAATGCCGTGAAACTCACCGACTCAAAGCGTTTCGCTGCTTGCGGAAGAAGTCTGATGTGGAACAAGTAGCAGAAGCATACATGCTCAAGAGGAATAACCCGAAATTCATAGGCAACTAAATTTCGGCAACCGGGGCATCGAAGTCGGAATGCCGCAAAACTCACCGAGTCAAAGCGTTTTGCCATTTGCGGAAGAGAGTCTGATATAGAACAAGTAGCAGAAGCATACATGCTCAAGAGGGATAACCCGAAATTCAAAGGCAACTAAATTTCGGCAACCGGGGCATCGAAGTAGGAGTGCCGGGAAACTCACCGAGTTAAAGCGTTTCGCCGTTTGCGGAAGAAGTCTAATGTAGAACACGTAGCAGAAGCATACAAACTCAAGAGGGATCACCCGAAATTCAAAGGCAACTAAATTTCGGCAACCGGGGCATCGAAGTCGGAATGCCGCGAAACTCACCGAGTCAAAGCGTTTTGCCGTTTGCGGAAGAAGTCTGATGTAGAACAAGTAGCAGAAGCATACATGATCAAGAGGGATCGCCCGAAATTCAAAGGCAACTGAATTACGGCAACCGGGGCATCAAAGTCGAAATGCCGCGAAACTCACCGAGTCAAAGCGTTTCGCCTTTTGCGGAAGAAATCTGTTGCACAACACGTAGCAGAAGCATACATGCTCAAGAGGGATCACCCGAAATTCAAAGGCAACTAAATTTTGGCAACCGGGGCATCGAAGTCGGAATGCCGCGAAACTCACCGAGTCAAAGCGTTTCGCCGTTTGCGGATCAAGTCTGATGTAGAACAACTAGCAGAAGCATACATGCTCAAGAGGGATCACACGAAAATCATAGGCAACTAAATTTCGGCAACCGGGGCATCGAAGTCGGAATGCCGCGAAACTCACCGACTCAAAGCGTTTCGCCGCTTGCGGAAGAAGTCTGATGTGGAACAAGTAGCAGAAGCATACATGCTCAAGAGGAATAACCCGAAATTCATAGGCAACTAAATTTCGGCAACCGGGGCATCGAAGTCGGAATGCCGCGAAACTCTCCGAGTCAAAGCATTTTGCCGTTTGCGGAAGAGAGTCTGATGTAGAACAAGTAGCAGAAGCATACATGATCAAGAGGGATCGCCCGAAATTCAAAGGCAACTCAATTACGGCAACCGGGGCATCAAAGTCGAAATGCCGCGAAACTCACCGAGTCAAAGCGTTTCGCCTTTTGCGGAAGAACTCTGATGTAGAGCACGTAGCAGAAGCATACATGCTCAAGAAGGATCACCCGAAATTCAAAGGCAACTAAATTTCAGCAACCGGGGCATTGAAGTCGGAATGCCGCGAAACTCACCGACTCAAAGCGTTTCGCCGCTTGCGGAAGAAGTCTGATGTGGAACAAGTAGCAGAAGCATACATGCTCAAGAGGTATAACCTGAAATTCATAGGCAACTAAATTTCGGCAACCGGGGCATCGAAGTCGGAATGCCGCGAAACTCACCGAGTCAAAGCGTTTTGCCGTTTGCGGAAGAGTGTCTGATGTAGAACAAGTAGCAGAAGCATACATGATCAAGAGGGATCGCCCGAAATTCAAAGGCAACTGAATTACGGCAACCGGGGCATCAAAGTCGAAATGCCGCGAAACTCACCGAGTCAAAGCGTTTCGCCGTTTGCGGATGAAGTCTGATGTAGAACAAGTAGCAGAAGCATACATGCTCAAGAGGGATCACACGAAAATCATAGGCAACTAAATTTCGGCAACCGGGGCATCGAAGTCGGAATGCCGCGAAACTCACCGAGTCAAAGCGTTTTGCCGTTTGCAGAAGAAGCCTGATGTAGAACAAGTAGCAGAAGCATACATGCTCAAGAGGGATACCCCGAAATTCAAAGGCAACTAAATTTCGGCAACCGGGGCATCGTAGTCGGAAGGCCGCGAAACTCACCGAGTCAAAGCGTTTTGCCGTTTGCGGAAGAGTGTCTGATGTAGAACAAGTAGCAGAAGCATACATGATCAAGAGGGATCGCCCGAAATTCAAAGGCAACTGAATTACGGCAACCGGGGCATCAAAGTCGAAATGCCGCGAAACTCACCGAGTCAAAAATGTTTCGCCTTTTGCGGAAGAACTCTGATGCAGAACACGTAGCAGAAGCATACATGCTCAAGAAGGATCACCCGAAATTCAAAGGCAACTAAATTTCAGCAACCGGGGCATTGAAGTCGGAATGCCGCGAAACTCACCGACTCAAAGCGTTTCGCCGCTTGCGGAAGAAGTCTGATGTGGAACCAGTAGCAGAAGCATACATGCTCAAGAGGTATAACCCGAAATTCATAGGCAACTAAATTTCGGCAACCGGGGCATCGAAGTCGGAATGCCGCGAAACTCACCGAGTCAAAGCGTTTTGCCGTTTGCAGAAGAAGCCTGATGTAGAACAAGTAGCAGAAGCATACATGCTTAAGAGGGACAACCCGAAATTCAAAGGCAACTAAATTTCGGAAACCGGGGCATTGAAGTCGGAATGCCGCGAAACTCACCGAGTCAAAACGTTTTGGCCGTTTGCAGAAGAACTCTGATGTAGAACAAGTAGCAGAAGCATACATGCTCAAGAGGGATCACCTGAAATTCAAAGGCAACTGAATTTCGGCAACCGGGGCATCGAACTCGGAATGCCGCGAAACTCACCGAGTCAAAGCCTTTCGCCGTTTGCGGAAGAAGTCTGATGTAGAACAAGTAGCGCAAGCATACATGCTCAAGAGGGATCACACGAAAAGCATAGGCAACTGAATTTCGGCAACCGGGGCATCGAAGGCGGAATGCCGAGAAACTCACCGAGTCAAAGCGTTTTGCCGTTTGCGGAAGAGTGTCTGATGTAGAACAAGTAGCAGAAGCATACATGATCAAGAGGGATCGCCCGAAATTCAAAGGCAACTGAATTACGGCAACCGGGGCATCAAAGTCGAAATGCCGCGAAACTCACCGAGTCAAAGCGTTTCGCCGTTTGCGGATGAAGTCTGATGTAGAACAAGTAGCAGAAGCATACATGCTCAAGAGGGATCACACGAAAATCATAGGCAACTAAATTTCGGCAACCGGGGCATCGAAGTCGGAATGCCGCGAAACTCACCGAGTCAAAGCGTTTTGCCGTTTGCAGAAGAAGCCTGATGTAGAACAAGTAGCAGAAGCATACATGCTCAAGAGGGATCACCTGAAATTCAAAGGCAACTGAATTTCGGCAACCGGGGCATCGAAGTCGGAATGCCGCGAAACTCACCGAGTCAAAGCGTTTCGCCGTTTGCGGAAGAAGTCTGATGTAGAACAAGTAGCGCAAGCATACATGCTCAAGAGGGATCACCCGAAATTCAAAGGCAACTAAATTTCGGCAACCGGGGCATCGAAGTAGGAATGCAGTGAAACTCACCGAGTCAAAGCGTTTCGCCGTTTGCGGAAGCAGTCTGATGTAGAACACGTAGCAGAAGAATACATGCTGAAGAGGGATCACCCGAAATTCAAAGGCAACTAAATTTCGGCAACCGGGGCATCGAAGTAGGAATGCAGTGAAACTCACCGAGTCAAAGTGTTTCGCCGTTTGCGGAAGAAGTCTGATGTAGAACAAGTAGCAGAAGCATACATGCTCAAGAGGGATCACCCGAAATTCAAAGGCAACTGAATTTCGACAACGGGGGCATCGAAGTCGGAATGCCGGGAAACTCACCGAGTCAAAGTGTTTCGCCGTTTCCGGATGAAGTCTGATGTAGAACAAGTAGCAGAAGCACACATGCTCAAGAAGGATCACACGAAATTCATAGGCAACTAAATTTCAGCAACCGGGGCATCGAAGTCGGAATGCTGCGAAACTCACCGAATCAAAGCGATTCGCCGTTTGTGGAAGAAAGTCTTATGTAGAACAAGTAGCAGAAGCATACATGCTCAAGAGGGATCACCAGAAATTCAACGGCAACTGAATTACTGCAACCGGGGCATCCAAGTCGAAATGCCGCGAAACTCACCGAGTCAAAGCGTTTCGCCTTTTGCGGAAGAAGTCTGATGTAGAACAACTAGCAGAAGCATACATGCTCAAGAGGGATCACCCGAAATTCAAAGGCAACTAAATTTCAGCAACCGGGCCAACGAAGTCGTAATGCCGCGTAACTCACCGAGTCAAAGCGTTTCGCCGTTTGCGGAAGAAAGTATGATGTAGAACAAGAAGCAGAAGCATTCATGCTCAAGAGGGATCACCCGAAATGCATAGGCAACTGAATTTCGGCAACCGGGGCATCGAAGTCGGAATGCCGCGAAACTCACCGAGTCAAAGCGTTTTGCCGTTTGCAGAAGAAGCCTGATGTAGAACAAGTAGCAGAAGCATACATGCTCAAGAGGGATCACCTGAAATTCAAAGGCAACTGAATTTCGGCAACCGGGGCATCGAAGTCGGAATGCCGCGAAACTCACCGAGTCAAAGCGTTTCGCCGTTTGCGGAAGAAGTCTGATGTAGAACAAGTAGCGCAAGCATACATGCTCAAGAGGGATCACCCGAAATTCAAAGGCAACTAAATTTCGGCAACCGGGGCATCGAAGTAGGAATGCAGTGAAACTCACCGAGTCAAAGCGTTTCGCCGTTTGCGGAAGCAGTCTGATGTAGAACACGTAGCAGAAGAATACATGCTCAAGAGGGATCACCCGAAATTCAAAGGCAACTGAATTTCGACAACGGGGGCATCGAAGTCGGAATGCCGGGAAACTCACCGAGTGAAAGTGTTTCGCCGTTTCCGGATGAAGTCTGATGTAGAACAAGTAGCAGAAGCACACATGCTCAAGAGGGATCACACGAAATTCATAGGCAACTAAATTTCAGCAACCGGGGCATCGAAGTCGGAATGCTGCGAAACTCACCGAATCAAAGCGATTCGCCGTTTGTGGAAGAAAGTCTTATGTAGAACAAGTAGCAGAAGCATACATGCTCAAGAGGGATCACCAGAAATTCAACGGCAACTGAATTACTGCAACCGGGGCATCCAAGTCGAAATGCCGCGAAACTCACCGAGTCAAAGCGTTTCGCCTTTTGCGGAAGAAGTCTGATGTAGAACAACTAGCAGAAGCATACATGCTCAAGAGGGATCACCCGAAATTCAAAGGCAACTAAATTTCAGCAACCGGGCCAACGAAGTCGTAATGCCACGTAACTCACCGAGTCAAAGCGTTTTGCCGTTTGCGGAAGAAAGTATGATGTAGAACAAGAAGCAGAAGCATTCATGCTCAAGAGGGATCACCCGAAATGCATAGGCAACTGAATTTCGGCAACCGGGGCATCGAAGGCGGAATGCCGCGAAACTCACCGAGTCAAAGCGTTTCGCCGTTTGCGGAAGAAGTCTGATGTAGAACACGTAGCAGAAGAATACATGCTCAAGAGGGATCACCCGAAATTCAAAGGCAACTAAATTTCGGCAACCGGGGCATCGAAGTCGGAATGCCGCGAAACTCACCGAGTCAAAGCGTTTTGCCGTTTGCGGAAGAAGTCTGATGTAAAACAAGTAGCAGAAGCATACATGCTCAAGAGGGATAACCCGAAATTCAAAGGCAACTAAATTTCAGCAACCGGGGCATTGAAGTCGGAATGCCGCGAAACTCACCGACTCAAAGCGTTTCGCCGCTTGCGGAAGAAGTCTGATGTGGAACAAGTAGCAGAAGCATACATGCTCAAGAGGTATAACCTGAAATTCATAGGCAACTAAATTTCGGCAACCGGGGCATCGAAGTCGGAATGCCGCGAAACTCACCGAGTCAAAGCGTTTTGCCGTTTGCGGAAGAGTGTCTGATGTAGAACAAGTAGCAGAAGCATACATGATCAAGAGGGATCGCCCGAAATTCAAAGGCAACTGAATTACGGCAACCGGGGCATCAAAGTCGAAATGCCGCGAAACTCACCGAGTCAAAGCGTTTCGCCGTTTGCGGATGAAGTCTGATGTAGAACAAGTAGCAGAAGCATACATGCTCAAGAGGGATCACACGAAAATCATAGGCAACTAAATTTCGGCAACCGGGGCATCGAAGTCGGAATGCCGCGAAACTCACCGAGTCAAAGCGTTTTGCCGTTTGCAGAAGAAGCCTGATGTAGAACAAGTAGCAGAAGCATACATGCTCAAGAGGGATACCCCGAAATTCAAAGGCAACTAAATTTCGGCAACCGGGGCATCGTAGTCGGAATGCCGCGAAACTCACCGAGTCAAAGCGTTTTGCCGTTTGGGGAAGAGTGTCTGATGTAGAACAAGTAGCAGAAGCATACATGATCAAGAGGGATCGCCCGAAATTCAAAGGCAACTGAATTACGGCAACCGGGGCATCAAAGTCGAAATGCCGCGAAACTCACCGAGTCAAAAATGTTTCGCCTTTTGCGGAAGAACTCTGATGCAGAACACGTAGCAGAAGCATACATGCTCAAGAGGGATAACCCGAAATTCAAAGGCAACTAAATTTCGGCAACCGGGGCATGGAAGTCGGAATGCCGCGAAACTCACCGACTCATAGCGTTTCGCCGCTTGCGGAAGAAGTCTGATGTGGAACCAGAAGCAGAAGCATACAGGCTCAAGAGGTATAACCCGAAATTCATAGGCAACTAAATTTCGGCAACCGGGGCATCGAAGTTGGAATGCCGCGAAACTCACCGAGTCAAAGCGTTTTGCCGTTTGCAGAAGAAGCCTGATGTAGAACAAGTAGCAGAAGCATACATGCTTAAGAGGGATAACCCGAAATTCAAAGGCAACTAAATTTCGGCAACCGGGGCATTGAAGTCGGAATGCCGCGAAACTCACCGAGTCAAAACGTTTTGGCCGTTTGCAGAAGAACTCTGATGTAGAACAAGTAGCAAAAGCATACATGCTCAAGAGGGATCACCTGAAATTCAAAGGCAACTGAATTTCGGCAACCGGGGCATCGAAATCGGAATGCCGCGAAACTCACCGAGTCAAAGCCTTTCGCCATTTGCGGAAGAAGTCTGATGTAGAACAAGTAGCGCAAGCATACATGCTCAAGAGGGATCACACGAAATTCATAGGCAACTCAATTTCGCAAACCGGGGCATCGAAGTCGGAATGCCGCGAACCTCACCGAGTCAAAGCGTTTCGCCGTTTGCGGAAGCAGTCTGATGTAGAACACGTAGCAGAAGAATACATGGTCAAGAGAGATCACCCGAAATTCAAAGGCAACAAAATTTCGGCAACCGGGGCATCGAAGTAGGAATGCCGTGAAACTCACCGAGTCAAAGCGTTTCGCCGTTTGCGGAAGAAAGTATGATGTAGAACAAGAAGCAGAAGCATTCATGCTCAAGAGGGATCACCCGAAATGCATAGGCAACTAAATTTCGGCAACCGGGGCATCGAAGGCGGAATGCTGCGAAACTCACCGAGTCAAAGCGTTTTGCCGTTTGCGGAAGAGTGTCTGATGTAGAACAAGTAGCAGAAGCATACATGATCAAGAGGGATCACCCGAAATTCAAAGGCAACTGAATTACGGCAACCGGGGCATCAAAGTCGAAATGCCGCGAAACTCATCGAGTCAAAGCGTTTCGCCGTTTGCGGATGAAGTCTGATGTAGAACAAGTAGCAGAAGCATACATGCTCAAGAGGGATCACACGAAAATCATAGGCAACTAAATTTCGGCAACCGGGGCATCGAAGTCGGAAAGCCGCGAAACTCACCGAGTCAAAGCGTTTTGCCGTTTGCAGAAGAAGCCTGATGTAGAACAAGTAGCAGAAGCATACATGCTCAAGAGGGATACCCCGAAATTCAAAGGCAACTAAATTTCGGCAACCGGGGCATCGTAGTCGGAATGCCGCGAAACTCACCGAGTCAAAGCGTTTTGCCGTTTGCGGAAGAGTGTCTGATGTAGAACAAGTAGCAGAAGCATACATGATCAAGAGGGATCGCCCGAAATTCAAAGGCAACTGAATTACGGCAACCGGGGCATCAAAGTCGAAATGCCGCGAAACTCACCGAGTCAAAAATGTTTCGCCTTTTGCGGAAGAACTCTGATGTAGAACACGTAGCAGAAGCATACATGCTCAAGAGGGATAACCCGAAATTCAAAGGCAACTAAATTTCGGCAACCGGGGCATGGAAGTCGGAATGCCGCGAAACTCACCGACTCAAAGCGTTTCGCCGCTTGCGGAAGAAGTCTGATGTGGAACCAGTAGCAGAAGCATACATGCTCAAGAGGTATAACCCGAAATTCATAGGCAACTAAATTTCGGCAACCGGGGCATCGAAGTCGGAATGCCGCGAAACTGACCGAGTCAAAGCGTTTTGCCGTTTGCAGAAGAAGCCTGATGTAGAACAAGTAGCAGAAGCATACATGCTTAAGAGGGATAACCCGAAATTCAAAGGCAACTAAATTTCGGCAACCGGGGCATTGAAGTCGGAATGCCGCGAAACTCACCGAGTCAAAGCGTTTTGCCGTTTGCGGATGAAGTCTGATGTAGAACAAGTAGCAGAAGCATACATGCTCAAGAGGGATCACACGAAAATCATAGGCAACTAAATTTCGGCAACCGGGGCATCGAAGTCGGAAAGCCGCGAAACTCACCGAGTCAAAACGTTTTGCCGTTTGCAGAAGAAGCCTGATGTAGAACAAGTAGCAGAAGCATACATGCTCAAGAGGGATCACCTGAAATTCAAAGGCAACTGAATTTCGGCAACCGGGGCATCGAAGTCGGAATGCCGCGAAACTCACCGAGTCAAAGCGTTTCGCCGTTTGCGGATGAAGTCTGATGTAGAACAAGTAGCAGAAGCATACATGCTCAAGAGGGATCACACGAAAATCATAGGCAACTAAATTTCGGCAACCGGGGCATCGAAGTCGGAAAGCCGCGAAACTCACCGAGTCAAAGCGTTTTGCCGTTTGCAGAAGAAGCCTGATGTAGAACAAGTAGCAGAAGCATACATGCTCAAGAGGGATCACCTGAAATTCAAAGGCAACTGAATTTCGGCAACCGGGGCATCGAAGTCGGAATGCCGCGAAACTCACCGAGTCAAAGCGTTTCGCCGTTTGCGGATGAAGTCTGATGTAGAACAAGTAGCAGAAGCATACATGCTCAAGAGGGATCACACGAAAATCATAGGCAACTAAATTTCGGCAACCGGGGCATCGAAGTCGGAATGCCGCGAAACTCACCGAGTCAAAGCGTTTTGCCGTTTGCAGAAGAAGCCTGATGTAGAACAAGTAGCAGAAGCATACATGCTCAAGAGGGATACCCCGAAATTCAAAGGCAACTAAATTTCGGCAACCGGGGCATCGTAGTCGGAATGCCGCGAAACTCACCGAGTCAAAGCGTTTTGCCGTTTGCGGAAGAGTGTCTGATGTAGAACAAGTAGCAGAAGCATACATGATCAAGAGGGATCGCCCGAAATTCAAAGGCAACTGAATTACGGCAACCGGGGCATCAAAGTCGAAATGCCGCGAAACTCACCGAGTCAAAAATGTTTCGCCTTTTGCGGAAGAACTCTGATGTAGAACACGTAGCAGAAGCATACATGCTCAAGAGGGATAACCCGAAATTCAAAGGCAACTAAATTTCGGCAACCGGGGCATGGAAGTCGGAATGCCGCGAAACTCACCGACTCAAAGCGTTTCGCCGCTTGCGGAAGAAGTCTGATGTGGAACCAGTAGCAGAAGCATACATGCTCAAGAGGTATAACCCGAAATTCATAGGCAACTAAATTTCGGCAACCGGGGCATCGAAGTCGGAATGCCGCGAAGCTGACCGAGTCAAAGCGTTTTGCCGTTTGCAGAAGAAGCCTGATGTAGAACAAGTAGCAGAAGCATACATGCTTAAGAGGGATAACCCGAAATTCAAAGGCAACTAAATTTCGGCAACCGGGGCATTGAAGTCGGAATGCCGCGAAACTCACCGAGTCAAAACGTTTTGGCCGTTTGCAGAAGAACTCTGATGTAGAACAAGTAGCAAAAGCATACATGCTCAAGAGGGATCACCTGAAATTCAAAGGCAACTGAATTTCGGCAACCGGGGCATCGAAGTAGGAATGCCGCGAAACTCACCGAGTCAAAGCCTCTCGCCATTTGCGGAAGAAGTCTGATGTAGAACAAGTAGCAGAAGCATACATGCTCAAGAGGGATCACACGAAAATCATAGGCAACTAAATTTCGGCAACCGGGGCATCGAAGTCGGAATGCCGCGAAACTCACCGAGTCAAAGCGTTTTGCCGTTTGCAGAAGAAGCCTGATGTAGAACAAGTAGCAGAAGCATACATGCTCAAGAGGGATACCCCGAAATTCAAAGGCAACTAAATTTCGGCAACCGGGGCATCGTAGTCGGAATGCCGCGAAACTCACCGAGTCAAAGCGTTTTGCCGTTTGCGGAAGAGTGTCTGATGTAGAACAAGTAGCAGAAGCATACATGATCAAGAGGGATCGCCCGAAATTCAAAGGCAACTGAATTACGGCAACCGGGGCATCAAAGTCGGAATGCCGCGAAACTCACCGAGTCAAAACGTTTTGGCCGTTTGCAGAAGAACTCTGATGTAGAACAAGTAGCAAAAGCATACATGCTCAAGAGGGATCACCTGAAATTCAAAGGCAACTGAATTTCGGCAACCGGGGCATCGAAATCGGAATGCCGCGAAACTCACCGAGTCAAAGCCTTTCGCCGTTTGCGGAAGAAGTCTGATGTAGAACAAGTAGCCCAAGCATACATGCTCAAGAGGGATCACACGAAATTCATAGGCAACTCAATTTCACAAACCGGGGCATCGAAGTCGGAATGCCGCGAACCTCACCGAGTCAAAGCGTTTCGCCGTTTGCGGAAGCAGTCTGATGTAGAACACGTAGCAGAAGAATACATGGTCAAGAGAGATCACCCGAAATTCAAAGGCAACAAAATTTCGGCAACCGGGGCATCGAAGTAGGAATGCCGTGAAACTCACCGAGTCAAAGCGTTTCGCCGTTTGTGGAAGAAAGTATGATGTAGAACAAGAAGCAGAAGCATTCATGCTCAAGAGGGATCACCCGAAATGCATAGGCAACTGAATTTCGGCAACCGGGGCATCGAAGGCGGAATGCCGCGAAACTCACCGAGTCAAAGCGTTTTGCCGTTTGCGGAAGAGTGTCTGATGTAGAACAAGTAGCAGAAGCATACATGATCAAGAGGGATCGCCCGAAATTCAAAGGCAACTGAATTACGGCAACCGGGGCATCAAAGTCGAAATGCCGCGAAACTCACCGAGTCAAAGCGTTTCGCCGTTTGCGGATGAAGTCTGATGTAGAACAAGTAGCAGAAGCATACATGCTCAAGAGGGATCACACGAAAATCATAGGCAACTAAATTTCGGCAACCGGGGCATCGAAGTCGGAAAGCCGCGAAACTCACCGAGTCAAAGCGTTTTGCCGTTTGCAGAAGAAGCCTGATGTAGAACAAGTAGCAGAAGCATACATCCTCAAGAGGGATCACCTGAAATTCAAAGGCAACTGAATTTCGGCAACCGGGGCATCGAAGTCGGAATGCCGCGAAACTCACCGAGTCAAAGCGTTTCGCCGTTTGCGGAAGAAGTCTGATGTAGAACAAGTAGCACAAGCATACATGCTCAAGAGGGATCACACGAAATTCATAGGCAACTCAATTTCGCAAACCGGGGCATCGAAGTCGGAATGCCGCGAACCTCACCGAGTCAAAGCGTTTCGCCGTTTGCGGAAGCAGTCTGATGTAGAACACGTAGCAGAAGAATACATGCTCAAGAGGGATCACCCGAAATTCAAAGGCAACTAAATTTCGGCAACCGGGGCATCGAAGTAGGAATGCCGTGAAACTCACCGAGTCAAAGTGTTTCGCCGTTTGCGGAAGAAGTCTGATGTAGAACAAGTAGCAGAAGCATACATGCTCAAGAGGGATCACCCGAAATTCAAAGGCAACTGAATTTCGACAACGGGGGCATCGAAGTCGGAATGTTGGGAAACTCACCGAGTCAAAGTGTTTCGCCGTTTCCGGATGAAGTCTGATGTAGAACAAGTAGCAGAAGCACACATGCTCAAGAGGGATCACACGAAATTCATAGGCAACTAAATTTCAGCAACCGGGGCATCGAAGTCGGAATGCTGCGAAACTCACCGAGTCAAAGCGATTCGCCGTTTGTGGAAGAAAGTCTTATGTAGAACAAGTAGCAGAAGCATACATGCTCAAGAGGGATCACCAGAAATTCAACGGCAACTGAATTACTGCAACCGGGGCATCCAAGTCGAAATGCCGCGAAACTCACCGAGTCAAAGCGTTTCGCCTTTTGCGGAAGAAGTCTGATGTAGAACAACTAGCAGAAGCATACATGCTCAAGAGGGATCACCCGAAATTCAAAGGCAACTAAATTTCAGCAACCGGGCCAACGAAGTCGTAATGCCGCGTAACTCACCGAGTCAAAGCGTTTCGCCGTTTGCGGAAGAAAGTATGATGTAGAACAAGAAGCAGAAGCATTCATGCTCAAGAGGGATCACCCGAAATGCATAGGCAACTGAATTTCGGCAACCGGGGCATCGAAGGCGGAATGCCGCGAAACTCACCGAGTCAAAGCGTTTCGCCGTTTGCGGAAGAAGTCTGATGTAGAACACGTAGCAGAAGAATACATGCTCAAGAGGGATCACCCGAAATTCAAAGGCAACTAAATTTCGGCAACCGGGGCATCGAAGTCGGAATGCCGCGAAACTCACCGAGTCCAAGCCTTTTGCCGTTTGCGGAAGAGTGTCTGATGTAGAACAAGTAGCAGAAGCATACATGATCAAGAGGGATCGCCCGAAATTCAAAGGCAACTGAATTACGGCAACCGGGGCATCAAAGTCGAAATGCCGCGAAACTCACCGAGTCAAAGCGTTTCGCCTTTTGCGGAAGAACTCTGATGCAGAACACGTAGCAGAAGCATACATGCTCAAGAGGGATCACCCGAAATTCAAAGGCAACTAAATTTTGGCAACCGGGGCATCGAAGTCGGAATGCCGCGAAACTCACCGAGTCAAAGCGTTTCGCCGTTTGCGGAAGAAGTCTGATGTAGAACAAGTAGCAGAAGCATACATGCTCAAGAGGAATAACCCGAAATTCATAGGCAACTAAATTTCGGCAACCGGGGCATCGAAGTCGGAATGCCGTGAAACTCACCGAGTCAAAGCGTTTTGCCGTTTGCGGAAGAGAGTCTGATGTAGAACAAGTAGCAGAAGCATACATGATCAAGAGGGATCGCCCGAAATTCAAAGGCAAATGAATTACGGCAACCGGGGCATCAAAGTCGAAATGCCGCGAAACTCACCGAGTCAAAGCGTTTCGCCTTTTGCGGAAGAACTCTGATGCAGAACACGTAGCAGAAGCATACATGCTCAAGAGGGATCACCCGAAATTCAAAGGCAACTAAATATTGGCAACCGGGGCATCGAAGTCGGAATGCCGCGAAACACACCGTGTCAAAGCGTTTCGCCGTTTGCGGAGGAAGTCTGATGTAGAACAAGTAGCAGAAGCATACATGCTCAAGAGGAATAACCCGAAATTCATAGGCAACTAAATTTCGGCAACCGGGGCATCGAAGTCGGAATGCCGTGAAACTCACCGAGTCAAAGCGTTTTGCCGTTTGCGGAAGAGAGTCTGATGTAGAACAAGTAGCAGAAGCATACATGATCAAGAGGGATCCCACGAAAATCATAGGCAACTAAATTTTGGGAACCCGGGCATCGAAGTCGGAATGCCGCGAAACTCACCGACTCAAAGCGTTTCGCCGCTTGCGGAAGAAGTCTGATGTGGAACAAGTAGCAGAAGCATACATGCTCAAGAGGAATAACCCAAAATTCATAGGCAACTAAATTTCGGCAACCGGGGCATCGAAGTCGGAATGCCGCGAAACTCACCGAGTCAAAGCGTTTTGCCGTTTGCGGAAGAGAGTCTGATGTAGAACAAGTAGCAGAAGCATACATGATCAAGAGGGATCGCCCGAAATTCAAAGGCAAATGAATTACGGCAACCGGGGCATCAAAGTCGAAATGCCGCGAAACTCACCGAGTCAAAGCGTTTCGCCTTTTGCGGAAGAACTCTGATGCAGAACACGTAGCAGAAGCATACATGCTCAAGAGGGATCACCCGAAATTCAAAGGCAACTAAATTTTGGCAACCGGGGCATCGAAGTCGGAATGCCGCGAAACTCACCGAGTCAAAGCGTTTCGCCGTTTGCGGAAGAAGTCTGATGTAGAACAAGTAGCAGAAGCATACATGCTCAAGAGGAATAACCCGAAATTCATAGGCAACTAAATTTCGGCAACCGGGGCATCGAAGTCGGAATGCCGTGAAACTCACCGAGTCAAAGCGTTTTGCCGTTTGCGGAAGAGAGTCTGATGTAGAACAAGTAGCAGAAGCATACATGATCAAGAGGGATCGCCCGAAATTCAAAGGCAAATGAATTACGGCAACCGGGGCATCAAAGTCGAAATGCCGCGAAACTCACCGAGTCAAAGCGTTTCGCCTTTTGCGGAAGAACTCTGATGCAGAACACGTAGCAGAAGCATACATGCTCAAGAGGGATCACCCGAAATTCAAAGGCAACTAAATATTGGCAACCGGGGCATCGAAGTCGGAATGCCGCGAAACTTACCGTGTCAAAGCGTTTCGCCGTTTGCGGATGAAGTCTGATGTAGAACAAGTAGCAGAAGCATACATGCTCAAGAGGAATAACCCGAAATTCATAGGCAACTAAATTTCGGCAACCGGGGCATCGAAGTCGGAATGCCGCGAAACTCACCGAGTCAAAGCGTTTCGCCGTTTGCGGAAGAAGTCTGATGTAGAACAAGTAGCAGAAGCATACATGCTCAAGAGGAATAACCCGAAATTCATAGGCAACTAAATTTCGGCAACCGGGGCATCGAAGTCGGAATGCTGCGAAACTCACCGAGTCAAAGCGTTTTGCCGTTTGCGGAAGAGAGTCTGATGTAGAACAAGTAGCAGAAGCATACATGATCAAGAGGGATCACACGAAAATCATAGGCAACTAAATTTTGGGAACCGGGGCATCAAAGTCGGAATGCCGCGAAACTCACCGACTCAAAGCGTTTCGCCGCTTGCGGAAGAAGTCTGATGTGGAACAAGTAGCAAAAGCATACATGCTCAAGAGGAATAACCCAAAATTCATAGGCAACTAAATTTCGGCAACCGGGGCATCGAAGTCGGAATGCCGCGAAACTCACCGAGTCAAAGCGTTTTGCCGTTTGCGGAAGAGTGTCTGATGTAGAACAAGTAGCAGAAGCATACATGATCAAGAGGGATCGCCCGAAATTCAAAGGCAACTAAATTTCGGCAACCGGGGCATTGAAGTCGGAATGCCGCGAAACTCACCGAGTCAAAATGTTTTGGCCGTTTGCCGAAGAACTCAGATGTAGAACAAGTAGCAGAAGCATATATGCTCAAGAGGGATCACACGAAAATCATAGGCAACTAAATTTCGGGAACCGGGGCATCGAAGTCGAAATGCCACGAAACTCACCGACTCAAAGCGTTTCGCCGCTTGCGGAAGAAGTCTGATGTGGAACAAGTAGCAGAAGCATACATGCTCAAGAGGAATAACCCGAAATTCATAGGCCACTAAATTTCGGCAATCATGGCATCGAAGTCGGAATGCCGCGAAACTCACCGAGTCAAAGCATTTTGCCGTTTGCGGAAGAGTGTCTGATGTAGAACAAGTAGCAGAAGCATACATGATCAAGAGGGATCACCCGAAATTCAAAGGCAACTGAATTACGGCAACCGGGGCATCAAAGTCGAAATGCCGCGAAACTCACCGAGTCAAAGCGTTTCGCCTTTTGCGGAAGAACTTTGATGCAGAACAAGTAGCAGAAGCATACATGCTCAAGAGGCATAACCCGAAATTCATAGGCAACTAAATTTCGGCAACCGGGGCATCGAAGTCGGAATGCCGCGAAACTCACCGAGTCAAAGCGTTCCGCCGTTTGCGGAAGAAGTCTGATGTAGAACAAGTAGCAGAAGCATACATGCTCAAGAGGAATAACCCGAAATTCATAGGCAACTAAATTTCGGCAACCGGGGCATCGAAGTCGGAATGCCGCGAAACTCACCGAGTCAAAGCGTTTTGCCGTTTGTTGAAGAGAGTCTGATGTAGAACAAGTAGCAGAAGCATACATGATCAAGAGGGATCCCACGAAAATCATAGGCAACTAAATTTTGGGAACCGGGGCATCGAAGTCGGAATGCTGCGAAACTCACCGACTCAAAGCGTTTCGCCGCTTGCGGAAGAAGTCTGATGTGGAACAAGTAGCAGAAGCATACATGCTCAAGAGGAATAACCCGAAATTCATAGGCCACTAAATTTTGGCAATCGGGGCATCGAAGTCGGAATGCCGCGAAACTCACCGAGTCAAAGCGTTTTGCCGTTTGCGGAAGAGAGTCTGATGTAGAACAAGTAGCAGAAGCATACATGATCAAGAGGGATCGCCCGAAATTCAAAGGCAAATGAATTACGGCAACCGGGGCATCAAAGTCGAAATGCCGCGAAACTCACCGAGTCAAAGCGTTTCGCCTTTTGCGGAAGAACTCTGATGCAGAACACGTAGCAGAAGCATACATGCTCAAGAGGGATCACCCGAAATTCAAAGGCAACTAAATATTGGCAACCGGGGCATCGAAGTCGGAATGCCGCGAAACTCACCGTGTCAAAGCGTTTCGCCGTTTGCGGATGAAGTCTGATGTAGAACAAGTAACAGAAGCATACATGCTCAAGAGGAATAACCCGAAATTCATAGGCAACTAAATTTCGGCAACCGGGGCATCGAAGTCGGAATGCCGCGAAACTCACCGAGTCAAAGCGTTTCGCCGTTTGCGGAAGAAGTCTGATGTAGAACAAGTAGCAGAAGCATACATGCTCAAGAGGAATAACCCGAAATTCATAGGCAACTAAATTTCGGCAACCGGGGCATCGAAGTCGGAATGCCGCGAAACTCACCGAGTCAAAGCGTTTTGCCGTTTGCGGAAGAGAGTCTGATGTAGAACAAGTAGCAGAAGCATACATGATCAAGAGGGATCACACGAAAATCATAGGCAACTAAATTTCGGGAACCGGGGCATCGAAGTCGGAATGCCGCGAAACTCACCGACTCAAAGCGTTTCGCCGCTTGCGGAAGAAGTCTGATGTGGAACAAGTAGCAGAAGCATACATGCTCAAGAGGAATAACCCAAAATTCATAGGCAACTAAATTTCGGCAACCGGGGCATCGAAGTCGGAATGCCGCGAAACTCACCGAGTCAAAGCGTTTTGCCGTTTGCGGAAGAGTGTCTGATGTAGAACAAGTAGCAGAAGCATACATGATCAAGAGGGATCGCCCGAAATTCAAAGGCAACTAAATTTCGGCAACCGGGGCATTGAAGTCGGAATGCCGCGAAACTCACCGAGTCAAAATGTTTTGGCCGTTTGCCGAAGAACTCAGATGTAGAACAAGTAGCAGAAGCATATATGCTCAAGAGGGATCACACGAAAATCATAGGCAACTAAATATTGGCAACCGGGGCATCGAAGTCGGAATGCCGCGAAACTCACCGTGTCAAAGCGTTTCGCCGTTTGCGGATGAAGTCTGATGTAGAACAAGTAACAGAAGCATACATGCTCAAGAGGAATAACCCGAAATTCATAGGCAACTAAATTTCGGCAACCGGGGCATCGAAGTCGGAATGCCGCGAAACTCACCGAGTCAAAGCGTTTTGCCGTTTGCGGAAGAGAGTCTGATGTAGAACAAGTAGCAGAAGCATACATGATCAAGAGGGATCCCACGAAAATCATAGGAAACTAAATTTTGGGAACCGGGGCATCGAAGTCGGAATGCTGCGAAACTCACCGACTCAAAGCGTTTCGCCGCTTGCGGAAGAAGTCTGATGTGGAACAAGTAGCAGAAGCATACATGCTCAAGAGGAATAACCCGAAATTCATAGGCCACTAAATTTTGGCAATCGGGGCATCGAAGTCGGAATGCCGCGAAACTCACCGAGTCAAAGCGTTTTGCCGTTTGCGGAAGAGAGTCTGATGTAGAACAAGTAGCAGAAGCATACATGATCAAGAGGGATCGCCCGAAATTCAAAGGCAAATGAATTACGGCAACCGGGGCATCAAAGTCGAAATGCCGCGAAACTCACCGAGTCAAAGCGTTTCGCCTTTTGCGGAAGAACTCTGATGCAGAACACGTAGCAGAAGCATACATGCTCAAGAGGGATCACCCGAAATTCAAAGGCAACTAAATATTGGCAATCGGGGCATCGAAGTCGGAATGCCGCGAAACTCACCGTGTCAAAGCGTTTCGCCGTTTGCGGATGAAGTCTGATGTAGAACAAGTAACATAAGCATACATGCTCAAGAGGAATAACCCGAAATTCATAGGCAACTAAATTTCGGCAACCGGGGCATCGAAGTCGGAATGCCGCGAAACTCACCGACTCAAAGCGTTTCGCCGCTTGCGGAAGAAGTCTGATGTGGAACAAGTAGCAGAAGCATACATGCTCAAGAGGAATAACCCGAAATTCATAGGCAACTAAATTTCGGCAACCGGGGCATCGAAGTCGGAATGCCGCGAAACTCACCGAGTCAAAGCGTTTTGCCGTTTGCGGAAGAGAGTCTGATGTAGAACAAGTAGCAGAAGCATACATGATCAAGAGGGATCCCACGAAAATCATAGGCAACTAAATTTTGGGAACCGGGGCATCGAAGTCGGAATGCTGCGAAACTCACCGACTCAAAGTGTTTCGCCGCTTGCGGAAGAAGTCTGATGTGGAACAAGTAGCAGAAGCATACATGCTCAAGAGGAATAACCCGAAATTCATAGGCCACTAAATTTTGGCAATCGGGGCATCGAAGTCGGAATGCCGCGAAACTCACCGAGTCAAAGCGTTTCGCCGTTTGCGGAAGAAGTCCGATTTAGAACAAGTAGCGCAAGCATACATGATCAAGAGGGATCGCCTGAAATTCAAAGGCAACTCAATTTCGCAAACCGGGGCATCGAAGTCGGAATGCCGCGAACCTCACCGAGTCAAACCGTTTTGCCGTTTGCGGAAGAAGTCTGATGTAGAACACGTAGCAGAAGAATACATGCTCAAGAGGGATCACCCGAAATTCAAAGGCAACTAAATTTCGGCAACCGGGGCATTGAAGTCGGAATGCCGCGAAACTCACCGAGTCAAAACGTTTTGGCCGTTTGCAGAAGAACTCTGATGTAGAACAAGTAGCAGAAGCATACATGCTCAAGAGGGATCCCCTGAAATTCAAAGGCAACTGAATTTCGGCAACCGGGGCATCGAAGTCGGAATGCCGCGAAACTCACCGAGTCAAAGCGTTTTGCCGTTTGCGGAAGAGTGTGTGTTGTAGAACAAGTAGCAGAAGCATACATGATCAAGAGGGATCGCCCGAAATTCAAAGGCAACTGAATTACGGCAACCGGGGCATCAAAGTGGGAATGCCGGGAAACTCACCGAGCAAAGCGTTTCGCCGTTTACGGATGAAGTCTGATGTAGAACAAGTAGCAGAAGCATACATGCTCAAGAGGGATCACACGAAATTCATAGGCAACTAAATTTCAGCAACCGGGGCATCGAAGTCGGAATGCCGCGAAACTCACCGAGTCAAAGCATTTCGCCGTTTGCGGAAGAAGTCTTATGTAGAACAACTAGCAGAAGCATACATGCTCAAGAGGAATCACCAGAAATTCAACGGCAACTGAATTACTGCAACCGGGGCATCCAAGTCGAAATGCCACAAAACTCACCGAGTCAAAGCGTTTCGCCTTTTGCGGAAGAAGTCTGATGTAGAACAACTAGTAGAAGCATACATGCTCAAGAGGGATCACCCGAAATTCAAAGGCAACTAAATTTCAGCAACCGGGCCAACGAAGTCGTAATGCCGCGAAACTCACTGAGTGAAAGCGTTTCACCGTTTGCGGAAGAAAGTATGATGTAGAACAAGAAGCAGAAGCATTCATGCTAAAGAGGGATCACCCGAAATGCATAGGCAACTAAATTTCGGCAACCGGGGCATTGAAGTCGGAATGCCGCGAAACTCACCGAGTCAAAATGTTTTGGCCGTTTGCCGAAGAACTCAGATGTAGAACAAGTAGCAGAAGCATACATGCTCAAGAGGGATCGCCCGAAATTCAAAGGCAACTGAATTACGGCAACCGGGGCATCAAAGTCGAAATGTCGCGAAACTCACCGAGTCAAAGCGTTTGGCCTTTTGCGGAAGAACTCTGTTGCACAACACGTAGCAGAAGCATACATGCTCAAGAGGGATCACCCGAAATTCAAAGGCAACTAAATTTCGACAACCGGGGCATCGAAGTAGGAGTGCCGGGAAACTCACCGAGTCAAAGCGTTTCGCCGTTTGTGGAAGAAAGTCTTATGTAGATGAAGTAGCAGAAGCATACATGCTCAAGAGGGATCACACGAAATTCATAGGCAACTAAATTTCGGCAACCGGGGCATCGAAGTCGGAATGCCGCGAAACTCACCAAGTCAAAGCGTTTTGCCGTTTGCGGAAGAGTGTCTGATGTAGAACAAGTAGCAGAAGCATACATGATCAAGAGGGATCGCCCGAAATTCAAAGGCAACTGAATTACGGCAACCGGGGCATCAAAGTCAAAATGCCGCGAAACTCACCGAGTCAAAGCGTTTCGCCTTTTGCGGAAGAACTCTGTTGCACAACACGTAGCAGAAGCATACATGCTCAAGAGGGATCACCCGAAATTCAAAGGCAACTAAATTTTGGCAACCGGGGCATCGAAGTCGGAATGCCGCGAAACTCACCGAGTCAAAGCGTTTCGCCGTTTGCGGATCAAGTCTGATGTAGAACAACTAGCAGAAGCATACATGCTCAAGAGGGATCACACGAAAATCATAGGCAACTAAATTTCGGGAACCGGGGCATCGAAGTCGGAATGCCGCGAAACTCACCGACTCAAAGCGTTTCGCCGCTTGCGGAAGAAGTCTGATGTGGAACAAGTAGCAGAAGCATACATGCTCAAGAGGAATAACCCGAAATTCATAGGCAACTAAATTTCGGCAACCGGGGCATCGAAGTCGGAATGCCGCGAAACTCACCGAGTCAAAGCGTTTTGCCGTTTGCGGAAGAGAGTCTGATGTAGAACAAGTAGCAGAAGCATACATGATCAAGAGGGATCGCCCGAAATTCAAAGGCAACTGAATTACGGCAACCGGGGCATCAAAGTCGAAATGCCGCGAAACTCACGGAGTCAAAGCGTTTCGCCTTTTGCGGAAGAACTCTGTTGCACAACACGTAGCAGAAGCATACATGCTCAAGAGGGATCACCCGAAAATCAAAGGCAACTAAATTTTGGCAACCGGGGCATCGAAGTCGGAATGCCGCGAAACTCACCGAGTCAAAGCGTTTCGCCGTTTGCGGATCAAGTCTGATGTAGAACAACTAGCAGAAGCATACATGCTCAAGAGGGATCACACGAAAATCATTGGCAACTAAATTTCGGCAACCGAGGCATCGAAGTCGGAATGCCGCGAAACTCACCGACTCAAAGCGTTTCGCCGCTTGCGGAAGAAGTCTGATGTGGAACAAGTAGCAGAAGCATACATGCTCAAGAGGAATAACCCGAAATTCGTAGGCAACTAAATTTCGGCAACCGGGGCATCGAAGTCGGAATGCCGCGAAACTCACCGAGTCAAAGCGTTTTGCCGTTTGCGGAAGAGAGTCTGATGTAGAACAAGTAGCAGAAGCATACATGATCAAGAGGGATCGCCCGAAATTCAAAGGCAACTGAATTACGGCAACCGGGGCATCAAAGTCGAAATGCCGCGAAACTCAACTAGTCAAAGCGTTTCGCCTTTTGCGGAAGAAGCCTGATGTAGAACAAGTAGCAGAAGCATACATGCTTAAGAGGGATAACCCGAAATTCAAAGGCAACTAAATTTCGGCAACCAGGGCATGGAAGTCGGAATGCCGCGAAACTCACCGAGTCAAAGCGTTTCGCCGTTTGCGGAAGAGTGTCTGATGTAGAACAAGTAGCAGAAGCATACATGATCAAGAGGGATCGCCCGAAATTCAAAGGCAACTGAATTACGGCAACCGGGGCATCGAAGTCGGAATGCCGCGAAACTCACCGAGTCAAAGCGTTTTGCCATTTGCGGAAGAGAGTCTGATGTAGAACAAGTAGCAGAAGCATACATGATCAAGAGGGATCGCCCGAAATTCAAAGGCAACAGAATTACGGCAACCGGGGCATCAAAGTCGAAATGCCGCGAAACTCAACGAGTCAAAGCGTTTCGCCTTTTGCGGAAGAACTCTGATGTAGAACAAGTAGCAGAAGCATACATGCTCAAGAGGGATCACACGAAAATCATAGGCAACTAAATTTCGGCAACCGGGGCATCGAAGTGGGAATGCCGCGAAACTCACCGAGTCAAAGCGTTTTGCCGTTTGCGGAAGAAGTCTGATGTCGAACAAGTAGCAGAAGCATACATGCTCAAGAGGGATAACCCGAAATTCAAAGGCAACTAAATTTTGGCAACCGGGGCATTGAAGTCGGAATGCCGCGAAACTCACCGACTCAAAGCGTTTCGCCGCTTGCGGAAGAAGTCTGATGTGGAACAAGTAGCAGAAGCATACATGCTCAAGAGGTATAACCCGAAATTCATAGGCAACTAAATTTCGGCAACCGGGGCATCGAAGTCGGAATGCCACGAAACTCACCGAGTCAAAGCGTTTTGCCGTTTGCGGAAGAGTGTCTGATGTAGAACAAGTAGCAGAAGCATACATGATCAAGAGGGATCGCCCAAAATTCAAAGGCAATTGAATTACGGCAAACGGGGCATCAAAGTCGAAATGCCGCGAAACTCACCGAGTCAAAGCGTTTCGCCTTTTGCGGAAGTACTCTGATGTAGAACAAGTAGCAGAAGCATACATGCTCAAGAGGGATCACACGAAAATCATAGGCAACTAAATTTCAGCAACCGGGGCATCGAAGTCGGAATGCCGCGAAACTCACCGAGTCAAAGCGTTTTGCCGTTTGCAGAAGAAGCCTGATGTAGAACAAGTAGCAGAAGCATACATGCTCAAGAGGGATAACCCGAAATTCAAAGGCAACTAAATTTCGGCAACCGGGGCATTGAAGTCGGAATGCCGCGAAACTCACCGAGTCAAAACGTTTTGGCCGTTTGCGGAAGAACTCTGATGTAGAACAAGTAGCAGAAGCATACATGCTCAAGAGGGATCACCTGAAATTCAAAGGCAACTGAATTTCGGCAACCGGGGCATCGAAGTCGGAATGCCGCGAAACTCACCGAGTCAAAGCGTTTCACCGTTTGCGGAAGAAGTCTGATGTAGAACAAGTAGCGCAAGCATACATGCTCAAGAGGGATCACACGAAATTCATAGGCAACTCAATTTCGCAAACCGGGGCATCGAAGTCGGAATGCCGCGAACCTCACCGAGTCAAAGCGTTTCGCCGTTTGCGGAAGCAGTCTGATGTAGAACTCGTAGCAGAAGAATACATGCTCAAGAGGGATCACCCGAAATTCAAAGGCAACTAAATTTTAGCAACCGGGCCAACGAAGTCGTAATGCCGCGAAACTCACCGAGTCAAAGCGTTTCGCTGTTTGCGGAAGAAAGTATGATGTAGAACAAGAAGCAGAAGCATTCATGCTCAAGAGGGATCACCCGAAATGCATAGCAACTGAATTTCGGCAACCGGGGCATCGAAGGCGGAATGCCGCGAAACTCACCGAGTCAAAGCGTTTCGCCGTTTGCGGAAGAAGTCTGATGTAGAACACGTAGCAGAAGAATACATGCTCAAGAGGGATCACCCGAAATTCAAAGGCAACTAAATTTCGGCAACCGGGGCATCGAAGTCGGAATGCCGCGAAACTCACCGAGTCAAAGCATTTTGCCGTTTGTGGAAGAGTGTCTGATGTAGAACAAGTAGCAGAAGCATACATGATCAAGAGGGATCGCCCGAAATTCAAAGGCAACTGAATTACGGCAACCGGGGCATCAAAGTCGAAATGCCGCGAAACTCACCGAGTCAAAGCGTTTTGCCGTTTGCGGAAGAAGACTGATGTGGAACAAGTAGCAGAAGCATACATGCTCAAGAGGAATAACCCGAAATTCATAGGCAACTAAATTTCGGCAACCGGGGCATCGAAGTTGGAATGCCGCGAAACTCACCGAGTCAAAGCGTTTTGCCGTTTGCGGAACAGAGTCTGATGTAGAACAAGTAGCAGAAGCATACATGATCAAGAGGGATCGCCCGAAATTCAAAGGCAACTGAATTACGGCAACCGGGGCATCAAAGTGGAAATGCCGCGAAACTCACCGAGTCAAAGCGTTTCGCCATTTGCGGAAGAACTCTGATGTAGAACACGTAGCAGAAGCATACATGCTCAAGAGGGATCACCCGAAATTCAAAGGCAACTAAATTTCGGCAACCGGGGCATCGAAGTTGGAATGCCGCGAAACTCACCGAGTCAAAGCGTTTTGCCGTTTGCGGAAGCAGTCTGATGTAGAACAAGTAGCAGAAGCATACATGCTCAAGAGGAATAACCCGAAATTCATAGGCAACAAAATTTCGGCAACCGGGGCATCGAAGTCGGAATGCCGCGAAACTCACCGAGTCAAAGCGTTTTGCCGTTTGCGGAAGAGAGTCTGCTGTAGAACAAGTAGCAGAAGCATACATGATCAAGAGGGATCGCCCGAAATTCAAAGGCAACTGAATTACGGCAACCGGGGCATCAAAGTGGAAATGCCGCGAAACTCACCGAGTCAAAGCGTTTCGCCATTTGCGGAAGAACTCTGATGTAGAACAAGTAGCAGAAGCATACATGCTTAAGAGGGATCACCCGAAATTCTAAGGCAACTGAATTTCGACAACCGGGGCATCGAAGTCGGAATGCCAGGAAACTCACCGAGTCAAAGCGTTTCGCCGTTTGCGGAAGAAGACTGATGTGGAACAAGTAGCAGAAGAATACATGCTCAAGAGGAATAACCCGAAATTCATAGGCAACTAAATTTCGGCAACCGGGGCATCGCAGTGGGAATGCCGCGAAACTCACCGAGTCAAAGCGTTTTGCCGTTTGCGGAAGAGAGTCTGATGTAGAACAAGTAGCAGAAGCATACATGATCAAGAGGGATCGCCCGAAATTCAAAGGCAACTGAATTACGACAACCGGGGCATCAAAGTCGAAATGCCGCGAAACTCACCGAGTCAAAGCGTTTCGCCTTTTGCGGAAGAACTCTGATGTAGAACACGTAGCAGAAGCATACATGCTCAAGAGGGATCACCCGAAATTCAAAGGCAACTAAATTTCGGCAACCGGGGCATCGAAGTTGGAATGCCGCGAAACTCACCGAGTCAAAGCGTTTTGCCGTTTGCGGAAGAGAGTCTGATGTAGAACAAGTAGCAGAAGCATACATGATCAAGAGGGATCGCCCGAAATTCAAAGGCAACTAAATTTCGGCAACCGGGCATCGAAGTAGAAATGCCGTGAAACTCACCGAGTCATAGTGTTTCGCCATTTGCGGAAGAAGTCTGATGTAGAACAAGTAGCAGAAGCATACATGCTTAAGAGGGATCACCCGAAATTCTAAGGCAACTGAATTTCGACAACCGGGGCATCGAAGTCGGAATGCCAGGAAACTCACCGAGTCAAAGCGTTTCGCCGTTTGCGGAAGAAGACTGATGTGGAACAAGTAGCAGAAGAATACATGCTCAAGAGGAATAACCCGAAATTCATAGGCAACTAAATTTCGGCAACCGGGGCATCGCAGTGGGAATGCCGCGAAACTCACCGAGTCAAAGCGTTTTGCCGTTTGCGGAAGAGAGTCTGATGTAGAACAAGTAGCAGAAGCATACATGATCAAGAGGGATCGCCCGAAATTCAAAGGCAACTGAATTACGACAACCGGGGCATCAAAGTCGAAATGCCGCGAAACTCACCGAGTCAAAGCGTTTCGCCTTTTGCGGAAGAACTCTGATGTAGAACACGTAGCAGAAGCATACATGCTCAAGAGGGATCACCCGAAATTCAAAGGCAACTAAATTTCGGCAACCGGGGCATCGAAGTTGGAATGCCGCGAAACTCACCGAGTCAAAGCGTTTTGCCGTTTGCGGAAGAGAGTCTGATGTAGAACAAGTAGCAGAAGCATACATGATCAAGAGGGATCGCCCGAAATTCAAAGGCAACTGAATTACGACAACCGGGGCATCAAAGTCGGAATGCCAGGAAACTCACCGAGTCAAAGCGTTTCGCCGTTTGCGGAAGAAGACTGATGTGGAACAAGTAGCAGAAGAATACATGCTCAAGAGGAATAACCCGAAATTCATAGGCAACTAAATTTCGGCAACCGGGGCATCGCAGTGGGAATGCCGCGAAACTCACCGAGTCAAAGCGTTTTGCCGTTTGCGGAAGAGAGTCTGATGTAGAACAAGTAGCAGAAGCATACATGATCAAAAGGGATCGCCCGAAATTCAAAGGCAACTGAATTACGACAACCGGGGCATCAAAGTCGAAATGCCGCGAAACTCACCGAGTCAAAGCGTTTCGCCTTTTGCGGAAGAACTCTGATGTAGAACACGTAGCAGAAGCATACATGCTCAAGAGGGATCACCCGAAATTCAAAGGCAACTAAATTTCGGCAACCGGGGCATCGAAGTTGGAATGCCGCGAAACTCACCGAGTCAAAGCGTTTTGCCGTTTGCGGAAGAGAGTCTGATGTAGAACAAGTAGCAGAAGCATACATGATCAAGAGGGATCGCCCGAAATTCAAAGGCAACTAAATTTCGGCAACCGGGCATCGAAGTAGAAATGCCGTGAAACTCACCGAGTCATAGTGTTTCGCCATTTGCGGAAGAAGTCTGATGTAGAACAAGTAGCAGAAGCATACATGCTTAAGAGGGATCACCCGAAATTCTAAGGCAACTGAATTTCGACAACCGGGGCATCGAAGTCGGAATGCCAGGAAACTCACAGAGTCAAAGCGTTTCGCCGTTTGCGGAAGAAGACTGATGTGGAACAAGTAGCAGAAGAATACATGCTCAAGAGGAATAACCCGAAATTCATAGGCAACTAAATTTCGGCAACCGGGGCATCGCAGTGGGAATGCCGCGAAACTCACCGAGTCAAAGCGTTTTGCCGTTTGCGGAAGAGAGTCTGATGTAGAACAAGTAGCAGAAGCATACATGATCAAAAGGGATCGCCCGAAATTCAAAGGCAACTGAATTACGACAACCGGGGCATCAAAGTCGAAATGCCGCGAAACTCACCGAGTCAAAGCGTTTCGCCTTTTGCGGAAGAACTCTGATGTAGAACACGTAGCAGAAGCATACATGCTCAAGAGGGATCACCCGAAATTCAAAGGCAACTAAATTTCGGCAACCGGGGCATCGAAGTTGGAATGCCGCGAAACTCACCGAGTCAAAGCGTTTTGCCGTTTGCGGAAGAGAGACTAATGTAGAACAAGTAGCAGAAGCATACATGATCAAGAGGGATCGCCCGAAATTCAAAGCCAACTGAATTACGGCAACCGGGGCATCAAAGTGGAAATGCCGCGAAACTCACCGAGTCAAAGCGTTTCGCCATTTGCGGAAGAACTCTGATGTAGAACACGTAGCAGAAGCATACATGCTCAAGAGGGATCACCCGAAATTCAAAGGCAACTAAATTTCGGCAACCGGGGCATCGAAGTTGGAATGCCGCGAAACTCACCGAGTCAAAGCGTTTTGCCGTTTACGGAAGAGAGTCTGATGTAGAACAAGTAGCAAAACCATACATGATCAAGAGGGATCGCCCAAAATTCAAAGGCGACTGAATTACGGCAACCGGGGCATCCAAGTCGAAATGCCGCGAAACTCAACGGGTCAAAGCGTTTCGCCTTTTGTGGAAGAACTCTGATGTAGAACACGTAGCAGAAGCATACATGCTCAAGAGGGATCACTCGAAATTCAAAGGCAACTAAATTTCGGCAACCGGGGCATCGAAGTTGGAATGCCGCGAAACTCACCGAGTCAAAGCGTTTTGCCGTTTGCGGAAGAGAGTCTCATGTAGAACAAGTAGCAGAAGCATACATGCTCAAGAGGGATCACACGAAATTCATAGGCAACTAAATTTCAGCAACCGGGGCATCGAAGTCGAAATGCCGCGAAACTCACCGAGTCAAAGCGTTTCGCCGTTTGCGGAAGCAGTCTGATGTAGAACAAGTAGCAGAAGCATACATGCTCAAGAGGGATAACCCGAAATTCATAGGCAACTAAATTTCGGCAACCGGGGCATCGAAGTCGGAATGCCGCGAAACTCACCGAGTCAAAGCGTTTTGCCGTTTGCGGAAGAGAGTCTGATGTAGAACAAGTAGCAGAAGCATACATGATCAAAAGGGATCGCCCGAAATTCAAAGGCAACTGAATTACGACAACCGGGGCATCAAAGTCGAAATGCCGCGAAACTCACCGAGTCAAAGCGTTTCGCCTTTTGCGGAAGAACTCTGATGTAGAACACGTAGCAGAAGCATACATGCTCAAGAGGGATCACCCGAAATTCAAAGGCAACTAAATTTCGGCAACCGGGGCATCGAAGTTGGAATGCCGCGAAACTCACCGAGTCAAAGCGTTTTGCCGTTTGCGGAAGAGAGACTAATGTAGAACAAGTAGCAGAAGCATACATGATCAAGAGGGATCGCCCGAAATTCAAAGCCAACTGAATTACGGCAACCGGGGCATCAAAGTGGAAATGCCGCGAAACTCACCGAGTCAAAGCGTTTCGCCATTTGCGGAAGAACTCTGATGTAGAACACGTAGCAGAAGCATACATGCTCAAGAGGGATCACCCGAAATTCAAAGGCAACTAAATTTCGGCAACCGGGGCATCGAAGTTGGAATGCCGCGAAACTCACCGAGTCAAAGCGTTTTGCCGTTTACGGAAGAGAGTCTGATGTAGAACAAGTAGCAAAACCATACATGATCAAGAGGGATCGCCCGAAATTCAAAGGCGACTGAATTACGGCAACCGGGGCATCCAAGTCGAAATGCCGCGAAACTCAACGGGTCAAAGCGTTTCGCCTTTTGTGGAAGAACTCTGATGTAGAACACGTAGCAGAAGCATACATGCTCAAGAGGGATCACCCGAAATTCAAAGGCAACTAAATTTCGGCAACCGGGGAATCGAAGTTGGAATGCCGCGAAACTCACCGAGTCAAAGCGTTTTGCCATTTGCGGAAGAGAGTCTGATGTAGAACAAGTAGCAGAAGCATACATGATCAAGAGGGATCGCCCGAAATTCAAAGGCAACTAAATTTCGGCAACCGGGCATCGAAGTAGAAATGCCGTGAAACTCACCGAGTCATAGTGTTTCGCCATTTGCGGAAGAAGTCTGATGTAGAACAAGTAGCAGAAGCATACATGCTTAAGAGGGATCACCCGAAATTCTAAGGCAACTGAATTTCGACAACCGGGGCATCGAAGTCGGAATGCCAGGAAACTCACCGAGTCAAAGTGTTTCGCCGTTTGCGGAAGAAGACTGATGTGGAACAAGTAGCAGAAGCATACATGCTCAAGAGGAATAACCCGAAATTCATAGGCAACTAAATTTCGGCAACCGGGGCATCGAAGTTGGAATGCCGCGAAACTCACCGAGTCAAAGCGTTTTGCCGTTTGCGGAAGAGAGTCTGATGTAGAACAAGTAGCAGAAGCATACATGATCAAGAGGGATCGCCCGAAATTCAAAGGCAAATGAATTACGGCAACCGGGGCATCAAAGTGGAAATGCCGCGAAACTCACCGAGTCAAAGCGTTTCGCCATTTGCGGAAGAACTCTGATGTAGAACAAGTAGCAAAACCATACATGATCAAGAGGGATCGCCCGAAATTCAAAGGCGACTGAATTACGGCAACCGGGGCATCAATGTCGAAATGCCGCGAAACTCAACGAGTCAAAGCGTTTCGCCTTTTGTGGAAGAACTCTGATGTAGAACACGTAGCAGAAGCATACATGCTCAGGAGGGATGACCCGAAATTCAAAGGCAACTAAATTTCGGCAACCGGGGCATCGAAGTTGGAATGCCGCGAAACTCACCGAGTCAAAGCGTTTTGCCGTTTGCGGAAGAGAGTCTGATGTAGAACAAGTAGCAGAAGCATACATGATCAAGAGGGATCGCCCGAAATTCAAAGCTAACTAAATTTCGGCAACCGGGCATCGAAGTAGAAATGCCGTGAAACTCACCGAGTCATAGTGTTTCGCCATTTGCGGAAGAAGTCTGATGTAGAACAAGTAGCAGAAGCATACATGCTTAAGAGGGATCACCTGAAATTCTAAGGCAACTGAATTTCGACAACCGGGGCATCGAAGTCGGAATGCCAGGAAACTCACCGAGTCAAAGCGTTTCGCCGTTTGCGGAAGAAGACTGATGTGGAACAAGTAGCAGAAGAATACATGCTCAAGAGGAATAACCCGAAATTCATAGGCAACTAAATTTCGGCAACCGGGGCATCGCAGTGGGAATGCCGCGAAACTCACCGAGTCAAAGCGTTTTGCCGTTTGCGGAAGAGAGTCTGATGTAGAACAAGTAGCAGAAGCATACATGATCAAGAGGGATCGCCCGAAATTCAAAGGCAACTGAATTACGACAACCGGGGCATCAAAGTCGAAATGCCGCGAAACTCACCGAGTCAAAGCGTTTCGCCTTTTGCGGAAGAACTCTGATGTAGAACACGTAGCAGAAGCATACATGCTCAAGAGGGATCACCCGAAATTCAAAGGCAACTAAATTTCGGCAACCGGGGCATCGAAGTTGGAATGCCGCGAAACTCACCGAGTCAAAGCGTTTTGCCGTTTGCGGAAGAGAGTCTCATGTAGAACAAGTAGCAGAAGCATACATGCTCAAGAGGGATCACACGAAATTCATAGGCAACTAAATTTCAGCAACCGGGGCATCGAAGTCGAAATGCCGCGAAACTCACCGAGTCAAAGCGTTTCGCCGTTTGCGGAAGCAGTCTGATGTAGAACAAGTAGCAGAAGCATACATGCTCAAGAGGGATAACCCGAAATTCATAGGCAACTAAATTTCGGCAACCGGGGCATCGAAGTCGGAATGCCACGAAACTCACCGAGTCAAAGCGTTTTGCCGTTTGCGGAAGAGAGTCTGATGTAGAACAAGTAGCAGAAGCATACATGATCAAGAGGGATCGCCCGAAATTCAAAGGCAAATGAATTACGGCAACCGGGGCATGGAAGTCGGAATGTCGCGAAACTCACCGACTCAAAGCGTTTCGCCGCTTGCGGAAGAAGTCTGATGTGGAACAAGTAGCAGAAGCATACATGCTCAAGAGGAATAACCCGAAATTCATAGGCAACTAAATTTCGGCAACCGGGGCATCGAAGTCGGAATGCCGCGAAACTCACCGAGTCAAAGCGTTTTGCTGTTTGCGGAAGAGAGTCTGATGTAGAACAAGTAGCAGAAGCATACATGATCAAGAGGGATCGCCCGAAATTCAAAGGCAACTGAATTACGGCAACCGGGGCATCAAAGTCGAAATGCCGCGAAACTCACCGAGTCAAAGCGTTTCGCCTTTTGCGGAAGAACTCTGATGTAGAACACGTAGCAGAAGCATACATGCTCAAGAGGGATCACCCGAAATTCAAAGGCAACTAAATTTCGGCAACCGGGGCATCGAAGTAGGAATGCCGTGAAAGTCACCGAGTCAAAGCGTTTCGCCTTTTGCGGAAGAAGTTTGATGTAGAACAACTAGCAGAAGCATACATGCTCAAGAGGGATCACCCGAAATTCAAAGGCAACTAGATTTCAGCAACCGGGCCAACGAAGTCGTAATGCCGCGAAACTCACCGAGTCAAAGCGTTTCGCTGTTTGCGGAAGAAAGTATGATGTAGAACAAGAAGCAGAAGCATTCATGCTCAAGAGGGATCACCCGAAATGCATAGGCAACTGAATTTCGGCAACCGGGGCATCGAAGGCGGAATGCCGCGAAACTCACCGAGTCAAAGCGTTTCGCCGTTTGCGGAAGAAGTCTGATGTAGAACACGTAGCAGAAGCATACATGATCAAGAGGGATCGCCCGAAATTCAAAGGCAAATGAATTACGGCAACCGGGGCATGGAAGTCGGAATGTCGCGAAACTCACCGACTCAAAGCGTTTCGCCGCTTGCGGAAGAAGTCTGATGTGGAACAAGTAGCAGAAGCATACATGCTCAAGAGGAATAACCCGAAATTCATAGGCAACTAAATTTCGGCAACCGGGGCATCGAAGTCGGAATGCCGCGAAACTCACCGAGTCAAAGCGTTTTGCCGTTTGCGGAAGAGAGTCTGATGTAGAACAAGTAGCAGAAGCATACATGATCAAGAGGGATCGCCCGAAATTCAAAGGCAACTGAATTACGGCAACCGGGGCATCAAAGTCGAAATGCCGCGAAACTCAACGAGTCAAAGCGTTTCGCCTTTTGCGGAAGAACTCTGATGTAGAACAAGTAGCAGAAGCATACATGCTCAAGAGGGATCACACGAAAATCATAGGCAACTAAATTTCGGCAACCGGGGCATCGAAGTCGGAATGCCGCGAAACTCACCGAGTCAAAGCGTTTTGCCGTTTGCCGAAGAAGCCTGATGTAGAACAAGTAGCAGAAGCATACATGCTCAAGAGGGATAACCCGAAATTCAAAGGCAACTAAATTTCGGCAACCGGGGCATTGAAGTCGGAATGCCGCGAAACTCACCGAGTCAAAACATTTTGGCCGTTTGCAGAAGAACTCTGATGTAGAACAAGTAGCAGAAGCATACATGCTCAAGAGGGATCAGCTGAAATTCAAAGGCAACTGAATTTCGGCAACCGGGGTATCGAAGTCGGAATGCCGCGAAACTCACCGAGTCAAAGCGTTTCGCCGTTTGCGGAAGAAGTCTGATGTAGAACAAGTAGCGCAATCATACATGCTCAAGAGGGATCACACGAAATTCATAGGCAACTCAATTTCGCAAACCGGGGCATCGAAGTCGGAATGCCGCGAACCTCACCGAGTCAAAGCGTTTCGCCGTTTGCGGAAGCAGTCTGATGTAGAACACGTAGCAGAAGAATACATGCTCAAGAGGGATCACCCGAAATTCAAAGGCAACTAAATTTCGGCAACCGGGGCATCGAAGTAGGAATGTCGTGAAAGTCACCGAGTCAAATCGATTCGCCTTTTGCGGAAGAAGTTTGATGTAGAACAACTAGCAGAAGCATACATGCTCAAGAGGGATCACCCGAAATTCAAAGGCAACTAAATTTCAGCAACCGGGCCAACGAAGTCGTAATGCCGCGAAACTCACCGAGTCAAAGCGTTTCGCTGTTTGCGGAAGAAAGTATGATGTAGAACAAGAAGCAGAAGCATTCATGCTCAAGAGGGATCACCCGAAATGCATAGGCAACTGAATTTCGGCAACCGGGGCATCGAAGGCGGAATGCCGCGAAACTCACCGAGTCAAAGCGTTTCGCCGTTTGCGGAAGAAGTCTGATGTAGAACACGTAGCAGAAGAATACATGCTCAAGAGGAATAACCCGAAATTCATAGGCAACTAAATTTCGGCAACCGGGGCATCGCAGTGGGAATGCCGCGAAACTCACCGAGTCAAAGCGTTTTGCCGTTTGCGGAAGAGAGTCTGATGTAGAACAAGTAGCAGAAGCATACATGATCAAGAGGGATCGCCCGAAATTCAAAGGCAACTGAATTACGGCAACCGGGGCATCAAAGTCGAAATGCCGCGAAACTCACCGAGTCAAAGCGTTTCGCCTTTTGCGGAAGAACTCTGATGTAGAACACGTAGCAGAAGCATACATGCTCAAGAGGGATCACCCGAAATTCAAAGGCAACTAAATTTCGGCAACCGGGGCATCGAAGTTGGAATGCCGCGAAACTCACCGAGTCAAAGCGTTTTGCCGTTTGCCGAAGAAGCCTGATGTAGAACAAGTAGCAGAAGCATACATGCTCAAGAGGGATCACCCGAAATTCAAAGGCAACTAAATTTCGGCAACCGGGGCATCGAAGTTGGAATGCCGCGAAACTCACCGAGTCAAAGCGTTTTGCCATTTGCGGAAGAGAGTCTGATGTAGAACAAGTAGCAGAAGCATACATGCTCAAGAGGGATCACACGAAATTCATAGGCAACTAAATTTCAGCAACCGGGGCATCGAAGTCGGAATGCCGCGAAACTCACCGAGTCAAAGCGTTTCGCCGTTTGCGGAAGCAGTCTGATGTAGAACAAGTAGCAGAAGCATACATGCTCAAGAGGAATAACCCGAAATTCATAGGCAACAAAATTTCGGCAACCGGGGCATCGAAGTCGGAATGCCGCGAAACTCACCGAGTCAAAGCGTTTTGCCGTTTGCGGAAGAGAGTCTGCTGTAGAACAAGTAGCAGAAGCATACATGATCAAGAGGGATCGCCCGAAATTCAAAGGCAACTAAGTTACGGCAACCGGGGCATCAAAGTTGAAATGCCGCGAAACTTAACGAGTCAAAGCGTTTCGCCTTTTGCGGAAGAACTCTGATGTAGAACAAGTAGCAGAAGCATACATGCTCAAGAGGGATCACACGAAAATCATAGGCAACTAAATTTCGGCAACCGGGGCATCGAAGTCGGAATGCCGCGAAACTCACCGAGTCAAAGCGTTTTGCCGTTTGCAGAAGAAGCCTGATGTAGAACAAGTAGCAGAAGCATACATGCTCAAGAGGGATAACCCGAAATTCAAAGGCAACTAAATTTCGGCAACCGGGGCATTGAAGTCGGAATGCCGCGAAACTCACCGAGTCAAAACGTTTTGGTCGTTTGCAGAAGAACTCTGATGTAGAACAAGTAGCAGAAGCATACATGCTCAAGAGGGATCCCCTGAAATTCAAAGGCAACTGAATTTCGGCAACCGGGGCATCGAAGTCGGAATGCCGCAAAACTCACCGAGTCAAAGCGTTTCGCCGTTTGCGGAAGAAGTCTGATGTAGAACAAGTAGCGCAAGCATACATGCTCAAGAGGGATCACACGAAATTCATAGGCAACTCAATTTCGCAAACCGGGGCATCGAAGTTGGAATGCCGCGAAACTCACCGAGTCAAAGAGTTTTGCCGTTTGCGGAAGAGAGTCTGATGTAGAACAAGTAGCAGAAGCATACATGATCAAGAGGGATCGCCCGAAATTCAAAGGCGACTGAATTACGGCAACCGGGGCATCAATGTCGAAATGCCGCGAAACTCAACGAGTCAAAGCGTTTCGCCTTTTGTGGAAGAACTCTGATGTAGAACAAGTAGCAGAAGCATACATGATCAAGAGGGATCGCCCGAAATTCAAAGCTAACTAAATTTCGGCTACCGGGCATCGAAGTAGGAATGCCGTGAAACTCACCGAGTCAAAGTGTTTCGCCATTTGCGGAAGAAGTCTGATGTAGAACAAGTAGCAGAAGCATACATGCTTAAGAGGGATCACCCGAAAGTCTAAGGCAACTGAATTTCGACAACCGGGGCATCGAAGTCGGAATGCCGGGAAACTCACCGAGTCAAAGCGTTTCGCCGTTTGCGGAAGAAGACTGATGTGGAACAAGTAGCAGAAGAATACATGCTCAAGAGGAATAACCCGAAATTCATAGGCAACTAAATTTCGGCAACCGGGGCATCGCAGTGGGAATGCCGCGAAACTCACCGAGTCAAAGCATTTTGCCGTTTGCGGAAGAGAGTCTGATGTAGAACAAGTAGCAGAAGCATACATGATCAAGAGGGATCGCCCGAAATTCAAAGGCAACTGAATTACGGCAACCGGGGCATCAAAGTCGAAATGCCGCGAAACTCACCGAGTCAAAGCGTTTCGCCTTTTACGGAAGAACTCTGATGTAGAACACGTAGCAGAAGCATACATGCTCAAGAGGGATCACCCGAAATTCAAAGGCAACTAAATTTCGGCAACCGGGGCATCGAAGTTGGAATGCCGCGAAACTCACCGAGTCAAAGCGTTTTGCCGTTTGCGGAAGAGAGTCTGATGTAGAACAAGTAGCAGAAGCATACATGATCAAGAGGGATCACCCGAAATGCATAGGCAACTGAATTTCGGCAACCGGGGCATCGAAGTTGGAATGCCGCGAAACTCACCGAGTCAAAGCGTTTTGCCGTTTGCGGAAGAGAGTCTGATGTAGAACAAGTAGCAGAAGCATACATGATCAAGAGGGATCGCCCGAAATTCAAAGGCAACTAAATTTCGGCTACCGGGCATCGAAGTAGAAATGCCGTGAAACTCACTGAGTCATAGGGTTTCGCCATTTGCGGAAGAAGTCTGATGTAGAACAAGTAGCAGAAGCATACATGCTTAAGAGGGATCCCCCGAAATTCTAAGGCAACTGAATTTCGACAACCGGGGCATCGAAGTCGGAATGCCGGGAAACTCACCGAGTCAAAGCGTTTCGTCGTTTGCGGAAGAAGACTGATGTGGAACAAGTAGCAGAAGAATACATGCTCAAGAGGAATAACCCGAAATTCATAGGCAACTAAATTTCGGCAACCGGGGCATCGCAGTGGGAATGCCGCGAAACTCACCGAGTCAAAGCGTTTTGCCGTTTGCGGAAGAGAGTCTGATGTAGAATAAGTAGCAGAAGCATACATGATCAAGAGGGATCGCCCGAAATTCAAAGGCAACTGAATTACGGCAACCGGGGCATCAAAGTCGAAATGCCGCGAAACTCACCGAGTCAAAGCGTTTTGCCTTTTGCGGAAGAACTCTGATGTAGAACACGTAGCAGAAGCATACATGCTCAAGAGGGATCACCCAAAATTCAAAGGCAACTAAATTTCGGCAACCGGGGCATCGAAGTTGGAATGCCGCGAAACTCACCGAGTCAAAGCGTTTTGCCGTTTGCGGAAGAGAGTCTGATGTAGAACAAGTAGCAGAAGCATACATGCTCAAGAGGGATCACACGAAATTCATAGGCAACTAAATTTCAGCAACCGGGGCATCGAAGTCGGAATGCCGCGAAACTCACCGAGTCAAAGCGTTTCGCTGTTTGCGGAAGCAGTCTGATGTAGAACAAGTAGCAGAAGCATACATGCTCAAGAGGGATCACACGAAATTCATAGGCAACTAAATTTCGGCAACCGGGGCATCGAAGTCGGAATGCCGCGAAACTCACCGAGTCAAAGCGTTTTGCCGTTTGCGGAAGAAGTCTGATGTAGAACAAGTAGCAGAAGCATAGATGATCAAGAGGGATCGCCCGAAATTCAAAGGCAAATGAATTACGGCAACCGGGGCATTGAAGTCGGAATGCCGCGAAACTCACCGACTCAAAGCGTTTCGCCCCTTGCGGAAGAAGTCTGATGTGGAACAAGTAGCAGAAGCATACATGCTCAAGAGGAATAACCCGAAATTCATAGGCAAATAAATTTCGGCAACCGGGGCATCGAAGTCGGAATGCCGCGAAACTCACCGAGTCAAAGTGTTTTGCCGTTTGCGGAAGAGAGTCTGATGTAGAACAAGTAGCAGAAGCATACATGATCAAGAGGGATCGCCCGAAATTCAAAGGCAATTGAATTACGGCAACCGGGGCATCAAAGTCGAAATGCCGCGAAACTCAACGAGTCAAAGCGTTTCGCCTTTTGCGGAAGAACTCTGATGTAAAACAAGTAGCAGAAGCATACATGCTCAAGAGGGATCACACGAAAATCATAGGCAACTAAATTTCGGCAACCGGGGCATCGAAGTCGGAATGCCGCGAAACTCACCGAGTCAAAGCGTTTTGCCGTTTGCGGAAGAAGTCTGATGTAGAACAAGTAGCAGAAGCATACATGCTCAAGAGGGATAACCCGAAATTCAAAGGCAACTAAATTTCGGCAACCGGGGCATTGAAGTCGGAATGCCGTGAAACTCACCGATTCAAAGCGTTTCGCCGCTTGCGGAAGAAGTCTGATGTGGAACAAGTAGCAGAAGCATACATGCTCAAGAGGTATAACCCGAAATTCATAGGCAACTCAATTTCGGCAACCGGGGCATCGAAGTCGGAATGCCGCGAAACTCACCGAGTCAAAGCGTTTTGCCGTTTGCGGAAGAGTGTCTGATGTAGAACAAGTAGCAGAAGCATACATGATCAAGAGGGATCGCCCGAAATTCAAAGGCAACTGAATTACGGCAACCGGGGCATCAAAGTCGAAATGCCGCGAAACTCACCGAGTCAAAGCGTTTCGCCTTTTGCGGAAGAACTCTGATGTAGAACAAGTAGCAGAAGCATACATGCTCAAGAGGGATCACACGAAAATCATAGGCAACTAAATTTCGGCAACCGGGGCATCGAAGTCGGAATGCCGCGAAACTCACCGAGTCAAAGCGTTTTGCCGTTTGCAGAAGAAGCCTGATGTAGAATAAGTAGCAGGAGCATACATGCTCAAGAGGGATAACCCGAAATTCAAAGGCAACTGAATTTCGGCAACCGGGGCATTGAAGTCGGAATGCCGCGAAACTCACCGAGTCAAAACGTTTTGGCCGTTTGCAGAAGAACTCTGATGTAGAACAAGTAGCAGAAGCATACATGCTCAAGAGGGATCACCTGAAATTCAAAGGCAACTGAATTTCGGCAACCGGGGCATCGAAGTCGGAATGCCGCGAAACTCACCGAGTCAAAGCGTTTCGCCGTTTGCGGAAGAAGTCTGATGTAGAACAAGTAGCGCAAGCATACATGCTCAAGAGGGATCACACGAAATTCATAGGCAACTCAATTTCGCAAACCGGGGCATCGAAGTCGGAATGCCGCGAACCTCACCGAGTCAAAGCGTTTCGCCGTTTGCGGAAGCAGTCTGATGTAGAACACGTAGCAGAAGAATACATGCTCAAGAGGGATCACCCGAAATTCAAAGGCAACTAAATTTCGGCAACCGGGGCATCGAAGTAGGAATGCCGTGAAACTCACCGAGTCAAAGCGTTTCGCCTTTTGCGGAAGAAGTCTGATGTAGAACAACTAGCAGAAGCATACATGCTCAAGAGGGATCACCCGAAATTCAAAGGCAACTAAATTTCAGCAACCGGGCCAACGAAGTCGTAATGCCGCGAAACTCACCGAGTCAAAGCGTTTCGCTGTTTGCGGAAGAAAGTATGATGTAGAACAAGAAGCAGAAGCATTCATGCTCAAGAGGGATCACCCGAAATGCATAGGCAACTGAATTTCGGCAACCGGGGCATCGAAGGCGGAATGCCGTGAAACTCACCGAGTCAAAGCGTTTCGCCGTTTGCGGAAGAAGTCTGATGTAGAACACGTAGCAGAAGAATACATGCTCAAGAGGGATCACCCGAAATTCAAAGGCAACTAAATTTCGGCAACCGGGGCATCGAAGTCGGAATGCCGCGAAACTCACCGAGTCAAAGCGTTTTGCCGTTTGCGGAAGAAGTCTGATGTAGAACAAGTAGCAGAAGCATACATGCTCAAGAGGGATAACCCGAAATTCAAAGGCAACTAAATTTCGGCAACCGGGGCATTGAAGTCGGAATGCCGTGAAACTCACCGACTCAAAGCGTTTCGCCGCTTGCGGAAGAAGTCTGATGTGGAACAAGTAGCAGAAGCATACATGCTCAAGAGGTATAACCCGAAATTCATAGGCAACTAAATTTCGGCAACCGGGGCATCGAAGTCGGAATGCCACGAAACTCACCGAGTCAAAGCGTTTTGCCGTTTGCGGAAGAGTGTCTGATGTTGAACAAGTAGCAGAAGCATACATGATCAAGAGGGATCGCCCGAAATTCAAAGGCAACTGAATTACGGCAACCGGGGCATCAAAGTCGAAATGCCGCGAAACTCACCGAGTCAAAGCGTTTCGCCTTTTGCGGAAGAACTCTGATGTAGAACAAGTAGCAGAAGCATACATGCTCAAGAGGGATCACACGAAAATCATAGGCAACTAAATTTCGGCAACCGGGGCATCGAAGTCGGAATACCGCGAAACTCACCGAGTCAAAGCGTTTTGCCGTTTGCAGAAGAAGCCTGATGTAGAACAAGTAGCAGGAGCATACATGCTCAAGAGGGATAACCCGAAATTCAAAGGCAACTAAATTTCGGCAACCGGGGCATTGAAGTCGGAATGCCGCGAAACTCACCGAGTCAAAACGTTTTGGCCGTTTGCAGAAGAACTCTGATGTAGAACAAGTAGCAGAAGCATACATGCTCAAGAGGGATCACACGAAATTCATAGGCAACTAAATTTCAGCAACCGGGGCATCGAAGTCGGAATGCCGCGAAACTCACCGAGTCAAAGCGTTTCGCTGTTTGCGGAAGCAGTCTGATGTAGAACAAGTAGCAGAAGCATACATGCTCAAGAGGGATCACACGAAATTCATAGGCAACTAAATTTCGGCAACCGGGGCATCGAAGTCGGAATGCCGCGAAACTCACCGAGTCAAAGCGTTTTGCCGTTTGCGGAAGAAGTCTGATGTAGAACAAGTAGCAGAAGCATAGATGATCAAGAGGGATCGCCCGAAATTCAAAGGCAAATGAATTACGGCAACCGGGGCATTGAAGTCGGAATGCCGCGAAACTCACCGACTCAAAGCGTTTCGCCCCTTGCGGAAGAAGTCTGATGTGGAACAAGTAGCAGAAGCATACATGCTCAAGAGGAATAACCCGAAATTCATAGGCAAATAAATTTCGGCAACCGGGGCATCGAAGTCGGAATGCCGCGAAACTCACCGAGTCAAAGTGTTTTGCCGTTTGCGGAAGAGAGTCTGATGTAGAACAAGTAGCAGAAGCATACATGATCAAGAGGGATCGCCCGAAATTCAAAGGCAATTGAATTACGGCAACCGGGGCATCAAAGTCGAAATGCCGCGAAACTCAACGAGTCAAAGCGTTTCGCCTTTTGCGGAAGAACTCTGATGTAAAACAAGTAGCAGAAGCATACATGCTCAAGAGGGATCACACGAAAATCATAGGCAACTAAATTTCGGCAACCGGGGCATCGAAGTCGGAATGCCGCGAAACTCACCGAGTCAAAGCGTTTTGCCGTTTGCGGAAGAAGTCTGATGTAGAACAAGTAGCAGAAGCATACATGCTCAAGAGGGATAACCCGAAATTCAAAGGCAACTAAATTTCGGCAACCGGGGCATTGAAGTCGGAATGCCGTGAAACTCACCGATTCAAAGCGTTTCGCCGCTTGCGGAAGAAGTCTGATGTGGAACAAGTAGCAGAAGCATACATGCTCAAGAGGTATAACCCGAAATTCATAGGCAACTCAATTTCGGCAACCGGGGCATCGAAGTCGGAATGCCGCGAAACTCACCGAGTCAAAGCGTTTTGCCGTTTGCGGAAGAGTGTCTGATGTAGAACAAGTAGCAGAAGCATACATGATCAAGAGGGATCGCCCGAAATTCAAAGGCAACTGAATTACGGCAACCGGGGCATCAAAGTCGAAATGCCGCGAAACTCACCGAGTCAAAGCGTTTCGCCTTTTGCGGAAGAACTCTGATGTAGAACAAGTAGCAGAAGCATACATGCTCAAGAGGGATCACACGAAAATCATAGGCAACTAAATTTCGGCAACCGGGGCATCGAAGTCGGAATGCCGCGAAACTCACCGAGTCAAAGCGTTTTGCCGTTTGCAGAAGAAGCCTGATGTAGAATAAGTAGCAGGAGCATACATGCTCAAGAGGGATAACCCGAAATTCAAAGGCAACTGAATTTCGGCAACCGGGGCATTGAAGTCGGAATGCCGCGAAACTCACCGAGTCAAAACGTTTTGGCCGTTTGCAGAAGAACTCTGATGTAGAACAAGTAGCAGAAGCATACATGCTCAAGAGGGATCACCTGAAATTCAAAGGCAACTGAATTTCGGCAACCGGGGCATCGAAGTCGGAATGCCGCGAAGCTCACCGAGTCAAAGCGTTTCGCCGTTTGCGGAAGAAGTCTGATGTAGAACAAGTAGCGCAAGCATACATGCTCAAGAGGGATCACACGAAATTCATAGGCAACTCAATTTCGCAAACCGGGGCATCGAAGTCGGAATGCCGCGAACCTCACCGAGTCAAAGCGTTTCGCCGTTTGCGGAAGCAGTCTGATGTAGAACACGTAGCAGAAGAATACATGCTCAAGAGGGATCACCCGAAATTCAAAGGCAACTAAATTTCGGCAACCGGGGCATCGAAGTAGGAATGCCGTGAAACTCACCGAGTCAAAGCGTTTCGCCTTTTGCGGAAGAAGTCTGATGTAGAACAACTAGCAGAAGCATACATGCTCAAGAGGGATCACCCGAAATTCAAAGGCAACTAAATTTCAGCAACCGGGCCAACGAAGTCGTAATGCCGCGAAACTCACCGAGTCAAAGCGTTTCGCTGTTTGCGGAAGAAAGTATGATGTAGAACAAGAAGCAGAAGCATTCATGCTCAAGAGGGATCACCCGAAATGCATAGGCAACTGAATTTCGGCAACCGGGGCATCGAAGGCGGAATGCCGTGAAACTCACCGAGTCAAAGCGTTTCGCCGTTTGCGGAAGAAGTCTGATGTAGAACACGTAGCAGAAGAATACATGCTCAAGAGGGATCACCCGAAATTCAAAGGCAACTAAATTTCGGCAACCGGGGCATCGAAGTCGGAATGCCGCGAAACTCACCGAGTCAAAGCGTTTTGCCGTTTGCGGAAGAAGTCTGATGTAGAACAAGTAGCAGAAGCATACATGCTCAAGAGGGATAACCCGAAATTCAAAGGCAACTAAATTTCGGCAACCGGGGCATTGAAGTCGGAATGCCGTGAAACTCACCGACTCAAAGCGTTTCGCCGCTTGCGGAAGAAGTCTGATGTGGAACAAGTAGCAGAAGCATACATGCTCAAGAGGTATAACCCGAAATTCATAGGCAACTAAATTTCGGCAACCGGGGCATCGAAGTCGGAATGCCACGAAACTCACCGAGTCAAAGCGTTTTGCCGTTTGCGGAAGAGTGTCTGATGTTGAACAAGTAGCAGAAGCATACATGATCAAGAGGGATCGCCCGAAATTCAAAGGCAACTGAATTACGGCAACCGGGGCATCAAAGTCGAAATGCCGCGAAACTCACCGAGTCAAAGCGTTTCGCCTTTTGCGGAAGAACTCTGATGTAGAACAAGTAGCAGAAGCATACATGCTCAAGAGGGATCACACGAAAATCATAGGCAACTAAATTTCGGCAACCGGGGCATCGAAGTCGGAATGCCGCGAAACTCACCGAGTCAAAGCGTTTTGCCGTTTGCAGAAGAAGCCTGATGTAGAACAAGTAGCAGGAGCATACATGCTCAAGAGGGATAACCCGAAATTCAAAGGCAACTAAATTTCGGCAACCGGGGCATTGAAGTCGGAATGCCGCGAAACTCACCGAGTCAAAACGTTTTGGCCGTTTGCAGAAGAACTCTGATGTAGAACAAGTAGCAGAAGCATACATGCTCAAGAGGGATCACCTGAAATTCAAAGGCAACTGAATTTCGGCAACCGGGGCATCGAAGTCGGAATGCCGCGAAACTCACCGAGTCAAAGCGTTTCGCCGTTTGCGGAAGAAGTCTGATGTAGAACAAGTAGCGCAAGCATACATGCTCAAGAGGGATCACACGAAATTCATAGGCAACTCAATTTCGCAAACCGGGGCATCGAAGTCGGAATGCCGCGAACCTCACCGAGTCAAAGCGTTTCGCCGTTTGCGGAAGCAGTCTGATGTAGAACACGTAGCAGAAGAATACATGCTCAAGAGGGATCACCCGAAATTCAAAGGCAACTAAATTTCGGCAACCGGGGCATCGAAGTAGGAATGCCGTGAAACTCACCGAGTCAAAGCGTTTCGCCTTTTGCGGAAGAAGTCTGATGTAGAACAACTAGCAGAAGCATACATGTTCAAGAGGGATCACCCGAAATTCAAAGGCAACTAAATTTCAGCAATCGGGCCAACGAAGTCGGAATGCCGCGAAACTCACCGAGTCAAAGCGTTTCGCCGTTTGCGGAAGAAAGTATGATGTAGAACAAGAAGCAGAAGCATTCATGCTCAAGAGGGATCACCCGAAATGCATAGGCAACTGAATTTCGGCAACCGGGGCATCGAAGGCGGAATGCCGCGAAACTCACCGAGTCAAAGCGTTTCGCCGTTTGCGGAAGAAGTCTGATGTAGAACACGTAGCAGAAGAATACATGCTCAAGAGGGATCACCCGAAATTCAAAGGCAACTAAATTTCGGCAACCGGGGCATCGAAGTCGGAATGCCGCGAAACTCACCGAGTCAAAGCGTTTTGCCGTTTGCGGAAGAAGTCTGATGTAGAACAAGTAGCAGAAGCATACATGCTCAAGAGGGATAACCCGAAATTCAAAGGCAACTAAATTTCGGCAACCGGGGCATTGAAGTCGGAATGCCGTGAAACTCACCGACTCAAAGCGTTTCGCCGCTTGCGGAAGAAGTCTGATGTGGAACAAGTAGCAGAAGCATACATGCTCAAGAGGTATAACCCGAAATTCATAGGCAACTAAATTTCGGCAACCGGGGCATCGAAGTCGGAATGCCACGAAACTCACCGAGTCAAAGCGTTTTGCCGTTTGCGGAAGAGTGTCTGATGTTGAACAAGTAGCAGAAGCATACATGATCAAGAGGGATCGCCCGAAATTCAAAGGCAACTGAATTACGGTAACCGGGGCATCAAAGTCGAAATGCCGCGAAACTCACCGAGTCAAAGCGTTTCGCCTTTTGCGGAAGAACTCTGATGTAGAACAAGTAGCAGAAGCATACATGCTCAAGAGGGATCACACGAAAATCATAGGCAACTAAATTTCGGCAACCGGGGCATCGAAGTCGGAATGCCGCGAAACTCACCGAGTCAAAGCGTTTTGCCGTTTGTAGAAGAAGCCTGATGTAGAACAAGTAGCAGGAGCATACATGCTCAAGAGGGATAACCCGAAATTCAAAGGCAACTAAATTTCGGCAACCGGGGCATTGAAGTCGGAATGCCGCGAAACTCACCGAGTCAAAACGTTTTGGCCGTTTGCAGAAGAACTCTGATGTAGAACAAGTAGCAGAAGCATACATGCTCAAGAGGGATCACCTGAAATTCAAAGGCAACTGAATTTCGGCAACCGGGGCATCGAAGTCGGAATGCCGCGAAACTCACCGAGTCAAAGCGTTTCGCCGTTTGCGGAAGAAGTCTGATGTAGAACAAGTAGCGCAAGCATACATGCTCAAGAGGGATCACACGAAATTCATAGGCAACTCAATTTCTTAAACCGGGGCATCGAAGTCGGAATGCCGCGAACCTCACCGAGTCAAAGCGTTTCGCCGTTTGCGGAAGCAGTCTGATGTAGAACACGTAGCAGAAGAATACATGCTCAAGAGGGATCACCCGAAATTCAAAGGCAACTAAATTTCGGCAACCGGGGCATCGAAGTAGGAATGCCGTGAAACTCACCGAGTCAAAGCGTTTCGCCTTTTGCGGAAGGAGTCTGATGTAGAACAACTAGCAGAAGCATACATGCTCAAGAGGGATCACCCGAAATTCAAAGGCAACTAAATTTCAGCAACCGGGCCAACGAAGTCGTAATGCCGCGAAACTCACCGAGTCAAAACGTTTCGCTGTTTGCGGAAGAAAGTATGATGTAGAACATGAAGCAGAAGCATTCATGCTCAAGAGGGATCACCCGAAATGCATAGGCAACTGAATTTCGGCAACCGGGGCATCGAATGCGGAATGCCGCGAAACTCACCGAGTCAAAGCGTTTCGCCGTTTGCGGAAGAAGTCTGATGTAGAACACGTAGCAGAAGAATACATGCTCAAGAGGGATCACCCGAAATTCAAAGGCAACTAAATTTTGGCAACCGGGGCATCGAAGTCGGAATGCCGCGAAACTCACCGAGTCAAAGCGTTTTGCCGTTTGCGGAAGAAGTCTGATGTAGAACAAGTAGCAGAAGCATACATGCTCAAGAGGGATAACCCGAAATTCAAAGGCAACTAAATTTCGGCAACCGGGGCATTGAAGTCGGAATGCCGTGAAACTCACCGACTCAAAGCGTTTCGCCGCTTGCGGAAGAAGTCTGATGTGGAACAAGTAGCAGAAGCATACATGCTCAAGAGGTATAACCCGAAATTCATAGGCAACTAAATTTCGGCAACCGGGGCATCGAAGTCGGAATGCCGCGAAACTCACCGAGTCAAAGCGTTTTGCCGTTTGCGGAAGAGTGTCTGATGTAGAACAAGTAGCAGAAGCATACATGATCAAGAGGGATCGCCCGAAATTCAAAGGCAACTGAATTACGGCAACCGGGGCATCAAAGTCGAAATGCCGCGAAACTCACCGAGTCAAAGCGTTTCGCCTTTTGCGGAAGAACTCTGATGTAGAACAAGTAGCAGAAGCATACATGCTCAAGAGGGATCACACGAAAATCATAGGCAACTAAATTTCGGCAACCGGGGCATCGAAGTCGGAATGCCGCGAAACTCACCGAGTCAAAGCGTTTTGCCGTTTGCAGAAGAAGCCTGATGTAGAACAAGTAGCAGGAGCATACATGCTCAAGAGGGATAACCCGAAATTCAAAGGCAACTAAATTTCGGCAAACGGGGCATTGATGTCGGAATGCCGCGAAACTCACCGAGTCAAAACATTTTGGCCGTTTGCAGAAGAACTCTGATGTAGAACAAGTAGCAGAAGCATACATGCTCAAGAGGGATCACCCGAAATTCAAAGGCAACTAAATTTCAGCAACCGGGCCAACGAAGTCGTAATGCCGCGAAACTCACCGAGTCAAAGCGTTTTGCCGTTTGCGGAAGAGAGTCTGATGTAGAACACGTAGCAGAAGAATACATGCTCAAGAGGGATCACCCGAAATTCAAAGGCAACTAAATTTCGGCAAACGGGGCATCGAAGTAGGAATGCCGTGAAACTCACCGAGTCAAAGCGTTTCGCCTTTTGCGGAAGAAGTCTGATGTAGAACAACTAGCAGAAGCATACATGCTCAAGAGGGATCACCCGAAATTCAAAGGCAACTAAATTTCAGCAACCGGGCCAACGAAGTCGTAATGCCGCGAAACTCACCGAGTCAAAGCGTTTCGCTGTTTGCGGAAGAAAGTATGATGTAGAACAAGAAGCAGAAGCATTCATGCTCAAGAGGGATCACCCGAAATGCATAGGCAACTGAATTTCGGCAACCGGGGCATCGAAGGCGGAATGCCGCGAAACTCACCGAATCAAAGCGTTTCGCCGTTTGCGGAAGAAGTCTGATGTAGAACACTTAGCAGAAGAATACATGCTCAAGAGGGATCACCCGAAATTCAAAGGCAACTAAATTTCGGCAACCGGGGCATCGAAGTCGGAATGCCGCGAAACTCACCGAGTCAAAGCATTTTGCCGTTTGTGGAAGAGTGTCTGATGTAGAACAAGTAGCAGAAGCATACATGATCAAGAGGGATCGCCCGAAATTCAAAGGCAACTGAATTACGGCAACCGGGGCATCAAAGTCGAAATGCCGCGAAACTCACCGAGTCGAAGCGTTTCGCCTTTTGCGGAAGAACTCTGATGTAGAACACGTAGCAGAAGCATACGTGCTCAAGAGGGATCACCCGAAATTCAAAGGCAACTAAATTTCGGCAACCGGGGTATCGAAGTTCGAATGCCGCGAAACTCACCGAGTCAAAGCGTTTTGCCGTTTGCGGAAGAGAGTCTGATGTAGAACAAGTAGCAGAAGCATACATGCTCAAGAGGGATCACACGAAATTCATAGGCAACTAAATTTCAGCAACCGGGGCATCGAAGTCGGAATGCCGCGAAACTCACCGAGTCAAAGCGTTTCGCCGTTTGCGGAAGCAGTCTGATGTAGAACAAGTAGCAGAAGCATACATGCTCAAGAGGAATAACCCGAAATTCATAGGCAACTAAATTTCGGCAACCGGGGCATCGAAGTCGGAATGCCGCAAAACTCACCGAGTCAAAGCGTTTTGCCGTTTGCGGAAGAGAGTCTGATGTAGAACACGTAGCAGAAGAATACATGCTCAAGAGGGATCACCCGAAATTCAAAGGCAACTAAATTTCGGCAACCGGGGCATCGAAGTAGGAATGCCGTGAAACTCACCGAGTCAAAGCGTTTCGCCTTTTGCGGAAGAAGTCTGATGTAGAACAACTAGTAGAAGCATACATGCTCAAGAGGGATCACCCGAAATTCAAAGGCAACTAAATTTCAGCAACCGGGCCAACGAAGTCGTAATGCCGCGAAACTCACCGAGTCAAAGCGTTTCGCTGTTTGCGGAAGAAAGTCTGATGTAGAACAAGAAGCACAAGCATTCATGCTCAAGAGGGATCACCCGAAATGCATAGGCAACTGAATTTCGGTAACCGGGGCATCGAAGGCGGAATGCCGCGAAACTCACCGAGTCAAAGCGTTTCGCCGTTTGCGGAAGAAGTCTGATGTAGAACACGTAGCAGAAGAATACATGCTCAAGAGGGATCACCCGAAATTCAAAGGCAACTAAATTTCGGCAACCAGGGCATCGAAGTCGGAATGCCGCGAAACTCACCGAGTCAAAGCATTTTGCCGTTTGTGGAAGAGTGTCTGATGTAGAACAAGTAGTAGAAGCATACATGATCAAGAGGGATCGCCCGAAATTCAAAGGCAACTGAATTACGGCAACCGGGGCATCAAAGTCGAAATGCCTCGAAACTCACCGAGTCAAAGCGTTTCGCCGTTTGCGGAAGAAGACTGATGTGGAACAAGTAGCAGAAGCATACATGCTCAAGAGGAATAACCCGAAATTCATAGGCAACTAAATTTCGGCAACCGGGGCATCAAAGTTGGAATGCCGCGAAACTCACCGAGTCAAAGCGTTTTGACGTTTGCGGAAGAGAGTCTGATGTAGAACAAGTAGCAGAAGCATACATGATCAAGAGGGATCGCCCGAAATTCAAAGGCAACTGAATTACGGCAACCGGGGCATCAAAGTGGAAATGCCGCGAAACTCACCGAGTCAAAGCGTTTCGCCGTTTGCGGAAGAAGTCTGATGTAGAACACGTAGCAGAAGAATACATCCTCAAGAGGGAACACCCGAAATTCAAAGGCAACTAAATTTCGGCAACCGGGGCATCGAAGTAGGAATGCCATGAAACTCACCGAGTCAAACTGTTTCGCCATTTGCGGAAGAAGTCTGATGTGGAACAAGTAGCAGAAGCATACATGCTCAAGAGGAATAACCCGAAATTCATAGGCAACTAAATTTCGGCAACCGGGGCATCGAAGTTGGAATGCCGCGAAACTCACCGAGTCAAAGCGTTTTGCCGTTTGCGGAAGAGAGTCTGTTGTAGAACAAGTAGCAGAAGCATACATGATCAAGAGGGATCGCCCGAAATTCAAAGGCAACTGAATTACGGCAACCGGGGCATCAAAGTTGAAATGCCGCGAAACTCACCGAGTCAAAGCGTTTCGCCATTTGCGGAAGAACTCTGATGTAGAACATGTAGCAGAAGCATACATGCTCAAGAGGGATCACCCGAAATTCAAAGGCAACTAAATTTCGGCAACCGGGGCATCGAAGTTGGAATGCCGCGAAACTCACCGAGTCAAAGCGTTTTGCCGTTTGCGGAAGAGAGTCTGATGTAGAACAAGTAGCAGAAGCATACATGATCAAGAGGGATCGCCCGAAATTCAAAGGCGACTGAATTACGGCATCCGGGGCATCAAAGTCGAAATGCCGCGAAACTCAACGAGTCAAAGCGTTTCGCCTTTTGTGGAAGAACTCTGATGTAGAGCACGTAGCAGAAGCATACATGCTCAAGAGGGATCACCCGAAATTCAAAGGCAACTAAATTTCGGCAACCGGGGCATCGAAGTTGGAATGCCGCGAAACTCACCGAGTCAAAGCGTTTTGCCGTTTGCGGAAGAGAGTCTGATGTAGAACAAGTAGCAGAAGCATACATGATCAAGAGGGATCGCCCGAAATTCAAAGGCAACTAAATTTCGGCTACCGGGCATCGAAGTAGAAATGCCGTGAAACTCACCGAGTCATAGTGTTTCGCCATTTCCGGAAGAAGTCTGATGTAGAACAAGTAGCAGAAGCATACATGCTGAAGAGGGATCACCCGAAATTCTAAGGCAACTGAATTTCGACAACCGGGGCATCGAAGTCGGAATGCCGGGAAACTCACCGAGTCAAAGCGTTTCGCCGTTTGCGGAAGAAGACTGATGTGGAACAAGTAGCAGAAGAATACATGCTCAAGAGGAATAACCCGAAATTCATAGGGAACTAAATTTCGGCAACCGGGGCATCGCAGTGGGAATGCCGCGAAACTCACCGAGTCGAAGCGTTTTGCCGTTTGCGGAAGAGAGTCTGATGTAGAACAAGTAGCAGAAGCATACATGATCAAGAGGGATCGCCCGAAATTCAAAGGCAACTGAATTACGGCAACCGGGGCATCAAAGTCGAACTGCCGCGAAACTCCCCGAGTCAAAGCGTTTCGCCTTTTGCGGAAGAACTCTGATGTAGAACACGTAGCAGAAGCATACATGCTCAAGAGGGATCACCCGAAATTCAAAGGCAACTAAATTTCGGCATCCGGGGCATCGAAGTTGGAATGCCGCGAAACTCACCGAGTCAAAGCGTTTTGCCGTTTGCGGAAGAGAGTCTGATGTAGAACAAGTAGCAGAAGCATACATGCTCAAGAGGGATCACACGAAATTCATAGGCAACTAAATTTCAGCAACCGGGGCATCGAAGTCGGAATGCCGCGAAACTCACCGAGTCAAAGCGTTTCGCCGTTTGCGGAAGCAGTCTGATGTAGAACAAGTAGCAGAAGCATACATGCTCAAGAGGAATAACCCGAAATTCATAGGCAACTAAATTTCGGCAACCGGGGCATCGAAGTCGGAATGCCGCGAAACTCACCGAGTCAAAGCGTTTTGCCGTTTGTGGAAGAGAGTATGATGTAGAACAAGTAGCAGAAGCATACATGATCAAGAGGGATCGCTCGAAATTCAAAGGCAAATGAATTACGGCAACCGGGGCATCAAAGTCGAAATGCCGCGAAAATCACCGAGTCAAAGCGTTTCGCCTTTTACAGAAGAACTCTGATGCAGAACACGAAGCAGAAGCATACATGCTCAAGAGGGATCACCCGAAATTCAAAGGCAACTAAATTTTGGCAACCGGGGCATCGAAGTCGGAATGCCGCGAAACTCACCGTGTCAAAGCGTTTCGCCGTTTGCGGATGAAGTCTGATGTAGAACAAGTAGCAGAAGCATACATGCTCAAGAGGAATAACCCGAAATTCAAAGGCAACTAAATTTCGGCAACCGGGGCATCAAAGTCGAAATGCCGCGAAACTCAACGAGTCAAAGCGTTTCGCCTTTTGCGGAAGAACTCTGATGTAGAACACGTAGCAGAAGCATACATGCTCAAGAGGGATCACCCGAAATTCAAAGGCAACTATATTTCGGCAACCGGGGCATCGAAGTCGGAATGCCGCGAAACTCACCGAGTCAAAGCGTTTTGCCGTTTGCGGAAGAAGCCTAATGTAGAACAAGTAGCAGAAGCATACATGCTCAAGAGGGATAACCCGAAATTCAAAGGCAACTAAATTTCGGCAACCGGGGCATTGAAGTCGGAATGCCGCGAAACTCACCGAGTCAAAACGTTTTGCCCATTTGCAGAAGAACTCTGATGTAGAACAAGTAGCAGAAGCATACATGCTCAAGAGGGATCACCTGAAATTCAAAGGCAACTGAATTTCGGCAACCGGGGCATCGAAGTCGGAATGCCGCGAAACTCACCGTGTCAAAGCGATTCGCCGTTTGTGGAAGAAAGTCTTATGTAGATCAAGTAGCAGAAGCATACATGCTTAGAGGGATCACACGAAATTCATAGGCAACTAAATTTCAGCAACCGGGGCATCGAAGTCGGAATGCCGCGAAACTCACCGAGTCAAAGCGTTTCGCCGTTTGCGGAAGCAGTCTGATGTAGAACACGTAGCAGAAGAATACATGCTCAAGAGGGATCACCCGAAATTCAAAGGCAACTAAATTTCGGCAACCGGGGCATCGAAGTAGGAATGTCGTGAAACTCACCGAGTCAAAGAGTTTCGCCGTTTGCGGAAGAAGTCTGATGTAGAACAAGTAGTAGAAGCATACATGCTCAAGAGGGATCACCGAAATTCAAAGGCAACTGAATTTCGGCAACCGGGGCATTGAAGTCGGAATGCCGCGAAACTCACCGAGTCAAAGCGTTTCGCCGTTTACGGATGAAGTCTGATGTAGAACAAGTAGCAGAAGCATACATGCTCAAGAGGGATCACACGAAATTCATAGGCAACTAAATTTCAGCAACCGGGGCATCGAAGTCGGAATGCGGCGAAACTCACCGAGTCAAAGCGATTCGCCGTTTGGGGAAGAAAGTCTTATGTAGAACAAGTAGCAGAAGCATACAAGCTCAAGAGGGATCACCAGAAATTCAACGACAACTGAATTACGGCAACCGGGGCATTCAACTCGAAATGCCGCGAAACTCACCGAGTCAAAGCGTTTCGCCTTTTGGGGAAGAAGTCTGATGTAGAACAACTAGCAGAAGCATACATGCTCAAGAGGGATCGCCCGAAATTCAAAGGCAACTGAATTACGGCAACCGGGGCATCAAAGTCGAAATGCCGCGAAACTCAACGAGTCAAAGCGTTTTGCCATTTGCGGAAGAAGCCTGATGTAGAACACGTAGCAGAAGCATACATGCTCAAGAGGGATCACCCGAAATTCAAAGGCAACTATATTTCGGCAACCGGGGCATCGAAGTCGGAATGCCGCGAAACTCACCGAGTCAAAGCGTTTTGCCGTTTGCGGAAGAAGCCTGATGTAGAACAAGTAGCAGAAGCATACATGCTCAAGAGGGATAACCCGAAATTCAAAGGCAACTAAATTTCGGCAACCTGGGCATTGAAGTCGGAATGCCGCGAAACTCACCGAGTCAAAACGTTTTGGCCATTTGCAGAAGAACTCTGATGTAGAACAAGTAGCAGAAGCATACATGCTCAAGAGGAATCACCTGAAATTCAAAGGCAACTGAATTTCGGCAGCCGGGGCATCGAAGTCGGAATGCCGCGAAACTCACCGTGTCAAAGCGATTCGCCGTTTGTGGAAGAAAGTCTTATGTAGATCAAGTAGCAGAAGCATACATGCTCAGAGGGATCACACGAAATTCATAGGCAACTAAATTTCAGCAACCGGGGCATCGAAGTCGGAATGCCGCGAAACTCACCGAGTCAAAGCGTTTCGCCGTTTGCGGAAGAAGTCTGATGTAGAACAAGTAGCAGAAGCATACATGCTCAAGAGGGATCACCCGAAATTCAAAGGCAACTGAATTTCGGCAACCGGGGCATTGAAGTCGGAATGCCGCGAAACTCACCGAGTCAAAGCGTTTCACCGTTTACGGATGAAGTCTGATGTAGAACAAGTAGCAGAAGCATACATGCTCAAGAGGGATCACACGAAATTCATAGGCAACTAAATTTCAGCAACCGGGGCATCGAAGTCGGAATGCTGCGAAACTCACCGAGTCAAAGCGATTCGCCGTTTGGGGAAGAAAGTCTTATGTAGAACAAGTAGCAGAAGCATACATGCTCAAGAGGGATCACCAGAAATTCAACGACAACTGAATTACGGCAACCGGGGCATCCAACTCGAAATGCCACGAAACTCACCGAGTCAAAGCGTTTCGCCTTTTGGGGAAGAAGTCTGATGTAGAACAACTAGCAGAAGCATACATGCTCAAGAGGGATCACCCGAAATTTAAAGGCAACTAAATTTCGGCAACCGGGCCAACGAAGTCGTAATGCCGCGAAACTCACCGAGTCAAAGCGTTTTGCCGTTTGTGGAAGAAAGTATGATGTAGAACAAGAAGCAGAAGCATACATGCTCAAGAGGGATCACCCGAAATGCATAGGCAACTGAATTTCGGCAACCGGGGCATCGAAGGCGGAATGCCGCGAAACTCACCGAGTCAAAGCGTTTCGCCGTTTGCGGAAGAAGTCTGATGTAGAACAAGTAGCAGAAGCATACATGCTCAAGAGGAATAACCCGAAATTCATAGGCAACTAAATTTCGGCAACCGGGGCATTGAAGTCGGAATGCCGCGAAACTCACCGAGTCAAAGCGTTTTTCTGTTTCCGGAAGAGAGTCTGATGTAGAACAAGTAGCAGAAGCATACATGATCAAGAGGGATCGCCCGAAATTCAAAGGCAACTGAATTACGGCAACCGGGGCATCAAAGTCGAAATGCCGCGAAACTCAACGAGTCAAAGCGTTTCGCCATTTGCGGAAGAACTCTGATGTAGAACAAGTAGCAGAAGCATACATGCTCAAGAGGGATCACCTGAAATTCAAAGGCAACTGAATTTCGGCAACCGGGGCATCGAAGTCGGAATGCCGCGAAACTCACCGTGTCAAAGCGATTCGCCGTTTGTGGAAGAAAGTCTTATGTAGATGAAGTAGCAGAAGCATACATGCTCAGAGGGATCACACGAAATTCATAGGCAACTAAATTTCGGCAACCGGGGCATCGAAGTAGGAATGTCGTGAAACTCACCGAGTCAAAGAGTTTCGCCGTTTGCGGAAGAAGTCTGATGTAGAACAAGTAGCAGAAGCATACATGCTCAAGAGGGATCACCCGAAATTCAAAGGCAACTGAATTTCGGCAACCGGGGCATTGAAGTCGGAATGCCGCGAAACTCACCGAGTCAAAGCGTTTCGCCGTTTACGGATGAAGTCTGATGTAGAACAAGTAGCAGAAGCATACATGCTCAAGAGGGATCACTCGAAATTCAAAGGCCACTGAATTTCGGCAACCGGGGCATCGAAGTAGGAATGTCGTGAAACTCACCGAGTCAAAGAGTTTCGCCGTTTGCGGAAGAAGACTGATGTGGAACAAGTAGTAGAAGCATACATGCTCAAGAGGGATCACACGAAATTCATAGGCAACTAAATTTCAGCAACCGGGGCATCGAAGTCGGAATGCTACGAAACTCACCGAGTCAAAGCGATTCGCCGTTTGGGGAAGAAAGTCTTATGTAGAACAAGTAGCAGAAGCATACATGCTCAAGAGGGATCACCAGAAATTCAACGACAACTGAATTACGGCAACCGGGGCATCCAACTCGAAATGCCGCGAAACTCACCGAGTCAAAGCGTTTCGCCTTTTGGGGAAGAAGTCTGATGTAGAACAACTAGCAGAAGCATACATGCTCAAGAGGGATCACCCGAAATTTAAAGGCAACTAAATTTCGGCAACCGGGCCAACGAAGTCGTAATGCCGCGAAACTCACCGAGTCAAAGAGTTTTGCCGTTTGTGGAAGAAAGTATGATATAGAACAAGAAGCAGAAGCATACATGCTCAAGAGGGATCACCCGAAATGCATAGGCAACTGAATTTCGGCAACCGGGGCATCGAAGGCGGAATGCCGCGAAACTCACCGAGTCAAAGCGTTTCGCCGTTTGCGGAAGAAGTCTGATGTAGAACAAGTAGCAGAAGCATACATGCTCAAGAGGAATAACCCGAAATTCATAGGCAACTAAATTTCGGCAACCGGGGCATTGAAGTCGAAATGCCGCGAAACTCACCGAGTCAAAGCGTTTTTCCGTTTGCGGAAGAGAGTCTGATGTAGAACAAGTAGCAGAAGCATACATGATCAAGAGGGATCGCCCGAAATTCAAAGGCAACTGAATTTCGGCAACCTGGGCATCGAAGGCGGAATGCCGCGAAACTCACCGAGTCAAAGTGTTTCGCCGTTTGCGGAAGAAGTCTGATGTAGAACAAGTAGCAGAAGCATACATGCTCAAGAGGGATCACCCGAAATTCAAAGGCAACTATATTTCGGCAACCGGGGCATCGAAGTCGGAATGCCGCGAAACTCACCGAGTCAAAGCGTTTTGCCGTTTGCGGAAGAAGCCTGATGTAGAACAAGTGGCAGCAGCATACATGCTCAAGAGGGATAACCCGAAATTCAAAGGCAACTAAATTTCGGCAACCGGGGCATTGAAGTCGGAATGCCGCGAAACTCACCGAGTCAAAACGTTTTGGCCATTTGCAGAAGAACTCTGATGTAGAACAAGTAGCAGAAGCATACATGCTCAAGAGGGATCACCTGAAATTCAAAGGCAACTGAATTTCGGCAATCGGGGCATCGAAGTCGGAATGCCGCGAAACTCACCGTGTCAAAGCGATTCGCCGTTTGTGGAAGAAAGTCTTATGTAGATCAAGTAGCAGAAGCATACATGCTCAGAGGGATCACACGAAATTCATAGGCAACTAAATTTCAGCAACCGGGGCATCGAAGTCGGAATGCCGCGAAACTCACCGAGTCAAAGCGTTTCGCCGTTTGTGGAAGCAGTCTGATGTAGAACACGTAGCAGAAGAATACATGCTCAAGAGGGATCACCCGAAATTCAAAGGCAACTAAATTTCGGCAACCGGGGCATCGAAGTAGGAATGTCGTGAAACTCACCGAGTCAAAGAGTGTCGCTGTTTGCGGAAGAAGTCTGATGTAGAACAAGTAGCAGAAGCATACATGCTCAAGAGGGATCACCCGAAATTCAAAGGCAACTGAATTTCGGCAACCGGGGCATTGAAGTCGGAATGCCGCGAAACTCACCGAGTCAAAGCGTTTAGCCGTTTACGGATGAAGTCTGATGTAGAACAAGTAGCAGAAGCATAGATGCTCAAGAGGGATCACACGAAATTCATAGGCAACTAAATTTTAGCAACCGGGGCATCGAAGTCGGAATGCTGCGAAACTCACCGAGTCAAAGCGATTCGCCGTTTGGGGAAGAAAGTCTTATGTAGAACAAGTAGCAGAAGCATACATGCTCAAGAGGGATCACCAGAAATTCAACGACAACTGAATTACGGCAACCGGGGCATCGAAGTCGGAATGCCGCGAAACTCTACGAGTCAAAGCGTTTCGCCTTTTGTGGAAGAACTCTGATGTAGAACACGCAGCAGAAGCATACATGCTCAAGAGGGATCACCCGAAATTCAAAGGCAACTAAATTTCGGCAACCGGGGCATCGAAGTTGGAATGCCGTGAAACTCACCGAGTCATAGTGTTTCGCCATTTGCGGAAGAAGTCTGATGTAGAACAAGTAGCAGAAGCATACATGCTTAAGAGGGATCACCCGAAATTCTAAGGCAACTGAATTTCGACAACCGGGGCATCGAAGTCGGAATGCCGGGAAACTCACCGAGTCAAAGCGTTTCGCCGTTTGCGGAAGAAGACTGATGTGGAACAAGTAGCAGAAGAATACATGCTCAAGAGGAATAACCCGAAATTCATAGGCAACTAAATTTCGGCAACCGGGGCATCGAAGTGGGAATGCTGCGAAACTCACCGAGTCAAAGCATTTTGCCGTTTGCGGAAGAGAGTCTGATGTAGAACAAGTAGCAGAAGCAAACATGATCAAGAGGGATCGCCCAAAATTCAAAGGCAACTGAATTACGGCAACCGGGGCATCAAGGTCGAAATGCCGCGAAACTCACCGAGTCAAAGCGTTTCGCCTTTTGCGGAAGAACTCTGATGTAGAACACGTAGTAGAAGCATACATGCTCAAGAGGGATCACCCGAAATTCAAAGGCAACTAAATTTCGGCAACCGGGGCATCGAAGTTGGAATGCCGCGAAACTCACCGAGTCAAAGCGTTTTGCCGTTTGCGGAAGAGAGTCTGATGTAGAACAAGTAGCAGAAGCATACATGCTCAAGAGGGATCACCCGAAATTCAAAGGCAACTAAATTTTGGCAACCGGGGCATCGAAGTTGGAATGCCGCGAAACTCACCGAGTCAAAGTGTTTCCCCGTTTGCGGAAGAAGTCTGATGTAGAACAAGTAGCAGAAGCATACATGCTCAAGAGGGATCACACGAAATTCAAAGGCAACTAAATTTCGGCAACCGGGGCATTGAAGTCGGAATGCCGCGAAACTCACCGAGTCAAAACGTTTTGGCCATTTGCAGAAGAACTCTGATGTAGAACAAGTAGCAGAAGCATACATGCTCAAGAGGAATCACCTGAAATTCAAAGGCAACTGAATTTCGGCAGCCGGGGCATCGAAGTCGGAATGCCGCGAAACTCACCGTGTCAAAGCGATTCGCCGTTTGTGGAAGAAAGTCTTATGTAGATCAAGTAGCAGAAGCATACATGCTCAGAGGGATCACACGAAATTCATAGGCAACTAAATTTCGGCAACCGGGGCATCGAAGTGGGAATGCTGCGAAACTCACCGAGTCAAAGCATTTTGCCGTTTGCGGAAGAGAGTCTGATGTAGAACAAGTAGCAGAAGCAAACATGATCAAGAGGGATCGCCCAAAATTCAAAGGCAACTGAATTACGGCAACCGGGGCATCAAGGTCGAAATGCCGCGAAACTCACCGAGTCAAAGCGTTTCGCCTTTTGCGGAAGAACTCTGATGTAGAACACGTAGTAGAAGCATACATGCTCAAGAGGGATCACCCGAAATTCAAAGGCAACTAAATTTCAGCAACCGGGGCATCGAAGTCGGAATGCCGCGAAACTCACCGAGTCAAAGTGTTTCGCCGTTTGCGGAAGAAGTCTGATGTAGAACAAGTAGCAGAAGCATACATGCTCAAGAGGGATCACCCGAAATTCAAAGGCAACTATATTTCGGCAACCGGGGCATCGAAGTCGGAATGCCGCGAAACTCACCGAGTCAAAGCGTTTTGCCGTTTGCGGAAGAAGCCTGATGTAGAACAAGTGGCAGAAGCATACATGTAAACCCCTGTAAATAAAAATAAATAATAAGAACAATAATAATAAAAAGAAAGAATAAAAAAAAAACAATACATAGGATTGAAGTAATGACGTTTTGATGAGTAATGGATATTCGGTATGAAAGAAATGAATAAATAGTAGGAATGACAATAAATGTGTCATGTGAGAGAGAGAATGATCTCCATAAATAAATTTAAAGATATTGTTGAAGTCGAAAAGAGAGTCATGATTTTTAGTTTAAAACTTGTAACGTTGCTGAAACCAGTGATGAGGTTTCAATGGATGACCCGGTCAAAACACGTATTTTGACAAATTAATGATAAATGTGGTAATATTGAATTTATTGAGTATAAATTAAGGGAAATGTCATGAGGATCTAAGTAAATAAATTAATGCATGAAATTCAGATTTTTTGTGTAAAAGACACTAATTGTCTAGTTTTACAATATCGATGATATATCTCAATCCGACCGTTGGATCGGGTTGAAATTTTGTAAGGAATCTCCAGACATATTGTTTTATATTAGGTTCAAATTTCATGTTAATCGGTGTTGGAAAAGATTTACGAAGAGTACTGAAAATCGGGTAAATGAAAGAAGATGACACAAGGGGTATGTTTGTAATTTTATCAAAACAAATACTCTCCTCTCCTCTCTTTAAAACCAAAACACGTCCTCCTCTGCAAATGAAAAAGGAAACAGGAGGGAGACCATTTGTTTTGTCCCATTTTCTTCATTTTCTCTTCATCTCTTCAAGCTAAATCAAAAGGGAGTGTTCTTAGGAGGATCCTATCCAAGAAAACAAATTAAATAACAACTTAGAGAGTTATAGAGCTTGAGAGAAACAAAGAGAAGAAGCTGGAAATTGGAAGAGGAGGACATGATTTTTGTAAATTTTTGCAAGAATTCATTGAAATAAGTTAAAGTAGCAAAGGTAAGCAATATACCCTTTAGTAATTTCGTTTTTCTCTCTTGTTCTTGCATGAGGAGAAGAAAACCCCCAAGTTTAAAATTCTAGGGTTCATATAAATATTTTGGGGGAGTAATTGTTCATGTGAATTTCGAGATTAATTGCATGAAAATGGCTTGATTTGCTGAAAAATAGAAAGAATCAATTGATTTGAAACTATGGGTTTTGGGATTGCAACAGGGCAGGCACTTCGGCAGCCATAGTTTGACTTTCCACCGTTGGATTAAATTGATTTTTGGATATGTTATTATGCTCAATGTCACCTACATTCTGACCGGAGAGATTGTAAATATCAGACTTCGTTTGAGGGCTGTCACCGGAGGAACATTTCTGGAAAATCATACTTCAGGACAGCCTTGTTCGTCAGCTGTTATATCATCATTTCACCGTTGGATTGGTCTGGATTTTGGATATGTTGTTCATCCAGATGTTATATAAATTCGGAACGGTTAAGATCGGAAAAGAACACTCCTACAAGAAATTGTACTTCCTGAACAACAGGTCTCCAAATTTCAGGTCAGTCCGTTATTGTTCTGATATCAGGAGTTTTAACCGTTGGATTTATGTGAATTTTGGATATGTTATTATAGTCAATGTCATCTACATTCTGACCGGAGGGATTGTAAATAACAGACTTTGTTTGAGGGCTGTCATCGGAGGAACATTTCTGGAAAATCACCCTTCAAGACAGCCTTGTTCGTCAACCGTTATGTACTTCCTGAACAGCAGGTCTCTAAATTTCAGGTCAGTCCGGTATTGTTCTGATATCGGGAGTTTTAACCGTTGGATGTATGTTAATTTTGGATATGTTATTCTAATGACGATGATGTATAATTCCACCGTTTGGATGTATTGAACTCTAAATTTAAATAATGATGTTTTAAGTTTGGTTTGAGAAATATTGAATGAGAATATGAGGGTTAGCATAAAAAAATATGTTTTGGGACTAAGGATAATGGTAATGGTTTAATGATGATGGTTGTGTTTGTGTTCTGTTTGAGTCATGTTTGATGTGTTGATAAGTGATGGTATAGTTAAATTCTATAAAGAATACTGATTGACTAATATTTTGGTTGTGTTAGAATGGAAAATCATGTTGTAAGTTGAATTATGATATAAGGAATCATTTTGAGTGTGCTTTTGGATAAAAATTGGCATGTGTAGTCATTGATAAAATTTAAGTTAAATTACATTGTTTGGTGATAGATTAAATGGCTTGGGACAAAAGAAAATCGATGACGAAAAGTCATGCGCTTTGGACATTGAAGATCATTGATGAAGAATTGAATTAAATGGTCATTTAATTTAAATGACAAGTACAAAAATAAAATACATTCATGGAAATTGTTTACGGAAGTATTTGATTTTGTGAATTTATGAATATTATGAATAAATCGGGAAGATTCAATAATGATTCAGGATGTTATATTAAAAATGTAGGAGAAGCATTCACTCGACTTCTCAGGAGCTCGTATAGTAGGAGCTTTGCAGGAGGGACACAACAACAAGGAAGAGCGAGTTGAGCTTCTGCAGCTGGTAGGTGTTCTATACCTACACTTTTTACGTAGCGTTAATTTATGAACTTATTAAATTCTTGGTCTTTGCGTCTATGGATGAAACCACAAAGAGAGAGGATAAAGTGAAATAAACGAGAAATTAAAAATGGATTTGAGTACTTGACTGGGTTAAGAATATGAATTACACTAATAGACTTCATTGATGATCATTCCTCGAACTTGATTAGCTGGTCCCGAATGCGGAGGCTAATGATGTTAGTAAGATTTACTAACATCGGGCTTAAATGTTGACAAATGGTTGATTAGCTTCGGCTAATGGCATCCGAATGGATGACCGGGATGAAGGACTGATTAGCTTCGGCTAATGGCATCCGAATGGATAGCCGGGACAAATGAATGATTAACTTCGGCTAATGGCATCCGGATGGATGGGCGGGACAAATGAATGATTAGCTTCGGCTAATGACATCCGGATGGATGGGCGGGACAAATGAATGATTAGCTTTGGCTAATGGCATCCGAAGTGGATGACCGGGGTGAGTGAAAGGTTAATGATATTGACCGGTGCTGTGAATATCGGCAATCACACGAAACTTGATTAGCCGGTCTCGAATGCAAATCATCCCTGAAAACGAGGGATACTGAACTTGATTAACTATTCGGGTGAGAATAGTTAATGATATTGACTGGTGCGGTCAATATCGGCAATCACACGAAACTTGATTAGCCGGTCCCGAATGCGGAGGCTAATGATGTTAGTAAGGTTTACTAACATCGGCATAATCATCCCTGAACATGAGGGATACTACACTTGATTAACTATTCGGGTGAGAATAGTTAATGATATTGACCGGTGCTGTCAATATCGGCAATCACACGAAACTTGATTAGCCGGTCCCGAATGCGGAGGCTAATGATGTTAGTAAGGTTTACTAACATCGGCATAATCATCCCTGAACATGAGGGATACTAAACTTGATTAACTATTCAGGTGAGAATAGTTAATGATACTGACCGGTGCTGTCAATATCGGAAATCACACGAAACTTGATTAGCCGGTCCCGAATGCGGAGGCTAATGTTGTTAGTAAGGTTTACTAACATCGGCATAATCATCCCTGAAAACGAGGGATACTGAACTTGATTAACTATTCAGGTGAGAATAGTTAATGATATTGACCGGTGCTGTCCATATCGGCAATCACACGAAACTTGACTAGTTATTCCTGAAGTGAAAGCTAATGATGTCAAGAATCTTGACATCAACATTTCTGAAAATATTCCAAGATATTATGGAAAGAAAAATCTGATTGGCTATTTCATGTTAGAATTAGTCGATAACATCAATCAATGGTATTAATTTTGACATTTATAATGAACTTGATTAGCCGATCCTAATATGAGAGACTAATAACACTAATGAAAATTTATTAGTATCGGCATTCCCTTCCAAGTTTTAGGGGAGAGGTAATAATTAAAAATATTAATGAAATGGGGATTGACATGTTGATAGGATCATTCATTCGCCCTTGAAGAGGCGGATATTGATTGGAAATTATGGAATAAGATGGGCGGAGGAACTAGTTACCCGGTGATGGGCTAGTGGCATTAGTTTTGTTTTCTAATGACCGGAATATACAACTTGAATTAAACTTACTTGTGTGGTGTTAATAGTGCCAGGATGACTGACTTGTTAGATTATAAATGGAATGTTGGATGATACCTAATTGTTAAACAAAAATGGTAATTTATGTTTATATCATGGATTATTGGAGAAAAAAAAAAGAAACTGATGAGGATCTAATTCTTGTGAAGGATGGAGGCAAATATCGTATTGCTTGGGACGTGAGAGCAAAAGTTCATTAACCATGGTAGGTGTTATACACTTAAAGAATGCAATGATATATATATGATGTATTTTGAATTGATTGAAAAGAATTGTAATTGATATAATTTGAGAATCATGTCCTGCGCACAGGGAGGATGTCAAAGAAATTATGATCAATAATGTAAATATGTTGTATTAAGGTTTCATGTTGTTACTGGCATGATAAGAATTTAGTGATAATTATAATAGTGTAATAAAATGCCAATAATAGTCATATTACTCAAAGATGGATCGGATGTGAATATTGTGAAAATGATGGCCGGTTCCATGATAATGAGAGATTTTACTGAAAATCTAAAGAAACATAGGAATGTGTTGAAATGGGCACAAGAAATATGTAAGTGGAATATATTTATAAACTAAAATTGGACTGAAATAATGATGAGTTTGACATCTTATATGGAAAAGCCATAATAGGTATAATAGATGTTGGGATTGAAATTGATATATAAAGAGATAGAGTAAGAGGGAGAGAAATCACATGGTAGATATTATAATGAAGTAAATGCGCTCATGAGGTGAAACAAGACACAAAATGAAAATGTTGAATTATTATAATGAATTAAATGCTTTCATGAGGTGAAACAAGACACAAAACGAAAATGTTGAATGATTCTAGGAAGGATGGATAGAGATGTAATAATGGAAGGATAAATGCGAATTTCAAGGAACTATGATTGCATATCGTTGAATATATGTTTAACTTCGTGCATGTATTGTGTGATTTTCCTTTTATGCTATATTTATTATATACATTATGAAATTGCAGGTCCTTCAGATTCATACCAGAAGTAGCGTTTCAGGTCCTCTAGTTTCCTTTTGCATGATTGAATAAGAAGATGAACATTAATGTATTTTGTCATTAAGGAACTAAATGACTTAATATGTAATAGTACTTTTTTTTTACATTAAGTGTCGGGACATAAAAATATATTATTCTGTATTTGTAATTCTTAGTTTGCTTACTTGCAATTATTATGAATTATGTGTGTTAATGGGAAAGAAATGAGCATGCGAAATGTGAGGCATGTACCGTGAATGATGTGTTGTTGAGGTTCTACATGATTATGATGTGATTGAGAAATAAGTATAATTGTACAAGATGATTGTCGATAACTTGGGACCTCCAGATATAAAGGAAACTCTGCCAAAATTTCAATGGAAATTTCGGCAAGTCTCCGATAAGTTCAGTGGATAAAAAAAAAAAAACCCATTTTTTTTAAAAGTTAATACTCAAAGTTCTTTTATGAATGTACGAAATTACAGGGCGTTACAATACATGCTCAAGAGGAATAACCCGAAATTCATAGGCAACTAAATTTCGGCAACCGGGCCAACGAAGTCGTAATGCCGCGAAACTCACCGAGTCAAAGCGTTTTGCCGTTTGTGGAAGAAAGTATGATGTAGAACAAGAAGCAGAAGCATACATGCTCAAGAGGGATCACCCGAAATGCATAGGCAACTGAATTTCGGCAACCGGGGCATCGAAGGCGGAATGCCGCGAAACTCACCGAGTCAAAGCGTTTTGCCGTTTGTGGAAGAAAGTATGATGTAGAACAAGAAGCAGAAGCATACATGCTCAAGAGGGATCACCCGAAATGCATAGGCAACTGAATTTCAGCAACCGGGGCATCGAAGGCGGAATGCCGCGAAACTCACCGAGTCAAAGCGTTTCGCCGTTTGCGGAAGAAGTCTGATGTAGAACAAGTAGCAGAAGCATACATGCTCAAGAGGAATAACCCGAAATTCATAGGCAACTAAATTTCGGCAACCGGGGCATTGAAGTCGGAATGCCGCGAAACTCACCGAGTCAAAGCGTTTTTCCGTTTGCGGAAGAGAGTCTGATGTAGAACAAGTAGCAGAAGCATACATGATCAAGAGGGATCGCCCGAAATTCAAAGGCAACTGAATTTCGGCAACCGGGGCATCGAAGGCGGAATGCCGCGAAACTCACCGAGTCAAAGCGTTTTGCCGTTTGCGAAAGAGAGTCTAATGTAGAACAAGTAGCAGAAGCATACATGCTCAAGAGGGATCACCCGAAATTCATAGGCAACTAAATTTCAGCAACCGGGGCATCCAAGTCGGAATGCCGCGAAACTCACCGAGTCAAAGCGTTTCGCCGTTTGCGGAAGAGAGTCTGATGTAGAACACGTAGTAGAAGAATACATGCTCAAGAGGGATCACCCGAAATTCAAAGGCAACTAAATTTCGGCAACCGGGGCATCGAAGTAGGAATGCCGTGAAACTCACCGAGTCAATTTGTTTCGTCGTTTGCGGAAGAAGTCTGAGGTAGAACAAGTAGCAGAAGCATACATGCTCAAGAGGGATCACCCGAAATTCAAAGGCAACTAAATTTCGACAACCGGGGCATCGAAGTCGGAATGCCGGGAAACTCACCGAGTCAAAGCGTTTCGCCGTTTACGGATGAAGTCTGATGTAGAACAAGTAGCAGAAGCATACATGCTCAAGAGGGATCACACGAAATTCATAGGCAACTAAATTTCAGCAACCGGGGCATCGAAGTCGGAATGCTGCGAAACTCACCGAGTCAAAGCGATTCGCCGTTTGGGGAAGAAAGTCTTATGTAGAACAAGTAACAGAAGCATACATGCTCAAGAGGGATCACCAGAAATTCAACGACAACTGAATTACGGCAACCGGGGCATCCAACTCGAAATGCCGCGAAACTCACCGAGTCAAAGCGTTTCGCCTTTTGGGGAAGAAGTCTGATGTAGAACAACTAGCAGAAGCATACATGCTCAAGAGGGATCACCCGAAATTTAAAGGCAACTAAATTTCGGCAACCGGGCCAACGAAGTCGTAATGCCGCGAAACTCACCGAGTCAAAACGTTTTGCCGTTTGTGGAAGAAAGTATGATGTAGAACAAGAAGCAGAAGCATACATGCTCAAGAGGGATCGCCCGAAATGCATAGGCAACTGAATTTCGGCAACCGGGGCATTGAAGTCGGAATGCCGCGAAACTCACCGAGTCAATTTGTTTCGCCGTTTGCGAAAGAAGTCTGATGTAGAACAAGTAGCAGAAGCATACATGCTCAAGAGGGATCACCCGAAATTCAAAGGCAACTAAATTTCGACAACCGGGGCATCGAAGTCGGAATGCCGGGAAACTCACCGAGTCAAAGCGTTTCGCCGTCTACGGATGAAGTCTGATGTAGAACAAGTAGCAGAAGCATACATGCTCAAGAGGGATCACACGAAATTCATAGGCAACTAAATTTCAGCAACCGGGGCATCGAAGTCGGAATGCTTTGAAACTCACCGAGTCAAAGTGTTTCCCCGTTTGCGGAAGAAGTCTGATGTAGAACAAGTAGCAGAAGCATACATGCTCAAGAGGGATCACACGAAATTCATAGGCAACTAAATTTCAGCAACCGGGGCATCGAAGTCGGAATGCCGCGAAACTCACCGAGTCAAAGCGTTTCGCCTTTTGCGGAAGAAGTCTGATGTAGAACAACTAGCAGAAGCATACATGCTCAAGAGGGATCACCCGAAATTCAAAGGCAACTAAATTTCGGCAACCGGGCCAACGAGGTCGTAATGCCGCGAAACTCACCGAGTCAAAGCGTTTCGCCTTTTGCGGAAGAAATCTGATGTAGAACACGTAGCAGAAGCATACATGCTCAAGAGGGATCACCCGAAATTCAAAGGCAACTAAATTTCGGCAACCGGGGCATCGAAGTTGGAATGCCGCGAAACTCACCGAGTCAAAGCGTTTTGCCGTTTGCGGAAGAAAGTATGATGTAGAACAAGAAGCAGAAGCATACATGCTCAAGAGGGATCACCCGAAATGCATAGGCAACTGAATTTCGGCAACCAGGGCATCGAAGTCGGAATGCCGCGAAACTCACCGAGTCAAAGCGTTTCGCCTTTTGCGGAAGAAGTCTGATGTAGAACAACTAGCAGAAGCATACATGCTCAAGAGGGATCACCCGAAATTCAAAGGCAACTAAATTTCGGCAACCGGGGCATCGAAGTAGGAATGCCGTGAAACTCACCGAGTCAAATTGTTTCGCTGTTTGCGGAAGAAGTCTGATGTAGAACAAGTAGCAGAAGCATACATGCTCAAGAGGGATCACCCGAAATTCAAAGGCAACTGAATTTCGACAACCGGGGCATCGAAGTCGGAATGCCGGGAAACTCACCGAGTCAAAGCGTTTCGCCGTTTGCGGAAGAAGACTGATGTGGAACAAGTAGCAGAAGAATACATGCTCAAGAGGAATAACCCGAAATTCATAGGCAACTAAATTTCGGCAACCGGGGCATCGAAGTGGGAATGCCGCGAAACTCACCGAGTCAAAGCATTTTGCCGTTTGCGGAAGAGAGTCTGATGTAGAACAAGTAGCAGAAGCATACATGATCAAGAGGGATCGCCCGAAATTCAAAGGCAACTGAATTTCGACAACCGGGGCATCGAAGTCGGAATGCCGGGAAACTCATAGAGTCAAAGCCTTTCGCCGTTTGCGGATGAAGTCTGAGGTAGAACAAGTAGCAGAAGCATACATGCTCAAGAGGGATCACCCGAAATTCAAAGGCAACTAAATTTCGACAACCGGGGCATCGAAGTCGGAATGCCGGGAAACTCACCGAGTCAAAGCGTTTCGCCGTTTACGGATGAAGTCTGATGTAGAACAAGTAGCAGAAGCATACATGCTCAAGAGGGATCACACGAAATTCATAGGCAACTAAATTTCAGCAACCGGGGCATCGAAGTCGGAATGCTGCGAAACTCACCGAGTCAAAGCGATTCGCCGTTTGGGGAAGAAAGTCTTATGTAGAACAAGTAACAGAAGCATACATGCTCAAGAGGGATCACCAGAAATTCAACGACAACTGAATTACGGCAACCGGGGCATCCAACTCGAAATGCCGCGAAACTCACCGAGTCAAAGCGTTTCGCCTTTTGGGGAAGAAGTCTGATGTAGAACAACTAGCAGAAGCATACATGCTCAAGAGGGATCACCCGAAATTTAAAGGCAACTAAATTTCGGCAACCGGGCCAACGAAGTCGTAATGCCGCGAAACTCACCGAGTCAAAGCGTTTTGCCGTTTGTGGAAGAAAGTATGATGTAGAACAAGAAGCAGAAGCATACATGCTCAAGAGGGATCGCCCGAAATGCATAGGCAACTGAATTTCGGCAACCGGGGCATTGAAGTCGGAATGCCGCGAAACTCACCGAGTCAATTTGTTTCGCCGTTTGCGAAAGAAGTCTGATGTAGAACAAGTAGCAGAAGCATACATGCTCAAGAGGGATCACCCGAAATTCAAAGGCAACTAAATTTCGACAACCGGGGCATCGAAGTCGGAATGCCGGGAAACTCACCGAGTCAAAGCGTTTCGCCGTCTACGGATGAAGTCTGATGTAGAACAAGTAGCAGAAGCATACATGCTCAAGAGGGATCACACGAAATTCATAGGCAACTAAATTTCAGCAACCGGGGCATCGAAGTCGGAATGCTTTGAAACTCACCGAGTCAAAGTGTTTCCCCGTTTGCGGAAGAAGTCTGATGTAGAACAAGTAGCAGAAGCATACATGCTCAAGAGGGATCACACGAAATTCATAGGCAACTAAATTTCAGCAACCGGGGCATCGAAGTCGGAATGCCGCGAAACTCACCGAGTCAAAGCGTTTCGCCTTTTGCGGAAGAAGTCTGATGTAGAACAACTAGCAGAAGCATACATGCTCAAGAGGGATCACCCGAAATTCAAAGGCAACTAAATTTCGGCAACCGGGCCAACGAGGTCGTAATGCCGCGAAACTCACCGAGTCAAAGCGTTTCGCCTTTTGCGGAAGAAATCTGATGTAGAACACGTAGCAGAAGCATACATGCTCAAGAGGGATCACCCGAAATTCAAAGGCAACTAAATTTCGGCAACCGGGGCATCGAAGTTGGAATGCCGCGAAACTCACCGAGTCAAAGCGTTTTGCCGTTTGCGGAAGAAAGTATGATGTAGAACAAGAAGCAGAAGCATACATGCTCAAGAGGGATCACCCGAAATGCATAGGCAACTGAATTTCGGCAACCAGGGCATCGAAGTCGGAATGCCGCGAAACTCACCGAGTCAAAGCGTTTCGCCTTTTGCGGAAGAAGTCTGATGTAGAACAACTAGCAGAAGCATACATGCTCAAGAGGGATCACCCGAAATTCAAAGGCAACTAAATTTCGGCAACCGGGGCATCGAAGTAGGAATGCCGTGAAACTCACCGAGTCAAATTGTTTCGCTGTTTGCGGAAGAAGTCTGATGTAGAACAAGTAGCAGAAGCATACATGCTCAAGAGGGATCACCCGAAATTCAAAGGCAACTGAATTTCGACAACCGGGGCATCGAAGTCGGAATGCCGGGAAACTCACCGAGTCAAAGCGTTTCGCCGTTTGCGGAAGAAGACTGATGTGGAACAAGTAGCAGAAGAATACATGCTCAAGAGGAATAACCCGAAATTCATAGGCAACTAAATTTCGGCAACCGGGGCATCGAAGTGGGAATGCCGCGAAACTCACCGAGTCAAAGCATTTTGCCGTTTGCGGAAGAGAGTCTGATTTAGAACAAGTAGCAGAAGCATACATGATCAAGAGGGATCGCCCGAAATTCAAAGGCAACTGAATTACGGCAACCGGGGCATCAAGGTCGAAATGCCGCGAAACTCACCGAGTCAAAGCGTTTCGCCTTTTGCGGAAGAACTCTGATGTAGAACACGTAGTAGAAGCATACATGCTCAAGAGGGATCACCCGAAATTCAAAGGCAACTAAATTTCGGCAACCGGGGCATCGAAGTTGGAATGCCGCGATACTCACCGAGTCAAAGCGTTTTGCCGTTTGCGGAAGAGAGTCTGATGTAGAACAAGTAGCAGAAGCATACATGCTCAAGAGGGATCACCCGAAATTCAAAGGCAACTAAATTTTGGCAACTGGGGCATCGAAGTCGGAATGCCGCGAAACTCACCGAGTCAAAGTGTTTCCCCGTTTGCGGAAGAAGTCTGATGTAGAACAAGTAGCAGAAGCATACATGCTCAAGAGGGATCACACGAAAATCATAGGCAACTAAATTTCAGCAACCGGGGCATCGAAGTCGGAATGCCGCGAAACTCACCGAGTCAAAGCGTTTCGCCGTTTGCGGAAGAGAGTCTGATGTAGAACACGTAGTAGAAGAATACATGCTCAAGAGGGATCACCCGAAATTCAAAGGCAACTAAATTTCGGCAACCGGGGCATCGAAGTAGGAATGCCGTGAAACTCACCGAGTCAATTTGTTTCGCCGTTTGCGGAAGAAGTCTGATGTAGAACAAGTAGCAGAAGCATACATGCTCAAGAGGGATCACCCGAAATTCAAAGGCAACTAAATTTCGATAACCGGGGCATCGAAGTCGGAATGCCGGGAAACTCACCGAGTCAAAGCGTTTTGCCGTTTACGGATGAAGTCTGATGTAGAACAAGTAGCAGAAGCATACATGCTCAAGAGGGATCACACGAAATTCATAGGCAACTAAATTTCAGCAACCGGGGCATCGAAGTCGGAATGCTGCGAAACTCACCGAGTCAAAGCGATTCGCCGTTTGTGGGAGAAAGTCTTATGTAGAACAAGTAGCAGAAGCATACATGCTCAAGAGGGATCACCAGAAATTCAACGGCAACAGAATTACGGCAACCAGGGCATCCAAGTCGAAATGCCGCGAAACTCACCGAGTCAAAGCGTTTCGCCTTTTGCGGAAGAAGTCTGATGTAGAACAACTAGCAGAAGCATACATGCTCAAGAGGGATCACCCGAAATTCAAAGGCAACTAAATTTCGGCAACCGGGCCAACGAGGTCGTAATGCCGCGAAACTCACCGAGTCAAAGCGTTTCGCCTTTTGCGGAAGAACTCTGATGTAGAACACGTAGCAGAAGCATACATGCTCAAGAGGGATCACCCGAAATTCAAAGGCAACTAAATTTCGGCAACCGGGGCATCGAAGTTGAAATGCCGCGAAACTCACCGAGTCAAAGCGTTTTGCCGTTTGCGGAAGAAAGTATGATGTAGAACAAGAAGCAGAAGCATACATGCTCAAGAGGGATCACCCGAAATGCATAGGCAACTAAATTTCGGCAACCAGGGCATCGAAGTCGAATGCCGCGAAACTCATCGAGTCAAAGCGTTTCGCCGTTTGCGGAGGAAGTCTGATGTAGAACACGTAGCAGAAGAATACATGCTCAAGAGGGATCACCCGAAATTCAAAGGCAACTAAATTTCGGCAACCAGGGCATCGAACTAGGAATGCCGTGAAACTCACCGAGTCAAAGCGTTTCGCCGTTTGCGGAAGAAGTCTGATGTAAACAAGTAGCAGAAGCATACATGCTCAAGAGGGATCACCCGAAATTCAAAGGCAACTGAATTTCGACAACCGGGGCATCGAAGTCGGAATGCCGGGAAACTCACCGAGTCAAAGCGTTTCGCCGTTTATGGATGAAGTCTGATGTAGAACAAGTAGCAGAAGCATACATGCTCAAGAGGGATCACACGAAATTCAGAGGCAACTAAATTTCAGCAACCGGGGCATCGAAGTCGGAATGCCGCGAAACTCACCGAGTCAAAGCGTTTTGCCGTTTGCGGAAGAGAGTCTGATGTAGAACAAGTAGCAGAAGCATACATGATCAAGAGGGATCGCCCGAAATTCAAAGGCAACTGAATTACGGCAACCGGGGCATCAAAGTCGAAATGCCGCGAAAATCACCGAGTCAAAGCGTTTCGCCTTTTGCGGAAGAACTATGATGTAGAACACGTAGCAGAAGCATACATGCTCAAGAGGGATCACCCGAAATTCAAAGGCAACAGAATTTCGACAACCGGGGCATCGAAGTCGGAATGCCGCGAAACTCACCGTGTCAAAGCGTTTCGCCGTTTGCGGATGAAGTCTGATGTAGAACAAGTAGCAGAAGCATACATGCTCAAGAGGGATCACACGAAATTCATAGGCAACTAAATTTCAGCAACCGGGGCATCGAAGTCGGGATGCCGCGAAACTCACCGAGTCAAAGCGTTTTGCCGTTTGCGGAAGAGAGTCTGATGTAGAACAAGTAGCAGAAGCATACATCATCAAGAGGGATCGCCCGAAATTCAAAGTTAACTGAATTACGGCAACCAGGGCATCAAAGTCGGAATGCCGCGAAACTCACCGAGTCATAGCGTTTTGGCCATTTGCAGAACAACTCTGATGTAGAACACGTAGCAGAAGCATACATCATCAAGAGGGATCGCCCGAAATTCAAAGGCAACTGAATTTCGGCAACCGGGGCATCGAAGTCGGAATGCCGCGAAACTCACCGAGTCAAACCGATTCGCCGTTTGTGGAAGAAGTCTGATGTAGAACACGTAGCAGAAGAATACATGTTCAAGAGGGATCACCCGAAATTCAAAGGCAACTGAATTTCGACAACCGGGGCATCGAAGTCGGAATGCCGGGAAACTCATAGAGTCAAAGCCTTTCGCCGTTTGCGGATGAAGTCTGATGTAGAACAAGTAGCAGAAGCATACATGCTCAAGAGGGATCACACGAAATTCAGAGGCAACTAAATTTCAGCAACCGGGGCATCGAAGTCGGAATGCCGCGAAACTCACCGAGTCAAAGCGTTTTGCCGTTTGCGGAAGAGAGTCTGATGTAGAACAAGTAGCAGAAGCATACATGATCAAAAGGGATCGCCTGAAATTCAAAGGCAACTGAATTACGGCAACCGGGGCATCAAAGTCGAAATGCTGCGAAAATCACCGAGTCAAAGCGTTTCGCCTTTTGCGGAAGAACTCTGATGTAGAACACGTAGCAGAAGAATACCTGCTCAAGAGGGATCACCCGAAATTCAAAGGCAACTGAATTTCGACAACCGGGGCATCGAAGTTGGAATGCCGCGAAACTCACCGAGTCAAAGCGTTTCGCCGTTTGCGGATGAAGTCTCATGTAGAACAAGTAGCAGAAGCATACATGCTCAAGAGGGATCACACGAAATTCATAGGCAACTAAATTTCAGCAACCGGGGCATCGAAGTCGGAAGGCCGCGAAACTCACCGAATCAAAGCGTTTTGCCGTTTGCGGAAGAGAGTCTGATGTAGAACAAGTAGCAGAAGCATACATGATCAAGAGGGATCGCCCGAAATTCAAAGGCAACTGAATTACGGCAACCGGGGCATCAAAGTCGGAATGCCGCGAAACTCACCTAGTCAAAGCGTTTTGGCCATTTGCAGAACAACTCTAATGTAGAACAAGTAGCAGACGCATACATGCTCAAGAGGGATCACCTGAAATTCAAAGGCAACTGAATTTCGGCAACCGGGGCATCAAAGTTGGAATGCCGCGAAACTCACCGAGTCAAAGTGTTTTGCCGTTTGCGGAAGAAGTCTGATGTAGAACAAGTAGCAGAAGCATACATGATCAAGAGGGATCGCCCGAAATTCAAAGGCAACTAAATTTCGGCAACCGGGGCATTGAAGTTGGAATGCCGCGAAACTCACCGAGTCAAAGCGTTTCGCCATTTGCGGAAGAACTCTGATGTAGAACACGTAGCAGAAGCATACACGCTCAAGAGGGATCACCCGAAATTCAAAGGCAACTAAATTTCGGCAACCGGGGCATCGAAGTTGGAATGCCGCGAAACTCACCGAGTCAAAGCGTTTTGCCGTTTGCGGAAGAGAGTCTGATGTAGAACAAGTAGCAGAAGCATACATGATCAAGAGGGATCGCCCGAAATTCAAAGGCAACTGAATTACGGCAACCGGGGCATCAAAGTCGAAATGCCACGAAACTCAACAAGTCAAAGCGTTTCGCCTTTTGTGGAAGAACTCTTATGTAGAACACGTAGCAGAAGCATACATGCTCAAGAGGGATCACCCGAAATTCAAAGGCAACTAAATTTCGGCAACCGGGGCATCGAAGTTGGAATGCCACGAAACTTACCGAGTCAAAGCGTTTTGCCGTTTGCGGAAGAGAGTCTGATGTAGAACAAGTAGCAGAAGCACACATGATCAAGGGGGATCGCCCGAAATTCAAAGGCAACTAAATTTCGGCAACCGGGGCATCGAAGTAGAAATGCCGTGAAACTCACCGAGTCATAGTGTTTCGCCATTTGCGGAAGAAGTCTGATGTAGAACAAGTAGCAGAAGCATACATGCTTAAGAGCGATCACCCGAAATTCTAAGGCAACTGAATTTCGACAACCGGGGCATCGAAGTCGGAATGCCGGGAAACTCACCGAGTCAAAGCGTTTCGCCGTTTGCGGAAGAAGACTGATGTGGAACAAGTAGCAGAAGAATACATGCTCAAGAGGAATAACCCAAAATTGATAGGCAACTAAATTTCGGCAACCGGGGCATCGAAGTGGGAATGCCGCGAAACTCACCGAGTCAAAGCATTTTGCCGTTTGCGGAAGAGAGTCTGATGTAGAACAAGTAGCAGAAGCATACATGATCAAGAGGGATCGCCCGAAATTCAAAGGCAACTGAATTACGGCAACCGGGGCATCAAAGTCGAAATGCCGCGAAACTCACCGAGTCAAAGCGTTTCGCCTTTTTCGGAAGAACTCTGATGTAGAACACGTAGCAGAAGCATACATGCTCAAGAGGGATCACCCGAAATTCAAAGGCAACTAAATTTCGGCAACCGGGGAATCGAAGTTGGAATGCCGCGAAAGTCACCGAGTCAAAGCGTTTTGCCGTTTGCGGTAGAGAGTCTGATGTAGAACAAGTAGCGGAAGCATACATGCTCAAGAGGGATCACACGAAATTCATAGGCAACTAAATTTCAGCAACCGGGGCATCGAAGTCGGAATGCCGCGAAACTCACCGAGTCAAAGCGTTTCGCCGTTTGCGGAAGCAGTCTGATGTAGAACACGTAGTAGAAGAATACATGCTCAAGAGGGATCACCCGAAATTCAGAGGCAACTAAATTTCGGCAACCGGGGCATCGAAGTAGGAATTCCGTGAAACTCACCGAGTCAATTTGTTTCGCCGTTTGCGGAAGAAGTCTGATGTAGAACAAGTAGCAGAAGCATACATGCTCAAGAGGGATCACCCGAAATTCAAAGGCAACTGAATTTCGACAACCGGGGCATCGAAGTCGGAATGCCGGGAAACTCACCGAGTCAAAGCGTTTCACCGTTTGCGGAAGAAGACTGATGTGGAACAAGTAGCAGAAGCATACATGCTCAAGAGGAATAACCCGAAAGTCATAGCCAACTAAATTTCGGCAACCGGGGCATCGAAGTTGGAATGCCGCGAAACTCACCGAGTCAAAGCGTTTTGCCGTTTGCGGAAGAGAGTCTGATGTAGAACAAGTAGCAGAAGCATACATGATCAAGAGGGATCGCCCGAAATTCAAAGGCAACTGAATTACGGCAACCGGGGCATCAAAGTCGAAATGCCGCGAAACTCACCGAGTCAAAGCGTTTCGCCTTTTTCGGAAGAACTCTGATGTAGAACACGTAGCAGAAGCATACATGCTCAAGAGGGATCACCCGAAATTCAAAGGCAACTAAATTTCGGCAACCGGGGCACCGAAGGCGGAATGCCGCGAAACTCACCGAGTCAAAGCGTTTTGCCGTTTTCGGAAGAAGCCTGATGTAGAACAAGTAGCAGAAGCATACATGCTCAAGAGAGATAACCCGAAATTCAAAGGCAACTAAATTTCGGCAACCGGGGCATTAAAGTCGGAATGCCGCGAAACTTACCGAGTCTAAACGTTTGGGCCGTTTGCAGAAGAACTCTGATGTAGAACAAGTAGCAGAAGCATACATGCTCAAGAGGGATCACCTGAAATTCAAAGGCAACTGATTTACAAAAACCGGGGCATCAAAGTCGAATGCCGCGAAACTCATCGAGTCAAAGCGTTTCGCCGTTTGCGGAGGAAGTCTGATGTAGAACACGTAGCAGAAGAATACATGCTCAAGAGGGATCACCCGAAATTCAAAGGCAACTAAATTTCGGCAACCAGGGCATCGAACTAGGAATGCCGTGAAACTCACCGAGTCAAAGCGTTTCGCCGTTTGCGGAAGAAGTCTGATGTAAACAAGTAGCAGAAGCATACATGCTCAAGAGGGATCACCCGAAATTCAAAGGCAACTGAATTTCGACAACCGGGGCATCGAAGTCGGAATGCCGCGAAACTCACCGAGTCAAAGCGTTTTGCCGTTTGCGGAAGAGAGTCTGATGTAGAACAAGTAGCAGAAGCATACATCATCAAGAGGGATATCCCGAAATTCAAAGGCAACTGAATTACGGCAACCGGGGCATCAAAGTCGAAATGCCGCGAAACTCACCGAGTCAAAGCGTTTCGCCTTTTTCGGAAGAACTCTGATGTAGAACACGTAGCAGAAGCATACATGCTCAAGAGGGATCACCCGAAATTCAAAGGCAACTAAATTTCGGCAACCGGGGCACCGAAGGCGGAATGCCGCGAAACTCACCGAGTCAAAGCGTTTTGCCGTTTCCGGAAGAAGCCTGATGTAGAACAAGTAGCAGAAGCATACATGCTCAAGAGGGATAACCCGAAATTCAAAGGCAACTAAATTTCGGCAACCGGGGCATTAAAGTCGGAATGCCGCGAAACTTACCGAGTCTAAACGTTTGGGCCGTTTGCAGAAGAACTCTGATGTAGAACAAGTAGCAGAAGCATACATGCTCAAGAGGGATCACCTGAAATTCAAAGGCAACTGATTTACAAAAACCGGGGCATCAAAGTCGAAATGCCGCGAAACTCACCGAGTCCAAGCGTTTCGCCGTTTGCGGAGGAAGTCTGATGTAGAACACGTAGCAGAAGAATACATGCTCAAGAGGGATCACCCGAAATTCAAAGGCAACTAAATTTCGGCAACCAGGGCATCGAAGTCGGAATGCCGCGAAACTCACCGAGTCAAAGTGTTTTGCCGTTTGCGGAAGAGAGTCTGATGTAGAACAAGTAGCAGAAGCATACATGATCAAGAGGGATCGCCCGAAATTCAAAGGCAACTGAATTACGGCAACCGGGGCATCAAAGTCGAAATGCCGCGAAAATCACCGAGTCAAAGCGTTTCGCCTTTTGCGGAAGAACTATGATGTAGAACACGTAGCAGAAGCATACATGGTCAAGAGGGATCACCCGAAATTCAAAGGCAACTGAATTTCGACAACCGGGGCATCGAAGTCGGAATGCCGCGAAACTCACCGAGTCAAAGCGTTTTGCCGTTTGCGGAAGAGAGTCTGATGTAGAACAAGTAGCAGAAGCATACATCATCAAGAGGGATCGCCCGAAATTCAAAGTTAACTGAATTACGGCAACCGGGGCATCAAAGTCGGAATGCCGCGAAACTCATCGAGTCATAGCGTTTTGGCCATTTGCAGAACAACTCTGATGTAGAACAAGTAGCAGAAGCATACATGCTCAAGAGGGATCACCTGAAATTCAAAGGCAACTGAATTTCGGCAACCGGGGCATCGAAGTCGGAATGTGAAACCCTAGAAAATTTATGATTTAAATATGCGGATGTATAACCTGCCATGTAAACGTAAGACTGAAAGTGACATATAATGGAGGGGATGACCTCCATAAAATGAATTTTGTTTTAGAATTCATAAAGACAAAGAAACTGGTAACGTGTTTTGATGAATAAAATAATGAGAGAAATGACAAAATGAATATATTCCAAAATAATAAAATGACCTTAAAGGTTTAGAAGGATAATTGATATTATTTTATGTGAAGATTGAACAAGAAAATTTGGATAGTTGACGAAAAGTCATAAACTGACCAATTTTACATTAGAAAGCAGAGCTCTCAATCCAATCGTCGGATTGGGATGGAATTTTGCATGAAGTCTATTAATATGTTTTCCTACATTGGTGAAAGATATCATCCCAATGAGAGTTTGGTAAAGACTAACGATTTAAGCAGAAACAAACCGGATGGTTTCCATGAAAAAAACAACAAATAATATATAAATACATAAATGAGGGACATAAAGGTAATTAGTAAAACAATGGTGCCTTTAAAAACAGCAAAGGCCACCAGATTAAAAAAGAAAAGAGAGAAAGAAAAACGAAAAGGGAGGACAATAGAGAATTCGGTTACATAGAGGTGCAGGATTTGGATGAACCAATAATGCTTCGGTGGCCATATCTCTTGCATCCACCGTTGGATCATGTTGATATTTGGATATATGGTTCTTCTCACACTCATATATAAACGGACCGGAGGGATTTGAAGGAACATAATCCATTGAGCATCCATCATCATCGGAAGTGTCCTGGAAAACAAAAGGAAATATACCTGCAGGGCAGTTTTGGTCGCCGGCCGATATCTCTCTCTTCCACCGTTGGATCGTGCCTATTTTTGGATATGTGCTGCATCTAGATGTGACCTACATTCTGGACGGTGGAGATCGGAAACGCACTCTCCGGCAAGGTTTGGTTCATGTTGAATAGTAGCTCGTCCATTTTGAGGTTAGTTCGGTTTTATTCAGATCTATGGAGATCCAACCGTTCGATGATTCTGATTTTGAGATATATTGTACACAACACAATGATATATATTATGACCGTTGAGTTCAAGGAAATAATCAAAGGTGGATGAGTTGTTTCTATTTGAATCTATTGCTAGTCTTAGTAAAACATTTAGGAAGCTTGATTTAATTACATGTTTTGATGAAATTAGAATTATGTGGGTGTAGGGTTTATGTAAGATATAATGGTAAAATGTGCTCTTGTTATTAGTGTTGTTATAGATTAATTGTGTTGTAAAATGTGTTAGGGAAGTTTTGAAATTTGGATGAAGGGACATTGAGTTCGTTGATTTAATGGATATATGTTTTTAGGCATTAAAAAGGATTCCAATATCGGCAGCCTGAAACTGCGTCGCTGCCGATTCAGATATCGGCAGCCAGAAACTGCCTCGCTGTCGATTTCTACAAGGCAGAAATGACTTAAATTCTAGTAACAATCTCATAGTATGATGGTGTAAAATGTGGAACACTTGAATGTGAACATATGAATTCTTGAAATAAGTGGGATGAATGTGAATCGAAGATATAAATGAATTGATTGTGGTCTTTGGTGTCTTAGGTGTTGTGGCCGGAATCGGACCATTGCCAGGACAAGGACAGACCACAAGTGGAGCAGGTAGGTGGTTTCCACCTTTTTCTCATTTTGATGTTTATGTTTTGAAATGGTTAACTTGTGATGATATGTTATTAAATCCTTGTTGTAAGAAGAAATGACGAAGAAGAGTTGGATTAAATTCTTGATGATTGTCGAAATGACTATGAAATGTCAAACAAGTTCTTAATGAATGTTGAAACAATGGTGAAAATGTTAGAGTTCTGAACTGACCCTTTTGAGGTGAACATCTTATTGAGTTGTGATGAATACTAAACCGAATGTGATGTTGGGGGCTGTTATGAATTTGAGCTACTAATGAATGGTAGTATGTGTCGTACAAAGGATCTACTTTTGTATTCTTATTGAATGTAATGGTGATGAATGATTGTATGAGTATTATGAGAGATCTACTATTTTATTATATTGAATGTAATCGTGATGAATGTGTTACCAAGGATCTATCATTTATTGATTGTATGAGTGTTATGAAAGACCTATCATTGTATCGTATTGATGGTTAATTACCACGAATGGTGGTGTGAGTATTACTGGGGATTTATTATGATGTTGCATTGAACGTTAACTGTCAAGAATGGTTGGATGAATGATACAAAGGGTACTGTTGTGTTGTGTTATATTGAATGCTAAACTGTTGTGGGATGTTTGGTTTTTGCATTACAAAGGGATCTATCATCGTGTTACGGAATGATAAATTACTAGGAAACGGTGGTACAAGTATCCCCAAGGGTTTACTTTGATGTTGCAAGGAATGTCAAATTGTCATGAATTGTTTGATAAAACAATGATTAGCTTCGGCTAATGGCATCCGAGTGGATGACCGGAACAAACGACTGATTAGCTTCGGCTAATGGCATCCGAGTGGATGGCCGGAACAAACGATTGATTAGCTTCGGCTAATGGCATCCGAATGGATGACCGGAACAAACGATTGATTGGCTTCGGCTAATGGCATCTAGTGGATGACCGGAACAAACGATTAATTAGTTTTGGCTAATGACATCCGAAGGGATGTCAGGGGTAAACAATTGATTAGCTCTGACTATGGGCATCCAAAGTATGATTGGGATGAATAAATGCTTAGTTTTGGTAAGTGGCATCCTAAATGGATAACTATGGTAATGACATCATAGATGAATTATCAGATTAATAAATGATTAGCCATGGTAATGACACCATAAATGAATTACCAAAATGAATAAATGATTTACATTCGATAAATGGAATCCTAAAGGGATCATCGAGATTAATGAATTATTAGCTATGGTAATGACACCATAAATGAATTACCAAAATGAATAAATGATGTACGTTTGATAAATGGCATCCTGAAGGGATCATCGAGATTAATAAATGACTAACTATGGTAATGACACCATAGATGAATTACCAAAACGAATAAATGATTTACATTCGATAAATGGCATCCTAAAGGGATCATCGAGATTAATGAATTATTAGCTATGGTAATGACACCATAGATGAATTACCAAAATGAATAAATGATGTACATTTGATAAATGGCATCCTGAAGGGATCATCGAGATTAATAAATGACTAACTATGGTAATGACACCATAGATGAATTACCAAAACGAATAAATGATTTACATTCGATAAATGGCATCCTAAAGGGATCATCGAGCTGAATAAATGATTAGCTATGGTAATGGCACCATAGATGTATTACCAAAATGAATAAATGATTAGCTTTGGTAAATGGCAAATTTAACTATGGTAATGACACCATAGATGAATTACCAGAATGAGTAAATGAATTGCTATGGTAATGGCACCATAGATGAATTACCAGAATGAATAAATGATTAGCTTTGGTATATGGCATCCTAAATGGATAACCGAGATGTATGAATTACTAGCTTCGACTAATAACATCCTAGGTGGATAGTCAAGGTGAACAAATGATTAATTACGACTGATGACATCCTAAATGGATAATCGAGATAATGAAATTACTACCTTTGGCTAATAGCATTCTAAATGGATAATCAGGATGAAAAAATGACTAGCTTCAGCTAATTGCATCCTAAGGGATGACCGTGATGTAAAAAGAAAAGAAAAGGAAGAAGAAGAAGAAGAGAAAAAGAAGAAGAAGAAGAAACGGTTAATGGCACCCTAGTGGATAGCAAGATGAAGAAATGATTGACTTCGACTAATGGCCTCCAAAGAGGATTGTCGGATTTGAGTTTATGAGTTAGTTTTAAGAAGAACTAATGTGGTCATGTATACTACGTTTCGTATATACTAAGTATATGAAAGCATTCTACTAGTTATGCTTTAACCAAAGAAAGACATTAATTCGGCTAACGACATTCGAGAGGAATGATCGGGTTTGAGTATTGAAATTGTCTCGTTAATTGACGGATTATTAACGGTGGTGTTTGTGTTGACATAAGTAAAGGGAAATTAAAGAATTATGCTTTTTGGTCCATGAATGAAATGTGACTTTAATCTTGTTTTACTATACTTCTTCAATGGTCTATAATGCTTAAAATTACCTTGTGTTGGAACAGGGACATCATACCAATATGGGGCATCAGGAGATTCATTGTGAAACCCTGAAAATTTATAATTTAAATATGTAGATGTGTAAACCCTCATGTAAACATAAGGTTGAAAGTGATAATATTTCAATGAGTGATGCAAAACCAAGATTTGAAATAATAGATAAATAATGATATATAATGAAAGAGATGACCTCTATAAAATGAATTTTGGTTTAGAATTCATAAGGACAGAGAAACTGGTAACGTGTTTTTATGGATAAAATAATGAGAAAAAAAAAATAAGTGAGGTAATAAAGAATGCATTATAATAAATGATAGTGCAATGAAAAAGGATAGGACTGAAGGTGCAAGCACCGATTAAAAATCAGTGACGTTATTTTGAAATGGTAATAAGCCCGATAAATAAATAAAGGTGAAAATCCTAAAATGAATACATTTCAAAATAATAAAATGACCGTAAAAGTTTAGAAGGATAATTGATATGATTTTTGTTTGTGAAGATTGAACAAGAAAAATCTAGATTGTTTATGAAAAGTCATGAACTGAACAAGTTTATATTAGGAAGCAGAATTCTCAATCTAATGATAGGATCGGGATGAAATTTTGCATGAAGTCTATTAATATGTGTTCCTACCTTGGTTTAATATCTCATCACAATCGGAGTTTGGTAAAGACTAACGATTTAATCAGAAATAAACCAGATAGTTTACATAAAAAATAAAATAAAATACATAAAGGCATGAATGAGGGACAAAATTGTAATTATGAGAAAGGAGCCTATAAAACTTCAAAGGCCTCCAGTTAAAAAAAATAATAATAATAAATAAATTTGAAGAAGAGAAAAAACGGATAGAGAGAGATGCAGATTTTGGAGTAAAACCAAGAATACTCCGGTGGCCATATCTCAGGATTCCACCGTTGGATCAAGCTACTTTTTGGATATGGTATTCTCATTACTCGTATCTACGAACTGACCGGAGGGATTGAAAGGAACAAACTCCAGTTGACAGAAATCATCATCGGCAATGTCCTGAAAAACAAAAAGAAAATGCACCTGCAGGGCAGTTTGGTCGTCGGCCGATTTCTATCTCTTCCACCGTTGGATCAAGCTAAGTTTTGGATATGTTGTTTTTATTACACTTATCTAATAACGGACCGGAGGGATTGGAAGTAACACACTCTATTTGACAGACATCATCATCGGAACGTTCCTGAAAAACAAAAAGGAAATGCACCTGCAGGGCAGTTCGGTCGTCGGCCGATTTCTCACTCTTACACCGTTGGATCGTGCTTATTTTTGGATATGTGGTGAAACTAGATGTGGTCGACATTCTGGACGGTGGAGATCGGAAACTGACTCTCCGGCAAGGTTTGGTTCATGTTGAACAGTAGCTCGTCCATTTTCAGGTTAGTTCGGTTTTATTCAGATCTATGGAGATCCAACCGTTGGATTATTCTGATTTTGAGATATATTGTAAATAGCACAATGATATATATTCTGACCGTAGGGGTCAAGGAAATAATCAAAGGTGGATGAGTTGTTGCTATTTGAATCTATTGCTAGTCTTAGTAAAACATTTAGGAAGCTTGATTTAATTACATGTTTTGATGAAATTAGAATTGTGTGGGTGTAGGGTTTATGTAAGATATAATGGTAAAATGTGCTCTTGTTATTAGTGTTGTTATAGATTAATTGTGTTGTAAAATGTGTTAGGGAAGTTTTGAAATTTGGATGAAGGGACATTGAGTTTGTTGATTTGATGGATATATGTTTTTAGGCATTATTGGGTCTAGTGGCAATTGAAAGAAAAACTTGAAGAAAACTTTATCCTCCATTTAATGCAAAGATTCGGCCTAGACATATAAATGAGAGGATGAGCTTAATTGTTTTAATTGCTATGGAATTTGAGTTGAATGAGGATATAATAGATATGAAATGAATTGGTAAAGGTTTATATGGAATAATTAAAAAGGAAATCATCCCTCACCATGAATGAAGGCATTCGGCCAAATGAAGAAGAAATAAGGAGATAAGACTTTGATTCATTTTTCTATGAAAACTAGGTATGGATGCATATATTTGTATAAATAAAATTAGGTAGAGTGTTAATTGGAAGAATTTTAAAAAAAATTCAAATTCCCATCATAATATGGAATCCAACCAAAAATGAAAATCTTGAACTTGAGTTTATTCGACCTAATGTTATGGGGATTTTTATGGGATTGTGGTTTGTTGAATGCCAAATGAATTGTGTTATGTTTGAAATAATAGATTAATGTGAGGAAAATGTCATTTTGTGGAATTTTAACGTTGTCCAAATAGATAATAAAAGAGGAGGAAAAGGTTAAATTAAGGCGTCCATGGAATTATGATGAAAATATGTTGTTAAATTTACTTAAGATGAAGTAAAGTGGACTTATTAAAAAGAATTGGAAAACTCATCATGAAAATAAATAAAAAAATAAATTAAGATTTGTTAGGTCATGTTTAAAGATAGTCAGTCTGGAAAAACAAGTCATGAAAAGGAAGGAAATAAATAAATAAATATGCGAATGCATGTGTCATGCGATTCTAAATTTAAATGAATTTTAGAATGGAATTTTCAATTATGGTGGAGCCACATTTGATATGTATCTTTAATGATTCAGGAGAGATTGCAGAATCTGTTCAGTAGCATGGGACTTTTGCGCGAGTTCAAGCATTAGGTAGGTGACCTGCACCTTTCTTTCTTTCTTTTTTCATACGTTGAATATTGAAATACTTTAATATGATTATTACCGTATTGTTAGAACCGATATTAGATTGTCGAACGCTTAAATGTTGACTAAAGGTTGATTAGATTTGGCTAATGGCATCCGAATGGATGGCCGGGATGAAAGACTGATTAGCTTCGGCTAATGACATCCAGATGGATGGCCAGGATAAATGAATGATTAGCTTCGGCTAACCGGGACGAGAAATTGATTAGCTTCGGCTAATGGCATCCGAAAGGATGGCCGGGACGAACGATTGATTAGCTTCGGCTAATGGCATCTGAAAGGATGACCGGGACGAGTGATTGATTAGCTTCGGCTAATGGCATCCGAAAGGATGACCGGGACGAGTGATTGATTAGCTTCGGCTAATGGCATTCGAAAGGATGACCGGGACGAACGATTGATTAGCTCGGCTAATGGCATCCGAAAGGATGACCGGGATGAACGATTGATTAGCTTGGCTAATGGCATCTGAAGTGGATGATCGGGGTGAGTGAACACTTAACCTCAGCAAATAATGCCTTAAGAGGATAACCGGGATTAAGATTATGGTTGATTGCAAAATAAATAAAATAAAATTGGTGCATCTATATGTACTACTAGCTGCTTATACCAAGTACATGACGATATTATAAATGTTAATGCTTCATTTAACTGCCAGACCGTTAGTTACCATTATTAGTATTCTTAAGTATTTGCATTCTCTTAAATGTTTTGTACTGCTGCAGGGACATCACACCAACGAGATGTCTAGGAAACCCGATACATGAGAACCTACTTTTGCAAGGAATCATGTAGATGCATTCTAAATCATAATGTATTTTGTATGAATCAATGTACTGAATGTATAACTGGAGGCTGGGTAATTCGTATGGAATTACCAGATGTACTGGTAACCAAGGAAGGTTAACCAAATATGTGGGTAATTATATGAAATTACCAGAATTATTGGCAATTGAGATGAGTTAGCCAGATAGTTAAGTTTTGAAAAGATTATGTGAATTAATTGATTGAAGTTAGAAGTAGTAAATTCTAAATGTTATGAGTAAAATAATTAATATATGACTCCGATTTTGAATAAATTAATTAATGTGGTTATTGGGTAGACACAATGATTTGGAGATTGGAGGGGAATTGATAGATAATTAATTACCATAGTGTTGGTGGCTAAGGATACATTACAGTGATACTTAACACCATAATGATGGTGGCTAAGGGCATAAATTGATACTTGGCACTGTAATGAGGGTGACCAAGGTTATGTGAAGGATGCGTAGTGACCGTAGTGTCGATAACTAAGATTGTGTGCAAATGATACTTGGCAACCGTGGTTACAATGCATATGATGTTAATAAGAAAAATGAAAGGGATTCGATACGAATGGAAGAATCAAATGGCATGGATTAACTACCAGGTTTGGATTGCTAATGGTATCGAAGAGGTTTCATCGGTGCTGGTATATTTTAAATTGATTAGTCTAGCCCAATATTAGAAGACTAATGATATTAATGAGATTTATTAGCTTCAGCGATTACCTTCTAGCAACAGATTTAGAAAAGAAAAAAAAATATTGATTAATTATTCCAAAAGAATGAGATAAGCCAATGATATCAAGAGAGGAATATCTTGGTAACAAGTGAAAATTGATTTATAAGGAGATGGTGTTCGCAAACCGTTGAGTTGTGTTGAGATTTCCAAGATGGAATTATTCTTGGCAAATGAGATAGGATATCAGATGGATATTGGTAATAGATGGAAAATAGATGTTGTAAAAGAGATTTATGCCTAATTTTATATATAAAAAGAAATTCCGTAGAGATTATTGTCTGCCATTGTTATTGCTTGTTACTATCCTTTATATTTATGTGTACATGTTACTTTCTATTTTCAGGTCCACTAGGGTCGCGTCAAGGGTAATACTAGTTTAGTTATCTTTTGCTTTTGACCATGTAAATTAATTGTAAATTAAAAGACTTATCTCCTAAAACTTGAGATGTAATATAAATCCATAAATTTGAATGTATGCCTTTAACCTAATGGTTGAAACTCTTAGTACTTTTTTACCATGCATGTTTATAGTTGAAATTGAATCTTTTATTTGAACTGCATTATATGATGTTATTGAATAAGACGTGTTGTGTTGATGAGAATGAGTTGGGTTGAGGCCCAGGATGATTGGGTCGTGATTTTGAGTTATAAGATGTGAGTCATTAGAAGTGTAAACATGGTATATGTCGATAACTTGGGACTTACCGGTATAGAGGAGACTCTGCCAAAATTTTGTTGGAAATTTTGGTGGGACCTGTATATATATATATAAAAAAAAATTTACCTGAAATTTTCTAATGTATCGCGAAAAAGGATGTGGGAAATCGTGGTTGTTACATTCATTTCGTGGCACACACATTCGAAAAAGAATTATATACTCGTATATTATGGGTGATATGAGTTCGGCATGAACGAACATGTAAATCACTTAATTAGTCATTCGATTCCTTTTGTAAAAACTAGTAATTAAATATTGAAATGGATTACGAATGATAATGTATGAACTCGTGGTAATACGAGAATAGAACAGAAAAAAAATGGAAATGATGAATAAGTCGAGATGATGAAAAAAAAAATAAAAAAATCCAGCGGCTTTAGCCTTGAAAAGGTTGGGTCGTTACACGGAATGCCGCGAAACTCACCGAGTCAAACCGATTCGCCGTTTGTGGAAGAAGTCTGATGTAGAACACGTAGCAGAAGAATACATGTTCAAGAGGGATCACCCGAAATTCAAAGGCAACTGAATTTCGACAACCGGGGCATCGAAGTTGGAATGCCGGGAAACTCATAGAGTCTAAGCCTTTCGCCGTTTGCGGATGAAGTCTGATGTAGAACAAGTAGCAGAAGCATACATGCTCAAGAGGGATCACACGAAATTCAGAGGCAACTAAATTTCAGCAACCGGGGCATCGAAGTCGGAATGCCGCGAAACTCACTGAGTCAAAGCGTTTTGCCGTTTGCGGAAGAGAGTCTGATGTAGAACAAGTAGCAGAAGCATACATGATCAAAAGGGATCGCCCGAAATTCAAAGGCAACTGAATTACGGCAACCGGGGCATCAAAGTCGAAATGCCGCGAAAATCACCGAGTCAAAGCGTTTCGCCTTTTGCGGAAGAACTCTGATGTAGAACACGTAGCAGAAGAATACATGCTCAAGAGGGATCACCCGAAATTCAAAGGCAACTGAATTTCGACAACCGGGGCATCGAAGTCGGAATGCCGCGAAACTCACCGAGTCAAAGCGTTTCGCCGTTTGCGGATGAAGTCTGATGTAGAACAAGTAGCAGAAGCATACATGCTCAAGAGGGATCACACGAAATTCATAGGCAACTAAATTTCAGCAACCGGGGCATCGAAGTCGGAAGGCCGCGAAACTCACCGAGTCAAAGCGTTTTGCCGTTTGCGGAAGAGAGTCTGATGTAGAACAAGTAGCAGAAGCATACATGATCAAGAGGGATCGCCCGAAATTCAAAGGCAACTGAATTACGGCAACCGGGGCATCAAAGTCGGAATGCCGCGAAACTCACCGAGTCAAAGCGTTTTGGCCATTTGCAGAACAACTCTGATGTAGAACAAGTAGCAGACGCATACATGCTCAAGAGGGATCACCTGAAATTCAAAGGCAACTGAATTTCGGCAACCGGGGCATCAAAGTTGGAATGCCGCGAAACTCACCGAGTCAAAGGGTTTTGCCGTTTGCGGAAGAAGTCTGATGTAGAACAAGTAGCAGAAGCATACATGATCAAGAGGGATCGCCCGAAATTCAAAGGCAACTAAATTTTGGCAACCGGGGCATTGAAGTCGGAATGACGCGAAACTCACCGAGTCAAAATGTTTTGGCCGTTTGCAGAAGAACTCTGATGTAGAACAAGTAGCAGAAGCATACATGCTCAAGAGGGATCACCTGAAATTCAAAGGCAACTGAATTTCGGCAACCGGGGCATCGAAGTCGGAATGCCGCGAAACTCACCGAGTCAAAGCGATTCGCCGTTTGTGGAAGAAAGTCTTATGTAGATCAAGTAGCAGAAGCATACATGCTCAAGAGGGATCACACGAAATTCATAGGCAACTAAATTTCAGCAACCGGGGCATCGAAGTTGGAATGCCGCGAAACTCACCGAGTCAAAGCGTTTCGCCGTTTGCGGAAGAAGTCTGATGTAGAACACGTAGCAGAAGAATACATGCTCAAGAGGGATCACCCGAAATTCAAAGGCAACTAAATTTCGGCAACCGGGGCATCGAAGTAGGAATGCCGTGAAACTCACCGAGTCAAATTGTTTCGCTGTTTGCGGAAGAAGTCTGATGTAGAACAAGTAGCAGAAGCATACATGCTCAAGAGGGATCACCTGAAATTCAAAGGCAACTGAATTTCGACAACCGGGGCATCGAAGTCGGAATGCTGGGAAACTCACCGAGTCAAAGCGTTTCGCCGTTTGCGGAAGAAGTCTGATGTAGAACAAGTAGCAGAAGCATACATGCTCAAGAGTGATCACCCGAAATTCAAAGGCAACTGGATTTCGGCAACCGGGGCATCGAAGTCTGAATGCCGCGAAACTCACCGAGTCATAGCGTTTTGGCCATTTGCAGAACAACTCTGATGTAGAACAAGTAGCAGAAGCATACATGCTCAAGAGGGATCACCTGAAATTCAAAGGCAACTGCATTTCGACAACCGGGGCATCGAAGTCGGAATGCTGGGAAACTCACCGAGTCAAAGCGTTTCGCCGTTTATGGATGAAGTCTGCTGTAGAACAAGTAGCAGAAGCATACATGCTCAAGAGGGATCACACGAAATTCATAGGCAACTAAATTTCAGCAAGCGGGGCATCGAAGTCGGAATGCTGCGAAACTCACCGAGTCAAAGCGATTCGCCGTTTGTGGAAGAAAGTCTTATGTAGAACAAGTAGCAGAAGCATACATGCTCAAGAGGGATCACCAGAAATTCAACGGCAACTGAATTACGGCAACCGGGGCATCCAAGTCGAAAAGCCGCGAAACTCACCGAGTCAAAGCGTTTCGCCTTTTGCGGAAGAAGTCTGATGTAGAACAACTAGCAGAAGCATACATGCTCAAGAGGGATCACCCGAAATTCAAAGGCAACTAAATTTCGGCAACCGGGCCAACGAAGTAGTAATGCCGCGAAACTCACCGAGTCAAAGCGTTTCGCCTTTTGCGAAAGAAGTCTGATGTAGAACAAGTAGCAGAAGCATACATGCTCAAGAGGGATCACCCGAAATTCAAAGGCAACTAAATTTCGGAAACCGGGCCAACGAGGTCGTAATGCCGCGAAACTCACCGAGTCAAAGCGTTTCGCCGTTTGCGGAAGAAAGTATGATGTAGAACAAGAAGCAGAAGCATACATGCTCAAGAGGGATCACCCGAAATGCATAGGCAACTGAATTTCGGCAACCGGGGCATCGAAGTCGGAATGCCGCGAAACTCACCGAGTCAAAGCGTTTCGCCGTTTGCGGAAGAAGTCTGATGTAGAACACGTAGCAGAAGAATACATGCTCAAGAGGGATCACCCGAAATTCAAAGGCAACTAAATTTCGGCAACCGGGGCATCGAAGTAGGAATGCCGGGAAACTCACCGAGTCAAAGCGTTTCGCTGTTTGCGGAAGAAGACTGATGTGGAACAAGTAGCAGAAGCATACATGCTTAAGAGGAATAACCCGAAATTCATAGGCAACTAAATTTCGGCAACCGGGGCATCGAAGTTGGAATGCCGCGAAACTCACCGAGTCAAAGCGTTTTGCCGTTTGCGGAAGAGAGTCTGATGTAGAACAAGTAGCAGAAGCATACATGATCAAGAGGGATCGCCTAAAATTCAAAGGCAACTGAATTACGGCAACCGGGGCATCAAAGTCGAAATGCCGCGAAACTCACCGAGTCAAACCGTTTCGCCTTTTTCGGAAGAACTCTGATGTAGAACACGTAGCAGAAGCATACATGCTCAAGAGGGATCACCCGAAACTCAAAGGCAACTAAATTTCGGCAACCTGGGCAGCGAAGTCGGAGTGCCGCGAAACTCACCGAGTTAAAGCGTTTTGCCGTTTCCGGAAGAAGCCTGATGTAGAACAAGTACCAGAAGCATACAAGCTCAAGAGGGATAACCCGAAATTCAAAGGCAACTAAATTTCGGCAATCGGGGCATTGAAGTCGGAATGCCGCGAAACTTACCGAGTCCAAACGTTTGGGCCGTTTGCAGAAGAACTCTGATGTAGAACAAGTAGCAGAAGCATACATGCTCAAGAGGGATCACCTGAAATTCAAAGGCAACTGAATTACAAAAACCGGGGCATCAAAGTCGAAATGCCGCGAAACTCACCGAGTCAAAGCGTTTCACCGTTTGCGGAAGAAGTCTGATGTAGAACACGTAGCAGAAGAATACATGCTCAAGAGGGATCACCCGAAATTCAAAGGCAACTAAATTTCGGCAACCGGGGCATCGAAGTAGGAATGCCGTGAAACTCACCGAGTCAAAGCGTTTCGACGTTTGCGGAAGAAGTCTGATGTAGAACAAGTAGCAGAAGCATACATGCTCAAGAGGGATCACCCGAAATTCAAAGGCAACTGAATTTCGACAACCGGGGCATCGAAGTCGGAATGCCGGGAAACTCACCGAGTCAAAGCGTTTCGCCGTTTGTGGATGAAGTCTGATGTAGAACAAGTAGCAGAAGCATACATGCTCAAGAGGGATCACACGAAATTCAGAGGCAACAAAATTTCAGCAACTGGGGCATCGAAGTCGGAATGCCACGAAACTCACCGAGTCAAAGCGTTTTGCCGTTTGCGGAAGAGAGTCTGGTGTAGAACAAGTAGCAGAAGCATACATGATCAAGAGGGATCGCCCGAAATTCAAAGGCAACTAAATTACGGCAACCGGGGCATCAAAGTCGAAATGCCGCGAAAATCACCGAGCCAAAGCGTTTCGCCTTTTGCGGAAGAACTATGATGTAGAACACGTAGCAGAAGCATACATGCTCAAGAGGGATCACCCGAAATTCAAAGGCAACTGAATTTCGACAACCGGGGCATCGAAGTCGGAATGCCACGAAACTCACCGTGTCAAAGCGTTTCGCCGTTTGCGGAAGAGAGTCTGATGTAGAACAAGTAGCAGAAGCATACATCATCAAGAGGGATCGCCCGAAATTCAAAGTTAACTGAATTACGGCAACCGGGGCATCAAAGTCGGAATGCCGCGAAACTCACCGAGTCATAGCGTTTTGGCCATTTGCAGAACAACTCTGATGTAGAACAAGTAGCAGAAGCATACATGCTCAAGAGGGATCACCTGAAATTCAAAGGCAACTGAATTTCGGCAACCGGGGCATCGAAGTCGGAATGCCGCGAAACTCACGGAGTCAAAGCGTTTTGCCGTTTCCGGAAGAGAGTCTGATGTAGAACAAGTAGCAGAAGCATACATGCTCAAGAGGGATCACCCGAAATTCAAAGGCAACTAAATTTCGGCAACCGGGGCATCGAAGTAGGAATGCCGTGAAACTCACCGAGTCAAAGCGTTTTGCCGTTTGCGGAAGAGAGTCTGATGTAGAACAAGTAGCAGAAGCATACATGATCAAGAGGGATCACCTGAAATTCAAAGGCAACTGAATTTCGGCAACCGGGGCATCGAAGTCGGAATGCCGTGAAACTCACCGAGTCAAAGCGATTCACCGTTTGCAGTAGAGAGTCTGATGTAGAACAAGTAGCAGAAGCATACATGATCAAGAGGGATCGCCCGAAATTCAAAGGCAACTGAATTACGGCAACCGGGGCATCAAAGTCGGAATGCCGCGAAACTCACCGAGTCAAAGTGTTTTGCCGTTTGCGGAAGAAGTCTGATGTAGAACAAGTAGCAGAAGCTTACATGATCAAGAGGGATAACCCGAAATTCAAAGGCAACTAAATTTCGGCAACCGGGGCATTGAAGTCGGAATGCTGCGAAAGTCACCGAGTCAAAGCGATTCGCCGTTTGTGGAAGAAAGTCTTATGTAGAACAAGTAGCAGAAGCATACATGCTCAAGAGGGATCACCAGAAATTCAACGGCAACTGAATTACGGCAACCGGGGCATCCAAGTCGAAATGCTGCGAAACTCACCGAGTCAAAGCGTTTTTTCGCCTTTTGCGGAAGAAGTCTGATGTAGAACAACTAGCAGAAGCATACATGCTCAAGAGGGATCACCCGAAATTCAAAGGCAACTAAATTTCGGCAACCGGGCCAACGAAGTAGTAATGCCGCGAACCTCACCGAGTCAAAGCGTTTCGCCATTTGCGAAAGAAGTCTGATGTAGAACAAGTAGCAGAAGCATACATGCTCAAGAGGGATCACCCGAAATTCAAAGGCAACTAAATTTCGTAAACCGGGCCAACGAGGTCGTAATGCCGCGGAACTCACCGAGTCAAAGCGTTTCGCCATTTGCGGAAGAAGTCTGATGTGGAACAAGTAGCAGGAGCATACATGCTCAAGAGGAATAACCCGAAATTCATAGGCAACTAAATTTCGGCAACCGGGGCATCAAAGTCGAAATGCCGCGAAAATCACCGAGTCAAAGCGTTTCGCCTTTTGCGGAAGAACTCTGATGTAGAACACGTAGCAGAAGCGTACATGCTCAAGAGGGATCACCCGAAATTCAAAGGGAACTGAATTTCGACAACCGGGGCATCGAAGTCGGAATGCCGGGAAACTCACCGTGTCAAAGCGTTTCGCCATTTGCGGAAGAAGACTGATGTGGAACAAGTAGCAGAAGCATACATGCTCAAGAGGAATAACCCGAAATTCAAAGGCAACTGAATTTCGACAACCGGGGCATCGAAGTCGGAATGCCGAGAAACTCACCGTGTCAAAGCGTTTTGCCGTTTGCGGAAGAGAGTCTGATGTAGAACAAGTAGCAGAAGCATACATGATCAAGAGGGATCGCCCGAAATTCAAAGGCAACTGAATTACGGCAACCGGGGCATCAAAGTCGAAATGCCGCGAAACTCACCGAGTCAAAGCGTTTCGCCTTTTTCGGAAGAACTCTGATGTAGAACACGTAGCAGAAGCATACATGCTCAAGAGGGATCACCCGAAATTCAAAGGCAACTAAATTTCGGCAACCGGGCCAACGAAGTAGTAATGCCGCGAACCTCACCGAGTCAAAGCGTTTCGCCTTTTGCGAAAGAAGTCTGATGTAGAACAAGTAGCAGAAGCATACATGCTCAAGAGGGATCACCCGAAATTCAAAGGCGACTAAATTTCGGAAACCGGGCCAACGAGGTCGTAATGCCGTGAAACTCACCGAGTCAAATTGTTTCGCTGTTTGCGGAAGAAGTCTGATGTAGAACAAGTAGCAGAAGCATACATGCTCAAGAGGGATCACCTGAAATTCAAAGGCAACTGAATTTCGACAACCGGGGCATCGAAGTCGGAATGCTGGGAAACTCACCGAGTCAAAGCGTTTCGCCGTTTGCGGAAGAAGTCTGATGTAGAACAAGTAGCAGAAGCATACATGCTCAAGAGTGATCACCCGAAATTCAAAGGCAACTGGATTTCGGCAACCGGGGCATCGAAGTCTGAATGCCGCGAAACTCACCGAGTCATAGCGTTTTGGCCATTTGCAGAACAACTCTGATGTAGAACAAGTAGCAGAAGCATACATGCTCAAGAGGGATCACCTGAAATTCAAAGGCAACTGCATTTCGACAACCGGGGCATCGAAGTCGGAATGCTGGGAAACTCACCGAGTCAAAGCGTTTCGCCGTTTATGGATGAAGTCTGCTGTAGAACAAGTAGCAGAAGCATACATGATCAAGAGGGATCGCCCGAAATTCAAAGGCAACTAAGTTACGGCAACCGGGGCATCGAAGTCGGAATGCCGCGAAACACACCGTGTCAAAGCGTTTCGCCGTTTGTGGATGAAGTCTGATGTAGAACAAGTAGCAGAAGCATACATGCTCAAGAGGGATCACACGAAAATCATAGGCAACTAAATTTCGGCAACCGGGGCATCGAAGTCGGAAAGCCGCGAAACTCACCGAGTCAAAGCGTTTTGCCGTTTGCAGAAGAAGCCTGATGTAGAACAAGTAGCAGAAGCATACATGCTCAAGAGGGATACCCCGAAATTCAAAGGCAACTAAATTTCGGCAACCGGGGCATCGTAGTCGGAATGCCGCGAAACTCACCGAGTCAAAGCGTTTTGCCGTTTGCGGAAGAGTGTCTGATGTAGAACAAGTAGCAGAAGCATACATGATCAAGAGGGATCGCCCGAAATTCAAAGGCAACTGAATTACGGCAACCGGGGCATCAAAGTCGAAATGCCGCGAAACTCACCGAGTCAAAAATGTTTCGCCTTTTGCGGAAGAACTCTGATGTAGAACACGTAGCAGAAGCATACATGCTCAAGAGGGATAACCCGAAATTCAAAGGCAACTAAATTTCGGCAACCGGGGCATGGAAGTCGGAATGCCGCGAAACTCACCGACTCAAAGCGTTTCGCCGCTTGCGGAAGAAGTCTGATGTGGAACCAGTAGCAGAAGCATACATGCTCAAGAGGTATAACCCGAAATTCATAGGCAACTAAATTTCGGCAACCGGGGCATCGAAGTCGGAATGCCGCGAAACTGACCGAGTCAAAGCGTTTTGCCGTTTGCAGAAGAAGCCTGATGTAGAACAAGTAGCAGAAGCATACATGCTTAAGAGGGATAACCCGAAATTCAAAGGCAACTAAATTTCGGCAACCGGGGCATTGAAGTCGGAATGCCGCGAAACTCACCGAGTCAAAGCGTTTTGCCGTTTGCGGATGAAGTCTGATGTAGAACAAGTAGCAGAAGCATACATGCTCAAGAGGGATCACACGAAAATCATAGGCAACTAAATTTCGGCAACCGGGGCATCGAAGTCGGAAAGCCGCGAAACTCACCGAGTCAAAACGTTTTGCCGTTTGCAGAAGAAGCCTGATGTAGAACAAGTAGCAGAAGCATACATGCTCAAGAGGGATCACCTGAAATTCAAAGGCAACTGAATTTCGGCAACCGGGGCATCGAAGTCGGAATGCCGCGAAACTCACCGAGTCAAAGCGTTTCGCCGTTTGCGGATGAAGTCTGATGTAGAACAAGTAGCAGAAGCATACATGCTCAAGAGGGATCACACGAAAATCATAGGCAACTAAATTTCGGCAACCGGGGCATCGAAGTCGGAAAGCCGCGAAACTCACCGAGTCAAAGCGTTTTGCCGTTTGCAGAAGAAGCCTGATGTAGAACAAGTAGCAGAAGCATACATGCTCAAGAGGGATCACCTGAAATTCAAAGGCAACTGAATTTCGGCAACCGGGGCATCGAAGTCGGAATGCCGCGAAACTCACCGAGTCAAAGCGTTTCGCCGTTTGCGGATGAAGTCTGATGTAGAACAAGTAGCAGAAGCATACATGCTCAAGAGGGATCACACGAAAATCATAGGCAACTAAATTTCGGCAACCGGGGCATCGAAGTCGGAATGCCGCGAAACTCACCGAGTCAAAGCGTTTTGCCGTTTGCAGAAGAAGCCTGATGTAGAACAAGTAGCAGAAGCATACATGCTCAAGAGGGATACCCCGAAATTCAAAGGCAACTAAATTTCGGCAACCGGGGCATCGTAGTCGGAATGCCGCGAAACTCACCGAGTCAAAGCGTTTTGCCGTTTGCGGAAGAGTGTCTGATGTAGAACAAGTAGCAGAAGCATACATGATCAAGAGGGATCGCCCGAAATTCAAAGGCAACTGAATTACGGCAACCGGGGCATCAAAGTCGAAATGCCGCGAAACTCACCGAGTCAAAAATGTTTCGCCTTTTGCGGAAGAACTCTGATGTAGAACACGTAGCAGAAGCATACATGCTCAAGAGGGATAACCCGAAATTCAAAGGCAACTAAATTTCGGCAACCGGGGCATGGAAGTCGGAATGCCGCGAAACTCACCGACTCAAAGCGTTTCGCCGCTTGCGGAAGAAGTCTGATGTGGAACCAGTAGCAGAAGCATACATGCTCAAGAGGTATAACCCGAAATTCATAGGCAACTAAATTTCGGCAACCGGGGCATCGAAGTCGGAATGCCGCGAAGCTGACCGAGTCAAAGCGTTTTGCCGTTTGCAGAAGAAGCCTGATGTAGAACAAGTAGCAGAAGCATACATGCTTAAGAGGGATAACCCGAAATTCAAAGGCAACTAAATTTCGGCAACCGGGGCATTGAAGTCGGAATGCCGCGAAACTCACCGAGTCAAAACGTTTTGGCCGTTTGCAGAAGAACTCTGATGTAGAACAAGTAGCAAAAGCATACATGCTCAAGAGGGATCACCTGAAATTCAAAGGCAACTGAATTTCGGCAACCGGGGCATCGAAGTAGGAATGCCGCGAAACTCACCGAGTCAAAGCCTCTCGCCATTTGCGGAAGAAGTCTGATGTAGAACAAGTAGCAGAAGCATACATGCTCAAGAGGGATCACACGAAAATCATAGGCAACTAAATTTCGGCAACCGGGGCATCGAAGTCGGAATGCCGCGAAACTCACCGAGTCAAAGCGTTTTGCCGTTTGCAGAAGAAGCCTGATGTAGAACAAGTAGCAGAAGCATACATGCTCAAGAGGGATACCCCGAAATTCAAAGGCAACTAAATTTCGGCAACCGGGGCATCGTAGTCGGAATGCCGCGAAACTCACCGAGTCAAAGCGTTTTGCCGTTTGCGGAAGAGTGTCTGATGTAGAACAAGTAGCAGAAGCATACATGATCAAGAGGGATCGCCCGAAATTCAAAGGCAACTGAATTACGGCAACCGGGGCATCAAAGTCGGAATGCCGCGAAACTCACCGAGTCAAAACGTTTTGGCCGTTTGCAGAAGAACTCTGATGTAGAACAAGTAGCAAAAGCATACATGCTCAAGAGGGATCACCTGAAATTCAAAGGCAACTGAATTTCGGCAACCGGGGCATCGAAATCGGAATGCCGCGAAACTCACCGAGTCAAAGCCTTTCGCCGTTTGCGGAAGAAGTCTGATGTAGAACAAGTAGCCCAAGCATACATGCTCAAGAGGGATCACACGAAATTCATAGGCAACTCAATTTCACAAACCGGGGCATCGAAGTCGGAATGCCGCGAACCTCACCGAGTCAAAGCGTTTCGCCGTTTGCGGAAGCAGTCTGATGTAGAACACGTAGCAGAAGAATACATGGTCAAGAGAGATCACCCGAAATTCAAAGGCAACAAAATTTCGGCAACCGGGGCATCGAAGTAGGAATGCCGTGAAACTCACCGAGTCAAAGCGTTTCGCCGTTTGTGGAAGAAAGTATGATGTAGAACAAGAAGCAGAAGCATTCATGCTCAAGAGGGATCACCCGAAATGCATAGGCAACTGAATTTCGGCAACCGGGGCATCGAAGGCGGAATGCCGCGAAACTCACCGAGTCAAAGCGTTTTGCCGTTTGCGGAAGAGTGTCTGATGTAGAACAAGTAGCAGAAGCATACATGATCAAGAGGGATCGCCCGAAATTCAAAGGCAACTGAATTACGGCAACCGGGGCATCAAAGTCGAAATGCCGCGAAACTCACCGAGTCAAAGCGTTTCGCCGTTTGCGGATGAAGTCTGATGTAGAACAAGTAGCAGAAGCATACATGCTCAAGAGGGATCACACGAAAATCATAGGCAACTAAATTTCGGCAACCGGGGCATCGAAGTCGGAAAGCCGCGAAACTCACCGAGTCAAAGCGTTTTGCCGTTTGCAGAAGAAGCCTGATGTAGAACAAGTAGCAGAAGCATACATCCTCAAGAGGGATCACCTGAAATTCAAAGGCAACTGAATTTCGGCAACCGGGGCATCGAAGTCGGAATGCCGCGAAACTCACCGAGTCAAAGCGTTTCGCCGTTTGCGGAAGAAGTCTGATGTAGAACAAGTAGCACAAGCATACATGCTCAAGAGGGATCACACGAAATTCATAGGCAACTCAATTTCGCAAACCGGGGCATCGAAGTCGGAATGCCGCGAACCTCACCGAGTCAAAGCGTTTCGCCGTTTGCGGAAGCAGTCTGATGTAGAACACGTAGCAGAAGAATACATGCTCAAGAGGGATCACCCGAAATTCAAAGGCAACTAAATTTCGGCAACCGGGGCATCGAAGTAGGAATGCCGTGAAACTCACCGAGTCAAAGTGTTTCGCCGTTTGCGGAAGAAGTCTGATGTAGAACAAGTAGCAGAAGCATACATGCTCAAGAGGGATCACCCGAAATTCAAAGGCAACTGAATTTCGACAACGGGGGCATCGAAGTCGGAATGTTGGGAAACTCACCGAGTCAAAGTGTTTCGCCGTTTCCGGATGAAGTCTGATGTAGAACAAGTAGCAGAAGCACACATGCTCAAGAGGGATCACACGAAATTCATAGGCAACTAAATTTCAGCAACCGGGGCATCGAAGTCGGAATGCTGCGAAACTCACCGAGTCAAAGCGATTCGCCGTTTGTGGAAGAAAGTCTTATGTAGAACAAGTAGCAGAAGCATACATGCTCAAGAGGGATCACCAGAAATTCAACGGCAACTGAATTACTGCAACCGGGGCATCCAAGTCGAAATGCCGCGAAACTCACCGAGTCAAAGCGTTTCGCCTTTTGCGGAAGAAGTCTGATGTAGAACAACTAGCAGAAGCATACATGCTCAAGAGGGATCACCCGAAATTCAAAGGCAACTAAATTTCAGCAACCGGGCCAACGAAGTCGTAATGCCGCGTAACTCACCGAGTCAAAGCGTTTCGCCGTTTGCGGAAGAAAGTATGATGTAGAACAAGAAGCAGAAGCATTCATGCTCAAGAGGGATCACCCGAAATGCATAGGCAACTGAATTTCGGCAACCGGGGCATCGAAGGCGGAATGCCGCGAAACTCACCGAGTCAAAGCGTTTCGCCGTTTGCGGAAGAAGTCTGATGTAGAACACGTAGCAGAAGAATACATGCTCAAGAGGGATCACCCGAAATTCAAAGGCAACTAAATTTCGGCAACCGGGGCATCGAAGTCGGAATGCCGCGAAACTCACCGAGTCCAAGCCTTTTGCCGTTTGCGGAAGAGTGTCTGATGTAGAACAAGTAGCAGAAGCATACATGATCAAGAGGGATCGCCCGAAATTCAAAGGCAACTGAATTACGGCAACCGGGGCATCAAAGTCGAAATGCCGCGAAACTCACCGAGTCAAAGCGTTTCGCCTTTTGCGGAAGAACTCTGATGCAGAACACGTAGCAGAAGCATACATGCTCAAGAGGGATCACCCGAAATTCAAAGGCAACTAAATTTTGGCAACCGGGGCATCGAAGTCGGAATGCCGCGAAACTCACCGAGTCAAAGCGTTTCGCCGTTTGCGGAAGAAGTCTGATGTAGAACAAGTAGCAGAAGCATACATGCTCAAGAGGAATAACCCGAAATTCATAGGCAACTAAATTTCGGCAACCGGGGCATCGAAGTCGGAATGCCGTGAAACTCACCGAGTCAAAGCGTTTTGCCGTTTGCGGAAGAGAGTCTGATGTAGAACAAGTAGCAGAAGCATACATGATCAAGAGGGATCGCCCGAAATTCAAAGGCAAATGAATTACGGCAACCGGGGCATCAAAGTCGAAATGCCGCGAAACTCACCGAGTCAAAGCGTTTCGCCTTTTGCGGAAGAACTCTGATGCAGAACACGTAGCAGAAGCATACATGCTCAAGAGGGATCACCCGAAATTCAAAGGCAACTAAATATTGGCAACCGGGGCATCGAAGTCGGAATGCCGCGAAACACACCGTGTCAAAGCGTTTCGCCGTTTGCGGAGGAAGTCTGATGTAGAACAAGTAGCAGAAGCATACATGCTCAAGAGGAATAACCCGAAATTCATAGGCAACTAAATTTCGGCAACCGGGGCATCGAAGTCGGAATGCCGTGAAACTCACCGAGTCAAAGCGTTTTGCCGTTTGCGGAAGAGAGTCTGATGTAGAACAAGTAGCAGAAGCATACATGATCAAGAGGGATCCCACGAAAATCATAGGCAACTAAATTTTGGGAACCCGGGCATCGAAGTCGGAATGCCGCGAAACTCACCGACTCAAAGCGTTTCGCCGCTTGCGGAAGAAGTCTGATGTGGAACAAGTAGCAGAAGCATACATGCTCAAGAGGAATAACCCAAAATTCATAGGCAACTAAATTTCGGCAACCGGGGCATCGAAGTCGGAATGCCGCGAAACTCACCGAGTCAAAGCGTTTTGCCGTTTGCGGAAGAGAGTCTGATGTAGAACAAGTAGCAGAAGCATACATGATCAAGAGGGATCGCCCGAAATTCAAAGGCAAATGAATTACGGCAACCGGGGCATCAAAGTCGAAATGCCGCGAAACTCACCGAGTCAAAGCGTTTCGCCTTTTGCGGAAGAACTCTGATGCAGAACACGTAGCAGAAGCATACATGCTCAAGAGGGATCACCCGAAATTCAAAGGCAACTAAATTTTGGCAACCGGGGCATCGAAGTCGGAATGCCGCGAAACTCACCGAGTCAAAGCGTTTCGCCGTTTGCGGAAGAAGTCTGATGTAGAACAAGTAGCAGAAGCATACATGCTCAAGAGGAATAACCCGAAATTCATAGGCAACTAAATTTCGGCAACCGGGGCATCGAAGTCGGAATGCCGTGAAACTCACCGAGTCAAAGCGTTTTGCCGTTTGCGGAAGAGAGTCTGATGTAGAACAAGTAGCAGAAGCATACATGATCAAGAGGGATCGCCCGAAATTCAAAGGCAAATGAATTACGGCAACCGGGGCATCAAAGTCGAAATGCCGCGAAACTCACCGAGTCAAAGCGTTTCGCCTTTTGCGGAAGAACTCTGATGCAGAACACGTAGCAGAAGCATACATGCTCAAGAGGGATCACCCGAAATTCAAAGGCAACTAAATATTGGCAACCGGGGCATCGAAGTCGGAATGCCGCGAAACTTACCGTGTCAAAGCGTTTCGCCGTTTGCGGATGAAGTCTGATGTAGAACAAGTAGCAGAAGCATACATGCTCAAGAGGAATAACCCGAAATTCATAGGCAACTAAATTTCGGCAACCGGGGCATCGAAGTCGGAATGCCGCGAAACTCACCGAGTCAAAGCGTTTCGCCGTTTGCGGAAGAAGTCTGATGTAGAACAAGTAGCAGAAGCATACATGCTCAAGAGGAATAACCCGAAATTCATAGGCAACTAAATTTCGGCAACCGGGGCATCGAAGTCGGAATGCTGCGAAACTCACCGAGTCAAAGCGTTTTGCCGTTTGCGGAAGAGAGTCTGATGTAGAACAAGTAGCAGAAGCATACATGATCAAGAGGGATCACACGAAAATCATAGGCAACTAAATTTTGGGAACCGGGGCATCAAAGTCGGAATGCCGCGAAACTCACCGACTCAAAGCGTTTCGCCGCTTGCGGAAGAAGTCTGATGTGGAACAAGTAGCAAAAGCATACATGCTCAAGAGGAATAACCCAAAATTCATAGGCAACTAAATTTCGGCAACCGGGGCATCGAAGTCGGAATGCCGCGAAACTCACCGAGTCAAAGCGTTTTGCCGTTTGCGGAAGAGTGTCTGATGTAGAACAAGTAGCAGAAGCATACATGATCAAGAGGGATCGCCCGAAATTCAAAGGCAACTAAATTTCGGCAACCGGGGCATTGAAGTCGGAATGCCGCGAAACTCACCGAGTCAAAATGTTTTGGCCGTTTGCCGAAGAACTCAGATGTAGAACAAGTAGCAGAAGCATATATGCTCAAGAGGGATCACACGAAAATCATAGGCAACTAAATTTCGGGAACCGGGGCATCGAAGTCGAAATGCCACGAAACTCACCGACTCAAAGCGTTTCGCCGCTTGCGGAAGAAGTCTGATGTGGAACAAGTAGCAGAAGCATACATGCTCAAGAGGAATAACCCGAAATTCATAGGCCACTAAATTTCGGCAATCATGGCATCGAAGTCGGAATGCCGCGAAACTCACCGAGTCAAAGCATTTTGCCGTTTGCGGAAGAGTGTCTGATGTAGAACAAGTAGCAGAAGCATACATGATCAAGAGGGATCACCCGAAATTCAAAGGCAACTGAATTACGGCAACCGGGGCATCAAAGTCGAAATGCCGCGAAACTCACCGAGTCAAAGCGTTTCGCCTTTTGCGGAAGAACTTTGATGCAGAACAAGTAGCAGAAGCATACATGCTCAAGAGGCATAACCCGAAATTCATAGGCAACTAAATTTCGGCAACCGGGGCATCGAAGTCGGAATGCCGCGAAACTCACCGAGTCAAAGCGTTCCGCCGTTTGCGGAAGAAGTCTGATGTAGAACAAGTAGCAGAAGCATACATGCTCAAGAGGAATAACCCGAAATTCATAGGCAACTAAATTTCGGCAACCGGGGCATCGAAGTCGGAATGCCGCGAAACTCACCGAGTCAAAGCGTTTTGCCGTTTGTTGAAGAGAGTCTGATGTAGAACAAGTAGCAGAAGCATACATGATCAAGAGGGATCCCACGAAAATCATAGGCAACTAAATTTTGGGAACCGGGGCATCGAAGTCGGAATGCTGCGAAACTCACCGACTCAAAGCGTTTCGCCGCTTGCGGAAGAAGTCTGATGTGGAACAAGTAGCAGAAGCATACATGCTCAAGAGGAATAACCCGAAATTCATAGGCCACTAAATTTTGGCAATCGGGGCATCGAAGTCGGAATGCCGCGAAACTCACCGAGTCAAAGCGTTTTGCCGTTTGCGGAAGAGAGTCTGATGTAGAACAAGTAGCAGAAGCATACATGATCAAGAGGGATCGCCCGAAATTCAAAGGCAAATGAATTACGGCAACCGGGGCATCAAAGTCGAAATGCCGCGAAACTCACCGAGTCAAAGCGTTTCGCCTTTTGCGGAAGAACTCTGATGCAGAACACGTAGCAGAAGCATACATGCTCAAGAGGGATCACCCGAAATTCAAAGGCAACTAAATATTGGCAACCGGGGCATCGAAGTCGGAATGCCGCGAAACTCACCGTGTCAAAGCGTTTCGCCGTTTGCGGATGAAGTCTGATGTAGAACAAGTAACAGAAGCATACATGCTCAAGAGGAATAACCCGAAATTCATAGGCAACTAAATTTCGGCAACCGGGGCATCGAAGTCGGAATGCCGCGAAACTCACCGAGTCAAAGCGTTTCGCCGTTTGCGGAAGAAGTCTGATGTAGAACAAGTAGCAGAAGCATACATGCTCAAGAGGAATAACCCGAAATTCATAGGCAACTAAATTTCGGCAACCGGGGCATCGAAGTCGGAATGCCGCGAAACTCACCGAGTCAAAGCGTTTTGCCGTTTGCGGAAGAGAGTCTGATGTAGAACAAGTAGCAGAAGCATACATGATCAAGAGGGATCACACGAAAATCATAGGCAACTAAATTTCGGGAACCGGGGCATCGAAGTCGGAATGCCGCGAAACTCACCGACTCAAAGCGTTTCGCCGCTTGCGGAAGAAGTCTGATGTGGAACAAGTAGCAGAAGCATACATGCTCAAGAGGAATAACCCAAAATTCATAGGCAACTAAATTTCGGCAACCGGGGCATCGAAGTCGGAATGCCGCGAAACTCACCGAGTCAAAGCGTTTTGCCGTTTGCGGAAGAGTGTCTGATGTAGAACAAGTAGCAGAAGCATACATGATCAAGAGGGATCGCCCGAAATTCAAAGGCAACTAAATTTCGGCAACCGGGGCATTGAAGTCGGAATGCCGCGAAACTCACCGAGTCAAAATGTTTTGGCCGTTTGCCGAAGAACTCAGATGTAGAACAAGTAGCAGAAGCATATATGCTCAAGAGGGATCACACGAAAATCATAGGCAACTAAATATTGGCAACCGGGGCATCGAAGTCGGAATGCCGCGAAACTCACCGTGTCAAAGCGTTTCGCCGTTTGCGGATGAAGTCTGATGTAGAACAAGTAACAGAAGCATACATGCTCAAGAGGAATAACCCGAAATTCATAGGCAACTAAATTTCGGCAACCGGGGCATCGAAGTCGGAATGCCGCGAAACTCACCGAGTCAAAGCGTTTTGCCGTTTGCGGAAGAGAGTCTGATGTAGAACAAGTAGCAGAAGCATACATGATCAAGAGGGATCCCACGAAAATCATAGGAAACTAAATTTTGGGAACCGGGGCATCGAAGTCGGAATGCTGCGAAACTCACCGACTCAAAGCGTTTCGCCGCTTGCGGAAGAAGTCTGATGTGGAACAAGTAGCAGAAGCATACATGCTCAAGAGGAATAACCCGAAATTCATAGGCCACTAAATTTTGGCAATCGGGGCATCGAAGTCGGAATGCCGCGAAACTCACCGAGTCAAAGCGTTTTGCCGTTTGCGGAAGAGAGTCTGATGTAGAACAAGTAGCAGAAGCATACATGATCAAGAGGGATCGCCCGAAATTCAAAGGCAAATGAATTACGGCAACCGGGGCATCAAAGTCGAAATGCCGCGAAACTCACCGAGTCAAAGCGTTTCGCCTTTTGCGGAAGAACTCTGATGCAGAACACGTAGCAGAAGCATACATGCTCAAGAGGGATCACCCGAAATTCAAAGGCAACTAAATATTGGCAATCGGGGCATCGAAGTCGGAATGCCGCGAAACTCACCGTGTCAAAGCGTTTCGCCGTTTGCGGATGAAGTCTGATGTAGAACAAGTAACATAAGCATACATGCTCAAGAGGAATAACCCGAAATTCATAGGCAACTAAATTTCGGCAACCGGGGCATCGAAGTCGGAATGCCGCGAAACTCACCGACTCAAAGCGTTTCGCCGCTTGCGGAAGAAGTCTGATGTGGAACAAGTAGCAGAAGCATACATGCTCAAGAGGAATAACCCGAAATTCATAGGCAACTAAATTTCGGCAACCGGGGCATCGAAGTCGGAATGCCGCGAAACTCACCGAGTCAAAGCGTTTTGCCGTTTGCGGAAGAGAGTCTGATGTAGAACAAGTAGCAGAAGCATACATGATCAAGAGGGATCCCACGAAAATCATAGGCAACTAAATTTTGGGAACCGGGGCATCGAAGTCGGAATGCTGCGAAACTCACCGACTCAAAGTGTTTCGCCGCTTGCGGAAGAAGTCTGATGTGGAACAAGTAGCAGAAGCATACATGCTCAAGAGGAATAACCCGAAATTCATAGGCCACTAAATTTTGGCAATCGGGGCATCGAAGTCGGAATGCCGCGAAACTCACCGAGTCAAAGCGTTTCGCCGTTTGCGGAAGAAGTCCGATTTAGAACAAGTAGCGCAAGCATACATGATCAAGAGGGATCGCCTGAAATTCAAAGGCAACTCAATTTCGCAAACCGGGGCATCGAAGTCGGAATGCCGCGAACCTCACCGAGTCAAACCGTTTTGCCGTTTGCGGAAGAAGTCTGATGTAGAACACGTAGCAGAAGAATACATGCTCAAGAGGGATCACCCGAAATTCAAAGGCAACTAAATTTCGGCAACCGGGGCATTGAAGTCGGAATGCCGCGAAACTCACCGAGTCAAAACGTTTTGGCCGTTTGCAGAAGAACTCTGATGTAGAACAAGTAGCAGAAGCATACATGCTCAAGAGGGATCCCCTGAAATTCAAAGGCAACTGAATTTCGGCAACCGGGGCATCGAAGTCGGAATGCCGCGAAACTCACCGAGTCAAAGCGTTTTGCCGTTTGCGGAAGAGTGTGTGTTGTAGAACAAGTAGCAGAAGCATACATGATCAAGAGGGATCGCCCGAAATTCAAAGGCAACTGAATTACGGCAACCGGGGCATCAAAGTGGGAATGCCGGGAAACTCACCGAGCAAAGCGTTTCGCCGTTTACGGATGAAGTCTGATGTAGAACAAGTAGCAGAAGCATACATGCTCAAGAGGGATCACACGAAATTCATAGGCAACTAAATTTCAGCAACCGGGGCATCGAAGTCGGAATGCCGCGAAACTCACCGAGTCAAAGCATTTCGCCGTTTGCGGAAGAAGTCTTATGTAGAACAACTAGCAGAAGCATACATGCTCAAGAGGAATCACCAGAAATTCAACGGCAACTGAATTACTGCAACCGGGGCATCCAAGTCGAAATGCCACAAAACTCACCGAGTCAAAGCGTTTCGCCTTTTGCGGAAGAAGTCTGATGTAGAACAACTAGTAGAAGCATACATGCTCAAGAGGGATCACCCGAAATTCAAAGGCAACTAAATTTCAGCAACCGGGCCAACGAAGTCGTAATGCCGCGAAACTCACTGAGTGAAAGCGTTTCACCGTTTGCGGAAGAAAGTATGATGTAGAACAAGAAGCAGAAGCATTCATGCTAAAGAGGGATCACCCGAAATGCATAGGCAACTAAATTTCGGCAACCGGGGCATTGAAGTCGGAATGCCGCGAAACTCACCGAGTCAAAATGTTTTGGCCGTTTGCCGAAGAACTCAGATGTAGAACAAGTAGCAGAAGCATACATGCTCAAGAGGGATCGCCCGAAATTCAAAGGCAACTGAATTACGGCAACCGGGGCATCAAAGTCGAAATGTCGCGAAACTCACCGAGTCAAAGCGTTTGGCCTTTTGCGGAAGAACTCTGTTGCACAACACGTAGCAGAAGCATACATGCTCAAGAGGGATCACCCGAAATTCAAAGGCAACTAAATTTCGACAACCGGGGCATCGAAGTAGGAGTGCCGGGAAACTCACCGAGTCAAAGCGTTTCGCCGTTTGTGGAAGAAAGTCTTATGTAGATGAAGTAGCAGAAGCATACATGCTCAAGAGGGATCACACGAAATTCATAGGCAACTAAATTTCGGCAACCGGGGCATCGAAGTCGGAATGCCGCGAAACTCACCAAGTCAAAGCGTTTTGCCGTTTGCGGAAGAGTGTCTGATGTAGAACAAGTAGCAGAAGCATACATGATCAAGAGGGATCGCCCGAAATTCAAAGGCAACTGAATTACGGCAACCGGGGCATCAAAGTCAAAATGCCGCGAAACTCACCGAGTCAAAGCGTTTCGCCTTTTGCGGAAGAACTCTGTTGCACAACACGTAGCAGAAGCATACATGCTCAAGAGGGATCACCCGAAATTCAAAGGCAACTAAATTTTGGCAACCGGGGCATCGAAGTCGGAATGCCGCGAAACTCACCGAGTCAAAGCGTTTCGCCGTTTGCGGATCAAGTCTGATGTAGAACAACTAGCAGAAGCATACATGCTCAAGAGGGATCACACGAAAATCATAGGCAACTAAATTTCGGGAACCGGGGCATCGAAGTCGGAATGCCGCGAAACTCACCGACTCAAAGCGTTTCGCCGCTTGCGGAAGAAGTCTGATGTGGAACAAGTAGCAGAAGCATACATGCTCAAGAGGAATAACCCGAAATTCATAGGCAACTAAATTTCGGCAACCGGGGCATCGAAGTCGGAATGCCGCGAAACTCACCGAGTCAAAGCGTTTTGCCGTTTGCGGAAGAGAGTCTGATGTAGAACAAGTAGCAGAAGCATACATGATCAAGAGGGATCGCCCGAAATTCAAAGGCAACTGAATTACGGCAACCGGGGCATCAAAGTCGAAATGCCGCGAAACTCACGGAGTCAAAGCGTTTCGCCTTTTGCGGAAGAACTCTGTTGCACAACACGTAGCAGAAGCATACATGCTCAAGAGGGATCACCCGAAAATCAAAGGCAACTAAATTTTGGCAACCGGGGCATCGAAGTCGGAATGCCGCGAAACTCACCGAGTCAAAGCGTTTCGCCGTTTGCGGATCAAGTCTGATGTAGAACAACTAGCAGAAGCATACATGCTCAAGAGGGATCACACGAAAATCATTGGCAACTAAATTTCGGCAACCGAGGCATCGAAGTCGGAATGCCGCGAAACTCACCGACTCAAAGCGTTTCGCCGCTTGCGGAAGAAGTCTGATGTGGAACAAGTAGCAGAAGCATACATGCTCAAGAGGAATAACCCGAAATTCGTAGGCAACTAAATTTCGGCAACCGGGGCATCGAAGTCGGAATGCCGCGAAACTCACCGAGTCAAAGCGTTTTGCCGTTTGCGGAAGAGAGTCTGATGTAGAACAAGTAGCAGAAGCATACATGATCAAGAGGGATCGCCCGAAATTCAAAGGCAACTGAATTACGGCAACCGGGGCATCAAAGTCGAAATGCCGCGAAACTCAACTAGTCAAAGCGTTTCGCCTTTTGCGGAAGAAGCCTGATGTAGAACAAGTAGCAGAAGCATACATGCTTAAGAGGGATAACCCGAAATTCAAAGGCAACTAAATTTCGGCAACCAGGGCATGGAAGTCGGAATGCCGCGAAACTCACCGAGTCAAAGCGTTTCGCCGTTTGCGGAAGAGTGTCTGATGTAGAACAAGTAGCAGAAGCATACATGATCAAGAGGGATCGCCCGAAATTCAAAGGCAACTGAATTACGGCAACCGGGGCATCGAAGTCGGAATGCCGCGAAACTCACCGAGTCAAAGCGTTTTGCCATTTGCGGAAGAGAGTCTGATGTAGAACAAGTAGCAGAAGCATACATGATCAAGAGGGATCGCCCGAAATTCAAAGGCAACAGAATTACGGCAACCGGGGCATCAAAGTCGAAATGCCGCGAAACTCAACGAGTCAAAGCGTTTCGCCTTTTGCGGAAGAACTCTGATGTAGAACAAGTAGCAGAAGCATACATGCTCAAGAGGGATCACACGAAAATCATAGGCAACTAAATTTCGGCAACCGGGGCATCGAAGTGGGAATGCCGCGAAACTCACCGAGTCAAAGCGTTTTGCCGTTTGCGGAAGAAGTCTGATGTCGAACAAGTAGCAGAAGCATACATGCTCAAGAGGGATAACCCGAAATTCAAAGGCAACTAAATTTTGGCAACCGGGGCATTGAAGTCGGAATGCCGCGAAACTCACCGACTCAAAGCGTTTCGCCGCTTGCGGAAGAAGTCTGATGTGGAACAAGTAGCAGAAGCATACATGCTCAAGAGGTATAACCCGAAATTCATAGGCAACTAAATTTCGGCAACCGGGGCATCGAAGTCGGAATGCCACGAAACTCACCGAGTCAAAGCGTTTTGCCGTTTGCGGAAGAGTGTCTGATGTAGAACAAGTAGCAGAAGCATACATGATCAAGAGGGATCGCCCAAAATTCAAAGGCAATTGAATTACGGCAAACGGGGCATCAAAGTCGAAATGCCGCGAAACTCACCGAGTCAAAGCGTTTCGCCTTTTGCGGAAGTACTCTGATGTAGAACAAGTAGCAGAAGCATACATGCTCAAGAGGGATCACACGAAAATCATAGGCAACTAAATTTCAGCAACCGGGGCATCGAAGTCGGAATGCCGCGAAACTCACCGAGTCAAAGCGTTTTGCCGTTTGCAGAAGAAGCCTGATGTAGAACAAGTAGCAGAAGCATACATGCTCAAGAGGGATAACCCGAAATTCAAAGGCAACTAAATTTCGGCAACCGGGGCATTGAAGTCGGAATGCCGCGAAACTCACCGAGTCAAAACGTTTTGGCCGTTTGCGGAAGAACTCTGATGTAGAACAAGTAGCAGAAGCATACATGCTCAAGAGGGATCACCTGAAATTCAAAGGCAACTGAATTTCGGCAACCGGGGCATCGAAGTCGGAATGCCGCGAAACTCACCGAGTCAAAGCGTTTCACCGTTTGCGGAAGAAGTCTGATGTAGAACAAGTAGCGCAAGCATACATGCTCAAGAGGGATCACACGAAATTCATAGGCAACTCAATTTCGCAAACCGGGGCATCGAAGTCGGAATGCCGCGAACCTCACCGAGTCAAAGCGTTTCGCCGTTTGCGGAAGCAGTCTGATGTAGAACTCGTAGCAGAAGAATACATGCTCAAGAGGGATCACCCGAAATTCAAAGGCAACTAAATTTTAGCAACCGGGCCAACGAAGTCGTAATGCCGCGAAACTCACCGAGTCAAAGCGTTTCGCTGTTTGCGGAAGAAAGTATGATGTAGAACAAGAAGCAGAAGCATTCATGCTCAAGAGGGATCACCCGAAATGCATAGCAACTGAATTTCGGCAACCGGGGCATCGAAGGCGGAATGCCGCGAAACTCACCGAGTCAAAGCGTTTCGCCGTTTGCGGAAGAAGTCTGATGTAGAACACGTAGCAGAAGAATACATGCTCAAGAGGGATCACCCGAAATTCAAAGGCAACTAAATTTCGGCAACCGGGGCATCGAAGTCGGAATGCCGCGAAACTCACCGAGTCAAAGCATTTTGCCGTTTGTGGAAGAGTGTCTGATGTAGAACAAGTAGCAGAAGCATACATGATCAAGAGGGATCGCCCGAAATTCAAAGGCAACTGAATTACGGCAACCGGGGCATCAAAGTCGAAATGCCGCGAAACTCACCGAGTCAAAGCGTTTTGCCGTTTGCGGAAGAAGACTGATGTGGAACAAGTAGCAGAAGCATACATGCTCAAGAGGAATAACCCGAAATTCATAGGCAACTAAATTTCGGCAACCGGGGCATCGAAGTTGGAATGCCGCGAAACTCACCGAGTCAAAGCGTTTTGCCGTTTGCGGAACAGAGTCTGATGTAGAACAAGTAGCAGAAGCATACATGATCAAGAGGGATCGCCCGAAATTCAAAGGCAACTGAATTACGGCAACCGGGGCATCAAAGTGGAAATGCCGCGAAACTCACCGAGTCAAAGCGTTTCGCCATTTGCGGAAGAACTCTGATGTAGAACACGTAGCAGAAGCATACATGCTCAAGAGGGATCACCCGAAATTCAAAGGCAACTAAATTTCGGCAACCGGGGCATCGAAGTTGGAATGCCGCGAAACTCACCGAGTCAAAGCGTTTTGCCGTTTGCGGAAGCAGTCTGATGTAGAACAAGTAGCAGAAGCATACATGCTCAAGAGGAATAACCCGAAATTCATAGGCAACAAAATTTCGGCAACCGGGGCATCGAAGTCGGAATGCCGCGAAACTCACCGAGTCAAAGCGTTTTGCCGTTTGCGGAAGAGAGTCTGCTGTAGAACAAGTAGCAGAAGCATACATGATCAAGAGGGATCGCCCGAAATTCAAAGGCAACTGAATTACGGCAACCGGGGCATCAAAGTGGAAATGCCGCGAAACTCACCGAGTCAAAGCGTTTCGCCATTTGCGGAAGAACTCTGATGTAGAACAAGTAGCAGAAGCATACATGCTTAAGAGGGATCACCCGAAATTCTAAGGCAACTGAATTTCGACAACCGGGGCATCGAAGTCGGAATGCCAGGAAACTCACCGAGTCAAAGCGTTTCGCCGTTTGCGGAAGAAGACTGATGTGGAACAAGTAGCAGAAGAATACATGCTCAAGAGGAATAACCCGAAATTCATAGGCAACTAAATTTCGGCAACCGGGGCATCGCAGTGGGAATGCCGCGAAACTCACCGAGTCAAAGCGTTTTGCCGTTTGCGGAAGAGAGTCTGATGTAGAACAAGTAGCAGAAGCATACATGATCAAGAGGGATCGCCCGAAATTCAAAGGCAACTGAATTACGACAACCGGGGCATCAAAGTCGAAATGCCGCGAAACTCACCGAGTCAAAGCGTTTCGCCTTTTGCGGAAGAACTCTGATGTAGAACACGTAGCAGAAGCATACATGCTCAAGAGGGATCACCCGAAATTCAAAGGCAACTAAATTTCGGCAACCGGGGCATCGAAGTTGGAATGCCGCGAAACTCACCGAGTCAAAGCGTTTTGCCGTTTGCGGAAGAGAGTCTGATGTAGAACAAGTAGCAGAAGCATACATGATCAAGAGGGATCGCCCGAAATTCAAAGGCAACTAAATTTCGGCAACCGGGCATCGAAGTAGAAATGCCGTGAAACTCACCGAGTCATAGTGTTTCGCCATTTGCGGAAGAAGTCTGATGTAGAACAAGTAGCAGAAGCATACATGCTTAAGAGGGATCACCCGAAATTCTAAGGCAACTGAATTTCGACAACCGGGGCATCGAAGTCGGAATGCCAGGAAACTCACCGAGTCAAAGCGTTTCGCCGTTTGCGGAAGAAGACTGATGTGGAACAAGTAGCAGAAGAATACATGCTCAAGAGGAATAACCCGAAATTCATAGGCAACTAAATTTCGGCAACCGGGGCATCGCAGTGGGAATGCCGCGAAACTCACCGAGTCAAAGCGTTTTGCCGTTTGCGGAAGAGAGTCTGATGTAGAACAAGTAGCAGAAGCATACATGATCAAGAGGGATCGCCCGAAATTCAAAGGCAACTGAATTACGACAACCGGGGCATCAAAGTCGAAATGCCGCGAAACTCACCGAGTCAAAGCGTTTCGCCTTTTGCGGAAGAACTCTGATGTAGAACACGTAGCAGAAGCATACATGCTCAAGAGGGATCACCCGAAATTCAAAGGCAACTAAATTTCGGCAACCGGGGCATCGAAGTTGGAATGCCGCGAAACTCACCGAGTCAAAGCGTTTTGCCGTTTGCGGAAGAGAGTCTGATGTAGAACAAGTAGCAGAAGCATACATGATCAAGAGGGATCGCCCGAAATTCAAAGGCAACTGAATTACGACAACCGGGGCATCAAAGTCGGAATGCCAGGAAACTCACCGAGTCAAAGCGTTTCGCCGTTTGCGGAAGAAGACTGATGTGGAACAAGTAGCAGAAGAATACATGCTCAAGAGGAATAACCCGAAATTCATAGGCAACTAAATTTCGGCAACCGGGGCATCGCAGTGGGAATGCCGCGAAACTCACCGAGTCAAAGCGTTTTGCCGTTTGCGGAAGAGAGTCTGATGTAGAACAAGTAGCAGAAGCATACATGATCAAAAGGGATCGCCCGAAATTCAAAGGCAACTGAATTACGACAACCGGGGCATCAAAGTCGAAATGCCGCGAAACTCACCGAGTCAAAGCGTTTCGCCTTTTGCGGAAGAACTCTGATGTAGAACACGTAGCAGAAGCATACATGCTCAAGAGGGATCACCCGAAATTCAAAGGCAACTAAATTTCGGCAACCGGGGCATCGAAGTTGGAATGCCGCGAAACTCACCGAGTCAAAGCGTTTTGCCGTTTGCGGAAGAGAGTCTGATGTAGAACAAGTAGCAGAAGCATACATGATCAAGAGGGATCGCCCGAAATTCAAAGGCAACTAAATTTCGGCAACCGGGCATCGAAGTAGAAATGCCGTGAAACTCACCGAGTCATAGTGTTTCGCCATTTGCGGAAGAAGTCTGATGTAGAACAAGTAGCAGAAGCATACATGCTTAAGAGGGATCACCCGAAATTCTAAGGCAACTGAATTTCGACAACCGGGGCATCGAAGTCGGAATGCCAGGAAACTCACAGAGTCAAAGCGTTTCGCCGTTTGCGGAAGAAGACTGATGTGGAACAAGTAGCAGAAGAATACATGCTCAAGAGGAATAACCCGAAATTCATAGGCAACTAAATTTCGGCAACCGGGGCATCGCAGTGGGAATGCCGCGAAACTCACCGAGTCAAAGCGTTTTGCCGTTTGCGGAAGAGAGTCTGATGTAGAACAAGTAGCAGAAGCATACATGATCAAAAGGGATCGCCCGAAATTCAAAGGCAACTGAATTACGACAACCGGGGCATCAAAGTCGAAATGCCGCGAAACTCACCGAGTCAAAGCGTTTCGCCTTTTGCGGAAGAACTCTGATGTAGAACACGTAGCAGAAGCATACATGCTCAAGAGGGATCACCCGAAATTCAAAGGCAACTAAATTTCGGCAACCGGGGCATCGAAGTTGGAATGCCGCGAAACTCACCGAGTCAAAGCGTTTTGCCGTTTGCGGAAGAGAGACTAATGTAGAACAAGTAGCAGAAGCATACATGATCAAGAGGGATCGCCCGAAATTCAAAGCCAACTGAATTACGGCAACCGGGGCATCAAAGTGGAAATGCCGCGAAACTCACCGAGTCAAAGCGTTTCGCCATTTGCGGAAGAACTCTGATGTAGAACACGTAGCAGAAGCATACATGCTCAAGAGGGATCACCCGAAATTCAAAGGCAACTAAATTTCGGCAACCGGGGCATCGAAGTTGGAATGCCGCGAAACTCACCGAGTCAAAGCGTTTTGCCGTTTACGGAAGAGAGTCTGATGTAGAACAAGTAGCAAAACCATACATGATCAAGAGGGATCGCCCAAAATTCAAAGGCGACTGAATTACGGCAACCGGGGCATCCAAGTCGAAATGCCGCGAAACTCAACGGGTCAAAGCGTTTCGCCTTTTGTGGAAGAACTCTGATGTAGAACACGTAGCAGAAGCATACATGCTCAAGAGGGATCACTCGAAATTCAAAGGCAACTAAATTTCGGCAACCGGGGCATCGAAGTTGGAATGCCGCGAAACTCACCGAGTCAAAGCGTTTTGCCGTTTGCGGAAGAGAGTCTCATGTAGAACAAGTAGCAGAAGCATACATGCTCAAGAGGGATCACACGAAATTCATAGGCAACTAAATTTCAGCAACCGGGGCATCGAAGTCGAAATGCCGCGAAACTCACCGAGTCAAAGCGTTTCGCCGTTTGCGGAAGCAGTCTGATGTAGAACAAGTAGCAGAAGCATACATGCTCAAGAGGGATAACCCGAAATTCATAGGCAACTAAATTTCGGCAACCGGGGCATCGAAGTCGGAATGCCGCGAAACTCACCGAGTCAAAGCGTTTTGCCGTTTGCGGAAGAGAGTCTGATGTAGAACAAGTAGCAGAAGCATACATGATCAAAAGGGATCGCCCGAAATTCAAAGGCAACTGAATTACGACAACCGGGGCATCAAAGTCGAAATGCCGCGAAACTCACCGAGTCAAAGCGTTTCGCCTTTTGCGGAAGAACTCTGATGTAGAACACGTAGCAGAAGCATACATGCTCAAGAGGGATCACCCGAAATTCAAAGGCAACTAAATTTCGGCAACCGGGGCATCGAAGTTGGAATGCCGCGAAACTCACCGAGTCAAAGCGTTTTGCCGTTTGCGGAAGAGAGACTAATGTAGAACAAGTAGCAGAAGCATACATGATCAAGAGGGATCGCCCGAAATTCAAAGCCAACTGAATTACGGCAACCGGGGCATCAAAGTGGAAATGCCGCGAAACTCACCGAGTCAAAGCGTTTCGCCATTTGCGGAAGAACTCTGATGTAGAACACGTAGCAGAAGCATACATGCTCAAGAGGGATCACCCGAAATTCAAAGGCAACTAAATTTCGGCAACCGGGGCATCGAAGTTGGAATGCCGCGAAACTCACCGAGTCAAAGCGTTTTGCCGTTTACGGAAGAGAGTCTGATGTAGAACAAGTAGCAAAACCATACATGATCAAGAGGGATCGCCCGAAATTCAAAGGCGACTGAATTACGGCAACCGGGGCATCCAAGTCGAAATGCCGCGAAACTCAACGGGTCAAAGCGTTTCGCCTTTTGTGGAAGAACTCTGATGTAGAACACGTAGCAGAAGCATACATGCTCAAGAGGGATCACCCGAAATTCAAAGGCAACTAAATTTCGGCAACCGGGGAATCGAAGTTGGAATGCCGCGAAACTCACCGAGTCAAAGCGTTTTGCCATTTGCGGAAGAGAGTCTGATGTAGAACAAGTAGCAGAAGCATACATGATCAAGAGGGATCGCCCGAAATTCAAAGGCAACTAAATTTCGGCAACCGGGCATCGAAGTAGAAATGCCGTGAAACTCACCGAGTCATAGTGTTTCGCCATTTGCGGAAGAAGTCTGATGTAGAACAAGTAGCAGAAGCATACATGCTTAAGAGGGATCACCCGAAATTCTAAGGCAACTGAATTTCGACAACCGGGGCATCGAAGTCGGAATGCCAGGAAACTCACCGAGTCAAAGTGTTTCGCCGTTTGCGGAAGAAGACTGATGTGGAACAAGTAGCAGAAGCATACATGCTCAAGAGGAATAACCCGAAATTCATAGGCAACTAAATTTCGGCAACCGGGGCATCGAAGTTGGAATGCCGCGAAACTCACCGAGTCAAAGCGTTTTGCCGTTTGCGGAAGAGAGTCTGATGTAGAACAAGTAGCAGAAGCATACATGATCAAGAGGGATCGCCCGAAATTCAAAGGCAAATGAATTACGGCAACCGGGGCATCAAAGTGGAAATGCCGCGAAACTCACCGAGTCAAAGCGTTTCGCCATTTGCGGAAGAACTCTGATGTAGAACAAGTAGCAAAACCATACATGATCAAGAGGGATCGCCCGAAATTCAAAGGCGACTGAATTACGGCAACCGGGGCATCAAAGTCGAAATGCCGCGAAACTCAACGAGTCAAAGCGTTTCGCCTTTTGTGGAAGAACTCTGATGTAGAACACGTAGCAGAAGCATACATGCTCAAGAGGGATCACCCGAAATTCAAAGGCAACTAAATTTCGGCAACCGGGGCATCGAAGTTGGAATGCCGCGAAACTCACCGAGTCAAAGCGTTTTGCCGTTTGCGGAAGAGAGTCTGATGTAGAACAAGTAGCAGAAGCATACATGATCAAGAGGGATCGTCCGAAATTCAAAGGCAACTAAATTTCGGCAACCGGGCATCGAAGTAGAAATGCCGTGAAACTCACCGAGTCATAGTGTTTCGCCATTTGCGGAAGAAGTCTGATGTAGAACAAGTAGCAGAAGCATACATGCTTAAGAGGGATCACCTGAAATTCTAAGGCAACTGAATTTCGACAACCGGGGCATCGAAGTCGGAATGCCAGGAAACTCACCGAGTCAAAGCGTTTCGCCGTTTGCGGAAGAAGACTGATGTGGAACAAGTAGCAGAAGAATACATGCTCAAGAGGAATAACCCGAAATTCATAGGCAACTAAATTTCGGCAACCGGGGCATCGCAGTGGGAATGCCGCGAAACTCACCGAGTCAAAGCGTTTTGCCGTTTGCGGAAGAGAGTCTGATGTAGAACAAGTAGCAGAAGCATACATGATCAAGAGGGATCGCCCGAAATTCAAAGGCAACTGAATTACGACAACCGGGGCATCAAAGTCGAAATGCCGCGAAACTCACCGAGTCAAAGCGTTTCGCCTTTTGCGGAAGAACTCTGATGTAGAACACGTAGCAGAAGCATACATGCTCAAGAGGGATCACCCGAAATTCAAAGGCAACTAAATTTCGGCAACCGGGGCATCGAAGTTGGAATGCCGCGAAACTCACCGAGTCAAAGCGTTTTGCCGTTTGCGGAAGAGAGTCTCATGTAGAACAAGTAGCAGAAGCATACATGCTCAAGAGGGATCACACGAAATTCATAGGCAACTAAATTTCAGCAACCGGGGCATCGAAGTCGAAATGCCGCGAAACTCACCGAGTCAAAGCGTTTCGCCGTTTGCGGAAGCAGTCTGATGTAGAACAAGTAGCAGAAGCATACATGCTCAAGAGGGATAACCCGAAATTCATAGGCAACTAAATTTCGGCAACCGGGGCATCGAAGTCGGAATGCCACGAAACTCACCGAGTCAAAGCGTTTTGCCGTTTGCGGAAGAGAGTCTGATGTAGAACAAGTAGCAGAAGCATACATGATCAAGAGGGATCGCCCGAAATTCAAAGGCAAATGAATTACGGCAACCGGGGCATGGAAGTCGGAATGTCGCGAAACTCACCGACTCAAAGCGTTTCGCCGCTTGCGGAAGAAGTCTGATGTGGAACAAGTAGCAGAAGCATACATGCTCAAGAGGAATAACCCGAAATTCATAGGCAACTAAATTTCGGCAACCGGGGCATCGAAGTCGGAATGCCGCGAAACTCACCGAGTCAAAGCGTTTTGCTGTTTGCGGAAGAGAGTCTGATGTAGAACAAGTAGCAGAAGCATACATGATCAAGAGGGATCGCCCGAAATTCAAAGGCAACTGAATTACGGCAACCGGGGCATCAAAGTCGAAATGCCGCGAAACTCACCGAGTCAAAGCGTTTCGCCTTTTGCGGAAGAACTCTGATGTAGAACACGTAGCAGAAGCATACATGCTCAAGAGGGATCACCCGAAATTCAAAGGCAACTAAATTTCGGCAACCGGGGCATCGAAGTAGGAATGCCGTGAAAGTCACCGAGTCAAAGCGTTTCGCCTTTTGCGGAAGAAGTTTGATGTAGAACAACTAGCAGAAGCATACATGCTCAAGAGGGATCACCCGAAATTCAAAGGCAACTAGATTTCAGCAACCGGGCCAACGAAGTCGTAATGCCGCGAAACTCACCGAGTCAAAGCGTTTCGCTGTTTGCGGAAGAAAGTATGATGTAGAACAAGAAGCAGAAGCATTCATGCTCAAGAGGGATCACCCGAAATGCATAGGCAACTGAATTTCGGCAACCGGGGCATCGAAGGCGGAATGCCGCGAAACTCACCGAGTCAAAGCGTTTCGCCGTTTGCGGAAGAAGTCTGATGTAGAACACGTAGCAGAAGCATACATGATCAAGAGGGATCGCCCGAAATTCAAAGGCAAATGAATTACGGCAACCGGGGCATGGAAGTCGGAATGTCGCGAAACTCACCGACTCAAAGCGTTTCGCCGCTTGCGGAAGAAGTCTGATGTGGAACAAGTAGCAGAAGCATACATGCTCAAGAGGAATAACCCGAAATTCATAGGCAACTAAATTTCGGCAACCGGGGCATCGAAGTCGGAATGCCGCGAAACTCACCGAGTCAAAGCGTTTTGCCGTTTGCGGAAGAGAGTCTGATGTAGAACAAGTAGCAGAAGCATACATGATCAAGAGGGATCGCCCGAAATTCAAAGGCAACTGAATTACGGCAACCGGGGCATCAAAGTCGAAATGCCGCGAAACTCAACGAGTCAAAGCGTTTCGCCTTTTGCGGAAGAACTCTGATGTAGAACAAGTAGCAGAAGCATACATGCTCAAGAGGGATCACACGAAAATCATAGGCAACTAAATTTCGGCAACCGGGGCATCGAAGTCGGAATGCCGCGAAACTCACCGAGTCAAAGCGTTTTGCCGTTTGCCGAAGAAGCCTGATGTAGAACAAGTAGCAGAAGCATACATGCTCAAGAGGGATAACCCGAAATTCAAAGGCAACTAAATTTCGGCAACCGGGGCATTGAAGTCGGAATGCCGCGAAACTCACCGAGTCAAAACATTTTGGCCGTTTGCAGAAGAACTCTGATGTAGAACAAGTAGCAGAAGCATACATGCTCAAGAGGGATCAGCTGAAATTCAAAGGCAACTGAATTTCGGCAACCGGGGTATCGAAGTCGGAATGCCGCGAAACTCACCGAGTCAAAGCGTTTCGCCGTTTGCGGAAGAAGTCTGATGTAGAACAAGTAGCGCAATCATACATGCTCAAGAGGGATCACACGAAATTCATAGGCAACTCAATTTCGCAAACCGGGGCATCGAAGTCGGAATGCCGCGAACCTCACCGAGTCAAAGCGTTTCGCCGTTTGCGGAAGCAGTCTGATGTAGAACACGTAGCAGAAGAATACATGCTCAAGAGGGATCACCCGAAATTCAAAGGCAACTAAATTTCGGCAACCGGGGCATCGAAGTAGGAATGTCGTGAAAGTCACCGAGTCAAATCGATTCGCCTTTTGCGGAAGAAGTTTGATGTAGAACAACTAGCAGAAGCATACATGCTCAAGAGGGATCACCCGAAATTCAAAGGCAACTAAATTTCAGCAACCGGGCCAACGAAGTCGTAATGCCGCGAAACTCACCGAGTCAAAGCGTTTCGCTGTTTGCGGAAGAAAGTATGATGTAGAACAAGAAGCAGAAGCATTCATGCTCAAGAGGGATCACCCGAAATGCATAGGCAACTGAATTTCGGCAACCGGGGCATCGAAGGCGGAATGCCGCGAAACTCACCGAGTCAAAGCGTTTCGCCGTTTGCGGAAGAAGTCTGATGTAGAACACGTAGCAGAAGAATACATGCTCAAGAGGAATAACCCGAAATTCATAGGCAACTAAATTTCGGCAACCGGGGCATCGCAGTGGGAATGCCGCGAAACTCACCGAGTCAAAGCGTTTTGCCGTTTGCGGAAGAGAGTCTGATGTAGAACAAGTAGCAGAAGCATACATGATCAAGAGGGATCGCCCGAAATTCAAAGGCAACTGAATTACGGCAACCGGGGCATCAAAGTCGAAATGCCGCGAAACTCACCGAGTCAAAGCGTTTCGCCTTTTGCGGAAGAACTCTGATGTAGAACACGTAGCAGAAGCATACATGCTCAAGAGGGATCACCCGAAATTCAAAGGCAACTAAATTTCGGCAACCGGGGCATCGAAGTTGGAATGCCGCGAAACTCACCGAGTCAAAGCGTTTTGCCGTTTGCCGAAGAAGCCTGATGTAGAACAAGTAGCAGAAGCATACATGCTCAAGAGGGATCACCCGAAATTCAAAGGCAACTAAATTTCGGCAACCGGGGCATCGAAGTTGGAATGCCGCGAAACTCACCGAGTCAAAGCGTTTTGCCATTTGCGGAAGAGAGTCTGATGTAGAACAAGTAGCAGAAGCATACATGCTCAAGAGGGATCACACGAAATTCATAGGCAACTAAATTTCAGCAACCGGGGCATCGAAGTCGGAATGCCGCGAAACTCACCGAGTCAAAGCGTTTCGCCGTTTGCGGAAGCAGTCTGATGTAGAACAAGTAGCAGAAGCATACATGCTCAAGAGGAATAACCCGAAATTCATAGGCAACAAAATTTCGGCAACCGGGGCATCGAAGTCGGAATGCCGCGAAACTCACCGAGTCAAAGCGTTTTGCCGTTTGCGGAAGAGAGTCTGCTGTAGAACAAGTAGCAGAAGCATACATGATCAAGAGGGATCGCCCGAAATTCAAAGGCAACTAAGTTACGGCAACCGGGGCATCAAAGTTGAAATGCCGCGAAACTTAACGAGTCAAAGCGTTTCGCCTTTTGCGGAAGAACTCTGATGTAGAACAAGTAGCAGAAGCATACATGCTCAAGAGGGATCACACGAAAATCATAGGCAACTAAATTTCGGCAACCGGGGCATCGAAGTCGGAATGCCGCGAAACTCACCGAGTCAAAGCGTTTTGCCGTTTGCAGAAGAAGCCTGATGTAGAACAAGTAGCAGAAGCATACATGCTCAAGAGGGATAACCCGAAATTCAAAGGCAACTAAATTTCGGCAACCGGGGCATTGAAGTCGGAATGCCGCGAAACTCACCGAGTCAAAACGTTTTGGTCGTTTGCAGAAGAACTCTGATGTAGAACAAGTAGCAGAAGCATACATGCTCAAGAGGGATCCCCTGAAATTCAAAGGCAACTGAATTTCGGCAACCGGGGCATCGAAGTCGGAATGCCGCAAAACTCACCGAGTCAAAGCGTTTCGCCGTTTGCGGAAGAAGTCTGATGTAGAACAAGTAGCGCAAGCATACATGCTCAAGAGGGATCACACGAAATTCATAGGCAACTCAATTTCGCAAACCGGGGCATCGAAGTTGGAATGCCGCGAAACTCACCGAGTCAAAGAGTTTTGCCGTTTGCGGAAGAGAGTCTGATGTAGAACAAGTAGCAGAAGCATACATGATCAAGAGGGATCGCCCGAAATTCAAAGGCGACTGAATTACGGCAACCGGGGCATCAATGTCGAAATGCCGCGAAACTCAACGAGTCAAAGCGTTTCGCCTTTTGTGGAAGAACTCTGATGTAGAACACGTAGCAGAAGCATACATGATCAAGAGGGATCGCCCGAAATTCAAAGCTAACTAAATTTCGGCTACCGGGCATCGAAGTAGGAATGCCGTGAAACTCACCGAGTCAAAGTGTTTCGCCATTTGCGGAAGAAGTCTGATGTAGAACAAGTAGCAGAAGCATACATGCTTAAGAGGGATCACCCGAAAGTCTAAGGCAACTGAATTTCGACAACCGGGGCATCGAAGTCGGAATGCCGGGAAACTCACCGAGTCAAAGCGTTTCGCCGTTTGCGGAAGAAGACTGATGTGGAACAAGTAGCAGAAGAATACATGCTCAAGAGGAATAACCCGAAATTCATAGGCAACTAAATTTCGGCAACCGGGGCATCGCAGTGGGAATGCCGCGAAACTCACCGAGTCAAAGCATTTTGCCGTTTGCGGAAGAGAGTCTGATGTAGAACAAGTAGCAGAAGCATACATGATCAAGAGGGATCGCCCGAAATTCAAAGGCAACTGAATTACGGCAACCGGGGCATCAAAGTCGAAATGCCGCGAAACTCACCGAGTCAAAGCGTTTCGCCTTTTACGGAAGAACTCTGATGTAGAACACGTAGCAGAAGCATACATGCTCAAGAGGGATCACCCGAAATTCAAAGGCAACTAAATTTCGGCAACCGGGGCATCGAAGTTGGAATGCCGCGAAACTCACCGAGTCAAAGCGTTTTGCCGTTTGCGGAAGAGAGTCTGATGTAGAACAAGTAGCAGAAGCATACATGATCAAGAGGGATCACCCGAAATGCATAGGCAACTGAATTTCGGCAACCGGGGCATCGAAGTTGGAATGCCGCGAAACTCACCGAGTCAAAGCGTTTTGCCGTTTGCGGAAGAGAGTCTGATGTAGAACAAGTAGCAGAAGCATACATGATCAAGAGGGATCGCCCGAAATTCAAAGGCAACTAAATTTCGGCTACCGGGCATCGAAGTAGAAATGCCGTGAAACTCACTGAGTCATAGGGTTTCGCCATTTGCGGAAGAAGTCTGATGTAGAACAAGTAGCAGAAGCATACATGCTTAAGAGGGATCCCCCGAAATTCTAAGGCAACTGAATTTCGACAACCGGGGCATCGAAGTCGGAATGCCGGGAAACTCACCGAGTCAAAGCGTTTCGTCGTTTGCGGAAGAAGACTGATGTGGAACAAGTAGCAGAAGAATACATGCTCAAGAGGAATAACCCGAAATTCATAGGCAACTAAATTTCGGCAACCGGGGCATCGCAGTGGGAATGCCGCGAAACTCACCGAGTCAAAGCGTTTTGCCGTTTGCGGAAGAGAGTCTGATGTAGAATAAGTAGCAGAAGCATACATGATCAAGAGGGATCGCCCGAAATTCAAAGGCAACTGAATTACGGCAACCGGGGCATCAAAGTCGAAATGCCGCGAAACTCACCGAGTCAAAGCGTTTTGCCTTTTGCGGAAGAACTCTGATGTAGAACACGTAGCAGAAGCATACATGCTCAAGAGGGATCACCCAAAATTCAAAGGCAACTAAATTTCGGCAACCGGGGCATCGAAGTTGGAATGCCGCGAAACTCACCGAGTCAAAGCGTTTTGCCGTTTGCGGAAGAGAGTCTGATGTAGAACAAGTAGCAGAAGCATACATGCTCAAGAGGGATCACACGAAATTCATAGGCAACTAAATTTCAGCAACCGGGGCATCGAAGTCGGAATGCCGCGAAACTCACCGAGTCAAAGCGTTTCGCTGTTTGCGGAAGCAGTCTGATGTAGAACAAGTAGCAGAAGCATACATGCTCAAGAGGGATCACACGAAATTCATAGGCAACTAAATTTCGGCAACCGGGGCATCGAAGTCGGAATGCCGCGAAACTCACCGAGTCAAAGCGTTTTGCCGTTTGCGGAAGAAGTCTGATGTAGAACAAGTAGCAGAAGCATAGATGATCAAGAGGGATCGCCCGAAATTCAAAGGCAAATGAATTACGGCAACCGGGGCATTGAAGTCGGAATGCCGCGAAACTCACCGACTCAAAGCGTTTCGCCCCTTGCGGAAGAAGTCTGATGTGGAACAAGTAGCAGAAGCATACATGCTCAAGAGGAATAACCCGAAATTCATAGGCAAATAAATTTCGGCAACCGGGGCATCGAAGTCGGAATGCCGCGAAACTCACCGAGTCAAAGTGTTTTGCCGTTTGCGGAAGAGAGTCTGATGTAGAACAAGTAGCAGAAGCATACATGATCAAGAGGGATCGCCCGAAATTCAAAGGCAATTGAATTACGGCAACCGGGGCATCAAAGTCGAAATGCCGCGAAACTCAACGAGTCAAAGCGTTTCGCCTTTTGCGGAAGAACTCTGATGTAAAACAAGTAGCAGAAGCATACATGCTCAAGAGGGATCACACGAAAATCATAGGCAACTAAATTTCGGCAACCGGGGCATCGAAGTCGGAATGCCGCGAAACTCACCGAGTCAAAGCGTTTTGCCGTTTGCGGAAGAAGTCTGATGTAGAACAAGTAGCAGAAGCATACATGCTCAAGAGGGATAACCCGAAATTCAAAGGCAACTAAATTTCGGCAACCGGGGCATTGAAGTCGGAATGCCGTGAAACTCACCGATTCAAAGCGTTTCGCCGCTTGCGGAAGAAGTCTGATGTGGAACAAGTAGCAGAAGCATACATGCTCAAGAGGTATAACCCGAAATTCATAGGCAACTCAATTTCGGCAACCGGGGCATCGAAGTCGGAATGCCGCGAAACTCACCGAGTCAAAGCGTTTTGCCGTTTGCGGAAGAGTGTCTGATGTAGAACAAGTAGCAGAAGCATACATGATCAAGAGGGATCGCCCGAAATTCAAAGGCAACTGAATTACGGCAACCGGGGCATCAAAGTCGAAATGCCGCGAAACTCACCGAGTCAAAGCGTTTCGCCTTTTGCGGAAGAACTCTGATGTAGAACAAGTAGCAGAAGCATACATGCTCAAGAGGGATCACACGAAAATCATAGGCAACTAAATTTCGGCAACCGGGGCATCGAAGTCGGAATGCCGCGAAACTCACCGAGTCAAAGCGTTTTGCCGTTTGCAGAAGAAGCCTGATGTAGAATAAGTAGCAGGAGCATACATGCTCAAGAGGGATAACCCGAAATTCAAAGGCAACTGAATTTCGGCAACCGGGGCATTGAAGTCGGAATGCCGCGAAACTCACCGAGTCAAAACGTTTTGGCCGTTTGCAGAAGAACTCTGATGTAGAACAAGTAGCAGAAGCATACATGCTCAAGAGGGATCACCTGAAATTCAAAGGCAACTGAATTTCGGCAACCGGGGCATCGAAGTCGGAATGCCGCGAAACTCACCGAGTCAAAGCGTTTCGCCGTTTGCGGAAGAAGTCTGATGTAGAACAAGTAGCGCAAGCATACATGCTCAAGAGGGATCACACGAAATTCATAGGCAACTCAATTTCGCAAACCGGGGCATCGAAGTCGGAATGCCGCGAACCTCACCGAGTCAAAGCGTTTCGCCGTTTGCGGAAGCAGTCTGATGTAGAACACGTAGCAGAAGAATACATGCTCAAGAGGGATCACCCGAAATTCAAAGGCAACTAAATTTCGGCAACCGGGGCATCGAAGTAGGAATGCCGTGAAACTCACCGAGTCAAAGCGTTTCGCCTTTTGCGGAAGAAGTCTGATGTAGAACAACTAGCAGAAGCATACATGCTCAAGAGGGATCACCCGAAATTCAAAGGCAACTAAATTTCAGCAACCGGGCCAACGAAGTCGTAATGCCGCGAAACTCACCGAGTCAAAGCGTTTCGCTGTTTGCGGAAGAAAGTATGATGTAGAACAAGAAGCAGAAGCATTCATGCTCAAGAGGGATCACCCGAAATGCATAGGCAACTGAATTTCGGCAACCGGGGCATCGAAGGCGGAATGCCGTGAAACTCACCGAGTCAAAGCGTTTCGCCGTTTGCGGAAGAAGTCTGATGTAGAACACGTAGCAGAAGAATACATGCTCAAGAGGGATCACCCGAAATTCAAAGGCAACTAAATTTCGGCAACCGGGGCATCGAAGTCGGAATGCCGCGAAACTCACCGAGTCAAAGCGTTTTGCCGTTTGCGGAAGAAGTCTGATGTAGAACAAGTAGCAGAAGCATACATGCTCAAGAGGGATAACCCGAAATTCAAAGGCAACTAAATTTCGGCAACCGGGGCATTGAAGTCGGAATGCCGTGAAACTCACCGACTCAAAGCGTTTCGCCGCTTGCGGAAGAAGTCTGATGTGGAACAAGTAGCAGAAGCATACATGCTCAAGAGGTATAACCCGAAATTCATAGGCAACTAAATTTCGGCAACCGGGGCATCGAAGTCGGAATGCCACGAAACTCACCGAGTCAAAGCGTTTTGCCGTTTGCGGAAGAGTGTCTGATGTTGAACAAGTAGCAGAAGCATACATGATCAAGAGGGATCGCCCGAAATTCAAAGGCAACTGAATTACGGCAACCGGGGCATCAAAGTCGAAATGCCGCGAAACTCACCGAGTCAAAGCGTTTCGCCTTTTGCGGAAGAACTCTGATGTAGAACAAGTAGCAGAAGCATACATGCTCAAGAGGGATCACACGAAAATCATAGGCAACTAAATTTCGGCAACCGGGGCATCGAAGTCGGAATACCGCGAAACTCACCGAGTCAAAGCGTTTTGCCGTTTGCAGAAGAAGCCTGATGTAGAACAAGTAGCAGGAGCATACATGCTCAAGAGGGATAACCCGAAATTCAAAGGCAACTAAATTTCGGCAACCGGGGCATTGAAGTCGGAATGCCGCGAAACTCACCGAGTCAAAACGTTTTGGCCGTTTGCAGAAGAACTCTGATGTAGAACAAGTAGCAGAAGCATACATGCTCAAGAGGGATCACACGAAATTCATAGGCAACTAAATTTCAGCAACCGGGGCATCGAAGTCGGAATGCCGCGAAACTCACCGAGTCAAAGCGTTTCGCTGTTTGCGGAAGCAGTCTGATGTAGAACAAGTAGCAGAAGCATACATGCTCAAGAGGGATCACACGAAATTCATAGGCAACTAAATTTCGGCAACCGGGGCATCGAAGTCGGAATGCCGCGAAACTCACCGAGTCAAAGCGTTTTGCCGTTTGCGGAAGAAGTCTGATGTAGAACAAGTAGCAGAAGCATAGATGATCAAGAGGGATCGCCCGAAATTCAAAGGCAAATGAATTACGGCAACCGGGGCATTGAAGTCGGAATGCCGCGAAACTCACCGACTCAAAGCGTTTCGCCCCTTGCGGAAGAAGTCTGATGTGGAACAAGTAGCAGAAGCATACATGCTCAAGAGGAATAACCCGAAATTCATAGGCAAATAAATTTCGGCAACCGGGGCATCGAAGTCGGAATGCCGCGAAACTCACCGAGTCAAAGTGTTTTGCCGTTTGCGGAAGAGAGTCTGATGTAGAACAAGTAGCAGAAGCATACATGATCAAGAGGGATCGCCCGAAATTCAAAGGCAATTGAATTACGGCAACCGGGGCATCAAAGTCGAAATGCCGCGAAACTCAACGAGTCAAAGCGTTTCGCCTTTTGCGGAAGAACTCTGATGTAAAACAAGTAGCAGAAGCATACATGCTCAAGAGGGATCACACGAAAATCATAGGCAACTAAATTTCGGCAACCGGGGCATCGAAGTCGGAATGCCGCGAAACTCACCGAGTCAAAGCGTTTTGCCGTTTGCGGAAGAAGTCTGATGTAGAACAAGTAGCAGAAGCATACATGCTCAAGAGGGATAACCCGAAATTCAAAGGCAACTAAATTTCGGCAACCGGGGCATTGAAGTCGGAATGCCGTGAAACTCACCGATTCAAAGCGTTTCGCCGCTTGCGGAAGAAGTCTGATGTGGAACAAGTAGCAGAAGCATACATGCTCAAGAGGTATAACCCGAAATTCATAGGCAACTCAATTTCGGCAACCGGGGCATCGAAGTCGGAATGCCGCGAAACTCACCGAGTCAAAGCGTTTTGCCGTTTGCGGAAGAGTGTCTGATGTAGAACAAGTAGCAGAAGCATACATGATCAAGAGGGATCGCCCGAAATTCAAAGGCAACTGAATTACGGCAACCGGGGCATCAAAGTCGAAATGCCGCGAAACTCACCGAGTCAAAGCGTTTCGCCTTTTGCGGAAGAACTCTGATGTAGAACAAGTAGCAGAAGCATACATGCTCAAGAGGGATCACACGAAAATCATAGGCAACTAAATTTCGGCAACCGGGGCATCGAAGTCGGAATGCCGCGAAACTCACCGAGTCAAAGCGTTTTGCCGTTTGCAGAAGAAGCCTGATGTAGAATAAGTAGCAGGAGCATACATGCTCAAGAGGGATAACCCGAAATTCAAAGGCAACTGAATTTCGGCAACCGGGGCATTGAAGTCGGAATGCCGCGAAACTCACCGAGTCAAAACGTTTTGGCCGTTTGCAGAAGAACTCTGATGTAGAACAAGTAGCAGAAGCATACATGCTCAAGAGGGATCACCTGAAATTCAAAGGCAACTGAATTTCGGCAACCGGGGCATCGAAGTCGGAATGCCGCGAAGCTCACCGAGTCAAAGCGTTTCGCCGTTTGCGGAAGAAGTCTGATGTAGAACAAGTAGCGCAAGCATACATGCTCAAGAGGGATCACACGAAATTCATAGGCAACTCAATTTCGCAAACCGGGGCATCGAAGTCGGAATGCCGCGAACCTCACCGAGTCAAAGCGTTTCGCCGTTTGCGGAAGCAGTCTGATGTAGAACACGTAGCAGAAGAATACATGCTCAAGAGGGATCACCCGAAATTCAAAGGCAACTAAATTTCGGCAACCGGGGCATCGAAGTAGGAATGCCGTGAAACTCACCGAGTCAAAGCGTTTCGCCTTTTGCGGAAGAAGTCTGATGTAGAACAACTAGCAGAAGCATACATGCTCAAGAGGGATCACCCGAAATTCAAAGGCAACTAAATTTCAGCAACCGGGCCAACGAAGTCGTAATGCCGCGAAACTCACCGAGTCAAAGCGTTTCGCTGTTTGCGGAAGAAAGTATGATGTAGAACAAGAAGCAGAAGCATTCATGCTCAAGAGGGATCACCCGAAATGCATAGGCAACTGAATTTCGGCAACCGGGGCATCGAAGGCGGAATGCCGTGAAACTCACCGAGTCAAAGCGTTTCGCCGTTTGCGGAAGAAGTCTGATGTAGAACACGTAGCAGAAGAATACATGCTCAAGAGGGATCACCCGAAATTCAAAGGCAACTAAATTTCGGCAACCGGGGCATCGAAGTCGGAATGCCGCGAAACTCACCGAGTCAAAGCGTTTTGCCGTTTGCGGAAGAAGTCTGATGTAGAACAAGTAGCAGAAGCATACATGCTCAAGAGGGATAACCCGAAATTCAAAGGCAACTAAATTTCGGCAACCGGGGCATTGAAGTCGGAATGCCGTGAAACTCACCGACTCAAAGCGTTTCGCCGCTTGCGGAAGAAGTCTGATGTGGAACAAGTAGCAGAAGCATACATGCTCAAGAGGTATAACCCGAAATTCATAGGCAACTAAATTTCGGCAACCGGGGCATCGAAGTCGGAATGCCACGAAACTCACCGAGTCAAAGCGTTTTGCCGTTTGCGGAAGAGTGTCTGATGTTGAACAAGTAGCAGAAGCATACATGATCAAGAGGGATCGCCCGAAATTCAAAGGCAACTGAATTACGGCAACCGGGGCATCAAAGTCGAAATGCCGCGAAACTCACCGAGTCAAAGCGTTTCGCCTTTTGCGGAAGAACTCTGATGTAGAACAAGTAGCAGAAGCATACATGCTCAAGAGGGATCACACGAAAATCATAGGCAACTAAATTTCGGCAACCGGGGCATCGAAGTCGGAATGCCGCGAAACTCACCGAGTCAAAGCGTTTTGCCGTTTGCAGAAGAAGCCTGATGTAGAACAAGTAGCAGGAGCATACATGCTCAAGAGGGATAACCCGAAATTCAAAGGCAACTAAATTTCGGCAACCGGGGCATTGAAGTCGGAATGCCGCGAAACTCACCGAGTCAAAACGTTTTGGCCGTTTGCAGAAGAACTCTGATGTAGAACAAGTAGCAGAAGCATACATGCTCAAGAGGGATCACCTGAAATTCAAAGGCAACTGAATTTCGGCAACCGGGGCATCGAAGTCGGAATGCCGCGAAACTCACCGAGTCAAAGCGTTTCGCCGTTTGCGGAAGAAGTCTGATGTAGAACAAGTAGCGCAAGCATACATGCTCAAGAGGGATCACACGAAATTCATAGGCAACTCAATTTCGCAAACCGGGGCATCGAAGTCGGAATGCCGCGAACCTCACCGAGTCAAAGCGTTTCGCCGTTTGCGGAAGCAGTCTGATGTAGAACACGTAGCAGAAGAATACATGCTCAAGAGGGATCACCCGAAATTCAAAGGCAACTAAATTTCGGCAACCGGGGCATCGAAGTAGGAATGCCGTGAAACTCACCGAGTCAAAGCGTTTCGCCTTTTGCGGAAGAAGTCTGATGTAGAACAACTAGCAGAAGCATACATGTTCAAGAGGGATCACCCGAAATTCAAAGGCAACTAAATTTCAGCAATCGGGCCAACGAAGTCGGAATGCCGCGAAACTCACCGAGTCAAAGCGTTTCGCCGTTTGCGGAAGAAAGTATGATGTAGAACAAGAAGCAGAAGCATTCATGCTCAAGAGGGATCACCCGAAATGCATAGGCAACTGAATTTCGGCAACCGGGGCATCGAAGGCGGAATGCCGCGAAACTCACCGAGTCAAAGCGTTTCGCCGTTTGCGGAAGAAGTCTGATGTAGAACACGTAGCAGAAGAATACATGCTCAAGAGGGATCACCCGAAATTCAAAGGCAACTAAATTTCGGCAACCGGGGCATCGAAGTCGGAATGCCGCGAAACTCACCGAGTCAAAGCGTTTTGCCGTTTGCGGAAGAAGTCTGATGTAGAACAAGTAGCAGAAGCATACATGCTCAAGAGGGATAACCCGAAATTCAAAGGCAACTAAATTTCGGCAACCGGGGCATTGAAGTCGGAATGCCGTGAAACTCACCGACTCAAAGCGTTTCGCCGCTTGCGGAAGAAGTCTGATGTGGAACAAGTAGCAGAAGCATACATGCTCAAGAGGTATAACCCGAAATTCATAGGCAACTAAATTTCGGCAACCGGGGCATCGAAGTCGGAATGCCACGAAACTCACCGAGTCAAAGCGTTTTGCCGTTTGCGGAAGAGTGTCTGATGTTGAACAAGTAGCAGAAGCATACATGATCAAGAGGGATCGCCCGAAATTCAAAGGCAACTGAATTACGGTAACCGGGGCATCAAAGTCGAAATGCCGCGAAACTCACCGAGTCAAAGCGTTTCGCCTTTTGCGGAAGAACTCTGATGTAGAACAAGTAGCAGAAGCATACATGCTCAAGAGGGATCACACGAAAATCATAGGCAACTAAATTTCGGCAACCGGGGCATCGAAGTCGGAATGCCGCGAAACTCACCGAGTCAAAGCGTTTTGCCGTTTGTAGAAGAAGCCTGATGTAGAACAAGTAGCAGGAGCATACATGCTCAAGAGGGATAACCCGAAATTCAAAGGCAACTAAATTTCGGCAACCGGGGCATTGAAGTCGGAATGCCGCGAAACTCACCGAGTCAAAACGTTTTGGCCGTTTGCAGAAGAACTCTGATGTAGAACAAGTAGCAGAAGCATACATGCTCAAGAGGGATCACCTGAAATTCAAAGGCAACTGAATTTCGGCAACCGGGGCATCGAAGTCGGAATGCCGCGAAACTCACCGAGTCAAAGCGTTTCGCCGTTTGCGGAAGAAGTCTGATGTAGAACAAGTAGCGCAAGCATACATGCTCAAGAGGGATCACACGAAATTCATAGGCAACTCAATTTCTTAAACCGGGGCATCGAAGTCGGAATGCCGCGAACCTCACCGAGTCAAAGCGTTTCGCCGTTTGCGGAAGCAGTCTGATGTAGAACACGTAGCAGAAGAATACATGCTCAAGAGGGATCACCCGAAATTCAAAGGCAACTAAATTTCGGCAACCGGGGCATCGAAGTAGGAATGCCGTGAAACTCACCGAGTCAAAGCGTTTCGCCTTTTGCGGAAGGAGTCTGATGTAGAACAACTAGCAGAAGCATACATGCTCAAGAGGGATCACCCGAAATTCAAAGGCAACTAAATTTCAGCAACCGGGCCAACGAAGTCGTAATGCCGCGAAACTCACCGAGTCAAAACGTTTCGCTGTTTGCGGAAGAAAGTATGATGTAGAACATGAAGCAGAAGCATTCATGCTCAAGAGGGATCACCCGAAATGCATAGGCAACTGAATTTCGGCAACCGGGGCATCGAATGCGGAATGCCGCGAAACTCACCGAGTCAAAGCGTTTCGCCGTTTGCGGAAGAAGTCTGATGTAGAACACGTAGCAGAAGAATACATGCTCAAGAGGGATCACCCGAAATTCAAAGGCAACTAAATTTTGGCAACCGGGGCATCGAAGTCGGAATGCCGCGAAACTCACCGAGTCAAAGCGTTTTGCCGTTTGCGGAAGAAGTCTGATGTAGAACAAGTAGCAGAAGCATACATGCTCAAGAGGGATAACCCGAAATTCAAAGGCAACTAAATTTCGGCAACCGGGGCATTGAAGTCGGAATGCCGTGAAACTCACCGACTCAAAGCGTTTCGCCGCTTGCGGAAGAAGTCTGATGTGGAACAAGTAGCAGAAGCATACATGCTCAAGAGGTATAACCCGAAATTCATAGGCAACTAAATTTCGGCAACCGGGGCATCGAAGTCGGAATGCCGCGAAACTCACCGAGTCAAAGCGTTTTGCCGTTTGCGGAAGAGTGTCTGATGTAGAACAAGTAGCAGAAGCATACATGATCAAGAGGGATCGCCCGAAATTCAAAGGCAACTGAATTACGGCAACCGGGGCATCAAAGTCGAAATGCCGCGAAACTCACCGAGTCAAAGCGTTTCGCCTTTTGCGGAAGAACTCTGATGTAGAACAAGTAGCAGAAGCATACATGCTCAAGAGGGATCACACGAAAATCATAGGCAACTAAATTTCGGCAACCGGGGCATCGAAGTCGGAATGCCGCGAAACTCACCGAGTCAAAGCGTTTTGCCGTTTGCAGAAGAAGCCTGATGTAGAACAAGTAGCAGGAGCATACATGCTCAAGAGGGATAACCCGAAATTCAAAGGCAACTAAATTTCGGCAAACGGGGCATTGATGTCGGAATGCCGCGAAACTCACCGAGTCAAAACATTTTGGCCGTTTGCAGAAGAACTCTGATGTAGAACAAGTAGCAGAAGCATACATGCTCAAGAGGGATCACCCGAAATTCAAAGGCAACTAAATTTCAGCAACCGGGCCAACGAAGTCGTAATGCCGCGAAACTCACCGAGTCAAAGCGTTTTGCCGTTTGCGGAAGAGAGTCTGATGTAGAACACGTAGCAGAAGAATACATGCTCAAGAGGGATCACCCGAAATTCAAAGGCAACTAAATTTCGGCAAACGGGGCATCGAAGTAGGAATGCCGTGAAACTCACCGAGTCAAAGCGTTTCGCCTTTTGCGGAAGAAGTCTGATGTAGAACAACTAGCAGAAGCATACATGCTCAAGAGGGATCACCCGAAATTCAAAGGCAACTAAATTTCAGCAACCGGGCCAACGAAGTCGTAATGCCGCGAAACTCACCGAGTCAAAGCGTTTCGCTGTTTGCGGAAGAAAGTATGATGTAGAACAAGAAGCAGAAGCATTCATGCTCAAGAGGGATCACCCGAAATGCATAGGCAACTGAATTTCGGCAACCGGGGCATCGAAGGCGGAATGCCGCGAAACTCACCGAATCAAAGCGTTTCGCCGTTTGCGGAAGAAGTCTGATGTAGAACACTTAGCAGAAGAATACATGCTCAAGAGGGATCACCCGAAATTCAAAGGCAACTAAATTTCGGCAACCGGGGCATCGAAGTCGGAATGCCGCGAAACTCACCGAGTCAAAGCATTTTGCCGTTTGTGGAAGAGTGTCTGATGTAGAACAAGTAGCAGAAGCATACATGATCAAGAGGGATCGCCCGAAATTCAAAGGCAACTGAATTACGGCAACCGGGGCATCAAAGTCGAAATGCCGCGAAACTCACCGAGTCGAAGCGTTTCGCCTTTTGCGGAAGAACTCTGATGTAGAACACGTAGCAGAAGCATACGTGCTCAAGAGGGATCACCCGAAATTCAAAGGCAACTAAATTTCGGCAACCGGGGTATCGAAGTTCGAATGCCGCGAAACTCACCGAGTCAAAGCGTTTTGCCGTTTGCGGAAGAGAGTCTGATGTAGAACAAGTAGCAGAAGCATACATGCTCAAGAGGGATCACACGAAATTCATAGGCAACTAAATTTCAGCAACCGGGGCATCGAAGTCGGAATGCCGCGAAACTCACCGAGTCAAAGCGTTTCGCCGTTTGCGGAAGCAGTCTGATGTAGAACAAGTAGCAGAAGCATACATGCTCAAGAGGAATAACCCGAAATTCATAGGCAACTAAATTTCGGCAACCGGGGCATCGAAGTCGGAATGCCGCAAAACTCACCGAGTCAAAGCGTTTTGCCGTTTGCGGAAGAGAGTCTGATGTAGAACACGTAGCAGAAGAATACATGCTCAAGAGGGATCACCCGAAATTCAAAGGCAACTAAATTTCGGCAACCGGGGCATCGAAGTAGGAATGCCGTGAAACTCACCGAGTCAAAGCGTTTCGCCTTTTGCGGAAGAAGTCTGATGTAGAACAACTAGTAGAAGCATACATGCTCAAGAGGGATCACCCGAAATTCAAAGGCAACTAAATTTCAGCAACCGGGCCAACGAAGTCGTAATGCCGCGAAACTCACCGAGTCAAAGCGTTTCGCTGTTTGCGGAAGAAAGTCTGATGTAGAACAAGAAGCACAAGCATTCATGCTCAAGAGGGATCACCCGAAATGCATAGGCAACTGAATTTCGGTAACCGGGGCATCGAAGGCGGAATGCCGCGAAACTCACCGAGTCAAAGCGTTTCGCCGTTTGCGGAAGAAGTCTGATGTAGAACACGTAGCAGAAGAATACATGCTCAAGAGGGATCACCCGAAATTCAAAGGCAACTAAATTTCGGCAACCAGGGCATCGAAGTCGGAATGCCGCGAAACTCACCGAGTCAAAGCATTTTGCCGTTTGTGGAAGAGTGTCTGATGTAGAACAAGTAGTAGAAGCATACATGATCAAGAGGGATCGCCCGAAATTCAAAGGCAACTGAATTACGGCAACCGGGGCATCAAAGTCGAAATGCCTCGAAACTCACCGAGTCAAAGCGTTTCGCCGTTTGCGGAAGAAGACTGATGTGGAACAAGTAGCAGAAGCATACATGCTCAAGAGGAATAACCCGAAATTCATAGGCAACTAAATTTCGGCAACCGGGGCATCAAAGTTGGAATGCCGCGAAACTCACCGAGTCAAAGCGTTTTGACGTTTGCGGAAGAGAGTCTGATGTAGAACAAGTAGCAGAAGCATACATGATCAAGAGGGATCGCCCGAAATTCAAAGGCAACTGAATTACGGCAACCGGGGCATCAAAGTGGAAATGCCGCGAAACTCACCGAGTCAAAGCGTTTCGCCGTTTGCGGAAGAAGTCTGATGTAGAACACGTAGCAGAAGAATACATCCTCAAGAGGGAACACCCGAAATTCAAAGGCAACTAAATTTCGGCAACCGGGGCATCGAAGTAGGAATGCCATGAAACTCACCGAGTCAAACTGTTTCGCCATTTGCGGAAGAAGTCTGATGTGGAACAAGTAGCAGAAGCATACATGCTCAAGAGGAATAACCCGAAATTCATAGGCAACTAAATTTCGGCAACCGGGGCATCGAAGTTGGAATGCCGCGAAACTCACCGAGTCAAAGCGTTTTGCCGTTTGCGGAAGAGAGTCTGTTGTAGAACAAGTAGCAGAAGCATACATGATCAAGAGGGATCGCCCGAAATTCAAAGGCAACTGAATTACGGCAACCGGGGCATCAAAGTTGAAATGCCGCGAAACTCACCGAGTCAAAGCGTTTCGCCATTTGCGGAAGAACTCTGATGTAGAACATGTAGCAGAAGCATACATGCTCAAGAGGGATCACCCGAAATTCAAAGGCAACTAAATTTCGGCAACCGGGGCATCGAAGTTGGAATGCCGCGAAACTCACCGAGTCAAAGCGTTTTGCCGTTTGCGGAAGAGAGTCTGATGTAGAACAAGTAGCAGAAGCATACATGATCAAGAGGGATCGCCCGAAATTCAAAGGCGACTGAATTACGGCATCCGGGGCATCAAAGTCGAAATGCCGCGAAACTCAACGAGTCAAAGCGTTTCGCCTTTTGTGGAAGAACTCTGATGTAGAGCACGTAGCAGAAGCATACATGCTCAAGAGGGATCACCCGAAATTCAAAGGCAACTAAATTTCGGCAACCGGGGCATCGAAGTTGGAATGCCGCGAAACTCACCGAGTCAAAGCGTTTTGCCGTTTGCGGAAGAGAGTCTGATGTAGAACAAGTAGCAGAAGCATACATGATCAAGAGGGATCGCCCGAAATTCAAAGGCAACTAAATTTCGGCTACCGGGCATCGAAGTAGAAATGCCGTGAAACTCACCGAGTCATAGTGTTTCGCCATTTCCGGAAGAAGTCTGATGTAGAACAAGTAGCAGAAGCATACATGCTGAAGAGGGATCACCCGAAATTCTAAGGCAACTGAATTTCGACAACCGGGGCATCGAAGTCGGAATGCCGGGAAACTCACCGAGTCAAAGCGTTTCGCCGTTTGCGGAAGAAGACTGATGTGGAACAAGTAGCAGAAGAATACATGCTCAAGAGGAATAACCCGAAATTCATAGGGAACTAAATTTCGGCAACCGGGGCATCGCAGTGGGAATGCCGCGAAACTCACCGAGTCGAAGCGTTTTGCCGTTTGCGGAAGAGAGTCTGATGTAGAACAAGTAGCAGAAGCATACATGATCAAGAGGGATCGCCCGAAATTCAAAGGCAACTGAATTACGGCAACCGGGGCATCAAAGTCGAACTGCCGCGAAACTCCCCGAGTCAAAGCGTTTCGCCTTTTGCGGAAGAACTCTGATGTAGAACACGTAGCAGAAGCATACATGCTCAAGAGGGATCACCCGAAATTCAAAGGCAACTAAATTTCGGCATCCGGGGCATCGAAGTTGGAATGCCGCGAAACTCACCGAGTCAAAGCGTTTTGCCGTTTGCGGAAGAGAGTCTGATGTAGAACAAGTAGCAGAAGCATACATGCTCAAGAGGGATCACACGAAATTCATAGGCAACTAAATTTCAGCAACCGGGGCATCGAAGTCGGAATGCCGCGAAACTCACCGAGTCAAAGCGTTTCGCCGTTTGCGGAAGCAGTCTGATGTAGAACAAGTAGCAGAAGCATACATGCTCAAGAGGAATAACCCGAAATTCATAGGCAACTAAATTTCGGCAACCGGGGCATCGAAGTCGGAATGCCGCGAAACTCACCGAGTCAAAGCGTTTTGCCGTTTGTGGAAGAGAGTATGATGTAGAACAAGTAGCAGAAGCATACATGATCAAGAGGGATCGCTCGAAATTCAAAGGCAAATGAATTACGGCAACCGGGGCATCAAAGTCGAAATGCCGCGAAAATCACCGAGTCAAAGCGTTTCGCCTTTTACAGAAGAACTCTGATGCAGAACACGAAGCAGAAGCATACATGCTCAAGAGGGATCACCCGAAATTCAAAGGCAACTAAATTTTGGCAACCGGGGCATCGAAGTCGGAATGCCGCGAAACTCACCGTGTCAAAGCGTTTCGCCGTTTGCGGATGAAGTCTGATGTAGAACAAGTAGCAGAAGCATACATGCTCAAGAGGAATAACCCGAAATTCAAAGGCAACTAAATTTCGGCAACCGGGGCATCAAAGTCGAAATGCCGCGAAACTCAACGAGTCAAAGCGTTTCGCCTTTTGCGGAAGAACTCTGATGTAGAACACGTAGCAGAAGCATACATGCTCAAGAGGGATCACCCGAAATTCAAAGGCAACTATATTTCGGCAACCGGGGCATCGAAGTCGGAATGCCGCGAAACTCACCGAGTCAAAGCGTTTTGCCGTTTGCGGAAGAAGCCTAATGTAGAACAAGTAGCAGAAGCATACATGCTCAAGAGGGATAACCCGAAATTCAAAGGCAACTAAATTTCGGCAACCGGGGCATTGAAGTCGGAATGCCGCGAAACTCACCGAGTCAAAACGTTTTGCCCATTTGCAGAAGAACTCTGATGTAGAACAAGTAGCAGAAGCATACATGCTCAAGAGGGATCACCTGAAATTCAAAGGCAACTGAATTTCGGCAACCGGGGCATCGAAGTCGGAATGCCGCGAAACTCACCGTGTCAAAGCGATTCGCCGTTTGTGGAAGAAAGTCTTATGTAGATCAAGTAGCAGAAGCATACATGCTTAGAGGGATCACACGAAATTCATAGGCAACTAAATTTCAGCAACCGGGGCATCGAAGTCGGAATGCCGCGAAACTCACCGAGTCAAAGCGTTTCGCCGTTTGCGGAAGCAGTCTGATGTAGAACACGTAGCAGAAGAATACATGCTCAAGAGGGATCACCCGAAATTCAAAGGCAACTAAATTTCGGCAACCGGGGCATCGAAGTAGGAATGTCGTGAAACTCACCGAGTCAAAGAGTTTCGCCGTTTGCGGAAGAAGTCTGATGTAGAACAAGTAGTAGAAGCATACATGCTCAAGAGGGATCACCGAAATTCAAAGGCAACTGAATTTCGGCAACCGGGGCATTGAAGTCGGAATGCCGCGAAACTCACCGAGTCAAAGCGTTTCGCCGTTTACGGATGAAGTCTGATGTAGAACAAGTAGCAGAAGCATACATGCTCAAGAGGGATCACACGAAATTCATAGGCAACTAAATTTCAGCAACCGGGGCATCGAAGTCGGAATGCGGCGAAACTCACCGAGTCAAAGCGATTCGCCGTTTGGGGAAGAAAGTCTTATGTAGAACAAGTAGCAGAAGCATACAAGCTCAAGAGGGATCACCAGAAATTCAACGACAACTGAATTACGGCAACCGGGGCATTCAACTCGAAATGCCGCGAAACTCACCGAGTCAAAGCGTTTCGCCTTTTGGGGAAGAAGTCTGATGTAGAACAACTAGCAGAAGCATACATGCTCAAGAGGGATCGCCCGAAATTCAAAGGCAACTGAATTACGGCAACCGGGGCATCAAAGTCGAAATGCCGCGAAACTCAACGAGTCAAAGCGTTTTGCCATTTGCGGAAGAAGCCTGATGTAGAACACGTAGCAGAAGCATACATGCTCAAGAGGGATCACCCGAAATTCAAAGGCAACTATATTTCGGCAACCGGGGCATCGAAGTCGGAATGCCGCGAAACTCACCGAGTCAAAGCGTTTTGCCGTTTGCGGAAGAAGCCTGATGTAGAACAAGTAGCAGAAGCATACATGCTCAAGAGGGATAACCCGAAATTCAAAGGCAACTAAATTTCGGCAACCTGGGCATTGAAGTCGGAATGCCGCGAAACTCACCGAGTCAAAACGTTTTGGCCATTTGCAGAAGAACTCTGATGTAGAACAAGTAGCAGAAGCATACATGCTCAAGAGGAATCACCTGAAATTCAAAGGCAACTGAATTTCGGCAGCCGGGGCATCGAAGTCGGAATGCCGCGAAACTCACCGTGTCAAAGCGATTCGCCGTTTGTGGAAGAAAGTCTTATGTAGATCAAGTAGCAGAAGCATACATGCTCAGAGGGATCACACGAAATTCATAGGCAACTAAATTTCAGCAACCGGGGCATCGAAGTCGGAATGCCGCGAAACTCACCGAGTCAAAGCGTTTCGCCGTTTGCGGAAGAAGTCTGATGTAGAACAAGTAGCAGAAGCATACATGCTCAAGAGGGATCACCCGAAATTCAAAGGCAACTGAATTTCGGCAACCGGGGCATCGAAGTCGGAATGCCGCGAAACTCACCGAGTCAAAGCGTTTCACCGTTTACGGATGAAGTCTGATGTAGAACAAGTAGCAGAAGCATACATGCTCAAGAGGGATCACACGAAATTCATAGGCAACTAAATTTCAGCAACCGGGGCATCGAAGTCGGAATGCTGCGAAACTCACCGAGTCAAAGCGATTCGCCGTTTGGGGAAGAAAGTCTTATGTAGAACAAGTAGCAGAAGCATACATGCTCAAGAGGGATCACCAGAAATTCAACGACAACTGAATTACGGCAACCGGGGCATCCAACTCGAAATGCCACGAAACTCACCGAGTCAAAGCGTTTCGCCTTTTGGGGAAGAAGTCTGATGTAGAACAACTAGCAGAAGCATACATGCTCAAGAGGGATCACCCGAAATTTAAAGGCAACTAAATTTCGGCAACCGGGCCAACGAAGTCGTAATGCCGCGAAACTCACCGAGTCAAAGCGTTTTGCCGTTTGTGGAAGAAAGTATGATGTAGAACAAGAAGCAGAAGCATACATGCTCAAGAGGGATCACCCGAAATGCATAGGCAACTGAATTTCGGCAACCGGGGCATCGAAGGCGGAATGCCGCGAAACTCACCGAGTCAAAGCGTTTCGCCGTTTGCGGAAGAAGTCTGATGTAGAACAAGTAGCAGAAGCATACATGCTCAAGAGGAATAACCCGAAATTCATAGGCAACTAAATTTCGGCAACCGGGGCATTGAAGTCGGAATGCCGCGAAACTCACCGAGTCAAAGCGTTTTTCTGTTTCCGGAAGAGAGTCTGATGTAGAACAAGTAGCAGAAGCATACATGATCAAGAGGGATCGCCCGAAATTCAAAGGCAACTGAATTACGGCAACCGGGGCATCAAAGTCGAAATGCCGCGAAACTCAACGAGTCAAAGCGTTTCGCCATTTGCGGAAGAACTCTGATGTAGAACAAGTAGCAGAAGCATACATGCTCAAGAGGGATCACCTGAAATTCAAAGGCAACTGAATTTCGGCAACCGGGGCATCGAAGTCGGAATGCCGCGAAACTCACCGTGTCAAAGCGATTCGCCGTTTGTGGAAGAAAGTCTTATGTAGATGAAGTAGCAGAAGCATACATGCTCAGAGGGATCACACGAAATTCATAGGCAACTAAATTTCGGCAACCGGGGCATCGAAGTAGGAATGTCGTGAAACTCACCGAGTCAAAGAGTTTCGCCGTTTGCGGAAGAAGTCTGATGTAGAACAAGTAGCAGAAGCATACATGCTCAAGAGGGATCACCCGAAATTCAAAGGCAACTGAATTTCGGCAACCGGGGCATTGAAGTCGGAATGCCGCGAAACTCACCGAGTCAAAGCGTTTCGCCGTTTACGGATGAAGTCTGATGTAGAACAAGTAGCAGAAGCATACATGCTCAAGAGGGATCACTCGAAATTCAAAGGCCACTGAATTTCGGCAACCGGGGCATCGAAGTAGGAATGTCGTGAAACTCACCGAGTCAAAGAGTTTCGCCGTTTGCGGAAGAAGACTGATGTGGAACAAGTAGTAGAAGCATACATGCTCAAGAGGGATCACACGAAATTCATAGGCAACTAAATTTCAGCAACCGGGGCATCGAAGTCGGAATGCTACGAAACTCACCGAGTCAAAGCGATTCGCCGTTTGGGGAAGAAAGTCTTATGTAGAACAAGTAGCAGAAGCATACATGCTCAAGAGGGATCACCAGAAATTCAACGACAACTGAATTACGGCAACCGGGGCATCCAACTCGAAATGCCGCGAAACTCACCGAGTCAAAGCGTTTCGCCTTTTGGGGAAGAAGTCTGATGTAGAACAACTAGCAGAAGCATACATGCTCAAGAGGGATCACCCGAAATTTAAAGGCAACTAAATTTCGGCAACCGGGCCAACGAAGTCGTAATGCCGCGAAACTCACCGAGTCAAAGAGTTTTGCCGTTTGTGGAAGAAAGTATGATATAGAACAAGAAGCAGAAGCATACATGCTCAAGAGGGATCACCCGAAATGCATAGGCAACTGAATTTCGGCAACCGGGGCATCGAAGGCGGAATGCCGCGAAACTCACCGAGTCAAAGCGTTTCGCCGTTTGCGGAAGAAGTCTGATGTAGAACAAGTAGCAGAAGCATACATGCTCAAGAGGAATAACCCGAAATTCATAGGCAACTAAATTTCGGCAACCGGGGCATTGAAGTCGAAATGCCGCGAAACTCACCGAGTCAAAGCGTTTTTCCGTTTGCGGAAGAGAGTCTGATGTAGAACAAGTAGCAGAAGCATACATGATCAAGAGGGATCGCCCGAAATTCAAAGGCAACTGAATTTCGGCAACCTGGGCATCGAAGGCGGAATGCCGCGAAACTCACCGAGTCAAAGTGTTTCGCCGTTTGCGGAAGAAGTCTGATGTAGAACAAGTAGCAGAAGCATACATGCTCAAGAGGGATCACCCGAAATTCAAAGGCAACTATATTTCGGCAACCGGGGCATCGAAGTCGGAATGCCGCGAAACTCACCGAGTCAAAGCGTTTTGCCGTTTGCGGAAGAAGCCTGATGTAGAACAAGTGGCAGCAGCATACATGCTCAAGAGGGATAACCCGAAATTCAAAGGCAACTAAATTTCGGCAACCGGGGCATTGAAGTCGGAATGCCGCGAAACTCACCGAGTCAAAACGTTTTGGCCATTTGCAGAAGAACTCTGATGTAGAACAAGTAGCAGAAGCATACATGCTCAAGAGGGATCACCTGAAATTCAAAGGCAACTGAATTTCGGCAATCGGGGCATCGAAGTCGGAATGCCGCGAAACTCACCGTGTCAAAGCGATTCGCCGTTTGTGGAAGAAAGTCTTATGTAGATCAAGTAGCAGAAGCATACATGCTCAGAGGGATCACACGAAATTCATAGGCAACTAAATTTCAGCAACCGGGGCATCGAAGTCGGAATGCCGCGAAACTCACCGAGTCAAAGCGTTTCGCCGTTTGTGGAAGCAGTCTGATGTAGAACACGTAGCAGAAGAATACATGCTCAAGAGGGATCACCCGAAATTCAAAGGCAACTAAATTTCGGCAACCGGGGCATCGAAGTAGGAATGTCGTGAAACTCACCGAGTCAAAGAGTGTCGCTGTTTGCGGAAGAAGTCTGATGTAGAACAAGTAGCAGAAGCATACATGCTCAAGAGGGATCACCCGAAATTCAAAGGCAACTGAATTTCGGCAACCGGGGCATTGAAGTCGGAATGCCGCGAAACTCACCGAGTCAAAGCGTTTAGCCGTTTACGGATGAAGTCTGATGTAGAACAAGTAGCAGAAGCATAGATGCTCAAGAGGGATCACACGAAATTCATAGGCAACTAAATTTTAGCAACCGGGGCATCGAAGTCGGAATGCTGCGAAACTCACCGAGTCAAAGCGATTCGCCGTTTGGGGAAGAAAGTCTTATGTAGAACAAGTAGCAGAAGCATACATGCTCAAGAGGGATCACCAGAAATTCAACGACAACTGAATTACGGCAACCGGGGCATCGAAGTCGGAATGCCGCGAAACTCTACGAGTCAAAGCGTTTCGCCTTTTGTGGAAGAACTCTGATGTAGAACACGCAGCAGAAGCATACATGCTCAAGAGGGATCACCCGAAATTCAAAGGCAACTAAATTTCGGCAACCGGGGCATCGAAGTTGGAATGCCGTGAAACTCACCGAGTCATAGTGTTTCGCCATTTGCGGAAGAAGTCTGATGTAGAACAAGTAGCAGAAGCATACATGCTTAAGAGGGATCACCCGAAATTCTAAGGCAACTGAATTTCGACAACCGGGGCATCGAAGTCGGAATGCCGGGAAACTCACCGAGTCAAAGCGTTTCGCCGTTTGCGGAAGAAGACTGATGTGGAACAAGTAGCAGAAGAATACATGCTCAAGAGGAATAACCCGAAATTCATAGGCAACTAAATTTCGGCAACCGGGGCATCGAAGTGGGAATGCTGCGAAACTCACCGAGTCAAAGCATTTTGCCGTTTGCGGAAGAGAGTCTGATGTAGAACAAGTAGCAGAAGCAAACATGATCAAGAGGGATCGCCCAAAATTCAAAGGCAACTGAATTACGGCAACCGGGGCATCAAGGTCGAAATGCCGCGAAACTCACCGAGTCAAAGCGTTTCGCCTTTTGCGGAAGAACTCTGATGTAGAACACGTAGTAGAAGCATACATGCTCAAGAGGGATCACCCGAAATTCAAAGGCAACTAAATTTCGGCAACCGGGGCATCGAAGTTGGAATGCCGCGAAACTCACCGAGTCAAAGCGTTTTGCCGTTTGCGGAAGAGAGTCTGATGTAGAACAAGTAGCAGAAGCATACATGCTCAAGAGGGATCACCCGAAATTCAAAGGCAACTAAATTTTGGCAACCGGGGCATCGAAGTTGGAATGCCGCGAAACTCACCGAGTCAAAGTGTTTCCCCGTTTGCGGAAGAAGTCTGATGTAGAACAAGTAGCAGAAGCATACATGCTCAAGAGGGATCACACGAAATTCAAAGGCAACTAAATTTCGGCAACCGGGGCATTGAAGTCGGAATGCCGCGAAACTCACCGAGTCAAAACGTTTTGGCCATTTGCAGAAGAACTCTGATGTAGAACAAGTAGCAGAAGCATACATGCTCAAGAGGAATCACCTGAAATTCAAAGGCAACTGAATTTCGGCAGCCGGGGCATCGAAGTCGGAATGCCGCGAAACTCACCGTGTCAAAGCGATTCGCCGTTTGTGGAAGAAAGTCTTATGTAGATCAAGTAGCAGAAGCATACATGCTCAGAGGGATCACACGAAATTCATAGGCAACTAAATTTCGGCAACCGGGGCATCGAAGTGGGAATGCTGCGAAACTCACCGAGTCAAAGCATTTTGCCGTTTGCGGAAGAGAGTCTGATGTAGAACAAGTAGCAGAAGCAAACATGATCAAGAGGGATCGCCCAAAATTCAAAGGCAACTGAATTACGGCAACCGGGGCATCAAGGTCGAAATGCCGCGAAACTCACCGAGTCAAAGCGTTTCGCCTTTTGCGGAAGAACTCTGATGTAGAACACGTAGTAGAAGCATACATGCTCAAGAGGGATCACCCGAAATTCAAAGGCAACTAAATTTCAGCAACCGGGGCATCGAAGTCGGAATGCCGCGAAACTCACCGAGTCAAAGTGTTTCGCCGTTTGCGGAAGAAGTCTGATGTAGAACAAGTAGCAGAAGCATACATGCTCAAGAGGGATCACCCGAAATTCAAAGGCAACTATATTTCGGCAACCGGGGCATCGAAGTCGGAATGCCGCGAAACTCACCGAGTCAAAGCGTTTTGCCGTTTGCGGAAGAAGCCTGATGTAGAACAAGTGGCAGAAGCATACATGTAAACCCCTGTAAATAAAAATAAATAATAAGAACAATAATAATAAAAAGAAAGAATAAAAAAAAAACAATACATAGGATTGAAGTAATGACGTTTTGATGAGTAATGGATATTCGGTATGAAAGAAATGAATAAATAGTAGGAATGACAATAAATGTGTCATGTGAGAGAGAGAATGATCTCCATAAATAAATTTAAAGATATTGTTGAAGTCGAAAAGAGAGTCATGATTTTTAGTTTAAAACTTGTAACGTTGCTGAAACCAGTGATGAGGTTTCAATGGATGACCCGGTCAAAACACGTATTTTGACAAATTAATGATAAATGTGGTAATATTGAATTTATTGAGTATAAATTAAGGGAAATGTCATGAGGATCTAAGTAAATAAATTAATGCATGAAATTCAGATTTTTTGTGTAAAAGACACTAATTGTCTAGTTTTACAATATCGATGATATATCTCAATCCGACCGTTGGATCGGGTTGAAATTTTGTAAGGAATCTCCAGACATATTGTTTTATATTAGGTTCAAATTTCATGTTAATCGGTGTTGGAAAAGATTTACGAAGAGTACTGAAAATCGGGTAAATGAAAGAAGATGACACAAGGGGTATGTTTGTAATTTTATCAAAACAAATACTCTCCTCTCCTCTCTTTAAAACCAAAACACGTCCTCCTCTGCAAATGAAAAAGGAAACAGGAGGGAGACCATTTGTTTTGTCCCATTTTCTTCATTTTCTCTTCATCTCTTCAAGCTAAATCAAAAGGGAGTGTTCTTAGGAGGATCCTATCCAAGAAAACAAATTAAATAACAACTTAGAGAGTTATAGAGCTTGAGAGAAACAAAGAGAAGAAGCTGGAAATTGGAAGAGGAGGACATGATTTTTGTAAATTTTTGCAAGAATTCATTGAAATAAGTTAAAGTAGCAAAGGTAAGCAATATACCCTTTAGTAATTTCGTTTTTCTCTCTTGTTCTTGCATGAGGAGAAGAAAACCCCCAAGTTTAAAATTCTAGGGTTCATATAAATATTTTGGGGGAGTAATTGTTCATGTGAATTTCGAGATTAATTGCATGAAAATGGCTTGATTTGCTGAAAAATAGAAAGAATCAATTGATTTGAAACTATGGGTTTTGGGATTGCAACAGGGCAGGCACTTCGGCAGCCATAGTTTGACTTTCCACCGTTGGATTAAATTGATTTTTGGATATGTTATTATGCTCAATGTCACCTACATTCTGACCGGAGAGATTGTAAATATCAGACTTCGTTTGAGGGCTGTCACCGGAGGAACATTTCTGGAAAATCATACTTCAGGACAGCCTTGTTCGTCAGCTGTTATATCATCATTTCACCGTTGGATTGGTCTGGATTTTGGATATGTTGTTCATCCAGATGTTATATAAATTCGGAACGGTTAAGATCGGAAAAGAACACTCCTACAAGAAATTGTACTTCCTGAACAACAGGTCTCCAAATTTCAGGTCAGTCCGTTATTGTTCTGATATCAGGAGTTTTAACCGTTGGATTTATGTGAATTTTGGATATGTTATTATAGTCAATGTCATCTACATTCTGACCGGAGGGATTGTAAATAACAGACTTTGTTTGAGGGCTGTCATCGGAGGAACATTTCTGGAAAATCACCCTTCAAGACAGCCTTGTTCGTCAACCGTTATGTACTTCCTGAACAGCAGGTCTCTAAATTTCAGGTCAGTCCGGTATTGTTCTGATATCGGGAGTTTTAACCGTTGGATGTATGTTAATTTTGGATATGTTATTCTAATGACGATGATGTATAATTCCACCGTTTGGATGTATTGAACTCTAAATTTAAATAATGATGTTTTAAGTTTGGTTTGAGAAATATTGAATGAGAATATGAGGGTTAGCATAAAAAAATATGTTTTGGGACTAAGGATAATGGTAATGGTTTAATGATGATGGTTGTGTTTGTGTTCTGTTTGAGTCATGTTTGATGTGTTGATAAGTGATGGTATAGTTAAATTCTATAAAGAATACTGATTGACTAATATTTTGGTTGTGTTAGAATGGAAAATCATGTTGTAAGTTGAATTATGATATAAGGAATCATTTTGAGTGTGCTTTTGGATAAAAATTGGCATGTGTAGTCATTGATAAAATTTAAGTTAAATTACATTGTTTGGTGATAGATTAAATGGCTTGGGACAAAAGAAAATCGATGACGAAAAGTCATGCGCTTTGGACATTGAAGATCATTGATGAAGAATTGAATTAAATGGTCATTTAATTTAAATGACAAGTACAAAAATAAAATACATTCATGGAAATTGTTTACGGAAGTATTTGATTTTGTGAATTTATGAATATTATGAATAAATCGGGAAGATTCAATAATGATTCAGGATGTTATATTAAAAATGTAGGAGAAGCATTCACTCGACTTCTCAGGAGCTCGTATAGTAGGAGCTTTGCAGGAGGGACACAACAACAAGGAAGAGCGAGTTGAGCTTCTGCAGCTGGTAGGTGTTCTATACCTACACTTTTTACGTAGCGTTAATTTATGAACTTATTAAATTCTTGGTCTTTGCGTCTATGGATGAAACCACAAAGAGAGAGGATAAAGTGAAATAAACGAGAAATTAAAAATGGATTTGAGTACTTGACTGGGTTAAGAATATGAATTACACTAATAGACTTCATTGATGATCATTCCTCGAACTTGATTAGCTGGTCCCGAATGCGGAGGCTAATGATGTTAGTAAGATTTACTAACATCGGGCTTAAATGTTGACAAATGGTTGATTAGCTTCGGCTAATGGCATCCGAATGGATGACCGGGATGAAGGACTGATTAGCTTCGGCTAATGGCATCCGAATGGATAGCCGGGACAAATGAATGATTAACTTCGGCTAATGGCATCCGGATGGATGGGCGGGACAAATGAATGATTAGCTTCGGCTAATGACATCCGGATGGATGGGCGGGACAAATGAATGATTAGCTTTGGCTAATGGCATCCGAAGTGGATGACCGGGGTGAGTGAAAGGTTAATGATATTGACCGGTGCTGTGAATATCGGCAATCACACGAAACTTGATTAGCCGGTCTCGAATGCAAATCATCCCTGAAAACGAGGGATACTGAACTTGATTAACTATTCGGGTGAGAATAGTTAATGATATTGACTGGTGCGGTCAATATCGGCAATCACACGAAACTTGATTAGCCGGTCCCGAATGCGGAGGCTAATGATGTTAGTAAGGTTTACTAACATCGGCATAATCATCCCTGAACATGAGGGATACTACACTTGATTAACTATTCGGGTGAGAATAGTTAATGATATTGACCGGTGCTGTCAATATCGGCAATCACACGAAACTTGATTAGCCGGTCCCGAATGCGGAGGCTAATGATGTTAGTAAGGTTTACTAACATCGGCATAATCATCCCTGAACATGAGGGATACTAAACTTGATTAACTATTCAGGTGAGAATAGTTAATGATACTGACCGGTGCTGTCAATATCGGAAATCACACGAAACTTGATTAGCCGGTCCCGAATGCGGAGGCTAATGTTGTTAGTAAGGTTTACTAACATCGGCATAATCATCCCTGAAAACGAGGGATACTGAACTTGATTAACTATTCAGGTGAGAATAGTTAATGATATTGACCGGTGCTGTCCATATCGGCAATCACACGAAACTTGACTAGTTATTCCTGAAGTGAAAGCTAATGATGTCAAGAATCTTGACATCAACATTTCTGAAAATATTCCAAGATATTATGGAAAGAAAAATCTGATTGGCTATTTCATGTTAGAATTAGTCGATAACATCAATCAATGGTATTAATTTTGACATTTATAATGAACTTGATTAGCCGATCCTAATATGAGAGACTAATAACACTAATGAAAATTTATTAGTATCGGCATTCCCTTCCAAGTTTTAGGGGAGAGGTAATAATTAAAAATATTAATGAAATGGGGATTGACATGTTGATAGGATCATTCATTCGCCCTTGAAGAGGCGGATATTGATTGGAAATTATGGAATAAGATGGGCGGAGGAACTAGTTACCCGGTGATGGGCTAGTGGCATTAGTTTTGTTTTCTAATGACCGGAATATACAACTTGAATTAAACTTACTTGTGTGGTGTTAATAGTGCCAGGATGACTGACTTGTTAGATTATAAATGGAATGTTGGATGATACCTAATTGTTAAACAAAAATGGTAATTTATGTTTATATCATGGATTATTGGAGAAAAAAAAAAGAAACTGATGAGGATCTAATTCTTGTGAAGGATGGAGGCAAATATCGTATTGCTTGGGACGTGAGAGCAAAAGTTCATTAACCATGGTAGGTGTTATACACTTAAAGAATGCAATGATATATATATGATGTATTTTGAATTGATTGAAAAGAATTGTAATTGATATAATTTGAGAATCATGTCCTGCGCACAGGGAGGATGTCAAAGAAATTATGATCAATAATGTAAATATGTTGTATTAAGGTTTCATGTTGTTACTGGCATGATAAGAATTTAGTGATAATTATAATAGTGTAATAAAATGCCAATAATAGTCATATTACTCAAAGATGGATCGGATGTGAATATTGTGAAAATGATGGCCGGTTCCATGATAATGAGAGATTTTACTGAAAATCTAAAGAAACATAGGAATGTGTTGAAATGGGCACAAGAAATATGTAAGTGGAATATATTTATAAACTAAAATTGGACTGAAATAATGATGAGTTTGACATCTTATATGGAAAAGCCATAATAGGTATAATAGATGTTGGGATTGAAATTGATATATAAAGAGATAGAGTAAGAGGGAGAGAAATCACATGGTAGATATTATAATGAAGTAAATGCGCTCATGAGGTGAAACAAGACACAAAATGAAAATGTTGAATTATTATAATGAATTAAATGCTTTCATGAGGTGAAACAAGACACAAAACGAAAATGTTGAATGATTCTAGGAAGGATGGATAGAGATGTAATAATGGAAGGATAAATGCGAATTTCAAGGAACTATGATTGCATATCGTTGAATATATGTTTAACTTCGTGCATGTATTGTGTGATTTTCCTTTTATGCTATATTTATTATATACATTATGAAATTGCAGGTCCTTCAGATTCATACCAGAAGTAGCGTTTCAGGTCCTCTAGTTTCCTTTTGCATGATTGAATAAGAAGATGAACATTAATGTATTTTGTCATTAAGGAACTAAATGACTTAATATGTAATAGTACTTTTTTTTTACATTAAGTGTCGGGACATAAAAATATATTATTCTGTATTTGTAATTCTTAGTTTGCTTACTTGCAATTATTATGAATTATGTGTGTTAATGGGAAAGAAATGAGCATGCGAAATGTGAGGCATGTACCGTGAATGATGTGTTGTTGAGGTTCTACATGATTATGATGTGATTGAGAAATAAGTATAATTGTACAAGATGATTGTCGATAACTTGGGACCTCCAGATATAAAGGAAACTCTGCCAAAATTTCAATGGAAATTTCGGCAAGTCTCCGATAAGTTCAGTGGATAAAAAAAAAAAAACCCATTTTTTTTAAAAGTTAATACTCAAAGTTCTTTTATGAATGTACGAAATTACAGGGCGTTACAATACATGCTCAAGAGGAATAACCCGAAATTCATAGGCAACTAAATTTCGGCAACCGGGCCAACGAAGTCGTAATGCCGCGAAACTCACCGAGTCAAAGCGTTTTGCCGTTTGTGGAAGAAAGTATGATGTAGAACAAGAAGCAGAAGCATACATGCTCAAGAGGGATCACCCGAAATGCATAGGCAACTGAATTTCGGCAACCGGGGCATCGAAGGCGGAATGCCGCGAAACTCACCGAGTCAAAGCGTTTTGCCGTTTGTGGAAGAAAGTATGATGTAGAACAAGAAGCAGAAGCATACATGCTCAAGAGGGATCACCCGAAATGCATAGGCAACTGAATTTCAGCAACCGGGGCATCGAAGGCGGAATGCCGCGAAACTCACCGAGTCAAAGCGTTTCGCCGTTTGCGGAAGAAGTCTGATGTAGAACAAGTAGCAGAAGCATACATGCTCAAGAGGAATAACCCGAAATTCATAGGCAACTAAATTTCGGCAACCGGGGCATTGAAGTCGGAATGCCGCGAAACTCACCGAGTCAAAGCGTTTTTCCGTTTGCGGAAGAGAGTCTGATGTAGAACAAGTAGCAGAAGCATACATGATCAAGAGGGATCGCCCGAAATTCAAAGGCAACTGAATTTCGGCAACCGGGGCATCGAAGGCGGAATGCCGCGAAACTCACCGAGTCAAAGCGTTTTGCCGTTTGCGAAAGAGAGTCTAATGTAGAACAAGTAGCAGAAGCATACATGCTCAAGAGGGATCACCCGAAATTCATAGGCAACTAAATTTCAGCAACCGGGGCATCCAAGTCGGAATGCCGCGAAACTCACCGAGTCAAAGCGTTTCGCCGTTTGCGGAAGAGAGTCTGATGTAGAACACGTAGTAGAAGAATACATGCTCAAGAGGGATCACCCGAAATTCAAAGGCAACTAAATTTCGGCAACCGGGGCATCGAAGTAGGAATGCCGTGAAACTCACCGAGTCAATTTGTTTCGTCGTTTGCGGAAGAAGTCTGAGGTAGAACAAGTAGCAGAAGCATACATGCTCAAGAGGGATCACCCGAAATTCAAAGGCAACTAAATTTCGACAACCGGGGCATCGAAGTCGGAATGCCGGGAAACTCACCGAGTCAAAGCGTTTCGCCGTTTACGGATGAAGTCTGATGTAGAACAAGTAGCAGAAGCATACATGCTCAAGAGGGATCACACGAAATTCATAGGCAACTAAATTTCAGCAACCGGGGCATCGAAGTCGGAATGCTGCGAAACTCACCGAGTCAAAGCGATTCGCCGTTTGGGGAAGAAAGTCTTATGTAGAACAAGTAACAGAAGCATACATGCTCAAGAGGGATCACCAGAAATTCAACGACAACTGAATTACGGCAACCGGGGCATCCAACTCGAAATGCCGCGAAACTCACCGAGTCAAAGCGTTTCGCCTTTTGGGGAAGAAGTCTGATGTAGAACAACTAGCAGAAGCATACATGCTCAAGAGGGATCACCCGAAATTTAAAGGCAACTAAATTTCGGCAACCGGGCCAACGAAGTCGTAATGCCGCGAAACTCACCGAGTCAAAACGTTTTGCCGTTTGTGGAAGAAAGTATGATGTAGAACAAGAAGCAGAAGCATACATGCTCAAGAGGGATCGCCCGAAATGCATAGGCAACTGAATTTCGGCAACCGGGGCATTGAAGTCGGAATGCCGCGAAACTCACCGAGTCAATTTGTTTCGCCGTTTGCGAAAGAAGTCTGATGTAGAACAAGTAGCAGAAGCATACATGCTCAAGAGGGATCACCCGAAATTCAAAGGCAACTAAATTTCGACAACCGGGGCATCGAAGTCGGAATGCCGGGAAACTCACCGAGTCAAAGCGTTTCGCCGTCTACGGATGAAGTCTGATGTAGAACAAGTAGCAGAAGCATACATGCTCAAGAGGGATCACACGAAATTCATAGGCAACTAAATTTCAGCAACCGGGGCATCGAAGTCGGAATGCTTTGAAACTCACCGAGTCAAAGTGTTTCCCCGTTTGCGGAAGAAGTCTGATGTAGAACAAGTAGCAGAAGCATACATGCTCAAGAGGGATCACACGAAATTCATAGGCAACTAAATTTCAGCAACCGGGGCATCGAAGTCGGAATGCCGCGAAACTCACCGAGTCAAAGCGTTTCGCCTTTTGCGGAAGAAGTCTGATGTAGAACAACTAGCAGAAGCATACATGCTCAAGAGGGATCACCCGAAATTCAAAGGCAACTAAATTTCGGCAACCGGGCCAACGAGGTCGTAATGCCGCGAAACTCACCGAGTCAAAGCGTTTCGCCTTTTGCGGAAGAAATCTGATGTAGAACACGTAGCAGAAGCATACATGCTCAAGAGGGATCACCCGAAATTCAAAGGCAACTAAATTTCGGCAACCGGGGCATCGAAGTTGGAATGCCGCGAAACTCACCGAGTCAAAGCGTTTTGCCGTTTGCGGAAGAAAGTATGATGTAGAACAAGAAGCAGAAGCATACATGCTCAAGAGGGATCACCCGAAATGCATAGGCAACTGAATTTCGGCAACCAGGGCATCGAAGTCGGAATGCCGCGAAACTCACCGAGTCAAAGCGTTTCGCCTTTTGCGGAAGAAGTCTGATGTAGAACAACTAGCAGAAGCATACATGCTCAAGAGGGATCACCCGAAATTCAAAGGCAACTAAATTTCGGCAACCGGGGCATCGAAGTAGGAATGCCGTGAAACTCACCGAGTCAAATTGTTTCGCTGTTTGCGGAAGAAGTCTGATGTAGAACAAGTAGCAGAAGCATACATGCTCAAGAGGGATCACCCGAAATTCAAAGGCAACTGAATTTCGACAACCGGGGCATCGAAGTCGGAATGCCGGGAAACTCACCGAGTCAAAGCGTTTCGCCGTTTGCGGAAGAAGACTGATGTGGAACAAGTAGCAGAAGAATACATGCTCAAGAGGAATAACCCGAAATTCATAGGCAACTAAATTTCGGCAACCGGGGCATCGAAGTGGGAATGCCGCGAAACTCACCGAGTCAAAGCATTTTGCCGTTTGCGGAAGAGAGTCTGATGTAGAACAAGTAGCAGAAGCATACATGATCAAGAGGGATCGCCCGAAATTCAAAGGCAACTGAATTTCGACAACCGGGGCATCGAAGTCGGAATGCCGGGAAACTCATAGAGTCAAAGCCTTTCGCCGTTTGCGGATGAAGTCTGAGGTAGAACAAGTAGCAGAAGCATACATGCTCAAGAGGGATCACCCGAAATTCAAAGGCAACTAAATTTCGACAACCGGGGCATCGAAGTCGGAATGCCGGGAAACTCACCGAGTCAAAGCGTTTCGCCGTTTACGGATGAAGTCTGATGTAGAACAAGTAGCAGAAGCATACATGCTCAAGAGGGATCACACGAAATTCATAGGCAACTAAATTTCAGCAACCGGGGCATCGAAGTCGGAATGCTGCGAAACTCACCGAGTCAAAGCGATTCGCCGTTTGGGGAAGAAAGTCTTATGTAGAACAAGTAACAGAAGCATACATGCTCAAGAGGGATCACCAGAAATTCAACGACAACTGAATTACGGCAACCGGGGCATCCAACTCGAAATGCCGCGAAACTCACCGAGTCAAAGCGTTTCGCCTTTTGGGGAAGAAGTCTGATGTAGAACAACTAGCAGAAGCATACATGCTCAAGAGGGATCACCCGAAATTTAAAGGCAACTAAATTTCGGCAACCGGGCCAACGAAGTCGTAATGCCGCGAAACTCACCGAGTCAAAGCGTTTTGCCGTTTGTGGAAGAAAGTATGATGTAGAACAAGAAGCAGAAGCATACATGCTCAAGAGGGATCGCCCGAAATGCATAGGCAACTGAATTTCGGCAACCGGGGCATTGAAGTCGGAATGCCGCGAAACTCACCGAGTCAATTTGTTTCGCCGTTTGCGAAAGAAGTCTGATGTAGAACAAGTAGCAGAAGCATACATGCTCAAGAGGGATCACCCGAAATTCAAAGGCAACTAAATTTCGACAACCGGGGCATCGAAGTCGGAATGCCGGGAAACTCACCGAGTCAAAGCGTTTCGCCGTCTACGGATGAAGTCTGATGTAGAACAAGTAGCAGAAGCATACATGCTCAAGAGGGATCACACGAAATTCATAGGCAACTAAATTTCAGCAACCGGGGCATCGAAGTCGGAATGCTTTGAAACTCACCGAGTCAAAGTGTTTCCCCGTTTGCGGAAGAAGTCTGATGTAGAACAAGTAGCAGAAGCATACATGCTCAAGAGGGATCACACGAAATTCATAGGCAACTAAATTTCAGCAACCGGGGCATCGAAGTCGGAATGCCGCGAAACTCACCGAGTCAAAGCGTTTCGCCTTTTGCGGAAGAAGTCTGATGTAGAACAACTAGCAGAAGCATACATGCTCAAGAGGGATCACCCGAAATTCAAAGGCAACTAAATTTCGGCAACCGGGCCAACGAGGTCGTAATGCCGCGAAACTCACCGAGTCAAAGCGTTTCGCCTTTTGCGGAAGAAATCTGATGTAGAACACGTAGCAGAAGCATACATGCTCAAGAGGGATCACCCGAAATTCAAAGGCAACTAAATTTCGGCAACCGGGGCATCGAAGTTGGAATGCCGCGAAACTCACCGAGTCAAAGCGTTTTGCCGTTTGCGGAAGAAAGTATGATGTAGAACAAGAAGCAGAAGCATACATGCTCAAGAGGGATCACCCGAAATGCATAGGCAACTGAATTTCGGCAACCAGGGCATCGAAGTCGGAATGCCGCGAAACTCACCGAGTCAAAGCGTTTCGCCTTTTGCGGAAGAAGTCTGATGTAGAACAACTAGCAGAAGCATACATGCTCAAGAGGGATCACCCGAAATTCAAAGGCAACTAAATTTCGGCAACCGGGGCATCGAAGTAGGAATGCCGTGAAACTCACCGAGTCAAATTGTTTCGCTGTTTGCGGAAGAAGTCTGATGTAGAACAAGTAGCAGAAGCATACATGCTCAAGAGGGATCACCCGAAATTCAAAGGCAACTGAATTTCGACAACCGGGGCATCGAAGTCGGAATGCCGGGAAACTCACCGAGTCAAAGCGTTTCGCCGTTTGCGGAAGAAGACTGATGTGGAACAAGTAGCAGAAGAATACATGCTCAAGAGGAATAACCCGAAATTCATAGGCAACTAAATTTCGGCAACCGGGGCATCGAAGTGGGAATGCCGCGAAACTCACCGAGTCAAAGCATTTTGCCGTTTGCGGAAGAGAGTCTGATTTAGAACAAGTAGCAGAAGCATACATGATCAAGAGGGATCGCCCGAAATTCAAAGGCAACTGAATTACGGCAACCGGGGCATCAAGGTCGAAATGCCGCGAAACTCACCGAGTCAAAGCGTTTCGCCTTTTGCGGAAGAACTCTGATGTAGAACACGTAGTAGAAGCATACATGCTCAAGAGGGATCACCCGAAATTCAAAGGCAACTAAATTTCGGCAACCGGGGCATCGAAGTTGGAATGCCGCGATACTCACCGAGTCAAAGCGTTTTGCCGTTTGCGGAAGAGAGTCTGATGTAGAACAAGTAGCAGAAGCATACATGCTCAAGAGGGATCACCCGAAATTCAAAGGCAACTAAATTTTGGCAACTGGGGCATCGAAGTCGGAATGCCGCGAAACTCACCGAGTCAAAGTGTTTCCCCGTTTGCGGAAGAAGTCTGATGTAGAACAAGTAGCAGAAGCATACATGCTCAAGAGGGATCACACGAAAATCATAGGCAACTAAATTTCAGCAACCGGGGCATCGAAGTCGGAATGCCGCGAAACTCACCGAGTCAAAGCGTTTCGCCGTTTGCGGAAGAGAGTCTGATGTAGAACACGTAGTAGAAGAATACATGCTCAAGAGGGATCACCCGAAATTCAAAGGCAACTAAATTTCGGCAACCGGGGCATCGAAGTAGGAATGCCGTGAAACTCACCGAGTCAATTTGTTTCGCCGTTTGCGGAAGAAGTCTGATGTAGAACAAGTAGCAGAAGCATACATGCTCAAGAGGGATCACCCGAAATTCAAAGGCAACTAAATTTCGATAACCGGGGCATCGAAGTCGGAATGCCGGGAAACTCACCGAGTCAAAGCGTTTTGCCGTTTACGGATGAAGTCTGATGTAGAACAAGTAGCAGAAGCATACATGCTCAAGAGGGATCACACGAAATTCATAGGCAACTAAATTTCAGCAACCGGGGCATCGAAGTCGGAATGCTGCGAAACTCACCGAGTCAAAGCGATTCGCCGTTTGTGGGAGAAAGTCTTATGTAGAACAAGTAGCAGAAGCATACATGCTCAAGAGGGATCACCAGAAATTCAACGGCAACAGAATTACGGCAACCAGGGCATCCAAGTCGAAATGCCGCGAAACTCACCGAGTCAAAGCGTTTCGCCTTTTGCGGAAGAAGTCTGATGTAGAACAACTAGCAGAAGCATACATGCTCAAGAGGGATCACCCGAAATTCAAAGGCAACTAAATTTCGGCAACCGGGCCAACGAGGTCGTAATGCCGCGAAACTCACCGAGTCAAAGCGTTTCGCCTTTTGCGGAAGAACTCTGATGTAGAACACGTAGCAGAAGCATACATGCTCAAGAGGGATCACCCGAAATTCAAAGGCAACTAAATTTCGGCAACCGGGGCATCGAAGTTGAAATGCCGCGAAACTCACCGAGTCAAAGCGTTTTGCCGTTTGCGGAAGAAAGTATGATGTAGAACAAGAAGCAGAAGCATACATGCTCAAGAGGGATCACCCGAAATGCATAGGCAACTAAATTTCGGCAACCAGGGCATCGAAGTCGAATGCCGCGAAACTCATCGAGTCAAAGCGTTTCGCCGTTTGCGGAGGAAGTCTGATGTAGAACACGTAGCAGAAGAATACATGCTCAAGAGGGATCACCCGAAATTCAAAGGCAACTAAATTTCGGCAACCAGGGCATCGAACTAGGAATGCCGTGAAACTCACCGAGTCAAAGCGTTTCGCCGTTTGCGGAAGAAGTCTGATGTAAACAAGTAGCAGAAGCATACATGCTCAAGAGGGATCACCCGAAATTCAAAGGCAACTGAATTTCGACAACCGGGGCATCGAAGTCGGAATGCCGGGAAACTCACCGAGTCAAAGCGTTTCGCCGTTTATGGATGAAGTCTGATGTAGAACAAGTAGCAGAAGCATACATGCTCAAGAGGGATCACACGAAATTCAGAGGCAACTAAATTTCAGCAACCGGGGCATCGAAGTCGGAATGCCGCGAAACTCACCGAGTCAAAGCGTTTTGCCGTTTGCGGAAGAGAGTCTGATGTAGAACAAGTAGCAGAAGCATACATGATCAAGAGGGATCGCCCGAAATTCAAAGGCAACTGAATTACGGCAACCGGGGCATCAAAGTCGAAATGCCGCGAAAATCACCGAGTCAAAGCGTTTCGCCTTTTGCGGAAGAACTATGATGTAGAACACGTAGCAGAAGCATACATGCTCAAGAGGGATCACCCGAAATTCAAAGGCAACAGAATTTCGACAACCGGGGCATCGAAGTCGGAATGCCGCGAAACTCACCGTGTCAAAGCGTTTCGCCGTTTGCGGATGAAGTCTGATGTAGAACAAGTAGCAGAAGCATACATGCTCAAGAGGGATCACACGAAATTCATAGGCAACTAAATTTCAGCAACCGGGGCATCGAAGTCGGGATGCCGCGAAACTCACCGAGTCAAAGCGTTTTGCCGTTTGCGGAAGAGAGTCTGATGTAGAACAAGTAGCAGAAGCATACATCATCAAGAGGGATCGCCCGAAATTCAAAGTTAACTGAATTACGGCAACCAGGGCATCAAAGTCGGAATGCCGCGAAACTCACCGAGTCATAGCGTTTTGGCCATTTGCAGAACAACTCTGATGTAGAACACGTAGCAGAAGCATACATCATCAAGAGGGATCGCCCGAAATTCAAAGGCAACTGAATTTCGGCAACCGGGGCATCGAAGTCGGAATGCCGCGAAACTCACCGAGTCAAACCGATTCGCCGTTTGTGGAAGAAGTCTGATGTAGAACACGTAGCAGAAGAATACATGTTCAAGAGGGATCACCCGAAATTCAAAGGCAACTGAATTTCGACAACCGGGGCATCGAAGTCGGAATGCCGGGAAACTCATAGAGTCAAAGCCTTTCGCCGTTTGCGGATGAAGTCTGATGTAGAACAAGTAGCAGAAGCATACATGCTCAAGAGGGATCACACGAAATTCAGAGGCAACTAAATTTCAGCAACCGGGGCATCGAAGTCGGAATGCCGCGAAACTCACCGAGTCAAAGCGTTTTGCCGTTTGCGGAAGAGAGTCTGATGTAGAACAAGTAGCAGAAGCATACATGATCAAAAGGGATCGCCTGAAATTCAAAGGCAACTGAATTACGGCAACCGGGGCATCAAAGTCGAAATGCTGCGAAAATCACCGAGTCAAAGCGTTTCGCCTTTTGCGGAAGAACTCTGATGTAGAACACGTAGCAGAAGAATACCTGCTCAAGAGGGATCACCCGAAATTCAAAGGCAACTGAATTTCGACAACCGGGGCATCGAAGTTGGAATGCCGCGAAACTCACCGAGTCAAAGCGTTTCGCCGTTTGCGGATGAAGTCTCATGTAGAACAAGTAGCAGAAGCATACATGCTCAAGAGGGATCACACGAAATTCATAGGCAACTAAATTTCAGCAACCGGGGCATCGAAGTCGGAAGGCCGCGAAACTCACCGAATCAAAGCGTTTTGCCGTTTGCGGAAGAGAGTCTGATGTAGAACAAGTAGCAGAAGCATACATGATCAAGAGGGATCGCCCGAAATTCAAAGGCAACTGAATTACGGCAACCGGGGCATCAAAGTCGGAATGCCGCGAAACTCACCTAGTCAAAGCGTTTTGGCCATTTGCAGAACAACTCTAATGTAGAACAAGTAGCAGACGCATACATGCTCAAGAGGGATCACCTGAAATTCAAAGGCAACTGAATTTCGGCAACCGGGGCATCAAAGTTGGAATGCCGCGAAACTCACCGAGTCAAAGTGTTTTGCCGTTTGCGGAAGAAGTCTGATGTAGAACAAGTAGCAGAAGCATACATGATCAAGAGGGATCGCCCGAAATTCAAAGGCAACTAAATTTCGGCAACCGGGGCATTGAAGTTGGAATGCCGCGAAACTCACCGAGTCAAAGCGTTTCGCCATTTGCGGAAGAACTCTGATGTAGAACACGTAGCAGAAGCATACACGCTCAAGAGGGATCACCCGAAATTCAAAGGCAACTAAATTTCGGCAACCGGGGCATCGAAGTTGGAATGCCGCGAAACTCACCGAGTCAAAGCGTTTTGCCGTTTGCGGAAGAGAGTCTGATGTAGAACAAGTAGCAGAAGCATACATGATCAAGAGGGATCGCCCGAAATTCAAAGGCAACTGAATTACGGCAACCGGGGCATCAAAGTCGAAATGCCACGAAACTCAACAAGTCAAAGCGTTTCGCCTTTTGTGGAAGAACTCTTATGTAGAACACGTAGCAGAAGCATACATGCTCAAGAGGGATCACCCGAAATTCAAAGGCAACTAAATTTCGGCAACCGGGGCATCGAAGTTGGAATGCCACGAAACTTACCGAGTCAAAGCGTTTTGCCGTTTGCGGAAGAGAGTCTGATGTAGAACAAGTAGCAGAAGCACACATGATCAAGGGGGATCGCCCGAAATTCAAAGGCAACTAAATTTCGGCAACCGGGGCATCGAAGTAGAAATGCCGTGAAACTCACCGAGTCATAGTGTTTCGCCATTTGCGGAAGAAGTCTGATGTAGAACAAGTAGCAGAAGCATACATGCTTAAGAGCGATCACCCGAAATTCTAAGGCAACTGAATTTCGACAACCGGGGCATCGAAGTCGGAATGCCGGGAAACTCACCGAGTCAAAGCGTTTCGCCGTTTGCGGAAGAAGACTGATGTGGAACAAGTAGCAGAAGAATACATGCTCAAGAGGAATAACCCAAAATTGATAGGCAACTAAATTTCGGCAACCGGGGCATCGAAGTGGGAATGCCGCGAAACTCACCGAGTCAAAGCATTTTGCCGTTTGCGGAAGAGAGTCTGATGTAGAACAAGTAGCAGAAGCATACATGATCAAGAGGGATCGCCCGAAATTCAAAGGCAACTGAATTACGGCAACCGGGGCATCAAAGTCGAAATGCCGCGAAACTCACCGAGTCAAAGCGTTTCGCCTTTTTCGGAAGAACTCTGATGTAGAACACGTAGCAGAAGCATACATGCTCAAGAGGGATCACCCGAAATTCAAAGGCAACTAAATTTCGGCAACCGGGGAATCGAAGTTGGAATGCCGCGAAAGTCACCGAGTCAAAGCGTTTTGCCGTTTGCGGTAGAGAGTCTGATGTAGAACAAGTAGCGGAAGCATACATGCTCAAGAGGGATCACACGAAATTCATAGGCAACTAAATTTCAGCAACCGGGGCATCGAAGTCGGAATGCCGCGAAACTCACCGAGTCAAAGCGTTTCGCCGTTTGCGGAAGCAGTCTGATGTAGAACACGTAGTAGAAGAATACATGCTCAAGAGGGATCACCCGAAATTCAGAGGCAACTAAATTTCGGCAACCGGGGCATCGAAGTAGGAATTCCGTGAAACTCACCGAGTCAATTTGTTTCGCCGTTTGCGGAAGAAGTCTGATGTAGAACAAGTAGCAGAAGCATACATGCTCAAGAGGGATCACCCGAAATTCAAAGGCAACTGAATTTCGACAACCGGGGCATCGAAGTCGGAATGCCGGGAAACTCACCGAGTCAAAGCGTTTCACCGTTTGCGGAAGAAGACTGATGTGGAACAAGTAGCAGAAGCATACATGCTCAAGAGGAATAACCCGAAAGTCATAGCCAACTAAATTTCGGCAACCGGGGCATCGAAGTTGGAATGCCGCGAAACTCACCGAGTCAAAGCGTTTTGCCGTTTGCGGAAGAGAGTCTGATGTAGAACAAGTAGCAGAAGCATACATGATCAAGAGGGATCGCCCGAAATTCAAAGGCAACTGAATTACGGCAACCGGGGCATCAAAGTCGAAATGCCGCGAAACTCACCGAGTCAAAGCGTTTCGCCTTTTTCGGAAGAACTCTGATGTAGAACACGTAGCAGAAGCATACATGCTCAAGAGGGATCACCCGAAATTCAAAGGCAACTAAATTTCGGCAACCGGGGCACCGAAGGCGGAATGCCGCGAAACTCACCGAGTCAAAGCGTTTTGCCGTTTTCGGAAGAAGCCTGATGTAGAACAAGTAGCAGAAGCATACATGCTCAAGAGAGATAACCCGAAATTCAAAGGCAACTAAATTTCGGCAACCGGGGCATTAAAGTCGGAATGCCGCGAAACTTACCGAGTCTAAACGTTTGGGCCGTTTGCAGAAGAACTCTGATGTAGAACAAGTAGCAGAAGCATACATGCTCAAGAGGGATCACCTGAAATTCAAAGGCAACTGATTTACAAAAACCGGGGCATCAAAGTCGAATGCCGCGAAACTCATCGAGTCAAAGCGTTTCGCCGTTTGCGGAGGAAGTCTGATGTAGAACACGTAGCAGAAGAATACATGCTCAAGAGGGATCACCCGAAATTCAAAGGCAACTAAATTTCGGCAACCAGGGCATCGAACTAGGAATGCCGTGAAACTCACCGAGTCAAAGCGTTTCGCCGTTTGCGGAAGAAGTCTGATGTAAACAAGTAGCAGAAGCATACATGCTCAAGAGGGATCACCCGAAATTCAAAGGCAACTGAATTTCGACAACCGGGGCATCGAAGTCGGAATGCCGCGAAACTCACCGAGTCAAAGCGTTTTGCCGTTTGCGGAAGAGAGTCTGATGTAGAACAAGTAGCAGAAGCATACATCATCAAGAGGGATATCCCGAAATTCAAAGGCAACTGAATTACGGCAACCGGGGCATCAAAGTCGAAATGCCGCGAAACTCACCGAGTCAAAGCGTTTCGCCTTTTTCGGAAGAACTCTGATGTAGAACACGTAGCAGAAGCATACATGCTCAAGAGGGATCACCCGAAATTCAAAGGCAACTAAATTTCGGCAACCGGGGCACCGAAGGCGGAATGCCGCGAAACTCACCGAGTCAAAGCGTTTTGCCGTTTCCGGAAGAAGCCTGATGTAGAACAAGTAGCAGAAGCATACATGCTCAAGAGGGATAACCCGAAATTCAAAGGCAACTAAATTTCGGCAACCGGGGCATTAAAGTCGGAATGCCGCGAAACTTACCGAGTCTAAACGTTTGGGCCGTTTGCAGAAGAACTCTGATGTAGAACAAGTAGCAGAAGCATACATGCTCAAGAGGGATCACCTGAAATTCAAAGGCAACTGATTTACAAAAACCGGGGCATCAAAGTCGAAATGCCGCGAAACTCACCGAGTCCAAGCGTTTCGCCGTTTGCGGAGGAAGTCTGATGTAGAACACGTAGCAGAAGAATACATGCTCAAGAGGGATCACCCGAAATTCAAAGGCAACTAAATTTCGGCAACCAGGGCATCGAAGTCGGAATGCCGCGAAACTCACCGAGTCAAAGTGTTTTGCCGTTTGCGGAAGAGAGTCTGATGTAGAACAAGTAGCAGAAGCATACATGATCAAGAGGGATCGCCCGAAATTCAAAGGCAACTGAATTACGGCAACCGGGGCATCAAAGTCGAAATGCCGCGAAAATCACCGAGTCAAAGCGTTTCGCCTTTTGCGGAAGAACTATGATGTAGAACACGTAGCAGAAGCATACATGGTCAAGAGGGATCACCCGAAATTCAAAGGCAACTGAATTTCGACAACCGGGGCATCGAAGTCGGAATGCCGCGAAACTCACCGAGTCAAAGCGTTTTGCCGTTTGCGGAAGAGAGTCTGATGTAGAACAAGTAGCAGAAGCATACATCATCAAGAGGGATCGCCCGAAATTCAAAGTTAACTGAATTACGGCAACCGGGGCATCAAAGTCGGAATGCCGCGAAACTCATCGAGTCATAGCGTTTTGGCCATTTGCAGAACAACTCTGATGTAGAACAAGTAGCAGAAGCATACATGCTCAAGAGGGATCACCTGAAATTCAAAGGCAACTGAATTTCGGCAACCGGGGCATCGAAGTCGGAATGTGAAACCCTAGAAAATTTATGATTTAAATATGCGGATGTATAACCTGCCATGTAAACGTAAGACTGAAAGTGACATATAATGGAGGGGATGACCTCCATAAAATGAATTTTGTTTTAGAATTCATAAAGACAAAGAAACTGGTAACGTGTTTTGATGAATAAAATAATGAGAGAAATGACAAAATGAATATATTCCAAAATAATAAAATGACCTTAAAGGTTTAGAAGGATAATTGATATTATTTTATGTGAAGATTGAACAAGAAAATTTGGATAGTTGACGAAAAGTCATAAACTGACCAATTTTACATTAGAAAGCAGAGCTCTCAATCCAATCGTCGGATTGGGATGGAATTTTGCATGAAGTCTATTAATATGTTTTCCTACATTGGTGAAAGATATCATCCCAATGAGAGTTTGGTAAAGACTAACGATTTAAGCAGAAACAAACCGGATGGTTTCCATGAAAAAAACAACAAATAATATATAAATACATAAATGAGGGACATAAAGGTAATTAGTAAAACAATGGTGCCTTTAAAAACAGCAAAGGCCACCAGATTAAAAAAGAAAAGAGAGAAAGAAAAACGAAAAGGGAGGACAATAGAGAATTCGGTTACATAGAGGTGCAGGATTTGGATGAACCAATAATGCTTCGGTGGCCATATCTCTTGCATCCACCGTTGGATCATGTTGATATTTGGATATATGGTTCTTCTCACACTCATATATAAACGGACCGGAGGGATTTGAAGGAACATAATCCATTGAGCATCCATCATCATCGGAAGTGTCCTGGAAAACAAAAGGAAATATACCTGCAGGGCAGTTTTGGTCGCCGGCCGATATCTCTCTCTTCCACCGTTGGATCGTGCCTATTTTTGGATATGTGCTGCATCTAGATGTGACCTACATTCTGGACGGTGGAGATCGGAAACGCACTCTCCGGCAAGGTTTGGTTCATGTTGAATAGTAGCTCGTCCATTTTGAGGTTAGTTCGGTTTTATTCAGATCTATGGAGATCCAACCGTTCGATGATTCTGATTTTGAGATATATTGTACACAACACAATGATATATATTATGACCGTTGAGTTCAAGGAAATAATCAAAGGTGGATGAGTTGTTTCTATTTGAATCTATTGCTAGTCTTAGTAAAACATTTAGGAAGCTTGATTTAATTACATGTTTTGATGAAATTAGAATTATGTGGGTGTAGGGTTTATGTAAGATATAATGGTAAAATGTGCTCTTGTTATTAGTGTTGTTATAGATTAATTGTGTTGTAAAATGTGTTAGGGAAGTTTTGAAATTTGGATGAAGGGACATTGAGTTCGTTGATTTAATGGATATATGTTTTTAGGCATTAAAAAGGATTCCAATATCGGCAGCCTGAAACTGCGTCGCTGCCGATTCAGATATCGGCAGCCAGAAACTGCCTCGCTGTCGATTTCTACAAGGCAGAAATGACTTAAATTCTAGTAACAATCTCATAGTATGATGGTGTAAAATGTGGAACACTTGAATGTGAACATATGAATTCTTGAAATAAGTGGGATGAATGTGAATCGAAGATATAAATGAATTGATTGTGGTCTTTGGTGTCTTAGGTGTTGTGGCCGGAATCGGACCATTGCCAGGACAAGGACAGACCACAAGTGGAGCAGGTAGGTGGTTTCCACCTTTTTCTCATTTTGATGTTTATGTTTTGAAATGGTTAACTTGTGATGATATGTTATTAAATCCTTGTTGTAAGAAGAAATGACGAAGAAGAGTTGGATTAAATTCTTGATGATTGTCGAAATGACTATGAAATGTCAAACAAGTTCTTAATGAATGTTGAAACAATGGTGAAAATGTTAGAGTTCTGAACTGACCCTTTTGAGGTGAACATCTTATTGAGTTGTGATGAATACTAAACCGAATGTGATGTTGGGGGCTGTTATGAATTTGAGCTACTAATGAATGGTAGTATGTGTCGTACAAAGGATCTACTTTTGTATTCTTATTGAATGTAATGGTGATGAATGATTGTATGAGTATTATGAGAGATCTACTATTTTATTATATTGAATGTAATCGTGATGAATGTGTTACCAAGGATCTATCATTTATTGATTGTATGAGTGTTATGAAAGACCTATCATTGTATCGTATTGATGGTTAATTACCACGAATGGTGGTGTGAGTATTACTGGGGATTTATTATGATGTTGCATTGAACGTTAACTGTCAAGAATGGTTGGATGAATGATACAAAGGGTACTGTTGTGTTGTGTTATATTGAATGCTAAACTGTTGTGGGATGTTTGGTTTTTGCATTACAAAGGGATCTATCATCGTGTTACGGAATGATAAATTACTAGGAAACGGTGGTACAAGTATCCCCAAGGGTTTACTTTGATGTTGCAAGGAATGTCAAATTGTCATGAATTGTTTGATAAAACAATGATTAGCTTCGGCTAATGGCATCCGAGTGGATGACCGGAACAAACGACTGATTAGCTTCGGCTAATGGCATCCGAGTGGATGGCCGGAACAAACGATTGATTAGCTTCGGCTAATGGCATCCGAATGGATGACCGGAACAAACGATTGATTGGCTTCGGCTAATGGCATCTAGTGGATGACCGGAACAAACGATTAATTAGTTTTGGCTAATGACATCCGAAGGGATGTCAGGGGTAAACAATTGATTAGCTCTGACTATGGGCATCCAAAGTATGATTGGGATGAATAAATGCTTAGTTTTGGTAAGTGGCATCCTAAATGGATAACTATGGTAATGACATCATAGATGAATTATCAGATTAATAAATGATTAGCCATGGTAATGACACCATAAATGAATTACCAAAATGAATAAATGATTTACATTCGATAAATGGAATCCTAAAGGGATCATCGAGATTAATGAATTATTAGCTATGGTAATGACACCATAAATGAATTACCAAAATGAATAAATGATGTACGTTTGATAAATGGCATCCTGAAGGGATCATCGAGATTAATAAATGACTAACTATGGTAATGACACCATAGATGAATTACCAAAACGAATAAATGATTTACATTCGATAAATGGCATCCTAAAGGGATCATCGAGATTAATGAATTATTAGCTATGGTAATGACACCATAGATGAATTACCAAAATGAATAAATGATGTACATTTGATAAATGGCATCCTGAAGGGATCATCGAGATTAATAAATGACTAACTATGGTAATGACACCATAGATGAATTACCAAAACGAATAAATGATTTACATTCGATAAATGGCATCCTAAAGGGATCATCGAGCTGAATAAATGATTAGCTATGGTAATGGCACCATAGATGTATTACCAAAATGAATAAATGATTAGCTTTGGTAAATGGCAAATTTAACTATGGTAATGACACCATAGATGAATTACCAGAATGAGTAAATGAATTGCTATGGTAATGGCACCATAGATGAATTACCAGAATGAATAAATGATTAGCTTTGGTATATGGCATCCTAAATGGATAACCGAGATGTATGAATTACTAGCTTCGACTAATAACATCCTAGGTGGATAGTCAAGGTGAACAAATGATTAATTACGACTGATGACATCCTAAATGGATAATCGAGATAATGAAATTACTACCTTTGGCTAATAGCATTCTAAATGGATAATCAGGATGAAAAAATGACTAGCTTCAGCTAATTGCATCCTAAGGGATGACCGTGATGTAAAAAGAAAAGAAAAGGAAGAAGAAGAAGAAGAGAAAAAGAAGAAGAAGAAGAAACGGTTAATGGCACCCTAGTGGATAGCAAGATGAAGAAATGATTGACTTCGACTAATGGCCTCCAAAGAGGATTGTCGGATTTGAGTTTATGAGTTAGTTTTAAGAAGAACTAATGTGGTCATGTATACTACGTTTCGTATATACTAAGTATATGAAAGCATTCTACTAGTTATGCTTTAACCAAAGAAAGACATTAATTCGGCTAACGACATTCGAGAGGAATGATCGGGTTTGAGTATTGAAATTGTCTCGTTAATTGACGGATTATTAACGGTGGTGTTTGTGTTGACATAAGTAAAGGGAAATTAAAGAATTATGCTTTTTGGTCCATGAATGAAATGTGACTTTAATCTTGTTTTACTATACTTCTTCAATGGTCTATAATGCTTAAAATTACCTTGTGTTGGAACAGGGACATCATACCAATATGGGGCATCAGGAGATTCATTGTGAAACCCTGAAAATTTATAATTTAAATATGTAGATGTGTAAACCCTCATGTAAACATAAGGTTGAAAGTGATAATATTTCAATGAGTGATGCAAAACCAAGATTTGAAATAATAGATAAATAATGATATATAATGAAAGAGATGACCTCTATAAAATGAATTTTGGTTTAGAATTCATAAGGACAGAGAAACTGGTAACGTGTTTTTATGGATAAAATAATGAGAAAAAAAAAATAAGTGAGGTAATAAAGAATGCATTATAATAAATGATAGTGCAATGAAAAAGGATAGGACTGAAGGTGCAAGCACCGATTAAAAATCAGTGACGTTATTTTGAAATGGTAATAAGCCCGATAAATAAATAAAGGTGAAAATCCTAAAATGAATACATTTCAAAATAATAAAATGACCGTAAAAGTTTAGAAGGATAATTGATATGATTTTTGTTTGTGAAGATTGAACAAGAAAAATCTAGATTGTTTATGAAAAGTCATGAACTGAACAAGTTTATATTAGGAAGCAGAATTCTCAATCTAATGATAGGATCGGGATGAAATTTTGCATGAAGTCTATTAATATGTGTTCCTACCTTGGTTTAATATCTCATCACAATCGGAGTTTGGTAAAGACTAACGATTTAATCAGAAATAAACCAGATAGTTTACATAAAAAATAAAATAAAATACATAAAGGCATGAATGAGGGACAAAATTGTAATTATGAGAAAGGAGCCTATAAAACTTCAAAGGCCTCCAGTTAAAAAAAATAATAATAATAAATAAATTTGAAGAAGAGAAAAAACGGATAGAGAGAGATGCAGATTTTGGAGTAAAACCAAGAATACTCCGGTGGCCATATCTCAGGATTCCACCGTTGGATCAAGCTACTTTTTGGATATGGTATTCTCATTACTCGTATCTACGAACTGACCGGAGGGATTGAAAGGAACAAACTCCAGTTGACAGAAATCATCATCGGCAATGTCCTGAAAAACAAAAAGAAAATGCACCTGCAGGGCAGTTTGGTCGTCGGCCGATTTCTATCTCTTCCACCGTTGGATCAAGCTAAGTTTTGGATATGTTGTTTTTATTACACTTATCTAATAACGGACCGGAGGGATTGGAAGTAACACACTCTATTTGACAGACATCATCATCGGAACGTTCCTGAAAAACAAAAAGGAAATGCACCTGCAGGGCAGTTCGGTCGTCGGCCGATTTCTCACTCTTACACCGTTGGATCGTGCTTATTTTTGGATATGTGGTGAAACTAGATGTGGTCGACATTCTGGACGGTGGAGATCGGAAACTGACTCTCCGGCAAGGTTTGGTTCATGTTGAACAGTAGCTCGTCCATTTTCAGGTTAGTTCGGTTTTATTCAGATCTATGGAGATCCAACCGTTGGATTATTCTGATTTTGAGATATATTGTAAATAGCACAATGATATATATTCTGACCGTAGGGGTCAAGGAAATAATCAAAGGTGGATGAGTTGTTGCTATTTGAATCTATTGCTAGTCTTAGTAAAACATTTAGGAAGCTTGATTTAATTACATGTTTTGATGAAATTAGAATTGTGTGGGTGTAGGGTTTATGTAAGATATAATGGTAAAATGTGCTCTTGTTATTAGTGTTGTTATAGATTAATTGTGTTGTAAAATGTGTTAGGGAAGTTTTGAAATTTGGATGAAGGGACATTGAGTTTGTTGATTTGATGGATATATGTTTTTAGGCATTATTGGGTCTAGTGGCAATTGAAAGAAAAACTTGAAGAAAACTTTATCCTCCATTTAATGCAAAGATTCGGCCTAGACATATAAATGAGAGGATGAGCTTAATTGTTTTAATTGCTATGGAATTTGAGTTGAATGAGGATATAATAGATATGAAATGAATTGGTAAAGGTTTATATGGAATAATTAAAAAGGAAATCATCCCTCACCATGAATGAAGGCATTCGGCCAAATGAAGAAGAAATAAGGAGATAAGACTTTGATTCATTTTTCTATGAAAACTAGGTATGGATGCATATATTTGTATAAATAAAATTAGGTAGAGTGTTAATTGGAAGAATTTTAAAAAAAATTCAAATTCCCATCATAATATGGAATCCAACCAAAAATGAAAATCTTGAACTTGAGTTTATTCGACCTAATGTTATGGGGATTTTTATGGGATTGTGGTTTGTTGAATGCCAAATGAATTGTGTTATGTTTGAAATAATAGATTAATGTGAGGAAAATGTCATTTTGTGGAATTTTAACGTTGTCCAAATAGATAATAAAAGAGGAGGAAAAGGTTAAATTAAGGCGTCCATGGAATTATGATGAAAATATGTTGTTAAATTTACTTAAGATGAAGTAAAGTGGACTTATTAAAAAGAATTGGAAAACTCATCATGAAAATAAATAAAAAAATAAATTAAGATTTGTTAGGTCATGTTTAAAGATAGTCAGTCTGGAAAAACAAGTCATGAAAAGGAAGGAAATAAATAAATAAATATGCGAATGCATGTGTCATGCGATTCTAAATTTAAATGAATTTTAGAATGGAATTTTCAATTATGGTGGAGCCACATTTGATATGTATCTTTAATGATTCAGGAGAGATTGCAGAATCTGTTCAGTAGCATGGGACTTTTGCGCGAGTTCAAGCATTAGGTAGGTGACCTGCACCTTTCTTTCTTTCTTTTTTCATACGTTGAATATTGAAATACTTTAATATGATTATTACCGTATTGTTAGAACCGATATTAGATTGTCGAACGCTTAAATGTTGACTAAAGGTTGATTAGATTTGGCTAATGGCATCCGAATGGATGGCCGGGATGAAAGACTGATTAGCTTCGGCTAATGACATCCAGATGGATGGCCAGGATAAATGAATGATTAGCTTCGGCTAACCGGGACGAGAAATTGATTAGCTTCGGCTAATGGCATCCGAAAGGATGGCCGGGACGAACGATTGATTAGCTTCGGCTAATGGCATCTGAAAGGATGACCGGGACGAGTGATTGATTAGCTTCGGCTAATGGCATCCGAAAGGATGACCGGGACGAGTGATTGATTAGCTTCGGCTAATGGCATTCGAAAGGATGACCGGGACGAACGATTGATTAGCTCGGCTAATGGCATCCGAAAGGATGACCGGGATGAACGATTGATTAGCTTGGCTAATGGCATCTGAAGTGGATGATCGGGGTGAGTGAACACTTAACCTCAGCAAATAATGCCTTAAGAGGATAACCGGGATTAAGATTATGGTTGATTGCAAAATAAATAAAATAAAATTGGTGCATCTATATGTACTACTAGCTGCTTATACCAAGTACATGACGATATTATAAATGTTAATGCTTCATTTAACTGCCAGACCGTTAGTTACCATTATTAGTATTCTTAAGTATTTGCATTCTCTTAAATGTTTTGTACTGCTGCAGGGACATCACACCAACGAGATGTCTAGGAAACCCGATACATGAGAACCTACTTTTGCAAGGAATCATGTAGATGCATTCTAAATCATAATGTATTTTGTATGAATCAATGTACTGAATGTATAACTGGAGGCTGGGTAATTCGTATGGAATTACCAGATGTACTGGTAACCAAGGAAGGTTAACCAAATATGTGGGTAATTATATGAAATTACCAGAATTATTGGCAATTGAGATGAGTTAGCCAGATAGTTAAGTTTTGAAAAGATTATGTGAATTAATTGATTGAAGTTAGAAGTAGTAAATTCTAAATGTTATGAGTAAAATAATTAATATATGACTCCGATTTTGAATAAATTAATTAATGTGGTTATTGGGTAGACACAATGATTTGGAGATTGGAGGGGAATTGATAGATAATTAATTACCATAGTGTTGGTGGCTAAGGATACATTACAGTGATACTTAACACCATAATGATGGTGGCTAAGGGCATAAATTGATACTTGGCACTGTAATGAGGGTGACCAAGGTTATGTGAAGGATGCGTAGTGACCGTAGTGTCGATAACTAAGATTGTGTGCAAATGATACTTGGCAACCGTGGTTACAATGCATATGATGTTAATAAGAAAAATGAAAGGGATTCGATACGAATGGAAGAATCAAATGGCATGGATTAACTACCAGGTTTGGATTGCTAATGGTATCGAAGAGGTTTCATCGGTGCTGGTATATTTTAAATTGATTAGTCTAGCCCAATATTAGAAGACTAATGATATTAATGAGATTTATTAGCTTCAGCGATTACCTTCTAGCAACAGATTTAGAAAAGAAAAAAAAATATTGATTAATTATTCCAAAAGAATGAGATAAGCCAATGATATCAAGAGAGGAATATCTTGGTAACAAGTGAAAATTGATTTATAAGGAGATGGTGTTCGCAAACCGTTGAGTTGTGTTGAGATTTCCAAGATGGAATTATTCTTGGCAAATGAGATAGGATATCAGATGGATATTGGTAATAGATGGAAAATAGATGTTGTAAAAGAGATTTATGCCTAATTTTATATATAAAAAGAAATTCCGTAGAGATTATTGTCTGCCATTGTTATTGCTTGTTACTATCCTTTATATTTATGTGTACATGTTACTTTCTATTTTCAGGTCCACTAGGGTCGCGTCAAGGGTAATACTAGTTTAGTTATCTTTTGCTTTTGACCATGTAAATTAATTGTAAATTAAAAGACTTATCTCCTAAAACTTGAGATGTAATATAAATCCATAAATTTGAATGTATGCCTTTAACCTAATGGTTGAAACTCTTAGTACTTTTTTACCATGCATGTTTATAGTTGAAATTGAATCTTTTATTTGAACTGCATTATATGATGTTATTGAATAAGACGTGTTGTGTTGATGAGAATGAGTTGGGTTGAGGCCCAGGATGATTGGGTCGTGATTTTGAGTTATAAGATGTGAGTCATTAGAAGTGTAAACATGGTATATGTCGATAACTTGGGACTTACCGGTATAGAGGAGACTCTGCCAAAATTTTGTTGGAAATTTTGGTGGGACCTGTATATATATATATAAAAAAAAATTTACCTGAAATTTTCTAATGTATCGCGAAAAAGGATGTGGGAAATCGTGGTTGTTACATTCATTTCGTGGCACACACATTCGAAAAAGAATTATATACTCGTATATTATGGGTGATATGAGTTCGGCATGAACGAACATGTAAATCACTTAATTAGTCATTCGATTCCTTTTGTAAAAACTAGTAATTAAATATTGAAATGGATTACGAATGATAATGTATGAACTCGTGGTAATACGAGAATAGAACAGAAAAAAAATGGAAATGATGAATAAGTCGAGATGATGAAAAAAAAAATAAAAAAATCCAGCGGCTTTAGCCTTGAAAAGGTTGGGTCGTTACACGGAATGCCGCGAAACTCACCGAGTCAAACCGATTCGCCGTTTGTGGAAGAAGTCTGATGTAGAACACGTAGCAGAAGAATACATGTTCAAGAGGGATCACCCGAAATTCAAAGGCAACTGAATTTCGACAACCGGGGCATCGAAGTTGGAATGCCGGGAAACTCATAGAGTCTAAGCCTTTCGCCGTTTGCGGATGAAGTCTGATGTAGAACAAGTAGCAGAAGCATACATGCTCAAGAGGGATCACACGAAATTCAGAGGCAACTAAATTTCAGCAACCGGGGCATCGAAGTCGGAATGCCGCGAAACTCACTGAGTCAAAGCGTTTTGCCGTTTGCGGAAGAGAGTCTGATGTAGAACAAGTAGCAGAAGCATACATGATCAAAAGGGATCGCCCGAAATTCAAAGGCAACTGAATTACGGCAACCGGGGCATCAAAGTCGAAATGCCGCGAAAATCACCGAGTCAAAGCGTTTCGCCTTTTGCGGAAGAACTCTGATGTAGAACACGTAGCAGAAGAATACATGCTCAAGAGGGATCACCCGAAATTCAAAGGCAACTGAATTTCGACAACCGGGGCATCGAAGTCGGAATGCCGCGAAACTCACCGAGTCAAAGCGTTTCGCCGTTTGCGGATGAAGTCTGATGTAGAACAAGTAGCAGAAGCATACATGCTCAAGAGGGATCACACGAAATTCATAGGCAACTAAATTTCAGCAACCGGGGCATCGAAGTCGGAAGGCCGCGAAACTCACCGAGTCAAAGCGTTTTGCCGTTTGCGGAAGAGAGTCTGATGTAGAACAAGTAGCAGAAGCATACATGATCAAGAGGGATCGCCCGAAATTCAAAGGCAACTGAATTACGGCAACCGGGGCATCAAAGTCGGAATGCCGCGAAACTCACCGAGTCAAAGCGTTTTGGCCATTTGCAGAACAACTCTGATGTAGAACAAGTAGCAGACGCATACATGCTCAAGAGGGATCACCTGAAATTCAAAGGCAACTGAATTTCGGCAACCGGGGCATCAAAGTTGGAATGCCGCGAAACTCACCGAGTCAAAGGGTTTTGCCGTTTGCGGAAGAAGTCTGATGTAGAACAAGTAGCAGAAGCATACATGATCAAGAGGGATCGCCCGAAATTCAAAGGCAACTAAATTTTGGCAACCGGGGCATTGAAGTCGGAATGACGCGAAACTCACCGAGTCAAAATGTTTTGGCCGTTTGCAGAAGAACTCTGATGTAGAACAAGTAGCAGAAGCATACATGCTCAAGAGGGATCACCTGAAATTCAAAGGCAACTGAATTTCGGCAACCGGGGCATCGAAGTCGGAATGCCGCGAAACTCACCGAGTCAAAGCGATTCGCCGTTTGTGGAAGAAAGTCTTATGTAGATCAAGTAGCAGAAGCATACATGCTCAAGAGGGATCACACGAAATTCATAGGCAACTAAATTTCAGCAACCGGGGCATCGAAGTTGGAATGCCGCGAAACTCACCGAGTCAAAGCGTTTCGCCGTTTGCGGAAGAAGTCTGATGTAGAACACGTAGCAGAAGAATACATGCTCAAGAGGGATCACCCGAAATTCAAAGGCAACTAAATTTCGGCAACCGGGGCATCGAAGTAGGAATGCCGTGAAACTCACCGAGTCAAATTGTTTCGCTGTTTGCGGAAGAAGTCTGATGTAGAACAAGTAGCAGAAGCATACATGCTCAAGAGGGATCACCTGAAATTCAAAGGCAACTGAATTTCGACAACCGGGGCATCGAAGTCGGAATGCTGGGAAACTCACCGAGTCAAAGCGTTTCGCCGTTTGCGGAAGAAGTCTGATGTAGAACAAGTAGCAGAAGCATACATGCTCAAGAGTGATCACCCGAAATTCAAAGGCAACTGGATTTCGGCAACCGGGGCATCGAAGTCTGAATGCCGCGAAACTCACCGAGTCATAGCGTTTTGGCCATTTGCAGAACAACTCTGATGTAGAACAAGTAGCAGAAGCATACATGCTCAAGAGGGATCACCTGAAATTCAAAGGCAACTGCATTTCGACAACCGGGGCATCGAAGTCGGAATGCTGGGAAACTCACCGAGTCAAAGCGTTTCGCCGTTTATGGATGAAGTCTGCTGTAGAACAAGTAGCAGAAGCATACATGCTCAAGAGGGATCACACGAAATTCATAGGCAACTAAATTTCAGCAAGCGGGGCATCGAAGTCGGAATGCTGCGAAACTCACCGAGTCAAAGCGATTCGCCGTTTGTGGAAGAAAGTCTTATGTAGAACAAGTAGCAGAAGCATACATGCTCAAGAGGGATCACCAGAAATTCAACGGCAACTGAATTACGGCAACCGGGGCATCCAAGTCGAAAAGCCGCGAAACTCACCGAGTCAAAGCGTTTCGCCTTTTGCGGAAGAAGTCTGATGTAGAACAACTAGCAGAAGCATACATGCTCAAGAGGGATCACCCGAAATTCAAAGGCAACTAAATTTCGGCAACCGGGCCAACGAAGTAGTAATGCCGCGAAACTCACCGAGTCAAAGCGTTTCGCCTTTTGCGAAAGAAGTCTGATGTAGAACAAGTAGCAGAAGCATACATGCTCAAGAGGGATCACCCGAAATTCAAAGGCAACTAAATTTCGGAAACCGGGCCAACGAGGTCGTAATGCCGCGAAACTCACCGAGTCAAAGCGTTTCGCCGTTTGCGGAAGAAAGTATGATGTAGAACAAGAAGCAGAAGCATACATGCTCAAGAGGGATCACCCGAAATGCATAGGCAACTGAATTTCGGCAACCGGGGCATCGAAGTCGGAATGCCGCGAAACTCACCGAGTCAAAGCGTTTCGCCGTTTGCGGAAGAAGTCTGATGTAGAACACGTAGCAGAAGAATACATGCTCAAGAGGGATCACCCGAAATTCAAAGGCAACTAAATTTCGGCAACCGGGGCATCGAAGTAGGAATGCCGGGAAACTCACCGAGTCAAAGCGTTTCGCTGTTTGCGGAAGAAGACTGATGTGGAACAAGTAGCAGAAGCATACATGCTTAAGAGGAATAACCCGAAATTCATAGGCAACTAAATTTCGGCAACCGGGGCATCGAAGTTGGAATGCCGCGAAACTCACCGAGTCAAAGCGTTTTGCCGTTTGCGGAAGAGAGTCTGATGTAGAACAAGTAGCAGAAGCATACATGATCAAGAGGGATCGCCTAAAATTCAAAGGCAACTGAATTACGGCAACCGGGGCATCAAAGTCGAAATGCCGCGAAACTCACCGAGTCAAACCGTTTCGCCTTTTTCGGAAGAACTCTGATGTAGAACACGTAGCAGAAGCATACATGCTCAAGAGGGATCACCCGAAACTCAAAGGCAACTAAATTTCGGCAACCTGGGCAGCGAAGTCGGAGTGCCGCGAAACTCACCGAGTTAAAGCGTTTTGCCGTTTCCGGAAGAAGCCTGATGTAGAACAAGTACCAGAAGCATACAAGCTCAAGAGGGATAACCCGAAATTCAAAGGCAACTAAATTTCGGCAATCGGGGCATTGAAGTCGGAATGCCGCGAAACTTACCGAGTCCAAACGTTTGGGCCGTTTGCAGAAGAACTCTGATGTAGAACAAGTAGCAGAAGCATACATGCTCAAGAGGGATCACCTGAAATTCAAAGGCAACTGAATTACAAAAACCGGGGCATCAAAGTCGAAATGCCGCGAAACTCACCGAGTCAAAGCGTTTCACCGTTTGCGGAAGAAGTCTGATGTAGAACACGTAGCAGAAGAATACATGCTCAAGAGGGATCACCCGAAATTCAAAGGCAACTAAATTTCGGCAACCGGGGCATCGAAGTAGGAATGCCGTGAAACTCACCGAGTCAAAGCGTTTCGACGTTTGCGGAAGAAGTCTGATGTAGAACAAGTAGCAGAAGCATACATGCTCAAGAGGGATCACCCGAAATTCAAAGGCAACTGAATTTCGACAACCGGGGCATCGAAGTCGGAATGCCGGGAAACTCACCGAGTCAAAGCGTTTCGCCGTTTGTGGATGAAGTCTGATGTAGAACAAGTAGCAGAAGCATACATGCTCAAGAGGGATCACACGAAATTCAGAGGCAACAAAATTTCAGCAACTGGGGCATCGAAGTCGGAATGCCACGAAACTCACCGAGTCAAAGCGTTTTGCCGTTTGCGGAAGAGAGTCTGGTGTAGAACAAGTAGCAGAAGCATACATGATCAAGAGGGATCGCCCGAAATTCAAAGGCAACTAAATTACGGCAACCGGGGCATCAAAGTCGAAATGCCGCGAAAATCACCGAGCCAAAGCGTTTCGCCTTTTGCGGAAGAACTATGATGTAGAACACGTAGCAGAAGCATACATGCTCAAGAGGGATCACCCGAAATTCAAAGGCAACTGAATTTCGACAACCGGGGCATCGAAGTCGGAATGCCACGAAACTCACCGTGTCAAAGCGTTTCGCCGTTTGCGGAAGAGAGTCTGATGTAGAACAAGTAGCAGAAGCATACATCATCAAGAGGGATCGCCCGAAATTCAAAGTTAACTGAATTACGGCAACCGGGGCATCAAAGTCGGAATGCCGCGAAACTCACCGAGTCATAGCGTTTTGGCCATTTGCAGAACAACTCTGATGTAGAACAAGTAGCAGAAGCATACATGCTCAAGAGGGATCACCTGAAATTCAAAGGCAACTGAATTTCGGCAACCGGGGCATCGAAGTCGGAATGCCGCGAAACTCACGGAGTCAAAGCGTTTTGCCGTTTCCGGAAGAGAGTCTGATGTAGAACAAGTAGCAGAAGCATACATGCTCAAGAGGGATCACCCGAAATTCAAAGGCAACTAAATTTCGGCAACCGGGGCATCGAAGTAGGAATGCCGTGAAACTCACCGAGTCAAAGCGTTTTGCCGTTTGCGGAAGAGAGTCTGATGTAGAACAAGTAGCAGAAGCATACATGATCAAGAGGGATCACCTGAAATTCAAAGGCAACTGAATTTCGGCAACCGGGGCATCGAAGTCGGAATGCCGTGAAACTCACCGAGTCAAAGCGATTCACCGTTTGCAGTAGAGAGTCTGATGTAGAACAAGTAGCAGAAGCATACATGATCAAGAGGGATCGCCCGAAATTCAAAGGCAACTGAATTACGGCAACCGGGGCATCAAAGTCGGAATGCCGCGAAACTCACCGAGTCAAAGTGTTTTGCCGTTTGCGGAAGAAGTCTGATGTAGAACAAGTAGCAGAAGCTTACATGATCAAGAGGGATAACCCGAAATTCAAAGGCAACTAAATTTCGGCAACCGGGGCATTGAAGTCGGAATGCTGCGAAAGTCACCGAGTCAAAGCGATTCGCCGTTTGTGGAAGAAAGTCTTATGTAGAACAAGTAGCAGAAGCATACATGCTCAAGAGGGATCACCAGAAATTCAACGGCAACTGAATTACGGCAACCGGGGCATCCAAGTCGAAATGCTGCGAAACTCACCGAGTCAAAGCGTTTTTTCGCCTTTTGCGGAAGAAGTCTGATGTAGAACAACTAGCAGAAGCATACATGCTCAAGAGGGATCACCCGAAATTCAAAGGCAACTAAATTTCGGCAACCGGGCCAACGAAGTAGTAATGCCGCGAACCTCACCGAGTCAAAGCGTTTCGCCATTTGCGAAAGAAGTCTGATGTAGAACAAGTAGCAGAAGCATACATGCTCAAGAGGGATCACCCGAAATTCAAAGGCAACTAAATTTCGTAAACCGGGCCAACGAGGTCGTAATGCCGCGGAACTCACCGAGTCAAAGCGTTTCGCCATTTGCGGAAGAAGTCTGATGTGGAACAAGTAGCAGGAGCATACATGCTCAAGAGGAATAACCCGAAATTCATAGGCAACTAAATTTCGGCAACCGGGGCATCAAAGTCGAAATGCCGCGAAAATCACCGAGTCAAAGCGTTTCGCCTTTTGCGGAAGAACTCTGATGTAGAACACGTAGCAGAAGCGTACATGCTCAAGAGGGATCACCCGAAATTCAAAGGGAACTGAATTTCGACAACCGGGGCATCGAAGTCGGAATGCCGGGAAACTCACCGTGTCAAAGCGTTTCGCCATTTGCGGAAGAAGACTGATGTGGAACAAGTAGCAGAAGCATACATGCTCAAGAGGAATAACCCGAAATTCAAAGGCAACTGAATTTCGACAACCGGGGCATCGAAGTCGGAATGCCGAGAAACTCACCGTGTCAAAGCGTTTTGCCGTTTGCGGAAGAGAGTCTGATGTAGAACAAGTAGCAGAAGCATACATGATCAAGAGGGATCGCCCGAAATTCAAAGGCAACTGAATTACGGCAACCGGGGCATCAAAGTCGAAATGCCGCGAAACTCACCGAGTCAAAGCGTTTCGCCTTTTTCGGAAGAACTCTGATGTAGAACACGTAGCAGAAGCATACATGCTCAAGAGGGATCACCCGAAATTCAAAGGCAACTAAATTTCGGCAACCGGGCCAACGAAGTAGTAATGCCGCGAACCTCACCGAGTCAAAGCGTTTCGCCTTTTGCGAAAGAAGTCTGATGTAGAACAAGTAGCAGAAGCATACATGCTCAAGAGGGATCACCCGAAATTCAAAGGCGACTAAATTTCGGAAACCGGGCCAACGAGGTCGTAATGCCGTGAAACTCACCGAGTCAAAGCGTTTCGCCGTTTGCGGAAGAAGTCTGATGTAGAACACGTAGCAGAAGAATACATCGTCAAACTCACCGAGTCAAACTGTTTCGCCATTTGCGGAAGAAGTCTGATGTGGAACAAGTAGCAGGAGCATACATGCTCAAGAGGAATAACCCGAAATTCATAGGCAACTAAATTTCGGCAACCGGGGCATCGAAGTTGGAATGCCGAGAAACTCACCGAGTCAAAGCGTTTTGCCGTTTGCGGAAGAGAGTCTGATGTAGAACAAGTAGCAGAAGCATACATGATCAAAAGGGATCGCCCGAAATTCAAAGGCAACTGAATTACGGAAACCGGGGCATCAAAGTCGCAATGCCGCGAAACTCACCGCGTCAAAGCGTTTTGCCGTTTGCGGAAGAGAGTCTGATGTAGAACAAGTAGCAGAAGCATACATGATCAAGAGGGATCGCCCGAAATTCAAAGGCAACTGAATTACGGCAACCGGGGCATCACAGTCGAAATGCCGCGAAAATCACCGAGTCAAAGCGTTTCGCCTTTTGCAGAAGAACTATGATGTAGAACACGTAGCAGAAGCATACATGCTCAAGAGGGATCACCCGAAAATCAAAGGCAACTGAATTTCGACAACCGGGGCATCGAACTCGGAATGCCGCGAAACTCACCGTGTCAAAGCGTTTCGCCGTTTGCGGATGAAGTCTGATGTAGAACAAGTAGCAGAAGCATACATGCTCAAGAGGGATCACACGAAATTCATAGGCAACTAAATTTCAGTAACCAGGGCATCGAAGTCGGAATGCCGCGAAACTCACCGAGTCAAAGCGTTTTGTCGTTTGCGGAAGAGAGTCTGATGTAGAACAAGTAGCAGAAGCATACATGATCAAGAGGGATCGCCCGAAATTCAAAGGCAACTGAATTACGGCAACCGGGGCATCAAAGTCGAAATGCCGCGAAACTCACCGAGTCAAAGCGTTTTGCCGTTTGCGGAAGAGAGTTGATGTAGAACAAGTAGCAGAAGCATACATGATCAAGAGGGATCGCCCGAAATTCAAAGGCAACTGAATTACGGCAACCGGGGCATCACAGTCGAAATGCCGCGAAAATCACCGAGTCAAAGCGTTTCGCCTTTTGCGGAAGAACTATGATGTAGAACACGTAGCAGAAGCATACATGATCAAGAGGGATCGCCCGAAATTCAAAGGCAACTGAATTACGGCAACCGGGGCATCAAAGTCGGAATGCCGCGAAACTCACCGAGTCAAAGCGTTTTGGCCATTTGCAGAACAACTCTGATGTAGAACAAGTAGCAGACGCATACATGCTCAAGACGGATCACCTGAAATTCAAAGGCAACTGAATTACGGCAACCGGGGCATCAAAGTCGAAATGCCGCGAAAATCACCGAGTCAAAGCGTTTCGCCTTTTGCGGAAGAACTCTGATGTAGAACACGTAGCAGAAGCATACATGCTCAAGAGGGATCACCCGAAATTCAAAGGCAACTGAATTTCGACAACCGGGGCATCGAAGTCGGAATGCCGGGAAACTCACCGTGTCAAAGCGTTTCGCCATTTGCGGAAGAAGACTGATGTGGAACAAGTAGCAGAAGCATACATGCTCAAGAGGAATAACCCGAAATTCAAAGGCAACTGAATTTCGACAACCGGGGCATCGAAGTCGGAATGCCGAGAAACTCACCGTGTCAAAGCGTTTTGCCGTTTGCGGAAGAGAGTCTGATGTAGAACAAGTAGCAGAAGCATACATGATCAAGAGGGATCGCCCGAAATTCAAAGGCAACTGAATTACGGCAACCGGGGCATCAAAGTCGAAATGCCGCGAAACTCACCGAGTCAAAGCGTTTCGCCTTTTTCGGAAGAACTCTGATGTAGAACACGTAGCAGAAGCATACATGCTCAAGAGGGATCACCCGAAATTCAAAGGCAACTAAATTTCGGCAACCGGGCCAACGAAGTAGTAATGCCGCGAACCTCACCGAGTCAAAGCGTTTCGCCTTTTGCGAAAGAAGTCTGATGTAGAACAAGTAGCAGAAGCATACATGCTCAAGAGGGATCACCCGAAATTCAAAGGCGACTAAATTTCGGAAACCGGGCCAACGAGGTCGTAATGCCGTGAAACTCACCGAGTCAAAGCGTTTCGCCGTTTGCGGAAGAAGTCTGATGTAGAACACGTAGCAGAAGAATACATCGTCAAGAGGGAACACCCGAAATTCAAAGGCAACTGAATTTCGACAACCGGGGCATCGAAGTCGGAATGCCGTGAAACTCACCGAGTCAAAGCGTTTCGCCGTTTGCGGAAGAAGACTGATGTGGAACAAGTAGCAGGAGCATACATGCTCAAGAGGAATAACCCGAAATTCATAGGCAACTAAATTTCGGCAACCGGGGCATCAAAGTCGGAATGACGCGAAACTCACCGAGTCAAAGCGTTTTGCCGTTTGCGGAAGAGAGTCTGATGTAGAACAAGTAGCAGAAGCATACATGATCAAGAGGGAACACCCGAAATTCAAAGGCAACTGAATTTCGACAACCGGGGCATCGAAGTCGAAATGCCGCGAAAATCACCGAGTCAAAGCGTTTCGCCTTTTGCGGAAGAACTATGATGTAGAACACGTAGCAGAAGCATACATGCTCAAGAGGGATCACCCGAAATTCAAAGGCAACTGAATTTCGACAACCGGGGCATCAAACTCGGAATGCCGCGAAACTCACCGTGTCAAAGCGTTTCGCCGTTTGCGGATGAAGTCTGATGTAGAACAAGTAGCAGAAGCATACATGCTCAAGAGGGATCACACGAAATTCATAGGCAACTAAATTTCAGTAACCAGGGCATCGAAGTCGGAATGCCGCGAAACTCACCGAGTCAAAGCGTTTTGTCGTTTGCGGAAGAGAGTCTGATGTAGAACAAGTAGCAGAAGCATACATGATCAAGAGGGATCGCCCGAAATTCAAAGGCAACTGAATTACGGCAACCGGGGCATCAAAGTCGAAATGCCGCGAAACTCACCGAGTCAAAGCGTTTTGCCGTTTGCGGAAGAGAGTTGATGTAGAACAAGTAGCAGAAGCATACATGATCAAGAGGGATCGCCCGAAATTCAAAGGCAACTGAATTACGGCAACCGGGGCATCAAAGTCGAAATGCCGCGAAAATCACCGAGTCAAAGCGTTTCGCCTTTTGCGGAAGAACTATGATGTAGAACACGTAGCAGAAGCATACATGCTCAAGAGGGATCACCCGAAATTCAAAGGCAACTGAATTTCGACAACCGGGGCATCGAGGTCTGAATGCCGCGAAACTCACCGTGTCAAAGCGTTTCGCCGTTTGCGGATGAAGTCTGATGTAGAACAAGTAGCAGAAGCATACATGCTCAAGAGGGATCACCCGAAATTCAAAGGCAACTGAATTACGGCAACCGGGGCATCAAAGTCGAAATGCCGCGAAAATCACCGAGTCAAAGCGTTTCGCCTTTTGCGGAAGAACTATGATGTAGAACACGTAGCAGAAGCATACATGCTCAAGAGGGATCACCCGAAATTCAAAGGCAACTGAATTTCGACAACCGGGGCATCGAAGTCGGAATGCCGTGAAACTCACCGAGTCAAAGCGTTTCGCCGTTTGCGGAAGAAGACTGATGTGGAACAAGTAGCAGGAGCATACATGCTCAAGAGGAATAACCCGAAATTCATAGGCAACTAAATTTCGGCAACCGGGGCATCAAACTCGGAATGCCGCGAAACTCACCGTGTCAAAACGTTTTGCCGTTTGCGGATGAGAGTCTTATGTAGAACAAGTAGCAGAAGCATACATGATCAAGAGGGATCGCCCGAAATTCAAAGGCAACTGAATTACGGCAACCGGGGCATCAAAGTCGAAATGCCGCGAAACTCACCGAGTCAAAGCGTTTCGCCATTTGCGAAAGAAGTCTGATGTAGAACACGTAGCAGAAGAATACATGCTCAAGAGGGATCACCCGAAATTCAAAGGCAACTAAATTTCGGCAACCGGGGCATCGAAGTAGGAATGCCGTGAAACTCACCGAGTCAAAGCGTTTCGCCGTTTGTGGATGAAGTCTGATGTAGAACAAGTAGCAGAAGCATACATGCTCAAGAGGGATCACACGAAATTCAGAGGCAACTAAATTTCAGCAACCGGGGCATCGACGTCGGAATGCCGCGAAACTCACCGAGTCAAAGCGTTTCGCCGTTTGTGGATGAAGTCTGATGTAGAACAAGTAGCAGAAGCATACATGCTGAAGAGGGATCACCCGAAATTCAAAGGCAACTGAATTTCGACAACCGGGGCATCGAAGTCGGAATGCCGGGAAACTCACCGAGTCAAAGCGTTTCGCCGTTTGTGGATGAAGTCTGATGTAGAACAAGTAGCAGAAGCATACATGCTCAAGAGGGATCACACGAAATTCAGAGGCAACTAAATTTTAGCAACCGGGGCATCGAAGTCAGAATGCCGCGAAACTCACCGAGTCAAAGCGTTTTGCCGTTTGCGGAAGAGAGTCTGATGTAGAACAAGTAGCAGAAGCATACATGATCAAGAGGGATCGCCCGAAATTCAAAGGCAACTGAATTACGGCAACCGGGGCATCAAAGTCGAAATGCCGCGAAACTCACCGAGTCAAAGCGTTTCGCCATTTGCGAAAGAAGTCTGATGTAGAACACGTAGCAGAAGAATACATGCTCAAGAGGGATCACCCGAAATTCAAAGGCAACTAAATTTCGGCAACCGGGGCATCGAAGTAGGAATGCCGTGAAACTCTCCGAGTCAAAGCGTTTCGCCGTTTGTGGATGAAGTCTGATGTAGAACAAGTAGCAGAAGCATACATGCTCAAGAGGGATCACACGAAATTCAGAGGCAACTCAATTTCAGCAACCGGGGCATCGACGTCGGAATGCCGCGAAACTCACCGAGTCAAAACGTTTCGCCGTTTGTGGATGAAGTCTGATGTAGAACAAGTAGCAGAAGCATACATGCTCAAGAGGGATCACACGAAATTCAGAGGCAACTAAATTTCAGCAACCGGGGCATAGAAGTCGGAATGCCGCGAAACTCACCGAGTCAAAGCGTTTTGCCGTTTGCGGAAGAGAGTCTGATGTAGAACAAGTAGCAGAAGCATACATGATCAAGAGGGATCGCTCGAAATTCAAAGGCAACTGAATTACGGCAACCGGGGCATCAAAGTCGAAATGCCGCGAAAATCACCGAGTCAAAGCGTTTTGCCTTTTGCGGAAGAACTATGATGTAGAACACGTAGCAGAAGCATACATGCTCAAGAAGGATCACCCGAAATTCAAAGGCAACTGAATTTCGACAACCGGGGCATCAAAGTCGGAATGCCGCGAAACTCACCGTGTCAAAGCGTTTCGCCGTTTGCGGATGAAGTCTGATGTAGAACAAGTAGCAGAAGCATACATGCTCAAGAGGGATCACACGAAATTCATAGGCAACTAAATTTCAGCAACCGGGGCATCGAAGTCGGAATGCCGCGAAACTCACCGAGTCAAAGCGTTTTGCCGTTTGCGGACGAGAGTCTGATGTAGAACAAGTAGCAGAAGCATACATGATCAAGAGGGATCGCCCGAAATTCAAAGTTAACTGAATTACGGCAACCGGGGCATCAAAGTCCGAATGCCGCGAAACTCACCGAGTCATAGCGTTTTGGCCATTTGCAGAACAACTCTGATGTAGAACAAGTAGCAGAAGCATACATGCTCAAGAGGGATCACCTGAAATTCAAAGGCAATTGAATTTCGGCAACCGGGGCATCGAAGTCGGAATGCCGCGAAACTCACCGAGTCAAAGCGTTTTGCCGTTTGCGGAAGAGAGTCTGATGTAGAACAAGTAGCAGAAGCATACATGATCAAGAGGGATCGCCCGAAATTCAAAGGCAACTGAATTACGGCAACCGGGGCATCAAAGTCGGAATGCCGCGAAACTCACCGAGTCAAAGCGTTTTGGCCATTTGCAGAACAACTCTGATGTAGAACAAGTAGCAGACGCATACATGCTCAAGAGGGATCACCTGAAATTCAAAGGCAACTGAATTACGGCAACCGGGGCATCAAAGTCGAAATGCCGCGAAAATCACCGAGTCAAAGCGTTTCGCCTTTTGCGGAAGATCTCTGATGTAGAACACGTAGCAGAAGTATACATGCTCAAGAGGGATCACCCGAAATTCAAAGGCAACTGAATTTCGACAACCGGGGCATCGAAGTCGGAATGCCGGGAAACTCACCGAGTCAAAGCGTTTCGCCGTTTGCGGAAGAAGACTAATGTGGAACAAGTAGCAGAAGCATACATGCTCAAGAGGAATAACCCGAAATTCATAGGCAACTAAATTTCAGCAACCGGGGCATCGAAGTCGGAATGACGCGAAACTCACCGACTCAAAGTGTTTTGCCATTTGCGGAAGAGAGTCTGATGTAGAACAAGTAGCAGAAGCATACATGATCAAGAGGGATCGCCCGAAATTCAAAGGCAACTGAATTACGGCAACCGGGGCATCAAAGTCGAAATGCCGCGAAAATCACCGAGTCAAAGCGTTTCGCCTTTTGCGGAAGAACTATGATGTAGAACACGTAGCAGAAGCATACATGCTCAAGAGGGATCACCCGAAATTCAAAGGCAATTGAATTTCGACAACCGGGGCATCGAGGTCTGAATGCCGCGAAACTCACCGTGTCAAAGCGTTTCGCCGTTTGTGGATGAAGTCTGATGTAGAACAAGTAGCAGAAGCATACATGCTCAAGAGGGATCACCTGAAATTCAAAGGCAACTGAATTACAAAATCGGGGCATCAAAGTCGAAATGCCGCGAAACTCACCGAGTCAAAGCGTTTTGCCGTTTGCGGAAGAGAGTCTGATGTAGAACAAGTAGCAGAAGCATACATGATCAAGAGGGATCGCCCGAAATTCAAAGGCAACTGAATTACGGCAACCGGGGCATCAAAGTCGAAATGCCGCGAAACTCACCGAGTCAAAGCGTTTTGCCGTTTGTGGATGAAGTCTGATGTAGAACAAGTAGCAGAAGCATACATGCTCAAGAGGGATCACACGAAATTCAGAGGCAACTAAATTTCAGCAACCGGGGCATCGACGTCGGAATGCCGCGAAACTCACCGAGTCAAAGCGTTTCGCCGTTTGTGGATGAAGTCTGATGTAGAACAAGTAGCAGAAGCATACATGCTCAAGAGGGATCACCCGAAATTCAAAGGCAACTGAATTACGGCAACCGGGGCATCGAAGTCGAAATGCCGCAAAACTCACCGAGTCAAAGCGTTTTGGCCATTTGCAGAACAACTCTGATGTAGAACAAGTAGCAGACGCATACATGCTCAAGAGGGATCACCTGAAATTCAAAGGCAACTGAATTACGGCAACCGGGGCATCAAAGTCGAAATGCCGCGAAAATCACCGAGTCAAAGCGTTTCGCCTTTTGCGGAAGATCTCTGATGTAGAACACGTAGCAGAAGTATACATGCTCAAGAGGGATCACCTGAAATTCAAAGGCAACTGAATTTCGACAACCGGGGCATCGAAGTCGGAATGCCGGGAAACTCACCGAGTCAAAGTGTTTCGCCGTTGGTGGATGAAGTCTGATGTAGAACAAGTAGCAGAAGCATACATGCTCAAGAGGGATCACATGAAATTCAGAGGCAACTAAATTTCAGCAACCGGGGCATCGACGTCGGAATGCCGCGAAACTCACCGAGTCAAAGCGTTTCGCCGTTTGTGGATGAAGTCTGATGTAGAACAAGTAGCAGAAGCATACATGCTCAAGATGGATCACACGAAATTCAGAGGCAACTAAATTTCAGCAACCGGGGCATCGAAGTCGGAATGCCGGGAAACTCACCGAGTCAAAGCGTTTCGCCGTTTGCGGAAGAAGACTGATGTGGAACAAGTAGCAGAAGCATACATGCTCAAGAGGAATAACCCGAAATTCATAGGCAACTAAATTTCAGCAACCGGGGCATCGAAGTCGGAATGACGCGAAACTCACCGACTCAAAGTGTTTTGCCATTTGCGGAAGAGAGTCTGATGTAGAACAAGTAGCAGAAGCATACATGCTCAAGAGGGATCACCCGAAATTCAAAGGCAACTGAATTACGGCAACCGGGGCATCGAAGTCGAAATGCCGCAAAACTCACCGAGTCAAAGCGTTTTGGCCATTTGCAGAAGAACTCTGATGTAGAACAAGTAGCAGACGCATACATGCTCAAGAGGGATCACCTGAAATTCAAAGGCAACTGAATTACGGCAACCGGGGCATCAAAGTCGAAATGCCGCGAAAATCACCGAGTCAAAGCGTTTCGCCTTTTGCGGAAGATCTCTGATGTAGAACACGTAGCAGAAGTATACATGCTCAAGAGGGATCACCTGAAATTCAAAGGCAACTGAATTTCGACAACCGGGGCATCGAAGTCGGAATGCCGGGAAACTCACCGAGTCAAAGCGTTTCGCCGTTTGTGGATGAAGTCTGATGTAGAACAAGTAGCAGAAGCATACATGCTCAAGAGGGATCACACGAAATTCAGAGGCAACTAAATTTCAGCAACCGGGGCATCGAAGTCGGAATGCCGCGAAACTCACCGAGTCAAAGCGTTTTGCCGTTTGCGGAAGAGAGTCTGATGTAGAACAAGTAGCAGAAGCATACATGATCAAGAGGGATCGCTCGAAATTCAAAGGCAACTGAATTACGGCAACCGGGGCATCAAAGTCGAAATGCCGCGAAAATCATCGAGTCAAAGCGTTTTGCCTTTTGCGGAAGAACTATGATGTAGAACACGTAGCAGAAGCATACATGCTCAAGAAGGATCACCCGAAATTCAAAGGCAACTGAATTTCGACAACCGGGGCATCAAAGTCGGAATGCCGCGAAACTCACCGTGTCAAAGCGTTTCGCCGTTTGCGGATGAAGTCTGATGTAGAACAAGTAGCAGAAGCATACATGCTCAAGAGGGATCACACGAAATTCATAGGCAACTAAATTTCAGCAACCGGGGCATCGAAGTCGGAATGCCGCGAAACTCACCGAGTCAAAGCGTTTTGCCGTTTGCGGACGAGAGTCTGATGTAGAACAAGTAGCAGAAGCATACATGATCAAGAGGGATCGCCCGAAATTCAAAGTTAACTGAATTACGGCAACCGGGGCATCAAAGTCGGAATGCCGCGAAACTCACCGAGTCATAGCGTTTTGGCCATTTGCAGAACAACTCTGATGTAGAACAAGTAGCAGAAGCATACATGCTCAAGAGGGATCACCTGAAATTCAAAGGCAATTGAATTTCGGCAACCGGGGCATCGAAGTCGGAATGCCGCGAAACTCACCGAGTCAAAGCGTTTTGCCGTTTGCGGAAGAGAGTCTGATGTAGAACAAGTAGCAGAAGCATACATGATCAAGAGGGATCGCCCGAAATTCAAAGGCAACTGAATTACGGCAACCGGGGCATCAAAGTCGGAATGCCGCGAAACTCACCGAGTCAAAGCGTATTGGCCATTTGCAGAACAACTCTGATGTAGAACAAGTAGCAGACGCATACATGCTCAAGAGGGATCACCTGAAATTCAAAGGCAACTGAATTACGGCAACCGGGGCATCAAAGTCGAAATGCCGCGAAAATCACCGAGTCAAAGCGTTTCGCCTTTTGCGGAAGATCTCTGATGTAGAACACGTAGCAGAAGTATACTTGCTCAAGAGTGATCACCCGAAATTCAAAGGCAACTGAATTTCGACAACCGGGGCATCGAAGTCGGAATGCCGGGAAACTCACCGAGTCAAAGCGTTTCGCCGTTTGCGGAAGAAGACTGATGTGGAACAAGTAGCAGAAGCATACATGCTCAAGAGGAATAACCCGAAATTCATAGGCAACTAAATTTCAGCAACCGGGGCATCGAAGTCGGAATGACGCGAAACTCACCGACTCAAAGTGTTTTGCCATTTGCGGAAGAGAGTCTGATGTAGAACAAGTAGCAGAAGCATACATGATCAAGAGGGATCGCCCGAAATTCAAAGGCAACTGAATTACGGCAACCGGGGCATCAAAGTCGAAATGCCGCGAAAATCACCGAGTCAAAGCGTTTCGCCTTTTGCGGAAGAACTATGATGTAGAACACGTAGCAGAAGCATACATGCTCAAGAGGGATCACCCGAAATTCAAAGGCAATTGAATTTCGACAACCGGGGCATCGAGGTCTGAATGCCGCGAAACTCACCGTGTCAAAGCGTTTCGCCGTTTGTGGATGAAGTCTGATGTAGAACAAGTAGCAGAAGCATACATGCTCAAGAGGGATCACCTGAAATTCAAAGGCAACTGAATTACAAAAACCGGGGCATCAAAGTCGAAATGCCGCGAAACTCACCGAGTCAAAGCGTTTTGCCGTTTGCGGAAGAGAGTCTGATGTAGAACAAGTAGCAGAAGCATACATGATCAAGAGGGATCGCCCGAAATTCAAAGGCAACTGAATTACGGCAACCGGGGCATCAAAGTCGAAATGCCGCGAAACTCACCGAGTCAAAGCGTTTTGCCGTTTGTGGATGAAGTCTGATGTAGAACAAGTAGCAGAAGCATACATGCTCAAGAGGGATCACACGAAATTCAGAGGCAACTAAATTTCAGCAACCGGGGCATCGACGTCGGAATGCCGCGAAACTCACCGAGTCAAAGCGTTTCGCCGTTTGTGGATGAAGTCTGATGTAGAACAAGTAGCAGAAGCATACATGCTCAAGAGGGATCACCCGAAATTCAAAGGCAACTGAATTACGGCAACCGGGGCATCGAAGTCGAAATGCCGCAAAACTCACCGAGTCAAAGCGTTTTGGCCATTTGCAGAACAACTCTGATGTAGAACAAGTAGCAGACGCATACATGCTCAAGAGGGATCACCTGAAATTCAAAGGCAACTGAATTACGGCAACCGGGGCATCAAAGTCGAAATGCCGCGAAAATCACCGAGTCAAAGCGTTTCGCCTTTTGCGGAAGATCTCTGATGTAGAACACGTAGCAGAAGTATACATGCTCAAGAGGGATCACCTGAAATTCAAAGGCAACTGAATTTCGACAACCGGGGCATCGAAGTCGGAATGCCGGGAAACTCACCGAGTCAAAGCGTTTCGCCGTTTGTGGATGAAGTCTGATGTAGAACAAGTAGCAGAAGCATACATGCTCAAGAGGGATCACACGAAATTCAGAGGCAACTAAATTTCAGCAACCGGGGCATCGAAGTCGGAATGCCGCGAAACTCACCGAGTCAAAGCGTTTTGCCGTTTGCGGAAGAGAGTCTGATGTAGAACAAGTAGCAGAAGCATACATGATCAAGAGGGATCGCCCGAAATTCAAAGGCAACTGAATTACGGCAACCGGGGCATCAAAGTCGAAATGCCGCGAAAATCACCGAGTCAAAGCGTTTCGCCTTTTGCGGAAGATCTCTGATGTAGAACACGTAGCAGAAGCATACATGCTCAAGAGGGATCACCCGAAATTCAAAGGCAACTGAATTTCGACAACCGGGGCATCGAAGTCGGAATGCCGGGAAACTCACCGAGTCAAAGCGTTTCGCCGTTTGCGGAAGAAGACTGATGTGGAACAAGTAGCAGAAGCATACATGCTCAAGAGGAATAACCCGAAATTCATAGGCAACTCAATTTCAGCAACCGGGTCATCGAAGTCGGAATGACGCGAAACTCACCGAGTCAAAGCGTTTTGCCGTTTGCGGAAGAGAGTCTGATGTAGAACAAGTAGCAGAAGCATACATGCTCAAGAGGGATCACCTGAAATTCAAAGGCAACTGAATTACAAAAACCGGGGCATCAAAGTCGAAATGCCGCGAAACTCACCGAGTCAAAGCGTTTTGCCGTTTGCGGAAGAGAGTCTGATGTAGAACAAGTAGCAGAAGCATACATGATCAAGAGGGATCGCCCGAAATTCAAAGGCAACTGAATTACGGCAACCGGGGCATCAAAGTCGAAATGCCGCGAAACTCACCGAGTCAAAGCGTTTCGCCGTTTGCGAAAGAAGTCTGATGTAGAACACGTAGCAGAAGAATACATGCTCAAGAGGGATCACCCGAAATTCAAAGGCAACTAAATTTCGGCAACCGGGGCATCGAAGTAGGAATGCCGTGAAACTCACCGAGTCAAAGCGTTTCGCCTTTTGCGAAAGAAGTCTGATGTAGAACAAGTAGCAGAAGCATACATGCTCAAGAGGGATCACACGAAATTCAGAGGCAACTAAATTTTAGCAACCGGGGCATCGAAGTCGGAATGCCGCGAAACTCACCGAGTCAAAGCGTTTTGCCGTTTGCGGAAGAGAGTCTGATGTAGAACAAGTAGCAGAAGCATACATGATCAAGAGGGATCGCCCGAAATTCAAAGGCAACTGAATTACGGCAACCGGGGCATCAAAGTCGAAATGCCGCGAAAATCACCGAGTCAAAGCGTTTCGCCTTTTGCGGAAGATCTCTGATGTAGAACACGTAGCAGAAGCATACATGCTCAAGAGGGATCACCCGAAATTCAAAGGCAACTAAATTTCGGCAACCGGGGCATCGAAGTAGGAATGCCGTGAAACTCACCGAGTCAAAGCGTTTCGCCTTTTGCGAAAGAAGTCTGATGTAGAACAAGTAGCAGAAGCATACATGCTCAAGAGGGATCACCCGAAATTCAAAGGCGACTAAATTACGGCAACCCGGGCATCAAAGTCGAAATGCCGCGAAAATCACCGAGTCAAAGCGTTTCGCCGTTTGTGGATGAAGTCTGATGTAGAACAAGTAGCAGAAGCATACATGCTCAAGAGGGATCACCTGAAATTCAAAGGCAACTGAATTACAAAAACCGGGGCATCAAAGTCGAAATGCCGCGAAACTCACCGAGTCAAAGCGTTTTGCCGTTTGCGGAAGAGAGTCTGATGTAGAACAAGTAGCAGAAGCATACATGATCAAGAGGGATCGCCCGAAATTCAAAGGCAACTGAATTACGGCAACCGGGGCATCAAAGTCGAAATGCCGCGAAACTCACCGAGTCAAAGCGTTTTGCCGTTTGTGGATGAAGTCTGATGTAGAACAAGTAGCAGAAGCATACATGCTCAAGAGGGATCACACGAAATTCAGAGGCAACTAAATTTCAGCAACCGGGGCATCGACGTCGGAATGCCGCGAAACTCACCGAGTCAAAGCGTTTCGCCGTTTGTGGATGAAGTCTGATGTAGAACAAGTAGCAGAAGCATACATGCTCAAGAGGGATCGCCCGAAATTCAAAGGCAACTGAATTACGGCAACCGGGGCATCAAAGTCGAAATGCCGCGAAACTCACCGAGTCAAAGCGTTTCGCCGTTTGCGAAAGAAGTCTGATGTAGAACACGTAGCAGAAGAATACATGCTCAAGAGGGATCACCCGAAATTTAAAGGCAACTAAATTTCGGCAACCGGGGCATCGAAGTAGGAATGCCGTGAAACTCACCGAGTCAAAGCGTTTCGCCTTTTGCGAAAGAAGTCTGATGTAGAACAAGTAGCAGAAGCATACATGCTCAAGAGGGATCACACGAAATTCAGAGGCAACTAAATTTTAGCAACCGGGGCATCGAAGTCGGAATGCCGCGAAACTCACCGAGTCAAAGCGTTTTGCCGTTTGCGGAAGAGAGTCTGATGTAGAACAAGTAGCAGAAGCATACATGATCAAGAGGGATCGCCCGAAATTCAAAGGCAACTGAATTACGGCAACCGGGGCATCAAAGTCGAAATGCCGCGAAAATCACCGAGTCAAAGCGTTTCGCCTTTTGCGGAAGATCTCTGATGTAGAACACGTAGCAGAAGCATACATGCTCAAGAGGGATCACCCGAAATTCAAAGGCAACTAAATTTCGGCAACCGGGGCATCGAAGTAGGAATGCCGTGAAACTCACCGAGTCAAAGCGTTTCGCCTTTTGCGAAAGAAGTCTGATGTAGAACAAGTAGCAGAAGCATACATGCTCAAGAGGGATCACCCGAAATTCAAAGGCGACTAAATTACGGCAACCCGGGCATCAAAGTCGAAATGCCGCGAAAATCACCGAGTCAAAGCGTTTCGCCGTTTATGGATGAAGTCTGATGTAGAACAAGTAGCAGAAGCATACATGCTCAAGAGGGATCACCTGAAATTCAAAGGCAACTGAATTACAAAAACCGGGGCATCAAAGTCGAAATGCCGCGAAACTCACCGAGTCAAAGCGTTTTGCCGTTTGCGGAAGAGAGTCTGATGTAGAACAAGTAGCAGAAGCATACATGATCAAGAGGGATCGCCCGAAATTCAAAGGCAACTGAATTACGGCAACCGGGGCATCAAAGTCGAAATGCCGCGAAACTCACCGAGTCAAAGCGTTTTGCCGTTTGTGGATGAAGTCTGATGTAGAACAAGTAGCAGAAGCATACATGCTCAAGAGGGATCACACGAAATTCAGAGGCAACTAAATTTCAGCAACCGGGGCATCGACGTCGGAATGCCGCGAAACTCACCGAGTCAAAGCGTTTCGCCGTTTGTGGATGAAGTCTGATGTAGAACAAGTAGCAGAAGCATACATGCTCAAGAGGGATCACCCGAAATTCAAAGGCAACTGAATTACGGCAACCGGGGCATCGAAGTCGAAATGCCGCAAAACTCACCGAGTCAAAGCGTTTTGGCCATTTGCAGAACAACTCTGATGTAGAACAAGTAGCAGACGCATACATGCTCAAGAGGGATCACCTGAAATTCAAAGGCAACTGAATTACGGCAACCGGGGCATCAAAGTCGAAATGCCGCGAAAATCACCGAGTCAAAGCGTTTCGCCTTTTGCGGAAGATCTCTGATGTAGAACACGTAGCAGAAGTATACATGCTCAAGAGGGATCACCTGAAATTCAAAGGCAACTGAATTTCGACAACCGGGGCATCGAAGTCGGAATGCCGGGAAACTCACCGAGTCAAAGCGTTTCGCCGTTTGTGGATGAAGTCTGATGTAGAACAAGTAGCAGAAGCATACATGCTCAAGAGGGATCACACGAAATTCAGAGGCAACTAAATTTTAGCAACCGGGGCATCGAAGTCGGAATGCCGCGAAACTCACCGAGTCAAAGCGTTTTGCCGTTTGCGGAAGAGAGTCTGATGTAGAACAAGTAGCAGAAGCATACATGATCAAGAGGGATCGCCCGAAATTCAAAGGCAACTGAATTACGGCAACCGGGGCATCAAAGTCGAAATGCCGCGAAAATCACCGAGTCAAAGCGTTTCGCCTTTTGCGGAAGATCTCTGATGTAGAACACGTAGCAGAAGCATACATGCTCAAGAGGGATCACCCGAAATTCAAAGGCAACTGAATTTCGACAACCGGGGCATCGAAGTCGGAATGCCGGGAAACTCACCGAGTCAAAGCGTTTCGCCGTTTGCGGAAGAAGACTGATGTGGAACAAGTAGCAGAAGCATACATGCTCAAGAGGAATAACCCGAAATTCATAGGCAACTCAATTTCAGCAACCGGGTCATCGAAGTCGGAATGACGCGAAACTCACCGAGTCAAAGCGTTTTGCCGTTTGCGGAAGAGAGTCTGATGTAGAACAAGTAGCAGAAGCATACATGCTCAAGAGGGATCACCTGAAATTCAAAGGCAACTGAATTACAAAAACCGGGGCATCAAAGTCGAAATGCCGCGAAACTCACCGAGTCAAAGCGTTTTGCCGTTTGCGGAAGAGAGTCTGATGTAGAACAAGTAGCAGAAGCATACATGATCAAGAGGGATCGCCCGAAATTCAAAGGCAACTGAATTACGGCAACCGGGGCATCAAAGTCGAAATGCCGCGAAACTCACCGAGTCAAAGCGTTTCGCCGTTTGCGAAAGAAGTCTGATGTAGAACACGTAGCAGAAGAATACATGCTCAAGAGGGATCACCCGAAATTCAAAGGCAACTAAATTTCGGCAACCGGGGCATCGAAGTAGGAATGCCGTGAAACTCACCGAGTCAAAGCGTTTCGCCTTTTGCGAAAGAAGTCTGATGTAGAACAAGTAGCAGAAGCATACATGCTCAAGAGGGATCACCCGAAATTCAAAGGCGACTAAATTACGGCAACCCGGGCATCAAAGTCGAAATGCCGCGAAAATCACCGAGTCAAAGCGTTTCGCCTTTTGCGGAAGAACTATGATGTAGAACACGTAGCAGAAGCATACATGCTCAAGAGGGATCACCCGAAATTCAAAGGCAACTGAATTTCGACAACCGGGGCATCGAGGTCTGAATGCCGCGAAACTCACCGTGTCAAAGCGTTTCGCCGTTTGTGGATGAAGTCTGATGTAGAACAAGTAGCAGAAGCATACATGCTCAAGAGGGATCACCTGAAATTCAAAGGCAACTGAATTACAAAAACCGGGGCATCAAAGTCGAAATGCCGCGAAACTCACCGAGTCAAAGCGTTTTGCCGTTTGCGGAAGAGAGTCTGATGTAGAACAAGTAGCAGAAGCATACATGATCAAGAGGGATCGCCCGAAATTCAAAGGCAACTGAATTACGGCAACCGGGGCATCAAAGTCGAAATGCCGCGAAACTCACCGAGTCAAAGCGTTTCGCCATTTGCGAAAGAAGTCTGATGTAGAACACGTAGCAGAAGAATACATGCTTAAGAGGGATCACCCGAAATTCAAAGGCAACTAAATTTCGGCAACCGGGGCATCGACGTCGGAATGCCGCGAAAATCACCGAGTCAAAGCGTTTCGCCGTTTGTGGATGAAGTCTGATGTAGAACAAGTAGCAGAAGCATACATGCTCAAGAGGGATCACACGAAATTCAAAGGCAACTAAATTTCGGCAACCGGGGCATCAAAGTCGAAATGCCGCGAAACTCACCGAGTCAAAGCGTTTCGCCGTTTGCGAAAGAAGTCTGATGTAGAACACGTAGCAGAAGAATACATGCTCAAGAGGGATCACCCGAAATTCAAAGGCAACTAAATTTCGGCAACCGGGGCATCGAAGTAGGAATGCCGTGAAACTCACCGAGTCAAAGCGTTTCGCCTTTTGCGGAAGAAGTCTGATGTAGAACAACTAGCAGAAGCATACATGCTCAAGAGGGATCACCCGAAATTCAAAGGCAACTAAATTTCAGCAACCGGGCCAACGAAGTCGTAATGCCGCGAAACTCATCGAGTCAAAGGGTTTCGCTGTTTGCGGAAGAAAGTATGATGTAGAACAAGAAGCAGAAGCATTCATGCTCAAGAGGGATCACCCGAAATGCATAGGCAACTGAATTTCGGCAACCGGGGCATCGAAGGCGGAATGCCACGAAACTCACCGAGTCAAAGCGTTTTGCCGTTTGCGGAAGAGAGTCTGATGTAGAACAAGTAGCAGAAGCATACATGATCAAGAGGGATCGCCCGAAATTCAAAGGCAACTGAATTACGGCAACCGGGGCATCAAAGTCGAAATGCCGCGAAACTCACCGAGTCAAAGCGTTTCGCCATTTGCGAAAGAAGTCTGATGTAGAACACGTAGCAGAAGAATACATGCTTAAGAGGGATCACCCGAAATTCAAAGGCAACTAAATTTCGGCAACCGGGGCATCGACGTCGGAATGCCGCGAAAATCACCGAGTCAAAGCGTTTCGCCGTTTGTGGATGAAGTCTGATGTAGAACAAGTAGCAGAAGCATACATGCTCAAGAGGGATCACACGAAATTCAGAGGCAACTAAATTTCAGCAACCGGGGCATCGACGTCGGAATGCCGCGAAAATCACCGAGTCAAAGCGTTTCGCCTTTTGCGGAAGAACTATGATGTAGAACACGTAGCAGAAGCATACATGCGCAAGAGGGATCACCCGAAATTCAAAGGCACCTGAATTACGGCAACCGGGGCATCAAAGTCGAAATGCCGCGAAACTCACCGAGTCAAAGCGTTTTGCCGTTTGCGGAAGAGAGTCTGATGTAGAACAAGTAGCAGAAGCATACATGATCAAGAGGGATCGCCCGAAATTCAAAGGCAACTGAATTACGGCAACCGGGGCATCAAAGTCGAAATGCCGCGAAACTCACCGAGTCAAAGCGTTTCGCCATTTGCGAAAGAAGTCTGATGTAGAACACGTAGCAGAAGTATACATGCTCAAGAGGGATCACCTGAAATTCAAAGGCAACTGAATTTCGACAACCGGGGCATCGAAGTCGGAATGCCGGGAAACTCACCGAGTCAAAGTGTTTCGCCGTTGGTGGATGAAGTCTGATGTAGAACAAGTAGCAGAAGCATACATGCTCAAGAGGGATCACACGAAATTCAGAGGCAACTAAATTTCAGCAACCGGGGCATCGACGTCGGAATGCCGCGAAACTCACCGAGTCAAAGCGTTTCGCCGTTTGTGGATGAAGTCTGATGTAGAACAAGTAGCAGAAGCATACATGCTCAAGAGGGATCACACGAAATTCAGAGGCAACTAAATTTCAGCAACCGGGGCATCGAAGTCGGAATGCCGGGAAACTCACCGAGTCAAAGCGTTTCGCCGTTTGCGGAAGAAGACTGATGTGGAACAAGTAGCAGAAGCATACATGCTCAAGAGGAATAACCCGAAATTCATAGGCAACTAAATTTCAGCAACCGGGGCATCGAAGTCGGAATGACGCGAAACTCACCGACTCAAAGTGTTTTGCCATTTGCGGAAGAGAGTCTGATGTAGAACAAGTAGCAGAAGCATACATGCTCAAGAGGGATCACCCGAAATTCAAAGGCAACTGAATTACGGCAACCGGGGCATCGAAGTCGAAATGCCGCAAAACTCACCGAGTCAAAGCGTTTTGGCCATTTGCAGAACAACTCTGATGTAGAACAAGTAGCAGACGCATACATGCTCAAGAGGGATCACCTGAAATTCAAAGGCAACTGAATTACGGCAACCGGGGCATCAAAGTCGAAATGCCGCGAAAATCACCGAGTCAAAGCGTTTCGCCTTTTGCGGAAGATCTCTGATGTAGAACACGTAGCAGAAGTATACATGCTCAAGAGGGATCACCTGAAATTCAAAGGCAACTGAATTTCGACAACCGGGGCATCGAAGTCGGAATGCCGGGAAACTCACCGAGTCAAAGCGTTTCGCCGTTTGTGGATGAAGTCTGATGTAGAACAAGTAGCAGAAGCATACATGCTCAAGAGGGATCACACGAAATTCAGAGGCAACTAAATTTCAGCAACCGGGGCATCGAAGTCGGAATGCCGCGAAACTCACCGAGTCAAAGCGTTTTGCCGTTTGCGGAAGAGAGTCTGATGTAGAACAAGTAGCAGAAGCATACATGATCAAGAGGGATCGCTCGAAATTCAAAGGCAACTGAATTACGGCAACCGGGGCATCAAAGTCGAAATGCCGCGAAAATCACCGAGTCAAAGCGTTTTGCCTTTTGCGGAAGAACTATGATGTAGAACACGTAGCAGAAGCATACATGCTCAAGAAGGATCACCCGAAATTCAAAGGCAACTGAATTTCGACAACCGGGGCATCAAAGTCGGAATGCCGCGAAACTCACCGTGTCAAAGCGTTTCGCCGTTTGCGGATGAAGTCTGATGTAGAACAAGTAGCAGAAGCATACATGCTCAAGAGGGATCACACGAAATTCATAGGCAACTAAATTTCAGCAACCGGGGCATCGAAGTCGGAATGCCGCGAAACTCACCGAGTCAAAGCGTTTTGCCGTTTGCGGACGAGAGTCTGATGTAGAACAAGTAGCAGAAGCATACATGATCAAGAGGGATCGCCCGAAATTCAAAGTTAACTGAATTACGGCAACCGGGGCATCAAAGTCGGAATGCCGCGAAACTCACCGAGTCATAGCGTTTTGGCCATTTGCAGAACAACTCTGATGTAGAACAAGTAGCAGAAGCATACATGCTCAAGAGGGATCACCTGAAATTCAAAGGCAATTGAATTTCGGCAACCGGGGCATCGAAGTCGGAATGCCGCGAAACTCACCGAGTCAAAGCGTTTTGCCGTTTGCGGAAGAGAGTCTGATGTAGAACAAGTAGCAGAAGCATACATGATCAAGAGGGATCGCCCGAAATTCAAAGGCAACTGAATTACGGCAACCGGGGCATCAAAGTCGGAATGCCGCGAAACTCACCGAGTCAAAGCGTATTGGCCATTTGCAGAACAACTCTGATGTAGAACAAGTAGCAGACGCATACATGCTCAAGAGGGATCACCTGAAATTCAAAGGCAACTGAATTACGGCAACCGGGGCATCAAAGTCGAAATGCCGCGAAAATCACCGAGTCAAAGCGTTTCGCCTTTTGCGGAAGATCTCTGATGTAGAACACGTAGCAGAAGTATACTTGCTCAAGAGTGATCACCCGAAATTCAAAGGCAACTGAATTTCGACAACCGGGGCATCGAAGTCGGAATGCCGGGAAACTCACCGAGTCAAAGCGTTTCGCCGTTTGCGGAAGAAGACTGATGTGGAACAAGTAGCAGAAGCATACATGCTCAAGAGGAATAACCCGAAATTCATAGGCAACTAAATTTCAGCAACCGGGGCATCGAAGTCGGAATGACGCGAAACTCACCGACTCAAAGTGTTTTGCCATTTGCGGAAGAGAGTCTGATGTAGAACAAGTAGCAGAAGCATACATGATCAAGAGGGATCGCCCGAAATTCAAAGGCAACTGAATTACGGCAACCGGGGCATCAAAGTCGAAATGCCGCGAAAATCACCGAGTCAAAGCGTTTCGCCTTTTGCGGAAGAACTATGATGTAGAACACGTAGCAGAAGCATACATGCTCAAGAGGGATCACCCGAAATTCAAAGGCAATTGAATTTCGACAACCGGGGCATCGAGGTCTGAATGCCGCGAAACTCACCGTGTCAAAGCGTTTCGCCGTTTGTGGATGAAGTCTGATGTAGAACAAGTAGCAGAAGCATACATGCTCAAGAGGGATCACCTGAAATTCAAAGGCAACTGAATTACAAAAACCGGGGCATCAAAGTCGAAATGCCGCGAAACTCACCGAGTCAAAGCGTTTTGCCGTTTGCGGAAGAGAGTCTGATGTAGAACAAGTAGCAGAAGCATACATGATCAAGAGGGATCGCCCGAAATTCAAAGGCAACTGAATTACGGCAACCGGGGCATCAAAGTCGAAATGCCGCGAAACTCACCGAGTCAAAGCGTTTTGCCGTTTGTGGATGAAGTCTGATGTAGAACAAGTAGCAGAAGCATACATGCTCAAGAGGGATCACACGAAATTCAGAGGCAACTAAATTTCAGCAACCGGGGCATCGACGTCGGAATGCCGCGAAACTCACCGAGTCAAAGCGTTTCGCCGTTTGTGGATGAAGTCTGATGTAGAACAAGTAGCAGAAGCATACATGCTCAAGAGGGATCACCCGAAATTCAAAGGCAACTGAATTACGGCAACCGGGGCATCGAAGTCGAAATGCCGCAAAACTCACCGAGTCAAAGCGTTTTGGCCATTTGCATAACAACTCTGATGTAGAACAAGTAGCAGACGCATACATGCTCAAGAGGGATCACCTGAAATTCAAAGGCAACTGAATTACGGCAACCGGGGCATCAAAGTCGAAATGCCGCGAAAATCACCGAGTCAAAGCGTTTCGCCTTTTGCGGAAGATCTCTGATGTAGAACACGTAGCAGAAGTATACATGCTCAAGAGGGATCACCTGAAATTCAAAGGCAACTGAATTTCGACAACCGGGGCATCGAAGTCGGAATGCCGGGAAACTCACCGAGTCAAAGCGTTTCGCCGTTTGTGGATGAAGTCTGATGTAGAACAAGTAGCAGAAGCATACATGCTCAAGAGGGATCACACGAAATTCAGAGGCAACTAAATTTTAGCAACCGGGGCATCGAAGTCGGAATGCCGCGAAACTCACCGAGTCAAAGCGTTTTGCCGTTTGCGGAAGAGAGTCTGATGTAGAACAAGTAGCAGAAGCATACATGATCAAGAGGGATCGCCCGAAATTCAAAGGCAACTGAATTACGGCAACCGGGGCATCAAAGTCGAAATGCCGCGAAAATCACCGAGTCAAAGCGTTTCGCCTTTTGCGGAAGATCTCTGATGTAGAACACGTAGCAGAAGCATACATGCTCAAGAGGGATCACCCGAAATTCAAAGGCAACTGAATTTCGACAACCGGGGCATCGAAGTCGGAATGCCGGGAAACTCACCGAGTCAAAGCGTTTCGCCGTTTGCGGAAGAAGACTGATGTGGAACAAGTAGCAGAAGCATACATGCTCAAGAGGAATAACCCGAAATTCATAGGCAACTCAATTTCAGCAACCGGGTCATCGAAGTCGGAATGACGCGAAACTCACCGAGTCAAAGCGTTTTGCCGTTTGCGGAAGAGAGTCTGATGTAGAACAAGTAGCAGAAGCATACATGCTCAAGAGGGATCACCTGAAATTCAAAGGCAACTGAATTACAAAAACCGGGGCATCAAAGTCGAAATGCCGCGAAACTCACCGAGTCAAAGCGTTTTGCCGTTTGCGGAAGAGAGTCTGATGTAGAACAAGTAGCAGAAGCATACATGATCAAGAGGGATCGCCCGAAATTCAAAGGCAACTGAATTACGGCAACCGGGGCATCAAAGTCGAAATGCCGCGAAACTCACCGAGTCAAAGCGTTTCGCCGTTTGCGAAAGAAGTCTGATGTAGAACACGTAGCAGAAGAATACATGCTCAAGAGGGATCACCCGAAATTCAAAGGCAACTAAATTTCGGCAACCGGGGCATCGAAGTAGGAATGCCGTGAAACTCACCGAGTCAAAGCGTTTCGCCTTTTGCGAAAGAAGTCTGATGTAGAACAAGTAGCAGAAGCATACATGCTCAAGAGGGATCACACGAAATTCAGAGGCAACTAAATTTTAGCAACCGGGGCATCGAAGTCGGAATGCCGCGAAACTCACCGAGTCAAAGCGTTTTGCCGTTTGCGGAAGAGAGTCTGATGTAGAACAAGTAGCAGAAGCATACATGATCAAGAGGGATCGCCCGAAATTCAAAGGCAACTGAATTACGGCAACCGGGGCATCAAAGTCGAAATGCCGCGAAAATCACCGAGTCAAAGCGTTTCGCCTTTTGCGGAAGATCTCTGATGTAGAACACGTAGCAGAAGCATACATGCTCAAGAGGGATCACCCGAAATTCAAAGGCAACTAAATTTCGGCAACCGGGGCATCGAAGTAGGAATGCCGTGAAACTCACCGAGTCAAAGCGTTTCGCCTTTTGCGAAAGAAGTCTGATGTAGAACAAGTAGCAGAAGCATACATGCTCAAGAGGGATCACCCGAAATTCAAAGGCGACTAAATTACGGCAACCCGGGCATCAAAGTCGAAATGCCGCGAAAATCACCGAGTCAAAGCGTTTCGCCGTTTGTGGATGAAGTCTGATGTAGAACAAGTAGCAGAAGCATACATGCTCAAGAGGGATCACCTGAAATTCAAAGGCAACTGAATTACAAAAACCGGGGCATCAAAGTCGAAATGCCGCGAAAATCACCGAGTCAAAGCGTTTCGCCTTTTGCGGAAGATCTCTGATGTAGAACACGTAGCAGAAGCATACATGCTCAAGAGGGATCACCCGAAATTCAAAGGCAACTGAATTTCGACAACCGGGGCATCGAAGTCGGAATGCCGGGAAACTCACCGAGTCAAAGCGTTTCGCCGTTTGCGGAAGAAGACTGATGTGGAACAAGTAGCAGAAGCATACATGCTCAAGAGGAATAACCCGAAATTCATAGGCAACTCAATTTCAGCAACCGGGTCATCGAAGTCGGAATGACGCGAAACTCACCGAGTCAAAGCGTTTTGCCGTTTGCGGAAGAGAGTCTGATGTAGAACAAGTAGCAGAAGCATACATGCTCAAGAGGGATCACCTGAAATTCAAAGGCAACTGAATTACAAAAACCGGGGCATCAAAGTCGAAATGCCGCGAAACTCACCGAGTCAAAGCGTTTTGCCGTTTGCGGAAGAGAGTCTGATGTAGAACAAGTAGCAGAAGCATACATGATCAAGAGGGATCGCCCGAAATTCAAAGGCAACTGAATTACGGCAACCGGGGCATCAAAGTCGAAATGCCGCGAAACTCACCGAGTCAAAGCGTTTCGCCGTTTGCGAAAGAAGTCTGATGTAGAACACGTAGCAGAAGAATACATGCTCAAGAGGGATCACCCGAAATTCAAAGGCAACTAAATTTCGGCAACCGGGGCATCGAAGTAGGAATGCCGTGAAACTCACCGAGTCAAAGCGTTTCGCCTTTTGCGAAAGAAGTCTGATGTAGAACAAGTAGCAGAAGCATACATGCTCAAGAGGGATCACCCGAAATTCAAAGGCGACTAAATTACGGCAACCCGGGCATCAAAGTCGAAATGCCGCGAAAATCACCGAGTCAAAGCGTTTCGCCTTTTGCGGAAGAACTATGATGTAGAACACGTAGCAGAAGCATACATGCTCAAGAGGGATCACCCGAAATTCAAAGGCAACTGAATTTCGACAACCGGGGCATCGAGGTCTGAATGCCGCGAAACTCACCGTGTCAAAGCGTTTCGCCGTTTGTGGATGAAGTCTGATGTAGAACAAGTAGCAGAAGCATACATGCTCAAGAGGGATCACCTGAAATTCAAAGGCAACTGAATTACAAAAACCGGGGCATCAAAGTCGAAATGCCGCGAAACTCACCGAGTCAAAGCGTTTTGCCGTTTGCGGAAGAGAGTCTGATGTAGAACAAGTAGCAGAAGCATACATGATCAAGAGGGATCGCCCGAAATTCAAAGGCAACTGAATTACGGCAACCGGGGCATCAAAGTCGAAATGCCGCGAAACTCACCGAGTCAAAGCGTTTCGCCATTTGCGAAAGAAGTCTGATGTAGAACACGTAGCAGAAGAATACATGCTTAAGAGGGATCACCCGAAATTCAAAGGCAACTAAATTTCGGCAACCGGGGCATCGACGTCGGAATGCCGCGAAAATCACCGAGTCAAAGCGTTTCGCCGTTTGTGGATGAAGTCTGATGTAGAACAAGTAGCAGAAGCATACATGCTCAAGAGGGATCACACGAAATTCAAAGGCAACTAAATTTCGGCAACCGGGGCATCAAAGTCGAAATGCCGCGCAACTCACCGAGTCAAAGCGTTTCGCCGTTTGCGAAAGAAGTCTGATGTAGAACACGTAGCAGAAGAATACATGCTCAAGAGGGATCACCCGAAATTCAAAGGCAACTAAATTTCGGCAACCGGGGCATCGAAGTAGGAATGCCGTGAAACTCACCGAGTCAAAGCGTTTCGCCTTTTGCGGAAGAAGTCTGATGTAGAACAACTAGCAGAAGCATACATGCTCAAGAGGGATCACCCGAAATTCAAAGGCAACTAAATTTCAGCAACCGGGCCAACGAAGTCGTAATGCCGCGAAACTCATCGAGTCAAAGCGTTTCGCTGTTTGCGGAAGAAAGTATGATGTAGAACAAGAAGCAGAAGCATTCATGCTCAAGAGGGATCACCCGAAATGCATAGGCAACTGAATTTCGGCAACCGGGGCATCGAAGGCGGAATGCCACGAAACTCACCGAGTCAAAGCGTTTTGCCGTTTGCGGAAGAGAGTCTGATGTAGAACAAGTAGCAGAAGCATACATGATCAAGAGGGATCGCCCGAAATTCAAAGGCAACTGAATTACGGCAACCGGGGCATCAAAGTCGAAATGCCGCGAAACTCACCGAGTCAAAGCGTTTCGCCATTTGCGAAAGAAGTCTGATGTAGAACACGTAGCAGAAGAATACATGCTTAAGAGGGATCACCCGAAATTCAAAGGCAACTAAATTTCGGCAACCGGGGCATCGACGTCGGAATGCCGCGAAAATCACCGAGTCAAAGCGTTTCGCCGTTTGTGGATGAAGTCTGATGTAGAACAAGTAGCAGAAGCATACATGCTCAAGAGGGATCACACGAAATTCAGAGGCAACTAAATTTCAGCAACCGGGGCATCGACGTCGGAATGCCGCGAAAATCACCGAGTCAAAGCGTTTCGCCTTTTGCGGAAGAACTATGATGTAGAACACGTAGCAGAAGCATACATGCGCAAGAGGGATCACCCGAAATTCAAAGGCACCTGAATTACGGCAACCGGGGCATCAAAGTCGAAATGCCGCGAAACTCACCGAGTCAAAGCGTTTTGCCGTTTGCGGAAGAGAGTCTGATGTAGAACAAGTAGCAGAAGCATACATGATCAAGAGGGATCGCCCGAAATTCAAAGGCAACTGAATTACGGCAACCGGGGCATCAAAGTCGAAATGCCGCGAAACTCACCGAGTCAAAGCGTTTCGCCATTTGCGAAAGAAGTCTGATGTAGAACACGTAGCAGAAGAATACATGCTCAAGAGGGATCACCCGAAATTCAAAGGCAACTAAATTTCGGCAACCGGGGCATCGAAGTAGGAATGCCGTGAAACTCACCGAGTCAAAGCGTTTCGCCGTTTGTGGATGAAGTCTGATGTAGAACAAGTAGCAGAAGCATACATGCTCAAGAGGGATCACACGAAATTCAGAGGCAACTAAATTTCAGCAACCGGGGCATCGACGTCGGAATGCCGCGAAACTCACCGAGTCAAAGCGTTTAGCCGTTTGTGGATGAAGTCTGATGTAGAACAAGTAGCAGAAGCATACATGCTCAAGAGGGATCACCCGAAATTCAAAGGCAACTGAATTTCGACAACCGGGGCATCGAAGTCGGAATGCCGGGAAACTCACCGAGTCAAAGCGTTTCGCCGTTTGTGGATGAAGTCTGATGTAGAACAAGTAGCAGAAGCATACATGCTCCAGAGGGATCACACGAAATTCAGAGGCAACTAAATTTTAGCAACCGGGGCATCGAAGTCGGAATGCCGCGAAACTCACCGAGTCAAAGCATTTTGCCGTTTGCGGAAGAGAGTCTGATGTAGAACAAGTAGCAGAAGCATACATGATCAAGAGGGATCCCCGAAATTCAAAGGCAACTGAATTACGGCAACCGGGGCATCAAAGTCGAAATGCCGCGAAAATCACCGAGTCAAAGCGTTTCGCCTTTTGCGGAAGATCTCTGATGTAGAACACGTAGCAGAAGCATACATGCTCAAGAGGGATCACCCGAAATTCAAAGGCAACTGAATTTCGACAACCGGGGCATCGAAGTCGGAATGCCGGGAAACTCACCGAGTCAAAGCGTTTCGCCGTTTGCGGAAGAAGACTGATGTGGAACAAGTAGCAGAAGCATACATGCTCAAGAGGAATAACCCGAAATTCATAGGCAACTAAATTTCAGCAACCGGGTCATCGAAGTCGGAATGACGCAAAACTCACCGAGTCAAAGCGTTTTGCCGTTTGCGGAAGAGAGTCTGATGTAGAACAAGTAGCAGAAGCATACATGATCAAGAGGGATCGCCCGAAATTCAAAGGCAACTGAATTACGGCAACCGGGGCATCAAAGTCGAAATGCCGCGAAAATCACCGAGTCAAAGCGTTTCGCCTTTTGCGGAAGAACTATGATGTAGAACACGTAGCAGAAGCATACATGCTCAAGAGGGATCACCCGAAATTCAAAGGCAACTGAATTTCGACAACCGGGGCATCGAGGTCTGAATGCCGCGAAACTCACCGTGTCAAAGCGTTTCGCCGTTTGTGGATGAAGTCTGATGTAGAACAAGTAGCAGAAGCATACATGCTCAAGAGGGATCACCTGAAATTCAAAGGCAACTGAATTACAAAAACCGGGGCATCAAAGTCGAAATGCCGCGAAACTCACCGAGTCAAAGCGTTTTGCCGTTTGCGGAAGAGAGTCTGATGTAGAACAAGTAGCAGAAGCATACATGATCAAGAGGGATCGCCCGAAATTCAAAGGCAACTGAATTACGGCAACCGGGGCATCAAAGTCGAAATGCCGCGAAACTTACCGAGTCAAAGCTTTTCGCCATTTGCGAAAGAAGTCTGATGTAGAACACGTAGCAGAAGAATACATGCTCAAGAGGGATCACCCGAAATTCAAAGGCAACTAAATTTCGGCAACCGGGGCATCGAAGTAGGAATGCCGTGAAACTCACCGAGTCAAAGCGTTTCGCCGTTTGTGGATGAAGTCTGATGTAGAACAAGTAGCAGAAGCATACATGCTCAAGAGGGATCACACGAAATTCAGAGGCAACTAAATTTCAGCAACCGGGGCATCGACGTCGGAATGCCGCGAAACTCACCGAGTCCAAGCGTTTCGCCGTTTGTGGATGAAGTCTGATGTAGAACAAGTAGCAGAAGCATACATGCTCAAGAGGGATCACCCGAAATTCAAAGGCAACTGAATTTCGACAACCGGGGCATCGAAGTCGGAATGCCGGGAAACTCACCGAGTCAAAGCGTTTCGCCGTTTGTGGATGAAGTCTGATGTAGAACAAGTAGCAGAAGCATACATGCTCAAGAGGGATCACACGAAATTCAGAGGCAACTAAATTTTAGCAACCGGGGCATCGAAGTCGGAATGCCGCGAAACTCACCGAGTCAAAGCGTTTTGCCGTTTGCGGAAGAGAGTCTGATGTAGAACAAGTAGCAGAAGCATACATGATCAAGAGGGATCGCCCGAAATTCAAAGGCAACTGAATTACGGCAACCGGGGCATCAAAGTCGAAATGCCGCGAAATTCACCGAGTGAAAGCGTTTCGCCTTTTGCGGAAGAACTATGATGTAGAACACGTAGCAGAAGCATACATGCTCAAGAAGGATCACCCGAAATTCAAAGGCAACTGAATTTCGACAACCGGGGCATCAAAGTCGGAATGCCGCGAAACTCACCGAGTCAAAGCGTTTTGGCCATTTGCAGAACAACTCTGATGTAGAACAAGTAGCAGACGCATACATGCTCAAGAGGGATCACCTGAAATTCAAAGGCAACTGAATTACGGCAACCGGGGCATCAAAGTCGAAACGCGGCGAAAATCACCGAGTCAAAGCGTTTCGCCTTTTGCGGAAGATCTCTGATGTAGAACACGTAGCAGAAGCATACATGCTCAAGAGGGATCACCCGAAATTCAAAGGCAACTGAATTTCGACAACCGGGGCATCGAAGTCGGAATGCCGGGAAACTCACCGAGTCAAAGCGTTTCGCCGTTTGCGGAAGAAGACTGATGTGGAACAAGTAGCAGAAGCATACATGCTCAAGAGGAATAACCCGAAATTCATAGGCAACTAAATTTCAGCAACCGGGGCATCGAAGTCGGAATGCCGCGAAACTCACCGAGTCAAAGCATTTCGCCGTTTGTGGATGAAGTCTGATGTAGAACAAGTAGCAGAAGCATACATGCTCAAGAGGGATCACCCGAAATTCAAAGGCAACTGAATTTCGACAACCGGGGCATCGAAGTCGGAATGCCGGGAAACTCACCGAGTCAAAGCGTTTCGCCGTTTGCGAAAGAAGTCTGATGTAGAACACGTAGCAGAAGAATACATGCTCAAGAGGGATCACCCGAAATTCAAAGGCAACTCAATTTCGGCAACCGGGGCATCGAAGTAGGAATGCCGTGAAACTCATCGAGTCAAAGTGTTTCGCCGTTGGTGGATGAAGTCTGATGTAGAACAAGTAGCAGAAGCATACATGCTCAAGAGGGATCACACGAAATTCAGAGGCAACTAAATTTTAGCAACCGGGGCATCGACGTCGGAATGCCGCGAAACTCACCGAGTCAAAGCGTTTCGCCGTTTGTGGATGAAGTCTGATGTAGAACAAGTAGCAGAAGCATACATGCTCAAGAGGGATCACACAAAATTCAGAGGCAACTAAATTTCAGCAACCGGGGCATCGAAGTCGGAATGCAGCGAAACTCACCGAGTCAAAGCGTTTTGCCGTTTGCGGAAGAGAGTCTGATGTAGAACAAGTAGCAGAAGCATACATGATCAAGAGGGATCGCCCGAAATTCAAAGGCAACTGAATTACGGCAACCGGGGCATCAAAGTCGAAATGCCGCGAAAATCACCGAGTCAAAGCGTTTCGCCTTTTGCGGAAGAACTATGATGTAGAACACGTAGCAGAAGCATACATGCTCAAGAAGGATCACCCGAAATTCAAAGGCAACTGAATTTCGACAACCGGGGCATCAAAGTCGGAATGCCGCGAAACTCACCGTGTCAAAGCGTTTCGCCATTTGCGGATGAAGTCTGATGTAGAACAAGTAGCAGAAGCATACATGCTCAAGAGGGATCACACGAAATTCATAGGCAACTAAATTTCAGCAACCGGGGCATCGAAGTCGGAATGCCGCGAAACTCACCGAGTCAAAGCGTTTTGCCGTTTGCGGAGGAGAGTCTGATGTAGAACAAGTAGCAGAAGCATACATGATCAAGAGGGATCGCCCAAAATTCAAAGTTAACTGAATTACGGCAACCGGGGCATCAAAGTCGGAATGCCACGAAACTCACCGAGTCATAGCGTTTTGGCCATTTGCAGAACAACTCTGATGTAGAACAAGTAGCAGAAGCATACATGCTCAAGAGGGATCACCTGAAATTCAAAGGCAACTGAATTTCGGCAACCGGGGCATCGAAGTCGGAATGCCGCGAAACTCACCGAGTCAAAGCGTTTTGCCGTTTGCGGAAGAGAGTCTGATGTAGAACAAGTAGCAGAAGCATATGTAGAACAAGTAGCAGAAGCATACATGCTCAAGAGGCATCACCCGAAATTTAAAGGCAACTGAATTTCGGCAAACGGGACATCGAAGTAGGAATGCCGTGAAACTCACCGAGTCAAAGCGTTTCGCCGTTTGAGGAAGAAAGTCTGATATAGAACAAGAAGCAGAACCATACATGCTCAAGAGGGATCAACCGAAATTCGAAGGCAACTAAATTTCGGCAACAGAGGCATCGAAGTTGTAATGCCGCGAAACTCACCGAGTCAAAGCGTTTCGCCGTTTGCGGAAGAACTCTGATGTAGAACAAGTAGCAGAAGCATACATGCTCAAGAGGGATCACCTTAAATTCAAAGGCAACTGAATTTCGGCAACGGGGGCATCGAAGTCGGAATGCCGCGAAACTCACCGAGTCAAAGCGTTTCGCCATTTGCGGAAGAAAGTCTGATGTAGAACAAGAAGCAGAAGCATACATGCTCAAGAGGTATCACCCGACATTCAAAGGCAACTAAATTTCGGCAACTGGGCCATCGAAGTCGGAATGCCGCGAAACTCACTGAGTCAAAGCGTTTCGCCTTTTGCGGATGAAGTCTGATGTAGAACAAGTAGTAGAAGCATACATGCTCAAGAGGGATCACCCGAAATTCAAAGGCAACTGAATTTCGACAACCGGGGCATCGAAGTCGGAATGCCGCGAAACTTACCGAGTCAAAGCGTTTCGCCATTTGCGGAAGAAGTCTAATGTAGAACAAGTAGCAGAAGCATACATGCTCAAGAGGGATCACCCGAAATTCAAAGGCAATTAAATTTCGGCAACCGGGCCAACGAAGTCGGAATGCCACGAAACTCACGGAGTCAAAGCGTTTCGTCTTTTGTGGAAGAAGTCTGATGTAGAACAAGTAGCAGAAGCATACATGCTCAAGAGGGATCACCTTAAATTCAAAAGCAACTGAATTTCGGCAACGGGGGCATCGAAGGCGGAATGCCGCGAAACTCACCGAGTCAAAGCGATTCGCCGTATGCGGAAGAAAATCTTATGTAGAACAAGTAGCAGAAGCATACATGCTCAAGAGGGATCACCCGAAATTCAAAGGCAACTGAATTTCGACAACCGGGGCATCGAAGTCGGAATGCCGGGAAACTCACCGAGTCAAAGCGTTTCGCCGTTTGCGAAAGAAGTCTGATGTAGAACACGTAGCAGAAGAATACATGCTCAAGAGGGATCACCCGAAATTCAAAGGCAACTCAATTTCGGCAACCGGGGCATCGAAGTAGGAATGCCGTGAAACTCATCGAGTCAAAGTGTTTCGCCGTTTGCGGATGAAGTCTGATGTAGAACAAGTAGCAGAAGCATACATGCTCAAGAGGGATCACACGAAATTCAGAGGCAACTAAATTTCAGCAACCGGGGCATCGACGTCGGAATGCCGCGAAACTCACCGAGTCAAAGCGTTTCGCCGTTTGTGGATGAAGTCTGATGTAGAACAAGTAGCAGAAGCATACATGCTCAAGAGGGATCACACAAAATTCAGAGGCAACTAAATTTCAGCAACCGGGGCATCGAAGTCGGAATGCAGCGAAACTCACCGAGTCAAAGCGTTTTGCCGTTTGCGGAAGAGAGTCTGATGTAGAACAAGTAGCAGAAGCATACATGATCAAGAGGGATCGCCCGAAATTCAAAGGCAACTGAATTACGGCAACCGGGGCATCAAAGTCGAAATGCCGCGAAAATCACCGAGTCAAAGCGTTTCGCCTTTTGCGGAAGAACTATGATGTAGAACACGTAGCAGAAGCATACATGCTCAAGAAGGATCACCCGAAATTCAAAGGCAACTGAATTTCGACAACCGGGGCATCAAAGTCGGAATGCCGCGAAACTCACCGTGTCAAAGCGTTTCGCCGTTTGCGGATGAAGTCTGATGTAGAACAAGTAGCAGAAGCATACATGCTCAAGAGGGATCACACGAAATTCATAGGCAACTAAATTTCAGCAACCGGGGCATCGAAGTCGGAATGCCGCGAAACTCACCGAGTCAAAGCGTTTTGCCGTTTGTGGAGGAGAGTCTGATGTAGAACAAGTAGCAGAAGCATACATGATCAAGAGGGATCGCCCAAAATTCAAAGTTAACTGAATTACGGCAACCGGGGCATCAAAGTCGGAATGCCACGAAACTCACCGAGTCATAGCGTTTTGGCCATTTGCAGAACAACTCTGATGTAGAACAAGTAGCAGAAGCATACATGCTCAAGAGGGATCACCTGAAATTCAAAGGCAACTGAATTTCGGCAACCGGGGCATCGAAGTCGGAATGCCGCGAAACTCACCGAGTCAAAGCGTTTTGCCGTTTGCGGAAGAGAGTCTGATGTAGAACAAGTAGCAGAAGCATATGTAGAACAAGTAGCAGAAGCATACATGCTCAAGAGGCATCACCCGAAATTTAAAGGCAACTGAATTTCGGCAAACGGGACATCGAAGTAGGAATGCCGTGAAACTCACCGAGTCAAAGCATTTCGCCGTTTGAGGAAGAAAGTCTGATATAGAACAAGAAGCAGAACCATACATGCTCAAGAGGGATCAACCGAAATTCGAAGGCAACTAAATTTCGGCAACAGAGGCATCGAAGTTGTAATGCCGCGAAACTCACCGAGTCAAAGCGTTTCGCCGTTTGCGGAAGAACTCTGATGTAGAACAAGTAGCAGAAGCATACATGCTCAAGAGGGATCACCTTAAATTCAAAGGCAACTGAATTTCGGCAACGGGGGCATCGAAGTCGGAATGCCGCGAAACTCACCGAGTCAAAGCGTTTCGCCATTTGCGGAAGAAAGTCTGATGTAGAACAAGAAGCAGAAGCATACATGCTCAAGAGGTATCACCCGACATTCAAAGGCAACTAAATTTCGGCAACTGGGCCATCGAAGTCGGAATGCCGCGAAACTCACTGAGTCAAAGCGTTTCGCCTTTTGCGGATGAAGTCTGATGTAGAACAAGTAGTAGAAGCATACATGCTCAAGAGGGATCACCCGAAATTCAAAGGCAACTGAATTTCGACAACCGGGGCATCGAAGTCGGAATGCCGCGAAACTTACCGAGTCAAAGCGTTTCGCCATTTGCGGAAGAAGTCTAATGTAGAACAAGTAGCAGAAGCATACATGCTCAAGAGGGATCACCCGAAATTCAAAGGCAATTAAATTTCGGCAACCGGGCCAACGAAGTCGGAATGCCACGAAACTCACGGAGTCAAAGCGTTTCGTCTTTTGTGGAAGAAGTCTGATGTAGAACAAGTAGCAGAAGCATACATGCTCAAGAGGGATCACCTTAAATTCAAAAGCAACTGAATTTCGGCAACGGGGGCATCGAAGGCGGAATGCCGCGAAACTCACCGAGTCAAAGCGATTCGCCGTATGCGGAAGAAAATCTTATGTAGAACAAGTAGCAGAAGCATACATGCTCAAGAGGGATCACCCGAAATTCAAAGGCAACTGGATTACGGCAACCGGGGCATTGAAGTCGGAATGCCGCGAAACTCACCGAGTCAAAGCGTTTCGCCGTTTGCGGAAGAACTCTGATGTAGAACACGTAGCAGAAGCATACATGCTCAAGAGGGATCACCCGAAATTCAAAGGCAACTGAATTTCGGCAACCGGGGCATCGAAGTTGTAATGCCGCGAAACTGACCGAGTCAAAGCGTTTCGCCGTTTGCGGATGAAGTCTGATGTAGAACAAGTAGCAGAAGCATACATGCTCAAGAGGGATCACACGAAATTCTTAGGCAACTAAATTTCGGCAACCGAGGCTTAGAAGTCGGAATGCCGCGAAACTCACCGAGTCAAAGCGTTTCGCCGTTTGCAGAAGAAGTCTGATGTAGAACAAGTAGCAGAAGCATACATGCTCAAGAGGGATCACCCGAAATTCAAAGGCAACTAAATTTAGGCAACCGGGGTATCGAGGTCGGAATCTTGCGAAACTCACCGAGGCAAAGCGTTTCGCCGTTGGCTGAAGAAGTCTGATGTCGAACAAGTAGCGGAAGCATACATGCTCCAGAGGGATCACCCGAAATTCAAAGGAAACTGAATTTCGGCTACCAGGGCATGGCATTCGGAATCTTGCGAAACTCACCGAGTCAAAGCGTTTCGCCGTTTGCGGAAGAAGTCTGATGTAGAACAAGTAGCAGAAGAATACATGCTCAAGAGGGATCACCAGAAATTCATAGGCAACTAAATTACGGCAACAGGGGCATCAAAACCGAAATGCCGCGAAACTCACCGAGTCAAAGCGTTTCGCCGTTTGCGGAAGAAAGTCTGATGTAGAACAAGTAGCAGAAGCATACATGCTCAAGAGGCATCACCCGAACTTTAAAGGCAACTGAATTTCGGCAATCGGGGCATCGAAGTAGGAATGCCGTGAAACTTACCGAGTCAAAGCGTTTCGCCGTTTGAGGAAGAAAGTCTGATGTAGAACAAGAAGCAGAAGCATACATGCTCAAGAGGGATCAACCAAAATTCAAAGGCAACTGAATTTCGGCAACCGGGGTATCGAAGTCGGAATGCCGCGAAACTCACCGAGTCAGAGCGTTTCGCCGTTTGCGGAAGAACTCTGATGTAGAACAAGTAGCAGAAGCATACATGCTCAAGAGGGATCACCCGAAATTCAAAGGCAACTGAATTACGGCAACTGAGGCATCAAAGTTGAAATGCCGCGAAACTCACCGAGTCAAAGCGATTCGCCGTTTGCGGAAGAAAGTCTAATGTAGAACAAGTAGCAGAAGCATACATGCTCAAGAGGGATCACCCGAAATTCAAAGGCAACTGAATTTCGGCAACCGGGGCATCGAAGTCGGAATGTCGCGAAACTCACCGAGTCAAAGCGTTTCGCCGTTTGCGGATGAAGTCTGATGTAGAACAAGTAGTAGAAGCATACATGCTCAAGAGGGATTACCCGAAATTCAAAGGCAACTGAATTTCGGCAACGGGGGCATCGAAGTTGTAATGCCGCGAAACTCACCAAGTCAAAGCGTTTCGCCGTTTGCGGATTAAGTCTGATGTAGAACTAGTAGCAGAAGCATACATGCTCAAGAGGGATCACACGAAATTCATAGGCAACTAAATTTCGGCAACCGAGGCATCGAAGTCGGAATGCCGCGAAACTCACCGAATCAAAGCATTTCTCCGTTTGCGGAAGAAGTCTGATGTAGAACAAGTAGCAGAAGCATACATGCTCAAGAGGGATCACCCGAAATTCAAAGGCAACTGAATTTAGGCAACCGGGGTATCGAGGTCGGAATCTTGCGAAACTCACCGTGGCAAAGCGTTTCGCCGTTGGCTGAAGAAGTCTGATGTCGAACAAGTAGCGGAAGCATACATGCTCAAGAGGGATCACCCGAAATTCAAAGGAAACTGAATTTCGGCTACCAGGGCATGGCATTCGGAATCTTGCGAAACTCACCGAGTCAAAGCGTTTCGCCGTTTGCGGAAGAAGTCTGATGTAGAACAAGTAGCAGAAGCATACATGCTCAAGAGGCATCACCCGAACTTTAAAGGCAACTGAATTTCGGCAACCGGGGCATCGAAGTAGGAATGCCGTGAAACTTACCGAGTCAAAGCGTTTCGCCGTTTGAGGAAGAAAGTCTGATGTAGAACAAGAAGCTGAAGCATACATGCTCAAGAGGGATCAACCGAAATTCAAAGGCAACTGAATTTCGGCAACCGGGGCATCGAAGTCGGAATGCCGTGAAACTTACCGAGTCAAAGTGTTTCGCCGTTTGAGGAAGAAAGTCTGATGTAGAACAAGAAGCTGAAGCATACATGCTCAAGAGGGATCAACCGAAATTCAAAGGCAACTGAATTTCGGCAACCGGGGTATCGAAGTCGGAATGCCGCGAAACTCACAGAGTCAGAGCGTTTCGCCGTTTGCGGAAGAACTCTGATGTAGAACAAGTAGCAGAAGCATACATGCTCAAGAGGGATCACCCGAAATTCAAAGGCAACTGAATTACGGCAACTGAGGCATCAAAGTTGAAATGCCGCGAAACTCACCGAGTCAAAACGTTTGGCCGTTTGCGGAAGAACTCTGATGTAGAACAAGTAGCAGAAGCATACATGCTCAAGAGCGATCACCCGAAATTCAAAGGCAACTAAATTTCGGCAACCGGGCTAACGAAGTCGGAATGTCGTGAAACTCACCGAGTCAAAGCGTTTCGCCTTTTGCGGAAGAAGTCTGATGTAGAACAAGTAGCAGAAGCATACATGCTCAAGAGGGATCAGCTTAAATTCAAAGGCAACTGAATTTCGGCAACGGGGGCATCGAAGTCGGAATGCTGCGAAACTCACCGAGTCAAAGCGTTTCGCCGTTTGCGGAAGAAAGTCTGATGTAGAACAAGTAGCAGAAGCATTCATGCTCAAGAGGTATCACCCGAAATTCAAAGGCAACTAAATTTCGGCAACTCGGCCATCGAAGTCGGAATGCCGCGAAACTCACCGAGTCAAAGCGTTTCGCCTTTTGCGGAAGAAGTCTGATGTAGAACAAGTAGCAGAAGCATACATGCTCAAGAGGGATCACCTTAAATTCAAAGGCAACTGAATTTCGGCAACGGGGGCATCGAAGGCGGAATGCCGCGAAACTCACCGAGTCAAAGCGATTCGCCGTTTGCGGAAGAAAGTCTTATGTAGAACAAGTAGCAGAAGCATACATGCTCAAGAGGGATCACCCGAAATTCAAAGGCAACTGGATTACGGCAACCGGGGCATCGAAGTCGGAATGCCGCGAAACTCACCGAGTCAAAGCGTTTCGCCGTTTGCGGAAGAACTCTGATGTAGAACACGTAGCAGAAGCATACATGCTCAAGAGGGATCACCCGAAATTCAAAAGCAACTGAATTTCGGCAACCGGGGCATCGAAGTCGGAATGCCGCGAAACTCACCGAGTCAAAGCGTTTCGCCGTTTGCGGATGAAGTCTGATGTAGAACAAGTAGGAGAAGCATACATGCTCAAGAGGGATTACCCGAAATTCAAAGGCAACTGAATTTCGGCAACGGGGGCATCGAAGTTGTAATGCCGCGAAACTCACCGAGTCAAAGCGTTTCGCCGTTTGCGGATTAAGTCTGATGTAGAACAAGTAGCAGAAGCATACATGCTCAAGAGGCATCACCCGAACTTTAAAGGCAACTGAATTTCGGCAACCGGGGCATCGAAGTAGGAATGCCGTGAAACTCACCGAGTCAAAGCGTTTCGCCGTTTGAGGAAGAAAGTCTGATGTAGAACAAGAAGCAGAAGCATACATGCTCAAGAGGGATCAACCGAAATTCAAAGGCAACTGAATTTTGGCAACCGGGGCATCGAAGTCGGAATGCCACGAAACTCATTGAGTCAAAGCGTTTCGCCATTTGCGGAAGAAGTCTGATGTAGAACAAGTAGTAGAAGCATACATGCTTAAGAGGGATCACCCAAAATTCAAAGGCAACTGAATTTCGGCAACGGAGGCATCGAAGTTGTAATGCCGCAAAACTCACCGAGTCAAAGCGTTTCGCCGTTTGCGGAAGAACTCTGATGTAGAACACGTAGCAGAAGCATACATGCTCAAGAGGGATCACCCGAAATTCAAAGGCAACTAAATTTCGGCAACCGGGCAACGAAGTCGGAATGCCGCGAAACTCACGGAGTCAAAGCGTTTCGTCTTTTGCGGAAGAGGTCTCATGTAGAACAAGTAGCTGAAGCATACATGCTCAAGAGGGATCACCTTAAATTCAAAGGCAACTGAATTTCGGCAACGGTGGCATCGAAGGCGGAATGCCGCGAAACTCACCGAGTCAAAGCGATTCGCCGTTTGCGGAAGAAAGTCTTATGGAGAACAAGTAGCAGAAGCATACATGCTCAAGAGGGATCACCCGAAATTCAAAGGCAACTGGATTACGGCAACCGGGGCATCGAAGTCGGAATGCCGCGAAACTCACCGAGTCAAAGCGTTTCGCCGTTTGCGGATTAAGTCTGATGTAGAACTAGTAGCAGAAGCATACATGCTCAAGAGGGATCACACGAAATTCATAGGCAACTAAATTTCGGCAACCGAGGCATCGAAGTCGGAATGCCGCGAAACTCACCGAATCAAAGCATTTCTCCGTTTGCGGAAGAAGTCTGATGTAGAACAAGTAGCAGAAGCATACATGCTCAAGAGGGATCACCCGAAATTCAAAGGCAACTGAATTTAGGCAACCGGGGTATCGAGGTCGGAATCTTGCGAAACTCACCGTGGCAAAGCGTTTCGCCGTTGGCTGAAGAAGTCTGATGTCGAACAAGTAGCGGAAGCATACATGCTCAAGAGGGATCACCCGAAATTCAAAGGAAACTGAATTTCGGCTACCAGGGCATGGCATTCGGAATCTTGCGAAACTCACCGAGTCAAAGCGTTTCGCCGTTTGCGGAAGAACTCTGATGTAGAACAAGTAGCAGAAGCATACATGCTCAAGAGGCATCACCCGAACTTTAAAGGCAACTGAATTTCGGCAACCGGGGCATCGAAGTAGGAATGCCGTGAAACTTACCGAGTCAAAGCGTTTCGCCGTTTGAGGAAGAAAGTCTGATGTAGAACAAGAAGCTGAAGCATACATGCTCAAGAGGGATCAACCGAAATTCAAAGGCAACTGAATTTCGGCAACCGGGGTATCGAAGTCGGAATGCCGTGAAACTTACCGAGTCAAAGTGTTTCGCCGTTTGAGGAAGAAAGTCTGATGTAGAACAAGAAGCTGAAGCATACATGCTCAAGAGGGATCAACCGAAATTCAAAGGCAACTGAATTTCGGCAACCGGGGTATCGAAGTCGGAATGCCGCGAAACTCATAGAGTCAGAGCGTTTCGCCGTTTGCGGAAGAACTCTGATGTAGAACAAGTAGCAGAAGCATACATGCTCAAGAGGGATCACCCGAAATTCAAAGGCAACTGAATTACGGCAACTGAGGCATCAAAGTTGAAATGCCGCGAAACTCACCGAGTCAAAACGTTTTGCCGTTTGCGGAAGAACTCTGATGTAGAACAAGTAGCAGAAGCATACATGCTCAAGAGCGATCACCCGAAATTCAAAGGCAACTAAATTTTGGCAACCGGGCTAACGAAGTCGGAATGTCGTGAAACTCACCGAGTCAAAGCGTTTCGCCTTTTGCGGAAGAAGTCTGATGTAGAACAAGTAGCAGAAGCATACATGCTCAAGAGGGATCAGCTTAAATTCAAAGGCAACTGAATTTCGGCAACGGGGGCATCGAAGTCGGAATGCTGCGAAACTCACCGAGTCAAAGCGTTTCGCCGTTTGCGGAAGAAAGTCTGATGTAGAACAAGTAGCAGAAGCATTCATGCTCAAGAGGTATCACCCGAAATTCAAAGGCAACTAAATTTCGGCAACTCGGCCATCGAAGTCGGAATGCCGCGAAACTCACCGAGTCAAAGCGTTTCGCCTTTTGCGGAAGAAGTCTGATGTAGAACAAGTAGCAGAAGCATACATGCTCAAGAGGGATCACCTTAAATTCAAAGGCAACTGAATTTCGGCAACGGGGGCATCGAAGTTGTAATGCCGCGAAACTCACCGAGTCAAAGCGTTTCGCCATTTGCGGATTAAGTCTGATGTAGAACAAGTAGCAGAAGCATACATGCTCAAGAGGGATCACCCGAAATTCAAAGGCAACTGGATTACGGCAACCGGGGCATCGAAGTCGGAATGCCGCGAAACTCACCGAGTCAAAGCGTTTCGCCGTTTGCGGAAGAACTCTGATGTAGAACACGTAGCAGAAGCATACATGCTCAAGAGGGATCACCCGAAATTCAAAAGCAACTGAATTTCGGCAACCGGGGCATCGAAGTCGGAATGCCGCGAAACTCACCGAGTCAAAGCGTTTCGCCGTTTGCGGATGAAGTCTGATGTAGAACAAGTAGGAGAAGCATACATGCTCAAGAGGGATTACCCGAAATTCAAAGGCAACTGAATTTCGGCAACGGGGGCATCGAAGTTGTAATGCCGCGAAACTCACCGAGTCAAAGCGTTTCGCCGTTTGCGGATTAAGTCTGATGTAGAACAAGTAGCAGAAGCATACATGCTCAAGAGGCATCACCCGAACTTTAAAGGCAACTGAATTTCGGCAACCGGGGCATCGAAGTAGGAATGCCGTGAAACTCACCGAGTCAAAGCGTTTCGCCGTTTGAGGAAGAAAGTCTGATGTAGAACAAGAAGCAGAAGCATACATGCTCAAGAGGGATCAACCGAAATTCAAAGGCAACTGAATTTTGGCAACCGGGGCATCGAAGTCGGAATGCCACGAAACTCATTGAGTCAAAGCGTTTCGCCATTTGCGGAAGAAGTCTGATGTAGAACAAGTAGTAGAAGCATACATGCTTAAGAGGGATCACCCGAAATTCAAAGGCAACTGAATTTCGGCAACGGAGGCATCGAAGTTGTAATGCCGCAAAACTCACCGAGTCAAAGCGTTTCGCCGTTTGCGGAAGAACTCTGATGTAGAACACGTAGCAGAAGCATACATGCTCAAGAGGGATCACCCGAAATTCAAAGGCAACTAAATTTCGGCAACCGGGCAACGAAGTCGGAATGCCGCGAAACTCACGGAGTCAAAGCGTTTCGTCTTTTGCGGAAGAGGTCTCATGTAGAACAAGTAGCTGAAGCATACATGCTCAAGAGGGATTACCCGAAATTCAAAGGCAACTGAATTTTGGCAACGGGGGCATCGAAGTTGTAATGCCGCGAAACTCACCGAGTCAAAGCGTTTCGCCATTTGCGGATTAAGTCTGATGTAGAACAAGTAGCAGAAGCATACATGCTCAAGAGGGATCACACGAAATGCATAGGCAACTAATCTTCGGCAACCGAGGCATCGAAGTCGGAATGCCGCGAAACTCACCGAGTTAAAGCGTTTCGCCGTTTGCGGAACAAGTCTGATGTAGAACAAGTAGCAGAAGCATACATGCTCAAGAGGGATCACCCGAAATTCAAAGGCAACTGAATTTAGGCAACCGGGGTATCGAGGTCGGAATCTTGCGAAACTCACCGTGGCAAAGCGTTTCGCCGTTGGCTGAAGAAGTCTAATGTCGAACAAGTAGCGGAAGCATACATGCTCAAGAGGGATCACCCGAAATTCAAAGGAAACTGAATTTCGGCTACCAGGGCATGGCATTCGGAATCTTGCGAAACTCACCGAGTCAAAGCGTTTCCCCGTTTGTGGAAGAAGTCTGATGTAGAACAAGTAGCAGAAGAATACATGCTCAAGAGGGATCACCCGAAATTCATAGGCAACTGAATTACGGCAACAGGGGCATCAAAACCGAAATGCAGCGAAACTCACCGAGTCAAAGCGTTTCGCCGTTTGCGGAAGAAAGTCTGATGTAGAACAAGTAGCAGAAGCATACATGCTCAAGAGGCATCACCTGAACTTTCAAGGCAACTGAATTTCGACAACCGGGGCATCGAAGTAGGAATGCCGTGAAACTCACCGAGTCAAAGCGTTTCGCCGTTTGAGGAAGAAAGTCTGATGTAGAACAAGAAGCAGAAGCAGAAGCATACATGCTCAAGAGGGATCAACCGAAATTCAAAGGCAACCGAATTTCAGCAACCGGGGTATCGAAGTCGGAATGCCGCGAAACTCATCGAGTCAGAGCGTTTCGCCGTTTGCGGAAGAACTCTGATGTAGAACAAGTAGCAGAAGCATACATGCTCAAGAGGGATCACCCGAAATTCAAAGGCAACTGAATTTCGGAAACCGGGGTATCGAGGTCGGAATCTTGCGAAACTCATCGAGGCAAAGCGTTTCGCCGTTGGCTGAAGAAGTCTGATGTCGAACAAGTAGCGGAAGCATACATGCTCAAGAGGGATCACACGAAATTTAAAGGCAACTGGATTACGGCAACCGGGGCATCAAAGCCGAAATGCCGCGAAACTCACCGAGTCAAAGCGTTTCGCCTTTTGCGGAAGAACTCTGATGTAGAACACGTAGCAGAAGCATACATGCTCAAGAGGCATCACCCGAACTTTAAAGGCAACTGAATTTCGGCAACCGGGGCATCGAAGTCGGAATGCCGCGAAACTCATGGAGTCAAAGTGCTTCGCCGTTTGCGAAAGAAGTCTGATGGAGAACAAGTAGCAGAAGCATACATGCTCAAGAGGGATCACCCGAAATTCAAAGGCAACTGAATGACGGCAACCGGCGCATCCAAGTCGGAATGCCGGGAAACTCACCGAGTCAAAGCGTTTCCCCATTTGTGGAAGAAGTCTGATGTAGAACAAGTAGCAGAAGCATACATGCTCAAGAGGGATCACACGAAATTTAAAGGCAACTGGATTACGGCAACCGGGGCATCAAAGTCGAAATGCCGCGAAACTCACCTAGTCAAAGCGTTGCGCCTTTTGCGGAAGAGCTCTGATGTAGAACACGTAGCAGAAGCATTCATGCTCAAGAGGGATCACCCGAAATTCAATGGCAACTGAATTTCGGCAACCGTGGCATCGAAGTCGGAATGCCGCGAAACTCATCGAGTCAAAGCGTTTCGCCGTGTGTGGAAGAAAGTCTGATGTAGAGCAAGTAGCACAAGCATACATGCTGAAGAGGGATCACCCGAAATTCAAAGCCAACTGAATTACGGCAACCGGGGCATCAAAGTCGAAATGCCGCGAAACTCACCGAGTCAAAGCGTTCGCTTTTTGCGGAAGAAGTCTGATGTAGAACAAGTAGCAGAAGCATATATGCTCAAGAGGGATCACATGAAATTTAAAGGCAACTGGATTACGGCAACCGGGGCATCAAAGCCGAAATGCCGCGAAACTCACCGAGTCAAAGCATTCGCCTTTTGCGGAAGAAGTCTGATGTAGAACAAGTAGCAGAAGCATACATGCTCAAGAGGGATCACCTGAAATTCAAAGGCAACTGAATTTCGGCAACGGGGGCATTGAAGTCGGAATGCTGCGAAACTCACCAAGTCAAAGCGTTTCGCCGTTTGCGGAAGAAGTCTGATGTAGAACAAGTAGCAGAAGCATACATGCTCAAGAGGGATCCCTTGTTTCGCGACTTTCCGACTTCGATGCCCCGGTTGCTGTAATTCAGTTGCCTTTGAATTTCGGGTGATCCCTCTTATTATGTATGCTTCTGCTACGTGTTCTACATCAGAGTTCTTCAGCAAAAGGTGAAACGCTTTGACTCGGTGAGTTTCGCGGCATTCCGACTTCGATGCCTCGGTTGCGTAATTAAGTTGCCTTTGAATTTCGGGTGATCCCTCTGGAGCATGTATGCTTCTGCTACGTGTTCTACATCAGAGTTCTTCCGCAAAAGGCGAAACGCTTTGACTCGGTGAGTTTCGTGGCATTTCGACTTTGATGCCCTAGTTGTCGTAATTCAGTTGCCTTTGAATTTCGGGTGATCCCTCTTGAGCATGTATGCTTCTGCTACTTGTTCTCCATCAGACTTCTTTTGCAAACGGTGAAACGCTTTGACTCCGTGAGTTTCGGGGCATTCCGACTTCGATGCCCCGGTTGTCGAAATTCAATTGCCTTTGAATTTCGGGTGATCCCTCTTGAGCATGTATGCTTCTGCTACGTGTTCTACATCAGAGTTCTTTCGCAAAACGCGAAACGCTTTGACTCGGTGAGTTTCGCGGCTTTTCAACTTTGATGCCTTAGTTGCCGTAATTCAGTTGCCTTTGAATTTCGGGTGATCCCTCTTGAGCATGTATGCTTCTGCTACTTGTTTTCCATCAGAATTTTTTCGCAAACGGCGAAACGCTTTGACTCGGTGAGTTTTGCGGACTTCCGACTTCGATGGCACGGTTGCTGAAAATGAGTTGCCTTTGAATTTCGGGTGATCCCTCTTGAGCATGTATGCTTCTGCTACGTGTTCTACATCAGAGTTCTTTCGCAAAAGGCGAAACGCTTTGACTCGGTGAGTTTCACGGCTTTTCAACTTTGCTGCCACGGTTGCCATAATTCAGTTGCCCTTGAATTTCGGGTGATCCCTCTTGAGCATGTATGCTTCTGCTACTTGTTTTCCATCAGAATTCTTTCGCAAACGGCGAAACGCTTTGACTCGGTGAGTTTCGCGGACTACCGATTCGATGCCCGGTTGCTGAAATTTAGTTGCCTATGAATTTTGTGTGATCCCTCTTGAGCATGTATGCTTCTGCTACTTGTTCTCCATCAGACTTCTTTCACAAACGGCGAAACGCTTTGACTCCGTGAGTTTCGCGGCATTCTGACGTCGATGCCCCGGTTGCCGAAATTCAGGTGCCTTTGAATTTCGGGTGATCCCTCTTGAGCATGTATGCTTCTGCTACGTGTTCTACATCAGAGTTCTTTCGCAAACGGCGAAACGCTTTGACTCCGTGAGTTTCGCGGCATTCCGACTTCGATGCCCCGGTTGTCGAAATTCAGTTGCCTTTGAATTTCGGGTGATCCCTCTTGAGCATGTATGCTTCTGCTACTTGTTCTATATCAGACTTCTTCCGCAAACGGTGAAACGCTTTGACTCGGTGAGTTTCATGGACTTCCGATTTCGATGGCCCGGTTGCTGAAATGGAGTTGCCTTTGAATTTCGGATGATCCCTCTTGAGCATGTATGCTTCTGCTACTTGTTCTACATCAGACTTTCTTCCGCAAATGGCGAAACGCGTTGACTTGGTGTGTTTCGCGACATTCCGACTTTGATGCCACGGTTGCCGTAATTCAGTTGCCATTGAATTTCAGGTGATCCCTCTTGAGCATGTATGCTTCTGCTACTTGTTCTACATCAGACTTCTTCCGCAAACGGCGAAACGCTTTGACTCGGTGAGTTTCGCGGACTTCTGACTTCGATGCCCCGGTTGCCGAAATTCAGGTGCCCTTGAATTTCGGGTGATCCCTCTTGAGCATGTATGCTTCTGCTAAGTGTTCTACATCAGAGTTCTTTCGCAAACGGCGAAACGCTTTGACTCCGTGAGTTTCGCGGCATTCCGACTTCGATGCCCCGGTTGTCGAAATTCAGTTGCCTTTGAATTTCGGGTGATCCCTCTTGAGCATGTATGCTTCTGCTACTTGTTCTATATCAGACTTCTTCCGCAAACGGCGAAACGCTTTGACTCGGTGAGTTTTGCGGCATTACGACTTCGATGCCCCGGTTTCCGAAATTCAGTTGCCTTTGAATTTCGGGGGATCGCTCTTGAGCATGTATGCTTCTGCTACTTGTTCTACATCAGACTTCTCCCGTAAACGGCGAAACGCTTTGCCTGGTTGAGTTTCGCGGCATTTCGACATCGATGCCCCGGTTGCCGAAATTCAGTTGCCTTTGTGTTTAAGGTGATCCCTCTTGAGCGTGTATGCTTCCGCTACTTGTTCTACATCAGACTTCTTCTGCAAACGGCGAAACGGTTTGCCTCGTTGAGTTTCGCGGCATTCCGACTTCGATGCCCCGGTTGCCTAAATTCAGTTGCCTTTGAATTTCGGGTGATCCCTCATGAGCATGTATGCTTCTGCTACTTGTTCTACATCAGACTTTCTCCCGCAAACGGCGAAACGCTTTGACTCGGTGAGTTTCGCAGCATTCCGCCTTCGATGCCCCGGTTGCCGAAATTCAGTTGCCTTTGAATTTCGGGTGATCCCTGTTGAGCATGTATGCTTCTGCTACTTGTTGTTCATCAGACTTCTCCCGCAAACGGCCAAACGTTTTGACTCGGTGAGTTTCGCGGCATTACGACTTTGATGCCCCAGTTTCCGAAATTCAATTGCCTTTGAATTTCGTGGGATCCCTCTTGAGCATGTATGCTTCTGCTACTTGTTCTACATCAGACTTTCTCCCGCAAACGGCGAAACGCTTTGACTCGGTGAGTTTCGCGGCATTACGACTTCGATGCCCCGGTTTCCGGAATTCAGTTGCCTTTGAATTTCGGGGGATCCCTCTTGAGCATGTATGCTTCTGCTACTTGTTCTACATCAGACTTTCTCCCGCAAAGGGCGAAACGCTTTGACTCGGTGAGTTTCACGGCATTACGAGATCGATGCCCCGGTTGTCGAAATTCAGTTGCCTTTGAATTTCGGGTGATCCCTGTTGAGCATGTATGCTTTTGCTACTTGTTCTACATCAGACTTTCTCCCGCAAACGGGGAAACGCTTTGACTCGGTGAGTGTCGCGGCATTCCGACTTCGATGCCCCGGTTGCCGAAATTCACTTGCCTTTGAATTTCGGGGGATCCCTCTTGAGCATGTATGCTTCTGCTACTTGTTGTACATCAGACTTCTTCCGCAAACGGCGAAACGCTTTGCCTCGGTGAGTTTCGCGGCATTCCGACTTCGATGCCCCGGTTGTCGAAATTCAGTTGCCTTTGAATTTCGGGTGATCCATCTTGAGCATGTATGCTTCTGCTACTTGTTCTACATCAGACTTCTTCCGCAAACGGCGAAACGCTTTGACTCGGTGAGTTTTGCGGCATTACGACTTCGATGCCCCGGTTTCCGAAATTCAGTTGCCTTTGAATTTCGGGGGATCGCTCTTGAGCATGTATGCTTCTGCTACTTGTTCTACATCAGACTTCTCCCGTAAACGGCGAAACGCTTTGCCTGGTTGAGTTTCGCGGCATTTCGACATCGATGCCCCGGTTGCCGAAATTCAGTTGCCTTTGTGTTTAAGGTGATCCCTCTTGAGCGTGTATGCTTCCGCTACTTGTTCTACATCAGACTTCTTCTGCAAACGGCGAAACGGTTTGCCTCGTTGAGTTTCGCGGCATTCCGACTTCGATGCCCCGGTTGCCTAAATTCAGTTGCCTTTGAATTTCGGGTGATCCCTCATGAGCATGTATGCTTCTGCTACTTGTTCTACATCAGACTTTCTCCCGCAAACGGCGAAACGCTTTGACTCGGTGAGTTTCGCAGCATTCCGCCTTCGATGCCCCGGTTGCCGAAATTCAGTTGCCTTTGAATTTCGGGTGATCCCTGTTGAGCATGTATGCTTCTGCTACTTGTTGTTCATCAGACTTCTCCCGCAAACGGCCAAACGCTTTGACTCGGTGAGTTTCGCGGCATTACGACTTCGATGCCCCGGTTTCCGAAATTCAGTTGCCTTTGATTTTCGTGTGATCCCTGTTGAGCATGTATGCTTCTGCTACTTGTTGTTCATCAGACTTCTCCCGCAAACGGCCAAACGCTTTGACTCGGTGAGTTTCGCGGCATTACGACTTCGATGCCCCGGTTGCCGAAATTCAGTTGCCTTTGAATTTCGGGTGATCCCTCATGAGCATGTATGCTTCTGCTACTTGTTCTGCATCAGACTTTCTCCCGCAAATGGCGAAACGCTTTGACTCGGTGAGTTTCGTGGCATTACGACTTCGATGCCCCGGTTTCCGAAATTCAGTTGCCTTTGATTTTCGTGTGATCCCTGTTGAGCATGTACGCTTCTGCTACTTGTTGTTCATCAGACTTCTCCCGCAAACGGCGAAACGCTTTGACTCGGTGAATTTCGCGGCATTACGACTTCGATGCCCCGGTTTCCAAAATTCAGTTGCCTTTGATTTTCGGGTGATCCCTCTTGAGCATGTCTGCTTCCGTTAGTTGTTCTACATCAGACTTTCTCCTGCAAACGGCGAAAAGCTTTGACTCGCTGAGTTTCGCGGCATTCAGACTTCGATGCCCCGATTGCCGAAATTCAGTTGCCTTTGTATTTCGATTGATCCCTCTTGAGCATGTATGCTTCCGCTACTTGTTCTACATCAGACTTCTTCCGTAAACGACGAAACGCTTTGCCTGGTTGAGTTTCGCGGCATTCCGACTTCGATGCCCCGGTTGCCGAAATTCAGTTGCCTTTGTGTTTAGGGTGATCCCTCTTGAGCATGTATGGTTCCGCTACTTGTTCTACATCAGACTTCTTTCGCAAACGGCGAAACGCTTTGCCTCGTTGAGTTTCGCGGCATTCCGACTTCGATGCCCCGGTTGCCGAAATTCAGTTGCCTTTGAATTTCGAGTGATCCCTCTAGAGCTTGTATGCTTCTGCTACTTGTTCTACATCAGACATTCTCCCGCAAACGGCGAAATGGTTTGACTGGGTGACTTTCGCGGTATTCCGACTTCGATGCCCCGGTTGTTGAAATTCACTTGCCTTTGAATTTTGGGTGATCCCTCTTGAGCATGTATGCTTCTGCTACTTGTTCTACATCAGACTTCTTTCGCAAACGGCGAAACGCTTTGCCTAGGTAAGTTTCGCGGCATTCCGACTTCGATGCCCTGGTTTCCGAAATTCAGTTGCCTTTGAATTTCGGGTGATCCCTTTTGAGCATGTATGCTTCCGCTACTTCTTCTAAATCAAACTTTCTCCCGCAAACGGCCAAACGCTTTGACTCGGTGAGTTTCGCGGCATTACGACTTTGATGCCCCAGTTTCCGAAATTCAGTTGCCTTTGAATTTCGTGGGATCCCTCTTGAGCATGTATGCTTCTGCTACTTGTTCTACATCAGACTTTCTCCCGCAAACGGCGAAACGCTTTGACTCGGTGAGTTTCGCGGCATTACGACTTCGATGCCCCGGTTTCCGGAATTCAGTTGCCTTTGAATTTCGGGGGATCCCTCTTGAGCATGTATGCTTCTGCTACTTGTTCTACATCAGACTTTCTCCCGCAAAGGGCGAAACGCTTTGACTCGGTGAGTTTCACGGCATTACGACTTCGATGCCCCGGTTGTCGAAATTCAGTTGCCTTTGAATTTCGGGTGATCCCTGTTGAGCATGTATGCTTTTGCTACTTGTTGTTCATCAGACTTCTCTCGCAAACTGCGAAACGCTTTGACTCGGTGAGTTTTGCGGCATTACGACTTCGATGCCCCGGTTTCCGAAATTCAGTTGCCTTTGATTTTCGGGTGATCCCTCTTGAGCATGTCTGCTTCCGCTACTTGTTCTACATCAGACTTCTTCCGTAAACGGCGAAACGCTTTGCCTGGTTGAGTTTCGGGGCATTCCGACTTCGATGCCCCGGTTGCCGAAATTCAGTTGCCTTTGAATTTCGGGTGATCCCTCTAGAGCTTGTATGCTTCTGCTACTTGTTCTACATCAGACATTCTCCCGCAAACGGCGAAACGGTTTGACTAGGTGAGTTTCGCGGCATTCCGACTTCGATGCCCCGGTTGTCGAAATTAAGTTGCCTTTGAATTTCGGGTGATCCCTCTAGAGCTTGTATGCTTCTGCTACTTGTTCTACATCAGACATTCTCCCGCAAACGGCGAAACAGTTTGACTGGGTGAGTTTCGCGGCATTCCGACTTCGATGCCCCGGTTGTCGAAATTCAGTTGCCTTTGAATTTCGGGTGATCCCTCTAGAGCTTGTATGCTTCTGCTTTTTGTTCTACATCAGACATTCTCCCGCAAACGGCGAAACGCTTTGACTCGGTGAGTGTCGCGGCATTCCGACTTCGATGCCCCGGTTGCCGAAATTCACTTTCCTTTGAATTTCGTGTGATCCCTCTTGAGCATGTATGCTTCTGCTACTTGTTGTACATCAGACTTCTTCCGCAAACGGCGAAACGCTTTGCCTCGGTGAGTTTCGCGGCATTCCGACTTCGATGCCCCGGTTGTCGAAATTCAATTGCCTTTGAATTTCGGGTGATCCCTCTTGAGCATGTATGCTTCCGCTACTTATTCTAAATCAAACTTTCTCTCGCAAACGGCGAAACGCTTTGACTCGGTGAGTTTCGCGGCATTACGACTTTGATGCCCCGGTTTCCGAAATTCAGTTGCCTTTGAATTTTGGGGGATCCCTCTTGAGCATGTATGCTTTTGCTACTTGTTCTACATCAGACTTTCTCCCGCAAAGGGCGAAACGCTTTGACTCGGTGAGTTTCGCGGCATTACGACTTCGATGCCCCGGTTGCCGAAATTTAGTTGCCTTTGAATTTGGTGTGATCCCTGTTGAGCATGTATGCTTCCGCTACTTATTCTAAATCAAACTTTCTCCCGCAAACGGCGAAACGCTTTCACTCGGTGAGTTTCGCGGCATTACGACTTCGATGTCCCGGTTTCCGAAATTCAGTTGCCTTTGATTTTCGGGTGATCCCTCTTGAGCATGTCTACTTCCGCTACTTGTTCTACATCAGACTTTCTCCCGCAAACGGCGAAACGCTTTGACTCGGTGAGTTTCGCGGCATTAGGACTTCGATGCCCCGGTTGCCGAAATTCAGTTGCCTTTGAATTTCGGGTGATCCCTCTTGAGCATGTATGCTTCTGCTACTTGTTCTACATCAAACTTTCTCCCGCAAACGGCGAAACGCTTTGACTCGGTGAGTTTCGCGGCATTACAACTTCGATGCCCCGGTTTCCGAAATTCAGTTGCCTTTGAATTTCGGGTGATCCCTCTAGAGCATGTCTGCTTCCGCTACTTGTTCTACATCAGACTTCTTCCGTAAACGACGAAACGCTTTGCCTGGTTGAGTTTCGCGGCATTCCGACTTCGATGCCCCGGTTGCCGAAATTCAGTTGCCTTTTTGTTTAGGGTGATCCCTCTTGAGCATGTATGCTTCCGCTACTTGTTCTACATCAGACTTCTTTCGCAAACGGCGAAACGCTTTGCCTCGTTGAGTTTCGCGGCATTCCGACTTCGATGCCCCGGTTGCCGAAATTCAGTTGCCTTTGAATTTCGAGTGATCCCTCTAGAGCTTGTATGCTTCTGCTACTTGTTCTACATCAGACATTCTCCCGCAAACGGCGAAACGGTTTGACTGGGTGAGTTTCGCGGCATTCCGACTTCGATGCCCCGGTTGTTGAAATTCACTTGCCTTTGAATTTCGGGTGATCCCTCTTGAGCATGTATGCTTCTGCTACTTGTTGTACATCAGACTTCTTCCGTAAACGGCGAAACGCTTTGCCTAGGTAAGTTTCGCGGCATTCCGACTTCGATGCCCTGGTTTCCGAAATTCAGTTGCCTTTGAATTTCGGGTGATCCCTTTTGAGCATGTATGCTTCCGCTACTTATTCTAAATCAAACTTTCTCCCGCAAACGGCGAAACACTTTGACTCGGTGAGTTTCGCGGCATTACGACTTTGATGCCCCGGTTTCCGAAATTCAGTTGCCTTTGAATTTCGTGGGATCCCTCTTGAGCATGTATGCTTCTGCTACTTGTTCTACATCAGACTTTCTCCCGCAAACGGCGAAACGCTTTGACTCGGTGAGTTTCGCGGCATTACGACTTCGATGCCCCGGTTTCCGAAATTCAGTTGCCTTTGAATTTCGGGGGATCCCTCTTGAGCATGTATGCTTCTGCTACTTGTTCTACATCAGACTTTCTCCCGCAAAGGGCGAAACGCTTTGACTCGGTTAGTTTCGCGGCATTACGACTTCGATGCCCCGGTTTCCGAAATTCAGTTGCCTTTGAATTTCGGGGGATCCCTCTTGAGCATGTATGCTTCTGCTACTTGTTCTACATCAGACTTTCTCCCGCAAACGGCGAAACGCTTTGACTCGGTGAGTTTCGCGGCATTACGACTTCGATGCCCCGGTTTCCGAAATTCAGTTGCCTTTGAATTTCGGGGGATCCCTCTTGAGCATGTATGCTTCTGCTACTTGTTCTACATCAGACTTTCTCCCGCAAAGGGCGAAACGCTTTGACTCGGTTAGTTTCACGGCATTACGACTTCGATGCCCCGGTTGCCGAAATTCAGTTGCCTTTGAATTTCGGGTGATCCCTGTTGAGCATGTATGCTTCTGCTACTTGTTGTTCATCAGACTTCTCTGGCAAACGGCGAAATGCTTTTACTCGGCGAGTTTCGCGGCATTACGACTTCGATGCCCCGGTTTCTGAAATTCAGTTGCCTTTGAATTTCGGGGGATCCCTCTTGAGCATGTCTGCTTCCGCTACTTGTTCTACATCAGACTTCTTCCGTAAACGACGAAACGCTTTGCCTGGTTGAGTTTCGTGGCATTCCGACTTCGATGCCCCGGTTGCCGAAATTCAGTTGCCTTTGTGTTTAGGGTGATCCCTCTTGAGCATGTATGCTTCTGCTACTTGTTCTACATCAGACTTTCTCCCGCAAACGGCGAAACGCTTTGACTCGGTGAGTTTCGCGGCATTACGACTTCGATGCCCCGGTTTCCGAAATTCAGTTGCCTTTGAATTTCGGGGATCCCTCTTGAGCATGTTTGCTTCTGCTACTTGTTCTACATCAGACTTTCTCCCGCAAACGGCGAAACGCTTTGACTCGGTGAGTTTCGCGGCATTACGACTTCGATGCCCCGGTTGCCGAAATTCAGTTGCCTTTGAATTTCGGGTGATCCCTGTTGAGCATGTATGCTTCTGCTACTTGTTGTTCATCAGACTTCTCTCGCAAAGGGCGAAACGCTTTTACTCGGCGAGTTTCGCGGCATTACGACTTCGATGCCCCGGTTTCCGAAATTCAGTTGCCTTTGAATTTCGGGTGATCCCTCTAGAGCATGTCTGCTTCCGCTACTTGTTCTACATCAGACTTCTTCCGTAAACGGCGAAACGCTTTGGCTGGTTGAGTTTCGCGGCATTCCTACTTCGATGCCCCGGTTGCCGAAATTCAGTTGCCTTTGTGTTTAGGGTGATCCCTCTTGAGCTTGTATGCTTCCGCTACTTGTTCTACATCAGACTTCTTTCGCAAACGGCGAAACGCTTTGCCTCGTTGAGTTTCGCGGCATTCCGACTTCGATGCCCCGGTTGCCGAAATTCAGTTGCCTTTGAATTTCGAGTGATCCCTCTAGAGCTTGTATGCTTCTGCTACTTGTTCTACATCAGACATTCTCCCGCAAACGGCGAAACGGTTTGACTAGGTGAGTTTCGCGGCATTCCGACTTCGATGCCCCGGTTGTTGAAATTCACTTGCCTTTGAATTTCGGGTGATCCCTCTTGAGCATGTATGCTTCTGCTACTTGTTCTACATCAGACTTCTTCCGCAAACGGCGAAACGCTTTGCCTAGGTAAGTTTCGCGGCATTCCGACTTCGATGCCCTGGTTTCCGAAATTCAGTTGCCTTTGAATTTCGGGTGATCCCTTTTGAGCATGTATGCTTCCGCTACTTCTTCTAAATCAAACTTTCTCCCGCAAACGGCGAAACACTTTGACTCGGTGAGTTTCGCGGCATTACGACTTTGATGCCCCGGTTTCCGAAATTCAGTTGCCTTTGAATTTCGTTGGATCCCTCTTGAGCATGTATGCTTCTCCTACTTGTTCTACATCAGACTTTCTCCCGCAAACGGCGAAACGCTTTGACTCGGTGAGTTTCGCGGCATTACGACTTCGATGCCCCGGTTTCCGAAATTCAGTTGCCTTTGAATTTCGGGGGATCCCTCTTGAGCATGTATGCTTCTGCTACTTGTTCTACATCAGACTTTCTCCCGCAAAGGGCGAAACGCTTTGACTCGGTGAGTTTCACGGCATTACGACTTCGATGCCCCGGTTGCCGAAATTCAGTTGCCTTTGAATGTCGGGTGATCCCTGTTGAGCATGTATGCTTCTGCTACTTGTTGTTCATCAGACTTCTCTCGCAAACGGCTAAATGCTTTTACTCGGTGAGTTTCGCGGCATTACGACTTCGATGCCCCGGTTTCCGAAATTCAGTTGCCTTTGAATTTCGGGGGATCCCTCTTGAGCATGTCTGCTTCCGCTACTTGTTCTACATCAGACTTCTTCCGTAAACGGCGAAACGCTTTGCCTGGTTGAGTTTCGTGGCATTCCGACTTCGATGCCCCGGTTGCCGAAATTCAGTTGCCTTTGTGTTTAGGGTGATCCCTCTTGAGCATGTATGCTTCTGCTACTTGTTCTACATCAGACTTTCTCCCGCAAACGGCGAAACGCTTTGACTCGGTGAGTTTCGCGGCATTACGACTTCGATGCCCCGGTTTCCGAAATTCAGTTGCCTTTGAATTTCGGGGATCCCTCTTGAGCATGTTTGCTTCTGCTACTTGTTCTACATCAGACTTTCTCCCGCAAACGGCGAAACGCTTTGACTCGGTGAGTTTCGCGGCATTACGACTTCGATGCCCCGGTTGCCGAAATTCAGTTGCCTTTGAATTTCGGGTGATCCCTGTTGAGCATGTATGCTTCTGCTACTTGTTGTTCATCAGACTTCTCTCGCAAACGGCGAAACGCTTATACTCGGCGAGTTTCGCGGCATTACGACTTCGATGCCCCGGTTTCCGAAATTCAGTTGCCTTTGAATTTCGGGTGATCCCTCTAGAGCATGTCTGCTTCCGCTACTTGTTCTACATCAGACTTCTTCCGTAAACGGCGAAATGCTTTGCCTGGTTGAGTTTCGCGGCATTCCGACTTCGATGCCCCGGTTGCCGAAATTCAGTTGCCATTGTGTTTAGGGTGATCCCTCTTGAGCTTGTATGCTTCCGCTACTTGTTCTACATCAGACTTGTTTCGCAAACGGCGAAACGCTTTGCCTCGTTGAGTTTCGCGGCATTCCGACTTCGATGCCCCGGTTGCCGAAATTCAGTTGCCTTTGAATTTCGAGTGATCCCTCTAGAGCTTGTATGCTTCTGCTACTTGTTCTACATCAGACATTCTCCCGCAAACGGCGAAACGGTTTGACTGGGTGAGTTTCGCGGCATTCCGACTTCGATGCCCCGGTTGTTGAAATTCACTTGCCTTTGAATTTCGGGTGATCCGTCTTGAGCATGTATGCTTCTGCTACTTGTTGTACATCAGACTTCTTCCGCAAACGGCGAAACGCTTTGCCTAGGTAAGTTTTGCGGCATTCCGACTTCGATGCCCTGGTTTCCGAAATTCAGTTGCCTTTGAATTTCGGGTGATCCCTTTTGAGCATGTATGCTTCCGCTACTTATTCTAAATCAAACTTTCTCCCGCAAACGGCGAAACGCTTTGACTCGGTGAGTTTCGCGGCATTTCGACTTTGATGCCCCGGTTTCCGAAATTCAGTTGCCTTTGAATTTCGTGGGATCCCTCTTCAGCATGTATGCTTCTACTACTTGTTCTACATCAGACTTTCTCCCGCAAACGGCGAAACGCTTTGACTCGGTGAGTTTCGCGGCATTACGACTTCGATGCCCCGGTTTCCGAAATTCAGTTGCCTTTGAATTTCGGGGATCCCTCTTGAGCATGTATGCTTCTGCTACTTGTTCTACATCAGACTTTCTCCCGCAAACGGCGAAACGCTTTGACTCGGTGAGTTTCGCGGCATTACGACTTCGATGCCCCGGTTGCCGAAATTCAGTTGCCTTTGAATTTCGGGTGATCCCTGTTGAGCATGTATGCTTCTGCTACTTGTTGTTCATCAGACTTCTCTCGCAAACGGCGAAACGCTTTTACTCGGCGAGTTTCGCGGCATTACGACTTCGATGCCCCGGTTGCCGAAATTCAGTTGCCTTTGAATTTCGGGTGATCCCTCATGAGCATGTCTGCTTCCGCTACTTGTTCTACATCAGACTTTGTCCCGCAAACGGCAAAACGCTTTGCCTCATCGAGTTTCGCGGCATTCCGACTTCGATGCCCCGGTTGCCGAAATTCAGTTGCCTTTGAATTTCGGGTGATCCCTCATGAGCATGTATGCTTCTGCTACTTGTTCTGCATCAGACTTTCTCCCGCAAACGGCGAAACGCTTTGACTCGGTGAGTTTCGTGGCATTACGACTTCGATGCCCCGGTTGCCGAAATTCAGTTGCCTTTGAATTTCGGGTGATCCCTCTTGAGCATGTATGCTTCCGCTACTTATTCTAAATCAGACTTTCTCCCGCAAACGGCGAAACGCTTTGACTCGGTGAGTTTCGCGGCATTACGACTTCGATGCCCCGGTTTACGAAATTCAGTTGCCTTTGATTTTCGGGTGATCCCTCTTGAGCATGTCTGCTTCCGCTACTTGTTCTACATCAGACTTTCTCCCGCAAACGGCGAAACGCTTTGACTCGGTGAGTTTCGCGGCATTATGACTTCGATACCCCGGTTGCCGAAATTCAGTTGCCTTTGAATTTCGGGTGATCCCTCTTGAGCATGTATGCTTCTGCTACTTGTTCTACATCAGACTTTCTCCCGCAAACGGCGAAACGCTTTGACTCGGTGAGTTTCGCGGCATTACGACTTCGATGCCCCGGTTTCCGAAATTCAGTTGCCTTTGAATTTCGGGGATCCCTCTTGAGCATGTATGCTTCAGCTACTTGTTCTACATCAGACTTTCTCCCGCAAACGGCGAAACGCTTTGACTCGGTGAGTTTCGCGGCATTACGACTTCGATGCCCCGGTTGCCGAAATTCAGTTGCCTTTGAATTTCGGGTGATCCCTGTTGAGCATGTATGCTTCTGCTACTTGTTGTTCATCAGACTTCTCTCGCAAACAGCGAAAGGCTTTTACTCGGCGAGTTTCGCGGCATTACGACTTCGATGCCCCGGTTTCCGAAATTCAGTTGCCATTGAATTTCGGGTGATCCCTCTTGAGCATGTCTGCTTCCGCTACTTGTTCTACATTAGACTTTCTCCCGCAAATGGCAAAACGCTTTGCCTCATCGAGTTTCGCGGCATTCCGACTTCGATGCCCCGGTTGCCGAAATTCAGTTGCCTTTGAATTTCGGGTGATCCCTCATGAGCATGTATGCTTCTGCTACTTGTTGTGCATCAGACTTTCTCCCGCAAACGGCGAAACGCTTTGACTCGGTGAGTTTCGTGGCATTACGACTTCGATGCCCCGGTTGCCGAAATTCAGTTGCCTTTGAATTTCGGGTGATCCCTCTTGAGCATGTACGCTTCTGCTACTTGTTGTTCATCAGACTTCTCCCACAAACGGCGAAACGCTTTGACTCGGTGAATTTCGCGGCATTACGACTTCGATGCCCCGGTTTCCAAAATTCAGTTGCCTTTGATTTTCGGGTGATCCCTCTTGAGCATGTCTGCTTCCGTTAGTTGTTCTACATCAGACTTTCTCCCGCAAACGACGAAAAGCTTTGACTCGCTGAGTTTCGCGGCATTCAGACTTCGATGCCCCGATTGCCGAAATTCAGTTGCCTTTGTATTTCGATTGATCCCTCTTGAGCATGTATGCTTCTGCTACTTGTTCTACATCAGACTTCTTCCGCAAACGGCGAAACGCTTTGACTCGGTGAGTTTCGCGGCATTACGACTTCGATGCCCCGGTTGCCGAAATTCAGTTGCCTTTGAATTTGGGGTGATCCCTGTTGAGCATGTATGCTTCCGCTACTTATTCTAAATCAAACTTTCTCCCGCAAACGGCGAAACGCTTTGACTCGGTGAGTTTTGCGGCATTACGACTTCGATGCCCCGGTTTCCGAAATTCAGTTGCCTTTGATTTTCGGGTGATCCCTCTTGAGCATGTCTGCTTCCGCTACTTGTTCTACATCAGACTTTCTCCCGCAAACGGCGAAACGCTTTGACTCGGTGAGTTTCGCGGCATTATGACTTCGATGCCCCGGTTGCCGAAATTCAGTTGCCTTTGAATTTCGGGTGATCCCTCTTGAGCATGTATGCTTCTGCTACTTGTTCTACATCAGACTTTCTCCCGCAAACGGCGAAACGCTTTGACTCGGTGAGTTTCGCGGCATTACGACTTCGATGCCCCGGTTTCCGAAATTCAGTTGCCTTTGAATTTCGGGGATCCCTCTTGAGCATGTATGCTTCAGCTACTTGTTCTACATCAGACTTTCTCCCGCAAACAGCGAAACGCTTTGACTCGGTGAGTTTCGCGGCATTACGACTTCGATGCCCCGGTTGCCGAAATTCAGTTGCCTTTGAATTTCGGGTGATCCCTGTTGAGCATGTATGCTTCTGCTACTTGTTGTTCATCAGACTTCTCTCGCAAACAGCGAAAGGCTTTTACTCGGCGAGTTTCGCGGCATTACGACTTCGATGCCCCGGTTTCCGAAATTCAGTTGCCATTGAATTTCGGGTGATCCCTCTTGAGCATGTCTGCTTCCGCTACTTGTTCTACATTAGACTTTCTCCCGCAAATGGCAAAACGCTTTGCCTCATCGAGTTTCGCGGCATTCCGACTTCGATGCCCCGGTTGCCGAAATTCAGTTGCCTTTGAATTTCGGGTGATCCCTCATGAGCATGTATGCTTCTGCTACTTGTTGTGCATCAGACTTTCTCCCGCAAACGACGAAACGCTTTGACTCGGTGAGTTTCGTGGCATTACGACTTCGATGCCCCGGTTGCCGAAATTCAGTTGCCTTTGAATTTCGGGTGATCCCTCTTGAGCATGTACGCTTCTGCTACTTGTTGTTCATCAGACTTCTCCCACAAACGGCGAAACGCTTTGACTCGGTGACTTTCGCGGCATTACGACTTCGATGCCCCGGTTTCCAAAATTCAGTTGCCTTTGATTTTCGGGTGATCCCTCTTGAGCATGTCTGCTTCCGTTAGTTGTTCTACATCAGACTTTCTCCCGCAAACGGCGAAAAGCTTTGACTCGCTGAGTTTCGCGGCATTCAGACTTCGATGCCCCGATTGCCGAAATTCAGTTGCCTTTGTATTTCGATTGATCCCTCTTGAGCATGTATGCTTCTGCTACTTGTTCTACATCAGACTTCTTCCGCAAACGGCGAAACGCTTTGACTCGGTGAGTTTCGCGGCATTACGACTTCGATGCCCCGGTTGCCGAAATTCAGTTGCCTTTGAATTTGGGGTGATCCCTGTTGAGCATGTATGCTTCCGCTACTTATTCTAAATCAAACTTTCTCCCGCAAACGGCGAAACGCTTTGACTCGGTGAGTTTCGCGGCATTACGACTTCGATGCCCCGGTTTCCGAAATTCAGTTGCCTTTGATTTTCGGGTGATCCCTCTTGAGCATGTCTGCTTCCGCTACTTGTTCTACATCAGACTTTCTCCCGCAAACGGCGAAACGCTTTGACTCGGTGAGTTTCGCGGCATTATGACTTCGATGCCCCGGTTGCCGAAATTCAGTTGCCTTTGAATTTCGGGTGATCCCTCTTGAGCATGTATGCTTCTGCTACTTGTTCTACATCAGACTTTCTCCCGCAAACGGCGAAACGCTTTGACTCGGTGAGTTTCACGGCATTACAACTTCGATGCCCCGGTTTCCAAAATTCAGTTGCCTTTGAATTTCGGGTGATCCCTCTAGAGCATGTCTGCCTCCGCTACTTGTTCTACATCAGACTTCTTCTGTAAACGGCGAAACGCTTTGCCTGGTTGAGTTTCGCGGCATTCCGACTTCGATGCCCCGGTTGCCGAAATTCAGTTGCCTTTGTGTTTAGGGTGATCCCTCTTGAGCATGTATGCTTCCGCTACTTGTTCTACATCAGACGTCTTCCGCAAACGGCGAAACGCTTTGACTCGGTGAGTTTCGCGGCATTCCGACTTTGATGCCCCGGTTGCCGAAATTCAGTTGCCTTTGTATTTCGGGTGATCCCTCTTGAGCATGTATGCTTCTGCTACTTTGTCTACATCAAACTTCTTCCACAAATGGCGAAATGCTTTGACTCGTTGAGTTTCGCGGCATTCAGACTTCGATGCCCCGATTGCCGAAATTCAGTTGCCTTTGTATTTCGATTGATCCCTCTTGAGCATGTATGCTTCTGCTACTTGTTCTACATCAGACTTCTTCCGCAAACGGCGAAACGCTTTGACTCGGTGAGTTTCGCGGCATTACGACTTCGATGCACCGGTTGCCGAAATTCAGTTGCCTTTGAATTTGGGGTGATCCCTGTTGAGCATGTATGCTTCCGCTACTTATTCTAAATCACACTTTCTCCCGCAAACGGCGAAACGCTTTGACTCGGTGAGTTTCGCGGCATTACGACTTCGATGCCCCGGTTTCCGAAATTCAGTTGCCTTTGATTTTCGGGTGATCCCTCTTGAGCATGTCTGCTTCCGCTACTTGTTCTACATCAGACTTTCTCCCGCAAACGGCGAAACGCTTTGACTCGGTGAGTTTCGCGGCATTATGACTTCGATGCCCCGGTTGCCGAAATTCAGTTGCCTTTGAATTTCGGGTGATCCCTCTTGAGCATGTATGCTTCTGCTACTTGTTCTACATCAGACTTTCTTCCGCAAACGGCGAAACGCTTTGACTCGGTGAGTTTCGCGGCATTACGACTTCGATGCCCCGGTTTCCAAAATTCAGTTGCCTTTGAATTTCGGGGATCCCTCTTGAGCATGTATGCTTCAGCTACTTGTTCTACATCAGACTTTCTCCCGCAAACGGCGAAACGCTTTGACTCGGTGAGTTTCGCGGCATTACAACTTCGATGCCCCGGTTGCCGAAATTCAGTTGCCTTTGAATTTCGGGTGATCCCTGTTGAGCATGTATGCTTCTGCTACTTGTTGTTCATCAGACTTCTCTCGCAAACAGCGAAAGGCTTTTACTCGGCGAGTTTCGCGGCATTACGACTTCGATGCCCCGGTTTCTGAAATTCAGTTGCCATTGAATTTCGGGTGATCCCTCTTGAGCATGTCTGCTTCCGCTACTTGTTCTACATTAGACTTTCTCCCGCAAATGGCAAAACGCTTTGCCTCATCGAGTTTCGCGGCATTCCAACTTCGATGCCCCGGTTGCCGAAATTCAGTTGCCTTTGAATTTCGGGTGATCCCTCATGAGCATGTATGCTTCTGCTACTTGTTGTGCATCAGACTTTCTCCCGCAAACGGCGAAACGCTTTGACTCGGTGAGTTTCGTGGCATTACGACTTCGATGCCCCGGTTGTCGAAATTCAGTTGCCTTTGAATTTCGGGTGATCCCTCTTGAGCATGTCTGCTTCCGCTACTTGTTCTACATCAGACTTTCTCCCGCAAACGGCGAAACGCTTTGACTCGGTGAGTTTCGCGGCATTATGACTTCGATGCCCCGGTTGCCGAAATTCAGTTGCCTTTGAATTTCGGGTGATCCCTCTTGAGCATGTATGCTTCTGCTACTTGTTCTACATCATACTTTCTCCCGCAAACGGCGAAACGCTTTGACTCGGTGAGTTTCGCGGCATTACAACTTCGATGCCCCGGTTTCCGAAATTCAGTTGCCTTTGAATTTCGGGTGATCCCTCTAGAGCATGTCTGCTTCCGCTACTTGTTCTACATCAGACTTCTTCCGTAAACGGCGAAACGCTTTGCCTGGTTGAGTTTCGCGGCATTCCGACTTCGATGCCCCGGTTGCCGAAATTCAGTTGCCTTTGTGTTTAGGGTGATCCCTCTTGAGCATGTATGCTTCCGCTACTTGTTCTACATCAGACTTCTTTCGCAAACGGCGAAACGCTTTGCCTCGTGGAGTTTCGCGGCATTCCGACTTCGATGCCCCGGTTGCCGAAATTCAGTTGCCTTTGAATTTCGAGTGATCCCTCTAGAGCTTGTATGCTTCTGCTACTTGTTCTACATCAGACATTCTCCCGCAAACGGCAAAACGGTTTGACTGGGTGAGTTTTGCGGCATTCCGACTTCGATGCCCCGGTTGTTGAAATTCACTTGCCTTTGAATTTCGGGTGATCCCTCTTGAGCATGTATGCTTCTGCTACTTGTTGTACATCAGACTTCTTCCGCAAACGGCGAAACGCTTTGCCTAGGTAAGTTTCGCGGCATTCCGACTTCGATGCCCTGGTTTCCGAAATTCAGTTGCCTTTGAATTTCGGGTGATCCCTTTTGAGCATTTATGCTTCCGCTACTTATTCTAAATCAAACTTTCTCCCGCAAACGGCGAAACGCTTTGACTCGGTGAGTTTCGCGGCATTACGACTTTGATGCCCCGGTTTCCGAAATTCAGTTGCCTTTGAATTTCGTGGGATCCCTCTTGAGCATGTATGCTTCTGCTACTTGTTCTACATCAGACTTTCTCCCGCAAACGGCGAAACGGTTTGACTGGGTGAGTTTCGCGGCATTACGACTTCGATGCCCCGGTTTCCGAAATTCAATTGCCTTTGAATTTCGGGGGATCCCTCTTGAGCATGTATGCTTCTGCTACTTGTTCTACATCAGACTTTCTCCCGCAAAGGGCGAAACGGTTTGACTCGGTGAGTTTCACGGCATTACCACTTCGATGCCCCGTTTGCCGAAATTCAGTTGCCTTTGAATTTCGGGTGATCCCTCTTGAGCATGTACGCTTCTGCTACTTGTTGTTCATCAGACTTCTCCCACAAACAGCGAAACGCTTTGACTCGGTGAATTTCGCGGCATTACGACTTCGATGCCCCGGTTTCCAAAATTCAGTTGCCTTTGATTTTCGGGTGATCCCTCTTGAGCATGTCTGCTTCCGTTAGTTGTTCTACATCAGACTTTCTCCCGCAAACGGCGAAAAGCTTTGACTCGCTGAGTTTCGCGGCATTCAGACTTCGATGCCCCGATTGCCGAAATTCAGTTGCCTTTGTATTTCGATTGATCCCTCTTGAGCATGTATGCTTCTGCTACTTGTTCTACATCAGACTTCTTCCGCAAACGGCCAAACGCTTTGACTCGGTGAGTTTCGCGGCATTACGACTTCGATGCCCCGGTTGCCGAAATTCAGTTGCCTTTGAATTTGGGGTGATCCCTGTTGAGCATGTATGCTTCCGCTACTTATTCTAAATCACACTTTCTCCCGCAAACGGCGAAACGCTTTGACTCGGTGAGTTTCGCGGCATTACGACTTCGATGCCCCGGTTTCCGAAATTCAGTTGCCTTTGATTTTCGGGTGATCCCTCTTGAGCATGTCTGCTTCCGCTACTTGTTCTACATCAGACTTTCTCCCGCAAACGGCGAAACGCTTTGACTCGGTGAGTTTCGCGGCATTATGACTTCGATGCCCCGGTTGCCGAAATTCAGTTGCCTTTGTGTTTAGGGTGATCCCTCTTGAGCATGTATGCTTCCGCTACTTGTTCTACATCAGACTTCTTTCGCAAACGGCGAAACGCTTTGCCTCGTTGAGTTTCGCGGCATTCCGACTTCGATGCCCCGGTTGCCGAAATTCAGTTGCCTTTGAATTTCGAGTGATCCCTCTAGAGCTTGTATGCTTCTGCTACTTGTTCTACATCAGACATTCTCCCGCAAACGGCGAAACGGTTTGACTGGGTGAGTTTCGCGGCATTCCGACTTCGATGCCCCGGTTGTTGAAATTCACTTGCCTTTGAATTTCGGGTGATCCCTCTTGAGCATGTATGCTTCTGCTACTTGTTGTACATCAGACTTCTTCCGCAAACGGCGAAACGCTTTGCCTAGGTAAGTTTCGCGGCATTCCGACTTCGATGCCCTGGTTTCCGAAATTCAGTTGCCTTTGAATTTCGGGTGATCCCTTTTGAGCATGTATGCTTCTGCTAGTTCTACATCAGACTTTCTCCCGCAAAGGGCGAAACGCTTTGACTCGGTGAGTTTCACAGCATTACGACTTCGATGCCCCGGTTGCCGAAATTCAGTTGCCTTTGAATTTCGGGTGATCCCTGTTGAGCATGTATGCTTCTGCTACTTGTTGTTCATCAGACTTCTCTCGCAAACGGCGAAATGCTTTTACTCGGCGAGTTTCGCGGCATTACGACTTCGATGCCCCGGTTTCCGAAATTCAGTTGCCTTTGAATTTCGGGGGATCCCTCTTGAGCATGTCTGCTTCCGCTACTTGTTCTACATCAGACTTCTTCCGTAAACGGCGAAACGCTTTGCCTGGTTGAGTTTCGCGGCATTCCGACTTCGATGCCCCGGTTGCCGAAATTCAGTTGCCTTTGTGTTTAGGGTGATCCGTCTTGAGCATGTATGCTTCCACTACTTGTTCTACATCAGACTTCTTCCACAAACGGCAAAACGCTTTGCCTCGTTGAGTTTCGCGGCATTCCGACTTCGATGCCCCGGTTGCCGAAATTCAGTTGCCTTTGAATTTCGGGTGATCCCTCATGAGCATGTATGCTTCTGATACTTGTTCTACATCAGACTTTCTCCCGCAAACGGCGAAACGCATTGACTCGGTGAGTTTCGCGGCATTCCAACTTCGATGCCCCGGTTGCCGAAATTCAGTTGCCTTTGAATTTCGGGTGATCCCTCTTGAGCATGTATGCTTCAGCTACTTATTCTAAATCAAACTTTCTCCCGCAAACGGCGAAACGCTTTGACTCGGTGAGTTTCACGGCATTACGACGTCGATGCCCCGGTTTCCGAAATTCAGTTGCCTTTGAATTTCGGGGGATCCCTCTTGAGCATGTATGCTTCTGCTACTTGTTCTACATCAGACTTTCTTCTGCAAACGGCGAAACGCTTTGACTCGGTGAGTTTCGCGGCATTACGACTTCGATGCCCCGGTTGTCGAAATTTAGTTGCCTTTGAATTTCGAGTGATCCCTCTTGAGCATGTACGCTTCTGCTACTTGTTGTTCATCAGACTTCTCCCGCAAACGGCGAAAAGCTTTGACTCGATGAGTTTCGCGGCATTCAGACTTCGATGCCTCGATTGTTGAAATTCAGTTGCCTTTGTATTTCGATTGATCCCTCTTGAGCATGTATGCTTCTGCTACTTGTTCTACATCAGACTTCTTCCGCAAACGGCGAAACGCATTGACTCGGTGAGTTTCGCGGCATTCCGACTTCGATGCCCTGGTTGCCGAAATTCAGTTGCCTTTGTATTTCGAGTGATCCCTCTTGAGCATGTATGCTTCGGCTACTTGTTCTACATCAGACTTCTTCCGCAAACGGCGAAACGCATTGACTCGGTGAGTTTCGCGGCATTCCGACTTCGATGCCCCGGTTGCCGAAATTCAGTTGCCTTTGTATTTCGGGTGATCCCTCTTGAGCATGTATGCTTCGGCTACTTGTTCTACATGAGACTTCTTCCGCAAACGGCGAAACGCTTTCACTCGCTGAGTTTCACGGCATTCAGACTTCGATGCCCCGTTTGTCGAAATTCAGTTGCCTTTGTATTTCGGGTGATCCCTCTTGAGCATGTATGCTTCAGCTACTTGTTCTACATCAGACTTCTTCCGAAAACGGCGAAACGTATTGACTCGGTGAGTTTCGCGGCATTCCGACTTCGATGCCCCGGTTGCCGAAATTCAGTTGCCTTTGTATTTTGGGTGATCCCTCTTGAGCATGTATGCTTCTCTTACTTGTTCTACATCAGACTTCTTCTGCAAACGGCGAAACGCTTTGCCTCGTTGAGGTTCGCGGCATTCCGACTTCGATGCCCCGGTTGCCGAAATTCAGTTGCCTTTGAATTTCATGTGATCCCTCATTAGCATGTATGCTTCTGCTACTTGTTCTACATCAGACTTTCTCCCGCAAACAGCGAAACGCTTTGACTCGGAGAGTTTCGCGGCATTCCAACTTCGATGCCCCGGTTGCCGAAATTCAGTTGCATTTTAATTTCGGGTGATCCCTCTTGAGCATGTATGCTTCTCCTACTTGTTCTACATTAGACTTCTTCCGCAAATGGCGAAACGCTTTGCCTCGTTCAGTTTCGCGACATTCCAACTTCGATGCCCCGGTTGCCGAAATTCAGTTGCCTTTGAATTTCGGGTGATCCCTCATGAGCATGTATGCTTCTGCTACTTGTTCTACATCAGACTTTCTCCCGCAAACGGCGACATGCTTTGACTCGGTGAGTTTCGCGGCATTCCGACTTCGATGCCCCGGTTGCCGAAATTCAGTTGCCTTTGAATTTCGGGTGATCCCTCATGAGCATGTATGCTTCTGCTACTTGTTCTACATCAGACTTTCTTCCGAAAACGGCGAAACGCATTGACTCGGTGAGTTTCGCGGCATTCCGACTTCGATGCCCCGGTTGCCGAAATTCAGTTGCCTTTGAATTTCGGGTGATCCCTCTTGAGCATGTATGCTTCCGCTACTTATTCTAAATCAAACTTTCTCCCGCAAACGGCGAAACGCTTTGACTCGGTGAGTTTTGCGCATTACGACTTCGATGCCCCGGTTTCCGAAATTCAGTTGCCTTTGAATTTCGGGTGATCCCTCTTGAGCATGTCTGCTTTCGCTACTTGTTCTACAACAGACTTTTCCGTAAACGGCGAAACGCTTTGACTCGGTGAGTTTCGAGGCATTACGCCTTCGATGCCCCGGTTGCCGAAATTCAGTTGCCTTTGAATTTCAGGTGATCCCTCTTGAGCATGTATGCTTCTGCTACTTGGTCTACATCAAATTTCTGCCGCAAACGGCGAAACGCTTTGCCTCGTTGAGTTTCGGGGCATCGAGACTTCGATTCCCCGATTGCCGAAATTCAGTTGCCTTTGTCTTTCGGGTGATCGCTCTTGAGCATGTATGCTTCCGCTACTTGTTCTACATCAGACTTCTTCTGCAAACGGAGAAACGCTTTGACTCGCTGAGTTTCGCGGCATTCCGACTTAGATGCCTCGGTTGCCAAAATGCAGTTGCCTTTGAATTTCGGATGATCCCTCTTGAGCATGTGTGCTTCCGCTACTTGTTGTACATCAAACTTCTTCCACAAACGGCGAAACGGTTTGAATCGTGAGTTTCGCGGCATTCCGACTTCGATTCCCCGGTTGCCAAAATTCAGTTGCCTTTGAATTTCGGGTGATCCCTCTTGAGCATGTCTGCTTCTGTTACTTGTTCTACATCAGACTTCTTCCGTAAACGGCGAAACGCTTTGCATCGTTGAGTTTCGCGTCATTCCGACTTCGATGCCCCGGTTGCCGAAATTCAGTTGTATTTAAATTTCGGGTGATCCCTCTTGAGCATGTATGCTTCTCCTACTTGTTCTACATCAGACTTCTTCCGTAAACGGCGAAACGCTTTGCCTCGTTGAGTTTCGCGGCATTCTGACTTCGTGCTCCGGTTGCCAAAATTCAATTGCCTTTGAATTTCGGGTGATCCCTCATGAGCATGTATGCTTCTGCTACTTGTTCCACATCAGACTTTCTCCCGCAAACGGCGAAACGCTTTGACTCGGTGAGTTTCGCGGTTACGCCTTCGATGCCCCGGTTTCCGAAATTCAGTTGCCTTTGAATTTCGGGTGATCCCTCATGAGCATGTATGCTTCTGCTACTTGTTCTACGTCAGACTTTCTCCCGCAAACGGCGAAAGGCTTTGACTCGGTGAGTTTCGCGGCATTCCGACTTCGATGCCCTGGTTACCGAAATTCAGTTGCCTTTGAATTTCGGGTGATCGCTCTTGAGCATGTATGCTTCCGCTACTTGTTCTACATCAAACTTTCTCCCGCAAACGGAGAAACGCTTTGACTCGGTGAGTTTCACGGCATTCCGACTTAGATGCCCCGGTAGCCAAAATGCAGTTGCCTTTGAATTTCGGATGATCCCTCTTGAGCATGTGTGCTTCCGCTACTTGTTGTACATCAGACTTCTTCCACAAACGGCGAAACGGTTTGACTCGGTGAGTTTCGCGGCATTCCGACTTCGATTCCCCGGTTGCCAAAATTCAGTTGCCTTTGAATTTCGGGTGATCCCTCTTGAGCATGTCTGCTTCTGCTACTTTTTCTACATCAGACTTCTTCCGCAAACGGCGAAACGCTTTGACTCGGTGAGTTTCGCGGACTTCCGACTTCGATGGCCCGGTTGCTAAAATTAAGTTGCCTTTGAATTTCGGGTGATCCCTCTTGAGCATGTATGCTTCCGCTACTTGTTCTACATCAGACTTCTTCCGTAAATGGGGAAATGCTTTGCCTGGTTGAGTTTCGCGGCATTCCGACTTCGATGCCCCGGTTGCCGAAATTCAGTTGCCTTTGTGTTTAGGGTGATCCCTCTTGTGCATGTATGCTTCCGTTACTTGTTCTACATCAGACTTCTTCCGTAAACGGCGAAACGCTTTGCATCGTTGAGTTTCGAGTCATTCCGACTTCGATGCCCCGGTTGCCGAAATTCAGTTGCATTTAAATTTCGGGTGATCCCTCTTGAGCATGTATGCTTCTCCTACTTGTTCTACATCAGACTTCTTCCGTAAACGGCGAAACGCTTTGCCTCGTTGAGTTTCGCGGCATTCTGACTTCGATGCTCCGGTTGCCAAAATTCAATTGCCTTTGAATTTCGGGTGATCCCTCATGAGCATGTATGCTTCTGCTACTTGTTCCACATCAGACTTTCTCCCGCAAACGGCGAAACGCTTTGACTCGGTGAGTTTCGCGGTTACGCCTTCGATGCCCCGGTTTCCGAAATTCAGTTGCCTTTGAATTTCGGGTGATCCCTCATGAGCATGCATGCTTCTGCTACTTGTTCTACGTCAGACTTTCTCCCGCAAACGGGGAAACGCTTTGACTCGATGAGTTTCACGGCATTCCGACTTAGATGCCCCGGTAGCCAAAATTCAGTTGCCTTTGAATTGCGGGTGATCCCTCTAGAGCTTGTATGCTTCTGCTACTTGTTCTACATCAGACATTCTCCCGCAAACGGTGAAACGCTTTGACTCGGTGAGTTTCGCGGCATTCCAACTTCGATGCCCTGGTTGCCGAAATTCAGTTGCCTTTGAATTTCGGGTGATCCCTGTTGAGCATGTATGCTTCTGCTACTTGTTCTACATCAGACTTCTTCCGCAAACGAAGAAACGCTTTAACACGCTCAGTTTCACGGCATTCCGACATAGATGCCCCGGTTGCCAAAATTCAGTTGCCTTTGAATTGCGGGTGATCCGTCTTGAGCATGTATGCTTCCCCTACTTGTTCTACATCAGACTTCTTCCGCAAACGGCGAAACGCTTTGACTCGCTGAGTTTCGCGGCATTCAGACTTCGATGCCCCGATTGCCGAAATTCAGTTGCCTTTGAATTGCGGGTGATCCCTATTGAGCATGTATGCTTCCGCTACTTGTTCTAAATCAGACTTTCTCCCGCAAACGGCGAAAGGCTTTGACTCGCTGAGTTTCGCGGCATTCCGATTTCGATGCCCCGGTGTTCGAAATTCAGTTGCCTTTGAATTTCGGGTGATCCCTCTTGAGCATGTATGCTTCCGCTACTTGTTCTACATCAGACTTCTTCCGTAAACGGCGAAACACTTTGCCTGGTTGAGTTTCGCGGCATTCCGACTTCGATGCCATGGTTGCCGAAATTCAGTTGCGTTTGAGTTTAGGGTGATCCCTCTTGAGCATGTATGCTTCTGCAACTTGTTCTACATCGGACGTCTTCCGCAAACGGCGAAACGCTTTGACTCGGTGAGTTTCGCGGCATTCCGACTTTCATGCCCCGGTTGCCGAAATTCAGTTGCCTTTGTATTTCAGGTGATCCCTCTTGAGCATGTATGCTTCTGCTACTTGGTCTACATCAAACTTCTTCCACAAATGGCGAAATGCTTTGACTCGTTGAGTTTCGCGGCATTCTGACTTCGATGCCCCCGTTGCCAAAATTCAGTTGCCTTTGAATTTCGGGTGATCCCTCTTGAGCATGTATGCTTCCGCTACTTGTTGTACATCAGACTTCTTCCGCAAACGGCGAAACGCTTTGACTCGTTGAGTTTCGCGGCAATCCGACTTCGATGCCCCGGTTGCCAAAATTCAGTTGCCTTTGAATTGCGGGTGATCCGTCTTGAGCATGTATGCTTTCCCTACTTGTTCTACATCAGACTTCTTCCCCAAACGGCGAAACGCTTTTGCCTCGTTGAGTTTCGCGGCATTCCGACTTCGATGCCCCTATTGCTGAAATTCATTTGCCTTTGAATTGCGGGTGATCCCCATTGAGCATGTATGCTTTCGCTACTTGTTCTACATCAGACTTCTTTCGCAAACGGCGAAACGCTTTGACTCGTTGAGTTTAGCGGCATTCAGACTTCGATGCCCTAGTTGCCGAAATACAGTTGCCTTTGTATTTCGGGTGATCCCTCTTGAGCATGTATGCTTCTGCTACTTGGTCTACATCAATTTCTTCCCCAACGGCGAAACGCTTTGACTCGTTGAGTTTCGCGACATTCCGACTTCGATGCCCTAGTTGCCGAAATACAGTTGCCTTTGAATTTCGGGTGATCCCTCTTGAGCATGTATGCTTCCGCTACTTGTTCTACATCAGACTTATTCCGCAAATGGCGAAATGCTTTGACTCGTTGAGTTTAGCGGCATTCAGACTTCGATGCCCCGATTGCCGAAATTCAGTTGCCTTTGAATTGCGGGTGATCCGCATTGAGCATGTATGCTTCCGCTACTTGTTCTCCATCAGACTTCTTCCGTAAACGGCGAAACGCTTTGCCTCGTTGAGTTTCGCGGCATTCCGACCTCGATGCCCTCGTTGCTGAAATTCAGTTGCCTTTGAATTTCGGGTGATCCCTCTTGAGCTTGTATGCTTCTGCTACTTGTTCTGCAGTAGACTTTCTCCCGCAAACGGCGAAACGCTTTGACTCGGTGAGTTTCATGGCATTCCAACCTCGATGCCCCGGTTGCCGATATTCAGTTGCCTTTGAATTTCGGGTGATCCGTCTTGAGCATGTATGCTATCCCTACTTGTTCTACATCAGACTTCTTCCGTAAACGGCGAAACGCTTTGACTCGTTGAGTTTCGCGGCATTCAGACTTCGATGCCCCGATTGCCGAAATTCAGTTGCCTTTGAATTTCGGGTGATCCCTATTGAGCATGTATGCTTTCCCTACTTGTTCTACATCAGACTTCTTCCGCAAACGGCGAAAGGCTTTGACTCACTGAGTTTCGCGGCATTCCGATTTCGATGCCCCGGGGTTCGAAATTCAGTTGCCTTTGAATTTCGGGTGATCCCTCTTGAGCATGTATGCTTCCGCTACTTGTTCTACATCAGACTTCTTCCGTAAACGGCGAAACACTTTGCCTGGTTGAGTTTCGCGGCATTCCGACTTCGATGCCATGGTTGCCGAAATTCAGTTGCGTTTGAGTTTAGGGTGATCCCTCTTGAGCATGTATGCTTCTGCAACTTGTTCTACATCGGACGTCTTCCGCAAACGGCGAAACGCTTTGACTCGGTGAGTTTCGCGGCATTCCGACTTTCATGCCCCGATTGCCGAAATTCAGTTGCCTTTGTATTTCAGGTGATCCCTCTTGAGCATGTATGCTTCTGCTACTTGGTCTACATCAAACTTCTTCCACAAATGGCGAAATGCTTTGACTCGTTGAGTTTCGCGGCATTCTGACTTCGATGCCCCCGTTGCCGAAATTCAGTTGCCTTTGAATTTCGGGTGATCCCTCTTGAGCATGTATGCTTCCGCTACTTGTTGTACATCAGACTTCTTCCGCAAACGGCGAAACGCTTTGACTCGTTGAGTTTCGCGGCAATCCGACTTCGATGCCCCGGTTGCCGAAATTCAGTTGCCTTTGTATTTCGGGTGATCCCTCTTGAGCATGTATGCTTCTGCTTCTTGGTCTACATCAATTTCTTCCCCAACGGCGAAACGCTTTGACTCGTTGAGTTTCGCGACATTCCGACTTTGATGCCCCAGTTGCCGAAATACAGTTGCCTTTGAATTTCGGGTGATCCCTCTTGAGCATGTATGCTTCCGCTACTTGTTCTACATCAGACTTCTTCCGCAAATGGCGAAACGCTTTGACTCGTTGAGTTTAGCGGCATTCAGACTTCGATGCCCCGATTGCCGAAATTCAGTTGCCTTTGAATTGCGGGTGATCCCCATTGAGCATGTATGCTTCCGCTACTTGCTCTCCATCAGACTTCTTCCGTAAACGGCGAAACGCTTTGCCTCGTTGAGTTTCGCGGCATTCCGACCTCGATGCCCTCGTTGCCGAAATTCAGTTGCCTTTGAATTTCGGGTGATCCCTCTTGAGCTTGTATGCTTCTGCTACTTGTTCTGCAGTAGACTTTCTCCCGCAAACGGCGAAACGCTTTGACTCGGTGAGTTTCATGGCATTCCAACCTCGATGCCCCGGTTGCCGATATTCAGTTGCCTTTGAATTTCGGGTGATCCGTCTTGAGCATGTATGCTATCCCTACTTGTTCTACATCAGACTTCTTCCGCAAACGGCGAAACGCTTTGACTCGTTGAGTTTCGCGGCAATCCGACTTCGATTCCCCGGTTGACGAAATTCAGTTGCCTTTGTATTTCGGGTGATCCCTCTTGAGCATGTATGCTTCTGCTACTTGGTCTACATCAATTTCTTCCCCAACGGCGAAACGCTATGACTCGTTGAGTTTCGCGACATTCCGACTTCGATGCCCCGGTTTCCGAAATTCAGTTGCCTTTGATTTTCGGGTGATCCCTCTTGAGCATGTCTGCTTCCGCTACTTGTTCTACATCAGACTTTCTCCCGCAAACGGCGAAACGCTTTGACTCGGTGAGTTTCGCGGCATTATGACTTCGATGCCCCGGTTGCCGAAATTCAGTTGCATTTGAATTTCGGGTGATCCCTCTTGAGCATGTATGCTTCTGCTACTTGGTCTACATCAAATTTCTTCTGCAAACGGCGAAACGCTTTGACTCGTTGTGTTTCGTGGCATTCCAACTTCGATGCACCGGTTGCCGAAATTCAGTTGCCTTTGTATTTCGGGTGATCCCTCTTGAGCATGTATGCTTCTGCTACTTGGTCTACATCAATTTCTTCCCCAACGGCGAAACGCTTTGACTCGTTGAGTTTCGCGACATTCCGACTTCGATGCCCCAGTTGCCGAAATACAGTTGCCTTTGAATTTCGGGTGATCCCTCTTGAGCATGTATGCTTCCGCTACTTGTTCTACATCAGACTTCTTCCGCAAACGGCGAAACGCTTTGACTCGTTGAGTTTAGCGGCATTCAGTCTTCGATGCCCCGATTGCCGAAATTCAGTTGCCTTTGAATTGCGGGTGATCCCCATTGAGCATGTATGCTTCCGCTACTTGTTCTACATTAGACTTCTTCCGTAAACTGCGAAACGCTTTGCCTCGTTGAGTTTCGCGGCATTCCGACCTCGATGCCCTCGTTGCCGAAATTCAGTTGCCTTTGAATTTCGGGTGATCCCTCTTGAGCTTGTATGCTTCTGCTACTTGTTCTGCAGTAGACTTTCTCCCGCAAACGGCGAAACGCTTTGACTCGGTGAGTTTCGCGGCATTCAGACTTCGATGCCCCGATTGCCGAAATTTAGTTGCCTTTGAATTGCGGGTGATCCCTATTGAGCATGTATGCTTCCGCTACTTCTTCTAAATCAGACTTTCTCCCGCAAACGGCGAAAGGCTTTGACTCGGTGAGTTTCGCGGCATTACGACTTCGATGCCCCAGTGTCCGAAATTCAGTTGCCTTTGAATTTCGAGTGATCCCTCTTGAGCATGTATGCTTCCGCTACTTGTTCTACATCAGACTTCTTCCGTAAACGGCGAAACACTTTGCCTGGTTGAGTTTCGCGGCATTCCGACTTCGATGCCATGGTTGCCGAAATTCAGTTGTGTTTGAGTTTAGGGTGATCCCTCTTGAGCATGTATGCTTCTGCAACTTGTTCTACATCCGACGTCTTCTGCAAACGGCGAAACGCTTTGACTCGGTGAGTTTCGCGGCATTCCGACTTTGATGCCCCGGTTGCCGAAATTCAGTTGCCTTTGTATTTCGGGTGATCCCTCTTGAGCATGTATGCTTCCGCTACTTGTTGTACATCAGACTTCTTCCGCAAACGGCGAAACGCTTTGACTCGTTGAGTTTCGCGGCAATCCGACTTCGATGCCCCGGTTGTCGAAATTCAGTTGCCTTTGTATTTCGGGTGATCCCTCTTGAGCATGTATGTTTCTGCTACTTGGTCTACATCAAACTTCTTCCACAAATGGCGAAACGCTTTGACTCGTTGAGTTTCGCGGCATTCAGACTGCGATGCCCCCGTTGCCGAAATTCAGTTGCCTTTGAATTTCGGGTGATCCCTCTTGAGCATGTATGCTTCCGCTACTTGTTGTACATCAGACTTCTTCCGTAAACGGCGAAACGCTTTGACTCGCTGAGTTTCGCGGCATTTCGACTTTGATGCCCTGGTTGCCGAAATTCAGTTGCATTTGAATTTCGGGTGATCCCTCTTGAGCATGTATGCTTCTGCTACTTGGTCTACATCAAATTTCTTCTGCAAACTGCGAAAGGCTTTGACTCGGTGAGTTTCGCGGCATTCCGATTTCGATGCCCCGGTGTTCGAAATTCAGTTGCCTTTGAATTTCGGGTGATCCCTCTTGAGCATGTATGCTTCTGCTACTTGTTCTACATCAGACTTCTTCCGCAAACGGAGAAACGCTTTGACTCGCTGAGTTTCGCGGCATTCCGACTTAGATGCCCCGGTAGCCAAAATTCAGTTGCCTTTGAATTGCGGGTGATCCCTCTTGAGCATGTATGCTTCCGCTACTTGTTCTACATCAGACTTCTTCCGCAAACGGCGAAATGCTTTGACTCGCTGAGTTTTGCGGCATTCTGACTTCGATGCCCCGATTGCCGAAATTCAGTTGCCTTTGAATTTCGGGTGATCCCTATTGAGCATGTATGCTTCCGCTACTTGTTCTAATTCAGACTTTCTCCCGCAAACGGCGAAAGGTTTTGACTCGGTGAGTTTCGCGGCATTCCGATTTCGATGCCCAGGTGTTCGAAATTCAGTTGCCTTTGAATTTCGGGTGATCCCTCTTGAGCATGTATGCTTCCGCTACTTGTTCTACATCAGACTTCTTCCGCAAACGGCGAAACGCTTTTGCCTCGTTGAGTTTCGCGGCATTCCGACTTCGATGCCCCTGTTGCCGAAATTCATTTGCCTTTGAATTTCGGGTGATCCCTATTGAGCATGTATGCTTCCGCTACTTGTTCTACATCAAACTTCTTCCGCAAACGGCGAAACGCTTTGACTCGCTGAGTTTCGCGGCATTCCGACTTAGATGCCCCGGTTGCCAAAATTCTGTTGCCTTTGAATTGCGGGTGATCCGTCTTGAGCATGTATGCTTCCGCTACTTGTTCTAATTCAGACTTTCTCCCGCAAACGGCGAAAGGCTTTGACTCGGTGAGTTTCGCGGCATTCCGATTTTGATGCCCCGGTGTTCGAAATTCAGTTGCCTTTGAATTTCGGGTGATCCCTCTTGAGCATGTATGCTTCCGCTACTTGTTCTACATCAGACTTCTTCCGCAAACGGCGAAACGCTTTTGCCTCGTTGAGTTTCGTGGCATTCCGACTTCGATTCCCTGTTGCCGAAATTCATTTGCCTTTGAATTTCGGGTGATCCGTATTGAGCATGTATGCTTCCGCTACTTGTTCTACATCAAACTTCTTCCGCAAACGGCGAAACGCTTTGACTCGCTGAGTTTCGCGGCATTCCGACTTAGATGGCCCAGTTGCCAAAATTCAGTTGCCTTTGAATTGCGGGTGATCCGTCTTGAGCATGTATGCTTCCGCTACTTGTTCTAATTCAGACTTTCTCCCGCAAATGGCGAAAGGCTTTGACTCGGTGAGTTTCGCGGCATTTCGATTTCGAAGCCCCGGTGTTCGAAATTCAGTTGCCTTTGAATTTCGGGTGATCCCTCTTGAGCATGTATGCTTCCGCTACTTGTTCTACATCAGACTTCTTCCGCAAACGGCGAAACGCTTTTGCCTCGTTGAGTTTCGCGGCATTCTGACTTCGATGCCCCGATTGCCGAAATTCTGTTGCCTTTGAATTGCGGGTGATCCGTCTTGAGCATGTATGCTTTCCCTACTTGGTCTACATCAGACTTCTTCCGCAAACGGCGAAATGCTTTGACTCGTTGAGTTTTGCGGCATTCTGACTTCGATGCCCCGATTGCCGAAATTCAGTTGCCTTTGAATTTCGGGTGATCCCTATTGAGCATGTATGCTTCCGCTACTTGTTCTAATTCAGACTTTCTCCCGCAAACGGTGAAAGGCTTTGACTCGGTGAGTTTCGCGGCATTCCGATTTCGAAGCCCCGGTGTTCGAAATTCAGTTGCCTTTGAATTTGGGGTGATCCCTCTTGAGCATGTATGCTTCTGCTAGTTGTTCTACATCAGACTTCTTCCGCAAACGGCGAAACGCTTTTGCCTCGTTGAGTTTCGCGGCATTCCGACTTCGATGCCCCTGTTGCCGAAATTCATTTGCCTTTGAATTTCGGGTGATCCCTTTTGAGCATGTATGCTTCTGCTACTTGTTCTACATCAGACTTCTTCCGCAAACGGAGAAACGCTTTGACTCGCTGAGTTTCGCGGCATTCCGACTTAGATGCCCCGGTAGCCAAAATTCAGTTGCCTTTGAATTGCGGGTGATCCGTCTTGAGCATGTATGCTTTCCCTACTTGTTCTACATCAGACTTCTTCCGCAAACGGCGAAATGCTTTGACTCGCTGAGTTTCGCGGCATTCTGACTTCGATGCCCCGATTGCCGAAATTCAGTTGCCTTTGAATTTCGGGTGATCCCTATTGAGCATGTATGCTTCCGCTACTTGTTCTAATTCAGACTTTCTCCGCAAATGGCGAAACGCTTTTGCCTCGTTGAGTTTCGCGGCATTCCGACTTCGATGCCCCTGTTGCCGAAATTCCTTTGCCTTTGAATTTCGGGTGATCCCTATTGAGCATGTATGCTTCCGCTACTTGTTCTACATCAAACTTCTTCCGCAAACGGCGAAACGCTTTGACTCGCTGAGTTTCGCGGCATTCCGACTTAGATGGCCCAGTTGCCAAAATTCAGTTGCCTTTGAATTGCGGGTGATCCGTCTTGAGCATGTATGCTTCCGCTACTTGTTCTAATTCAGACTTTCTCCCGCAAATGGCGAAAGGCTTTGACTCGGTGAGTTTCGCGGCATTTCGATTTCGAAGCCCCGGTGTTCGAAATTCAGTTGCCTTTGAATTTCGGGTGATCCCTCTTGAGCATGTATGCTTCCGCTACTTGTTCTACATCAGACTTCTTCCGCAAACGGCGAAACACTTTTGCCTCGTTGAGTTTCGCGGCATTCTGACTTCGATGCCCCGATTGCCGAAATTCAGTTGCCTTTGAATTTCGGGTGATCCCTATTGAGCATGTATGCTTCCGCTACTTGTTCTAATTCAGACTTTCTCCCGCAAACGGCGAAAGGCTTTGACTCGGTGAGTTTCGCGGCATTCCGATTTCGAAGCCCCGGTGTTCGAAATTCAGTTGCCTTGGAATTTCGGGTGATCCCTCTTGAGCATGTATGCTTCCGCTACTTGTTCTACATCAGACTTCTTCCGCAAACGGCGAAACGCTTTTGCCTCGTTGAGTTTCGCGGCATTCTGACTTCGATGCCCCGATTGCCGAAATTCAGTTGCCTTTGAATTTCGGGTGATCCCTATTGAGCATGTATGCTTCCGCTACTTGTTCTAATTCAGACTTTCTCCCGCAAACGGCGAAAGGCTTTGACTCGGTGAGTTTCGCGGCATTCCGATTTCGAAGCCCCGGTGTTCGAAATTCAGTTGCCTTGGAATTTCGGGTGATCCCTCTTGAGCATGTATGCTTCCGCTACTTGTTCTACATCAGACTTCTTCCGCAAACGGCGAAACGCTTTTGCCTCGTTGAGTTTCGCGGCATTCCGACTTCGATGCCCCTGTTGCCGAAATTCATTTGCCTTTGAATTTCGGGTGATCCCTTTTGAGCATGTATGCTTCTGCTACTTGTTCTACATCAGACTTCTTCCGCAAACGGAGAAACGCTTTGACTCGCTGAGTTTCGCGGCATTCCGACTTTGATGCCCCGGTAGCCAAAATTCAGTTGCCTTTGAATTGCGGGTGATCCGTCTTGAGCATGTATGCTTTCCCTACTTGTTCTGCATCAGACTTCTTCCGCAAACGGCGAAATGCTTTGACTCGCTGAGTTTCGCGGCATTCTGACTTCGATGCCCCGATTGCCGAAATTCAGTTGCCTTTGAATTTCGGGTGATCCCTATTGAGCATGTATGCTTCCGCTACTTGTTCTAATTCAGACTTTCTCCCGCAAACGGGGAAAGGCTTTGACTCGGTGAGTTTCGCGGCATTCCGATTTCGATGCCCCGGTGTTCGAAATTCAGTTGCCTTTGAATTTCGGGTGATTCCTCTTGAGCATGTATGCTTCCGCTACTTGTTCTACATCAGACTTCTTCCGCAAACGGCGAAACGCTTTTGCCTCGTTGAGTTTCGCGGCATTCCGACTTCGATGCCCCTGTTGCCGAAATTCATTTGCCTTTGAATTTCGGGTGATCCCTATTGAGCATGTATGCTTCCGCTAATTGTTCTACATCAAACTTCTTCCGCAAACGGCGAAACGCTTTGACTCGCTGAGTTTCGCGGCATTCCGACTTAGATGCCCCGGTTGCCAAAATTCAGTTGCCTTTGAATTGCGGGTGATCCGTCTTGAGCATGTATGCTTCCGCTACTTGTTCTAATTCAGACTGTCTCCCGCAAACGGCGAAAGGCTTTGACTCGGTGAGTTTCGCGGCATTCCGATTTTGATGCCCCGGTGTTCGAAATTCAGTTGCCTTTGAATTTCGGGTGATCCCTCTTGAGCATGTATGCTTCCGCTACTTGTTCTACATCAGACTTCTTCCGCAAACGGCGAAACGCTTTTGCCTCGTTGAGTTTCGTGGCATTCCGACTTCGATTCCCTGTTGCCGAAATTCATTTGCCTTTGAATTTCGGGTGATCCCTATTGAGCATGTATGCTTCCGCTACTTGTTCTACATCAAACTTCTTCCGCAAACGGCGAAACGCTTTGACTCGCTGAGTTTCGCGGCATTCCGACTTAGATGGCCCAGTTGCCAAAATTCAGTTGCCTTTGAATTGCGGGTGATCCGTCTTGAGCATGTATGCTTCCGCTACTTGTTCTAATTCAGACTTTCTCCCGCAAACTGCGAAAGGCTTTGACTCGGTGAGTTTCGCGGCATTTCGATTTCGAAGCCCCGGTGTTCGAAATTCAGTTGCCTTTGAATTTCGGGTGATCCCTCTTGAGCATGTATGCTTCCGCTACTTGTTCTACATCAGACTTCTTCCGCAAACGGCGAAACGCTTTTGCCTCGTTGAGTTTCGCGGCATTCTGACTTCGATGCCCCGATTGCCGAAATTCAGTTGCCTTTGAATTTCGGGTGATCCCTATTGAGCATGTATGCTTCCGCTACTTGTTCTAATTCAGACTTTCTCCCGCAAACGGCGAAAGGCTTTGACTCGGTGAGTTTCGCGGCATTCCGATTTCGAAGCCCCGGTGTTCGAAATTCAGTTGCCTTGGAATTTCGGGTGATCCCTCTTGAGCATGTATGCTTCCGCTACTTGTTCTACATCAGACTTCTTCCGCAAACGGCGAAACGCTTTTGCCTCGTTGAGTTTCGCGGCATTCCGACTTCGATGCCCCTGTTGCCGAAATTCATTTGCCTTTGAATTTCGGGTGATCCCTTTTGAGCATGTATGCTTCTGCTACTTGTTCTACATCAGACTTCTTCCGCAAACGGAGAAACGCTTTGACTCGCTGAGTTTCGCGGCATTCCGACTTAGATGCCCCGGTAGCCAAAATTCAGTTGCCTTTGAATTGCGGGTGATCCGTCTTGAGCATGTATGCTTTCCCTACTTGTTCTACATCAGACTTCTTCCGCAAACGGCGAAATGCTTTGACTCGCTGAGTTTCGCGGCATTCTGACTTCGATGCCCCGATTGCCGAAATTCAGTTGCCTTTGAATTTCGGGTGATCCCTATTGAGCATGTATGCTTCCGCTACTTGTTCTAATTCAGACTTTCTCCCGCAAACGGCGAAAGGCTTTGACTCGGTGAGTTTCGCAGCATTCCGATTTCGATGCCCCGGTGTTCGAAATTCAGTTGCGTTTGAATTTCGGGTGATTCCTCTTGAGCATGTATGCTTCCGCTACTTGTTCTACATCAGACTTCTTCCGCAAACGGCGAAACGCTTTTGCCTCGTTGAGTTTCGCGGCATTCCTACTTCGATGCCCCTGTTGCCGAAATTCATTTGCCTTTGAATTTCGGGTGATCCCTATTGAGCATGTATGCTTCCGCTACTTGTTCTACATCAAACTTCTTCCGCAAACGGCGAAACGCTTTGACTCGCTGAGTTTCGCGGCATTCCGACTTAGATGCCCCGGTTGCCAAAATTCTGTTGCCTTTGAATTGCGGGTGATCCGTCTTGAGCATGTATGCTTCCGCTACTTGTTCTAATTCAGACTTTCTCCCGCAAACGGCGAAAGGCTTTGACTCGGTGAGTTTCACGGCATTCCGATTTCGATGCCCCGGTGTTCGAAATTCAGTTGCCTTTGAATTTCGGGTGATCCCTCTTGAGCATGTATGCTTCCGCTACTTGTTCTACATCAGACTTCTTCCGCAAACGGCGAAACGCTTTTGCCTCGTTGAGTTTCGTGGCATTCCGACATCGATTCCCTGTTGCCGAAATTCATTTGCCTTTGAATTTCGGGTGATCCCTATTGAGCATGTATGCTTCCGCTACTTGTTCTACATCAAACTTCTTCCGCAAACGGCGAAACGCTTTGACTCGCTGAGTTTCGCGGCATTCCGACTTAGATGGCCCAGTTGCCAAAATTCAGTTGCCTTTGAATTGCGGGTGATCCGTCTTGAGCATGTATGCTTCCGCTACTTGTTCTAATTCAGACTTTCTCCCGCAAACGGCGAAAGGCTTTGACTCGGTGAGTTTCGCAGCATTCCGATTTCGATGCCCCGGTGTTCGAAATTCAGTTGCGTTTGAATTTCGGGTGATTCCTCTTGAGCATGTATGCTTCCGCTACTTGTTCTACATCAGACTTCTTCCGCAAACGGCGAAACGCTTTTGCCTCGTTGAGTTTCGCGGCATTCCTACTTCGATGCCCCTGTTGCCGAAATTCATTTGCCTTTGAATTTCGGGTGATCCCTATTGAGCATGTATGCTTCCGCTACTTGTTCTACATCAAACTTCTTCCGCAAACGGCGAAACGCTTTGACTCGCTGAGTTTCGCGGCATTCCGACTTAGATGCCCCGGTTGCCAAAATTCTGTTGCCTTTGAATTGCGGGTGATCCGTCTTGAGCATGTATGCTTCCGCTACTTGTTCTAATTCAGACTTTCTCCCGCAAACGGCGAAAGGCTTTGACTCGGTGAGTTTCACGGCATTCCGATTTCGATGCCCCGGTGTTCGAAATTCAGTTGCCTTTGAATTTCGGGTGATCCCTCTTGAGCATGTATGCTTCCGCTACTTGTTCTACATCAGACTTCTTCCGCAAACGGCGAAACGCTTTTGCCTCGTTGAGTTTCGTGGCATTCCGACATCGATTCCCTGTTGCCGAAATTCATTTGCCTTTGAATTTCGGGTGATCCCTATTGAGCATGTATGCTTCCGCTACTTGTTCTACATCAAACTTCTTCCGCAAACGGCGAAACGCTTTGACTCGCTGAGTTTCGCGGCATTCCGACTTAGATGGCCCAGTTGCCAAAATTCAGTTGCCTTTGAATTGCGGGTGATCCGTCTTGAGCATGTATGCTTCCGCTACTTGTTCTAATTCAGACTTTCTCCCGCAAACGGCGAAAGGCTTTGACTCGGTGAGTTTCGCAGCATTCCGATTTCGATGCCCCGGTGTTCGAAATTCAGTTGCGTTTGAATTTCGGGTGATTCCTCTTGAGCATGTATGCTTCCGCTACTTGTTCTACATCAGACTTCTTCCGCAAACGGCGAAACGCTTTTGCCTCGTTGAGTTTCGCGGCATTCCTACTTCGATGCCCCTGTTGCCGAAATTCATTTGCCTTTGAATTTCGGGTGATCCCTATTGAGCATGTATGCTTCCGCTACTTGTTCTACATCAAACTTCTTCCGCAAACGGCGAAACGCTTTGACTCGCTGAGTTTCGCGGCATTCCGACTTAGATGCCCCGGTTGCCAAAATTCTGTTGCCTTTGAATTGCGGGTGATCCGTCTTGAGCATGTATGCTTCCGCTACTTGTTCTAATTCAGACTTTCTCCCGCAAACGGCGAAAGGCTTTGACTCGGTGAGTTTCACGGCATTCCGATTTCGATGCCCCGGTGTTCGAAATTCAGTTGCCTTTGAATTTCGGGTGATCCCTCTTGAGCATGTATGCTTCCGCTACTTGTTCTACATCAGACTTCTTCCGCAAACGGCGAAACGCTTTTGCCTCGTTGAGTTTCGTGGCATTCCGACATCGATTCCCTGTTGCCGAAATTCATTTGCCTTTGAATTTCGGGTGATCCCTATTGAGCATGTATGCTTCCGCTACTTGTTCTACATCAAACTTCTTCCGCAAACGGCGAAACGCTTTGACTCGCTGAGTTTCGCGGCATTCCGACTTAGATGGCCCAGTTGCCAAAATTCAGTTGCCTTTGAATTGCGGGTGATCCGTCTTGAGCATGTATGCTTCCGCTACTTGTTCTAATTCAGACTTTCTCCCGCAAACGGCGAAAGGCTTTGACTCGGTGAGTTTCGCGGCATTTCGATTTCGAAGCCCCGGTGTTCGAAATTCAGTTGCCTTTGAATTTCGGGTGATCCCTCTTGAGCATGTATGCTTCCGCTGCTTGTTCTACATCAGACTTCTTCCGCAAACGGCGAAACGCTTTTGCCTCGTTGAGTTTCGCGGCATTCCGACTTCGATGCCCCTGTTGCCGAAATTCATTTGCCTTTGAATTTCGGGTGATCCCTTTTGAGCATGTATGCTTCTGCTACTTGTTCTACATCAGACTTCTTCCGCAAACAGAGAAACGCTTTGACTCGCTGAGTTTGGCGGCATTCCGACTTAGATGCCCCGGTAGCCAAAATTCAGTTGCCTTTGAATTGCGGGTGATCCGTCTTGAGCATGTATGCTTTCCCTACTTGTTCTACATCAGACTTCTTCCGCAAACGGCGAAATGCTTTGACTCGCTGAGTTTCGCGGCATTCTGACTTCGATGCCCCGATTGCCGAAATTCAGTTGCCTTTGAATTTCGGGTGATCCCTATTGAGCATGTATGCTTCTGCTACTTGTTCTAATTCAGACTTTCTCCCGCAAACGGCGAAAGGCTTTGACTCGGTGAGTTTCGCGGCATTTCGATTTCGATGCCCCGGTGTTCGAAATTCAGTTGCCTTTGAATTTCGGGTGATCCCTCTTGAGCATGTATGCTTCCGCTACTTGTTCTACATCAGACTTCTTCCGCAAACGGCGAAACGCTTTTGCCTCGTTGAGTTTCGCGGCATTCCGACTTCGATGCCCTGTTGCCGAAATTCATTTGCCTTTGAATTTCGGGTGATCCCTATTGAGCATGTATGCTTCCGCTACTTGTTCTACATCAAACTTCTTCCGCAAACGGCGAAACGCTTTGACTCGCTGAGTTTCGCGGCATTCCGACTTAGATGCCCCAGTTGCCAAAATTCAGTTGCCTATGAATTGCGGGTGATCCGTCTTGAGCATGTATGCTTCCGCTACTTGTTCTAATTCAGACTTTCTCCCGCAAACGGCGAAAGGCTTTGACTCGGTGAGTTTCGCGGCATTCCGATTTCGATGCCCCGGTGTTCGAAATTCAGTTGCCTTTGAATTTCGGGTGATCCCTCTTGAGCATGTATGCTTCCGCTACTTGTTCTACATCAGACTTCTTCCGCAAACGGCGAAACGCTTTTGCCTCGTTGAGTTTCGTGGCATTCCGACTTCGATGCCCATGTTGCCGAAATTCATTTGCCTTTGAATTTCGGGTGATCCCTTTTGAGCACGTATGCTTCTGCTACTTGTTCTACATCAGACTTCTTCCGCAAACGGAGAAACGCTTTGACTCGCTGAGTTTCGCGGCATTCCGACTTAGATGCCCCGGTTGCCAAAATTCAGTTGCCTTTGAATTGCGGGTGATCCGTCTTGAGCATGTATGCTTTCCCTACATGTTCTACATCAGACTTCTTCCGCAAACGGCGAAACGCTTTGACTCGTTGAGTTTCGCGGCATTCAGACTTCGATGCCCTGATTGCCGAAATTCAGTTGCCTTTGAATTTCGGGTGATCCCTATTGAGCATGTATGCTTCCGCTACTTGTTCTAAATCAGACTTTCTCCCGCAAACGGCGAAAGGCTTTGACTCCCTGAGTTTCGCGGCATTCCGATTTCGATGCCCCGGTGTTCGAAATTCAGTTGCCTTTGAATTTCGGGTGATCCCTCTTGAGCATGTATGCTTCCGCTACTTGTTCTACATCAGACTTCTTCCGCAAATGGCGAAACGCTTTTGCCTCGTTGAGTTTCGCGGCATTCCGACTTCGATGCCATGGTTGCCGAAATTCAGTTGCGTTTGAGTTTAGGGTGATCCCTCTTGAGCATGTATGCTTCTGCAACTTGTTCTACATCAGACGTCTTCCGCAAACGGCGAAACGCTTTGATTCGGTGAGTTTCGCGGCATTCCGACTTTGATGCCCCGGTTGCTGAAATTTAGTTGCCTTTGTATTTCGGGTGATCCCTCTTGAGCATGTATGCTTCTGCTACTTGGTCTACATCAAACTTCTTCCACAAATGGCGAAATGCTTCGACTCGTTGAGTTTCGCGGCATTCCGACTTCGATGCCCTCGTTGCCGAAATTCAGTTGCCTTTGAATTTCGGGTGATCCCTCTTGAGCATGTATGCTTCCGCTACTTGTTCTACATCAAACTTCTTCCGCAAACGGCGAAACACTTTTGAAAATTGACTTATAAGGAGATGATGTTCACAAACCGTTGAGTGGTGTTGAGATTTCCAAGATGGAATTATTCTTGGCAAATGAGATAGGATATTAGATGGATATTAGTAATAGATGGAAAATATATGTTGTAAAAGAGGTTTATGCCTAATTTTATATATAAAAAGAAATTCCGTAGAGATTATTGTCTGCCATTGTTATTGCTTGTTACTATATTTTATATTTATGTGTACATGTTAATTTCTATTATCAGGTCCACCAGGGTTGCGTCAAGGGTAATACTAGTTTAGTTATCTTTTGCTTTTGACCATGTAAATTAATTGTAAATTAAAAGACTTATCTCCTAAAACTTGAGATGTAATATAAATCGGTTGCGTCAAGGGTAATACTAGTTTAGTTATCTTTTGCTTTTGACCATGTAAATTAATTGTAAATTAAAAGACTTATCTCCTAAAACTTGAGATGTAATATAAATCCGTAAATTTGAATGTATGTCTTTAATCTAATGGTTGAAACTCTTAGTACCTTTTTGACCATGCATGTTTACAGTTGAAATTAAATCTTTTATTTGAATTGCATTATATGATGTTATTGAATAAGATGTGTTGTGTTGATGAGAATGAGTTGGGTTGAGGCCCAGGATGATTGGGTCGTGATTTTGAGTTATTATAAGTGTAAAAGGGTATATGTCGATAACTTGGGACCTACCGGTACAGGGGAGACTCTGCCAAAATTTTGGTGGAAATTTTGGTGGAACCTGTATATATATATATATATATATATATATATATATATATATATATATAAAATTTTACCTGAAATTTTCCAATATATTGCGAAAAAGAATGTAGAAAAATCCGGGCCGTTACAGTTGGTATCAGAGCGCGGTTGTGATTCAGTAGACTTTGTAAGCATGAAAAGTACATTGAATCATGTATCTTGATATAGAATGAACTAGATATGTGTGTGTGTGTGTGTGTGTGTGTACTTGGATTACCACAAGTGTGGTAATTAAGGAAAGTGATACTAGGTTGGTAAAAAGTCGGTAACTAAGGAAACAAGCTATTACCTTGTGATTGTGGTATCGGTAGCAAATAATAGATGTGAAACCATTGTCTGATACGTTAGATAATAATAAGGGATTCATGAACAAAACAAATTTGAAATATGAGTAAAATGATAATGTAACAAAGGTGTTTGCTGTCTTGATGAAATATGAATGGGGGTGATGAAATCATATATGAATTAATATTAAAGTGAATATATGATTGTTTAGGCATAATGATATGTTGGTGTGAGCGCTATTGAAAAAAAAAAAAAAACTTTTGACATAGCGTACAGATAGAGATGGGACTGTTTTGTGATTAATGTATTAATAAATATTTATGTCAAGACGATAGTAAGACCCTGCATATTAGGCACTTGCCTTAATTGACAACACGTTATCTTGACATTCAAAGGAAAACTAGTTTGGTACATAACAAAATGAACAATACAAGTTTATTATTTGCATCGTAGATATGAGGTAAAGGCTTGAAAATTGGTTATGAAAAGCATTATTAAATTACCTTATGAGAAGTCTACCCCAAAATCAAGAATGAATTAAGGATTGTAAGCGTGATTATCTTTGTAGACATAAAGGAGAAAATGGTTAAAACATGAACATTGATGTAATACCTGTTGTGGAATGTTATGGGTTAACGGTAAGACACTAAGTTACCGTCATACAAGATAATAAATAAATAAATAATTTGGCAAGCTACCTATAAGAGTAGGCGAGGAGGTCACTAGTGTGCAATGTATATACATGTGATTGTGGAAATACATGGTTAATAAGGAAACTAGAAAAGAGATGTATTTAGGGAATGAAGGGAACTAATACGCACTGATGATGAGATGTAAATGAATGTTGATTCAGGAATTAATACTTAATATCAAGAGTTTTTATGCACAGAAGTTGAGTAATTATGGATACGGAGTGTGACTTGGTGGACCTAAATAAGAATAGGATGTGAAAATATGATGGTATGAACAAGTAGTAAGGTATGAAATTATAGGAACCATGAGGATTTCTATATTGGAATACTAAATAGCTAAGATAAATCATAGTTGTTAAACTGTAAGGGGTGCAACATGAAATTGAATATATATATATATATATATATATATATTTGACAATTGACGACAACAATAGTTATATACAAATGTAATTGGAAAGCTACGACAATAACAAGAATTACATGTTAATCGTAATGGACTTGGATGATGGATCCTTAATATATTCAATACATTAGTTAGCCACGGTACCAAATACTAACAAGTAAATGGATATTTAGTTGACAATATGACAAGGTAAAGTTATGAAATTGAGACTAGGTCATCTGAATGGTGGATGACTTGGTTGGTTGGCATTATACTTCACTAGTGGGGTGGACAATATTTAAGATAATTGACATGTTACTTATATTTAAGATGTCATTGATAATGTGACTAACAAGAACAATCATTAGATAAGATCAATGTGATGCTTGAGGCGTATTTATGTTATAAATTTGGGAAGTAATTATAGGAATACTACATATCTATGAGAAATAAAGTGATGTATATATATAAAAAAAAACGTGTGTCTAGTGGAAGCATGACATACATCAATAGCGGGAAAATAAGGTGAAATGGTTCCTCGAGACAAACACAAGAGTTCGGCTAATAGATTATCGAATTTAATTGCCTATACTTCTATATAGAATCCAAGACGCGATTCTTGTATCCATGTTACAGAAAGGAGAAAAAAAAGAAGAAGGAAAGAAGTACTAAATATTGCAAATATAAGTAGAAATCCTAATTTTCGAGGACGAAATTTCTTTAAGGAGGGGAGAATGTGAAACCCTGGAAATTTATAATTTAAATATGTAGATGTGTAAACCCTCATGTAAACGTAAGGTTGAAAGTGGTAATATTTCAATGAGTGATGAAAAACCAAGATTTGAAATAATAGATAAATAATGATATATAATGAAAGAGATGACCTCTACAAAATGAATTTTGGTTTAGAATTCATAAGGACAGAGAAACTAGTAACGTGTTTTGATGGATAAAATAATGAGAAAAATAACCAAATATTTTTAGGAAATAAGTGAGGTAATAAAGAATGCATTATAATAAATGATAGTGCAATGAAAAAGGATAGGAATGAAGGTGCAAGCACCGATTAAAAATCAGTGACGTTATTTTGAAATGGTAATAAGCCCGATAAATAAATAAAGGTGGAAATCCTAAAATGAACACATTTCAAAATAATATGAAGATTGAACAAGAAAAATCTAGATTGTTTATGAAAAGTCATGAACTGAACAAGTTTATATTAGGAAGCAGAATTCTCAATCTAATGATAGGATCGGGATGAAATTTTGCATGAAGTCTATTAATATGTTTTTCCTACCTTGGTTAAATATCTCATCCCAATCGGAGTTTGGTAAAGACTAACGATTTAAGCAGAAATAAACCAGATAGTTTACATGAAAAATAAAATAAAATACATAAAGGCACAAGGGATAAAATTGTAATTATGAAAAAAGGTGCCTATAAAAACTGCAAAGGCCACCAGTTAAAAAAAAAGGAAAATACAATAAAAAAAAAGAAGAGAAAAACGGATAGAGAGAGAGCTGCAGATTTTGGAGTAAAACCAATAATACTCCGGTGACCATATCGCAGGATTCCACCGTTGGATGAAGCTAAGTTTTGTATATGTTGTTCGTCTTACATGTATCTGCAAACTGACCGGAGGGATTGAAAGAAAAATACCCCATTTGACAGCAATCGTCATCGGAACGTTCCTGAAAAACAACAAGGAAATGCACCTGCAGGGCAGTTTAGTCGCCGGCCAATTTCTCTCTCTTACACCGTTGGATCACGCTAAGCTTTGGATATGTTGTTTTTATTACACTTATCGCCTAACTGACCGGCGGGATTGGAAGGAACACAGTCCATTGGACAGAAATCGTTATCGGAACGTTCCTGAAAAACAAAAAGGAAATGCACCTGCAAGGCAGTTTAGTCGCCGGCCGATTTCTCTCTCTTCCACCGTTAGATCAAGCTAAGGTTTGGATATGTTGTTTTTATTACACTTATAGATTAACGTACCGGAGGGATTGGAAGGAACACACTCCATTTCACAGAAATCCTCATCTGAACTTTCCTGAAAAACAAAAAGAAAATACAGCAGCAGGGCAGTTTGGTCGCCGGCCGATTTCTATCTCTTCAACCGTTGGATCATGCTCAGTTTTGGATATGTGGTGCGCCTAGATGTGTCATGCATTCTGAACGGTGGAGATCGGAAACGCATCCTCCGGCAAGGTTTCGTGCATGTTCAACAGTAGCTCGTCCAGTTTTAGGTAAGCTCGGTTTTATGCAGATCTAGGTAGATCTAACCGTTGGATCATTATGATGTTGAGATATAGTATGCACAACTCTATGATATGTGGTATGACCGTTGGGTTTAGAGAAATAATCAGAATTTGATGACTTATTGCCTTTTGAAGCTATTACTAGTTTTGGCAAAATGTAGCAAGCTTGATTAAATACATGTTTTGATGAAATTAGAATTGTGTGGGTGTAGGTTTTATGGAAGATGTAATGGTAAAATATGTTCTTGTTATTAGTATTATTACAGATTAATTGTGTATTCTTTATATGAGGTGAAGTATGATTATTATGTAGGAATAGTAAGGAACATTGTTATATGAACATGTTGATTGAATACAAAGATAACTTGTTGGTTGTGTGGATATAAATGGGGTCGAACCATGAAGAAATTAAAATGAAAGAAATATTGAAAATAAAACATATTTAAAGCTAGCCATAAGTATTTTTGGCAAATTGATTAATTAATGAAGATTGTCATGGATTCCAACTAGTAGGGTGAAATTGTTTTTATGATAATGATCTAAGAATATTAATTGTTAAGGTTTGCCGCATATGTTGAATCGCACGAGGAGAGAGTGAAAGAAAATGAATAGTTCATCATTTTGTTGTATTAATAATAATATTAGGAGAAATCCCAAAAGGAATGAGTTTCCTTATTTTTGGTCTAATCTTTGCTATATTGTAAAGGTAGGGAAATTGTTTGAATGTTTTGCTTTAGAATTGGTTTGAAATTGTGATTTAATGATGCCAAATGACCTTGGATGATGTTGTTTTTGCAATAAAAATAAGTTGGAAGTTGAAAAGGATTCCCAAGAAATGAAAATCCTCGTTGCCCAAAATTTTAGCTATAAAGGAGGGGCTATTATGATTGTTGATTTTGAGCCTTAAAACAAAATAATTTGGAGTTGGTTTCTTCATAAAAGTTGTATTTCCATGTTTTAGCCTTTCATAGAGATACATCACACCCAAAACTGAGTTTTTACAGCTTTAGTTAGGATTAAGACACTAGATAGTGTTCTGGGTTGGTTAAGCTAAATTGATTGGAATCAGACAATTTTTAATCTTTGCTTGGAATTTGCTGTTGAATGATGGTTTTGATAACAAAATAATAAGAATGAATATAAACATGAAAATGAGTAAGAGTATGAGATCTTAAAGAAAATTCCTTGTGATTGGTTTGAGAATACTAGTTGAATGAGAATTAAATGAAGATGTGATGTTGGTTGTATTGTTGATAAAAATTGAATCCCTGGTGGTACAGGGAAAGCTGTGGGGATTGGACAATTGCATGGAGTGGCAGCACGTGCACCTCTTCTAGGTAGGTGACTTACACCTTTCTTTTTTTATTTTCATACGTTGAATATGGAAATACTTTAATATGATTATTACCGTATTGTTAGAACCGATATTAGATTGTCAAACGCTTAAATGTTGACTAAAAGTTGATTAGCTTCGGCTAATGGCATCCGAATGGATGGCCGGGATGAAGGATTGATTAGCTTCGGCTAATGGCATCCAGATGGATGACCAGGACAAATGAATGATTAGCTTCGGCTAACCGGGACGAACGATTGATTAGCTTTGGCTAATGGCATCCAAAAGGATGGCCGGGACGAACGATTGATTAGCTTCGGCTAATGGCATCCGAAAGGATGGCCGGGACGAACGATTGATTAGCTTCGGCTAATGGCATCCGAAAGGATGACCGGGACGAACGATTGATTAGCTTCGGCTAATGGCATCAGAAAGGATGACCGGGACGAACGATTGATTAGCTTGGCTAATGGCATCCGAAGTGGATGATCGGGGTGAGTGAATGGTTAACCTCAGCAAATAATGCCTTAAGAGGATAGCCGGGTTAAGATTATGGTTGATTGCAAAATAAATAAAATAAAATTGGTACATCTATATGTACTACTAGCTGTTTATACCAAGTACATGACGATATTATAAATGTTAATGCTTCATTTAACTGCCAGACCGTTAGTTATCATTATTAGTATGCTTAAGTATTTGCATTCTCTTAAATGTTTTGTACTGCTGCAGGGACATCACACCAACGAGATGTCTAGGAAACCTGATACACGGGAACCTATTTTTGCAAGGAATCATGTAGATGCATTCTAAATCATAATGTATTTTGTATGAATCAATGTACTGAATGTATAACTGGAGGCTGGGTAATTTGTATGGAATTACTAGATGTACTGGTAACCAAGGAAGGTTAACCAAATATGTGGGTAATTATATGAAATTACCAGAATTATTGGCAATTGAGATGAGTTAGCCAGATAGTTAAGTTTTGAAAAGATTATGTGAATCAATTGATTGAAGTTAGAAGTAGTAAATTCTAAATGTTATGAGTAAAATAATTAATATATGACTAAGATTTTGAGTAAATTAATTAATGTGGTTATTGGGTAGACACAATGATTTGGAGATTGGAGGGGAATTGATAGATAATTAATTACCATAGAGTTGGTGGCTAAGGATACATTACAGTGATACTTAACATCATAATGATGGTGGCTAAGGGCATAAATTGATACTTGGCACTGTAATGAGGGTGACCAAAGTTATGTGAAGGATGCTTAGTGACCGTGGTGTCGATAACTAAGATTGTGTGTATATGATACTTGGCAACCATGGTTAGAATGCATATGAGGTTAATAAGAAAATGAAAGGGATTCGATATGAATGGAAGAATCAAATGGCATGAATTAGCTACCAGGTTTGGATGGCTAATGGTATCGAAGAGGTTTCATCGGTGCTGGTATATTTTAAATTGATTAGTCTAGCCCAATATTAGAAGACTAATGATATTAATGAGATTTATTAGTTTCAACGATTACCTTCTAGCAACAGATTTAGAAAAGAAAAAAAAACAATATTGATTAATTATTCCAAAAGAATGAGATAAGCTAATGATATCAAGAGAGGAATATCTTGATATCAAGTGAAAATTGACTTATAAGGAGATGATGTTCACAAACCGTTGAGTGGTGTTGAGATTTCCAAGATGGAATTATTCTTGGCAAATGAGATAGGATATTAGATGGATATTAGTAATAGATGGAAAATATATGTTGTAAAAGAGGTTTATGCCTAATTTTATATATAAAAAGAAATTCCGTAGAGATTATTGTCTGCCATTGTTATTGCTTGTTACTATATTTTATATTTATGTGTACATGTTAATTTCTATTATCAGGTCCACCAGGGTTGCGTCAAGGGTAATACTAGTTTAGTTATCTTTTGCTTTTGACCATGTAAATTAATTGTAAATTAAAAGACTTATCTCCTAAAACTTGAGATGTAATATAAATCCGTAAATTTGAATGTATGTCTTTAATCTAATGGTTGAAACTCTTAGTACCTTTTTGACCATGCATGTTTACAGTTGAAATTGAATCTTTTATTTGAATTGCATTATATGATGTTATTGAATAAGATGTGTTGTGTTGATGAGAATGAGTTGGGTTGAGGCCCAGGATGATTGGGTCGTGATTTTGAGTTATTATAAGTGTAAAAGGGTATATGTCGATAACTTGGGACCTACCGGTACAGGGGAGACTCTGCCAAAATTTTGGTGGAAATTTTGGTGGAACCTGTATATATATATATATATATATATATATAATTTTACCTGAAATTTTCCAATATATTGCGAAAAAGAATGTAGAAAAATCCGGGCCGTTACACTTTGACTCGTTGAGTTTCGCGGCAATCCGACTTCGATGCCCCGGTTGCCGAAATTCAGTTGCCTTTGTATTTCGGGTGATCCCTCTTGAGCATGTATGCTTCTGCTACTTGGTCTACATCAAACTTCTTCCACAAATGGCGAAACGCTTTGACTCGTTGAGTTTCGCGGCATTCCGACTTCCATGCCCCCGTTGCCGAAATTCAGTTGCCTTTGAATTTCGGGTGATCCCTCTTGAGCATGTATGCTTCCGCTACTTGTTGTACATCAGACTTCTTCCGCAAACGGCGAAACGCTTTGACTCGCTGAGTTTTGCGGCATTCCGACTTCGATGCCCTGGTTGCCGAAATTCAGTTGCATTTGAATTTCGGGTGATCCCTCTTGAGCATGTATGCTTCTGCTACTTGGTCTACATCAAATTTCTTCTGCAAACGGCGAAACGCTTTGACTCGTTGTGTTTCGTGGCATTCCAACTTCGATGCCCCGGTTGCCGAAATTCAGTTGCCTTTGTATTTCGGGTGATCCCTCTTGACCATGTATGCTTCCGCTACTTGTTCTACATCAGACTTCTTCCGCAAACGGCGAAACGCTTTGACTCGCTGAGTTTAGCGGCATTCAGACTTCGATGCCCCGATTGCCGAAATTCAGTTGCCTTTGAATTGCGGGTGATCCCCATTGAGCATGTATGCTTCCGCTACTTGTTCTACATCAGACTTCTTCCGTAAACGGCGAAACGCTTTGCCTCGTTGAGTTTCGCGGCATTCCGACCTCGATGCCCTGGTTGCCGAAATTCAGTTGCCTTTGAATTTCGGGTGATCCCTCTTGAGCTTGTATGCTTCTGCTACTTGTTCTGCAGTAGACTTTCTCCCGCAAACGGCGAAACGCTTTGACTCGGTGAGTTTCACGGCATTCCAACCTCGATGCCCCGGTTGCCGATATTCAGTTCCCTTTGAATTTCGGGTGATCCCTCTTGAGCATGTATGCTTCCGCTACTTGTTCTACATCAGACTTCTTCTGCAAACGGCGAAACGCCTTGACTCGCTGAGTTTTGCGGCATTCCGACTTCGATGCCCTGGTTGCCGAAATTCAGTTGCCTTTGAATTGCGGGTGATCCCTCTTGAGCATATATGCTTCCGCTACTTGTTCTACATCAAACTTCTTCCGCAAACGGCGAAACGCTTTGACTCGCTGAGTTTCGCGGCATTCCGACTTAGATGACACGGTTGCCAAAATTCAGTTGCCTTTGAATTGCGGGTGATCCGTCTTGAGCATATATGCTTTCCCTACTTGTTCTACATCAGACTTCTTCCGCAAACGGCGAAACGCTTTGACTCGCTGAGTTTCGCGGCATTCAGACTTCGATGCCCCTGTTGCCGAAATTCATTTGCCTTTGAATTTCGGGTGATCCCTTTTGAGCATGTATGCTTCTGCTACTTGTTCTACATCAGACTTTTTCCGCAAACGGAGAAACGCTTTGACTCGCTGAGTTTCGCGGCATTCCGACTTAGATGCCCCGGTTGCCAAAATTCAGTTGCCTTTGAATTGCGGGTGATCCGTCTTGAGCATCTATGCTTTCCCTACTTGTTCTACATCAGACTTCTTCCGCAAACGGCGAAACGCTTTGACTCGTTGAGTTTCGCGGCATTCAGACGTCGATGCCCCGATTGCCGAAATTCAGTTGCCTTTGAATTTCGGGTGATCCCTCTTGAGCTTGTATGCTTCTGCTACTTGTTCTGCAGTAGACTTTCTCCCGCAAACGGCGAAAGGCTTTGACTCGCTGAGTTTCGCGGCATTCCGATTTCGATGCCCCGGTGTTCGAAATTCTGTTGCCTTTGAATTTCGGGTGATCCCTCTTGAGCATGTATGCTTCCGCTACTTGTTCTACATCAGACTTCTTCCGCAAACGGCGAAACGCTTTTGCCTCGTTGAATTTCGCGGCATACCGACTTCGATGCCATGGTTGCCGAAATTCAGTTGCGTTTGAGTTTAGGGTGATCCCTCTTGAGCATGTATGCTTCTGCAACTTGTTCTACATCAGACGTCTTCCGCAAACGGCGAAACGCTTTGACTCGGTGAGTTTCGCGGCATTCCGACTTTGATGCCCCGGTTGCCGAAATTCAGTTGCCTTTGTATTTCGGGTGATCCCTCTTGAGCATGTATGCTTCTGCTACTTTGTCTACATCAAACTTCTTCCACAAATGGCGAAATGCTTTGACTCGTTGAGTTTCGCGGCATTCCGACTTCGATGCCCCCGTTGCCGAAATTCAGTTGCCTTTGAATTTCGGGTGATCCCTCTTGAGCATGTATGCTTCCGCTACTTGTTCTACATCAGACTTCTTTCGCAAACGGCGAAACGCTTTTCCACGTTTAGTTTCGCGGAATTCCGACTTCGATGCCCCGGTTGCCGAAATTCAGTTGCCTTTGAATTTCCGGTGATCCCTCTTCAGCATGTATGCTTCTGCTACTTGTTCTACATCAGACTTCTTCCGCAAACGGCGAAACACTTTGACTCGCTGAGTTTCGCGGCATTCCGACTTAGATGCCTCGGTTGCCAAAATTCATTTGCCTTTGAATTGCGGGTGATCCGTCTTGAGCATGTATGCTTTCCCTACTTGTTCTACATCAGACTTCTTCCGCAAACGGCGAAATGCTTTGACTCGCTGAGTTTCGCGGCATTCCGACTTTGATGCCCCGATTGCCGAAATTCAGTTGCCTTTGAATTTCGGGTGATCCCTATTGAGCATGTATGCTTCCGCTACTTGTTCTAATTCAGACATTCTCCCGCAAACGGCGAAAGGCTTTGACTCGGTGAGTTTCGCGACATTCCGATTTCGATGCCCCGGTGTTCGAAATTCAGTTGCCTTTGAATTTCGGGTGATCCCTCTTGAGCATGTATGCTTCCGCTACTTGTTCTACATGAGACGTCTTCCGCAAACGGCGAAACGCTTTGACTCGGTGAGTTTCGCGGCATTCCGACTTTGATGCCCCGATTGCCGAAATTCAGTTGCCTTTGAATTGCGGGTGATCCCCATTGAGCATGTATGCTTCGGCTACTTGGTCTACATCAAACTTCTTCCACAAATGGCGAAATGCTTTGACTCGTTGAGTTTCGCGGCATTCCAACTTCGATGCCCCCGTTGCCGAAATTCAGTTGCCTTTGAATTTCGGGTGATCCCTTTTGAGCATGTATGCTTCTGCTACTTGTTCTACATCAGACTTCTTCCGCAAACGGAGAAACGCTTTGACTCGCTGAGTTTCGCGGCAATCCGACTTAGATGCCCCGGTTGCCAAAATTCAGTTGCCTTTGAATTGCGGGTGATCCGTCTTGAGCATGTATGCTTTCCCTACTTGTTCTACATCAGACTTCTTCCCCAAACGGCGAAACGCTTTTGCCTCGTTGAGTTTCGCGGCATTCCGACTTCGATGCCCCTATTGCCGAAATTCATTTGCCTTTGAATTGCGGGTGATCCCCATTGAGCATGTATGCTTTCGCTACTTGTTCTACATCAGACTTCTTTCGCAAACGGTGAAACGCTTTGACTCGTTGAGTTTAGCGGCATTCAGACTTCGATGCCCCGATTGCCGAAATTCAGTTGCCTTTGAATTGCGGGTGATCCCCATTGAGCATGTATGCTTCCGCTACTTGTTCTACATCAGACTTCTTCCGTAAACGGCGAAACGCTTTGCCTCGTTGAGTTTCTCGGCATTCCGACCTCGATGCCCTGGTTGCCGAAATTCAGTTGGCTTTGAATTTCGGGTGATCCCTCTTGAGCTTGTATGCTTCTGCTACTTGTTCTGCAGTAGACTTTCTCCCGCAAACGGCGAACCGCTTTGACTCGGTGAGTTTCACGGCATTCCAACCTCGATACCCCGGTTGCCGATATTCAGTTGCCTTTGAATTTCGGGTGATCCCTCTTGAGCATGTATGCTTCCGCTACTTGTTCTACATCAGACTTCTTCTGCAAACGGCGAAACGCCTAGACTCGCTGAGTTTCGCGGCATTCCGACTTCGATGCCCTGGTTGCCGAAATTCAGTTGCCTTTGAATTGCGGGTGATCCCTCTTGAGCATGTATGCTTCCGCTACTTGTTCTACATCAAACTTCTTCCGCAAACGGTGAAACGCTTTGACTCGCTGAGTTTCGCGGCATCCCGACTTAGATGCCCCGGTTGCCAAAATTCAGTTGCCTTTGAATTGCGGGTGATCCATCTTGAGCATATATGCTTTCCCTACTTGTTCTACATCAGACTTCTTCCGCAAACGGCGAAACGCTTTGACTAGCTGAGTTTCGCGGCATTCAGACTTCGATGCCCCGATTGCCGAAATTCAGTTACCTTTGAATTGTGGGTGATCCCTATTGAGCATGTATGCTTCCGCTACTTGTTCTACATCAAACTTCTTCCGCAAACGGGGAAACGCTTTGACTCGCTGAGTTTCGCGGCATTCCGACTTAGATGCTCCAGTTGCCAAAATTCAGTTGCCTTTGAATTACGGGTGATCCGTCTTGAGCATGTACGCTTCCGCTACTTGTTCTACATCAGACTTCTTCCGCAAACGGCTAAATGCTTTGACTCGCTGAGTTTCGCGGCATTCTGACTTCGATGCCCCGATTGCCAAAATTCAGTTGCCTTTGAATTTCGGGTGATCCCTATTGAGCATGTATGGTTCCGCTACTTGTTCTAAATCAGACTTTCTCCCGCAAACGGCGAAAGGCTTTGACTCGGTGAGTTTCACGACATTCCGATTTCGATGCCCTGGTGTTCGAAATTCAAATGCCTTTGAATTTCGGGTGATCCCTCTTGAGCATGTATGCTTCCGCTACTTGTTCAACATCAGACTTCTTCCGCAAACAGCGAAACGCTTTTGCCTTGTTGAGTTTCGCGGCATTCCGACTTCGATGCTCCTGTTGCCGAAATTCATTTGCCTTTGAATTTCGGGTGATCCCTTTTGAGCATGTATGCTTCTGCTACTTGTTCTACATCAGACTTCTTCCGCAAACGGAGAAACGCTTTGACTCGCTGAGTTTCGCGGCCTTCCGACTTAGATGCCCTGGTTGCCAAAATTCAGTTGCCTTTGAATTGCGGGTGATCCGTCTTGAGCATGTATGCTTTCCCTACTTGTTCTACATCAGACTTCTTCCGCAAACGGCGAAACGCGTTGACTCGTTGAGTTTCGTGGCATTCAGACTTCGATGCCCCGATTGCCGAAATTCAGTCGCCTTTGAATTGCGGGTGATCCCTATTGAGCATGTATGCTTCCGCTACTTATTCTAAATCAGACTTTCTCCCGCAAACGGCGAAAGGCTTTGACTCGGTGAGTTTCGCGGCATTACGACTTCGATGCCTCGGTGTCCGAAATTCAGTTGCCTTTGAATTTCGGGTGATCCCTCTTGAGCATGTATGCTTCCGCTACTTGTTCTACATCAGACTTCTTCCGCAAACGGCGAAACACTTTGACTCTTTGAGTTTCGCGGCATTCCGAATTCGATGCCCTAGTTGCCGATATTCAGTTGCCTTTGAATTTCGGGTGATCCCTCTTGAGCATGTATGCTTCCGCTACTTGTTCTACATCACACTTCTTCCGCAAACGGCGAAACGCCTTGACTCGCTGAGTTTCGCGGCATTCCGACTTCGATGCCCTGGTTGCCGAAATTCAGTTGCCTTTGAATTGCGGGTGATCCCTCTTGAGCATGTATGCTTCTGCTAGTTGGTCTACATCAAACTTCTTCCGCAAACGGCGAAATGCTTTGACTCGTTGAGTTTCGCGGCATTCCGACTTCGATGCCCCGGATGCCGAAATTCAGTTGCATTTGAATTTCGGGTAATCCCTCTTAAGCATGAATGCTTCCGCTACTTGTTCTCCATCAGACTTCTTTCGCAAACGGCGAAACGCCTTGCCTCGTTCAGTTTCGCGGCATTCCGACTTCGATGCCCCGGTTGCCGAAATTTAGTTGCCTTTGAATTTCCGGTGATCCCTCTTGAGCATGTATGCTTCTGCTACTTGGTCTAAATCAAACTTCTTCCGCAAACGGCGAAACGCTTTCACTTGTTGAGTTTCGCGGCATTCCAACTTGGATGGCCCAATTGCCAAAATTCAGTTGCCTTTGAATTTCGGGTGATCCCTATTGAGCATGTATTCTTCTGCTACTTGTTCTACATCAGACTTCTTTCACAAACGGCGAAACGCTTTGCCTCGTTCAGTTTCGCGGCATTCGGACTTCGATGCCCCGGTTGCCGAAATTCAGTTGCTTTTGAATTGCGGGTGATCCCTATTGAGCATGTATGCTTCCGCTACTTGTTCTAAATCAGAATTTCTCCAGCAAACGGCGAAACGCTTTGACTCGGTGAGTTTCGCGGCATTCCGACTTCGATGCCCCGGTTGCCGAAATTCAGTTGCATATGAATTTCGGGTGATCCCTCTTGAGCATGTATGCTTCGCCTACATGTTCTACATCAGACTTCTTTCGCAAATGGCGAAACGCTTTGCCTCGTTCAGTTTCGCGGCATTCCGACTTCGATGCCCTGGTTGTCGAAATTCAGTTGCCTTTGAATTGCGGGTGATCCCTCTTGAGCATGTATGCTTCTGCTACTTGTTCTACATCAAACTTCTTCCGCAAACGGCGAAACGCTTCGACTCTCTGAGTTTCGCGACATTCCGACTTGGATGCCCCGGTTGCCGAAATTCATTTGCATTTGAATTTCGGGTGATCCCTCTTGAGCATGTATGCTTCCGCTACTTGTTTTACATCAGACTTCTTCCGCAAACGGCGAAACGCTTTGACTCGCTGAGTTTCGTGGCATTCTGACTTAGATGCCCCAGTTGCCCAAATTCCGTTGCCTTTGAATTGCGGGTGATCCATCTTGAGCATGTATGCTTCCGCTACTTGTTCTACATCAGACTTCTTCCGCAAACGGCGAAACGCCTTGACTCGCTGAGTTTCGCGGCATTCCGACTTCGATGCCCTGGTTGCCGAAATTCAGTTGCCTTTAAATTGCGGGTGATCCCTATTGAGCATGTATGCTTCCGCTACTTGTTCTAAATCAGAATTTCTCCCGCAAACGGAGAAACACTTTGACTCGGTGAGTTTCGCGGCATTACGACGTCGATGCCCCGGTTGCCCAAATTCCGTTGCCTTTGAATTGCGGGTGATCCATCTTGAGCATGTATGCTTCCGCTACTTGTTCTACATCAGACTTCTTCCGCAAACGGCGAAACGCCTTGACTCGCTGAGTTTCGCGGCATTCCGACTTCGATGCCCTGGTTGCCGAAATTCAGTTGCCTTTAAATTGCGGGTGATCCCTATTGAGCATGTATGCTTCCGCTACTTGTTCTAAATCAGAATTTCTCCCGCAAACGGAGAAACGCTTTGACTCGGTGAGTTTCGCGGCATTACGACGTCGATGCCCCGGTTGCCGAAATTCAGTTGCCTTTGAATTTCGGGTGATCCCTCTTGAGGATGTATGCGTCCGCTACTTGTTCTACATCAGACTTCTTCCGCAAATGGCAAAACACTTTGACTCACTGAGTTTCGCGGCGTTCCGACTTCGATGCCCTGGTTGCCGAAATTCAGTTGCCTTTAAATTTCGGGTGATCCCTCTTGAGGATGTATGCTTCCGCTACTTGTTCTACATCAGACTTCTTCCGCAAATGGCAAAACACTTTGACTCACTAAGTTTCGCGGCATTCCGACTTCGATGCCCTGGTTGCCGAAATTCAGTTGCCTTTGAATTGCGGGCGATCCCTCTTAAGCATGTATGCTTCTACTACTTGTTGTACATCAGACTTCTTCCGCAAACGGCGAAACGCTTTGCCTCGGTGAGTTTCGCGGCATTTCCACTTCGATGCCCCTGTTGTCGAAATTCAGTTGCCTTTGAATTTCGGGTGATCCCTCTTGAGGATGTATGCTTCCGCTACTTGTTCTACATCAGACTTCTTCCGCAAATGGCAAAACCCTTTGACTCACTGAGTTTCGCGGCATTCCGACTTCGATGCCCTGGTTGCCGAAATTTAGTTGCCTTTGAATTGCGGGTGATCCCTCTTAAGCATGTATGCTTCTACTACTTGTTGTACATCAGACTTCTTCCGCAAACGGCGAAACGCTTTGCCTCGGTGAGTTTCGCGGCATTTCCACTTCGATGCCCCTGTTGTCGAAATGCAGTTGCCTTTGAATTTCGGGTGATCTCTGTTGAGCATGTATGCTTCTGCTACATGTTGTAAATCAGACTTCTTCCGCAAACGGCGAAACGCTTTGACTCGTTGAGTTTCGCGGCATTCCGACTTCGATGCCCCCGTGGCCGAAATTTAGTTGCCTTTGAATTTCGGGTGATCCCTCTTGAGCATGTATGCTTCTGCAACTTGTTCTACATCAGACGTCTTCCGCAAATGGCGAAACGCTTTGACTCGGTGAGTTTCGCGGCATACCGACTTTGATGCCCCGGTTGCCGAAATTCAGTAGTCTTTGTATTTCGGGTGATCCCTCTTGAGCATGTATGCTTCTGCGACTTGGTCTACATCAAACTTCTTCCACAGATGGTGAAACGCTTTGACTCGTTGAGTTTCGCGGCATTCCGACTTCGATGCCCCCGTTGCCGAAATTCAGTTGCCTTTGAATTGCGGGTGATCCGTCTTGAGCATGTATGCTTTCCCAACTTGTTCTACATCAGACTTCTTCCGCAAACGGCGAAATGCTTTGACTCGCTGAGTTTCGCGGCATTCTGACTTCGATGCCCCGATTGCCGAAATTCAGTTGCCTTTGTATTTCGGGTGATCCCTCTTGAGCATGTATGCTTCTGCTACTTGGTCTACATCAAACTTCTTCCACAAATGGCGAAACACTTTGACTCGTTGAGTTTCGCGGCATTCCGACTTCGATGCCCCCGTTGCCGAAATTCAGTTGCCTTTGAATTTCGGGTGATCCCTCTTGAGCATGTATGCTTCTGTAACTTGTTCTACATCAGACGTCTTCCGCAAACGGCGAAACGCTTTGACTCGGTGTGTTTCGTGGCATTCCGACTTTGATGCCCCGGTTGCCGAAATTCAGTTGCCTTTGTATTTCGGGTGATCCCTCTTGAGCATGTATGCTTCTGCTGCTTGGTCTAAATCAAACTTCTTCCGCAAACGGCGAAACGCTTTGACTTGTTGAGTTTCGCGGCATTCCAACTTGGATGCCCCAATTGCCAAAATTCAGTTGCCTTTGAATTTCGGGTGATCCCTCTTGAGCATGTATGCTTCTGCTACTTGTTCTACATCAGACTTGTTCCGCAAAGGGCAAAACATTTTGCATCGTTGAGTTTCGCGGCATTCCGACTTCGATGCCCCGGTTGCCGAAATTCAGTTGCTTTTGAATTGCGGGTGATCCCTATTGAGCATGTATGCTTTCGCTACTTGTTCTAAATCACAATTTCTCCCGCAAACGACGAAACGCTTTGACTCGGTGTGTTTCGCGGCATTCCGACTTCGATGCCCTGGTTGTCGAAATTCAGTTGCCTTTGAATTGCGGGGGATCCCTCTTGAGCATGTATGCTTCTGCTACTTGTTCTACATCAGAGTTCTTCCGCAAACGACGAGACGCTTTGACTCACTGTGTTTCGCGGCATTCCGACTTTGATGCCCCGGTTGCCAAAATTCAGTTGCCTTTGAATTTCGGGTGATCCCTCTTGAGCATGTATGCTTCTGCAACTTGTTGTACATCAGACTTCTTCCACAAACGGCGAAACGCTTTGCCTCGTTGAGTTTCGCGGCATTCCGACTTCGATGCCCCGGTTGCCGAAATTCAGTTGCATTTGAATTTCGGGTGATCCCTCTTGAGCATGAATGCTTCCGCTACTTGTTCTCCATCAAACTTCTTTCGCAAACGGCGAAACGCTTTGCCTCGTTCAGTTTCGCGGTATTCAGACTTCGATGCCCCGGTTGCCGAAATTTAGTTGCCTTTGAATTTCGGGTGATCCCTCTTGAGCATGTATGCTTCTGCTACTTGGTCTAAATCAAACTTCTTCCGCAAACGGCGAAACGCTTTGACTTGTTGAGTTTCGCGGCATTCCGACTTGGATGGCCGAATTGCCAAAATTCAGTTGCCTTTGAATTTCGGGTGATCCCTCTTGAGCATGTATTCTTCTGCTACTTGTTCTACATCAGACTTCTTTCACAAACGGCGAAACGCTTTGCCTCGTTGAGTTTCGCGGCATTCCGACTTCGATGCCCCGGTTGCCGAAATTCAGTTGCTTTTGAATTGCGGGTGATCCCTATTGAGCATGTATGCTTCCGCTACTTGTTCTAAATCAGAATTTCTCCCGCAAACAGCGAAACGCTTTGACTCGGTGAGTTTCGCGGCATTCAGACTTCGATGCCCCGGTTGCCGAAATTCAGTTGCATTTGAATTTCGGGTGATCCCTCTTGAGCATGTATGCTTCGCCTACATGTTCTACATCAGACTTCTTTCGCAAATGGCGAAACGCTTTGCCTCGTTCAGTTTCGCGGCATTCCGACTTCGATGCCCTGGTTGTCGAAATTCAGTTGCCTTTGAATTGCGGGTGATCCCTCTTGAGCATGTATGCTTCTGCTACTTGTTCTACATCAGACTTCTTCCGCAAACGGCGAAACGCTTTGACTCTCTGAGTTTCGTGACATTCCGACTTGGATGCCCCGGTTGCCGAAATTCATTTGCATTTGAATTTCGGGTGATCCCTCTTGAGCATGTATGCTTCCGCTACTTGTTCTACATTAGAGTTCTTCCGCAAACGGCGAAACGCTTTGACTCGCTGAGTTTCGCGGCATTCCACCTTCGATGCCCTGTTGCCGAAATTCAGTTGCTTTTGAATTGCGGGTGATCCCTATTGAGCATGTATGCTTCCGCTACTTGTTCTACATCAGACTTGTTCCGCAAATGGCGAAACGCTTTTACTCGTTGACTTTCGCGGCATTCCGACTTCAATGCCCCAGTTGCCGAAATTCAGTTGCCTTTGAGGTGCGGGTGATCCCTATTGAGCATGTATGCTTCCGCTACTTGTTCTAAATCAGAATTTCTCCCGCAAACGGAGAAACGCTTTGACTCGGTGAGTTTCGCGGCATTACGACTTCGATGCCCCGGTTGCCGAAATTCAGTTGCCTTTGAATTTCGGGTGATCCCTGTTGAGCATGTATGCTTCCGCTACTTGTTCTACATTAGACATCTTCCGCAAACGGCTAAAACCTTTGCCTGGTTGAGTTTCGCGGCATTCCGACTTCGATGCCCCGGTTGCCGAAATTCAGTTGCCTTTGAATTTCCGGTGATCCCTTTTGAGCATGTATGCTTCCGCTACTTGTTCTACATCAGACTTCTTTCGCAAACGGCGAAACGCTTAGCCACGTTCAGTTTCGCGGCATTCCGACTTCGATGCCCCGGTTGCCGAAATTCAGTTGCCTTTGAGTTTCGGGTGATCCCTCTTGAGCATGTATGCTTCCGCTACTTGTTCTACATCAAACATCTTCCGCAAACGGCTAAAACCTTTGCCTGGTTGAGTTTCGCGGCATTCCGACTTCGATGCCCCGGTTGCCGTAATTCAGTTGCCTTTCAATTTCCGGTGATCCCTCTTGAGCATGTATGCTTCTGCTACTTGGTCTACATCAAACTTCTTCTGCAAACGACAAAACGCTTTGCCTCGTTGAGTTTCGCGGCATTCCGACTTCGATGCCCCGGTTGCCGAAATTCAGTTGCCTTTGAATTGCGGGTGATCCCTCTTAAGCATGTATGCTTCTGCTACTTGTTCTACATTAGAGTTCTTCCGCAAACGGCGAAACGCTTTGACTCGCTGAGTTTCGCAGCATTCCGACTTGGATGTCCCGGTTGCCGAAATTTAGTTGCCTTTGAATTTCGGGTGATCCCTCTTGAGCATGTATGCTTCTGCTACTTGTTCTACATCAGACTTCTTCCACAAACGGCGAAACGCTTTGCCTCGTTGAGTTTCCCGGCATTCCACCTTCGATGCCCCGGTTGCCGAAATTCAGTTGCTTTTGAATTGCGGGTGATCCCTATTGAGCATGTATGCTTCCGCTACTTGTTCTACATCAGAATTTCTCCCGCAAACGGAGAAACGCTTTGACTCGGTGAGTTTCGCGGCATTACGACTTCGATGCCCCGGTTGCCGAAATTCAGTTGCCTTTGAATTTCCGGTGATCCCTCTTGAGCATGTATGCTTTTGCTACTTGTTCTACATCAGACTTGTTCCGCAAATGGCGAAACGCTTTTACTCATTGACTTTCGCGGCATTCCGACTTCGATGCCCCAGTTGCCGAAATTCAGTGGCCTTTGAATTTCCGGTGATCCCTCTTGAGCATGTATGCTTCTGCAACTTGTTGTACATCAGACTTCTTCCGCAAACGGCGAAACGCTTTGACTCGGTGAGTTTCGCGGCATTCTGACTTCGATGCCCCTGTTGCCGAAATTCAATTGCCTTTGAATTTCGGGTGATCCCTCTTGAGCATGTATGCTTCTGCTACTTGGTCTACATCAAACTTCTTCTGCAAACGACAAAACGCTTTGACTCGTTGAGTTTCGCGGCATTCCGACTTCGATGCCCCAGTTGCCGAAATTCAGTTGCCTTTGAATTTCGGGTGATCCCTCTTGAGCATGTATGCTTCTGCTACTTGTTCTACATCAGACTTATTCCGCAAACGGTGAAACGCTTTGCCTCGTTGAGTTTCGCGGCATTCCGACTTCGATGCCCCGGTTGCCGAAATTCAGTTGCCTTTGAATTGTGGGTGATCCCTCTTGAGCATGTATGCTTCAGCTACTTGTTCTACATTGGAGTTCTTCCGCAAACGGCGAAACGCTTTGACTCGCTGAGTTTCGCGGCATTCCGACTTGGATGTCCCGGTTGCCGAAATTCAGTTGCCTTTGAATTTCGGGTGATCCCTCTTGAGCATGTATGCTTCTGCTACTTGGTCTACATCAAACTTCTTCTGCAAACGACAAAACGCTTTGACTCGTTGAGTTTCGCGGCATTCCGACTTCGATGCCCCAGTTGCCGAAATTCAGTTGCCTTTGAATTTCGGGTGATCCCTCTTGAGCATGTATGCTTCTGCTACTTGTTCTACATCAGACTTATTCCGCAAACGGTGAAACGCTTTGCCTCGTTGAGTTTCGTGGCATTCCGACTTCGATGCCCCGGTTGCCGAAATTCAGTTGCCTTTGAATTGCGGGTGATCCCTCTTGAGCATGTATGCTTCAGCTACTTGTTCTACATTAGAGTTCTTCCGCAAACGGCGAAACGCTTTGACTCGCTGAGTTTCGCGGCATTCCGACTTGGATGTCCCGGTTGCCAAAATTCAGTTGCCTTTGAATTTCGGGTGATCCCTCTTGAGCATCTATGCTTCCGCTACTTGTTCTACATCAGACATCTTCCGCAAACGGCTAAACCCTTTGCCTGGTTGAGTTTCACGGCATTCCGACTTCGATGCCCCGGTTGCCGAAATTCAGTTGCCTTTGAATTTCCGGTGATCCCTTTTGAGCATGTATGCTTTTGCTACTTGTTCTACATCAGACTTGTTCCGCAAATGGCGAAACGCTTTTACTCATTGACTTTCGCGGCATTCCGACTTCGATGCCCTAGTTGCCGAAATTCAGTGGCCTTTGAATTTCCGGTGATCCCTCTTGAGCATGTATGCTTCTGCAACTTGTTGTACATCAGACTTCTTCCGTAAACGGCGAAACGCTTTGACTCGGTGAGTTTCGCGGCATTTTGACTTCGATGCCCCTGTTGCCGAAATTCAGTTGCCTTTGAATTTCGGGTCATCCCTCTTGAGCATGTATGCTTCTGCTACTTGGTCTACATCAAACTTCTTCTGCAAACGACAAAACGCTTTGACTCGTTGAGTTTCGCGGCATTCCGACTTCGATGCCCCAGTTGCCTAAATTCAGATGCCTTTGAATTTCCGGTGATCCCTCTTGAGCATGTATGCTTCTGCTACTTGTTCTACATCAGAGTTCTTCCGCAAACGGCGAAACGCTTTGCCTCGTTGAGTTTCGCGGCATTCCGACTTGGATGGCCCGGTTGCCGAAATTCAGTTGCCTTTCAATTTCGGGTGATCCCTCTTGAGCATGTATGCTTCTGCTACTTGTTCTACATCAGACTTCTTCCACAAACGGCGAAACACTTTGCCTCGTTGAGTTTCGCGGCATTCCCCCTTCGATGCCCCGGTTGCCGAAATTCAGTTGCTTTTGAATTGCGGGTGATCCCTATTGAGCATGTATGCTTCCGCTACTTGTTCTACATCAGAATTTCTCCCGCAAACGGAGAAACGCTTTGACTCGGTGAGTTTCGCGGCATTACGACTTCGATGCCCCGGTTGCCGAAATTCAGTTGCCTTTGAATTTCGGGTGATCCCTCTTGAGCATGTATGCTTCCGCTACTTGTTCTACATCAAACATCTTCCGCAAACGGCTAAAACCTTTGCCTGGTTGCGTTTCGCGGCATTCCGACTTCGATGCCCCGGTTGCCGAAATTCAGTTGCCTTTGAATTTCCGGTGATCCCTTTTGAGCATGTATGCTTTTGCTACTTGTTCTACATCAGACTTGTTCCGCAAATGGCGAAACGCTTTTACTCATTGACTTTCGCGGCATTCCGACTTCGATGCCCCAGTTGCCGAAATTCAGTGGCCTTTGAATTTCCGGTGATCCCTCTTGAGCATGTATGCTTCTGCAACTTGTTGTACATCAGACTTCTTCCGTAAACGGCGAAACGCTTTGACTCGGTGAGTTTCGCGGCATTTTGACTTCGATGCCCCTGTTGCCGAAATTCAGTTGCATTTGAATTTCGGGTGATCCCTCTTGAGCATGAATGCTTCCGCTACTTGTTCTCCATCAAACTTCTTTCGCAAACGGCGAAACGCTTTGCCTCGTTCAGTTTCGCGGTATTCAGACTTCGATGCCCCGGTTGCCGAAATTTAGTTGCCTTTGAATTTCTGGTGATCCCTCTTGAGCATGTATGCTTCTGCTACTTGGTCTAAATCAAACTTCTTCCGCAAACGGCGAAACGCTTTGACTTGTTGAGTTTCGCGGCATTCCGACTTGGATGGCCCAATTGCCAAAATTCAGTTGCCTTTGAATTTCGGGTGATCCCTCTTGAGCATGTATTCTTCTGCTACTTGGTCTAAATCAAACTTCTTCCGCAAACGGCGAAACGCTTTGACTTGTTGAGTTTCGCGGCATTCCGACTTCGATGCCCCGGTTGCCGAAATTCAGTTGCTTTTGAATTGCGGGTGATTCCTATTGAGCATGTATGCTTCCGCTACTTGTTCTAAATCAGAATTTCTCCCGCAAACAGCGAAACGCTTTGACTCGGTGAGTTTCGCGGCATTCAGACTTCGATGCCCCGGTTGCCGAAATTCAGTTGCATTTGAATTTCAGGTGATCCCTCTTGAGCATGTATGCTTCGCCTACATGTTCTACATCAGACTTCTTTCGCAAATGGCGAAACGCTTTGCCTCGTTCAGTTTCGCGGCATTCCGACTTCGATGCCCTGGTTGTCGAAATTCAGTTGCCTTTGAATTGCGGGTGATCCCTCTTGAGCATGTATGCTTCTGCTACTTGTTCTATATCAGACTTCTTCCGCAAACGGCGAAACGCTTTGACTCTCTGAGTTTCGTGACATTCCGACTTGGATGCCCCGGTTGCCGAAATTCATTTGCATTTGAATTTCGGGTGATCCCTCTTGAGCATGTATGCTTCCGCTACTTGTTCTACATTAGAGTTCTTCCGCAAACGGCGAAACGCTTTGAGTCGCTGAGTTTCGCGGCATTCCACCTTCGATGCCCTGTTGCCGAAATTCAGTTGCTTTTGAATTGCGGGTGATCCCTATTGAGCATGTATGCTTCCGCTACTTGTTCTACATCAGACTTGTTCCGCAAATGGCGAAACGCTTTTACTCGTTGACTTTCGCGGCATTCCGACTTCAATGCCCCAGTTGTCGAAATTCAGTTGCCTTTGAGTTGCGGGTGATCCCTATTGAGCATGTATGCTTCCGCTACTTGTTCTAAATCAGAATTTCTCCCGCAAACGGAGAAACGCTTTGACTCGGTGAGTTTCGCGGCATTACGACTTCGATGCCCCGGTTGCCGAAATTCAGTTGCCTTTGAATTTCGGGTGATCCCTCTTGAGCATGTATGCTTCCGCTACTTGTTCTACATCAGACATCTTCCGCAAACGGCTAAAACCTTTGCCTGGTTGAGTTTCGCGGCATTCCGACTTCGATGCCCCGGTTGCCGAAATTCAGTTGCCTTTGAATTTCCGGTGATCCCTTTTGAGCATGTATGCTTCCGCTACTTGTTCTACATCAGACTTCTTTCGCAAACGGCGAAACGCTTAGCCACGTTCAGTTTCGCGGCATTCCGACTTCGATGCCCCGGTTGCCGAAATTCAGTTGCCTTTGAGTTTCGGGTGATCCCTCTTGAGCATGTATGCTTCCGCTACTTGTTCTACATCAAACATCTTCCGCAAACGGCTAAAACCTTTGCCTGGTTGAGTTTCGCGGCATTCCGACTTCGATGCCCCGGTTGCCGTAATTCAGTTGCCTTTGAATTTCCGGTGATCCCTCTTGAGCATGTATGCTTCTGCTACTTGGTCTACATCAAACTTCTTCTGCAAATGACAAAACGCTTTGACTCGTTGAGTTTCGCGGCATTCCGACTTCGATGCCCCAGTTGCCGAAATTCAGTTGCCTTTGAATTTCGGGTGATCCCTCTTGAGCATGTATGCTTCTGCTACTTGTTCTACATCAGACTTATTCCGCAAACGGTGAAACGCTTTGCCTCGTTGAGTTTCGCGGCATTCCGACTTCGATGCCCCGGTTGCCGAAATTCAGTTGCCTTTGAATTGCGGGTGATCCCTCTTGAGCATGTATGCTTCTGCTACTTGTTCTACATTAGAGTTCTTCCGCAAACGGCGAAACGCTTTGACTCGCTGAGTTTCGCGGCATTCCGACTTGGATGTCCCGGTTGCCGAAATTTAGTTGCCTTTGAATTTCGGGTGATCCCTCTTGAGCATGTATGCTTCTGCTACTTGTTCTACATCAGACTTCTTCCACAAAAGGCGAAACGCTTTGCCTCGTTGAGTTTCCCGGCATTCCACCTTCGATGCCCCGGTTGCCGAAATTCAGTTGCTTTTGAATTGCGGGTGATCCCTATTGAGCATGTATGCTTCCGCTACTTGTTCTACATCAGAATTTCTCCCGCAAACGGAGAAACGCTTTGACTCGGTGAGTTTCGCGGCATTACGACTTCGATGCCCCGGTTGCCGAAATTCAGTTGCCTTTGAATTTCGGGTGATCCCTCTTGAGCATGTATGCTTCTGCAACTTGTTGTACATCAGACTTCTTCCGTAAACGGCGAAACGCTTTGACTCGGTGAGTTTCGCGGCATTCTGACTTCGATGCCCCTGTTGCCGAAATTCAGTTGCCTTTGAATTTCGGGTGATCCCTCTTGAGCATGTATGCTTTTGCTACTTGTTCTACATTAGACTTGTTCCGCAAATGGCGAAACGCTTTTACTCATTGACTTTCGCGGCATTCCGACTTCGATGCCCCAGTTGCCGAAATTCAGTTGCCTTTGAATTTCCGGTGATCCCTCTTGAGCATGTATGCTTCTGCAACTTGTTGTACATCAGACTTCTTCCGCAAACGGCGAAACGCTTTGACTCGGTGAGTTTCGCGGCATTCTGACTTCGATGCCCCTGTTGCCGAAATTCAGTTGCCTTTGAATTTCGGGTGATCCCTTTTGAGCATGTATGCTTCCGCTACTTGTTCTACATCAGACTTCTTTCGCAAACGGCGAAACGCTTAGCCACGTTCAGTTTCGCGGCTTTCCGACTTCGATGCCTCGGTTGCCGAAATTCAGTTGCCTTTGAGTTTCGGGTGATCCCTCTTGAGCATGTATGCTTCCGCTACTTGTTCTACATCAAACATCTTCCGCAAACGGCTAAAACCTTTGCCTGGTTGAGTTTCGCGGCATTCCGACTTCGATGCCCCGGTTGCCGTAATTCAGTTGCCTTTGAATTTCCGGTGATCCCTCTTGAGCATGTATGCTTCTGCTACTTGGTCTACATCAAACTTCTTCTGCAAACGACAAAACGATTTGACTCGTTGCGTTTCGCGGCATTCCGACTTGGATGTCCCGGTTGCCGAAATTCAGTTGGCTTTGAATTGCGGGTGATCCCTCTTGAGCATGTATGCTTCTGCTACTTGTTCTACATTAGAGTTCTTCCGCAAACGGCGAAACGCTTTGCCTCGTTGAGTTTCGCGGCATTCCGACTTGGATGGCCCGGTTGCCGAAATTCAGTTGCCTTTGAATTTCGGGTGATCCCTCTTGAGCATGTATGCTTCTGCTACTTGGTCTACATCAAACTTCTTCTGCAAATGGCGAAACGCTTTTACTCATTGACTTTCGCGGCATTCCGACTTCGATGCCCCAGTTGCCGAAATTCAGTTGCCTTTGAATTTCCGGTGATCCCTCTTGAGCATGTATGCTTCTGCAACTTGTTGTACATCAGACTTCTTCCGCAAACGGCGAAACGCTTTGACTCGGTGAGTTTCGCGGCATTCTGACTTCGATGCCCCTGTTGCCGAAATTCAGTTGCCTTTGAATTTCGGGTGATCCCTCTTGAGCATGTATGCTTCTGCTACTTGGTCTACATCAAACTTCTTCTGCAAACGACAAAACGCTTTGACTCGTTGAGTTTCGCGGCATTCCGACTTCGATGCCCCAGTTGCCGAAATTCAGTTGCCTTTGAATTTCGGGTGATCCCTCTTGAGCATGTATGCTTCTGCTACTTGTTCTACATCAGACTTATTCCGCAAACGGTGAAACGCTTTGCCTCGTTGAGTTTCGCGGCATTCCGACTTCGATGCCCCGGTTGCCGAAATTCAGTTGCCTTTGAATTGCGGGTGATCCCTCTTGAGCATGTATGCTTCAGCTACTTGTTCTACATTGGAGTTCTTCCGCAAACGGCGAAACGCTTTGACTCGCTGAGTTTCGCGACATTCCGACTTGGATGTCCCGGTTGCCGAAATTCAGTTGCCTTTGAATTTCGGGTGATCCCTCTTGAGCATGTATGCTTCTGCTACTTGGTCTACATCAAACTTCTTCTGCAAACGACAAAACGCTTTGACTAGTTGAGTTTCGCGGCATTCCGACTTCGATGCCCCAGTTGCCGAAATTCAGTTGCCTTTGAATTTCGGGTGATCCCTCTTGAGCATGTATGCTTCTGCTACTTGTTCTACATCAGACTTATTCCGCAAACGGTGAAACGCTTTGCCTGGTTGAGTTTCGCGGCATTCCGACTTCGATGCCCCGGTTGCCGAAATTCAGTTGCCTTTGAATTTCGGGTGATCCCTCTTGAGCATGTATGCTTCAGCTACTTGTTCTACATTAGAGTTCTTCCGCAAACGGCGAAACGCTTTGACTCGCTGAGTTTCGCGGCATTCCGACTTGGATGTCCCGGTTGCCAAAATTCAGTTGCCTTTGAATTTCGGGTGATCCCTCTTGAGCATGTATGCTTCTGCTACTTGTTCTACATCAGACTTCTTCCACAAACGGCGAAACACTTTGCCTCGTTGAGTTTCGCGGCATTCCACCTTCGATGCCCCGGTTGCCGAAATTCAGTTGCTTTTGAATTGCGGGTGATCCCTATTGAGCATGTATGCTTCCGCTACTTGTTCTACATCAAAATTTCTCCCGCAAACGGAGAAACGCTTTGACTCGGTGAGTTTCGCGGCATTACGACTTCGATGCCCCGGTTGCCGAAATTCAGTTGCCTTTGAATTTCGGGTGATCCCTCTTGAGCATGTATGCTTCCGCTACTTGTTCTACATCAGACATCTTCCGCAAACGGCTAAAACCTTTGCCTGGTTGAGTTTCGCGGCATTCCGACTTCGATGCCCCGGTTGCCGAAATTCAGTTGCCTTTGAATTTCCGGTGATCCCTTTTGAGCATGTATGCTTTTGCTACTTGTTCTACATCAGACTTGTTCCGCAAATGGCGAAACGCTTTTACTCATTGACGTTCGCGGCATTCCGAATTCGATGCCCCAGTTGCCGAAATTCAGTGGCCTTTGAATTTCCGGTGATCCCTCTTGAGCATGTATGCTTCTGCAACTTGTTGTACATCAGACTTCTTCCGCAAACGGCGAAACGCTTTGACTCGGTGAGTTTCGCGGCATTCTGACTTCGATGCCCCTGTTGCCGAAATTCAGTTGCCTTTGAATTTCGGGTGATCCCTCTTGAGCATGTATGCTTCTGCTACTTGGTCTACATCAAACTTCTTCTGCAAACGACAAAACGCTTTGACTAGTTGAGTTTCGCGGCATTCCGACTTCGATGCCCCAGTTGCCGAAATTCAGTTGCCTTTGAATTTCGGGTGATCCCTCTTGAGCATGTATGCTTCTGCTACTTGTTCTACATCAGACTTATTCCGCAAACGGTGAAACGCTTTGCCTCGTTGAGTTTCGCGGCATTCCGACTTCGATGCCCCGGTTGCCGAAATTCAGTTGCCTTTGAATTGCGGGTGATCCCTCTTGAGCATGTATGCTTCAGCTACTTGTTCTACATTAGAGTTCTTCCGCAAACGGCGAAACGCTTTGACTCGCTGTGTTTCGCGGCATTCCGACTTGGATGTCCCGGTTGCCAAAATTCAGTTGCCTTTGAATTTCGGGTGATCCCTCTTGAGCATGTATGCTTCCGCTACTTGTTCTACATCAGACATCTTCCGCAAACGGCTAAAACCTTTGCCTGGTTGAGTTTCGCGGCATTCCGACTTCGATGCCCCGGTTGCCGAAATTCAGTTGCCTTTGAATTTCCGGTGATCCCTTTTGAGCATGTATGCTTTTGCTACTTGTTCTACATCAGACTTGTTCCGCAAATGGCGAAACGCTTTTACTCATTGACTTTCGCGGCATTCCGACTTCGATGCCCCAGTTGCCGAAATTCAGTTGCCTTTGAATTTCCGGTGATCCCTTTTGAGCATGTATGCTTCTGCAACTTGTTGTACATCAGACTTCTTCCGCAAACGGCGAAACGCTTTGACTCGGTGAGTTTCGCGGCATTCTGACTTCGATGCCCCTGTTGCCGAAATTCAGTTGCCTTTGAATTTCGGGTGATCCCTCTTGAGCATGTATGCTTCTGCTACTTGGTCTACATCAAACTTCTTCTGCAAACGACAAAACGCTTTGACTCGTTGAGTTTCGCGGCATTCCGACTTCGATGCCCCAGTTGCCGAAATTCAGTTGCCTTTGAATTTCGGGTGATCCCTCTTGAGCATGTATGCTTCTGCTACTTGTTCTACATCAGACTTATTCCGCAAACGGTGAAACGCTTTGCCTCGTTGAGTTTCGCGGCATTCCGACTTCGATGCCCCGGTTGCCGAAATTCAGTTGCCTTTGAATTGCGGGTGATCCCTCTTGAGCATGTATGCTTCAGCTACTTGTTCTACATTGGAGTTCTTCCGCAAACGGCGAAACGCTTTGACTCGCTGAGTTTCGCGGCATTCCGACTTGGATGTCCCGGTTGCCGAAATTCAGTTGCCTTTGAATTTCGGGTGATCCCTCTTGAGCATGTATGCTTCTGCTACTTGGTCTACATCAAACTTCTTCTGCAAACGACAAAACGCTTTGACTAGTTGAGTTTCGCGGCATTCCGACTTCGATGCCCCAGTTGCCGAAATTCAGTTGCCTTTGAATTTCGGGTGATCCCTCTTGAGCATGTATGCTTCTGCTACTTGTTCTACATCAGACTTATTCCGCAAACGGTGAAACGCTTTGCCTGGTTGAGTTTCGCGGCATTCCGACTTCGATGCCCCGGTTGCCGAAATTCAGTTGCCTTTGAATTTCGGGTGATCCCTCTTGAGCATGTATGCTTCAGCTACTTGTTCTACATTAGAGTTCTTCCGCAAACGGCGAAACGCTTTGACTCGCTGAGTTTCGCGGCATTCCGACTTGGATGTCCCGGTTGCCAAAATTCAGTTGCCTTTGAATTTCGGGTGATCCCTCTTGAGCATGTATGCTTCCGCTACTTGTTCTACATCAGACATCTTCCGCAAACGGCTAAAAACTTTGCCTGGTTGAGTTTCGCGGCATTCCGACTTCGATGCCCCGGTTGCCGAAATTCAGTTGCCTTTGAATTTCCGGTGATCCCTTTTGAGCATGTATGCTTTTGCTACTTGTTCTACATCAGACTTGTTCCGCAAATGGCGAAACGCTTTTACTCATTGACTTTCGCGGCATTCCGACTTCGATGCCCCAGTTGCCGAAATTCAGTGGCCTTTGAATTTCCGGCGATCCCTCTTGAGCATGTATGCTTCTGCAACTTGTTGTACATCAGACTTCTTCCGTAAACGGCGAAACGCTTTGACTCAGTGAGTTTCGCGGCATTTTGACTTCGATGCCCCTGTTGCCGAAATTCAGTTGCCTTTGAATTTCGGGTGATCCCTCTTGAGCATGTATGCTTCTGCTACTTGGTCTACATCAAACTTCTTTCGCAAACGGCGAAACGCTTTGCCTGATTCAGTTTTGCAGCATTCCGACTTGGATGCCCCGGTTGCCGTAATTCAGTTGCCTTTGAATTTCCGGTGATCCCTCTTGAGCATGTATGCTTCTGCTACTTGGTCTACATCAAACTTCTTCTGCAAACGACAAAATGCTTTGACTCGTTTAGTTTCGCGGCATTCCGACTTCGATGCCCCAGTTGCCGAAATTCAGTGGCCTTTGAATTTCCGGTGATCCCTCTTGAGCATGTATGCTTCTGCAACTTGTTGTACATCAGACTTCTTCCGTAAACGGCGAAACGCTTTGACTCGGTGAGTTTCGCGGCATTTTGACTTCGATGCCCCTGTTGCCGAAATTCAGTTGCCTTTGAATTTCGGGTGATCCCTCTTGAGCATGTATGCTTCTGCTAGTTGGTCTACATCAAACTTCTTTCACAAACGGCGAAACACTTTGCCTCGTTCAGTTTCGTAGCATTCCGACTTGGATGCCCCGGTTGCCGAAATTCAGTTGCCTTTGAATTTCGGGTGATCCCTCTTGAGCATGTATGCTTCTGCTACTTGTTCTACATCAGACTTCTTCCGCAAACGGCAAAATGCTTTGCTTCGTTCAGTATCGCCGCATTCCAACTTCGATGCCTCGGTTGCCGAAATTCAGTTGCCTTTGAATTTCCGGTGATCCCTCTTGAGCATGTATGCTTCTGCTACTTGGTCTACATCAAACTTCTTCTGCAAACGACAAAATGCTTTGACTCGTTGAGTTTCGCGGCATTCCGACTTCGATGCCCTAGTTGCCGAAATTCAGTTGCCTTTGAATTTCCGGTGATCCCTCTTGAGCATGTATGCTTCTGCTACTTGTTCTACATCAGACTTATTCCGCAAACGGTGAAACACTTTGACTCGCTGAGTTTCGCGGCATTCCGACTTGGATGTCCCGGTTGCCGAAATTCAGTTGGCTTTGAATTGCGGGTGATCCCTCTTGAGCATGTATGCTTCTGCTACTTGTTCTACATTAGAGTTCTTCCGCAAACGGCGAAACGCTTTGCCTCGTTGAGTTTCGCGGCATTCCGACTTGGATGGCCCGGTTGCCGAAATTCAGTTGCCTTTGAATTTCGGGTGATCCCTCTTGAGCATGTATGCTTTTGCTACTTGTTGTACATCAGACTTCTTCCGCAAACGGTGAAACGCTTTGACTCGCTGAGTTTCGCGGCATTCCGACTTGGATGTCCCGGTTGCCGAAATTCAGTTGGCTTTGAATTGCGGGTGATCCCTCTTGAGCATGTATGCTTCAGCTACTTGTTCTACATTGGAGTTCTTCCGCAAACGGCGAAACGCTTTGACTCGCTGAGTTTCGCGGCATTCCGACTTGGATGTCCCGGTTGCCGAAATTCAGTTGCCTTTGAATTTCGGGTGATCCCTCTTGAGCATGTATGCTTCTGCTACTTGGTCTACATCAAACTTCTTCTGCAAACGACAAAACGCTTTGACTAGTTGAGTTTCGCGGCATTCCGACTTCGATGCCCCAGTTGCCGAAATTCAGTTGCCTTTGAATTTCGGGTGATCCCTCTTGAGCATGTATGCTTCTGCTACTTGTTCTACATCAGACTTATTCCGCAAACGGTGAAACGCTTTGCCTCGTTGAGTTTCGCGGCATTCCGACTTCGATGCCCCGGTTGCCGAAATTCAGTTGCCTTTGAATTGCGGGTGATCCCTCTTGAGCATGTATGCTTCAGCTACTTGTTCTACATTAGAGTTCTTCCGCAAACGGCGAAACGCTTTGACTCGCTGTGTTTCGCGGCATTCCGACTTGGATGTCCCGGTTGCCAAAATTCAGTTGCCTTTGAATTTCGGGTGATCCCTCTTGAGCATGTATGCTTCCGCTACTTGTTCTACATCAGACATCTTCCGCAAACGGCTAAAACCTTTGCCTGGTTGAGTTTCGCGGCATTCCGACTTCGATGCCCCGGTTGCCGAAATTCAGTTGCCTTTGAATTTCCGGTGATCCCTTTTGAGCATGTATGCTTTTGCTACTTGTTCTACATCAGACTTGTTCCGCGAATGGCGAAACGCTTTTACTCATTGACTTTCGCGGCATTCCGACTTCGATGCCCCAGTTGCCGAAATTCAGTGGCCTTTGAATTTCCGGTGATCCCTCTTGAGCATGTATGCTTCTGCAACTTGTTGTACATCAGACTTCTTCCGCAAACGGTGAAACGCTTTGACTCGCTGAGTTTCGCGGCATTCCGACTTGGATGTCCCGGTTGCCGAAATTCAGTTGGCTTTGAATTGCGGGTGATCCCTCTTGAGCATGTATGCTTCTGCTACTTGTTCTACATTAGAGTTCTTCCGCAAACGGCGAAACGCTTTGCCTCGCTGAGTTTCGCGGCATTCCGACTTGGATGTCCCGGTTGCCGAAATTCAGTTGCCTTTGAATTTCGGGTGATCCCTCTTGAGCATGTATGCTTCTGCTACTTGTTCTACATCAGACTTCTTCCACAAACGGCGAAACACTTTGCCTCGTTGAGTTTCGCGGCATTCCACCTTCGATGCCCCGGTTGCCGAAATTCAGTTGCTTTTGAATTGCGGGTGATCCCTATTGAGCATGTATGCTTCCGCTACTTGTTCTACATCAAAATTTCTCCCGCAAACGGAGAAACGCTTTGACTCGGTGAGTTTCGCGGCATTACGACTTCGATGCCCCGGTTGCCGAAATTCAGTTGCCTTTGAATTTCGGGTGATCCCTCTTGAGCATGTATGCTTCCGCTACTTGTTCTACATCAGACATCTTCTGCAAACGGCTAAAACCTTTGCCTGGTTGAGTTTCGCGGCATTCTGACTTCGATGCCCCGGTTGCCGAAATTCAGTTGCCTTTGAATTTCCGGTGATCCCTTTTGAGCATGTATGCTTTTGCTACTTGTTCTACATCAGACTTGTTCCGCAAATGGCGAAACGCTTTTACTCATTGACGTTCGCGGCATTCCGAATTCGATGCCCCAGTTGCCGAAATTCAGTGGCCTTTGAATTTCCGGTGATCCCTCTTGAGCATGTATGCTTCTGCAACTTTTTGTACATCAGACTTCTTCCGCAAACGGCGAAACGCTTTGACTCGGTGAGTTTCGCGGCATTCTGACTTCGATGCCCCTGTTGCCGAAATTCAGTTGCCTTTGAATTTCGGGTGATCCCTCTTGAGCATGTATGCTTCTGCTACTTGGTCTACATCAAACTTCTTCTGCAAACGACAAAACGCTTTGACTCGTTGAGTTTCGCGGCATTCCGACTTCGATGCCCCAGTTGCCGAAATTCAGTTGCCTTTGAATTTCGGGTGATCCCTCTTGAGCATGTATGCTTCTGCTACTTGTTCTACATCAGACTTCTTCCGCAAACGGTGAAACGCTTTGCCTCGTTGAGTTTCGCGGCATTCCGACTTCGATGCCCCGGTTGCCGAAATTCAGTTGCCTTTGAATTGCGGGTGATCCCTCTTGAGCATGTATGCTTCAGCTACTTGTTCTACATTAGAGTTCTTCCGCAAACGGCGAAACGCTTTGACTCGCTGAGTTTCGCGGCATTCCGACTTGGATGTCCCGGTTGCCGAAATTCAGTTGCCTTTCAATTTCGGGTGATCCCTCTTGAGCATGTATGCTTCTGCTACTTGTTCTACATCATACTTCTTCCGCGAATGGCGAAACGCTTTGCCTCGCTGAGTTTCGCGGCATTCCGACTTGGATGTCCCGGTTGCCGAAATTCAGTTGGCTTTGAATTGCGGGTGATCCCTCTTGAGCATGTATGCTTCTGCTACTTGTTCTACATTAGAGTTCTTCCGCAAACGGCGAAACGCTTTGCCTCGTTGAGTTTCGCGGCATTCCGACTTGGATGGCCCGGTTGCCGAAATTCAGTTGCCTTTGAATTTCGGGTGATCCCTTTTGAGCATGTATGCTTTTGCTACTTGGTCTACATCAAACTTCTTCTGCAAACGACAAAACGCTTTGACTCTTTGACTTTCGCGGCATTGCGACTTCGATGCCCCAGTTGCCGAAATTCAGTGGCCTTTGAATTTCCGGTGATTCCTGTTGAGCATGTATGCTTCTGCAACTTGTTGTACATCAGACTTCTTCCGCAAACGGCGAAACGCTTTGACTCGGTGACTTTCGCGGCATTCTGACTTCGATGCCCCTGTTGCCGAAATTCAGTTGCCTTTGAATTTCGGGTGATCCCTCTTGAGCATGTATGCTTCTGCTACTTGGTCTACATCAAACTTCTTCTGCAAACGACAAAACGCTTTGACTCGTTGAGTTTCGCGGCATTCCGACTTCGATGCCCCAATTGCCGAAATTCAGTTGCCTTTGAATTTCGGGTGATCCCTCTTGAGCATGTATGCTTCTGCTACTTGTTCTACATCAGACTTATTCCGCAAACGGTGAAACGCTTTGCCTCGTTGAGTTTCGCGGCATTCCTACTTCGATGCCCCGGTTGCCGAAATTCAGTTGCCTTTGAATTGCGGGTGATCCCTCTTGAGCATGTATGCTTCTGTTACTTGTTCTACATCAGACTTCTTCCGCAAACGGTGAAACGCTTTGCCTCGTTGAGTTTCGCGGCATTCCGACTTCGATGCCCCGGTTGCCGAAATTCAGTTGCCTTTGAATTGCGGGTGATCCCTCTTGAGCATGTATGCTTCAGCTACTTGTTCTACATTAGAGTTCTTCCGCAAACGGCGAAACGCTTTGACTCGCTGAGTTTCGCGGCATTCCGACTTGGATGTCCCGGTTGCCGAAATTCAGTTGCCTTTCAATTTCGGGTGATCCCTCTTGAGCATGTATGCTTCTGCTACTTGTTCTACATCAGACTTCTTCCGCAAACGGCGAAACGCTTTGCCTCGTTGAGTTTCGCGGCATTCCACCTTCGATGCCCCGGTTGCCGAAATTAAGTTGCTTTTGAATTGCGGGTGATCCCTATTGAGTATGTATGCTTCCGCTACTTGTTCTAAGTCAGAATTTCTCCCGCAAACGGAGAAACGCTTTGACTCGGTGAGTTTCGCGGCATTACGACTTCGATGCCCCGGTTGCCGAAATTCAGTTGCCTTTGAATTTCGGGTGATCCCTCTTGAGCATGTATGTTTCCGCTACTTGTTCTACATCAGACATCTTCCGCAAACGGCTAAAACCTTTGCCTGGTTGAGTTTCGCGGCATTCCGACTTCGATGCCCCGGTTGCCGAAATTCAGTTGCCTTTGAATTTCCGGTGATCCCTTTTGAGCATGTATGCTTCCGCTACTTGTTCTACATCAGACTTCTTTCGCAAACTGCGAAACGCTTTGCCACGTTCAGTTTCGCGGCATTCCGACTTCGATGCCCCAGTTGCCGAAATTCAGTTGCCTTTGAATTGCGGGTGATCCCTATTGAGCATGTATGCTTCTGCTACTTGGTCTACATCAAACTTCTTCTGCAAACGACAAAATGCTTTGACTCGTTGAGTTTCGCGGCATTCCGACTTCGATGCCCCAGTTGCCGAAATTCAGTTGCCTTTGAATTTCCGGTGATCCCTCTTGAGCATGTATGCTTCTGCTACTTGTTCTACATTAGAGTTCTTCTGCAAACGACAAAACGCTTTGACTCGTTGAGTTTCGCGGCATTCCGACTTCGATGCCCCAGTTGCCGAAATTCAGTTGCCTTTGAATTTCCGGTGATCCCTCTTGAGCATGTATGCTTCTGCTACTTGTTCTACATCAGACTTATTCCGCAAACGGTGAAACGCTTTGACTCGCTGAGTTTCGCGGCATTCCGACTTGGATGTCCCGGTTGCCGAAATTCAGTTGTCTTTGAATTGCGGGTGATCCCTCTTGAGCATGTATGCTTCTGCTACTTGTTCTACATTAGAGTTCTTCCGCAAACGGCGAAACGCTTTGCCTCGTTGAGTTTCGCGGCATTCCGACTTCGATGCCCCGGTTGCCGAAATTCAGTTGCCTTTGAATTTCCGGTGATCCCTTTTGAGCATGTATGCTTCCGCTACTTGTTCTACATCAGACTTCTTTCGCAAACTGCGAAACGCTTTGCCACGTTCAGTTTCGCGGCATTCCGACTTCGATGCCCCAGTTGCCGAAATTCAGTTGCCTTTGAATTGCGGGTGATCCCTATTGAGCATGTATGCTTCTGCTACTTGGTCTACATCAAACTTCTTCTGCAAACGACAAAATGCTTTGACTCGTTGAGTTTCGCGGCATTCCGACTTCGATGCCCCGGTTGCCGAAATTCAGTTGCCTTTGAATTGCGGGTGATCCCTCTTGAGCATGTATGCTTCAGCTACTTGTTCTACATTAGAGTTCTTCTGCAAACGACAAAACGCTTTGACTCGTTGAGTTTCGCGGCATTCCGACTTCGATGCCCCAGTTGCCGAAATTCAGTTGCCTTTGAATTTCCGGTGATCCCTCTTGAGCATGTATGCTTCTGCTACTTGTTCTACATCAGACTTATTCCGCAAACGGTGAAACGCTTTGACTCGCTGAGTTTCGCGGCATTCCGACTTGGATGTCCCGGTTGCCGAAATTCAGTTGTCTTTGAATTGCGGGTGATCCCTCTTGAGCATGTATGCTTCTGCTACTTGTTCTACATTAGAGTTCTTCCGCAAACGGCGAAACGCTTTGCCTCGTTGAGTTTCGCGGCATTCCGACTTGGATGGCCCGGTTGCCGAAATTCAGTTGCCTTTGAATTTCGGGTGATCCCTCTTGAGCATGTATGCTTCTGCTACTTGGTCTACATCAAACTTCTTCTGCAAACGACAAAACGCTTTGACTCGTTGAGTTTCGCGGCATTCCGACTTCGATGCCCCAGTTGCCGAAATTCAGTTGCCTTTGAATTTCGGGTGATCCCTCTTGAGCATGTATGCTTCTGCTACTTGTTCTACATCAGACTTATTCCGCAAACGGTGAAACGCTTTGCCTCGTTGAGTTTCGCGGCATTCCGACTTCGATGCCCCGGTTGCCGAAATTCAGTTGCCTTTGAATTGCGGGTGATCCCTCTTGAGCATGTATGCTTCTGCTACTTGTTCTACATTAGAGTTGTTCCGCACACGGCGAAACGCTTTGACTCGCTGAGTTTCGCGGCCTTCCGACTTGGATGGCCCGGTTGCCGAAATTCAGTTGCCTTTGAATTTCGGGTGATCCCTCTTGAGCATGTATGCTTCTGCTACTTGTTCTACATCAGACTTATTCCGCAAACGGTGAAACGCTTTGCCTCGTTGAGTTTCGCGGCATTCCGACTTCGATGCCCCGGTTGCCGAAATTCAGTTGCCTTTGAATTGCGGGTGATCCCTCTTGAGCATGTATGCTTCAGCTACTTGTTCTACATTAGAGTTCTTCTGCAAACGACAAAACGCTTTGACTCGTTGAGTTTCGCGGCATTCCGACTTCGATGCCCCAGTTGCCGAAATTCAGTTGCCTTTGAATTTCCGGTGATCCCTCTTGAGCATGTATGCTTCTGCTACTTGTTCTACATCAGACTTATTCCGCAAACGGTGAAACGCTTTGACTCGCTGAGTTTCGCGGCATTCCGACTTGGATGTCCCGGTTGCCGAAATTCAGTTGTCTTTGAATTGCGGGTGATCCCTCTTGAGCATGTATGCTTCTGCTACTTGTTCTACATTAGAGTTCTTCCGCAAACGGCGAAACGCTTTGCCTCGTTGAGTTTCGCGGCATTCCGACTTGGATGGCCCGGTTGCCGAAATTCAGTTGCCTTTGAATTTCGGGTGATCCCTCTTGAGCATGTATGCTTCTGCTACTTGGTCTACATCAAACTTCTTCTGCAAACGACAAAACGCTTTGACTCGTTGAGTTTCGCGGCATTCCGACTTCGATGCCCCAGTTGCCGAAATTCAGTTGCCTTTGAATTTCCGGTGATCCCTCTTGAGCATGTATGCTTCTGCTACTTGTTCTACATCAGACTTATTCCGCAAACGGTGAAACGCTTTGCCTCGTTGAGTTTCGCGGCATTCTGACTTCGATGCCCCGGTTGCCGAAATTCAGTTGCCTTTGAATTGCGGGTGATCCCTCTTGAGCATGTATGCTTCTGCTACTTGTTCTACATTAGAGTTGTTCCGCACACGGCGAAACGCTTTGACTCGCTGAGTTTCGCGGCCTTCCGACTTGGATGGCCCGGTTGCCGAAATTCAGTTGCCTTTGAAGTTCGGGTGATCCCTCTTGAGCATGTATGCTTCTGCTACTTGGTCTACATCAAACTTCTTCTGCAAACGACAAAACGCTTTGACTCGTTGAGTTTCGCGGCATTCCGACTTCGATGCCCCAGTTGCCGAAATTCAGTTGCCTTTGAATTTCGGGTGATCCCTCTTGAGCATGTATGCTTCTGCTACTTGTTCTACATCAGACTTATTCCGCAAACGGTGAAACGCTTTGCCTCGTTGAGTTTCGCGGCATTCCGACTTCGATGCCCCGGTTGCCGAAATTCAGTTGCCTTTGAATTGCGGGTGATCCCTCTTGAGCATGTATGCTTCAGCTACTTGTTCTACATTAGAGTTCTTCCGCAAACGGCGAAACGCTTTGACTCGCTGTGTTTCGCGGCATTCCGACTTGGATGTCCCGGTTGCCAAAATTCAGTTGCCTTTGAATTTCGGGTGATCCCTCTTGAGCATGTATGCTTCCGCTACTTGTTCTACATCAGACATCTTCCGCAAACGGCTAAAACCTTTGCCTGGTTGAGTTTCGCGGCATTCCGACTTCGATGCCCCGGTTGCCGAAATTCAGTTGCCTTTGAATTTCCGGTGATCCCTTTTGAGCATGTATGCTTTTGCTACTTGTTCTACATCAGACTTGTTCCGCAAATGGCGAAACGCTTTTACTCATTGACTTTCGCGGCATTCCGACTTCGATGCCCCAGTTGCCGAAATTCAGTTGCCTTTGAATTGCGGGTGATCCCTCTTGAGCATGTATGCTTCTGCTACTTGTTCTACATTAGAGTTGTTCCGCAAACGGCGAAACGCTTTGACTCGCTGAGTTTCGCGGCATTCCGACTTGGATGTCCCGGTTGCCGAAATTCAGTTGCCTTTGAATTTCGGGTGATCCCTCTTGAGCATGTATGCTTCTGCTACTTGTTCTACATCAGACTTATTCCGCAAACGGTGAAACGCTTTGCCTCGTTGAGTTTCGCGGCATTCCGACTTCGATGCCCCGGTTGCCGAAATTCAGTTGCCTTTGAATTGCGGGTGATCCCTCTTGAGCATGTATGCTTCTGCTACTTGTTCTACATTAGAGTTGTTCCGCAAACGGCGAAACGCTTTGACTCGCTGAGTTTCGCGGCATTCCGACTTGGATGTCCCGGTTGCCGAAATTCAGTTGCCTTTGAATTTCGGGTGATCCCTCTTGAGCATGTATGCTTCTGCTACTTGTTCTACATCAGACTTCTTCCACAAACGGCGAAACACTTTGCCTCGTTGAGTTTCGCGGCATTCCACCTTCGATGCCCCGGTTGCAGAAATTCAGTTGCTTTTGAATTGCGGGTGATCCCTCTTGAGCATGTATGCTTCTGCTACTTGTTCTACATTAGAGTTGTTCCGCAAACGGCGAAACGCTTTGACTCGCTGAGTTTCGCGGCATTCCGACTTGGATGGCCCGGTTGCCGAAATTCAGTTGCCTTTGAATTTCGGGTGATCCCTCTTGAGCATGTATGCTTCTGCTACTTGGTCTACATCAAACTTCTTCTGCAAACGACAAAACGCTTTGACTCGTTGAGTTTCGCGGCATTCCGACTTCGATGCCCCAGTTGCCGAAATTCAGTTGCCTTTGAATTTTGGGTGATCCCTCTTGAGCATGTATGCTTCTGCTACTTGTTGTACATCAGACTTATTCCGCAAACGGTGAAACGCTTTGACTCGCTGAGTTTCGCGGCATTCCGACTTGGATGTCCCGGTTGCCGAAATTCAGTTGTCTTTGAATTGCGGGTGATCCCTCTTGAGCATGTATGCTTCTGCTACTTGTTCTACATTAGAGTTCTTCCGCAAACGGCGAAACGCTTTGCCTCGTTGAGTTTCGCGGCATTCCGACTTGGATGGCCCGGTTGCCGAAATTCAGTTGCCTTTGAATTTCGGGTGATCCCTCTTGAGCATGTATGCTTCTGCTACTTGGTCTACATCAAACTTCTTCTGCAAACGACAAAACGCTTTGACTCGTTGAGTTTCGCGGCATTCCGACTTCGATGCCCCAGTTGCCGAAATTCAGTTGCCTTTGAATTTCGGGTGATCCCTCTTGAGCATGTATGCTTCTGCTACTTGTTCTACATCAGACTTATTCCGCAAACGGTGAAACGCTTTGCCTCGTTGAGTTTCGCGGCATTCCGACTTCGATGCCCCGGTTGCCGAAATTCAGTTGCCTTTGAATTGCGGGTGATCCCTCTTGAGCATGTATGCTTCTGCTACTTGTTCTACATTAGAGTTGTTCCGCAAACGGCGAAACGCTTTGACTCGCTGAGTTTCGCGGCATTCCGACTTGGATGTCCCGGTTGCCGAAATTCAGTTGCCTTTGAATTTCGGGTGATCCCTCTTGAGCATGTATGCTTCTGCTACTTGTTCTACATCAGACTTCTTCGACAAACGGCGAAACACTTTGCCTCGTTGAGTTTCGCGGCATTCCACCTTCGATGCCCCGGTTGCCGAAATTCAGTTGCTTTTGAATTGCGGGTGATCCCTATTGAGCATGTATGCTTCCGCTACTTGTTCTACATCAGAATTTCTCCCGCAAACGGAGAAACGCTTTGACTCGGTGAGTTTCGCGGCATTACGACTTCGATGCCCCGGTTGCCGAAATTCAGTTGCCTTTGAATTTCGGGTGATCCCTCTTGAGCATGTATGCTTCCGCTACTTGTTCTACATCAGACATCTTCCGCAAAAGGCTAAAACCTTTGCCTGGTTGAGTTTCACAGCATTCCGACTTCGATGCCCCGGTTGCCGAAATTCAGTTGCCTTTGAATTTCCGGTGATCCCTTTTGAGCATGTATGCTTTTGCTACTTGTTCTACATCAGACTTGTTCCGCAAATGGCGAAACGCTTTTACTCATTGACTTTCGCGGCATTCCGACTTCGATGCCCAAGTTGCCGAAATTCAGTGGCCTTTGAATTTCCGGTGATCCCTCTTGAGCATGTATGCTTCTGCAACTTGTTGTACATCAGACTTCTTCCGCAAACGGCGAAACGCTTTGACTCGGTGAGTTTCGCGGCATTCTGACTTCGATGCCCCTGTTGCCGAAATTCAGTTGCCTTTGAATTTCGGGTGATCCCTCTTGAGCATGTATGCTTCTGCTACTTGGTCTACATCAAACTTCTTCTGCAAACGACAAAACGCTTTGCCTCGTTGCGTTTCGCGGCATTCCGACTTCGATGCCCCGGTTGCCGAAATTCAGTTGCCTTTGAATTTCCGGTGATCCCTTTTGAGCATGTATGCTTTTGCTACTTGTTCTACATCAGACTTGTTCCGCAAATGGCGAAACGCTTTTACTCATTGACTTTCGCGGCATTCCGATTTCGATGCCCCAGTTGCCGAAATTCAGTGGCCTTTGAATTTCCGGTGATCCCTCTTGAGCATGTATGCTTCTGCAACTAGTTGTACATCAGACTTCTTCCGTAAACGGCGAAACGCTTTGACTCGGTGAGTTTCGCGGCATTCTGACTTCGATGCCCCTGTTGCCGAAATTCAGTTGCCTTTGAATTTCGGGTGATCCCTCTTGAGCATGTATGCTTCTGCTACTTGGTCTACATCAAACTTCTTTTGCAAACGGCGAAACGCTTTGCCTGATTCAGTTTCGCAGCATTCCGACTTGGATGCCCCGGTTGCCGTAATTCAGTTGCCTTTGAATTTCCGGTGATCCCTCTTGAGCATGTATGCTTCTGCTACTTGGTCTACATCAAACTTCTTCCGCAAATGGCGAAACGCTTTTACTCGTTGAGTTTCGCGGCATTCCGACTTCGATGCCCTAGTTGCCGAAATTCAGTTGCATTTGAATTTCGGGTGATCCCTCTTGAGCATGTATGCTTCCGCTACTTGTTCTAAATCAAACTTTTTCCCGCAAACGGCGAAACGCTTTGACTCGGTGAGTTTCGCGGCATTACGACTTCGATACCCAAGTTTCCGAAATTCAATTGCCTTTGAATTTCGGGTGATCCCTTTTGAGCATGTATGGCATTCCGACTTCGAAGCCCCGGTTGCCGAAATTCATTTGCATTTGAATTTCGGGTGATCCCTCTTGAGCATGTATGCTTCCGCTACTTGTTCTACATCAGACTTCTTCCGCAAACGGCGAAATGCTTTGACTCGGTGAGATTCGCGGCATTCCAACTTCGATGCCCCGGTTGCCGAAATTCAGTTGCCTTTAAATTTCGGGTGATCCCTCTTGAGCATGTATGCTTCTGCTACTTGTTCCACATCAGACTTCTTCTGCAAACGGCGAAACGCTTTGACTCGGTGAGTTTCGCGGCATTCCGACTTCGTTGCCCCGGTTGCCGAAATTTAGTTGCCTATGATTTTCGTGTGATCCCTCTTGAGCATGTATGCTTCCGCTACTTGTTCTACATCAGACATCTTCCGCAAAAGGCTAAAACCTTTGCCTGGTTGAGTTTCACGGCATTTCGACTTCGATGCCCCGGTTGCCGAAATTCAGTTGCCTTTGAATTTCCGGTGATCCCTCTTGAGCATGTATGCTTCCGCTACTTGTTCTACATCAGACTTCTTCCGCAAACGGCGAAACGCTTTCCCTCGTTGAGTTTCGCGGCATTCCGACTTCGATGCCCCGGTTGCCAAAATTCATTTGCATTTGAATTTCGGGTGATCCCTCTTGAGCATGTATGCTTCCGTTACTTGTTCTACATCAGACTTCTTCTGCAAACGGCGAAATGCTTTGACTCAGTGAGATTCGCGGCATTCCAAGTTCGATGCCCCGGTTGCCGAAATTCAGTGGCCAATGAATTTCGGGTGATCCCTCTTGAGCATGTATGCTTCTGCTACTTGTTCTACATTAGACTTTCTCCCGCAAACGGCGAAATGCTTTGACTCGGTGAGTTTCGCGGCATTCCGACTTCGATGCCCCGGTTGCCGAAATTCAGTTGCATTTGAATTTCGGGTGATCCCTCTTGAGCGTGTATGCTTCCGCTACTTGTTCTACATCAGACTTTTTTCGCAAACGGCGAAACGCTTTACCACGTTTCGTTTCGCGGAATTCCGACTTCGATGCCCCGGTTGCTGAAATTCAGTTGCCTTTGAATTTCCGGTGATCCCTCTTGAGCATGTATGCTTCTGCTACTTGTTCTACATCAGACTTCTTCCGCAAACGGTTAAAACCTTTGCCTGGTTGAGTTTCGCGGCATTCCGACTTCGATGCCCCGGTTGCCGAAATTCAGTTGCCTTTGAATTTCCGGTGATCCCTCTTGAGCATGTATGCTTCTGCTACTTGTTCTACATCAGACTTCTTCCGCAAACGGCGAAACGCTTTCCCTCGTTGAGTTTCGCGGCATTCCGACTTCGATGCCCCGGTTGCCGAAATTCATTTGCATTTGAATTTCGGGTGATCCCTCTTGAGCATGTATGCTTCCGCTACTTGTTCTACATCAGACTTCTTCCGCAAACGGCGAAACGCTTTGACTCGGTGAGTTTCGCGGCATTCCGACTTCGATGCCCCAGTTGCCGAAATTCAGTTGCATTTGAATTTCGGGTGATCCCTCTTGAGCATGTATGCTTCTGCTACTTGTTCTACATCAGACTTCTTCCGCAAATGGCGAAACGCTTTAACTCGTTGACTTTCGCGGCATTCCGACTTCGATGCCCCAGTTGCTGAAATTCAGTTGCATTTGAATTTCCGGTGATCCCTCTTGAGCATGCATCCTTTTGCTACTTGTTCTACATCAGACTTGTTCCGCAAATGGCGAAACGCTTTTACTCGTTGACTTTCGCGGCATTCCGACTTCGATGCCCCAATTGCCGAAATTCAGTTGCATTTGAATTTCGGGTGATCCCTCTTGAGCATGTATGCTTCCGCTACTTGTTCTAAATCAAACTTTTTCCCGCAAACGACGAAACGCTTTGACTCGGTGAGTTTCGCGGCATTACGACTTCGATGCCCCGGTTTCCGAAATTCAGTTGCCTTTGAATTTCGGGTGATCCCTCTTGAGCATGTATGGCATTCCGACTTCGAAGCCCCGGTTGCCGAAATTCATTTACATTTGAATTTCGGGTGATCCCTCTTGAGCATGTATGCTTCCGCTACTTGTTCTACATCAGACTTCTTCCGCAAACGGCGAAATGCTTTTACTCGTTGACTTTCGCGGCATTCCGACTTCGATGCCCTCGTTGCCGAAATTCAGTTGCATTTGAATTTCGGGTGATCCCTCTTGAGCATATATGCTTCCGCTACTTGTTCTATATCAGACTTCTTTCGCAAACGGCGAAACGCTTTTCCACGTTTAGTTTCGCGGAATTCCGACTTCGATGCCCCGGTTGCCGAAATTCAGTTGCCTTTGAATTTCCGGTGATCCCTCTTGAGCATGTATGCTTCTGCTACTTGTTCTACATCAGACTTCTTCCACAAACGGCGAAACGCTTTGCCTCGTTGAGTTTCGCGGCATTCCGACTTCGATGCCCCGGTTGCCGAAATTCAGTTGCATTTGAATTTCGGGTGATCCCTCTTGAGCATATATGCTTCCGCTACTTGTTCTACATCAGACATCTTCCGCAAAAGGCTAAAACCTTTGCCTGGTTGAGTTTCACGGCATTCCGACTTCGATGCCCCGGTTGCCGAAATTCAGTTGCCTTTGAATTTCCGGTGATCCCTCTTGAGCATGTACGCTTTGGCTACTTGTTCTACATCAGACTTGTTCCGCAAATGGCGAAACACTTTTACTCGTTGACTTTCGCGGCATTCCGACTTCGATGCCCCTATTGCCGAAATTCAGTTGCATTTGAATTTTGGGTGATCCCTCTTGAGCATGTATGCTTCCGCTACTTGTTCTACATCAGACTTCTTCTGCAAACGGCGAAATGCTTTGACTCAGTGAGATTCGCGGCATTCCAACTTCGATGCCCCGGTTGCCGAAATTCAGTGGCCAATGAATTTCGGGTGATCCCTCTTGAGCATGTATGCTTCTGCTACTTGTTCTACATTAGACTTTCTCCTGCAAACGGCGAAATGCTTTGACTCGGTGAGTTTCGCGGCATTCCGACTTCGATGCCCCGGTTGCCGAAATTCAGTTGCCTTTAAATTTCGGGTGATCCCTCTTGAGCATGTATGCTTCCGCTACTTGTTCTACATCAGACTTCTTCTGCAAACGGCGAAATGCTTTGACTCGGTGAGATTCGCGGCATTGCAACTTCGATGCCCCGGTTGCCGAAATTCAGTGGCCAATGAATTTCGGGTGATCCCACTTGAGCATGTATGCTTCTGCTACTTGTTCTACATCAGACTTCTTCCGCAAACGGCGAAACGCTTTGCCTCGTTGAGTTTCGCGGCATTCCGACTTCGATGCCCCGGTTGCCGAAATTCAGTTGCATTTGAATTTCGGGTGATCCCTCTTGAGCGTGTATGCTTCCGCTACTTGTTCTACATCAGACTTTTTTCGCAAACGGCGAAACGCTTTACCACGTTTCGTTTCGCGGAATTCCGACTTCGATGCCCCGGTTGCTGAAATTCAGTTGCCTTTGAATTTCCGGTGATCCCTCTTGAGCATGTATGCTTCTGCTACTTGTTCTACATCAGACTTCTTCCGCAAACGGTTAAAACCTTTGCCTGGTTGAGTTTCGCGGCATTCCGACTTCGATGCCCCGGTTGCCGAAATTCAGTTGCCTTTGAATTTCCGGTGATCCCTCTTGAGCATGTATGCTTCTGCTACTTGTTCTACATCAGACTTCTTCCGCAAACGGCGAAACGCTTTCCCTCGTTGAGTTTCGCGGCATTCCGACTTCGATGCCCCGGTTGCCGAAATTCATTTGCATTTGAATTTCGGGTGATCCCTCTTGAGCATGTATGCTTCCGCTACTTGTTCTACATCAGACTTCTTCCGCAAACGGCGAAACGCTTTGACTCGGTGAGTTTCGCGGCATTCCGACTTCGATGCCCCAGTTGCCGAAATTCAGTTGCATTTGAATTTCGGGTGATCCCTCTTGAGCATGTATGCTTCTGCTACTTGTTCTACATCAGACTTCTTCCGCAAATGGCGAAACGCTTTAACTCGTTGACTTTCGCGGCATTCCGACTTCGATGCCCCAGTTGCTGAAATTCAGTTGCATTTGAATTTCCGGTGATCCCTCTTGAGCATGCATCCTTTTGCTACTTGTTCTACATCAGACTTGTTCCGCAAATGGCGAAACGCTTTTACTCGTTGACTTTCGCGGCATTCCGACTTCGATGCCCCAATTGCCGAAATTCAGTTGCATTTGAATTTCGGGTGATCCCTCTTGAGCATGTATGCTTCCGCTACTTGTTCTAAATCAAACTTTTTCCCGCAAACGACGAAACGCTTTGACTCGGTGAGTTTCGCGGCATTACGACTTCGATGCCCCGGTTTCCGAAATTCAGTTGCCTTTGAATTTCGGGTGATCCCTCTTGAGCATGTATGGCATTCCGACTTCGAAGCCCCGGTTGCCGAAATTCATTTACATTTGAATTTCGGGTGATCCCTCTTGAGCATGTATGCTTCCGCTACTTGTTCTACATCAGACTTCTTCCGCAAACGGCGAAATGCTTTTACTCGTTGACTTTCGCGGCATTCCGACTTCGATGCCCTCGTTGCCGAAATTCAGTTGCATTTGAATTTCGGGTGATCCCTCTTGAGCATATATGCTTCCGCTACTTGTTCTATATCAGACTTCTTTCGCAAACGGCGAAACGCTTTTCCACGTTTAGTTTCGCGGAATTCCGACTTCGATGCCCCGGTTGCCGAAATTCAGTTGCCTTTGAATTTCCGGTGATCCCTCTTGAGCATGTATGCTTCTGCTACTTGTTCTACATCAGACTTCTTCCACAAACGGCGAAACGCTTTGCCTCGTTGAGTTTCGCGGCATTCCGACTTCGATGCCCCGGTTGCCGAAATTCAGTTGCATTTGAATTTCGGGTGATCCCTCTTGAGCATATATGCTTCCGCTACTTGTTCTACATCAGACATCTTCCGCAAAAGGCTAAAACCTTTGCCTGGTTGAGTTTCACGGCATTCCGACTTCGATGCCCCGGTTGCCGAAATTCAGTTGCCTTTGAATTTCCGGTGATCCCTCTTGAGCATGTACGCTTTGGCTACTTGTTCTACATCAGACTTGTTCCGCAAATGGCGAAACACTTTTACTCGTTGACTTTCGCGGCATTCCGACTTCGATGCCCCTATTGCCGAAATTCAGTTGCATTTGAATTTTGGGTGATCCCTCTTGAGCATGTATGCTTCCGCTACTTGTTCTACATCAGACTTCTTCTGCAAACGGCGAAATGCTTTGACTCAGTGAGATTCGCGGCATTCCAACTTCGATGCCCCGGTTGCCGAAATTCAGTGGCCAATGAATTTCGGGTGATCCCTCTTGAGCATGTATGCTTCTGCTACTTGTTCTACATTAGACTTTCTCCTGCAAACGGCGAAATGCTTTGACTCGGTGAGTTTCGCGGCATTCCGACTTCGATGCCCCGGTTGCCGAAATTCAGTTGCCTTTAAATTTCGGGTGATCCCTCTTGAGCATGTATGCTTCCGCTACTTGTTCTACATCAGACTTCTTCTGCAAACGGCGAAATGCTTTGACTCGGTGAGATTCGCGGCATTGCAACTTCGATGCCCCGGTTGCCGAAATTCAGTGGCCAATGAATTTCGGGTGATCCCACTTGAGCATGTATGCTTCTGCTACTTGTTCTACATCAGACTTCTTCCGCAAACGGCGAAACGCTTTGCCTCGTTGAGTTTCGCGGCATTCCGACTTCGATGCCCCGGTTGCCGAAATTCAGTTGCCTTTGAATTTCCGGTGATCCCTCTTGAGCATGTACGCTTTGGCTACTTGTTCTACATCAGACTTGTTCCGCAAATGGCGAAACACTTTTACTCGTTGACTTTCGCGGCATTCCGACTTCGATGCCCCTATTGCCAAAATTCAGTTGCATTTGAATTTTGGGTGATCCCTCTTGAGCATGTATGCTTCCGCTACTTGTTCTACATCAGACTTCTTCTGCAAACGGCGAAATGCTTTGACTCAGTGAGATTCGCGGCATTCCAACTTCGATGCCCCGGTTGCCGAAATTCAGTGGCCAATGAATTTCGGGTGATCCCTCTTGAGCATGTATGCTTCTGCTACTTGTTCTACATTAGACTTTCTCCCGCAAACGGCGAAATGCTTTGACTCGGTGAGTTTCGCGGCATTCCGACTTCGATGCCCCGGTTGCCGAAATTCAGTTGCCTTTAAATTTCGGGTGATCCCTCTTGAGCATGTCTGCTTCTGCTACTTGTTCTACATCAGACTTCTTCCGCAAACGGCGAAACGCTTTGCCTCGTTGAGTTTCGCGGCATTCCGTCTTCGATGCCCCGGTTGCCGAAATTCAGTTGCATTTGAATTTTGGGTGATCCCTGTTGAGCATGTATGCTTCCGCTACTTGTTCTACATCAGACATCTTCCGCAAAAGGCTAAAACCTTTGCCTGGTTGAGTTTCACAGCATTCCGACTTCGATGCCCCGGTTGCCGAAATTCAGTTGCCTTTGAATTTCCGGTGATCCCTCTTGAGCATGTATGCTTCTGCTACTTGTTCTACATCAGACTTCTTCCGCAAACGGCGAAACGCTTTCCCTCGTTGAGTTTCGCGGCATTCCGACTTCGATGCCCCGGTTGCCGAAATTCATTTGCATTTGAATTTCGGGTGATCCCTCTTGAGCATGTATGCTTCCGCTACTTGTTCTACATCAGACTTCTTCTGCAAACGGCGAAATGCTTTGACTCGGTGAGATTCGCGGCATTCCAACTTCGATGCCCCGGTTGCCGAAATTCAGTGGCCAATGAATTTCGGGTGATCCCACTTGAGCATGTATGCTTCTGCTACTTGTTCTACATCAGACTTCTTCCGCAAACGGCGAAACGCTTTGCCTCGTTGAGTTTCGCGGCATTCCGACTTCGATGCCCCGGTTGCCGAAATTCAGTTGCCTTTGAATTTCCGGTGATCCCTCTTGAGCATGTACGCTTTGGCTACTTGTTCTACATCAGACTTGTTCCGCAAATGGCGAAACACTTTTACTCGTTGACTTTCGCGGCATTCCGACTTCGATGCCCCTATTGCCGAAATTCAGTTGCATTTGAATTTTGGGTGATCCCTCTTGAGCATGTATGCTTCCGCTACTTGTTCTACATCAGACTTCTTCTGCAAACGGCGAAATGCTTTGACTCAGTGAGATTCGCGGCATTCCAACTTCGATGCCCCGGTTGCCGAAATTCAGTGGCCAATGAATTTCGGGTGATCCCTCTTGAGCATGTATGCTTCTGCTACTTGTTCTACATTAGACTTTCTCCTGCAAACGGCGAAATGCTTTGACTCGGTGAGTTTCGCGGCATTCCGACTTCGATGCCCCGGTTGCCGAAATTCAGTTGCCTTTAAATTTCGGGTGATCCCTCTTGAGCATGTATGCTTCCGCTACTTGTTCTACATCAGACTTCTTCTGCAAACGGCGAAATGCTTTGACTCGGTGAGATTCGCGGCATTGCAACTTCGATGCCCCGGTTGCCGAAATTCAGTGGCCAATGAATTTCGGGTGATCCCACTTGAGCATGTATGCTTCTGCTACTTGTTCTACATCAGACTTCTTCCGCAAACGGCGAAACGCTTTGCCTCGTTGAGTTTCGCGGCATTCCGACTTCGATGCCCCGGTTGCCGAAATTCAGTTGCCTTTGAATTTCCGGTGATCCCTCTTGAGCATGTACGCTTTGGCTACTTGTTCTACATCAGACTTGTTCCGCAAATGGCGAAACACTTTTACTCGTTGACTTTCGCGGCATTCCGACTTCGATGCCCCTATTGCCGAAATTCAGTTGCATTTGAATTTTGGGTGATCCCTCTTGAGCATGTATGCTTCCGCTACTTGTTCTACATCAGACTTCTTCTGCAAACGGCGAAATGCTTTGACTCAGTGAGATTCGCGGCATTCCAACTTCGATGCCCCGGTTGCCGAAATTCAGTGGCCAATGAATTTCGGGTGATCCCTCTTGAGCATGTATGCTTCTGCTACTTGTTCTACATTAGACTTTCTCCCGCAAACGGCGAAATGCTTTGACTCGGTGAGTTTCGCGGCATTCCGACTTCGATGCCCCGGTTGCCGAAATTCAGTTGCCTTTAAATTTCGGGTGATCCCTCTTGAGCATGTCTGCTTCTGCTACTTGTTCTACATCAGACTTCTTCCGCAAACGGCGAAACGCTTTGCCTCGTTGAGTTTCGCGGCATTCCGTCTTCGATGCCCCGGTTGCCGAAATTCAGTTGCATTTGAATTTTGGGTGATCCCTGTTGAGCATGTATGCTTCCGCTACTTGTTCTACATCAGACATCTTCCGCAAAAGGCTAAAACCTTTGCCTGGTTGAGTTTCACAGCATTCCGACTTCGATGCCCCGGTTGCCGAAATTCAGTTGCCTTTGAATTTCCGGTGATCCCTCTTGAGCATGTATGCTTCTGCTACTTGTTCTACATCAGACTTCTTCCGCAAACGGCGAAACGCTTTCCCTCGTTGAGTTTCGCGGCATTCCGACTTCGATGCCCCGGTTGCCGAAATTCATTTGCATTTGAATTTCGGGTGATCCCTCTTGAGCATGTATGCTTCCGCTACTTGTTCTACATCAGACTTCTTCTGCAAACGGCGAAATGCTTTGACTCGGTGAGATTCGCGGCATTCCAACTTCGATGCCCCGGTTGCCGAAATTCAGTGGCCAATGAATTTCGGGTGATCCCACTTGAGCATGTATGCTTCTGCTACTTGTTCTACATCAGACTTCTTCCGCAAACGGCGAAACGCTTTGCCTCGTTGAGTTTCGCGGCATTCCGACTTCGATGCCCCGGTTGCCGAAATTCAGTTGCCTTTGAATTTCCGGTGATCCCTCTTGAGCATGTACGCTTTGGCTACTTGTTCTACATCAGACTTGTTCCGCAAATGGCGAAACGCTTTTACTCGTTGACTTTCGCGGCATTCCGACTTCGATGCCCCTATTGCCGAAATTCAGTTGCATTTGAATTTCGGGTGATCCCTCTTGGGCATGTATGCTTCCGCTACTTGTTCTACATCAGACTTCTTCTGCAAACGGCGAAATGCTTTGACTCAGTGAGATTCGCGGCATTCCAACTTCGATGCCCCGGTTGCCGAAATTCAGTGGCCAATGAATTTCGGGTGATCCCTCTTGAGCATGTATGCTTCTGCTACTTGTTCTACATTAGACTTTCTCCCGCAAACGGCGAAATGCTTTGACTCGGTGAGTTTCGCGGCATTCCGACTTCGATGCCCCGGTTGCCGAAATTCAGTTGCCTTTAAATTTCGGGTGATCCCTCTTGAGCATGTATGCTTCTGCTACTTGTTCTACATCAGACTTCTTCCGCAAACGGCGAAACGCTTTGCCTCGTTGAGTTTCGCGGCATTCCGTCTTCGATGCCCCGGTTGCCGAAATTCATTTGCATTTGAATTTTGGGTGATCCCTCTTGAGCATGTATGCTTCCGCTACTTGTTCTACATCAGACATCTTCCGCAAAAGGCTAAAACCTTTGCCTGGTTGAGTTTCACAGCATTCCGACTTCGATGCCCCGGTTGCCGAAATTCAGTTGCCTTTGAATTTCCGGTGATCCCTCTTGAGCATGTATGCTTCTGCTACTTGTTCTACATCAGACTTCTTCCGCAAACGGCGAAACGCTTTTCCTCGTTGAGTTTCGCGGCATTCCGACTTCGATGCCCCGGTTGCCGAAATTCATTTGCATTTGAATTTCGGGTGATCCCTCTTGAGCATGTATGCTTCCGCTACTGGTTCTACATCAGACTTCTTCTGCAAACGGCGAAATGCTTTGACTCGATGAGATTCGCGGCATTCCAACTTCGATGCCCCGGTTGCCGAAATTCAGTGGCCAATGAATTTCGGGTGATCCCACTTGAGCATGTATGCTTCTGCTACTTGTTCTACATCAGACTTCTTCCGCAAACGGCGAAACGCTTTGCCTCGTTGAGTTTCGCGGCATTCCGACTTCGATGCCCCGGTTGCCGAAATTCAGTTGCCTTTGAATTTCCGGTGATCCCTCTTGAGCATGTATGCTTTTGCTACTTGTTCTACATCAGACTTGTTCCGCAAATGGCGAAACGCTTTTACTCGTTGACTTTCGCGGCATTCCGACTTCGATGCCCTCGTTGCCGAAATTCAGTTGCATTTGAATTTCGGGTGATCCCTCTTGAGCATGTATGCTTCCGCTACTTGTTCTACATCAGACTTCTTTCGCAAACGGCGAAACGCTTTTCCACGTTTAGCTTCGCGGAATTCCGACTTCGATGCCCCGGTTGCCGAAATTCAGTTGCCTTTGAATTTCCGGTGATCCCTCTTGAGAATGTATGCTTCTGCTACTTGTTCTACATCAGACTTCTTCCGCAAACGGCGAAACGCTTTCCCTCGTTGAGTTTCGCGGCATTCCGACTTCGATGCCCCGGTTGCCGAAATTCATTTGCATTTGAATTTCGGGTGATCCCTCTTGAGCATGTATGCTTCCGCTACTTGTTCTACATCAGATTTCTTCCGCAAACGGCGAAACGCTTTGCCTCGTTGAGTTTCGCGGCATTCCGACTTCGATGCCCCGGTTGCCGAAATTCAGTTGCCTTTGAATTTCCGGTGATCCCTCTTGAGCATGTATGCTTTTGCTACTTGTTCTACATCAGACTTGTTCCGCAAATGGCGAAACGCTTTTAATCGTTGACTTTCGCGGCATTCCGACTTCGATGCCCTCGTTGCCGAAATTCAGTTGCATTTGAATTTCGGGTGATCCCTCTTGAGCATGTATGCTTCCGCTACTTGTTCTACATCAGACTTCTTTCGCAAACGGCGAAACGCTTTTCCACGTTTAGCTTCGCGGAATTCCGACTTCGATGCCCCGGTTGCCGAAATTCAGTTGCCTTTGAATTTCCGGTGATCCCTATTGAGCATGTATGCTTCCGCTACTTGTTCTACATCAGACTTCTTCCGCAAACGGCGAAACGCTTTGCCTCGTTGAGTTTCGCGGCATTCCGACTTCGATGCCCCGGTTGCCGAAATTCAGTTGCCTTTGAATTTCCGGTGATCCCTCTTGAGCATGTATGCTTTTGCTACTTGTTCTACATCAGACTTGTTCCGCAAATGGCGAAACGCTTTGACTCGGTGAGTTTCGCGGCATTACGACTTCGATGCCCCGGTTTCCGAAATTCAATTGCCTTTGAATTTCGGGTGATCCGTCTTGAGCATGTATGCTTCTGCTACTTGTTCTACATTAGACTTTCTCCCGCAAACGGCGAAATGCTTTGACTCGGTGAGTTTCGCGGCATTCCGACTTCGATGTCCCGGTTGCCGAAATTCAGTTGCCTTTGAATTTCGGGTGATCCCTCTTGAGCATGTATGCTTCTGCTACTTGTTCTACATCAGACTTCTTCCGCAAACGGCGAAACGCTTTGCCTCGTTGAGTTTCGCGGATTCCGACTTCGATGCCCCGGTTGCCGAAATTTAGTTGCATTTGAATTTCGGGTGATCCCTCTTGAGCATGTACGCTTCCGCTACTTGTTCTACATCAGACATCTTCCGCAAAAGGCTAAAACCTTTGCCTGGTTGAGTTTCGCGGCATTCCGACTTCGATGCCCCGGTTGCCGAAATTCAGTTGCCTTTGAATTTCCGGTGATCCCTCTTGAGCATGTATGCTTCTGCTACTTGTTCTACATCAGACTTCTTCCGCAAACGGCGAAACGCTTTGCCTCGTTGAGTTTCGCGGCATTCCGACTTCGATGCCCCGGTTGCCGAAATTCAGTTGCCTTTGAATTTCCGGTGATCCCTCTTGAGCATGTATGCTTTTGCTACTTGTTCTACATCAGACTTGTTCCGCAAATGGCGAAACGCTTTTACTCGTTGACTTTCGCGGCATTCCGACTTCGATGCCCTCGTTGCCGAAATTCAGTTGCATTTGAATTTCGGGTGATCCCTCTTGAGCATGTATGCTTCCGCTACTTGTTCTACATCAGACTTCTTTCGCAAACGGCGAAACGCTTTTCCACGTCTAGCTTCGCGGAATTCCGACTTCGATGCCCCGGTTGCCGAAATTCAGTTGCCTTTGAATTTCCGGTGATCCCTCTTGAGAATGTATGCTTCTGCTACTTGTTCTACATCAGACTTCTTCCGCAAACGGCGAAACGCTTTCCCTCGTTGAGTTTCGCGGCATTCCGACTTCGATGCCCCGGTTGCCGAAATTCATTTGCATTTGAATTTCTGGTGATCCCTCTTGAGCATGTATGCTTCCGCTACTTGTTCTACATCAGACTTCTTCCGCAAACGGCGAAACGCTTTTCCACGTTTAGTTTCGCGGAATTCCGACTTCGATGCCCCGGTTGCTGAAATTCAGTTGCCTTTGAGTTTCAGGTGATCCCTCTTGAGCATGTATGCTTCCGCTACTTGTTCTAAATCAAACTTTTTCCCGCAAACGACGAAACGCTTTGACTCGGTGAGTTTCGCGGCATTACGACTTCGATGCCCCGGTTTCCGAAATTCAATTGCCTTTGAATTTCGGGTGATCCGTCTTGAGCATGTATGCTTCTGCTACTTGTTCTACATTAGACTTTCTCCCGCAAACGGCGAAATGCTTTGACTCGGTGAGTTTCGCGGCATTCCGACTTGGATGTCCCGGTTGCCGAAATTCAGTTGCCTTTGAATTTCGGGTGATCCCTCTTGAGCATGTATGCTTCTGCTACTTGTTCTACATCAGACTTCTTCCGCAAACGGCGAAACGCTTTGCCTCGTTGAGTTTCGCGGATTCCGACTTCGATGCCCCGGTTGCCGAAATTTAGTTGCATTTGAATTTCGGGTGATCCCTCTTGAGCATGTATGCTTCCGCTACTTGTTCTACATCAGACATCTTCCGCAAAAGGCTAAAACCTTTGCCTGGTTGAGTTTCGCGGCATTCCGACTTCGATGCCCCGGTTGCCGAAATTCAGTTGCCTTTGAATTTCCGGTGATCCCTCTTGAGCATGTATGCTTCTGCTACTTGTTCTACATCAGACTTCTTTCGCAAACGGCGAAACGCTTTCCCTCGTTGAGTTTCGCGGCATTCCGACTTCGATGCCCCGGTTGCCGAAATTCATTTGCATTTGAATTTCGGGTGATCCCTCTTGAGCATGTATGCTTCTGCTACTTGTTCTACATCAGACTTCTTTCGCAAACGGCGAAACGCTTTTCCACGTTTAGTTTCGCGGAATTCCGACTTCGATGCCCCGGTTGCTGAAATTCAGTTGCCTTTGAGTTTCAGGTGATCCCTCTTGAGCATGTATGCTTCCGCTACTTGTTCTAAATCAAACTTTTTCCCGCAAACGACGAAACGCTTTGACTCGGTGAGTTTCGCGGCATTACGACTTCGATGCCCCGGTTTCCGAAATTCAATTGCCTTTGAATTTCGGGTGATCCGTCTTGAGCATGTATGCTTCTGCTACTTGTTCTACATTAGACTTTCTCCCGCAAACGGCGAAATGCTTTGACTCGGTGAGTTTCGCGGCATTCCGACTTGGATGTCCCGGTTGCCGAAATTCAGTTGCCTTTGAATTTCGGGTGATCCCTCTTGAGCATGTATGCTTCTGCTACTTGTTCTACATCAGACTTCTTCCGCAAACGGCGAAACGCTTTGCCTCGTTGAGTTTCGCGGATTCCGACTTCGATGCCCCGGTTGCCGAAATTTAGTTGCATTTGAATTTCGGGTGATCCCTCTTGAGCATGTATGCTTCCGCTACTTGTTCTACATCAGACATCTTCCGCAAAAGGCTAAAACCTTTGCCTGGTTGAGTTTCGCGGCATTCCGACTTCGATGCCCCGGTTGCCGAAATTCAGTTGCCTTTGAATTTCCGGTGATCCCTCTTGAGCATGTATGCTTCTGCTACTTGTTCTACATCAGACTTCTTTCGCAAACGGCGAAACGCTTTCCCTCGTTGAGTTTCGCGGCATTCCGACTTCGATGCCCCGGTTGCCGAAATTCATTTGCATTTGAATTTCGGGTGATCCCTCTTGAGCATGTATGCTTCTGCTACTTGTTCTACATCAGACTTCTTTCGCAAACGGCGAAACGCTTTTCCACGTTTAGTTTCGCGGAATTCCGACTTCGATGCCCCGGTTGCTGAAATTCAGTTGCCTTTGAGTTTCAGGTGATCCCTCTTGAGCATGTATGCTTCCGCTACTTGTTCTAAATCAAACTTTTTCCCGCAAACGACGAAACGCTTTGACTCGGTGAGTTTCGCGGCATTACGACTTCGATGCCCCGGTTTCCGAAATTCAATTGCCTTTGAATTTCGGGTGATCCGTCTTGAGCATGTATGCTTCTGCTACTTGTTCTACATTAGACTTTCTCCCGCAAACGGCGAAATGCTTTGACTCGGTGAGTTTCGCGGCATTCCGACTTCGATGTCCCGGTTGCCGAAATTCAGTTGCCTTTGAATTTCGGGTGATCCCTCTTGAGCATGTATGCTTCTGCTACTTGTTCTACATCAGACTTCTTCCGCAAACGGCGAAACGCTTTGCCTCGTTGAGTTTCGCGGATTCCGACTTCGATGCCCCGGTTGCCGAAATTTAGTTGCATTTGAATTTCGGGTGATCCCTCTTGAGCATGTATGCTTCCGCTACTTGTTCTACATCAGACATCTTCCGCAAAAGGCTAAAACCTTTGCCTGGTTGAGTTTCGCGGCATTCCGACTTCGATGCCCCGGTTGCCGAAATTCAGTTGCCTTTGAATTTCCGGTGATCCCTCTTGAGCATGTATGCTTCTGCTACTTGTTCTACATCAGACTTCTTTCGCAAACGGCGAAACGCTTTCCCTCGTTGAGTTTCGCGGCATTCCGACTTCGATGCCCCGGTTGCCGAAATTCATTTGCATTTGAATTTCGGGTGATCCCTCTTGAGCATGTATGCTTCCGCTACTTGTTCTACATCAGACTTCTTCCGCAAACTGCGAAAGGATTTGACTCGGTGAGATTCGCGGCATTCCAACTTCGATGCCCCGGTTGCCGAAATTCAGTGGCCTATGAATTTCGGGTGATCCCTCTTGAGCATGTATGCTTCTGCTACTTGTTCTACATCAGACTTCTTCTGCAAACGGCGAAACGCTTTGCCTCGTTGAGTTTCGCGGCATTCCGACTTCGAGGCCCCGGTTGCCGAAATTCAGTGGCCTTTGAATTTCGGGTGATCCCTCTTGAGCATGTACGCTTTTGCTACTTGTTCTACATCAGACTTGTTCCGCAAATGGCGAAACGCTTTTACTCGTTGACTTTCGCGGCATTCCGACTTCGATGCCCCTATTGCCGAAATTCAGTTGCATTTGAATTTCGGGTGATCCCTCTTGAGCATGTATGCTTCCACTACTTGTTCTACATCAGACTTCTTTCGCAAACGGCGAAACGCTTTTCCCCGTTTAGTTTCGCGGGATTCCGACTTCGATGCCCCGGTTGCCGAAATTCAGTTGCCTTTGAGTTTCGGGTGATCCCTCTTGAGCATGTATGGTTCCGGTACTTGTTCTAAATCAAACTTTTTCCCGCAAACGGCGAAATGCTTTGACTCGGTGAGATTCGAGGCATTCCAACTTCGATGCCCCGGTTGCCAAAATTCAGTGGCCTATGCATTTCGGGTGATCCCTCTTGAGCATGTATGCTTCTGCTACTTGTTCTACATCAGACTTGTTCCGCAAACGGCGAAATGCTTTGACTCGGTGAGATTCGCGGCATTCCAACTTCGATGCCCCGGTAGCCGAAATTCAGTGGCCTATGAATTTCGGGTGATCCCTCTTGAGCATGTATGCTTCTGCTACTTGTTCTACATCAGACTTCTTCCGCAAACGGCGAAACGCTTTGCCTCGTTGAGTTTCGCGGCATTCCGACTTCGATGCCCCGGTTGCCGAAATTCAGTTGCCTTTGAATTTCCGGTGATCCCTCTTGAGCATGTACGCTTTGGCTACTTGTTCTACATCAGACTTGTTCCGCAAATGGCGAAACACTTTTACTCGTTGACTTTCGCGGCATTCCGACTTCGATGCCCCTATTGCCGAAATTCAGTTGCATTTGAATTTCGGGTGATCCCTCTTGAGCATGTATGCTTCCGCTACTTGTTCTACATCAGACTTCTTTCGCAAACGGCGAAACGCTTTTCCACGTTTAGTTTCGCGGAATTCCGACTTCGATGCCCCGGTTGCCGAAATTCAGTTGCCTTTGAGTTTCGGGTGATCCCTCTTGAGCATGTATGCTTCCGGTACTTGTTCTAAATCAAACTTTTTCCCGCAAACGGCGAAATGCTTTGACTCGGTGAGATTCGAGGCATTCCAACTTCGATGCCCCGGTTGCCAAAATTCAGTGGCCTATGCATTTCGGGTGATCCCTCTTGAGCATGTATGCTTCTGCTACTTGTTCTACATCAGACTTGTTCCGCAAACGACGAAATGCTTTGACTCGGTGAGTTTCGCGGCATTCCAACTTCGATGCCCCGGTTGCCGAAATTCAATGGCCTATGAATTTCGGGTGATCCCTCTTGAGCATGTATGCTTCTGCTACTTGTTCTACATCACACTTCTTCCGCAAACGGCGAAACGCTTTGCCTCGTTGAGTTTTGCGGCATTCCGACTTCGATGCCCCGGTTGCCGAAATTCAGTTGCATTTGAATTTCGGGTGATCCCTCTTGAGCATGTATGCTTCTGCTACTTGATCTACATCAGACTTGTTCCGCAAACGGCGAAACGCTTTGCCACGTTTCGTTTTGCGGAATTCCGACTTCGATGCCCCGGTTGCCGAAATTCAGTTGCCTTTGAGTTTCGGGTGATCCCTCTTGAGCATGTATGCTTCCGCTACTTGTTCTAAATGAAACTTTTTCCCGCAAACGGTGAAATGCTTTGACTCGGTGAGTTTCGCGGCATTCCGACTTCGATGCCCCGGTTGCCGAAATTCAGTTGCCTTTAAATTTCGGGTGATCCCTCTTGAGCATGTATGCTTCTGCTACTTGTTCTACATCAGACTTCTTCCACAAACGGCGAAACGCTTTGCCTCGTTGAGTTTCGCGGCATTCGGACTTCGATGCCCCGGTTGCCGAAATTCAGTTGCATTTGAATTTCGGGTGATCCCTCTTGAGCATGTATGCTTCCGCTACTTGTTCTACATCAGACATCTTCCGCAAAAGGCTAAAACCTTTGCCTGGTTGAGTTTCGCGGCATTCCGACTTCGATGCCCCGGTTGCCGAAATTCTGTTGCCTTTGAATTTCCGGTGATCCCTCTTGAGCATGTATGCTTCTGCTACTTGTTCTACATCAGACTTCTTCCGCAAATGGCGAAACGCTTTTACTCGTTGACTTTCGCGCAATTCCGACTTCGATGCCCCCGTTGCCGAAATTTCGTTGCCTTTGAATTTCCGGTGATCCCTCTTGAGCATGTACGCTTTTGCTACTTGTTCTACATCAGACTTGTTCCGCAAATGGCGAAACGCTTTTACTCGTTGACTTTCGCGGCATTCCGACTTCGATGCCCCTATTGCCGAAATTCAGTTGCATTTGAATTTCGGGTGATCCCTCTTGAGCATGTATGCTTCCGCTACTTGTTCTACATCAGACTTCTTTCGCAAACGGCGAAACGCTTTTCCCCGTTTAGTTTCGCGGAATTCCGACTTCGATGCCCCGGTTGCCGAAATTCAGTTGCATTTGAATTTCGGGTGATCCCTCTTGAGCATGTATGCTTCCGCTACTTGTTCTACATCAGACATCTTCCGCAAAAGGCTAAAACCTTTGCCTGGTTGAGTTTCGCGGCATTCCGACTTCGATGCCCCGGTTGCCGAAATTCAGTTGCCTTTGAATTTCCGGTGATCCCTCTTGAGCATGTATGCTTCTGCTACTTGTTCTACATCAGACTTCTTTCGCAAACGGCGAAACGCTTTCCCTCGTTGAGTTTCGCGGCATTCCGACTTCGATGCCCCGGTTGCCGAAATTCATTTGCATTTGAATTTCGGGTGATCCCTCTTGAGCATGTATGCTTCCGCTACTTGTTCTACATCAGACTTGTTCCGCAAACGGCGAAATGCTTTGACTCGGTGAGATTCGCGGCATTCCACGTTCGATGCCCCGGTTGCCGAAATTCAGTGGCCTATGAATTTCGGGTGATCCCTCTTGAGCATGTATGCTTCTGCTACTTGTTCTACATCAGACTTGTTCCGCAAACGGCGAAACGCTTTGCCTCGTTGAGTTTCGCGGCATTCCGACTTCGATGCCCCGGTTGCCGAAATTCAGTTGCCTTTGAATTTCCGGTGATCCCTCTTGAGCATGTACGCTTCGGCTACTTGTTCTACATCAGACTTGTTCCGCAAATGGCGAAACGCTTTTACTCGTTGACTTTCGCGGCATTCCGACTTCGATGCCCCTATTGCCGAAATTCAGTTGCATTTGAATTTCGGGTGATCCCTCTTGAGCATGTATGCTTCCGCTACTTGTTCTACATCCGACTTCTTTCGCAAACGGCGAAACGCTACTTGTTCTACATCACACTTCTTCCGCAAACGGCGAAATGCTTTGCCTCGTTGAGTTTGGCGGCATTCCGACTTCGATGCCCCGGTTGCCGAAATTCAGTTGCATTTGAATTTCGGGTGATCCCTCTTGAGCATGTATGCTTCCGCTACTTGTTCTACATCAGACTTCTTTCGCAAACGGCGAAACGCTTTACCACGTTCGTTTCGCGGAATTCTGACTTCGATGCCCCGGTTGCCGAAATTCAATTGCCTTTGAGTTTCAAGTGATCCCTCTTGAGCATGTATGCTTCCGCTACTTGTTCTAAATGAAACTTTTTCCCGCAAACGGTGAAATGCTTTGACTCGGTGAGTTTCGCGGCATTCCGACTTCGATGCCCCGGTTGTCGAAATTCAGTTGCCTTTAAATTTCTGGTGATCCCTCTTGAGCATGTATGCTTCTGCTACTTGTTCTACATCAGACTTGTTCCGCAAACGGCGAAACGCTTTGTCTCGTTGAGTTTCGCGGCATTCCGACTTCGATGCCCCGGTTGCCGAAATTCAGTTGCCTTTGAATTTCCGGTGATCCCTCTTGAGCATGTACGCTTCGGCTACTTGTTCTACATCAGACTTGTTCCGCAAATGGCGAAACGCTTTTACTCGTTGACTTTCGCGGCATTCCGACTTCGATGCCCCTATTGCCGAAATTCAGTTGCATTTGAATTTCGGGTGATCCCTCTTTAGCATGTATGCTTCCGCTACTTGTTCTACATCCGACTTCTTTCGCAAACGGCGAAACGCTTTTCCACGTTTAGTTTCGCGGAATTCCGACTTCGATGCCCCGGTTGCCGAAATTCAGTTGCCTTTGAGTTTCGGGTGATCCCTCTTGAGCATGTATGCTTCCGGTACTTGTTCTAAATCAAACTTTTTCCCGCAAACGACGAAATGCTTTGACTCGGTGAGATTCGAGGCATTCCAACTTCGATGCCCCGGTTGCCGAAATTCATTGGCCTATGCATTTCGGGTGATCCCTCTTGAGCATGTATGCTTCTGCTACTTGTTCTACATCAGACTTGTTCCGCAAACGACGAAACGCTTTGACTCGGTGAGTTTCACGGCATTCCAACTTCGATGCCCCGGTTGCCGAAATTCATTGGCCTATGAATTTCGGGTGATCCCTCTTGAGCATGTATGCTTCTGCTACTTGTTCTACATCACACTTCTTCCGCAAACGGCGAAATGCTTTGCCTCGTTGAGTTTGGCGGCATTCCGACTTCGATGCCCCGGTTGCCGAAATTCAGTTGCATTTGAATTTCGGGTGATCCCTCTTGAGCATGTATGCTTCCGCTACTTGTTCTACATCAGACTTCTTTCGCAAACGGCGAAACGCTTTACCACGTTCGTTTCGCGGAATTCCGACTTCGATGCCCCGGTTGCCGAAATTCAATTGCCTTTGAGTTTCAAGTGATCCCTCTTGAGCATGTATGCTTCCGCTACTTGTTCTAAATGAAACTTTTTCCCGCAAACGGTGAAATGCTTTGACTCGGTGAGTTTCGCGGCATTCCGACTTCGATGCCCCGGTTGTCGAAATTCAGTTGCCTTTAAATTTCTGGTGATCCCTCTTGAGCATGTATGCTTCTGCTACTTGTTCTACATCAGACTTGTTCCGCAAACGGCGAAACGCTTTGTCTCGTTGAGTTTCGCGGCATTCCGACTTCGATGCCCCGGTTGCCGAAATTCAGTTGCCTTTGAATTTCCGGTGATCCCTCTTGAGCATGTACGCTTCGGCTACTTGTTCTACATCAGACTTGTTCCGCAAATAGCGAAACGCTTTTACTCGTTGACTTTCGCGGCATTCCGACTTCGATGCCCCTATTGCCGAAATTCAGTTGCATTTGAATTTCGGGTGATCCCTCTTTAGCATGTATGCTTCCGCTACTTGTTCTACATCCGACTTCTTTCGCAAACGGCGAAACGCTTTTCCACGTTTAGTTTCGCGGAATTCCGACTTCGATGCCCCGGTTGCCGAAATTCAGTTGCCTTTGAGTTTCGGGTGATCCCTCTTGAGCATGTATGCTTCCGGTACTTGTTCTAAATCAAACTTTTTCCCGCAAACGACGAAATGCTTTGACTCGGTGAGATTCGAGGCATTCCAACTTCGATGCCCCGGTTGCCAAAATTCATTGGCCTATGCATTTCGGGTGATCCCTCTTGAGCATGTATGCTTCTGCTACTTGTTCTACATCAGACTTGTTCCGCAAACGACGAAACGCTTTGACTCGGTGAGTTTCGCGGCATTCCAACTTCGATGCCCCGGTTGCCGAAATTCAGTGGCCTATGAATTTCGGGTGATCCCTCTTGAGCATGTATGCTTCTGCTACTTGTTCTACATCACCCTTCTTCCGCAAACGGCGAAATGCTTTGCCTCGTTGAGTTTGGCGGCATTCCGACTTCGATGCCCCGGTTGCCGAAATTCAGTTGCATTTGAATTTCGGGTGATCCCTCTTGAGCATGTATGCTTCCGCTACTTGTTCTACATCAGACTTCTTTCGCAAACGGCGAAACGCTTTACCACGTTCGTTTCGCGGAATTCCGACTTCGATGCCCCGGTTGCCGAAATTCAATTGCCTTTGAGTTTCAAGTGATCCCTCTTGAGCATGTATGCTTCCGCTACTTGTTCTAAATGAAACTTTTTCCCGCAAACGGTGAAATGCTTTGACTCGGTGAGTTTCGCGGCATTCCGACTTCGATGCCCCGGTTGTCGAAATTCAGTTGCCTTTAAATTTCGGGTGATCCCTCTTGAGCATGTATGCTTCTGCTACTTGTTCTACATCAGACTTCTTCCGCAAACGGCGAAACGCTTTGCCTCGTTGAGTTTCGCGGCATTCCGACTTCGATGACCCGGTTGCCGAAATTCATTTGCATTTGAATTTCGGGTGATCCCTCTTGAGCATGTATGCTTCCGCTACTTGTTCTACATCAGACTTCTTCCGCAAACGGCGAAAGGATTTGACTCGGTGAGATTCGCGGCATTCCAACTTCGATGCCCCGGTTGCCGAAATTTAGTGGCCTATGAATTTCGGGTGATCCCTCTTGAGCATGTATGCTTCTGCTACTTGTTCTACATCAGACTTCTTCTGCAAACGGCGAAACGCTTTGCCTCGTTGAGTTTCGCGGCATTCCGACTTCCATGCCCCGGTTGCCGAAATTCAGTTGCCTTTGAATTTCCGGTGATCCCTCTTGAGCATGTACGCTTTTGCTACTTGTTCTACATCAGACTTGTTCCGCAAATGGCGAAACGCTTTTACTCGTTGACTTTCGCGGCATTCCGACTTCGATGCCCCTCTTGCCGAAATTCAGTTGCATTTGAATTTCGGGTGATCCCTCTTGAGCATGTATGCTTCCGCTACTTGTTCTACATCAGACTTCTTTCGCAAACGGCGAAACGCTTTTCCACGTTTAGTTTCGCGGAATTCCGACTTCGATGCCCCGGTTGCCGAAATTCAGTTGCCTTTGAGTTTCGGGTGATCCCTCTTGAGCATGTATGGTTCCGGTACTTGTTCTAAATCAAACTTTTTCCCGCAAACGGCGAAATGCTTTGACTCGGTGAGATTCGAGGCATTCCAACTTCGATGCCCCGGTTGCCAAAATTCAGTGGCCTATGCATTTCGGGTGATCCCTCTTGAGCATGTATGCTTCTGCTACTTGTTCTACATCAGACTTGTTCCGCAAACGGCGAAAGGCTTTGACTCGGTGAGATTCGCGGCATTCCACGTTCGATGCCCCGGTTGCCGAAATTCAGTGGCCTATGAATTTCGGGTGATCCCTCTTGAGCATGTATGCTTCTGCTACTTGTTCTACATCAGACTTGTTCCGCAAACGGCGAAACGCTTTGCCTTGTTGAGTTTCGCGGCATTCCGACTTCGATGCCCCGGTTGCCGAAATTCAGTTGCCTTTGAATTTCCGGTGATCCCTCTTGAGCATGTACGCTTCGGCTACTTGTTCTACATCAGACTTGTTCCGCAAATGGCGAAACGCTTTTACTCGTTGACTTTCGCGGCATTCCGACTTCGATGCCCCTATTGCCGAAATTCAGTTGCATTTGAATTTCGGGTGATCCCTCTTGAGCATGTATGCTTCCGCTACTTGTTCTACATCCGACTTCTTTCGCAAACGGCGAAACGCTTTTCCACGTTTAGTTTCGCGGAATTCCGACTTCGATGCCCCGGTTGCCGAAATTCAGTTGCCTTTGAGTTTCGGGTGATCCCTCTTGAGCATGTATGCTTCCGGTACTTGTTCTAAATCAAACTTTTTCCCGCAAACGACGAAATGCTTTGACTCGGTGAGATTCGAGGCATTCCAACTTCGATGCCCCGGTTGCCAAAATTCATTGGCCTATGCATTTTGGGTGATCCCTCTTGAGCATGTATGCTTCTGCTACTTGTTCTACATCAGACTTGTTCCGCAAACGACGAAACGCTTTGACTCGGTGAGTTTCGCGGCATTCCAACTTCGATGCCCCGGTTGCCGAAATTCAGTGGCCTATGAATTTCGGGTGATCCCTCTTGAGCATGTATGCTTCTGCTACTTGTTCTACATCACACTTCTTCCGCAAACGGCGAAATGCTTTGCCTCGTTGAGTTTGGCGGCATTCCGACTTCGATGCCCCGGTTGCCGAAATTCAGTTGCATTTGAATTTCGGGTGATCCCTCTTGAGCATGTATGCTTCCGCTACTTGTTCTACATCAGACTTCTTTCGCAAACGGCGAAACGCTTTACCACGTTTGTTTCGCGGAATTCCGACTTCGATGCCCCGGTTGCCGAAATTCAATTGCCTTTGAGTTTCAAGTGATCCCTCTTGAGCATGTATGCTTCCGCTACTTGTTCTAAATGAAACTTTGTCCCGCAAACGGTGAAATGCTTTGACTCGGTGAGATTCGCGGCATTCCAACTTCGATGCCCCGGTTGCCAAAATTTAGTGGCCTATGAATTTCGGGTGATCCCTCTTGAGCATGTATGCTTCTGCTACTTGTTCTACATCAGACTTCTTCTGCAAACGGCGAAACGCTTTGCCTCGTTGAGTTTCGCGGCATTCCGACTTCGATGCCCCGGTTGCCGAAATTCAGTTGCCTTTGAATTTCCGGTGATCCCTCTTGAGCATGTACGCTTTTGCTACTTGTTCTACATCAGACTTGTTCCGCAAATGGCGAAACGCTTTTACTCGTTGACTTTCGCGGCATTCCGACTTCGATGCCCCTCTTGCCAAAATTCAGTTGCATTTGAATTTCGGGTGATCCCTCTTGAGCATGTATGCTTCCGCTACTTGTTCTACATCAGACTTCTTTCGCAAACAGCGAAACGCTTTTCCACGTTTAGTTTCGCGGAATTCCGACTTCGATGCCCCGGTTGCCGAAATTCAGTTGCCTTTGAGTTTCGGGTGATCCCTCTTGAGCATGTATGGTTCCGGTACTTGTTCTAAATCAAACTTTTTCCCGCAAACGGCGAAATGCTTTGACTCGGTGAGATTCGAGGCATTCCAACTTCGATGCCCCGGTTGCCAAAATTCAGTGGCCTATGCATTTCGGGTGATCCCTCTTGAGCATGTATGCTTCTGCTACTTGTTCTACATCAGACTTGTTCCGCAAACGGCGAAATGCTTTGACTCGGTGAGATTCGCGGCATTCCACGTTCGATGCCCCGGTTGCCGAAATTCAGTGGCCTATGAATTTCGGGTGATCCCTCTTGAGCATGTATGCTTCTGCTACTTGTTCTACATCAGACTTGTTCCGCAAACGGCGAAACGCTTTGCCTCGTTGAGTTTCGCGGCATTCCGACTTCGATGCCCCGGTTGCCGAAATTCAGTTGCCTTTGAATTTCCGGTGATCCCTCTTGAGCATGTACGCTTCGGCTACTTGTTCTACATCAGACTTGTTCCGCAAATGGCGAAACGCTTTTACTCATTGACTTTCGCGGCATTCCGACTTCGATGCCCCTATTGCCGAAATTCAGTTGCATTTGAATTTCGGGTGATCCCTCTTGAGCATGTATGCTTCCGCTACTTGTTCTACATCCGACTTCTTTCGCAAACGGCGAAACGCTTTTCCACGTTTAGTTTCGCGGAATTCCGACTTCGATGCCCCGGTTGCCGAAATTCAGTTGCCTTTGAGTTTCGGGTGATCCCTCTTGAGCATGTATGCTTCCGGTACTTGTTCTAAATCAAACTTTTTCCCGCAAACTACGAAATGCTTTGACTCGGTGAGATTCGAGGCATTCCAACTTCGATGCCCCGGTTGCCAAAATTCATTGGCCTATGCATTTCGGGTGATCCCTCTTGAGCATGTATGCTTCCGCTACTTGTTCTAAATGAAACTTTTTCCCGCAAACGGCGAAATGCTTTGACTCGGTGAGTTTCGCGGCATTCCGACTTCGATGCCCCGGTTGTCGAAATTCAGTTGCCTTTAAATTTCGGGTGATCCCTCTTGAGCATGTATGCTTCTGCTACTTGTTCTACATCAGACTTCTTCCGCAAACGGCGAAACGCTTTGCCTCGTTGAGTTTCGCGGCATTCCGACTTCGATGCCCCGGTTGCCGAAATTCAGTTGCATTTGAATTTCGGGTGATCCCTCTTAAGCATGTATGCTTCCGCTACTTGTTCTACATCAGACATCTTCCGCAAACGGCTAAAACCTTTGCCTGGTTGAGTTTTGCGGCATTCCGACTTCGATGCCCCGGTTGCCGAAATTCAGTTGCCTTTGAATTTCCGGTGATACCTCTTGAGCATGTATGCTTCTGCTACTTGTTCTACATCAGACTTGTTCCGCAAACGGCGAAACGCTTTGCCTCGTTGAGTTTCGCGGCATTCCGACTTCGATGCCCCAGTTGCCGAAATTCAGTTGCATTTCAATTTCCGGTGATCCCTCTTGAGCATGTACGCTTCGGCTACTTGTTCTACATCAGACTTGTTCCGCAAATGGCGAAACGCTTTTACTCGTTGACTTTCGCGGCATTCCGACTTCGATGCCCCTATTGCCGAAATTCAGTTGCATTTGAATTTCGGGTGATCCCTCTTGAGCATGTATGCTTCCGCTACTTGTTCTACATCAGACTTCTTTCTCAAACGGCGAAACGCTTTTCCACGTTTAGTTTCGTGGAATTCCGACTTCGATGCCCCGGTTGCCGAAATTCAGTTGCCTTTGAGTTTCGGGTGATCCCTCTTGAGCAAGTATGCTTCCGGTACTTGTTCTAAATCAAACTTTTTCCCGCAAACGACGAAATGCTTTGACTCGGTGAGATTCGAGGCATTCCAACTTCGGTGCCCCGGTTGCCAAAATTCAGTGGCCTATGCATTTCGGGTGATCCCTCTTGAGCATGTATGCTTCTGCTACTTGTTCTACATCAGACTTGTTCCGCAAACGACGAAACGCTTTGACTCGGTGAGTTTCGCGGCATTCCAACTTCGATGCCCCGGTTGCCGAAATTCAGTGGCCTATGAATTTCGGGTGATCCCTCTTGAGCATGTATGCTTCTGCTACTTCTTCTACATCACACTTCTTCCGCAAACGGCGAAATGCTTTGCCTCGTTGAGTGTCGCGGCATTCCGACTTCGATGCCCCGGTTGCCGAAATTCAGTTGCATTTGAATTTCGGGTGATCCCTCTTGAGCATGTATGCTTCCGCTACTTGTTCTACATCAGACTTCTTTCGCAAACGGCGAAACGCTTTCCACGTTCGTTTCGCGGAATTCCGACTTCGATGCCCCGGTTGCCGAAATTCAATTGCCTTTGAGTTTCAAGTGATCCCTCTTGAGCATGTATGCTTCCGCTACTTGTTCTAAATGAAACTTTTTCCCGCAAACGGTGAAATGCTTTGACTCGGTGAGTTTCGCGGCATTCCGACTTCGATGCCCCGGTTGTCGAAATTCAGTTGCCTTTAAATTTCGGGTGATCCCTCTTGAGCATGTATGCTTCTGCTACTTGTTCTACATCAGACTTCTTCCGCAAACGGCGAAACGCTTTGCCTCGTAGCGTTTCGCGGCATTCCGACTTCGATGCCCCGGTTGCCGAAATTCAGTTGCATTTGAATTTCGGGTGATCCCTCTTGAGCATGTATGCTTCCGCTACTTGTTCTACATCAGACATCTTCCGCAAACGGCTAAAACCTTTGCCTGGTTGAGTTTCGCGGCATTCCGACTTCGATGCCCCGGTTGCCGAAATTCAGTTGCCTTTGAATTTCCAGTGATACCTCTTGAGCATGTAAGCTTTGGCTACTTGTTCTACATCAGGCTTGTTCCGCAAATGGCGAAACGCTTTTACTCGTTGACTTTCGCGGCATTCCGACTTCGATGCCCCAGTTGCCGAAATTCAGTTGCATTTGAATTTCAGGTGATCCCTCTTAAGCATGTATGCTTCCGCTACTTGTTCTACATCAGACTTCTTTCGCAAACGGCGAAACGCTTTTCCACGTTTAGTTTCGCGGAATTTCGACTTCGATGCCCCGGTTGCCGAAATTCAGTTCCCTTTGAGTTTCGGGTGATCCCTCTTGAGCATGTATGCTTCCGCTACTTGTTCTAAATCAAACTTTTTCCCGCAAACGACGAAACGCTTTGACTCGGTGAGTTTCGCGGCATTACGACTTCGATGCCCCGGTTTCCGAAATTCAATTGCCTTTGAATTTCGGGTGATCCCTCTTGAGCATGTATGCTTCTGCTACTTGTTCTACATTAGACTTTCTCCCGCAAACGGCGAAATGCTTTGACTCGGTGAGTTTCGCGGCATTCCGACTTCGATGCCCCGGTTGCCGAAATTCAGTTGCATTTGAATTTCGGGTGATCCCTCTTGAGCATGTATGCTTCCGCTACTTGTTCTACATCAGACTTCTTTCGCAAACGGCGAAACGCTTTACCACGTTCGTTTCGCGGAATTCCGACTTCGATGCCCCGGTTGCCGAAATTCAATTGCCTTTGAGTTTCAAGTGATCCCTCTTGAGCATGTATGCTTCCGCTACTTGTTCTAAATGAAACTTTTTCCCGCAAACGGTGAAATGCTTTGACTCGGTGAGTTTCGCGGCATTCCGACTTCGATGCCCCGGTTGTCGAAATTCAGTTGCCTTTAAATTTCGGGTGATCCCTCTTGAGCATGTATGCTTCTGCTACTTGTTCTACATCAGACTTCTTCCGCAAACGGCGAAACGCTTTGCCTCGTTGAGTTTCGCGGCATTCCAACTTCGATGCCCCGGTTGCCGAAATTCAGTTGCATTTGAATTTCGGGTGATCCCTCTTGAGCATGTATGCTTCCGCTACTTGTTCTAGATCAGACATATTCCGCAAAAGGCTAAAACTTTTGCCTGGTTGAGTTTCGCGGCATTCCGACTTCGATGCCCCGGTTGCCGAAATTCAGTTGCCTTTGAATTTCCGGTGATCCGTCTTGAGCATGTATGCTTCTGCTACTTGTTCTAAATGAAACTTTTTCCCGCAAACGGTGAAATGCTTTGACTCGGTGAGTTTCGCGGCATTCCGACTTCGATGCCCCGGTTGCCGAAATTCAGTTGCCTTTAAATTTCGGGTGATCCCTCTTGAGCATGTATGCTTCGGCTTCTTGTTCTACATCAGACTTCTTCCGCAAACGGCGAAACGCTTTGCCTCGTTGAGTTTCGCGGCATTCCGACTTGGATGCCCCGGTTGCCGAAATTCAGTTGCATTTGAATTTCGGGTTATCCCTCTTGAGCATGTATGCTTCCGCTACTTGTTCTACATCAGACATCTTCCGCAAAAGGCTAAAACCTTTGCCTGGTTGAGTTTCGCGGCATTCCGACTTCGATGCCCCGGTTGCCGAAATTCAGTTGCCTTTGAATTTCCGGTGATCCCTCTTGAGCATGTATGCTTCCGCTACTTGTTCTAAATGAAACTTTTTCCCGCAAAGGGGAAATGCTTTGACTCGGTGAGTTTCGCGGCATTCTGACTTCGATGCCCCGGTTGTCCAAATTCAGTTGCCTTTGAGTTTCGGGTGATCCCTCTTGAGCATGTATGCTTCCGGTACTTGTTCTAAATCAAACTTTTTCCCGCAAACGACGAAATGCTTTGACTCGGTGAGATTCGAGGCATTCCAACTTCGATGCCCCGGTTGCCAAAATTCAGTGGCCTATGCATTTCGGTGATCCCTCTTGAGCATGTATGCTTCTGCTACTTGTTCTACATCAGACTTGTTCCGCAAACGACGAAACGCTTTGACTCGGTGAGTTTCGCGGCATTCCAACTTCGATGCCCCGGTTGCCGAAATTCAGTGGCCTATGAATTTCGGGTGATCCCTCTTGAGCATGTATGCTTCTGCTACTTGTTCTACATCACACTTCTTCCGCAAACGGCGAAATGCTTTGCCTCGTTGAGTTTCGCGGCATTCCGACTTCGATGCCCCGGTTGCCGAAATTCAGTTGCATTTGAATTTCGGGTGATCCCTCTTGAGCATGTATGCTTCCGCTACTTGTTCTACATCAGACTTCTTTCGCAAACGGCGAAACGCTTTCCACGTTCGTTTCGCAGAATTCCGACTTCGATGCCCCGGTTGCCGAAATTCAATTGCCTTTGAGTTTCAAGTGATCCCTCTTGAGCATGTATGCTTCCGCTACTTGTTCTAAATGAAACTTTTTCCCGCAAACGGTGAAATGCTTTGACTCGGTGAGTTTCGCGGCATTCCGACTTCGATGCCCCGGTTGTCGAAATTCAGTTGCCTTTAAATTTCGGGTGATCCCTCTTGAGCATGTATGCTTCTGCTACTTGTTCTACATCAGACTTCTTCCGCAAATGGCGAAACGCTTTGCCTCATTGAGTTTCGCGGCATTCCGACTTCGATGCCCCGGTTGCCGAAATTCAGTTGCATTTGAATTTCGGGTGATCCCTCTTGAGCATGTATGCTTCCGCTACTTGTTCTACATCAGACATCTTCCGCAAACGGCTAAAACCTTTGCCTGGTTGAGTTTCGCGGCATTCCGACTTCGATGCCCCGGTTGCCGAAATTCAGTTGCCTTTGAATTTCCGGTGATACCTCTTGAGCATGTATGCTTTGGCTACTTGTTCTACATCAGACTTGTTCCGCAAATGGCGAAACGCTTTTACTCGTTGACTTTCGCGGCATTCCGACTTCGATGCCCTAGTTGCCGAAATTCAGTTGCATTTGAATTTCAGGTGATCCCTCTTAAGCATGTATGCTTCCGCTACTTGTTCTACATCAGACTTCTTTCGCAAACGGCGAAACGCTTTTCCACGTTTAGTTTCGCGGAATTCCGACTTCGATGCCCCGGTTGCCGAAATTCAGTTGCCTTTGAGTTTCGGGTGATCCCTCTTGAGCATGTATGCTTCCGCTACTTGTTCTAAATCAAACTTTTTCCCGCAAACGACGAAACGCTTTGACTCGGTGAGTTTCGCGGCATTACGACTTCGATGCCCCGGTTTCCGAAATTCAATTGCCTTTGAATTTCGGGTGATCCCTCTTGAGCATGTATGCTTCTGCTACTTGTTCTACATTAGACTTTCTCCCGCAAACGGCGAAATGCTTTGACTCGGTGAGTTTCGCGGCATTCCGACTTCGATGCCCCGGTTGCCGAAATTCAGTTGCATTTGAATTTCGGGTGATCCCTCTTGAGCATGTATGCTTCCGCTACTTGTTCTACATCAGACTTCTTTCGCACACGGCGAAACGCTTTTCCACGTTTAGTTTCGCGGAATTCCGACTTCGATGCCCCGGTTGCCGAAATTCAGTTGCCTTTGAGTTTCGGGTGATCCCTCTTGAGCATGTATGCTTCCGGTACTTGTTCTAAATCAAACTTTTTCCCGCAAACGACGAAACGCTTTGCCTCGTTGAGTTTCGCGGCATTCCGACTTCGATGCCCCGGTTGCCGAAATTCAGTTGCATTTGAATTTCGGGTGATCCCTCTTGAGCATGTATGCTTCCGCTACTTGTTCTACATCAGACATCTTCCGCAAAAGGCTAAAACCTTTGCCTGGTTGAGTTTCGCGGCATTCCGACTTCGATGCCCCGGTTGCCGAAATTCAGTTGCCTTTGAATTTCCGGTGATCCCTCTTGAGCATGTATGCTTCCGCTACTTGTTCTAAATGAAACTTTTTCCCGCAAACGGTGAAATGCTTTGACTCGGTGAGTTTCGCGGCATTCCGACTTCGATGCCCCGGTTGTCAAAATTCAGTTGCCTTTCAATTTCGGGTGATCCCTCTTCAGCATGTATGCTTCTGCTACTTGTTCTACATCAGGCTTCTTCCGCAAACGGCGAAACGCTTTGCCTCGTTGAGTTTCGCGGCATTCCGACTTCGATGCCCCGGTTGCCGAAATTCAGTTGCATTTGAATTTCGGGTGATCCCTCTTGAGCATGTATGCTTCCGCTACTTGTTCTACATCAGACATATTCTGCAAAAGGCTAAAACTTTTGCCTGGTTGAGTTTCGCGGCATTCCGACTTCGATGCCCCGGTTGCCGAAATTCAGTTGCCTTTGAATTTCCGGTGATCCCTCTTGAGCATGTATGCTTCCGCTACTTGTTCTACATCAGACATCTTCCGCAAACGGCTAAAACCTTTGCCTGGTTGAGTTTCGCGGCATTCCGACTTCGATGCCCCGGTTGCCGAAATTCAGTTGCCTTTGAATTTCCGGTGATCCCTCTTGAGCATGTATGCTTTTGCTACTTGTTCTACATCAGACTTGTTCCGCAAATGGCGAAACGCTTTTACTCATTGACTTTCGCGGCATTCTGACTTCGATGCCCCAGTTGCCGAAATTCAGTTGCATTTGAATTTCGGGTGATCCCTCTTGAGCATGTATGCTTCCGCTACTTGTTCTACATCAGACTTCTTCCGCAAACGGCGAAACGCTTTTCCACGTTTAGTTTCGCGGAATTCCGACTTCGATGCCCCGGTTGCCGAAATTCAGTTGCATTTGAATTTCGGGTTATCCCTCTTGAGCATGTATGCTTCCGCTACTTGTTCTACATCAGACATCTTCCGCAAACGGCTAAAACCTTTGCCTGGTTGAGTTTCGCGGCATTCCGACTTCGATGCCCCGGTTGCCGAAATTCAGTTGCCTTTGAATTTCCGGTGATACCTCTTGAGCATGTATGCTTTGGCTACTTGTTCTACATCAGACTTGTTCCGCAAATGGCGAAACGCTTTTACTCGTTGACTTTCGCGGCATTCCGACTTCGATGCCCTAGTTGCCGAAATTCAGTTGCATTTGAATTTCAGGTGATCCCTCTTAAGCATGTATGCTTCCGCTACTTGTTCTACATCAGACTTCTTTCGCAAACGGCGAAACGCTTTTCCACGTTTAGTTTCGCGGAATTCCGACTTCGATGCCCCGGTTGCCGAAATTCAGTTGCCTTTGAGTTTCGGGTGATCCCTCTTGAGCATGTATGCTTCCGCTACTTGTTCTACATCAGACTTCTTTCGCAAACGGCGAAACGCTTTTCCACGTTTAGTTTCGCGGAATTCCGACTTCGATGCCCCGGTTGCCGAAATTCAGTTGCCTTTGAGTTTCGGGTGATCCCTCTTGAGCATGTATGCTTCCGCTACTTGTTCTAAATCAAACTTTTTCCCGCAAACGACGAAACGCTTTGACTCGGTGAGTTTCGCGGAATTCCGACTTCGATGCCCCGGTTGCCGAAATTCAATTGCCTTTGAGTTTCAAGTGATCCCTCTTGAGCATGTATGCTTCCGCTACTTGTTCTAAATGAAACTTTTTCCCGCAAACGGTGAAATGCTTTGACTCGGTGAGTTTCGCGGCATTCCGACTTCGATGCCCCGGTTGTCGAAATTCAGTTGCCTTTAAATTTCGGGTGATCCCTCTTGAGCATGTATGCTTCTGTTACTTGTTCTACATCAGACTTCTTCCGCAAACGGCGAAACGCTTTGCCTCGTTGAGTTTCGCGGCATTCCGACTTCGATGCCCCGGTTGCCGAAATTCAGTTGCATTTGAATTTCGGGTGATCCCTCTTGAGCATGTATGCTTCCGCTACTTGTTCTACATCAGACATATTCCGCAAAAGGCTAAAACTTTTGCCTGGTTGAGTTTCGCGGCATTCCGACTTCGATGCCCCGGTTGCCGAAATTCAGTTGCCTTTGAATTTCCGGTGATCCCTCTTGAGCATGTATGCTTCTGCTACTTGTTCTAAATGAAACTTTTTCCCGCAAACGGTGAAATGCTTTGAGTCGGTGAGTTTCGCGGCATTCCGACTTCGATGCCCCGGTTGCCGAAATTCAGTTGCCTTTAAATTTCGGGTGATCCCTCTTGAGCATGTATGCTTCGGCTACTTGTTCTACATCAGACTTCTTCCGCAAACGGCGAAACGCTTTGCCTCGTTGAGTTTCGCGGCATTCCGACTTGGATGCCCCGGTTGCCGAAATTCAGTTGCATTTGAATTTCGGGTTATCCCTCTTGAGCATGTATGCTTCCGCTACTTGTTCTACATCAGACATCTTCCGCAAAAGGCTAAAACCTTTGCCTGGTTGAGTTTCGCGGCATTCCGACTTCGATGCCCCGGTTGCCGAAATTCAGTTGCCTTTGAATTTCCGGTGATCCCTCTTGAGCATGTATGCTTCCGCTACTTGTTCTAAATGAAACTTTTTCCCGCAAACGGTGAAATGCTTTGACTCGGTGAGTTTCGCGGCATTCCGACTTCGATGCCCCGGTTGTCAAAATTCAGTTGCCTTTCAATTTCGGGTGATCCCTCTTCAGCATGTATGCTTCTGCTACTTGTTCTACATCAGGCTTCTTCCGCAAACGGCGAAACGCTTTGCCTCGTTGAGTTTCGCGGCATTCCGACTTCGATGCCCCGGTTGCCGAAATTCAGTTGCATTTGAATTTCGGGTGATCCCTCTTGAGCATGTATGCTTCCGCTACTTGTTCTACATCAGACATCTTCCGCAAACGGCTAAAACCTTTGCCTGGTTGAGTTTCGCGGCATTCCGACTTCGATGCCCCGGTTGCCGAAATTCAGTTGCCTTTGAATTTCCGGTGATCCCTCTTGAGCATGTATGCTTTTGCTACTTGTTCTACATCAGACTTGTTCCGCAAATGGCGAAACGCTTTTACTCATTGACTTTCGCGGCATTCTGACTTCGATGCCCCAGTTGCCGAAATTCAGTTGCATTTGAATTTCGGGTGATCCCTCTTGAGCATGTATGCTTCCGCTACTTGTTCTACATCAGACTTCTTCCGCAAACGGCGAAACGCTTTTCCACGTTTAGTTTCGCGGAATTCCGACTTCGATGCCCCGGTTGCCGAAATTCAGTTGCATTTGAATTTCGGGTTATCCCTCTTGAGCATGTATGCTTCCGCTACTTGTTCTACATCAGACATCTTCCGCAAAAGGCTAAAACCTTTGCCTGGTTGAGTTTCGCGGCATTCCGACTTCGATGCCCCGGTTGCCGAAATTCAGTTGCCTTTGAATTTCCGGTGATCCCTCTTAAGCATGTATGCTTCCGCTACTTGTTCTAAATGAAACTTTTTCCCGCAAACGGTGAAATGCTTTGACTCGGTGAGTTTCGCGGCATTCCGACTTCGATGCCCCGGTTGCCGAAATTCAGTTGCCTTTAAATTTCGGGTGATCCCTCTTGAGCATGTATGCTTCGGCTACTTGTTCTACATCAGACTTCTTCCGCAAACGGCGAAACGCTTTGCCTCGTTGAGTTTCGCGGCATTCCCACTTGGATGCCCCGGTTGCCGAAATTCAGTTGCATTTGAATTTCGGGTTATCCCTCTTGAGCATGTATGCTTCCGCTACTTGTTCTACATCAGACATCTTCCGCAAAAGGCTAAAACCTTTGCCTGGTTGAGTTTCGCGGCATTCCGACTTCGATGCCCCGGTTGCCGAAATTCAGTTGCCTTTGAATTTCCGGTGATCCCTCTTAAGCATGTATGCTTCCGCTACTTGTTCTAAATGAAACTTTTTCCCGCAAACGGTGAAATGCTTTGACTCGGTGAGTTTCGCGGCATTCCGACTTCGATGCCCCGGTTGTCGAAATTCAGTTGCCTTTCAATTTCGGGTGATCCCTCTTGAGCATGTATGCTTCTGCTACTTGTTCTACATCAGACTTCTTCCGCAAACGGCGAAACGCTTTGCCTCGTTGAGTTTCGCGGCATTCCGACTTCGATGCCCCGGTTGCCGAAATTCAGTTGCATTTGAATTTGGGGTTATCCCTCTTGAGCATGTATGCTTCCGCTACTTGTTCTACATCAGACATCTTCCGCAAACGGCTAAAACCTTTGCCTGGTTGAGTTTCGCGGCATTCCGACTTCGATGCCCCGGTTGCCGAAATTCAGTTGCCTTTGAATTTCCGGTGATCCCTCTTGAGCATGTATGCTTTTGCTACTTGTTCTACATCAGACTTGTTCCGCAAATGGCGAAACGCTTTTACTCATTGACTTTCGCGGCATTCTGACTTCGATGCCCCAGTTGCCGAAATTCAGTTGCATTTGAATTTCGGGTGATCCCTCTTGAGCATGTATGCTTCCGCTACTTGTTCTACATCAGACTTCTTCCGCAAACGGCGAAACGCTTTTCCACGTTTAGTTTCGCGGAATTCCGACTTCGATGCCCCGGTTGCCGAAATTCAGTTGCATTTGAATTTCGGGTTATCCCTCTTGAGCATGTATGCTTCCGCTACTTGTTCTACATCAGACATCTTCCGCAAACGGCTAAAACCTTTGCCTGGTTGAGTTTCGCGGCATTCCGACTTCGATGCCCCGGTTGCCGAAATTCAGTTGCCTTTGAATTTCCAGTGATACCTCTTGAGCATGTAAGCTTTGGCTACTTGTTCTACATCAGGCTTGTTCCGCAAATGGCGAAACGCTTTTACTCGTTGACTTTCGCGGCATTCCGACTTCGATGCCCCAGTTGCCGAAATTCAGTTGCATTTGAATTTCAGGTGATCCCTCTTAAGCATGTATGCTTCCGCTACTTGTTCTACATCAGACTTCTTTCGCAAACGGCGAAACGCTTTTCCACGTTTAGTTTCGCGGAATTTCGACTTCGATGCCCCGGTTGCCGAAATTCAGTTCCCTTTGAGTTTCGGGTGATCCCTCTTGAGCATGTATGCTTCCGCTACTTGTTCTAAATCAGACTTCTTTCGCAAACGGCGAAACGCTTTACCACGTTTCGTTTCGCGGAATTCCGACTTCGATGCCCCGGTTGCCGAAATTCAGTTGCCTTTGAGTTTCGGGTGATGCCTCTTGAGCATGTATGCTTCCGCTACGTGTTCTAAATGAAACTTTTTCCCGCAAACGGTGAAATGCTTTGACTCGGTGAGTTTCACGGCATTCCGACTTCGATGCCCCGGTTGCCGAAATTCAGTTGCATTTGAATTTCGGGTGATCCCTCTTGAGCATGTATGCTTCCGCTACTTGTTCTACATCAGACATCTTCCGCAAAAGGCTAAAACCTTTGCCTGGTTGAGTTTCGCGGCATTCCGACTTCGATGCCCCGGTTGCCGAAATTCAGTTGCCTTTGAATTTCCGGTGATCCCTCTTGAGCATGTATGGTTCTGCTACTTGTTCTACATCACACTTCTTCCGCAAACGGCGAAACGCTTTCCCTCGTTGAGTTTCGCGGCATTCCGACTTCGATGCCCCGGTTGCCGAAATTCATTTGCATTTGAATTTCCGGTGATCCCTCTTGAGCATGTATGCTTCCGCTACTTGTTCTACATTAGACTTCTTCCGCAAACGGCGAAATGCTTTGACTCGGTGAGATTCGCGGCATTCCGATTTCGATGCCCCGGTGTTCGAAATTCAGTTGCCTTTGAATTTCCGGTGATCCCTCTTGAGCATGTATGCTTCTGCTACTTGTTCTACATCAGACTTCTTCCGCAAATGGCGAAACGCTTTTCCACGTTTAGTTTCGCGGAATTCCGCCTTCGATGCCCCGATTGCCGAAATTCAGTTGCCTTTGAGTTTGGGGTGATCCCTCTTGAGCATGTATGCTTCCGCTACTTGTTCTACATCAGACATCTTCCGCAAACGGCTAAAACCTTTGCCTGGTTGAGTTTCGCGGCATTCCGACTTCGATGCCCCGGTTGGCGAAATTTAGTTGCCTTTGAATTTCCGGTGATCCCTCTTGAGCATGTATGCTTTTGCTACTTGTTCTACATCAGACTTGTTCCGCAAATGGCGAAACGCTTTTACTCGTTGACTTTCGCGGCATTCCGACTTCGATGCCCCAGTTGCCGAAATTCAGTTGCATTTGAATTTCGGGTGATCCCTCTTGAGCATGTATGCTTCCGCTACTTGTTCTACATCAGACTTCTTTCGCAAACGGCGAAACGCTTTTCCACTTTAGTTTCGCGGAATTCCGACTTCGATGCCCCGGTTGCCGAAATTCAGTTGCCTTTGAGTTTGGGGTGATCCCTCTTGAGCATGTATGCTTTCGCTACTTGTTCTAAATCAAACTTTTTCCCGCAAACGGCGAAACGCTTTGACTCGGTGAGTTTCGCGGCATTACGACTTCGATGCCCCGGTTTCCGAAATTCAATTGCCTTTGAATTTCGGGTGATCCCTCTTGAGCATGTATGCTTCTGCTACTTGTTCTACATCAGACTTCTTCCGCAAACGGCGAAATGCTTTGACTCGGTGAGATTCGCGGCATTCCAACTTCGATGCCCCGGTTGCCGAAATTCAGTGGCCTATGAATTTCGGGTGATCCCTCTTGAGCATGTATGCTTCTGCTACTTGTTCTACATCAGACTTGTTCCGCAAACGGCGAAATGCTTTGACTCGGTGAGATTCACGGCATTCCAACTTCGATGCCCCGGTTGCTGAAATTCAGTGGCCTATGAATTTCGGGTGATCCCTCTTGAGCATGTATGCTTCTGCTACTTGTTCTACATCAGACTTCTTCCGCAAACGGCGAAACGCTTTGCCTCGTTGAGTTTCGCGGCATTCCGACTTTGATGCCCCGGTTGCCGAAATTCAGTAGCATTTGAATTTCGGGTGATCCCTCTTGAGCATGTATGCTTCCGCTACTTGTTCTACATCAGACTTCTTTCGCAAACGGCGAAACGCTTTTCCACGTTTAGTTTCGCGGAATTCCAACTTCGATGCCCCGGTTGCCGAAATTCAGTTGCCTTTGAGTTTCGGGTGATGCATCTTCAGCATGTATGCTTCCGCTACTTGTTCTAAATGAAACTTTTTCCCGCAAACGGCGAAATGCTTTGACTCGGTGAGTTTCGCGGCATTCCGACTTCGATGCCCCGGTTGCCGAAATTCAGTTGCCTTTAAATTTCGGGTGATCCTTCTTGAGCATGTATGCTTCTGCTACTTGTTCTACATCAGGCTTCTTCCGCAAACGGCGAAACGCTTTACCTCGTTGAGTTTCGCGGATTCCGACTTCGATGCCCCGGTTGCCGAAATTCAGTTGCATTTGAATTTCGGGTGATCCCTCTTGAGCATGTATGCTTCCGCTACTTGTTCTACATCAGACATCTTCCGCAAACGGCTAAAACCTTTGCCTGGTTGAGTTTCGCGGCATTCCGACTTCGATGCCCCGGTTGCCGAAATTCAGTTGCCTTTGAATTTCCGGTGATCCCTCTTGAGCATGTATGCTTTTGCTACTTGTTCTACATCAGACTTGTTCCGCAAATGGCGAAACGCTTTTACTCATTGACTTTCGCGGCATTCTGACTTCGATGCCCCAGTTGCCGAAATTCAGTTGCATTTGAATTTCGGGTGATCCCTCTTGAGCATGTATGCTTCCGCTACTTGTTCTACATCAGACTTCTTCCGCAAACGGCGAAACGCTTTTCCACGTTTAGTTTCGCGGAATTCCGACTTCGATGCCCCGGTTGCCGAAATTCAGTTGCATTTGAATTTCGGGTTATCCCTCTTGAGCATGTATGCTTCCGCTACTTGTTCTACATCAGACATCTTCCGCAAAAGGCTAAAACCTTTGCCTGGTTGAGTTTCGCGGCATTCCGACTTCGATGCCCCGGTTGCCGAAATTCAGTTGCCTTTGAATTTCCGGTGATCCCTCTTAAGCATGTATGCTTCCGCTACTTGTTCTAAATGAAACTTTTTCCCGCAAACGGTGAAATGCTTTGACTCGGTGAGTTTCGCGGCATTCCGACTTCGATGCCCCGGTTGCCGAAATTCAGTTGCCTTTAAATTTCGGGTGATCCCTCTTGAGCATGTATGCTTCGGCTACTTGTTCTACATCAGACTTCTTCCGCAAACGGCGAAACGCTTTGCCTCGTTGAGTTTCGCGGCATTCCCACTTGGATGCCCCGGTTGCCGAAATTCAGTTGCATTTGAATTTCGGGTTATCCCTCTTGAGCATGTATGCTTCCGCTACTTGTTCTACATCAGACATCTTCCGCAAAAGGCTAAAACCTTTGCCTGGTTGAGTTTCGCGGCATTCCGACTTCGATGCCCCGGTTGCCGAAATTCAGTTGCCTTTGAATTTCCGGTGATCCCTCTTAAGCATGTATGCTTCCGCTACTTGTTCTAAATGAAACTTTTTCCCGCAAACGGTGAAATGCTTTGACTCGGTGAGTTTCGCGGCATTCCGACTTCGATGCCCCGGTTGTCGAAATTCAGTTGCCTTTCAATTTCGGGTGATCCCTCTTGAGCATGTATGCTTCTGCTACTTGTTCTACATCAGACTTCTTCCGCAAACGGCGAAACGCTTTGCCTCGTTGAGTTTCGCGGCATTCCGACTTCGATGCCCCGGTTGCCGAAATTCAGTTGCATTTGAATTTGGGGTTATCCCTCTTGAGCATGTATGCTTCCGCTACTTGTTCTACATCAGACATCTTCCGCAAACGGCTAAAACCTTTGCCTGGTTGAGTTTCGCGGCATTCCGACTTCGATGCCCCGGTTGCCGAAATTCAGTTGCCTTTGAATTTCCGGTGATCCCTCTTGAGCATGTATGCTTTTGCTACTTGTTCTACATCAGACTTGTTCCGCAAATGGCGAAACGCTTTTACTCATTGACTTTCGCGGCATTCTGACTTCGATGCCCCAGTTGCCGAAATTCAGTTGCATTTGAATTTCGGGTGATCCCTCTTGAGCATGTATGCTTCCGCTACTTGTTCTACATCAGACTTCTTCCGCAAACGGCGAAACGCTTTTCCACGTTTAGTTTCGCGGAATTCCGACTTCGATGCCCCGGTTGCCGAAATTCAGTTGCATTTGAATTTCGGGTGATCCCTCTTGAGCATGTATGCTTCCGCTACTTGTTCTACATCAGACTTCTTTCGCAAACGGCGAAACGCTTTACCACGTTTCGTTTCGCGGAATTCCGACTTCGATGCCCCGGTTGCCGAAATTCAGTTGCCTTTGAGTTTCGGGTGATGCCTCTTGAGCATGTATGCTTCCGCTACGTGTTCTAAATGAAACTTTTTCCCGCAAACGGTGAAATGCTTTGACTCGGTGAGTTTCACGGCATTCCGACTTCGATGCCCCGGTTGCCGAAATTCAGTTGCATTTGAATTTCGGGTGATCCCTCTTGAGCATGTATGCTTCCGCTACTTGTTCTACATCAGACATCTTCCGCAAAAGGCTAAAACCTTTGCCTGGTTGAGTTTCGCGGCATTCCGACTTCGATGCCCCGGTTGCCGAAATTCAGTTGCCTTTGAATTTCCGGTGATCCCTCTTGAGCATGTATGGTTCTGCTACTTGTTCTACATCACACTTCTTCCGCAAACGGCGAAACGCTTTCCCTCGTTGAGTTTCGCGGCATTCCGACTTCGATGCCCCGGTTGCCGAAATTCATTTGCATTTGAATTTCCGGTGATCCCTCTTGAGCATGTATGCTTCCGCTACTTGTTCTACATTAGACTTCTTCCGCAAACGGCGAAATGCTTTGACTCGGTGAGATTCGCGGCATTCCGATTTCGATGCCCCGGTGTTCGAAATTCAGTTGCCTTTGAATTTCCGGTGATCCCTCTTGAGCATGTATGCTTCTGCTACTTGTTCTACATCAGACTTCTTCCGCAAATGGCGAAACGCTTTTCCACGTTTAGTTTCGCGGAATTCCGCCTTCGATGCCCCGATTGCCGAAATTCAGTTGCCTTTGAGTTTGGGGTGATCCCTCTTGAGCATGTATGCTTCCGCTACTTGTTCTACATCAGACATCTTCCGCAAACGGCTAAAACCTTTGCCTGGTTGAGTTTCGCGGCATTCCGACTTCGATGCCCCGGTTGGCGAAATTTAGTTGCCTTTGAATTTCCGGTGATCCCTCTTGAGCATGTATGCTTTTGCTACTTGTTCTACATCAGACTTGTTCCGCAAATGGCGAAACGCTTTTACTCGTTGACTTTCGCGGCATTCCGACTTCGATGCCCCAGTTGCCGAAATTCAGTTGCATTTGAATTTCGGGTGATCCCTCTTGAGCATGTATGCTTCCGCTACTTGTTCTACATCAGACTTCTTTCGCAAACGGCGAAACGCTTTTCCACTTTAGTTTCGCGGAATTCCGACTTCGATGCCCCGGTTGCCGAAATTCAGTTGCCTTTGAGTTTGGGGTGATCCCTCTTGAGCATGTATGCTTTCGCTACTTGTTCTAAATCAAACTTTTTCCCGCAAACGGCGAAACGCTTTGACTCGGTGAGTTTCGCGGCATTACGACTTCGATGCCCCGGTTTCCGAAATTCAATTGCCTTTGAATTTCGGGTGATCCCTCTTGAGCATGTATGCTTCTGCTACTTGTTCTACATCAGACTTCTTCCGCAAACGGCGAAATGCTTTGACTCGGTGAGATTCGCGGCATTCCAACTTCGATGCCCCGGTTGCCGAAATTCAGTGGCCTATGAATTTCGGGTGATCCCTCTTGAGCATGTATGCTTCTGCTACTTGTTCTACATCAGACTTGTTCCGCAAACGGCGAAATGCTTTGACTCGGTGAGATTCACGGCATTCCAACTTCGATGCCCCGGTTGCTGAAATTCAGTGGCCTATGAATTTCGGGTGATCCCTCTTGAGCATGTATGCTTCTGCTACTTGTTCTACATCAGACTTCTTCCGCAAACGGCGAAACGCTTTGCCTCGTTGAGTTTCGCGGCATTCCGACTTTGATGCCCCGGTTGCCGAAATTCAGTAGCATTTGAATTTCGGGTGATCCCTCTTGAGCATGTATGCTTCCGCTACTTGTTCTACATCAGACTTCTTTCGCAAACGGCGAAACGCTTTTCCACGTTTAGTTTCGCGGAATTCCAACTTCGATGCCCCGGTTGCCGAAATTCAGTTGCCTTTGAGTTTCGGGTGATGCATCTTCAGCATGTATGCTTCCGCTACTTGTTCTAAATGAAACTTTTTCCCGCAAACGGCGAAATGCTTTGACTCGGTGAGTTTCGCGGCATTCCGACTTCGATGCCCCGGTTGCCGAAATTCAGTTGCCTTTAAATTTCGGGTGATCCCTCTTGAGCATGTATGCTTCTGCTACTTGTTCTACATCAGGCTTCTTCCGCAAACGGCGAAACGCTTTACCTCGTTGAGTTTCGCGGATTCCGACTTCGATGCCCCGGTTGCCGAAATTCAGTTGCATTTGAATTTCGGGTGATCCCTCTTGAGCATGTATGCTTCCGCTACTTGTTCTACATCAGACATCTTCCGCAAACGGCTAAAACCTTTGCCTGGTTGAGTTTCGCGGCATTCCGACTTCGATGCCCCGGTTGCCGAAATTCAGTTGCCTTTGAATTTCCGGTGATCCCTCTTGAGCATGTATGCTTTTGCTACTTGTTCTACATCAGACTTGTTCCGCAAATGGCGAAACGCTTTTACTCATTGACTTTCGCGGCATTCTGACTTCGATGCCCCAGTTGCCGAAATTCAGTTGCATTTGAATTTCGGGTGATCCCTCTTGAGCATGTATGCTTCCGCTACTTGTTCTACATCAGACTTCTTCCGCAAACGGCGAAACGCTTTTCCACGTTTAGTTTCGCGGAATTCCGACTTCGATGCCCCGGTTGCCGAAATTCAGTTGCATTTGAATTTCGGGTTATCCCTCTTGAGCATGTATGCTTCCGCTACTTGTTCTACATCAGACATCTTCCGCAAAAGGCTAAAACCTTTGCCTGGTTGAGTTTCGCGGCATTCCGACTTCGATGCCCCGGTTGCCGAAATTCAGTTGCCTTTGAATTTCCGGTGATCCCTCTTAAGCATGTATGCTTCCGCTACTTGTTCTAAATGAAACTTTTTCCCGCAAACGGTGAAATGCTTTGACTCGGTGAGTTTCGCGGCATTCCGACTTCGATGCCCCGGTTGCCGAAATTCAGTTGCCTTTAAATTTCGGGTGATCCCTCTTGAGCATGTATGCTTCGGCTACTTGTTCTACATCAGACTTCTTCCGCAAACGGCGAAACGCTTTGCCTCGTTGAGTTTCGCGGCATTCCCACTTGGATGCCCCGGTTGCCGAAATTCAGTTGCATTTGAATTTCGGGTTATCCCTCTTGAGCATGTATGCTTCCGCTACTTGTTCTACATCAGACATCTTCCGCAAAAGGCTAAAACCTTTGCCTGGTTGAGTTTCGCGGCATTCCGACTTCGATGCCCCGGTTGCCGAAATTCAGTTGCCTTTGAATTTCCGGTGATCCCTCTTAAGCATGTATGCTTCCGCTACTTGTTCTAAATGAAACTTTTTCCCGCAAACGGTGAAATGCTTTGACTCGGTGAGTTTCGCGGCATTCCGACTTCGATGCCCCGGTTGTCGAAATTCAGTTGCCTTTCAATTTCGGGTGATCCCTCTTGAGCATGTATGCTTCTGCTACTTGTTCTACATCAGACTTCTTCCGCAAACGGCGAAACGCTTTGCCTCGTTGAGTTTCGCGGCATTCCGACTTTGATGCCCCGGTTGCCGAAATTCAGTAGCATTTGAATTTCGGGTGATCCCTCTTGAGCATGTATGCTTCCGCTACTTGTTCTACATCAGACTTCTTTCGCAAACGGCGAAACGCTTTTCCACGTTTAGTTTCGCGGAATTCCAACTTCGATGCCCCGGTTGCCGAAATTCAGTTGCCTTTGAGTTTCGGGTGATGCATCTTCAGCATGTATGCTTCCGCTACTTGTTCTAAATGAAACTTTTTCCCGCAAACGGCGAAATGCTTTGACTCGGTGAGTTTCGCGGCATTCCGACTTCGATGCCCCGGTTGCCGAAATTCAGTTGCCTTTAAATTTCGGGTGATCCCTCTTGAGCATGTATGCTTCTGCTACTTGTTCTACATCAGGCTTCTTCCGCAAACGGCGAAACGCTTTACCTCGTTGAGTTTCGCGGATTCCGACTTCGATGCCCCGGTTGCCGAAATTCAGTTGCATTTGAATTTCGGGTGATCCCTCTTGAGCATGTATGCTTCCGCTACTTGTTCTACATCAGACATCTTCCGCAAAAGGCTAAAACCTTTGCCTGGTTGAGTTTCGCGGCATTCCGACTTCGATGCCCCGGTTGCCGAAATTCAGTTGCCTTTAAATTTCGGGTGATCCCTCTTGAGCATGTATGCTTCGGCTACTTGTTCTACATCAGACTTCTTCCGCAAACGGCGAAACGCTTTGCCTCGTTGAGTTTCGCGGCATTCCGACTTTGATGCCCCGGTTGCCGAAATTCAGTTGCATTTGAATTTCGGGTGATCCCTCTTGAGCATGTATGCTTCCGCTACTTGTTCTACATCAGACTTCTTTCGCAAACGGCGAAACGCTTTTCCACGTTTAGTTTCGCGGAATTCCAACTTCGATGCCCCGGTTGCCGAAATTCAGTTGCCTTTGAGTTTCGGGTGATGCATCTTGAGCATGTATGCTTCCGCTACTTGTTCTAAATGAAACTTTTTCCCGCAAACGGTGAAATGCTTTGACTCGGTGAGTTTCGCGGCATTCCGACTTCGATGCCCCGGTTGCCGAAATTCAGTTGCCTTTAAATTTCGGGTGATCCCTCTTGAGCATGTATGCTTCTGCTACTTGTTCTACATCAGACTTCTTCCGCAAACGGTGAAACGCTTTGCCTCGTTGAGTTTCGCGGATTCCGACTTCGATGCCCCGGTTGCCGAAATTCAGTTGCATTTGAATTTCGGGTGATCCCTCTTGAGCATGTATGCTTCCGCTACTTGTTCTACATCAGACATCTTCCGCAAAAGGCTAAAACCTTTGCCAGGTTGAGTTTCGCGGCATTCCGACTTCGATGCCCCGGTTGCCGAAATTCAGTTGCCTTTAAATTTCGGGTGATCCCTCTTGAGCATGTATGCTTCGGCTACTTGTTCTACATCAGACTTCTTCCGCAAACGGCGAAACGCTTTGCCTCGTTGAGTTTCGCGGCATTCCGACTTCGATGCCCCGGTTGCCGAAATTCAGTTGCATTTGAATTTCGGGTGATCCCTCTTGAGCATGTATGCTTCCGCTACTTGTTCTACATCAGACATCTTCCGCAAAAGGCTAAAACCTTTGCCTGGTTGAGTTTCGCGGCATTCCGACTTCGATGCCCCGGTTGCCGAAATTCAGTTGCCTTTGAATTTCCGGTGATCCCTCTTGAGCATGTATGCTTCTGCTACTTGTTCAACATCAGACTTCTTCCGCAAATGGCGAAACGCTTTTACTCGTTGACTTTCGCGCAATTCCGACTTCGATGCCTCAGTTGCCGAAATTCAGTTGCCTTTGAATTTCCGGTGATCCCTCTTGAGCATGTATTCTTCTACTACTTGTTCTACATCAGACTTCTTTCGCAAAAGGCGAAACGCTTTGCCTCGTTCAGTTTCGCGGCATTCCGCCTTCGATGCCCCGGTTGCCGAAATTCAGTTGCCTTTGAGTTTGGGGTGATCCCTCTTGAGCATGTATGCTTCCGCTACTTGTTCTACATCAGATATCTTCCGCAAACGGCTAAAACCTTTGGCTGGTTGAGTTTCGCGGCATTCCGACTTCGATGCCCCGGTTGCCGAAATTCAGTTGCCTTTGAATTTCCGGTGATCCCTCTTGAGCATGTATGCTTCCGCTACTTGTTCTACATCAGACTTGTTCCGCAAATGGCGAAACGCTTTTACTCGTTGACTTTCGCGGCATTCTGACTTCGATGCCCAGTTGCCGAAATTCAGTTGCATTTGAATTTCGGGTGATCCCTTTTGAGCATGTATGCTTCCGCTATTTGTTCTACATCAGACTTCTTTCGCAAACGGCGAAACGCTTTTCCACGTTTAGTTTCGCGGAATTCCGACTTCGATGCCCCGGTTGCCGAAATTCAGTTGCCTTTGAGTTTGGGGTGATCCCTCTTGAGCATGTATGCTTCCGCTACTTGTTCTAAATCAAACTTTTTCCCGCAAACGACGAAACGCTTTGACTCGGTGAGTTTCGCGGCATTACGACTTCGATGCCCCGGTTTCCGAAATTCAATTGCCTTTGAATTTCGGGTGATCCCTCTTGAGCATGTATGCTTCTGCTACTTGTTCTACATTAGCTTTCTCCCGCAAACGGCGAAATGCTTTGACTCGGTGAGTTTCGCGGCATTCTGACTTCGATGCCCCGGTTGCCGAAATTCAGTTGCCTTTAAATTTCGGGTGATCCCTCTTGAGCATGTATGCTTCCGCTACTTGTTCTACATCAGACATCTTCCGCAAAAGGCTAAAACTTTTGCCTGGTTGAGTTTGGCAGCATTCCGACTTCGATGCCCCGGTTGCCAAAATTCAGTTGCCTTTGAATTTCCGGTGATCCCTTTTGAGCATGTATGCTTCTGCTACTTGTTCAACATCAGACTTCTTCCGCAAATGGCGAAACGCTTTTACTCGTTGACTTTCGCGCAATTCCGACTTCGATGCCTCAGTTGCCGAAATTCAGTTGCCTTTGAATTTCCGGTGATCCCTCTTGAGCATGTATTCTTCTGCTACTTGTTCTACATCAGACTTCTTTCGCAAAAGGCGAAACGCTTTGCCTCGTTCAGTTTCGCGGCATTCCGCCTTCGATGCCCCGGTTGCCGAAATTCAGTTGCCTTTGAGTTTGGGGTTATCCCTCTTGAGCATGTATGCTTCCGCTACTTGTTCTACATCAGACATCTTCCGCAAACGGCTAAAACCTTTGCCTGGTTGAGTTTCGCGGCATTCCGACTTCGATGCCCCGGTTGCCGAAATTCAGTTGCCTTTGAATTTCCGGTGATCCCTCTTGAGCATGTATGCTTTTGCTACTTGTTCTACATCAGACTTGTTCCGCAAATGGCGAAACGCTTTTACTCATTGACTTTCGCGGCATTCTGACTTCGATGCCCCAGTTGCCAAAATTCAGTTGCATTTGAATTTCGGGTGATCCCTCTTGAGCATGTATGCTTCCGCTACTTGTTCTACATCAGACTTCTTTCGCAAACGGCGAAACGCTTTTCCACGTTTAGTTTCGCGGAATTCCGACTTCGATGCCCCGGTTGCCGAAATTCAGTTGCCTTTGAGTTTGGGGTGATCCCTCTTGAGCATGTATGCTTCCGCTACTTGTTCTAAATCAAACTTTTTCCCGCAAACGACGAAACGCTTTGAATCGGTGAGTTTCGCGGCATTACGACTTCGATGCCCCGGTTTCCGAAATTCCATTGCCTTTGAATTTCGGGTGATCCCTCTTGAGCATGTATGCTTCTGCTACTTGTTCTACATTTGACTTTCTCCCGCAAACGGCGAAATGCTTTGACTCGGTGAGTTTCGCGGCATTCTGACTTCGATGCCCCGGTTGCCGAAATTCAGTTGCCATTAAATTTCGGGTGATCCCTCTTGAGCATGTATGCTTCAGCTAGTTGTTCTACATCAGACTTCTTCCGCAAACGGCGAAACGCTTTGCCTCGTTGAGTTTCGCGGCATTCCGACTTCGATGCCCCGGTTGCCGAAATTCAGTTGCATTTGAATTTCGGGTGATCCCTCTTGAGCATGTATGCTTCCGCTACTTGTTCTACATCAGACATCTTCCGCAAAAGGCTAAAACCTTTGCCAGGTTGAGTTTCGCGGCATTCCGACTTCGATGCCCCGGTTGCCGAAATTCAGTTGCCTTTGAATTTCCGGTGATCCCTCTTGAGCATGTATGCTTCTGCTACTTGTTCTACATCAGACTTCTTCCGCAAACGGCGAAACGCTTTCCCTCGTTGAGTTTCGCGGCATTACGACTTCGATGCCCCGGTTGCCGAAATTCATTTGCATTTGAATTTCGGGTGATCCCTCTTGAGCATGTATGCTTCCGCTACTTGTTCTACATCAGACTTCTTCCGCAAACGGCGAAATGCTTTGACTCGATGAGATTCGCGGCATTCCAACTTCGATGCCCTGGTTGCCGAAATTCAGTGGCCTATGAATTTCGGGTGATCCCTCTTGAGCATGTATGCTTCCGCTACTTGTTCTACATCAGACATCTTCCGCAAAAGGCTAAAACCTTTGCCTGGTTGAGTTTCGCGGCATTCCGACTTCGATGCCCCGGTTGCCAAAATTCAGTTGCCTTTGAATTTCCGGTGATCCCTCTTGAGCATGTATGCTTCTGCTACTTGTTCTACATCAGACTTCTTCCGCAAACGGCGAAAGGATTTGACTCGGTGAGATTCGCGGCATTCCAACTTCGATGCCCCGGTTGCCGAAATTCAGTGGCCTATGAATTTCGGGTGATCCCTCTTGAGCATGTATGCTTCTGCTACTTGTTCTACATCAGACTTCTTCTGCAAACGGCGAAACGCTTTGCCTCGTTGAGTTTCGCGGCATTCCGACTTCGATGCCCCGGTTGCCGAAATTCATTGGCATTTGAATTTCGGGTGATCCCTCTTGAGCATGTATGCTTCCGCTACTTGTTCTACATCAGACTTCTTCCGCAAACGGCGAAAGGATTTGACTCGGTGAGATTCGCGGCATTCCAACTTCGATGCCCCGGTTGCCGAAATTCAGTGGCCTATGAATTTCGGGTGATCCCTCTTGAGCATGTATGCTTCTGCTACTTGTTCTACATCAGACTTCTTCTGCAAACGGCGAAACGCTTTGCCTCGTTGAGTTTCGCGGCATTCCGACTTCGATGCGCCGGTTGCCGAACTTCAGTTGCCTTTGAATTTCGGGTGATCCCTCTTGAGCATGTACGCTTTTGCTACTTGTTCTACATCAGACTTGTTCCGCAAATGGCGAAACGCTTTTACTCGTTGACTTTCGCGGCATTCCGACTTCGATGCCCCTGTTGCCGAAATTCAGTTGCATTTGAATTTCGGGTGATCCCTCTTGAGCATGTATGCTTCCGCTACTTGTTCTACATCAGACTTCTTTCGCAAACGGCGAAACGCTTTTCCACGTTTAGTTTCGCGGAATTCCGCCTTCGATGCCCCGATTGCCGAAATTCAGTTGCCTTTGAGTTTCGGGTGATCCCTCTTGAGCATGTATGCTTCCGCTACTTGTTCTACATCAGACTTGTTCCGCAAACGGCGAAATGCTTTGACTCGGTGAGATTCGCGGCATTCCAACTTCGATGCCCCGGTTGCCGAAATTTAGTGGCCTATAAATTTCGGGTGATCCCTCTTGAGCATGTATGCTTCTGCTACTTGTTCTACATCAGACTTCTTCTGCAAACGGCGAAACGCTTTGCCTCGTTGAGTTTCGCGGCATTCCGACTTCGATGCGCCGGTTGCCGAACTTCAAAATTCAGTTGCCTTTGAATTTCGGGTGATCCCTCTTGAGCATGTATGCTTCTGCTACTTGGTCTACATCAGACTTCTTCAGCGAACGGCGAACGCTTTGACTAGGTGAGTTTCGCCGCATTTCCGACATCGATGCCCCGGTTGCCGAAATTCAGTTGCCTTTGAAATTCGGGTGATCCCTCTTGAGCATGTATGCTTGTGCTACTTGTTCTACATCAGACTTCTTACGCAAATGGCGAAACGCTTTGACTCGGTGAGTTTCGCGGCATTCCGACTTCGATGCCCCGGTTTTCGAAATTCAGTTGCCTTTGAAATTCGGGTGATCCCTCTTGAGCATGTATTCTTCTGCTACTTGTTCTACATCAGACTTCTTCTGCAAACGGCGAAACGCTTTGCCTCGGTGAGTTTCGCAAGATTCCAACCTCGATGCCCCGGATGCTGAAATTCAGTTGCCTTTGAATTTTGGGTGATCCCTCTTGAGCATGTATGATTTCGCTACTTGTTCTACATCAGACATCTTCCGCAAACGGCGAAACGCTTTGCCTCGGTGAGTTTCGCGGCCTTCCGACTTCGATTCCCCGGTTGCCGAAATGCAGTTGCCTTTGAATTTCAGGTGATCCCTCTTGAGCATGTATGCTTCTGCTACTTGTTCTACATCAGACTTCTTCCGCAAACGGCGAAACGCTTTGACTCGGTGAGTTTCGCGGCATTCCGACTTCGATGCCCCGGTTGCCGAAATGCAGTTGCCTTTGAATTTCCGGTGATCCCTCTTGAGCATGTACGCTTTTGCTACTTGTTCTACATCAGACTTGTTCCGCAAATGGCGAAACGCTTTTACTCGTTGACTTTCGCGGCATTCCGACTTCGATGCCCCTCTTGCCGAAATTCAGTTGCATTTGAATTTCGGGTGATCCCTCTTGAGCATGTATACTTCCGCTACTTGTTCTACATCAGACTTCTTTCGCAAACGGCGAAACGCTTTTCCACGTTTAGTTTCGCGGAATTCCGACTTCGATGCCCCGGTTGCCGAAATTCAGTTGCCTTTGAGTTTCGGGTGATCCCTCTTGAGCATGTATGGTTCCGGTACTTGTTCTAAATCAAACTTTTTCCCGCAAACGGCGAAATGCTTTGACTCGGTGAGATTCGAGGCATTCCAACTTCGATGCCCCGGTTGCCAAAATTCAGTGGCCTATGCATTTCGGGTGATCCCTCTTGAGCATGTATGCTTCTGCTACTTGTTCTACATCAGACTTGTTCCGCAAACGGCGAAAGGCTTTGACTCGGTGAGATTCGCGGCATTCCACGTTCGATGCCCCGGTTGCCGAAATTCAGTGGCCTATGAATTTCGGGTGATCCCTCTTGAGCATGTATGCTTCTGCTACTTGTTCTACATCAGACTTGTTCCGCAAACGGCGAAACGCTTTGCCTCGTTGAGTTTCGCGGCATTCCGACTTCGATGCCCCGGTTGCCGAAATTCAGTTGCCTTTGAATTTCCGGTGATCCCTCTTGAGCATGTACGCTTCGGCTACTTGTTCTACATCAGACTTGTTCCGCAAATGGCGAAACGCTTTTACTCGTTGACTTTCGCGGCATTCCGACTTCGATGCCCCTATTGCCGAAATTCAGTTGCATTTGAATTTCGGGTGATCCCTCTTGAGCATGTATGCTTCCGCTACTTGTTCTACATCCGACTTCTTTCGCAAACGGCGAAACGCTTTTCCACGTTTAGTTTCGCGGAATTCCGACTTCGATGCCCCGGTTGCCGAAATTCAGTTGCCTTTGAGTTTCGGGTGATCCCTCTTGAGCATGTATGCTTCCGGTACTTGTTCTAAATCAAACTTTTTCCCGCAAACGACGAAATGCTTTGACTCGGTGAGATTCGAGGCATTCCAACTTCGATGCCCCGGTTGCCAAAATTCATTGGCCTATGCATTTTGGGTGATCCCTCTTGAGCATGTATGCTTCTGCTACTTGTTCTACATCAGACTTGTTCCGCAAACGACGAAACGCTTTGACTCGGTGAGTTTCGCGGCATTCCAACTTCGATGCCCCGGTTGCCGAAATTCAGTGGCCTATGAATTTCGGGTGATCCCTCTTGAGCATGTATGCTTCTGCTACTTGTTCTACATCACACTTCTTCCGCAAACGGCGAAATGCTTTGCCTCGTTGAGTTTGGCGGCATTCCGACTTCGATGCCCCGGTTGCCGAAATTCAGTTGCATTTGAATTTCGGGTGATCCCTCTTGAGCATGTATGCTTCCGCTACTTGTTCTACATCAGACTTCTTTCGCAAACGGCGAAACGCTTTACCACGTTTGTTTCGCGGAATTCCGACTTCGATGCCCCGGTTGCCGAAATTCAATTGCCTTTGAGTTTCAAGTGATCCCTCTTGAGCATGTATGCTTCCGCTACTTGTTCTAAATGAAACTTTGTCCCGCAAACGGTGAAATGCTTTGACTCGGTGAGATTCGCGGCATTCCAACTTCGATGCCCCGGTTGCCAAAATTTAGTGGCCTATGAATTTCGGGTGATCCCTCTTGAGCATGTATGCTTCTGCTACTTGTTCTACATCAGACTTCTTCTGCAAACGGCGAAACGCTTTGCCTCGTTGAGTTTCGCGGCATTCCGACTTCGATGCCCCGGTTGCCGAAATTCAGTTGCCTTTGAATTTCCGGTGATCCCTCTTGAGCATGTACGCTTTTGCTACTTGTTCTACATCAGACTTGTTCCGCAAATGGCGAAACGCTTTTACTCGTTGACTTTCGCGGCATTCCGACTTCGATGCCCCTCTTGCCAAAATTCAGTTGCATTTGAATTTCGGGTGATCCCTCTTGAGCATGTATGCTTCCGCTACTTGTTCTACATCAGACTTCTTTCGCAAACAGCGAAACGCTTTTCCACGTTTAGTTTCGCGGAATTCCGACTTCGATGCCCCGGTTGCCGAAATTCAGTTGCCTTTGAGTTTCGGGTGATCCCTCTTGAGCATGTATGGTTCCGGTACTTGTTCTAAATCAAACTTTTTCCCGCAAACGGCGAAATGCTTTGACTCGGTGAGATTCGAGGCATTCCAACTTCGATGCCCCGGTTGCCAAAATTCAGTGGCCTATGCATTTCGGGTGATCCCTCTTGAGCATGTATGCTTCTGCTACTTGTTCTACATCAGACTTGTTCCGCAAACGGCGAAATGCTTTGACTCGGTGAGATTCGCGGCATTCCACGTTCGATGCCCCGGTTGCCGAAATTCAGTGGCCTATGAATTTCGGGTGATCCCTCTTGAGCATGTATGCTTCTGCTACTTGTTCTACATCAGACTTGTTCCGCAAACGGCGAAACGCTTTGCCTCGTTGAGTTTCGCGGCATTCCGACTTCGATGCCCCGGTTGCCGAAATTCAGTTGCCTTTGAATTTCCGGTGATCCCTCTTGAGCATGTACGCTTCGGCTACTTGTTCTACATCAGACTTGTTCCGCAAATGGCGAAACGCTTTTACTCATTGACTTTCGCGGCATTCCGACTTCGATGCCCCTATTGCCGAAATTCAGTTGCATTTGAATTTCGGGTGATCCCTCTTGAGCATGTATGCTTCCGCTACTTGTTCTACATCCGACTTCTTTCGCAAACGGCGAAACGCTTTTCCACGTTTAGTTTCGCGGAATTCCGACTTCGATGCCCCGGTTGCCGAAATTCAGTTGCCTTTGAGTTTCGGGTGATCCCTCTTGAGCATGTATGCTTCCGGTACTTGTTCTAAATCAAACTTTTTCCCGCAAACTACGAAATGCTTTGACTCGGTGAGATTCGAGGCATTCCAACTTCGATGCCCCGGTTGCCAAAATTCATTGGCCTATGCATTTCGGGTGATCCCTCTTGAGCATGTATGCTTCCGCTACTTGTTCTAAATGAAACTTTTTCCCGCAAACGGCGAAATGCTTTGACTCGGTGAGTTTCGCGGCATTCCGACTTCGATGCCCCGGTTGTCGAAATTCAGTTGCCTTTAAATTTCGGGTGATCCCTCTTGAGCATGTATGCTTCTGCTACTTGTTCTACATCAGACTTCTTCCGCAAACGGCGAAACGCTTTGCCTCGTTGAGTTTCGCGGCATTCCGACTTCGATGCCCCGGTTGCCGAAATTCAGTTGCATTTGAATTTCGGGTGATCCCTCTTAAGCATGTATGCTTCCGCTACTTGTTCTACATCAGACATCTTCCGCAAACGGCTAAAACCTTTGCCTGGTTGAGTTTTGCGGCATTCCGACTTCGATGCCCCGGTTGCCGAAATTCAGTTGCCTTTGAATTTCCGGTGATACCTCTTGAGCATGTATGCTTCTGCTACTTGTTCTACATCAGACTTGTTCCGCAAACGGCGAAACGCTTTGCCTCGTTGAGTTTCGCGGCATTCCGACTTCGATGCCCCAGTTGCCGAAATTCAGTTGCATTTCAATTTCCGGTGATCCCTCTTGAGCATGTACGCTTCGGCTACTTGTTCTACATCAGACTTGTTCCGCAAATGGCGAAACGCTTTTACTCGTTGACTTTCGCGGCATTCCGACTTCGATGCCCCTATTGCCGAAATTCAGTTGCATTTGAATTTCGGGTGATCCCTCTTGAGCATGTATGCTTCCGCTACTTGTTCTACATCAGACTTCTTTCTCAAACGGCGAAACGCTTTTCCACGTTTAGTTTCGTGGAATTCCGACTTCGATGCCCCGGTTGCCGAAATTCAGTTGCCTTTGAGTTTCGGGTGATCCCTCTTGAGCAAGTATGCTTCCGGTACTTGTTCTAAATCAAACTTTTTCCCGCAAACGACGAAATGCTTTGACTCGGTGAGATTCGAGGCATTCCAACTTCGGTGCCCCGGTTGCCAAAATTCAGTGGCCTATGCATTTCGGGTGATCCCTCTTGAGCATGTATGCTTCTGCTACTTGTTCTACATCAGACTTGTTCCGCAAACGACGAAACGCTTTGACTCGGTGAGTTTCGCGGCATTCCAACTTCGATGCCCCGGTTGCCGAAATTCAGTGGCCTATGAATTTCGGGTGATCCCTCTTGAGCATGTATGCTTCTGCTACTTCTTCTACATCACACTTCTTCCGCAAACGGCGAAATGCTTTGCCTCGTTGAGTGTCGCGGCATTCCGACTTCGATGCCCCGGTTGCCGAAATTCAGTTGCATTTGAATTTCGGGTGATCCCTCTTGAGCATGTATGCTTCCGCTACTTGTTCTACATCAGACTTCTTTCGCAAACGGCGAAACGCTTTCCACGTTCGTTTCGCGGAATTCCGACTTCGATGCCCCGGTTGCCGAAATTCAATTGCCTTTGAGTTTCAAGTGATCCCTCTTGAGCATGTATGCTTCCGCTACTTGTTCTAAATGAAACTTTTTCCCGCAAACGGTGAAATGCTTTGACTCGGTGAGTTTCGCGGCATTCCGACTTCGATGCCCCGGTTGTCGAAATTCAGTTGCCTTTAAATTTCGGGTGATCCCTCTTGAGCATGTATGCTTCTGCTACTTGTTCTACATCAGACTTCTTCCGCAAACGGCGAAACGCTTTGCCTCGTAGCGTTTCGCGGCATTCCGACTTCGATGCCCCGGTTGCCGAAATTCAGTTGCATTTGAATTTCGGGTGATCCCTCTTGAGCATGTATGCTTCCGCTACTTGTTCTACATCAGACATCTTCCGCAAACGGCTAAAACCTTTGCCTGGTTGAGTTTCGCGGCATTCCGACTTCGATGCCCCGGTTGCCGAAATTCAGTTGCCTTTGAATTTCCAGTGATACCTCTTGAGCATGTAAGCTTTGGCTACTTGTTCTACATCAGGCTTGTTCCGCAAATGGCGAAACGCTTTTACTCGTTGACTTTCGCGGCATTCCGACTTCGATGCCCCAGTTGCCGAAATTCAGTTGCATTTGAATTTCAGGTGATCCCTCTTATGCATGTATGCTTCCGCTACTTGTTCTACATCAGACTTCTTTCGCAAACGGCGAAACGCTTTTCCACGTTTAGTTTCGCGGAATTTCGACTTCGATGCCCCGGTTGCCGAAATTCAGTTCCCTTTGAGTTTCGGGTGATCCCTCTTGAGCATGTATGCTTCCGCTACTTGTTCTAAATCAAACTTTTTCCCGCAAACGACGAAACGCTTTGACTCGGTGAGTTTCGCGGCATTACGACTTCGATGCCCCGGTTTCCGAAATTCAATTGCCTTTGAATTTCGGGTGATCCCTCTTGAGCATGTATGCTTCTGCTACTTGTTCTACATTAGACTTTCTCCCGCAAACGGCGAAATGCTTTGACTCGGTGAGTTTCGCGGCATTCCGACTTCGATGCCCCGGTTGCCGAAATTCAGTTGCATTTGAATTTCGGGTGATCCCTCTTGAGCATGTATGCTTCCGCTACTTGTTCTACATCAGACTTCTTTCGCAAACGGCGAAACGCTTTACCACGTTCGTTTCGTGGAATTCCGACTTCGATGCCCCGGTTGCCGAAATTCAATTGCCTTTGAGTTTCAAGTGATCCCTCTTGAGCATGTATGCTTCCGCTACTTGTTCTAAATGAAACTTTTTCCCGCAAACGGTGAAATGCTTTGACTCGGTGAGTTTCGCGGCATTCCGACTTCGATGCCCCGGTTGTCGAAATTCAGTTGCCTTTAAATTTCGGGTGATCCCTCTTGAGCATGTATGCTTCTGCTACTTGTTCTACATCAGACTTCTTCCGCAAACGGCGAAACGCTTTGCCTCGTTGAGTTTCGCGGCATTCCAACTTCGATGCCCCGGTTGCCGAAATTCAGTTGCATTTGAATTTCGGGTGATCCCTCTTGAGCATGTATGCTTCCGCTACTTGTTCTAGATCAGACATATTCCGCAAAAGGCTAAAACTTTTGCCTGGTTGAGTTTCGCGGCATTCCGACTTCGATGCCCCGGTTGCCGAAATTCAGTTGCCTTTGAATTTCCGGTGATCCGTCTTGAGCATGTATGCTTCTGCTACTTGTTCTAAATGAAACTTTTTCCCGCAAACGGTGAAATGCTTTGACTCGGTGAGTTTCGCGGCATTCCGACTTCGATGCCCCGGTTGCCGAAATTCAGTTGCCTTTAAATTTCGGGTGATCCCTCTTGAGCATGTATGCTTCGGCTTCTTGTTCTACATCAGACTTCTTCCGCAAACGGCGAAACGCTTTGCCTCGTTGAGTTTCGCGGCATTCCGACTTGGATGCCCCGGTTGCCGAAATTCAGTTGCATTTGAATTTCGGGTTATCCCTCTTGAGCATGTATGCTTCCGCTACTTGTTCTACATCAGACATCTTCCGCAAAAGGCTAAAACCTTTGCCTGGTTGAGTTTCGCGGCATTCCGACTTCGATGCCCCGGTTGCCGAAATTCAGTTGCCTTTGAATTTCCGGTGATCCCTCTTGAGCATGTATGCTTCCGCTACTTGTTCTAAATGAAACTTTTTCCCGCAAAGGGGAAATGCTTTGACTCGGTGAGTTTCGCGGCATTCTGACTTCGATGCCCCGGTTGTCCAAATTCAGTTGCCTTTGAGTTTCGGGTGATCCCTCTTGAGCATGTATGCTTCCGGTACTTGTTCTAAATCAAACTTTTTCCCGCAAACGACGAAATGCTTTGACTCGGTGAGATTCGAGGCATTCCAACTTCGATGCCCCGGTTGCCAAAATTCAGTGGCCTATGCATTTCGGTGATCCCTCTTGAGCATGTATGCTTCTGCTACTTGTTCTACATCAGACTTGTTCCGCAAACGACGAAACGCTTTGACTCGGTGAGTTTCGCGGCATTCCAACTTCGATGCCCCGGTTGCCGAAATTCAGTGGCCTATGAATTTCGGGTGATCCCTCTTGAGCATGTATGCTTCTGCTACTTGTTCTACATCACACTTCTTCCGCAAACGGCGAAATGCTTTGCCTCGTTGAGTTTCGCGGCATTCCGACTTCGATGCCCCGGTTGCCGAAATTCAGTTGCATTTGAATTTCGGGTGATCCCTCTTGAGCATGTATGCTTCCGCTACTTGTTCTACATCAGACTTCTTTCGCAAACGGCGAAACGCTTTCCACGTTCGTTTCGCAGAATTCCGACTTCGATGCCCCGGTTGCCGAAATTCAATTGCCTTTGAGTTTCAAGTGATCCCTCTTGAGCATGTATGCTTCCGCTACTTGTTCTAAATGAAACTTTTTCCCGCAAACGGTGAAATGCTTTGACTCGGTGAGTTTCGCGGCATTTCGACTTCGATGCCCCGGTTGTCGAAATTCAGTTGCCTTTAAATTTCGGGTGATCCCTCTTGAGCATGTATGCTTCTGCTACTTGTTCTACATCAGACTTCTTCCGCAAATGGCGAAACGCTTTGCCTCATTGAGTTTCGCGGCATTCCGACTTCGATGCCCCGGTTGCCGAAATTCAGTTGCATTTGAATTTCGGGTGATCCCTCTTGAGCATGTATGCTTCCGCTACTTGTTCTACATCAGACATCTTCCGCAAACGGCTAAAACCTTTGCCTGGTTGAGTTTCGCGGCATTCCGACTTCGATGCCCCGGTTGCCGAAATTCAGTTGCCTTTGAATTTCCGGTGATACCTCTTGAGCATGTATGCTTTGGCTACTTGTTCTACATCAGACTTGTTCCGCAAATGGCGAAACGCTTTTACTCGTTGACTTTCGCGGCATTCCGACTTCGATGCCCTAGTTGCCGAAATTCAGTTGCATTTGAATTTCAGGTGATCCCTCTTAAGCATGTATGCTTCCGCTACTTGTTCTACATCAGACTTCTTTCGCAAACGGCGAAACGCTTTTCCACGTTTAGTTTCGCGGAATTCCGACTTCGATGCCCCGGTTGCCGAAATTCAGTTGCCTTTGAGTTTCGGGTGATCCCTCTTGAGCATGTATGCTTCCGCTACTTGTTCTAAATCAAACTTTTTCCCGCAAACGACGAAACGCTTTGACTCGGTGAGTTTCGCGGCATTACGACTTCGATGCCCCGGTTTCCGAAATTCAATTGCCTTTGAATTTCGGGTGATCCCTCTTGAGCATGTATGCTTCTGCTACTTGTTCTACATTAGACTTTCTCCCGCAAACGGCGAAATGCTTTGACTCGGTGAGTTTCGCGGCATTCCGACTTCGATGCCCCGGTTGCCGAAATTCAGTTGCATTTGAATTTCGGGTGATCCCTCTTGAGCATGTATGCTTCCGCTACTTGTTCTACATCAGACTTCTTTCGCACACGGCGAAACGCTTTTCCACGTTTAGTTTCGCGGAATTCCGACTTCGATGCCCCGGTTGCCGAAATTCAGTTGCCTTTGAGTTTCGGGTGATCCCTCTTGAGCATGTATGCTTCCGGTACTTGTTCTAAATCAAACTTTTTCCCGCAAACGACGAAACGCTTTGCCTCGTTGAGTTTCGCGGCATTCCGACTTCGATGCCCCGGTTGCCGAAATTCAGTTGCATTTGAATTTCGGGTGATCCCTCTTGAGCATGTATGCTTCCGCTACTTGTTCTACATCAGACATCTTCCGCAAAAGGCTAAAACCTTTGCCTGGTTGAGTTTCGCGGCATTCCGACTTCGATGCCCCGGTTGCCGAAATTCAGTTGCCTTTGAATTTCCGGTGATCCCTCTTGAGCATGTATGCTTCCGCTACTTGTTCTAAATGAAACTTTTTCCCGCAAACGGTGAAATGCTTTGACTCGGTGAGTTTCGCGGCATTCCGACTTCGATGCCCCGGTTGTCAAAATTCAGTTGCCTTTCAATTTCGGGTGATCCCTCTTCAGCATGTATGCTTCTGCTACTTGTTCTACATCAGGCTTCTTCCGCAAACGGCGAAACGCTTTGCCTCGTTGAGTTTCGCGGCATTCCGACTTCGATGCCCCGGTTGCCGAAATTCAGTTGCATTTGAATTTCGGGTGATCCCTCTTGAGCATGTATGCTTCCGCTACTTGTTCTACATCAGACATATTCTGCAAAAGGCTAAAACTTTTGCCTGGTTGAGTTTCGCGGCATTCCGACTTCGATGCCCCGGTTGCCGAAATTCAGTTGCCTTTGAATTTCCGGTGATCCCTCTTGAGCATGTATGCTTCCGCTACTTGTTCTACATCAGACATCTTCCGCAAACGGCTAAAACCTTTGCCTGGTTGAGTTTCGCGGCATTCCGACTTCGATGCCCCGGTTGCCGAAATTCAGTTGCCTTTGAATTTCCGGTGATCCCTCTTGAGCATGTATGCTTTTGCTACTTGTTCTACATCAGACTTGTTCCGCAAATGGCGAAACGCTTTTACTCATTGACTTTCGCGGCATTCTGACTTCGATGCCCCAGTTGCCGAAATTCAGTTGCATTTGAATTTCGGGTGATCCCTCTTGAGCATGTATGCTTCCGCTACTTGTTCTACATCAGACTTCTTCCGCAAACGGCGAAACGCTTTTCCACGTTTAGTTTCGCGGAATTCCGACTTCGATGCCCCGGTTGCCGAAATTCAGTTGCATTTGAATTTCGGGTTATCCCTCTTGAGCATGTATGCTTCCGCTACTTGTTCTACATCAGACATCTTCCGCAAACGGCTAAAACCTTTGCCTGGTTGAGTTTCGCGGCATTCCGACTTCGATGCCCCGGTTGCCGAAATTCAGTTGCCTTTGAATTTCCGGTGATACCTCTTGAGCATGTATGCTTTGGCTACTTGTTCTACATCAGACTTGTTCCGCAAATGGCGAAACGCTTTTACTCGTTGACTTTCGCGGCATTCCGACTTCGATGCCCTAGTTGCCGAAATTCAGTTGCATTTGAATTTCAGGTGATCCCTCTTAAGCATGTATGCTTCCGCTACTTGTTCTACATCAGACTTCTTTCGCAAACGGCGAAACGCTTTTCCACGTTTAGTTTCGCGGAATTCCGACTTCGATGCCCCGGTTGCCGAAATTCAGTTGCCTTTGAGTTTCGGGTGATCCCTCTTGAGCATGTATGCTTCCGCTACTTGTTCTACATCAGACTTCTTTCGCAAACGGCGAAACGCTTTTCCACGTTTAGTTTCGCGGAATTCCGACTTCGATGCCCCGGTTGCCGAAATTCAGTTGCCTTTGAGTTTCGGGTGATCCCTCTTGAGCATGTATGCTTCCGCTACTTGTTCTAAATCAAACTTTTTCCCGCAAACGACGAAACGCTTTGACTCGGTGAGTTTCGCGGAATTCCGACTTCGATGCCCCGGTTGCCGAAATTCAATTGCCTTTGAGTTTCAAGTGATCCCTCTTGAGCATGTATGCTTCCGCTACTTGTTCTAAATGAAACTTTTTCCCGCAAACGGTGAAATGCTTTGACTCGGTGAGTTTCGCGGCATTCCGACTTCGATGCCCCGGTTGTCGAAATTCAGTTGCCTTTAAATTTCGGGTGATCCCTCTTGAGCATGTATGCTTCTGCTACTTGTTCTACATCAGACTTCTTCCGCAAACGGCGAAACGCTTTGCCTCGTTGAGTTTCGCGGCATTCCGACTTCGATGCCCCGGTTGCCGAAATTCAGTTGCATTTGAATTTCGGGTGATCCCTCTTGAGCATGTATGCTTCCGCTACTTGTTCTACATCAGACATATTCCGCAAAAGGCTAAAACTTTTGCCTGGTTGAGTTTCGCGGCATTCCGACTTCGATGCCCCGGTTGCCGAAATTCAGTTGCCTTTGAATTTCCGGTGATCCCTCTTGAGCATGTATGCTTCTGCTACTTGTTCTAAATGAAACTTTTTCCCGCAAACGGTGAAATGCTTTGACTCGGTGAGTTTCGCGGCATTCCGACTTCGATGCCCCGGTTGCCGAAATTCAGTTGCCTTTAAATTTCGGGTGATCCCTCTTGAGCATGTATGCTTCGGCTACTTGTTCTACATCAGACTTCTTCCGCAAACGGCGAAACGCTTTGCCTCGTTGAGTTTCGCGGCATTCCGACTTGGATGCCCCGGTTGCCGAAATTCAGTTGCATTTGAATTTCGGGTTATCCCTCTTGAGCATGTATGCTTCCGCTACTTGTTCTACATCAGACATCTTCCGCAAAAGGCTAAAACCTTTGCCTGGTTGAGTTTCGCGGCATTCCGACTTCGATGCCCCGGTTGCCGAAATTCAGTTGCCTTTGAATTTCCGGTGATCCCTCTTGAGCATGTATGCTTCCGCTACTTGTTCTAAATGAAACTTTTTCCCGCAAACGGTGAAATGCTTTGACTCGGTGAGTTTCGCGGCATTCCGACTTCGATGCCCCGGTTGTCAAAATTCAGTTGCCTTTCAATTTCGGGTGATCCCTCTTCAGCATGTATGCTTCTGCTACTTGTTCTACATCAGGCTTCTTCCGCAAACGGCGAAACGCTTTGCCTCGTTGAGTTTCGCGGCATTCCGACTTCGATGCCCCGGTTGCCGAAATTCAGTTGCATTTGAATTTCGGGTGATCCCTCTTGAGCATGTATGCTTCCGCTACTTGTTCTACATCAGACATCTTCCGCAAACGGCTAAAACCTTTGCCTGGTTGAGTTTCGCGGCATTCCGACTTCGATGCCCCGGTTGCCGAAATTCAGTTGCCTTTGAATTTCCGGTGATCCCTCTTGAGCATGTATGCTTTTGCTACTTGTTCTACATCAGACTTGTTCCGCAAATGGCGAAACGCTTTTACTCATTGACTTTCGCGGCATTCTGACTTCGATGCCCCAGTTGCCGAAATTCAGTTGCATTTGAATTTCGGGTGATCCCTCTTGAGCATGTATGCTTCCGCTACTTGTTCTACATCAGACTTCTTCCGCAAACGGCGAAACGCTTTTCCACGTTTAGTTTCGCGGAATTCCGACTTCGATGCCCCGGTTGCCGAAATTCAGTTGCATTTGAATTTCGGGTTATCCCTCTTGAGCATGTATGCTTCCGCTACTTGTTCTACATCAGACATCTTCCGCAAAAGGCTAAAACCTTTGCCTGGTTGAGTTTCGCGGCATTCCGACTTCGATGCCCCGGTTGCCGAAATTCAGTTGCCTTTGAATTTCCGGTGATCCCTCTTAAGCATGTATGCTTCCGCTACTTGTTCTAAATGAAACTTTTTCCCGCAAACGGTGAAATGCTTTGACTCGGTGAGTTTCGCGGCATTCCGACTTCGATGCCCCGGTTGCCGAAATTCAGTTGCCTTTAAATTTCGGGTGATCCCTCTTGAGCATGTATGCTTCGGCTACTTGTTCTACATCAGACTTCTTCCGCAAACGGCGAAACGCTTTGCCTCGTTGAGTTTCGCGGCATTCCCACTTGGATGCCCCGGTTGCCGAAATTCAGTTGCATTTGAATTTCGGGTTATCCCTCTTGAGCATGTATGCTTCCGCTACTTGTTCTACATCAGACATCTTCCGCAAAAGGCTAAAACCTTTGCCTGGTTGAGTTTCGCGGCATTCCGACTTCGATGCCCCGGTTGCCGAAATTCAGTTGCCTTTGAATTTCCGGTGATCCCTCTTAAGCATGTATGCTTCCGCTACTTGTTCTAAATGAAACTTTTTCCCGCAAACGGTGAAATGCTTTGACTCGGTGAGTTTCGCGGCATTCCGACTTCGATGCCCCGGTTGTCGAAATTCAGTTGCCTTTCAATTTCGGGTGATCCCTCTTGAGCATGTATGCTTCTGCTACTTGTTCTACATCAGACTTCTTCCGCAAACGGCGAAACGCTTTGCCTCGTTGAGTTTCGCGGCATTCCGACTTCGATGCCCCGGTTGCCGAAATTCAGTTGCATTTGAATTTGGGGTTATCCCTCTTGAGCATGTATGCTTCCGCTACTTGTTCTACATCAGACATCTTCCGCAAACGGCTAAAACCTTTGCCTGGTTGAGTTTCGCGGCATTCCGACTTCGATGCCCCGGTTGCCGAAATTCAGTTGCCTTTGAATTTCCGGTGATCCCTCTTGAGCATGTATGCTTTTGCTACTTGTTCTACATCAGACTTGTTCCGCAAATGGCGAAACGCTTTTACTCATTGACTTTCGCGGCATTCTGACTTCGATGCCCCAGTTGCCGAAATTCAGTTGCATTTGAATTTCGGGTGATCCCTCTTGAGCATGTATGCTTCCGCTACTTGTTCTACATCAGACTTCTTCCGCAAACGGCGAAACGCTTTTCCACGTTTAGTTTCGCGGAATTCCGACTTCGATGCCCCGGTTGCCGAAATTCAGTTGCATTTGAATTTCGGGTGATCCCTCTTGAGCATGTATGCTTCCGCTACTTGTTCTACATCAGACTTCTTTCGCAAACGGCGAAACGCTTTACCACGTTTCGTTTCGCGGAATTCCGACTTCGATGCCCCGGTTGCCGAAATTCAGTTGCCTTTGAGTTTCGGGTGATGCCTCTTGAGCATGTATGCTTCCGCTACGTGTTCTAAATGAAACTTTTTCCCGCAAACGGTGAAATGCTTTGACTCGGTGAGTTTCACGGCATTCCGACTTCGATGCCCCGGTTGCCGAAATTCAGTTGCATTTGAATTTCGGGTGATCCCTCTTGAGCATGTATGCTTCCGCTACTTGTTCTACATCAGACATCTTCCGCAAAAGGCTAAAACCTTTGCCTGGTTGAGTTTCGCGGCATTCCGACTTCGATGCCCCGGTTGCCGAAATTCAGTTGCCTTTGAATTTCCGGTGATCCCTCTTGAGCATGTATGGTTCTGCTACTTGTTCTACATCACACTTCTTCCGCAAACGGCGAAACGCTTTCCCTCGTTGAGTTTCGCGGCATTCCGACTTCGATGCCCCGGTTGCCGAAATTCATTTGCATTTGAATTTCCGGTGATCCCTCTTGAGCATGTATGCTTCCGCTACTTGTTCTACATTAGACTTCTTCCGCAAACGGCGAAATGCTTTGACTCGGTGAGATTCGCGGCATTCCGATTTCGATGCCCCGGTGTTCGAAATTCAGTTGCCTTTGAATTTCCGGTGATCCCTCTTGAGCATGTATGCTTCTGCTACTTGTTCTACATCAGACTTCTTCCGCAAATGGCGAAACGCTTTTCCACGTTTAGTTTCGCGGAATTCCGCCTTCGATGCCCCGATTGCCGAAATTCAGTTGCCTTTGAGTTTGGGGTGATCCCTCTTGAGCATGTATGCTTCCGCTACTTGTTCTACATCAGACATCTTCCGCAAACGGCTAAAACCTTTGCCTGGTTGAGTTTCGCGGCATTCCGACTTCGATGCCCCGGTTGGCGAAATTTAGTTGCCTTTGAATTTCCGGTGATCCCTCTTGAGCATGTATGCTTTTGCTACTTGTTCTACATCAGACTTGTTCCGCAAATGGCGAAACGCTTTTACTCGTTGACTTTCGCGGCATTCCGACTTCGATGCCCCAGTTGCCGAAATTCAGTTGCATTTGAATTTCGGGTGATCCCTCTTGAGCATGTATGCTTCCGCTACTTGTTCTACATCAGACTTCTTTCGCAAACGGCGAAACGCTTTTCCACTTTAGTTTCGCGGAATTCCGACTTCGATGCCCCGGTTGCCGAAATTCAGTTGCCTTTGAGTTTGGGGTGATCCCTCTTGAGCATGTATGCTTTCGCTACTTGTTCTAAATCAAACTTTTTCCCGCAAACGGCGAAACGCTTTGACTCGGTGAGTTTCGCGGCATTACGACTTCGATGCCCCGGTTTCCGAAATTCAATTGCCTTTGAATTTCGGGTGATCCCTCTTGAGCATGTATGCTTCTGCTACTTGTTCTACATCAGACTTCTTCCGCAAACGGCGAAATGCTTTGACTCGGTGAGATTCGCGGCATTCCAACTTCGATGCCCCGGTTGCCGAAATTCAGTGGCCTATGAATTTCGGGTGATCCCTCTTGAGCATGTATGCTTCTGCTACTTGTTCTACATCAGACTTGTTCCGCAAACGGCGAAATGCTTTGACTCGGTGAGATTCACGGCATTCCAACTTCGATGCCCCGGTTGCTGAAATTCAGTGGCCTATGAATTTCGGGTGATCCCTCTTGAGCATGTATGCTTCTGCTACTTGTTCTACATCAGACTTCTTCCGCAAACGGCGAAACGCTTTGCCTCGTTGAGTTTCGCGGCATTCCGACTTTGATGCCCCGGTTGCCGAAATTCAGTAGCATTTGAATTTCGGGTGATCCCTCTTGAGCATGTATGCTTCCGCTACTTGTTCTACATCAGACTTCTTTCGCAAACGGCGAAACGCTTTTCCACGTTTAGTTTCGCGGAATTCCAACTTCGATGCCCCGGTTGCCGAAATTCAGTTGCCTTTGAGTTTCGGGTGATGCATCTTCAGCATGTATGCTTCCGCTACTTGTTCTAAATGAAACTTTTTCCCGCAAACGGCGAAATGCTTTGACTCGGTGAGTTTCGCGGCATTCCGACTTCGATGCCCCGGTTGCCGAAATTCAGTTGCCTTTAAATTTCGGGTGATCCCTCTTGAGCATGTATGCTTCTGCTACTTGTTCTACATCAGGCTTCTTCCGCAAACGGCGAAACGCTTTACCTCGTTGAGTTTCGCGGATTCCGACTTCGATGCCCCGGTTGCCGAAATTCAGTTGCATTTGAATTTCGGGTGATCCCTCTTGAGCATGTATGCTTCCGCTACTTGTTCTACATCAGACATCTTCCGCAAACGGCTAAAACCTTTGCCTGGTTGAGTTTCGCGGCATTCCGACTTCGATGCCCCGGTTGCCGAAATTCAGTTGCCTTTGAATTTCCGGTGATCCCTCTTGAGCATGTATGCTTTTGCTACTTGTTCTACATCAGACTTGTTCCGCAAATGGCGAAACGCTTTTACTCATTGACTTTCGCGGCATTCTGACTTCGATGCCCCAGTTGCCGAAATTCAGTTGCATTTGAATTTCGGGTGATCCCTCTTGAGCATGTATGCTTCCGCTACTTGTTCTACATCAGACTTCTTCCGCAAACGGCGAAACGCTTTTCCACGTTTAGTTTCGCGGAATTCCGACTTCGATGCCCCGGTTGCCGAAATTCAGTTGCATTTGAATTTCGGGTTATCCCTCTTGAGCATGTATGCTTCCGCTACTTGTTCTACATCAGACATCTTCCGCAAAAGGCTAAAACCTTTGCCTGGTTGAGTTTCGCGGCATTCCGACTTCGATGCCCCGGTTGCCGAAATTCAGTTGCCTTTGAATTTCCGGTGATCCCTCTTAAGCATGTATGCTTCCGCTACTTGTTCTAAATGAAACTTTTTCCCGCAAACGGTGAAATGCTTTGACTCGGTGAGTTTCGCGGCATTCCGACTTCGATGCCCCGGTTGCCGAAATTCAGTTGCCTTTAAATTTCGGGTGATCCCTCTTGAGCATGTATGCTTCGGCTACTTGTTCTACATCAGACTTCTTCCGCAAACGGCGAAACGCTTTGCCTCGTTGAGTTTCGCGGCATTCCCACTTGGATGCCCCGGTTGCCGAAATTCAGTTGCATTTGAATTTCGGGTTATCCCTCTTGAGCATGTATGCTTCCGCTACTTGTTCTACATCAGACATCTTCCGCAAAAGGCTAAAACCTTTGCCTGGTTGAGTTTCGCGGCATTCCGACTTCGATGCCCCGGTTGCCGAAATTCAGTTGCCTTTGAATTTCCGGTGATCCCTCTTAAGCATGTATGCTTCCGCTACTTGTTCTAAATGAAACTTTTTCCCGCAAACGGTGAAATGCTTTGACTCGGTGAGTTTCGCGGCATTCCGACTTCGATGCCCCGGTTGTCGAAATTCAGTTGCCTTTCAATTTCGGGTGATCCCTCTTGAGCATGTATGCTTCTGCTACTTGTTCTACATCAGACTTCTTCCGCAAACGGCGAAACGCTTTGCCTCGTTGAGTTTCGCGGCATTCCGACTTCGATGCCCCGGTTGCCGAAATTCAGTTGCATTTGAATTTGGGGTTATCCCTCTTGAGCATGTATGCTTCCGCTACTTGTTCTACATCAGACATCTTCCGCAAACGGCTAAAACCTTTGCCTGGTTGAGTTTCGCGGCATTCCGACTTCGATGCCCCGGTTGCCGAAATTCAGTTGCCTTTGAATTTCCGGTGATCCCTCTTGAGCATGTATGCTTTTGCTACTTGTTCTACATCAGACTTGTTCCGCAAATGGCGAAACGCTTTTACTCATTGACTTTCGCGGCATTCTGACTTCGATGCCCCAGTTGCCGAAATTCAGTTGCATTTGAATTTCGGGTGATCCCTCTTGAGCATGTATGCTTCCGCTACTTGTTCTACATCAGACTTCTTCCGCAAACGGCGAAACGCTTTTCCACGTTTAGTTTCGCGGAATTCCGACTTCGATGCCCCGGTTGCCGAAATTCAGTTGCATTTGAATTTCGGGTGATCCCTCTTGAGCATGTATGCTTCCGCTACTTGTTCTACATCAGACTTCTTTCGCAAACGGCGAAACGCTTTACCACGTTTCGTTTCGCGGAATTCCGACTTCGATGCCCCGGTTGCCGAAATTCAGTTGCCTTTGAGTTTCGGGTGATGCCTCTTGAGCATGTATGCTTCCGCTACGTGTTCTAAATGAAACTTTTTCCCGCAAACGGTGAAATGCTTTGACTCGGTGAGTTTCACGGCATTCCGACTTCGATGCCCCGGTTGCCGAAATTCAGTTGCATTTGAATTTCGGGTGATCCCTCTTGAGCATGTATGCTTCCGCTACTTGTTCTACATCAGACATCTTCCGCAAAAGGCTAAAACCTTTGCCTGGTTGAGTTTCGCGGCATTCCGACTTCGATGCCCCGGTTGCCGAAATTCAGTTGCCTTTGAATTTCCGGTGATCCCTCTTGAGCATGTATGGTTCTGCTACTTGTTCTACATCACACTTCTTCCGCAAACGGCGAAACGCTTTCCCTCGTTGAGTTTCGCGGCATTCCGACTTCGATGCCCCGGTTGCCGAAATTCATTTGCATTTGAATTTCCGGTGATCCCTCTTGAGCATGTATGCTTCCGCTACTTGTTCTACATTAGACTTCTTCCGCAAACGGCGAAATGCTTTGACTCGGTGAGATTCGCGGCATTCCGATTTCGATGCCCCGGTGTTCGAAATTCAGTTGCCTTTGAATTTCCGGTGATCCCTCTTGAGCATGTATGCTTCTGCTACTTGTTCTACATCAGACTTCTTCCGCAAATGGCGAAACGCTTTTCCACGTTTAGTTTCGCGGAATTCCGCCTTCGATGCCCCGATTGCCGAAATTCAGTTGCCTTTGAGTTTGGGGTGATCCCTCTTGAGCATGTATGCTTCCGCTACTTGTTCTACATCAGACATCTTCCGCAAACGGCTAAAACCTTTGCCTGGTTGAGTTTCGCGGCATTCCGACTTCGATGCCCCGGTTGGCGAAATTTAGTTGCCTTTGAATTTCCGGTGATCCCTCTTGAGCATGTATGCTTTTGCTACTTGTTCTACATCAGACTTGTTCCGCAAATGGCGAAACGCTTTTACTCGTTGACTTTCGCGGCATTCCGACTTCGATGCCCCAGTTGCCGAAATTCAGTTGCATTTGAATTTCGGGTGATCCCTCTTGAGCATGTATGCTTCCGCTACTTGTTCTACATCAGACTTCTTTCGCAAACGGCGAAACGCTTTTCCACTTTAGTTTCGCGGAATTCCGACTTCGATGCCCCGGTTGCCGAAATTCAGTTGCCTTTGAGTTTGGGGTGATCCCTCTTGAGCATGTATGCTTTCGCTACTTGTTCTAAATCAAACTTTTTCCCGCAAACGGCGAAACGCTTTGACTCGGTGAGTTTCGCGGCATTACGACTTCGATGCCCCGGTTTCCGAAATTCAATTGCCTTTGAATTTCGGGTGATCCCTCTTGAGCATGTATGCTTCTGCTACTTGTTCTACATCAGACTTCTTCCGCAAACGGCGAAATGCTTTGACTCGGTGAGATTCGCGGCATTCCAACTTCGATGCCCCGGTTGCCGAAATTCAGTGGCCTATGAATTTCGGGTGATCCCTCTTGAGCATGTATGCTTCTGCTACTTGTTCTACATCAGACTTGTTCCGCAAACGGCGAAATGCTTTGACTCGGTGAGATTCACGGCATTCCAACTTCGATGCCCCGGTTGCTGAAATTCAGTGGCCTATGAATTTCGGGTGATCCCTCTTGAGCATGTATGCTTCTGCTACTTGTTCTACATCAGACTTCTTCCGCAAACGGCGAAACGCTTTGCCTCGTTGAGTTTCGCGGCATTCCGACTTTGATGCCCCGGTTGCCGAAATTCAGTAGCATTTGAATTTCGGGTGATCCCTCTTGAGCATGTATGCTTCCGCTACTTGTTCTACATCAGACTTCTTTCGCAAACGGCGAAACGCTTTTCCACGTTTAGTTTCGCGGAATTCCAACTTCGATGCCCCGGTTGCCGAAATTCAGTTGCCTTTGAGTTTCGGGTGATGCATCTTCAGCATGTATGCTTCCGCTACTTGTTCTAAATGAAACTTTTTCCCGCAAACGGCGAAATGCTTTGACTCGGTGAGTTTCGCGGCATTCCGACTTCGATGCCCCGGTTGCCGAAATTCAGTTGCCTTTAAATTTCGGGTGATCCCTCTTGAGCATGTATGCTTCTGCTACTTGTTCTACATCAGGCTTCTTCCGCAAACGGCGAAACGCTTTACCTCGTTGAGTTTCGCGGATTCCGACTTCGATGCCCCGGTTGCCGAAATTCAGTTGCATTTGAATTTCGGGTGATCCCTCTTGAGCATGTATGCTTCCGCTACTTGTTCTACATCAGACATCTTCCGCAAAAGGCTAAAACCTTTGCCTGGTTGAGTTTCGCGGCATTCCGACTTCGATGCCCCGGTTGCCGAAATTCAGTTGCCTTTAAATTTCGGGTGATCCCTCTTGAGCATGTATGCTTCGGCTACTTGTTCTACATCAGACTTCTTCCGCAAACGGCGAAACGCTTTGCCTCGTTGAGTTTCGCGGCATTCCGACTTTGATGCCCCGGTTGCCGAAATTCAGTTGCATTTGAATTTCGGGTGATCCCTCTTGAGCATGTATGCTTCCGCTACTTGTTCTACATCAGACTTCTTTCGCAAACGGCGAAACGCTTTTCCACGTTTAGTTTCGCGGAATTCCAACTTCGATGCCCCGGTTGCCGAAATTCAGTTGCCTTTGAGTTTCGGGTGATGCATCTTGAGCATGTATGCTTCCGCTACTTGTTCTAAATGAAACTTTTTCCCGCAAACGGTGAAATGCTTTGACTCGGTGAGTTTCGCGGCATTCCGACTTCGATGCCCCGGTTGCCGAAATTCAGTTGCCTTTAAATTTCGGGTGATCCCTCTTGAGCATGTATGCTTCTGCTACTTGTTCTACATCAGACTTCTTCCGCAAACGGTGAAACGCTTTGCCTCGTTGAGTTTCGCGGATTCCGACTTCGATGCCCCGGTTGCCGAAATTCAGTTGCATTTGAATTTCGGGTGATCCCTCTTGAGCATGTATGCTTCCGCTACTTGTTCTACATCAGACATCTTCCGCAAAAGGCTAAAACCTTTGCCTGGTTGAGTTTCGCGGCATTCCGACTTCGATGCCCCGGTTGCCGAAATTCAGTTGCCTTTAAATTTCGGGTGATCCCTCTTGAGCATGTATGCTTCGGCTACTTGTTCTACATCAGACTTCTTCCGCAAACGGCGAAACGCTTTGCCTCGTTGAGTTTCGCGGCATTCCGACTTCGATGCCCCGGTTGCCGAAATTCAGTTGCATTTGAATTTCGGGTGATCCCTCTTGAGCATGTATGCTTCCGCTACTTGTTCTACATCAGACATCTTCCGCAAAAGGCTAAAACCTTTGCCTGGTTGAGTTTCGCGGCATTCCGACTTCGATGCCCCGGTTGCCGAAATTCAGTTGCCTTTGAATTTCCGGTGATCCCTCTTGAGCATGTATGCTTCTGCTACTTGTTCAACATCAGACTTCTTCCGCAAATGGCGAAACGCTTTTACTCGTTGACTTTCGCGCAATTCCGACTTCGATGCCTCAGTTGCCGAAATTCAGTTGCCTTTGAATTTCCGGTGATCCCTCTTGAGCATGTATTCTTCTACTACTTGTTCTACATCAGACTTCTTTCGCAAAAGGCGAAACGCTTTGCCTCGTTCAGTTTCGCGGCATTCCGCCTTCGATGCCCCGGTTGCCGAAATTCAGTTGCCTTTGAGTTTGGGGTGATCCCTCTTGAGCATGTATGCTTCCGCTACTTGTTCTACATCAGATATCTTCCGCAAACGGCTAAAACCTTTGGCTGGTTGAGTTTCGCGGCATTCCGACTTCGATGCCCCGGTTGCCGAAATTCAGTTGCCTTTGAATTTCCGGTGATCCCTCTTGAGCATGTATGCTTCCGCTACTTGTTCTACATCAGACTTGTTCCGCAAATGGCGAAACGCTTTTACTCGTTGACTTTCGCGGCATTCTGACTTCGATGCCCAGTTGCCGAAATTCAGTTGCATTTGAATTTCGGGTGATCCCTTTTGAGCATGTATGCTTCCGCTATTTGTTCTACATCAGACTTCTTTCGCAAACGGCGAAACGCTTTTCCACGTTTAGTTTCGCGGAATTCCGACTTCGATGCCCCGGTTGCCGAAATTCAGTTGCCTTTGAGTTTGGGGTGATCCCTCTTGAGCATGTATGCTTCCGCTACTTGTTCTAAATCAAACTTTTTCCCGCAAACGACGAAACGCTTTGACTCGGTGAGTTTCGCGGCATTACGACTTCGATGCCCCGGTTTCCGAAATTCAATTGCCTTTGAATTTCGGGTGATCCCTCTTGAGCATGTATGCTTCTGCTACTTGTTCTACATTAGCTTTCTCCCGCAAACGGCGAAATGCTTTGACTCGGTGAGTTTCGCGGCATTCTGACTTCGATGCCCCGGTTGCCGAAATTCAGTTGCCTTTAAATTTCGGGTGATCCCTCTTGAGCATGTATGCTTCCGCTACTTGTTCTACATCAGACATCTTCCGCAAAAGGCTAAAACTTTTGCCTGGTTGAGTTTGGCAGCATTCCGACTTCGATGCCCCGGTTGCCAAAATTCAGTTGCCTTTGAATTTCCGGTGATCCCTTTTGAGCATGTATGCTTCTGCTACTTGTTCAACATCAGACTTCTTCCGCAAATGGCGAAACGCTTTTACTCGTTGACTTTCGCGCAATTCCGACTTCGATGCCTCAGTTGCCGAAATTCAGTTGCCTTTGAATTTCCGGTGATCCCTCTTGAGCATGTATTCTTCTGCTACTTGTTCTACATCAGACTTCTTTCGCAAAAGGCGAAACGCTTTGCCTCGTTCAGTTTCGCGGCATTCCGCCTTCGATGCCCCGGTTGCCGAAATTCAGTTGCCTTTGAGTTTGGGGTTATCCCTCTTGAGCATGTATGCTTCCGCTACTTGTTCTACATCAGACATCTTCCGCAAACGGCTAAAACCTTTGCCTGGTTGAGTTTCGCGGCATTCCGACTTCGATGCCCCGGTTGCCGAAATTCAGTTGCCTTTGAATTTCCGGTGATCCCTCTTGAGCATGTATGCTTTTGCTACTTGTTCTACATCAGACTTGTTCCGCAAATGGCGAAACGCTTTTACTCATTGACTTTCGCGGCATTCTGACTTCGATGCCCCAGTTGCCGAAATTCAGTTGCATTTGAATTTCGGGTGATCCCTCTTGAGCATGTATGCTTCCGCTACTTGTTCTACATCAGACTTCTTTCGCAAACGGCGAAACGCTTTTCCACGTTTAGTTTCGCGGAATTCCGACTTCGATGCCCCGGTTGCCGAAATTCAGTTGCCTTTGAGTTTGGGGTGATCCCTCTTGAGCATGTATGCTTCCGCTACTTGTTCTAAATCAAACTTTTTCCCGCAAACGACGAAACGCTTTGAATCGGTGAGTTTCGCGGCATTACGACTTCGATGCCCCGGTTTCCGAAATTCCATTGCCTTTGAATTTCGGGTGATCCCTCTTGAGCATGTATGCTTCTGCTACTTGTTCTACATTTGACTTTCTCCCGCAAACGGCGAAATGCTTTGACTCGGTGAGTTTCGCGGCATTCTGACTTCGATGCCCCGGTTGCCGAAATTCAGTTGCCATTAAATTTCGGGTGATCCCTCTTGAGCATGTATGCTTCAGCTAGTTGTTCTACATCAGACTTCTTCCGCAAACGGCGAAACGCTTTGCCTCGTTGAGTTTCGCGGCATTCCGACTTCGATGCCCCGGTTGCCGAAATTCAGTTGCATTTGAATTTCGGGTGATCCCTCTTGAGCATGTATGCTTCCGCTACTTGTTCTACATCAGACATCTTCCGCAAAAGGCTAAAACCTTTGCCAGGTTGAGTTTCGCGGCATTCCGACTTCGATGCCCCGGTTGCCGAAATTCAGTTGCCTTTGAATTTCCGGTGATCCCTCTTGAGCATGTATGCTTCTGCTACTTGTTCTACATCAGACTTCTTCCGCAAACGGCGAAACGCTTTCCCTCGTTGAGTTTCGCGGCATTACGACTTCGATGCCCCGGTTGCCGAAATTCATTTGCATTTGAATTTCGGGTGATCCCTCTTGAGCATGTATGCTTCCGCTACTTGTTCTACATCAGACTTCTTCCGCAAACGGCGAAATGCTTTGACTCGATGAGATTCGCGGCATTCCAACTTCGATGCCCTGGTTGCCGAAATTCAGTGGCCTATGAATTTCGGGTGATCCCTCTTGAGCATGTATGCTTCCGCTACTTGTTCTACATCAGACATCTTCCGCAAAAGGCTAAAACCTTTGCCTGGTTGAGTTTCGCGGCATTCCGACTTCGATGCCCCGGTTGCCAAAATTCAGTTGCCTTTGAATTTCCGGTGATCCCTCTTGAGCATGTATGCTTCTGCTACTTGTTCTACATCAGACTTCTTCCGCAAACGGCGAAAGGATTTGACTCGGTGAGATTCGCGGCATTCCAACTTCGATGCCCCGGTTGCCGAAATTCAGTGGCCTATGAATTTCGGGTGATCCCTCTTGAGCATGTATGCTTCTGCTACTTGTTCTACATCAGACTTCTTCTGCAAACGGCGAAACGCTTTGCCTCGTTGAGTTTCGCGGCATTCCGACTTCGATGCCCCGGTTGCCGAAATTCATTGGCATTTGAATTTCGGGTGATCCCTCTTGAGCATGTATGCTTCCGCTACTTGTTCTACATCAGACTTCTTCCGCAAACGGCGAAAGGATTTGACTCGGTGAGATTCGCGGCATTCCAACTTCGATGCCCCGGTTGCCGAAATTCAGTGGCCTATGAATTTCGGGTGATCCCTCTTGAGCATGTATGCTTCTGCTACTTGTTCTACATCAGACTTCTTCTGCAAACGGCGAAACGCTTTGCCTCGTTGAGTTTCGCGGCATTCCGACTTCGATGCGCCGGTTGCCGAACTTCAGTTGCCTTTGAATTTCGGGTGATCCCTCTTGAGCATGTACGCTTTTGCTACTTGTTCTACATCAGACTTGTTCCGCAAATGGCGAAACGCTTTTACTCGTTGACTTTCGCGGCATTCCGACTTCGATGCCCCTGTTGCCGAAATTCAGTTGCATTTGAATTTCGGGTGATCCCTCTTGAGCATGTATGCTTCCGCTACTTGTTCTACATCAGACTTCTTTCGCAAACGGCGAAACGCTTTTCCACGTTTAGTTTCGCGGAATTCCGCCTTCGATGCCCCGATTGCCGAAATTCAGTTGCCTTTGAGTTTCGGGTGATCCCTCTTGAGCATGTATGCTTCCGCTACTTGTTCTACATCAGACTTGTTCCGCAAACGGCGAAATGCTTTGACTCGGTGAGATTCGCGGCATTCCAACTTCGATGCCCCGGTTGCCGAAATTTAGTGGCCTATAAATTTCGGGTGATCCCTCTTGAGCATGTATGCTTCTGCTACTTGTTCTACATCAGACTTCTTCTGCAAACGGCGAAACGCTTTGCCTCGTTGAGTTTCGCGGCATTCCGACTTCGATGCGCCGGTTGCCGAACTTCAAAATTCAGTTGCCTTTGAATTTCGGGTGATCCCTCTTGAGCATGTATGCTTCTGCTACTTGGTCTACATCAGACTTCTTCAGCGAACGGCGAACGCTTTGACTAGGTGAGTTTCGCCGCATTTCCGACATCGATGCCCCGGTTGCCGAAATTCAGTTGCCTTTGAAATTCGGGTGATCCCTCTTGAGCATGTATGCTTGTGCTACTTGTTCTACATCAGACTTCTTACGCAAATGGCGAAACGCTTTGACTCGGTGAGTTTCGCGGCATTCCGACTTCGATGCCCCGGTTTTCGAAATTCAGTTGCCTTTGAAATTCGGGTGATCCCTCTTGAGCATGTATTCTTCTGCTACTTGTTCTACATCAGACTTCTTCTGCAAACGGCGAAACGCTTTGCCTCGGTGAGTTTCGCAAGATTCCAACCTCGATGCCCCGGATGCTGAAATTCAGTTGCCTTTGAATTTTGGGTGATCCCTCTTGAGCATGTATGATTTCGCTACTTGTTCTACATCAGACATCTTCCGCAAACGGCGAAACGCTTTGCCTCGGTGAGTTTCGCGGCCTTCCGACTTCGATTCCCCGGTTGCCGAAATGCAGTTGCCTTTGAATTTCAGGTGATCCCTCTTGAGCATGTATGCTTCTGCTACTTGTTCTACATCAGACTTCTTCCGCAAACGGCGAAACGCTTTGACTCGGTGAGTTTCGCGGCATTCCGACTTCGATGCCCCGGTTGCCGAAATGCAGTTGCCTTTGAATTTCGGGTCATCCCTCTTGAGCATGTATGCTTCTGCTACTTGTTCTACATCAAACTTCTTCCGCAAACGGCGAAACGCTTTGACTCGCTGAGTTTCACGGCATTCCGACATCGATGCTCCGGTTGCCGAAATTCAGTTGCCTTTGAATTTCGGGTGATCCCTCTTGAGCATGTATGCTTCTGCTACTTGTATAACATCAGACTTCTTCCGCAAACAGCGAAACGCTTTGACTCGGTGAGTTTCGCGACATTCCGCCTTCCATGCCCCGGTTGCCGAAATTCAGTTGCCTTTGAAATTCGGGTGATCGCTCTTGAGCATGTATGCTTGTGCTACTTGTTCTACATCAGACTTCTTACGCAAACGGCGAAAAGGTTTGACTCGGTGAGTTTTGCGGCATTCCGACTTCGATGCCCCGGTTTTCGAAATTCAGTTGCCTTTGAAATTCGGGTGATCCCTCTTGAGCATGTATTCTTTTGCTACTTGTTCTACATCAGACTTCTTCCGCAAACGGCGAAACGCTTTGCCTCGATGAGTTTCACAGCATTTCCACTTCGATGCCCCAGTTACCGAAATTCAGTTGCCTTTGAATTTCGGGTGATCCCTCTTGAGCATGTATGCTTCTGCAACTTGTTCTACATCAGACTTCTTCCGAAAATGGCAAAAGGCTTTCCCTCGGTGAGTTTCACAGCATTTCGACTTCGATGGCCCAGTTGCCGAAATTGAGTTTCCTTTGAATTTCGGGTGATCCCTCTTAAGCATGTATGCTTCTGCAACTTGTTCTACATCAGACTTCTTCCGCAAATGGCAAAACGCTTTGCCTCAATGAGTTTCGCGGCATTCCGACTTCGATGCCCCAGTTGCCGAAATTCAGTTGCCTTTGTATTTCGGGTGATCCCTCTTGAGCATGTATGCTTCTGCTACTTGTTCTACATCAGACTTCTTCCGCAAACGGCGAAACGCTTTCCCTCGGTGAGTTTCGCAAGATTCCGACCTCGATGCCCCGGTTGCCGAAATTCAGTTGCCTTTGAATTTCGGATGATCCCTCTTGAGCATGTATGCTTCTGCTACCTGTTCTACATCAGACTTCTTAGGCAAATGGCCAAACGCTTTGATTGGCTGAGTTTCGCGGCATTCCGACTTCGATGCCCCGGTTGCCGAAATTCAGTTGCCATTGAATTTCGGGTGATCCCTCTTGAGCATGTATACTTCTGCTACTTGTTCTACATCAGACTTCTTCCGCAAACGGCGAACGCTTTGACTCGGTGAGTTTCGCGGCATTTCCGAAGTCGATGCCCCGGTTGCCGAAATTCAGTTGCCTTTGAAATTCGGGTGATCCCTCTTGAGCATGTATGCTTGTGCTACTTGTTCTACAATAGACTTCTTACACAAACGGCGAAAGGCTTTGACTCGGTGAGTTTCGCGGCATTCCGACTTCGATGCCCCGGTTTTGAAAATTCAGTTGCCTTTGAAATTCGGGTGATCCCTCTTGAGCATGTATTCTTCTGCTACTTGTTCTACATCAGACTTCTTCTGCAAACGGCGAAACGCTTTGCCTCGGTGAGTTTCGCAAGATTCCGACCTCGATGCCCCGGATGCCGAAATTCAGTTGCCTTTGAATTTTGGGTGATCCCTCTTGAGCATGTATGCTTTCGCTACTTGTTCTACATCAGACATCTTCCGCAAATGGCGAAACGCTTTGCCTCGGTGAGTTTCACGGCCTTCCGACTTCGATTCCCCGGTTGCCGAAATGCAGTTGCCTTTGAATTTCGGGTGATCCCTCTTGAGCATGTATGCTTCTGCTACTTGTTCTACATCAGACTTCTTCCGCAAACGGCGAAAGGCTTTGACTCGGTGAGTTTCGCGGCATTCCGACTTCGATGCCCCGGTTGCCGAAATTCAGTTGCCTTTGAAATTCGAGTGATCGCTCTTGAGCATGTATGCTTGTGCTACTTGTTCTACATCAGACTTCTTACGCAAACGGCGAAACGCTTTGACTCGCTGAGTTTCGCGGCATTCCGACTTCGATGGCCCGGATGCCGAAAATCTGTTGCCTTTGAATTTCGGGTGATCCCTCTTGAGCATGTATGCTTCTGCTACTAGTTTAACATCAGACTTGTTCCGCAAACGGCGAAACGCTTTGACTCGGTGAGTTTCGCGCCATTCCGCCTTCGATGCCCCGGTTGCCGAAATTCAGTTGCCATTGAATTTCGGGTGATCCCTCTTGAGCATGTATTCTGCTGCTACTTGTTCTACATCAGACTTCTTCCGCAAACGGCGAAACGCTTTGCCTCGATGAGTTTCACGGCATTTCCACTTCGATGCCCAGTTGCCGAAATTCAGTTGCCTTTGAATTTCGGGTGATCCCTCTTGAGCATGTATGCTTCTGCAACTTGTTCTACATCAGACTTCTTCCGCAAATGGCAAAACGCTTTGAGTCGGTGAGTTTCGCGACATTCTGACTGCGAAGCCCTAGTTTTCGAAATTCAGTTGCCTTTGTATTTCGGGTGATCCCTCTTGAGCATGTATGCTTCTGCTACTTGTTCTACATCAGACTTCTTCCGCAAACGGCGAAACGCTTTCCCTCGGTGAGTTTCACGGCATTTCGACTTCGATGCCCCAGTTGCCGAAATTGAGTTTCCTTTGAATTTCGGGTGATCCCTCTTAAGCATGTATGCTTCTGCAACTTGTTCTACATCAGACTTCTTCCGCAAACGGCAAAACGCTTTGCCTCAATGAGTTTCGCGGCATTCCGACTTCGATGCCCCGGTTGCCGAAATTCAGTTGCCTTTGAATTTTGGATGATCCCTCTTGAGCATGTATGCTTCTGCTACCTGTTCTACATCAGACTTCTTAGGCAAATGGCGAAACGCTTTGATTTGCTGAGTTTCGCGGCATTCCGAAGTCGATGCCCCGGTTGCCGAAATTCAGTTGCCTTTGAAATTCGGGTGATCCCTCTTGAGCATGTATTCTTCTGCTACTTGTTCAACATCAGACTTGTTCCGCAAACGCCGAAATGCTTTGACTCGCTGAGTTTCGCGACATTCCGACTTCAATGGCCCGGATGCCGAAAATTAGTCGCCTTTGAATTTCGGGTGATCCCTCTTGAGAATGTATGCTTCTTCTACTTGTTTAACATCAGACTTGTTCCGCGAATGGCGAAACGCTTTGACTCGGTGAGTTTCGCGGCATTTCCGACGTCGATGCCCCGGTTGCCGAAATTCAGTTGCCTTTGAAATTCGGGTGATCCCTCTTGAGCATGTATGCTTTTGCTACTTGTTCTACATCGGACTTCTTACGCCAACGGCGAAACGCTTTGACTCGGTCAGTTTCGCGGCATTCCGACTTCGATGCCCCGGTTTTCGAAATTCAGTTGCCTTTGAAATTCGGGTGATCCCTCTTGACCATGTATTCTTCTGCTACTTGTTCTACATCAGACTTCTTCTGCAAACGGCGAAACGCTTTCCCTCGGTGAGTTTCGCAAGATTCCGACCTCGATGCCCCGGTTTCTGAAATTCAGTTGCCTTTGAATTTTGGGTGATCCCTCTTGAGCATGTATTCTTCTGCTACTTGTTCTACATCAGACTTGTTCCGCAAACGGCGAAATGCTTTGACTCGCTGAGTTTCGCGGCATTCCGACTTCGATGGCCCGGATGCCGAAAATCTGTTGCCTTTGAATTTCGGGTGATCCCTCTTGAGCATGTATGCTTCTGCTACTAGTTTAACATCAGACTTGTTCCGCAAACGGCGAAACGCTTTGACTCGGTGAGTTTCTCGCCATTCCGCCTTCGATGCCCCGGTTGCCGAAATTCAGTTGCCATTGAATTTCGGGTGATCCCTCTTGAGCATGTATTCTTCTGCTACTTGTTCTACATCAGACTTCTTCCGCAAACGGCGAAACGCTTTGACTCGGTGAGTTTCGCGGCATTCTGACTGCGATGCCCTGGTTTTTGAAATTCAGTTGCCTTTGAAATTCGGGTGATCCCTCTTGAGCACGTATTCTTCTGCTACTTGTTCTACATCAGACTTCTTCCGCAAAACGGCAAATCGCTTTGACTCGGTGAGTTTCGCAAGATCCCGACCTCGATGCCCCGGTTGTCGAAAATCAGTTGCCTTTGAATTTCGGGTGATCCCTCTGGAGCATGTATTCTTCTGCTACTTGTTCAACATCAGACTTGTTCCGCAAACGCCGAAATGCTTTGACTCGCTGAGTTTCGCGGCATTCCGACTTCAATGGCCCGGATGCCGAAAATTAGTCGCCTTTGAATTTCGGGTGATCCCTCTTGAGCATGTATGCTTCTTCTACTTGTTTAACATCAGACTTGTTCCGCAAATGGCGAAACGCTTTGACTCGGTGAGTTTCGCGGCATTTCCGACGTCGATGCCCCGGTTGCCGAAATTCAGTTGCCTTTGAAATTCGGGTGATTCCTCTTGAGCATGTATGCTTTTGCTACTTGTTCTACATCGGACTTCTTACGCCAACGGTGAAACGCTTTGACTCGGTGAGTTTCGCGGCATTCCGACTTCGATGCCCCGGTTTTCGAAATTCAGTTGCCTTTGAAATTCGGGTGATCCCTCTTGACCATGTATTCTTCTGCTACTTGTTCTACATCAGACTTCTTATGCAAACGGCGAAACGCTTTCCCTCGGTGAGTTTCGCAAGATTCCGACCTCGATGCCCCGGTTTCTGAAATTCAGTTGCCTTTGAATTTTGGGTGATCCCTCTTGAGCATGTATTCTTCTGCTACTTGTTCTACATCAGACTTGTTCCGCAAACGGCGAAATGCTTTGACGCGCTGAGTTTCGCGGCATTCCGACTTCGATGGCCCGGATGCCGAAAATCAATTGGCTTTGAATTTCGGGTGATCCCTCTTGAGCATGTATTCTTCTGCTACTTGTTCAACATCAGACTTGTTCCGCAAACGCCGAAATGCTTTGACTCGCTGAGTTTCGCGGCATTTCGACTTCAATGGCCCGGATGCCGAAAATTAGTCGCCTTTGAATTTCGGGTGATCCCTCTTGAGCATGTATGCTTCTTCTACTTGTTTAACATCAGACTTGTTCCGCGAATGGTGAAACGCTTTGACTCGGTGAGTTTCGCGGCATTCCGACTTCGATGCCCCGGTTTTCGAAATTCAGTTGCCTTTGAAATTCGGGTGATCCCTCTTGACCATGTATTCTTCTGCTACTTGTTCTACATCAGACTTCTTATGCAAACGGCGAAACGCTTTCCCTCGGTGAGTTTCGCAAGATTCCGACCTCGATGCCCCGGTTTCTGAAATTCAGTTGCCTTTGAATTTTGGGTGATCCCTCTTGAGCATGTATTCTTCTGCTACTTGTTCTACATCAGACTTGTTCCGCAAACGGCGAAATGCTTTGACGCGCTGAGTTTCGCGGCATTCCGACTTCGATGGCCCGGATGCCGAAAATCAATTGGCTTTGAATTTCGGGTGATCCCTCTTGAGCATGTATTCTTCTGCTACTTGTTCAACATCAGACTTGTTCCGCAAACGCCGAAATGCTTTGACTCGCTGAGTTTCGCGGCATTTCGACTTCAATGGCCCGGATGCCGAAAATTAGTCGCCTTTGAATTTCGGGTGATCCCTCTTGAGCATGTATGCTTCTTCTACTTGTTTAACATCAGACTTGTTCCGCGAATGGCGAAACGCTTTGACTCGGTGAGTTTCGCGGCATTTCCGACGTCGATGCCCCGGTTGCCGAAATTCAGTTGCCTTTGAAATTCGGGTGATCCCTCTTGAGCATGTATGCTTTTGCTACTTGTTCTACATCGGACTTCTTACGCCAACGGCGAAACGCTTTGACTCGGTGAGTTTCGCGGCATTCCGACTTCGATGCCCCGGCTTTCGAAATTCAGTTGCCTTTGAAATTCGGGTGATCCCTCTTGACCATGTATTCTTCTGCTACTTGTTCTACATCAGACTTCTTCCGCAAAACGGCAAATCGCTTTGACTCGGTGAGTTTCGCAAGATCCCGACCTCGATGCCCCGGTTGTCGAAAATCAGTTGCCTTTGAATTTTGGGTGATCCCTCTGGAGCATGTATTCTTCTGCTACTTGTTCAACATCAGACTTGTTCCGCAAACGCCGAAATGCTTTGACTCGCTGAGTTTCGCGGCATTCCGACTTCAATGGCCCGGATGCCGAAAATTAGTCGCCTTTGAATTTCGGGTGATCCCTCTTGAGCATGTATGCTTCTTCTACTTGTTTAACATCAGACTTGTTCCGCGAATGGCGAAACGCTTTGACTCGGTGAGTTTCGCGGCATTTCCGACGTCGATGCCCCGGTTGCCGAAATTCAGTTGCCTTTGAAATTCGGGTGATCCCTCTTGAGCATGTATGCTTTTGCTACTTGTTCTACATCGGACTTCTTACGCCAACGGCGAAACGCTTTGACTCGGTGAGTTTCGCGGCATTCCGACTTCGATGCCCCGGCTTTCGAAATTCAGTTGCCTTTGAAATTCGGGTGATCCCTCTTGACCATGTATTCTTCTGCTACTTGTTCTACATCAGACTTCTTCCGCAAAACGGCAAATCGCTTTGACTCGGTGAGTTTCGCAAGATCCCGACCTCGATGCCCCGGTTGTCGAAAATCAGTTGCCTTTGAATTTCGGGTGATCCCTCTGGAGCATGTATTCTTCTGCTACTTGTTCAACATCAGACTTGTTCCGCAAACGCCGAAATGCTTTGACTCGCTGAGTTTCGCGGCATTCCGACTTCAATGGCCCGGATGCCGAAAATTAGTCGCCTTTGAATTTCGGGTGATCCCTCTTGAGCATGTATGCTTCTTCTACTTGTTTAACATCAGACTTGTTCCGCGAATGGCGAAACGCTTTGACTCGGTGAGTTTCGCGGCATTTCCGACGTCGATGCCCCGGTTGCCGAAATTCAGTTGCCTTTGAAATTCGGGTGATCCCTCTTGAGCATGTATGCTTTTGCTACTTGTTCTACATCGGACTTCTTACGCCAACGGCGAAACGCTTTGACTCGGTGAGTTTCGCGGCATTCCGACTTCGATGCCCCGGCTTTCGAAATTCAGTTGCCTTTGAAATTCGGGTGATCCCTCTTGACCATGTATTCTTCTGCTACTTGTTCTACATCAGACTTCTTCCGCAAACGGCGAAACGCTTTGACTCGGTGAGTTTTGCGGCATTCCGCCTTCCATGCCCCTGTTGCCGAAATTCAGTTGCCTTTGTATTTCGGGTGATCTGTCTTGAGCATGTATGCTTCTGCTACTTGTTCTACATCAGACTTCTTCCACAAACGGCGAAACACTTTCCCTCGGTGTGTTTCGCAAGATTCCGACCTCGATGCCACGGTTGCCGAAATTCAGTTCCCTTTGAATTTCAGATGATCCCTCTTGAGCATGTATGTTCTGCTACCTATTCTACATCAGACTTCTTAGGCAAACGGCTAAACGCTTTGACTTGCTGAGTTTCGCGGCATTCCGACTTCGATGCCCCGGTTGCCGAAATTCAGTTGCCATTGAATTTCAGGTGATACCTCTTGAGCATGTATGCTTGTGCTACTTGTTCTACATCAGACTTCTTACGCAAACGGCGAAACGCTTTGACTCGGTGAGTTTAGCGGCATTCTGACTGCGAAGCCCCAGTTTTCGAATTTCAGTTGCCTTTGAAATTCGGGTGATCCCTCTAGAGCATGTATGCTTTCGCTACTTGTTCTACATCAGACATCTTCCGCAAACGGCGAAATGCTTTGCCTCGGTGAGTTTCGCGGCCTTCCGACTTCGATGCCCCGGTTGCCGAAATGCAGTTGCCTTTGAATTTCGGGTGATCCCTCTTGAGCATGTATGCTTCTGCTACTTGTTCTACATCAGACTTCTTCTGCAATCGGCGAAACGCTTTTACTCGCTGAGTTTCGCGGCATTCCGACATCGATGCTCCGGTTGCCGAAATTCAGTTGCCTTTGAATTTCAGGTGATCCCTCTTGAGCATGTACGCTTCTACTACTTGTATAACATCAGACTTGTTCCGCAAACGGCGAAACGCTTTGACTTGGTGAGTTTCGCGGCATTCCGCCTTCGATGCCCCGGTTGCCGAAATTCAGTTGCCTTTGAATTTCGGGTGATCCCTCTTGAGCATGTATGCTTCTGCTACTTGGTCTACATCAGACTTCTTCCGCAAACGGCGAACGCTTTGACTCGGTGAGTTTCGCGGCATTTCCGACATCGATGCCCCGGTTGCCGAAATTCAGTTGCCTTTGAAATTCAGGTGATCCCACTTGAGCATGTATTCTTCTGCTACTTGTTCTACATTAGACTTGTTCCGCAAACGGCGAAATGCTTTGACTCGGTGAGTTTCGCGGTATTCCGCGTTCGATGGCCCGGATGTCGAAAATCAGTTGCCTTTGAATTTCGGGTGATCCCTCTTGAGCATGTATGCTTCTTCTACTTGTTTAACATCAGACTTGTTCCGCAAACGGCGAAACGCTTTGACTCGTTGAGTTTCGCGCCATTCCACCTTCGATGCCCCGGTTGCCGAAATTCAGTTGCCATTGAATTTCGGGTCATCCCTCTTGAGCTTGTATTCTTCTGCTACTTGTTCTACATCAGACTTCTTCCGCAAACGTCGAAACGCTTTGCCTCGATGAGTTTCTCGGCATTTCGACTTCGATGCCCAGTTGCCGAAATTCAGTTGCCTTTGAATTTCGGGTGATCCCACCTAAGCATGTATGCTTCTGCAACTTGTTCTACATCAGACTTCTTCCGCAAACGGCGAAAAGCTTTGCCTTGGAGAGTTTCGCAAGATTCCAACCTCGGTGCCCCGGTTGCCGAAATTCAGTTGCCTTTGAATTTCGGGTGATTCCTCTTGAGCATGTATTCTTGTGCTACTTGTTCTACATCAGACTTCTTCCGCAAACGGCGAAACGCTTTGCCTCAATGAGTTTCGCAAAATCCCGACCTCGATGCCCCGGTTGCCGAAATTCAGTTGCCATTGAATTTCGGGTGATCCCTCTTGAGCATGTATTCTTCTGCTACTTGTTCTACATCAGACTTGTTCCGCAAACGGCGAAACGCTTTGACTCGGTGAGTTTCGCGCCATTCCGCTTTCAATGCCCCGGTTCCCGAAATTCAGTTGCTTTTGAATTGTGGGTGATCCCTCTTGAGCATGTATGCTTCTACTACTTGTTCTACATCAAACCCCTTCCGCAAACGGCGAAACGCTTTGCCTCAGTGAGTTTGGCAAGATTCTGACCTCGATGCCCCGGATGCCGAAATTCAGTTGCATTTGAATTTCGGGTGATCCCTCTTAAGCATGTATGCTTCTGCAACTTGTTCTACATCAAACTTGTTCCGCAAATGGCGAAATGCTTTGCCTCGATGTGTTTCGCGGCATTCCACCTTTGATGTCCCGGTTGCCGAAATTCAGTTGCCTTTGTATTTTGGGTGATCCCTCTTGAGCATGTATGCTTCTGCTACTTGTTCTACATCAGACTTTTTCCGCAAACGGCGAAACGCTTTGACTCGGTGAGTTTCGCGGCATTCCAACTTCGATGCCCTGGTTGCCGAAATTCAGTTGCCTTTGAAATTCGGGTGATCCCTCTTGAGCATGTATTCTTCTGCTACTTGTTCTACATCAGACTTGTTCCGCAAAAGGCAAAACGCTTTGACTCGGTGAGTTTCGCAAGATCCCGACCTCGATGCCCCAGTTGTCGAAAATCAGTTGCCTTTGAATTTCAGGTGATCCCTCTTGAGCATGTATTCTTTTGCTACTTGTTCAACATCAGACTTCTTCCGCAAACGGCGAAACGCTTTGCCTCAATGAGTTTCGCGGCATTCCGACTTCGATGCCCTGGTTGTCGAAATTCAGTTGCCTTTGTATTTCGGGTGATCCCTCTTGAGCATCTATGCTTCTGCTACTTGTTCTACATCAGAATTCTTCCGCAAACAGCGAAACGCTTTCCCTCGGTGAGTTTCGCAAGATTCCGACCTCGATGCCCCGGTTGCCGAAATTCAGTTGCCTTTGTATTTGGGGTGATCCCTCTTGAGCATGTATTCTTCTGCTACTTGTTCTACATCAGACTTGTTCTGCAAACGGCGAAACGCTTTGACTCGGTGAGTTTTACAAGATCCCGACCTCGATGCCCCGGTTGTCGAAAATCAGTTGCCTTTGAATTTAGGGTAATCCCTCTTGAGCATGTATGCTTCCGCTACTTGTTCTACATCAGACTTTTTCCACAAACGGCGAAACGCTTTGACTCGGTGAGTTTCGCAGCATTCCAACTTCGATGCCCCGGTTGCCGAAATTCAGTTGCCTTTGAAATTCGGGTGATCCCTCTTGAGCATGTATTCTTTTGCAACTTGTTCTACATCAGACTTGTTCCGCAAACGGCGGAACGCTTTGACTCGGTGAGTTTCACGCCATTCTGCCTTCGATGCCCTGGTTGCCGAAATTCAGTTGCCATTGAATTTCGGGTGATCCCTCTTGAGCATGTATTCTTCTGCTACTTGTTCTACATCAGACTTGTTCCGCAAACGGCAAAACGCTTTGACTCGGTGAGTTTCGCAAGATCCCGACCTCGATGCCCCGGTTGTCGAAAATCAGTTGCCTTTGAATTTCGGGTGATCCCTCTTGAGCATGTATTCTTCTGCTACTTGTTCGACATCAGACTTCTTCCGCAAACAGCAAAACGCTTTGACTCGGTGAGTTTCGTAAGATCCCGACCTCGATGCGCCGGTTGCCGAAATTCAGTTGCCTTTGAATTTCGGGTGATCCCTCTTGAGCATGTATTCTTCTGCTACTTGTTCGACATCAGACTTCTTCCGCAAATAGCAAAACGCTTTGACTCGGTGAGTTTTGTAAGATACCGACCTCGATGCGCCGGTTGCCAAATTCAGTTGCCTTTGAATTTCGGGTGATCCCTCTTGAGCATGTATTCTTCTGCTACTTGTTCTACATCAGACTTCTTCCGCAAATGGCGAAACGCTTTGCCTCGATGAGTTTCTCGGCATTTCGACTTCGATGCCCAAGTTGCCGAAATTCAGTTTCCTTTGAATTTCGGGTGATCCCTCTTAAGCATGTATGCTTTTGCAACTTGTTCTACCTCAGACTTCTTCCGCAAACGGCGAAATGCTTTGCCTCGGTGAGTTTCGCAAGATTCCAGCCTCGGTGCCCCGGTTGCCGAAATTCAGTTGCCTTTGAATTTCGGATGATCCCTCTTGAGCATGTATGCTTCTGCTACATGTTCTACATCAGACTTGTTCCGCAAACGGCGAAACGCTTTGACTCGGTGAGTTTCGCGGCATTCCGACTTCGATGCCCCGGTTGCTGAAATTCAGTTGCCATTGAATTTCGGTTCATCCCTCTTGAGCATGTATGCTTCTGCTACTTGTTTAACATCAGACTTGTTCCGCAAATGGCGAAACGCTTTGACTCGGTGAGTTTCGCGCCATTCCGCTTTCGATGCCCCGGTTGCCGAAATTCAGTTGCCTTTGAATTTCGGGTGATCCCTCTTGAGCATGTATGCTTCTGCTACTTGGTCTACATCAGACTTCTTTTGCAAAGCGCGAAACGCTTTGACTCGGTGAGTTTCGCGGCGTTCCGACTTCGATGCCCCGGTTGCCGAAATTCAGTTGCCATTGAATTTCGGGTGATCCCTCTTGAGCATGTATGCTTCTGCTACTTGTTCTACATTAGACTTCTTCCGCAAACGGCGAAACGCTTTGACTCGCTGAGTTTCGCTGCATTCCGACATCGATGCCCCGGTTGCTGAATACATCAGACATCTTCCGCAAACAGTGAAACGCTTTGCCTCGGTGAGTTTCGCAGCCTTCCGACTTTGTTGCCCCGGTTGCCGAAATGCAGTTGCCTTTGAATTTCGGGTGATCCCTCTTGAGCATGTATGCTTCTGCTACTTGTTCTACATCAGACTTCTTCCGCAAACGGCGAAACGCTTTGACTAGCTGAGTTTCACAACATTCCGGCATCGATGCTGCGGTTGCCGAAATTCAGTTGCCTTTGAATTTCGGGTGATCCCTCTTGAGCATGTATGCTTCTACTACTTGTTCTACATCAGACTTCTTCCGCAAACGGCGAAACGCTTTGACTCGGTGAGTTTCGCAGCATTCCGACTTCGATGCCCCGGTTGCCGAAATTCAGTTGCCTTTGAATTTCGGGCGATCCCTCTTGAGCATGTATGCTTGTGCTACTAATTCTACATCAGACTTCTTCCACAAACGGCGAAACGCTTTGACTCGTTGAGTTTCACGACATTCCGGCATCGATGCTCCGGTTGCCGAAATTCAGTTGCCTTTGAATTTCGGGTGATCCCTCTTGAGCATGTATGCTTCTGCTACTTGTTCTACATCAGACATCCTCCGCAAACGGCGAAACGCTTTGACTCGGTGAGTTTCGCAGCATTCCAACTTCGATGCCCTGGTTTTCGAAATTCAGTTGCCTTTGAAGTTCGTGTGATCCCTCTCGAGCATGTATTCTTCTGCTACTTGTTCTACATCAGACTTCTTCCGCAAATGGCGAAACGTTTTGCCTCGATAAGTTTCGCAAGATTCCGATCTCGATGCCCCGGATGCCGAAATTCAGTTGCCTTTAAATTTCCGGTGATCCCTCTTCAGCATGTATGCTTCCGCTACTTGTTCTACATCAGACATCTTCCGCAAACAGCGAAACGCTTTGCCTCGGTGAGTTTCGCAGCCTTCCGCCTTCGTTGCCCCGGTTGCCGAAATGCAGTTGCCTTTGAATTTCGGGTGATCCCTCTTGAGCATGTATGCTTCTGCTACTTGTTCTACATCAGACTTCTTCCGCGAACGGCGAAACGCTTTGACTCGCTGAGTTTCGCGGCATTCCGACTTCGATTCCCCGTTTGCCGAATTTCAGTTGCCTTTGAATTTCGGGTGATCCCTCTTGAGCATGTATGCTTCTACTACTTGTTCTACATCAGACCTCTTCCGCAAACGGCGAAACGCTTTGCCTCGGTGAGTTTGGCAAGATTCTGACCTCGATGCCCCGGATGCCAAAATTCAGTTGCCTTTGAATTTCGGGTGATCCCTCTTAAGCATGTATGCTTTTGCAACTTGTTCGACATCAGACTTGTTCCGCAAACGGCTAAACGCTTTGCCTTGATGAGTTTCGCGGCATTCTGACTTTGATGGCCCGGTTGCCGAAATACAGTTGCCTTTGAATTTCGGGTCATCCCTCTTGAGCATGTATGCTTCTGCTACATGTTCTACATCAGACTTGTTCCGCAAACGGCGAAACGCTTTGACTCAGTGAGTTTCGCGGCATTCCGACTTCGATGGCCCGGATGCCGAAAATCAGTTGCCTTTCAATTTCGGGTGATCCCTCTTGAGCATGTATGCTTCTGCTACTTGTTCTACATTAGACTTCTTCCGCAAACGGCGAAACGCTTTGACTCGCTGAGTTTCACGGTATTCCGACATCGATGCCCCGGTTGCTGAAATTCAGTTGCCTTTGAATTTCGGGTGATCCCTCTTGAGCATGTATGCTTCTGCTACTTGTTTAACATCAGACTTGTTCCGCAAACGGCGAAACGCTTTGACTCGGTGAGTTTCGCGCCATTCCACCTTCGATGCCCCGGTTGCCGAAATTCAGTTGCCTTTGAATTTTGGGTGATCCCTCTTGAGCATGTATGCTTGTGCTACTTGTTCTACATCAGACTTCTTACGCAAACGGCGAAACGCTTTGACTCGGTGAGTTTCGCGCCATTCCACCTTCGATGCCCCGGTTGCCGAAATTCAGTTGCCTTTGAATTTTGGGTGATCCCTCTTGATCATGTGTGCTTCTACTACTTGTTCTACATCAGACTTCTTCTGCAAAAGGCGAAACGCTTTGACTCAGTGACTTTCGCGGCATTTCGACTTTGATGCCCCAGTTGCCTTTGAATTTCTAGTGATCCCTCTTGAGCATGTATGCTTCTGCTACTTGTTCTACATCAGACTTATTCCGCAAACGGCGAAACGCTTTGCCTCGGTGAGTTTCGCGGCCTTCCGACTTCGTTGCCCCGGTTGCCGAAATGCAGTTGCCTTTGAATTTCGGGTGATCCCTCTTGAGCATGTATGCTTCTGCTACTTGTTCTACATCAGACTTCTTCCGCAAACGGCGAAACGCTTTGACTCGCTGAGTTTCGCGGCATTCCGACTTCGATTCCCCGTTTGCCGAATTTCAGTTGCCTTTGAATTTCGGGTGATCCCTCTTGAGCATGTATGCTTCTACTACTTGTTCTACATCAGACCTCTTCCGCAAACGGCGAAACGCTTTGCCTCGGTGAGTTTGGCAAGATTCTGACCTCGATGCCCCGGATGCCGAAATTCAGTTGCCTTTGAATTTCGGGTGATCCCTCTTAAGCATGTATGCTTTTGCAACTTGTTCGACATCAGACTTGTTCCGCAAACGGCTAAACGCTTTGCCTGGATGAGTTTCGCGGCATTCTGACTTTGATGGCCCGGTTGCCGAAATACAGTTGCCTTTGAATTTCGGGTCATCCCTCTTGAGCATGTATGCTTCTGCTACATGTTCTACATCAGACTTGTTCCGCAAACGGCGAAACGCTTTGAGTCAGTGAGTTTCGCGGCATTCCGACTTCGATGGCCCGGATGCCGAAAATCAGTTGCCTTTCAATTTCGGGTGATCCCTCTTGAGCATGTATGCTTCTGCTACTTGTTCTACATTAGTCTTCTTCCGCAAACGGCGAAACGCTTTGACTCGCTGAGTTTCGCGGCATTCCGACATCGATGCCTCGGTTGCTGAAATTCAGTTGCCTTTGAATTTCGGGTGATCCCTCTTGAGCATGTATGCTTCTGCTACTTGTTTAACATCAGACTTGTTCCGCAAACGGCGAAACGCTTTGACTCGGTGAGTTTCGCGCCATTCCACCTTCGATGCCCCGGTTGCCGAAATTCAGTTGCCTTTGAATTTTGGGTGATCCCTCTTGAGCATGTATGCTTGTGCTACTTGTTCTACATCAGACTTCTTACGCAAACGGCGAAACACTTTGACTCGGTTAGTTTCGCGGCATTCCGACTTCGATGCCCTGGTTTTCGAAATTCAGTTGCCTTTGAAATTCGTGTGATCCCTCTCGAGCATGTATTCTTCTGCTACTTGCTCTGCATTAGACTTCTTCCGCAAATGGCGAAACGCTTTGCCTCGGTAAGTTTCGCAAGATTCCGACCTCGATGCCCCGGATGCCGAAATTCAGTTGCCTTTAAATTTCCGGTGATCCCTCTTCAGCATGTAAGCTTCCGCTACTTGTTCTACATCAGACATCTTCCGCAAACAGTGAAACGCTTTGCCTCGGTGAGTTTCGCAGCCTTCCGACTTTGTTGCCCCGGTTGCCGAAATGCAGTTGCCTTTGAATTTCGGGTGATCCCTCTTGAGCATGTATGCTTCTGCTACTTGTTCTACATCAGACTTCTTCCGCAAACGGCGAAACGCTTTGCCTCGGTGAGTTTCGCGGCCTTCCGACTTCGTTGCCCCGGTTGCCGAAATGCAGTTGCCTTTGAATTTCGGGTGATCCCTCTTGAGCATGTATGCTTCTGCTACTTGTTCTACATCAGACTTCTTCCGCAAACGGCGAAACGCTTTGACTCGCTGAGTTTCGCGGCATTCCGACTTCGATTCCCCGTTTGCCGAATTTCAGTTGCCTTTGAATTTCGGGTGATCCCTCTTGAGCATGTATGCTTCTACTACTTGTTCTACATCAGACCTCTTCCGCAAACGGCGAAACGCTTTGCCTCGGTGAGTTTGGCAAGATTCTGACCTCGATGCCCCGGATGCCGAAATTCAGTTGCCTTTGAATTTCGGGTGATCCCTCTTAAGCATGTATGCTTTTGCAACTTGTTCGACATCAGACTTGTTCCGCAAACGGCTAAACGCTTTGCCTTGATGAGTTTCGCGGCATTCTGACTTTGATGGCCCGGTTGCCGAAATACAGTTGCCTTTGAATTTCGGGTCATCCCTCTTGAGCATGTATGCTTCTGCTACATGTTCTACATCAGACTTGTTCCGCAAACGGCGAAACGCTTTGACTCAGTGAGTTTCGCGGCATTCCGACTTCGATGGCCCGGATGCCGAAAATCAGTTGCCTTTCAATTTCGGGTGATCCCTCTTGAGCATGTATGCTTCTGCTACTTGTTCTACATTAGACTTCTTCCGCAAACGGCAAAACGCTTTGACTCGCTGAGTTTCGCGGCATTCCGACATCGATGCCCCGGTTGCTGAAATTCAGTTGCCTTTGAATTTCGGGTGATCCCTCTTGAGCATGTATGCTTCTGCTACTTGTTTAACATCAGACTTGTTCCGCAAACGGCGAAACGCTTTGACTCGGTGAGTTTCGCGCCATTCCACCTTCGATGCCCCGGTTGCCGAAATTCAGTTGCCTTTGAATTTTGGGTGATCCCTCTTGAGCATGTATGCTTGTGCTACTTGTTCTACATCAGACTTCTTACGCAAACGGCGAAACACTTTGACTCGGTTAGTTTCGCGGCATTCCGACTTCGATGCCCTGGTTTTCGAAATTCAGTTGCCTTTGAAATTCGTGTGATCCCTCTCGAGCATGTATTCTTCTGCTACTTGCTCTGCATCAGACTTCTTCCGCAAATGGCGAAACGCTTTGCCTCGGTAAGTTTCGCAAGATTCCGACCTCGATGCCCCGGATGCAGAAATTCAGTTGCCTTTAAATTTCCGGTGATCCCTCTTCAGCATGTATGCTTCCGCTACTTGTTCTACATCAGACATCTTCCGCAAACAGTGAAACGCTTTGCCTCGGTGAGTTTCGCAGCCTTCCGACTTTGTTGCCCCGGTTGCCGAAATGCAGTTGCCTTTGAATTTCGGGTGATCCCTCTTGAGCATGTATGCTTCTGCTACTTGTTCTACATCAGACTTCTTCCGCAAACGGCGAAACGCTTTGCCTCGGTGAGTTTCGCGGCCTTCCGACTTCGTTGCCCCGGTTGCCGAAATGCAGTTGCCTTTGAATTTCGGGTGATCCCTCTTGAGCATGTATGCGTCTGCTACTTGTTCTACATCAGACTTCTTCCGCAAACGGCGAAACGCTTTGACTCGCTGAGTTTCGCGGCATTCCGACTTCGATTCCCCGTTTGCCGAATTTCAGTTGCCTTTGAATTTCGGGTGATCCCTCTTGAGCATGTATGCTTCTACTACTTGTTCTACATCAGACCTCTTCCGCAAACGGCGAAACGCTTTGCCTCGGTGAGTTTGGCAAGATTCTGACCTCGATGCCCCGGATGCCGAAATTCAGTTGCCTTTGAATTTCGGGTGATCCCTCTTAAGCATGTATGCTTTTGCAACTTGTTCGACATCAGACTTGTTCCGCAAACGGCTAAACGCTTTGCCTTGATGAGTTTCGCGGCATTCTGACTTTGATGGCCCGGTTGCCGAAATACAGTTGCCTTTGAATTTCGGGTCATCCCTCTTGAGCATGTATGCTTCTGCTACATGTTCTACATCAGACTTGTTCCGCAAACGGCGAAACGCTTTGACTCAGTGAGTTTCGCGGCATTCCGACTTCGATGGCCCGGATGCCGAAAATCAGTTGCCTTTCAATTTCGGGTGATCCCTCTTGAGCATGTATGCTTCTGCTACTTGTTCTACATTAGACTTCTTCCGCAAACGGCGAAACGCTTTGACTCGCTGAGTTTCGCGGCATTCCGACATCGATGCCCCGGTTGCTGAAATTCAGTTGCCTTTGAATTTCGGGTGATCCCTCTTGAGCATGTATGCTTCTGCTACTTGTTTAACATCAGACTTGTTCCGCAAACGGCGAAACGCTTTGACTCGGTGAGTTTCGCGCCATTCCACCTTCGATGCCCCGGTTGCCGAAATTCAGTTGCCTTTGAATTTTGGGTGATCCCTCTTGAGCATGTATGCTTGTGCTACTTGTTCTACATCAGACTTCTTACGCAAACGGCGAAACACTTTGACTCGGTTAGTTTCGCGGCATTCCGACTTCGATGCCCTGGTTTTCAAAATTCAGTTGCCTTTGAAATTCGTGTGATCCCTCTCGAGCATGTATTCTTCTGCTACTTGCTCTGCATCAGACTTCTTCCGCAAATGGCGAAACGCTTTGCCTCGGTAAGTTTCGCAAGATTCCGACCTCGATGCCCCGGATGCCGAAATTTAGTTGCCTTTAAATTTCCGGTGATCCCTCTTCAGCATGTATGCTTCCGCTACTTGTTCTACATCAGACATCTTCCGCAAACAGTGAAACGCTTTGCCTCGGTGAGTTTCGCAGCCTTCCAACTTTGTTGCCCCGGTTGCCGAAATGCAGTTGCCTTTGAATTTCGGGTGATCCCTCTTGAGCATGTATGCTTCTGCTACTTGTTCTACATCAGACTTATTCCGCAAACGGCGAAACGCTTTGACTAGCTGAGTTTCGCGGCATTCCGACATCGATGCGCCGGTTGCCGAAATTCAGTTGCCTTTGCATTTCGGGTTATCCCTCTTGAGCATGTTTTCTTCTGCTACTTGTTGTACATCAGACTTCTTCCGCAAACGGCGAAACGCTTTGCCTCGGTGAATTTCGCAAGATTCTGACCTGGATGCCCCGGATGCCGAAATTCAGTTGCCTTTGAATTTTGGGTGATCCCTCTTGAGCATGTATGCTTCTGCTACTTGTTCTACATTAGACTTTTTCCGCAAACGGCGAAACGCTTTGAGTCGGTGAGTTTAGCGGCATTCCAACTTCAATGCCCCGGTTGCCGAAATTCAGTTGCCTTTGAATTTCGGGTCATCCCTCTTGAGCATGTATGCTTCTGCTACATGTTCTACATCAGACTTGTTCCACAAACGGCGAAACGATTTCACTCGGTGAGTTTCGCGGCATTCCGACATCGATGCCCAGGTTGCCGAAATTCAGTTGCCTTTGCATTTCGGGTTATCCCTCTTGAGCATGTTTTCTTCTGCTACTTCTTCTACATCAGACTTCTTCCGCAAACGGCGAAACGCTTTGCCTCGGTGAATTTCGCAAGATTCTGACCTGGATGCCCCGAATGCCGAAATTCAGTTGCCTTTGAATTTTGGGTGATCCCTCTTGAGCATGTAGGCTTTCGCTACTTGTTCTACATCAGACATCTTCCGTAAACGGCGAAACGCTTTGCCTCGGTGAGTTTCGCGGCCTTCCGACTTCGATGCCCCGGTTGCCGAAATGCAGTTGCCTTTGAATTTCAGGTGATCCCTCTTGAGAATGTATGCTTCTGCTACTTGTTCTACATCAGACTTCTTCGGCAAATGGCGAAACGCTTTGCCTCGGTGAGTTTCGCAAAATTCCGACCTCGATGCCCCGGTTGCCGAAATTCAGTTGCCTTTGAATTTCGGATGATCCCTCTTGAGCATGTATGCTTCTGCTACCTATTCTACATCAGACTTCTAAGGCAAACGGCGAAACGCTTTGACTTGGTAAGTTTCACGGCATTTTCCGACTTCGATGCCCCGGTTGCCGAAATTCAGTTGCCTTTGAATTTCGGGTGATCCCTCTTGACCATGTATGCTTGTGCTACTTTTTCTACATCAGACTTCTTACGCAAACGGCGAAACGCTTTGACTCGGTGAGTTTCGCGGCATTCCGACTTCGATGCCCCGGTTTTCGAAATTCAGTTGCCTTTGAAATTCGGGTGATTCCTCTTGAGCATGTATTCTTCTGCTACTTGTTCTACATCAAACTTCTTCTGCAAACTGCGAAACGCTTTGCCTCGGTGAGTTTCGCAAGATTCCGACCTCGATGCCCCAGATACCGAAATTCAGTTGCCTTTGAATTTCGGGTCATCCCTCTTGAGCATGTATGCTTCTGCTACATGTTCTACATCAGACTTGTTCCACAAACGGCGAAACGATTTCACTCGGTGAGTTTCGCGGCATTCCGACATCGATGCCCCGGTTGCCGAAATTCAGTTGCCTTTGCATTTCGGGTTATCCCTCTTGAGCATGTATTCTTCTGCTACTTGTTCGACATCAGAATTCTTCTGCAAACGGCGAATCGCTTTGCCTCGGCGAGTTTCGCAAGATTCCGACCTCGATGCCCCGGATGCCGAAATTCAATTGCCTTTGAATTTTGGGTGATCCCTCTTGAGCATGTATGCTTTCGCTACTTGTTCTACATCAGACATCTTCCGCAAACGGCGAAACGCTTTGCCTCGGTGAGTTTCGCGGCCTTCCGACTTCGATGCCCCGGTTGCCGAAATGCAGTTGCCTTTGAATTTCGGGTGATCCCTCTTGAGCATGTATGCTTCTGCTACTTGTTCTACATCAGACTTCTTCCGCAAACGGTGAAACGCTTTGACTCGGTGAGTTTCGCGACATTCCGACTTCGATGCCCCGGTTGCCGAAATTCAGTTGCCTTTGAATTTCGGGTGATCCTTCTTAAGCATGTATGCTTCTGCTACTTGTTCTACATCAGACTTCTTCCGTAAAAGGCAAAACGCTTTGACTCGGTGAGTTTCGCAAGATTCCGACCTCAATGCTCCTGTTGCCGAAATTCAGTTGCCTTTGAATTTTGGGTGATCCCTCTTGAGCATGTATGCTTGTGCTACATGTTCTACATCAGACTTGTTCCGCTAACGGTGAAACGCTTTGACTTGGTTAGTTTCGCGGCATTCCGACTTCGACGCCCTGTTGCCGAAATTCAGTTGCCATTGAATTTCGGGTGATCCATCTTGAGCATGTATTCTTCTGCTACTTGTTCTACATCAGACTTCTTCCGCTAAAGGCAAAACACTTTGACTCGGTGAGTTTCACAAGATCCCGACCTCGATGCCCCGATTGTCGAAAATCAGTTGCCTTTGAATTTCGGGTGATCCCTTTTGAGCATGTATTCTTCTGCTACTTGTTCTACATCAGACTTCTTTCGCAAACGGCAAAACGCTTTGACTCGGTGAGTTTCGCAAGATTCCGACCTTGATGCCCCGGTTGCCGAAATTCAGTTGCCTTTGAATTTCGGGTGATCCCTCTTGAGCATGTATTCTTCTGCTACTTGTTCTACATCAGACTTCTTCCGCAAACTGCGAAACGCTTTGCCTCGATGAGTTTCATGGCATTTCGACTTCGATGCCCCAGTTGTCGAAATTCAGTTGCCTTTGAATTTCGGATGATCCCTATTGAGCATGTATGCTTCTGCTACCTGTTCTACGTCAGACTTCTTAGGCAAACGGCGAAACGCTTTGACTTGGTGAGTTTCACGGCATTTTCCGACTTCGATGCCCCGGTTGCCGAAATGCAGTTGCCTTTGAATTTCGGGTGATCCCTCTTGAGCATGTATGCTTCTGCTACTTGTTCTACATCAGACTTCTTCCGCAAACGGTGAAACGCTTTGACTCGGTGAGTTTCGCGACATTCCGACTTCGATGCCCCGGTTGCCGAAATTCAGTTGCCTTTGAATTTTGGGTGATCCCTATTGAGCATGTATGGTTCTGCTACTTGTTCTACATCAGACTTCTTCCGCAAACGGCGAAACGCTTTGACTCGAAGAGTTTCGCGGCATTCCGACATCGATGCTCCGGTTGCCGAAATTCAGTTGCCTTTGAATTTCGGGTGATCCCTCTTGAGCATGTATGCTTCTGCTACTTGTTCTACATCAGACTTCTTCTGCAAACGGCGAAACGCTATGCCTCGATTAGTTTCACGGCATTTCGACTTCGATGCCCCAGTTGCCGAAATTCAGTTGCCTTTGAATTTCGGATGATCCCTCTTGAGCATGTATGCTTCTGCTACCTGTTCTACGTCAGACATCTTCTGCAAACGGCGAAACGCTTTGCCTCGGTGAGTTTCGCGGCCTTCCGACTTCGATGCCCCGGTTGCCGAAATGCAGTTGCCTTTGAATTTCGGGTGATCCCTCTTGAGCATGTATGCTTCTGCTACTTGTTCTACATCAGACTTCTTCCGCAAACGGTGAAACGCTTTGACTCGGTGAGTTTCGCGGCATTCCGACTTCGATGCCCCGGTTTTCGAAATTCAGTTGCCTTTGAAATTCGGGTGATCCCTCTTGAGCATGTATTCTTCTGCTACTTGTTCGACATCAGAATTCTTCTGCAAACGGCGAATCGCTTTGCCTCGGCGAGTTTCGCAAGATTCCGACCTCGATGCCCCGGATGCCGAAATTCAATTGCCTTTGAATTTTGGGTGATCCCTCTTGAGCATGTATGCTTTCGCTACTTGTTCTACATCAGACATCTTCCGCAAACGGCGAAACGCTTTGCCTCGGTGAGTTTCGCGGCCTTCCGACTTCGATGCCCCGGTTGCCGAAATGCAGTTGCCTTTGAATTTCGGGTGATCCCTCTTGAGCATGTATGCTTCTGCTACTTGTTCTACATCAGACTTCTTCCGCAAACGGTGAAACGCTTTGACTCGGTGAGTTTCGCGACATTCCGACTTCGATGCCCCGGTTGCCGAAATTCAGTTGCCTTTGAATTTTGGGTGATCCCTATTGAGCATGTATGGTTCTGCTACTTGTTCTACATCAGACTTCTTCCGCAAACGGCGAAACGCTTTGACTCGAAGAGTTTCGCGGCATTCCGACATCGATGCTCCGGTTGCCGAAATTCAGTTGCCTTTGAATTTCGGGTGATCCCTCTTGAGCATGTATTCTTCTGCTACTTGTTCTACATCAGACTTCTTCTGCAAACGGCGAAACGCTTTGCCTCGATTAGTTTCACGGCATTTCGACTTCGATGCCCCAGTTGCCGAAATTCAGTTGCCTTTGAATTTCGGATGATCCCTCTTGAGCATGTATGCTTCTGCTACCTGTTCTACGTCAGACTTCTTAGGCAAACGGCGAAACGCTTTGACTTGGTGAGTTTCACGGCATTTTCCGACTTCGATGCCCCGGTTGCCGAAATTCAGTTGCCATTGAATTTCGAGTGATCCCTCTTGAGCATGTATGCTTGTGCTACTTGTTCTACATCAGACTTCTTACGCAAACGGCGAAACGCTTTGACTCGGTGAGTTTCGCAGCATTCCGACTTCGATGCCCCGGTTTTTGAAATTCAGTTGCCTTTGAAATTCGGGTGATCCCTCTTGAGCATGTATTCTTCTGCTACTTGTTCGACATCAGAATTCTTCTGCAAACGGCGAATCGCTTTGCCTCGGCGAGTTTCGCAAGATTCCGACCTCGATGCCACGGATGCCGAAATTCAATTGCCTTTGAATTTTGGGTGATCCCTCTTGAGCATGTATGCTTTCGCTACTTGTTCTACATCAGACATCTTCCGCAAACGGCGAAACGCTTTGCCTCGGTGAGTTTCGCGGCCTTCCGACTTCGATGCCCCGGTTGCCGAAATGCAGTTGCCTTTGAATTTTATGGTGATCCCTCTTGAGCATGTATGCTTCTGCTACTTGTTCTACATCAGACTTCTTCCGCAAACGGTGAAACGCTTTGACTCGGTGAGTTTCGCGACATTCCGACTTCGATGCCCCGGTTGCCGAAATTCAGTTGCCTTTGAATTTTGGGTGATCCCTCTTGAGCATGTATGGTTCTGCTACTTGTTCTACATCAGACTTCTTCCGCAAACGGCGAAAGGCTTTGACTCGAAGAGTTTCGCGGCATTCCGACCTCGATGCTCCTGTTGCCGAAATTCAGTTGCCTTTGAATTTTGGGTGATCCCTCTTGAGCATGTATGCTTGTGCTACATGTTCTACATCAGACTTGTTCCGCTAACGGCGAAACGCTTTGCCTCGATTAGTTTCACGGCATTTCGACTTCGATGCCCCAGTTGCCGAAATTCAGTTGCCTTTGAATTTCGGGTGATCCCTCTTAAGCATGTATGCTTCTGCAACTTGTTCTACATCAGACTTCTTCCGCAAACGGCGAAACGCTTTGCCTCGATGAGTTTCGCGGCATTCCGACTTCGATGCCCCCGTTGCCGAAATTCAGTTGCCTTTGTATTTCGGGTGATCCCTCTTGAGCATGTATGCTTCTGCTACTTGTTCTACATCAGACTTCTTCCGCAAACTGCGAAACGCTTTGCCTCGGTGAGTTTTGCAAGATTCCGACCTTGATGCCCGGTTGCCGAAATTCAGTTGCCTTTGTATTTCGGGTGATCCCTCTTGAGCATGTATGCTTCTGCTACTTCTTCTACATCAGACTTCTTCCGCAAACTGCGAAACGCTTTGCCTCGGTGAGTTTTGTAAGATTCCGACCTTGATGCCCGGTTGTCGAAATTCAGTTGCCTTTGAATTTCGGGTGATCCCTCTTGAGCATGTATTCTTCTGCTATTTGTTCTACATCAGACTTCTTCCGTAAATGGCGAAACGCTTTGCCTCGGTGAGTTTCGCGGCATTCCGACTTCGATGCCCCGGTTGCCGAAATGCAGTTGCCTTTGAATTTCGGGTGATCCCTCTTAAGCATGTATGCTTCTGCAACTTGTTCTACATCAGACTTCTTCCGCAAACGGCGAAACGCTTTGCCTCGATGAGTTTCGCGGCATTCCGACTTCGATGCCCCCGTTGCCGAAATTCAGTTGCCTTTGTATTTCGGGTGATCCCTCTTGAGCATGTATGCTTCTGCTACTTGTTCTACATCAGACTTCTTCCGCAAACTGCAAAACGCTTTGCCTCGGTGAGTTTTGCAAGATTCCGACCTTGATGCCCGGTTGCCGAAATTCAGTTGCCTTTGTATTTCGGGTGATCCCTCTTGAGCATGTATGCTTCTGCTACTTGTTCTACATCAGACTTCTTCCGCAAACTGCGAAACGCTTTGCCTCGGTGAGTTTTGTAAGATTCCGACCTTGATGCCCGGTTGTCGAAATTCAGTTGCCTTTGAATTTCGGGTGATCCCTCTTGAGCATGTATTCTTCTGCTATTTGTTCTACATCAGACTTCTTCCGCAAATGGCGAAACGCTTTGCCTCGGTGAGTTTCGCGGCATTCCGACTTCGATGCCCCGGTTGCCGAAATGCAGTTGCCTTTGAATTTCGGGTGATCCCTCTTGAGCATGTATGCTTCTGCTACTTGTTCTACATCAGACTTCTTCCGCAAATGGCAAAACGCTTTGCCTCGGTGAGTTTCGCAAGATTCCGACCTCGATGCCCCGGTTGCCGAAATTCAGTTGCCTTTGAATTTCGGATGATCCCTGTTGAGCATGTATGCTTCTGCTACCTTTTCTACATCAGACTTCTAACGCAAACGGCGAAACGCTTTGACTTGGTAAGTTTCATGGCATTTTCGGACTTCGATGCCCCGGTTGCCGAAATTCAGTTGCCTTTGAATTTCGGGTGATCCCTCTTGAGCATGTATGCTTGTGCTACTTTTTCTACATCAGACTTCTTACGCAAACGGCGAAACGCTTTGACTCGGTGAGTTTCACGGCATTCCGACTTCGATGCCCCGATTTTCGAAATTCAGTTGCCTTTGAAATTCGGGTGATTCCTCTTGAGCATGTATTCTTCTGCTACTTGTTCTACATCAGACTTCTTCTGCAAACTGCGAAACGCTTTGCCTCGGTGAGTTTCGCAAGATTCCGACCTCGATGCCCCAGATACCGAAATTCAGTTGCCTTTAAATTTTGGGTGATCCCTCTTGAGCATGTATGCTTTCGCTACTTGTTCTACATCAGTAATCTTCCGCAAACGGCGAAACGCTTTGCCTCGGTGAGTTTCGCGGCCTTCCGACTTCGATGCCCCGGTTGCCGAAATGCAGTTGCCTTTGAATTTCGGGTGATCCCTCTTGAGCATGTATGCTTCTGCTAGTTGTTCTACATCAGACTTCTTCCGCAAACGGTGAAACGCTTTGACTCGGTGAGTTTCGCGACATTCCGACTTCGATGCCCCGGTTGCCGAAATTCAGTTGCCTTTGAATTTCGGGTGATCCTTCTTAAGCATGTATGCTTCTGCTACTTGTTCTACATCAGACTTCTTCCGTAAAAGGCAAAACGCTTTGACTCGGTGAGTTTCGCAAGATTCCGACCTCGATGCTCCTGTTGCCGAAATTCAGTTGCCTTTGAATGTTGGGTGATCCCTCTTGAGCATGTATGCTTGTGCTACATGTTCTACATCAGACTTGTTCCGCTAACGGCGAAACGCTTTGACTTGGTTAGTTTCGCGGCATTCCGACTTCGACGCCCTGTTGCCGAAATTCAGTTGCCATTGAATTTCGGGTGATCCATCTTGAGCATGTATTCTTCTGCTACTTGTTCTACATCAGACTTCTTCCGCTAAAGGCAAAACACTTTGACTCGGTGAGTTTCACAAGATCCCGACCTCGATGCCCCGGTTGTCGAAAATCAGTTGCCTTTGAATTTCGGGTGATCCCTCTTGAGCATGTATTCTTCTGCTACTTGTTCTACATCAGACTTCTTTCGCAAACTGCGTAACGCTTTGCCTCGATGAGTTTCACGGCATTTCGACTTCGATGCCCCAGTTGTCGAAATTCAGTTGCCTTTGAATTTCGGATGATCCCTATTGAGCATGTATGCTTCTGCTACCTGTTCTACGTCAGACTTCTTAGGCAAACGGCGAAACGCTTTGACTTGGTGAGTTTCACGGCATTTTCCGACTTCGATGCCCCGGTTGCCGAAATTCAGTTGCCATTGAATTTCGAGTGATCCCTCTTGAGCATGTATGCTTGTGCTACTTGTTCTACATCAGACTTCTTACGCAAACGGCGAAACGCTTTGACTCGGTGAGTTTCGCGGCATTCCGACTTCGATGCCCCGGTTTTCGAAATTCAGTTGCCTTTGAAATTCGGGTGATCCCTCTTGAGCATGTATTCTTCTGCTACTTGTTCGACATCAGAATTCTTCTACAAACGGCGAATCGCTTTGCCTCGGCGAGTTTCGCAAGATTCCGACCTCGATGCCCCGGATGCCGAAATTCAATTGCCTTTGAATTTTGGGTGATCCCTCTTGAGCATGTATGCTTTCGCTACTTGTTCTACATCAGACATCTTCCGCAAACGGCGAAACGCTTTGCCTCGGTGAGTTTCGCGGCCTTCCGACTTCGATGCCCCGGTTGCCGAAATGCAGTTGCCTTTGAATTTTGGGTGATCCCTCTTGAGCATGTATGCTTCTGCTACTTGTTCTACATCAGACTTCTTCCGCAAACGGTGAAACGCTTTGACTCGGTGAGTTTCGCGACATTCCGACTTCGATGCCCCGGTTGCCGAAATTCAGTTGCCTTTGAATTTCGGGTGATCCCTCTTGAGCATGTATGCTTCTGCTACTTGTTCTACATCAGACTTCTTCCGTAAATGGCAAAACGCTTTGACTCGGTGAGTTTCGCCAGATTCCGACCTCGATGCTCCTGTTGCCGAAATTCAGTTGCCTTTGAATTTTGGGTGATCCCTCTTGAGCATGTATGCTTGTGCTACATGTTCTACATCAGACTTGTTCCGCTAACGGCGAAACGCTTTGACTTGGTTAGTTTCGCGGCATTCCGACTTCGACGCCCTGTTGCCGTAATTCAGTTGCCATCGAATTTCGGGTGATCCATCTTGAGCATGTATTCTTCTGCTACTTGTTCTACATCAGACTTCTTCCGCTAAAGGCAAAACACTTTGACTCGGTGAGTTTCACAAGATCCCGACCTCGATGCCCCGGTTGTCGAAAATCAGTTGCCTTTGAATTTCGGGTGATCCCTCTTGAGCATGTATTCTTCTGCTACTTGTTCTACATCAGACTTCTTTCGCAAACGGCAAAACGCTTTGACTCGGTGAGTTTCGCAAGATTCCGACCTTGATGCCCCGGTTGCCGAAATTCAGTTGCCTTTGAATTTCGAGTGATCCCTCTTGAGCATGTATTCTTCTGCTACTTGTTCTACATCAGACTTCTTCCGCAAACTGCGAAACGCTTTGCCTCGATGAGTTTCACGGCATTTCGACTTCGATGCCCCAGTTGTCGAAATTCAGTTGCCTTTGAATTTCGGATGATCCCTCTTGAGCATGTATGCTTCTGCTACCTGTTCTACGTCAGACTTCTTAGGCAAACGGCGAAACGCTTTGACTTGGTGAGTTTCACGGCATTTTCCGACTTCGATGCCCCGGTTGCCGAAATTCAGTTGCCATTGAATTTCGAGTGATCCCTCTTGAGCATGTATGCTTGTGCTACTTGTTCTACATCAGACTTCTTACGCAAACGGCGAAACGCTTTGACTCGGTGAGTTTCGCGGCATTCCGACTTCGATGCCCCGGTTTTCGAAATTCAGTTGCCTTTGAAATTCGGGTGATCCCTCTTGAGCATGTATTCTTCTGCTACTTGTTCGACATCAGAATTCTTCTGCAAACGGCGAATCGCTTTGCCTCGGCGAGTTTCGCAAGATTCCGATCTCGATGCCCCGGATGCCGAAATTCAATTGCCTTTGAATTTTGGGTGATCCCTCTTGAGCATGTATGCTTTCGCTACTTGTTCTACATCAGATATCTTCCGCAAACGGCGAAACGCTTTGCCTCGGTGAGTTTCGCGGCCTTCCGACTTCGATGCCCCGGTTGCCGAAATGCAGTTGCCTTTGAATTTCGGGTGATCCCTCTTGAGCATGTATGCTTCTCCTACTTGTTCTACATCAGACTTCTTCCGCAAACGGTGAAACGCTTTGACTCGGTGAGTTTCGCGACATTCCGACTTCGATGCCCCGGTTGCCGAAATTCAGTTGCCTTTGAATTTCGGGTGATCCCTCTTGAGCATGTATGCTTCTGCTACTTGTTCTACATCAGACTTCTTCCGTAAAAGGCAAAACGCTTTGACTCGGTGAGTTTCGCCAGATTCCGACCTCGATGCTCCTGTTGCCGAAATTCAGTTGCCTTTGAATTTTGGGTGATCCCTCTTGAGCATGTATGCTTGTGCTACATGTTCTACATCAGACTTGTTCCGCTAACGGCGAAACGCTTTGACTTGGTTAGTTTCGCGGCATTCCGACTTCGACGCCCTGTTGCCGAAATTCAGTTGCCATTGAATTTCGGGTGATCCATCTTGAGCATGTATTCTTCTGCTACTTGTTCTACATCAGACTTCTTCCGCTAAAGGCAAAACACTTTGAGTCGGTGAGTTTCACAAGATCCCGACCTCGATGCCCCGGTTGTCGAAAATCAGTTGCCTTTGAATTTCGAGTGATCCCTCTTGAGCATGTATTCTTCTGCTACTTGTTCTACATCAGACTTCTTTCGCAAACGGCAAAACGCTTTGACTCGGTGAGTTTCGCAAGATTCCGACCTTGATGCCCCGGTTGCCGAAATTCAGTTGCCTTTGAATTTCGGGTGATCCCTCTTGAGCATGTATTCTTCTGCTACTTGTTCTACATCAGACTTCTTCCGCAAACTGCGAAACGCTTTGCCTCGATGAGTTTCACGGCATTTCGACTTCGATGCCCCAGTTGTCGAAATTCAGTTGCCTTTGAATTTCGGATGATCCCTCTTGAGCATGTATGCTTCTGCTACCTGTTCTACGTCAGACTTCTTAGGCAAACGGCGAAACGCTTTGACTTGGTGAGTTTCACGGCATTTTCCGACTTCGATGCCCCGGTTGCCGAAATTCAGTTGCCATTGAATTTCGAGTGATCCCTCTTGAGCATGTATGCTTGTGCTACTTGTTCTACATCAGACTTCTTACGCAAACGGCGAAACGCTTTGACTCAGTGAGTTTCGCGGCATTCCGACTTCGATGCCCCGGTTTTCGAAATTCAGTTGCCTTTGAAATTCGGGTGATCCCTCTTGAGCATGTATTCTTCTGCTACTTGTTCGACATCAGAATTCTTCTGCAAACGGCGAATCGCTTTGCCTCGGCGAGTTTCGCAAGATTCCGACCTCGATGCCCCAGATGCCGAAATTCAATTGCCTTTGAATTTTGGGTGATCCCTCTTGAGCATGTATGCTTTCGCTACTTGTTCTACATCAGACATCTTCCGCAAACGGCGAAACGCTTTGCCTCGGTGAGTTTCGCGGCCTTCCGACTTTGATGCCCCGGTTGCCGAAATGCAGTTGCCTTTGAATTTCGGGTGATCCCTCTTGAGCATGTATGCTTCTGCTACTTGTTCTACATCAGACTTCTTCCGCAAACGGTGAAACGCTTTGACTCGGTGAGTTTCGCGACATTCCGACTTCGATGCCCCGGTTGCCGAAATTCAGTTGCCTTTGAATTTCGGGTGATCCCTCTTGAGCATGTATGCTTCTGCTACTTGTTCTACATCAGACTTCTTCCGTAAAAGGCAAAACGCTTTGACTCGGTGAGTTTCGCGGCATTCCGACATCGATGCTCCGGTTGCTGAAATTCAGTTGCCTTTGAATTTCGGGTGATCCCTCTTGAGCATGTATTCTTCTGCTACTTGTTCTACATCAGACTTCTTCTGCAAACGGCGAAACGCTTTGCCTCGATTAGTTTCACGGCATTTCGACTTCGATGCCCTAGTTGCCGAAATTCAGTTGCCTTTGAATTTCGGGTGATCCCTCTTAAGCATGTATGCTTCTGCAACTTGTTCTACATCAGACTTCTTCCGCAAACGGCGAAACGCTTTGCCTCGATGAGTTTCGCGGCATTCCGACTTCGATGCCCCCGTTGCCAAAATTCAGTTGCCTTTGTATTTCGGGTGATCCCTCTTGAGCATGTATGCTTCTGCTACTTGTTCTACATCAGACTTCTTCCGCAAACTGCGAAACGCTTTGCCTCGGTGAGTTTTGCAAGATTCCGACCTCGATGCCCGGTTGCCGAAATTCAGTTGCCTTTGAATTTCGGATGATCCCTCTTGAGCATGTATGCTTCTGCTACCTGTTCTACATCAGACTTCTTAGGCAAACGGCGAAACGCTTTGACTTGGTGAGTTTCACGGCATTTTCCGACTTCGATGCTCCGGTTGTCGAAATTCAGTTGCCTTTGAATTTCGGGTGATCCCTCTTGAGCATGTATTCTTCTGCTATTTGTTCTACATCAGACTTCTTCCGCAAATGGCGAAACGCTTTGCCTCGGTGAGTTTCGCGGCATTCCGACTTCGATGCCCCGGTTGCCGAAATTCAGTTGCCTTTGAATTTCGGGTTATCCTTCTTAAGCATGTATGCTTCTGCTACTTGTTCTACATCAGACTTCTTCCGCAAACAGCGAAACGATTTGCCTCGATGATGACAATATTTGGATGTGTATTGAACCTATACTCTGATTTAGAAATCTAGAAAGTGTTATTAGCTAATTTGTGGCCAGAAATTGGGCTAGTTATGGATAAAATTTGAGATATTATCCTACATAAAAGTTGTATACAAGTGTGTTAAATTTTAAATGGGACTGGATTTTCTCAAATCAGAGTTATAAAACTCTATATATAGATAAAAATACGAAGACAAGTCAAGGTGGAAGTTATTGGACAAAATTAATGTCAAACTTTAAACTAGAATTGAGATTAGCAAATGAGAAAGTTTGAGGTGGATGTCTGCATGGAGAATGTGGTTAGTGATGTTAGCTTCAGCTAGAAACAAACCTTACCCCATTTAGAGTTATAAAACTCCAAATATGGATAAAACATTAGAAAAAGGTCAGGCTATATGTTACAAGGCAGATCCATATGTCATTGTATTTTGATGAGTTTAAGTGTGTAAACGATAGAACTGGGTTTAATTTTTCCACTAAATTTGTATATTTGTGTCTTACCTTGCTAAATAAATAAAATCCATTTAAACTAAGTTCTACATCTCTGGTGAGGAGTAAAACACTAAACAGTGTTTTGTGGCCTTATTATGAATTGTTAAACATAGTGAGTCAAAGTATGATATTAAAAGAAGTATTTCTTGTACAAAGAATGGGTATGTGGATTGTAAATAATGTACTAATAAAAAGTATTTGTATGGTTCCAGGGGGACACCAGGGATAAGATCTTCTGTCGGTGGAGCTCACTCGACTAGAGGAGCAGGTAAGTAAAGTCTTACTTTTAATTTTATGATGTCAATTAAGTTTTTGGTTGTAACTACAAATGCTATGAATGAAATTGATCTAAATGAATTGTAAATAGTTGCATGAAATAATAATGTGATTGGATTGCTTTCACTAAGGTGAAATTCAATGTTGTGATTGTATCCAAAGTTGTTCAAAAACCAATATGATTGGGTTACTTTTGTTTGGGAAAAAGTCAATGTTGTTATTGTTTTTGAAATTGTTCGGAAACCAATGTCATTGGGTTGCTTTCACCAAGGTGAAAGTCAATGTTGTGATTGTTTCTAAAATTTTGATGAATCAATATGATTGGATTTCCTTCACAAATGCAAAAGCCAATATTAAAATTGTTTTTCAAAGTTGTACATAAATTAATGTGATTAGGTTGTTTTCACTGAAACAAAAGCCAATGTTATGGAGTCTTTGAAAATACTCAAAGACTTTATGTGTTTCAAATGTTATTGAAATGATGACAAATCTATAATTTGTTTTTTTAGAAAAAATATTATCCTAGATTTTTCCCTTTTTCTTCTTCATACTTGGCATATTTTCAGTTTATAGTTTGCCTATTTATCAACATTGTTTTTGTTCTTATCTTCATTATTTTGTAATATGTTTTTTAGTTTCTTCTTCTTCTTTTTTTACTTATTTGTTTTGGAAAACAAAATATTATTTTTTATTATTTACATTTGAAATATTCACCACTCTACACTTGACCTATTTATGTCATTCTTTTTGTTCTTATCGATCTATCTTTATTCTTTTTTAATTTGTTTTATAATTTTTTTAAAAAAAATTATTATACAAAGACTAAAAAAAGAATATTTTAATATAACAATTATAATATTATCTCATGTTTTTACTATGTAGAAATTAGTTTGAGATCTTATATATTTTTAATAACATATATAATCTACACTTATTTTATTATTTTATTATTTTATTGCATGTAATCATAACTTTTTAATTTAGTTTACAAACTTTCCAAACCGTACCTTTAATCAAGTACTATATATTTTTTGACTATTTAGTATAATATTAATCGCATGACCCATAACGTTTACTCATGCAGTTGGATAAGAAGCATCCATGGCAACGCCACATAGGCCTTCGATTGAACTGATGCCTCTTCGCATCCTCATATACCCATTTTCACCCCAACTGGTTCCCCATGAATTCTTTACCAACCAATAATTAGTCCCATCACTGTCAGTACCATATCCAATTGCAGTAACCGCGTGGTCTAGTTTTGTCCCACAATCCCCTTTGAAGACACCACTTTTATAGAACTGGAAATCGTACCCCCCACCGTCAACAGCAACAGATACTGGCTGTTTGGCCACAGCTTGCAGGAGAGCGTTTTCATTATTCTGTGGCACATCTTCATACCAAGTTATTTCTGCTGCAATAGATGCTTCCTTCTCGCTATTGCAAGTGCCATCTGCTCCTTTGTAGGGGTAATTGTCTTCACTTGTTAGCCCTCCGTTTTGTTTAATATATTTGAAAGCAGTGTCCATGAGACCTCCTTCACAGCCTTTATTTCCAACATCACAGTCCACAAGCTGTTGCTCTGATAATGATATTAACTTACCTGTCTTAAGCATTATAATTCCTTCCATTGCTGCCACTGCGGAAAATGCCCAGCAACACCCTACCATTCAACATAGTAAATCAACGAGCAGGGATCAGAACTCTGTGAAACTTCCCGTATATATATATCATCATCATCATCATCCTTCTAATCAACTTTTTTTTTTTTAGCCTTTAATTTACACTTAAAAAATCACTATTATAAAAAATATATTCACGCTTAATTAAATAATCATATATCACTTAATATTTGTTAAAAAGTATTTTAAATATATTATAATACTTATTGATTATTCTATAACTCAAAAGTACAACAAAAAGAATTATCGAAACATAATAAAATAAAACAACTATATGTCTTTTACAAAGTAGCTTTGATTAGAAATTTTGGAAGAAAATATAAGAATTAATATTTTGACCACAATTATTTTGTGACAAAATATCAATTTATCTACTAAACACTTTAAGTTTGGAATTTTTTATTAGTTTAAATTCTTACAAAATAGTTTTTAGTTTAGGTTCACAACCAGACTATTTGGGGTACCTAAATGAAAAACAAATAAACCTCAAGGACTCTCGAGAAAAAGCAAAAAACAAAATTGATATACCCAAAATTATGTGTACTTACCACATCTGCCTTGATCTTTAACTGGGGTGACTGCACCAGAATCTCTCCAATCCTTTGAAGCTGGTATGTCACTTAGATTTTCATATCTAAATGATGAAGACATCAATTTGGATGATTGTCTCTTGTACCCATGATACATAGCACGAAACTCTTCATTGGTCAAGTCTGCGAATTTGTTCACACCAAGCTTGTATCCGCGGTCAGAACCGTTGTTAAATGCTTCTATGCGTTCAATGTTTTCCTTAAAAATCAAATATCGTTTCTCCTTCTCTTTCATGTCTCCATAGACACGTCCATATTGAGCCATCCATTCTTCATGCCTCTTCAACATATATTCCTGCTCATCAAGAGGAAGACAAACTATTTTTGTTGCCCATGCAGCTAAAATAAGGAGAAATGGCAGAAATATATGAGTATTGCATTTCTTTGCGGCCATGGTACGTGTAAGAGTATATGCGTCTACAGCCTTGTAAGTGAGTGTTTTTCTATTGGCACTGCAAATTCAAAACAGCGCAATGGGGTTTTATAGACACAGTTTTGTAACCATCTTCTTTCTATGTGACTAGCCTTAATTCTACGTTTGGGGCTTAGAACGTTTGGAGTAATATGTGAACCAATTAATTGATTGGTACTGCGGGAAAGGTATCTTGAGCGTAACAACAAGATTCAGAGCCTAACAACAACATCAACGATCGAACCATCACTGTCAATTAATCGATGTGATTTTGGCATTTAAGGGGGAAGATTCCATCTCCTTAATTTATTTATTATTATCAGCTCTTTTTGCTCACGATGGTTAATCGATGTGATTTTGGCATTTATAAAGGGAGGAGGGAGTTCTCTTTCTTCTCTCTCTCTTTTTTTTCTTTCTATTTTCATAAAGTAAGCAAGAGCAGCATCCCTTTTGTTACATTGGGAAAGTTAAAAGGGTGGAGTTGTATAGTAATTACGATTAATTATTTATTAGAAGCAGCAAGGGTCATGTGCTAGCCCTAATGTCTCCTACACTATTAATTATCTTTGAAGCAATGTTTAATTATTACCTAAGCTATTTTGAGAATTATAGTAAATTAAGTTGTTTTTAATAAATTAAAAGTTGATAACAAATCATTATAAAATATCCGATAACCATGTAATTCGAAATACATTAATTGACTTGAAATTAAAAGTAAGACTTTCCTCGTGTCAAGGACGAATGTCTTGTTAAATTATATTGCAATATGAACTTATGCAATAAATTTTTATTGCAGGAACTTCTCATATTAGCCGATCCAATAGTTAGGTTGTAGTCAAATTTTAGATTCAAAACTTTTATTGTAGATGTAAATAATTTTTAGACCTAATTAAAAGCTCTCTCTTCTTCTTTAAAATTTATTTTTTATATTTATTGATATAAATAGTTATTCATTTATTTAATTAAATGAATGTATATGCTTTTTAATTTATGATTATAATTATTTTTCTTTTATCAAAAAAATATTAGAAAAGCTTGCATGTTTTTTTTTCTTTCTAAAAAGTAAATTGCCTGTACCGCGGCAAATCACTTGTGAAAAAACTACTAAAAAAACTAAAGAAAATCATTACATTTGAATTCATTTTTGTAACAAAGAATTTGATTTGATTTCTTTATTTAATTAATTAAAACCGAGACGAACCAACCGATATGTGGGAAGATTTTCTTAACGACCAGTGCCGAAAACAATACTGGTTTGGAGCTTTGAAGTCAAATTTGGAGTTATTTTTGGAGTAAGATGTGAACCAAATAATTGATTGGTGCTGTGGGAAGGTATCTTGAGCGTAACAACAAGATTTAATTTTATTTTTTTTAATTAAAACCGAGAGGAACCAACCGATACGTGGGAAGATTTTTTTAACGAACAATGCCGGAGACAAGACTACTGGTAGAATAGTCGTTTAGATGTTGACAATTGAAAGCACTGTACTAATCAAGTGAACCTTCATAAACTGACTATTCAAGTACGATACAATAAATTCTAAATTAGTGGTCATTTAGATACCATCAATAGTTTGGGTTCATCCAAATAATTTATGTGGATGAAATTAAGATTCCATTTAGAACAGCCTGGGCACAGCTTCATCCAAATAATTGAAATATGCATTCAATGATTTTTATTTGTAATATTGATCGGATCATAACTTCATTTACATTGATTTCACAATCATTCCGAGGAACAAAACTTTATTACTAAACTTCAAGGTTGCTTAAATTGATACCTTAGCTTAAACACTAGCTCAACATCCCACCCTACACCGCAGGGCCATTTATTACCGTATAGAAAAATGATGTTTAAGGAGCGCCAAGCGTGTTTCAAAAAAAAAAAAAAAAAAAAAACAATGCAATTCGGGTTGCAGACTTAACTAGATCAAATAAATTGATTTTTTTAATTATATTTTTTAAAAAAGCAATGATATTAAATAGATCAAAAAAAGTCATTGGTATAATGTGGCAACAAAAAAATCTTTTTTTCAAAAGAGAAATAATGATGGAGCTCAATTCCAAACTAATTAAATATAGAAGGACAAAACTGGATTTCGAAGGACAGGAGTAGAAAAATATTAAAATTTCTTTTTAAAAAATGTCTCTATAAAAAAGACCGAGTCAACCCGGGTTAACCTGCCAAACCCACAGCCTAGATCATGATTGAAATAATGATAACCCAAAATAAAAGAAAACAAAGAGAATTACAAAGGCTATATATATATATATAACAATTTCAAATGATGGTATCAAAAAGGAAAATTAGTTATAAAAAAACAATGAAAATGCGCATTAACTTTTGAAATCTGCGACTCAAGTTATTAGACCGAAAGCACTCCACCTGAAAAAACCGAGTTATGTTGTTACCCATTTTTGGGAAAAAAAAAGAATATACAAAAAAATAAAAAATATATATTCGGAAGAAAACAAAAAATATGTAGCAGTGAGAAAAGGACGCCAAAGCACCCAAAAAATAACCAAAATTTGGTTTTGGAGGTTTGAAAATACAAAGTAAATCGTTAACTGGTGAGAGCCTTGTTGACAAATAAAATTCAATTTAAAGAAAAAATATTCAAAATCAGATGTTTATGAACTCAATTAAATTTTTACTGAAGGTTTAATTGAATGGATGAAGAATTTGATTGAAAGAAAAATTGATTTTTAAATCAATATAGGTTATAATCGGAAAAAGTCAAAGTTTCGGGGTCAAATTATATTTTTTAAGAGTTGATTCGGTTAAATCAGTGGCTTGATTGCATAATTATCGAAGTTTGATAGCCAATTAGGGCCTTGATTGAAGAAATAATTAAGAAACCAAGGACTAAAATGAAAAATACTTATAAATAGAGGAGTTGAAATTGACTAAATTAGGGGCTAAATTAAAAAAATTAAAAGTTTCTTGATTAATTGAGGGTTAAATTGTATAAATCTGAGACCAAGTACTAAAGTGAAAAAGGCAGCCAACATTAGGGCCGATGTTGGGATTTGGCAAAGATGCATTCAAATTGATTTTTAAAATCAAAATGGCAATTAAGGACTTGATTCAACAAATACAAAATTGAGGACTGATTTGGAAATTGAAAAATTTTGGCGCCATTTACTTTTCAATGAAACAGCTCGTGTTGGTGAAAACGGCATTATTTCATTACACTTTTCATGAAAAACAAAAAGTGAAATGGCCGAAACGGTACCGTTTTGAACAACACTATGAGTCTTCTTCTTTCCTTGAAAGCGTGAGGCAGGGGAAGAAGAAGATTTTCCCCCTGTTTTTGTCCCCCCCCCCCAACTTGTTCAAACCCTAACAAAGCCATACCCCATGCCTTACCATCATGCCGAAGGAAGGAGAGGGATAGGCCATTCCCTATAGTGGCGCAAAAGCCACTCCACGCCACCCTGTCGTACACTATAACGAGATAGGACAGGGTGACCCACTCTCCTCTAGCCTATAAATACAGTAACGTAGAATTTTCATTTAGATGGAATGAGTGTTTGCATAAATATGTGGTAGTCATGACTCTTCATTCCATACAATCTGCATTCCTCCATATTAACCAACCTTGATATGTTTGAGGCATGTCCATCGGAAAAACACAAACTCTTAAGTCATTTGTAGACTAGTAGTTGTGCATTTTTCTTTAACACGAAACTTGTTCTTGGTTTTGCTACTCGTGACTCATCAAAAACCAATTCTATATATTCTGTTTGTAATTTAGTCAGTATATACTGATAAAAAATTAATATGTTGGTATACACCGACTGAATTACAGATGGAATAGTGGTCGTCGGTAATTATCAATTTAATTTACCTACATAATTAATCCATCGATAATTCTATTGGTTTTAGGTGAATTTCTGGTAGTGATATTTTAGCCCGCCAAAATGATTATAAAAGCTTCTGGTTCAAAAGAAATCACCAAAATACTTTGTACCGTGTTCCTTGTGATGAATGGTCCAACAGCAGATACCCGGAGACTGCTTAGTGAAAACTGATTTTTGTCATGTGTTAAATACCAAGGTAGAGGTGAACCCACAGCAACATCCTTCTCCCATATAACCTCAAACATAATAGAATAGTAAAACATATACGATAGTAAAGGATGTTTTTCAGAGCTTGATTTTCCATATATATATATATATATATATATATATATATATCTCATAACTCTGAGCTATACAAGTAGAACACAGTAAATAGTTGAGCTATACAAGGATGTCAGGTTGTCCATTGCCAAGCTCAACTTCTCCCTATTTCCAAAAGCATAAGTATGCTAGACACACCCTCTGTGTAAACATCAGAATAAGGGACATGTTTGTGCATGTAACCTTAATTCTTTGGTGTTCTTGGTATAGAGGGTTAGATGATTAAGTTACTGTTAGAAAATAATATAAATCATATCTTGGACATCACCTAATTAACAGCTTAAGCTATTGGGTTAAGATGGTTCTTTGAGAGTTGGACTCAATCACTTGTGGCTCCTACTTTCTAGGCTCACGTTTGTATATATATACTTAATGTAAACACCACTGAACGGTGGAGCAAAGAACACAGACAGCAGAGGAGGTTAGCATCACCATCGATTTCCTTTCTCGAGAAGCAGGGGTCTACCGCCACATCAACACCCATCTTCCCCGATCTCTTCATCTCCTTTAGCTCTGAAGCTTCCTCCAGCAGTGGCCAACACACGGCAGCCCCTACAGAACCAAAATGAGATAAATCTCAAAGAGAAAGAAAGACTTGAACTTGTGTAGCAGATCTGGACCGAGATCCAGCCGCCATCAGCGCTGGCGATGCCCAACAACCAGATGGGCTACAGGGATGAACTCTCGGACAACAAATAGTGACAGACTCGAAAGAAGCCAATCTAAAGGAGGAGAAGGAAAAAAACGCAGATCTGTGGAAAAAAGACAATAATCGAAACTCAATTAAGAAGAAATCATCGCACAAACAATCTCCCGGACCAGTTGTTGATTTGGATCCTTTCCCAATTGAGGATGGAAGACTACAGGAAAGAGGAGATTGGTTGGGGTGGGGATTGAAGCTGTGATTTGGGATCGGTTCAGTTTATCAAGCAGACTTTAAGAGGTAAGACCCTATACAATAACAGTAACAACAAAGAGAACTTTTCAACCCAGCCATGGAGGGGAAAGCTCTCTCTAAAAAAGCCCAGCCACCGTTCCAGACAAACTTAATTCCTTCTCACAAACACAAAAAAGAACTTGACCTTCCATACAAGCCATATTACCCCCAGCCTCAGCTACCATCCATCACCTTAAACACTCAGACTTCAATAAACTACCGTGATTTTCAACTACGATGTTACTTTGAAAACTTCCCAAGTTGGGTCGATTACCATAAGCTTAAAGACTGTTTCAGAAAACAGGGGAAAGTTATTAAGCTGTTTGTTTCTCGAAAAACAAATCAAGCAGGAAAGCATTTTGGCTTCGTCACCATCCTCTCGAATCTGTCAGACAAAACTCTGCTAGAATGCTTAAATGACATGTGGTTTGATTCCTACAAGCTGAGAGTTAATGTGGCTAAGCATAGAAGAAAAGATGAAGTGACGAAACAGAAAATAATGGGAACCGGGAAACAAATACCCAAGCTCAACAACAAAGCCAAGGCCCCCATCCGTGTAAGAGACAACCGAAGCTATCTTGAGGCAGTAAGATCAGGGAGTCAAGTGCATCAAGCGTCTGATAATGCCACACCACGTCCTCATAACTTCATTTCTTTCAACACTACAGATGAGGAAATTCTATGGTTAAGAAATAGTCTTATAGGCAAGATATCTCAGGGAGTAGATTATGCACAAATCAGACATGGATTAATTCAGCTAGGCATTTGCTTCTCTGCTTTCCGTTTCCTAGGGGGATCACAGGCAATCATAAGCTTTGATGGTGAGAAATCTATGCAACAAGCCATGCAGAAAGGTATGGAATGCTGGAGGCTCTACTTTGATGAAGTTCACCTGTGGACTGAAGAAGATGTGACAGAGAGTCGTCTAGCATGGATCTCTATCTCTCATTTGCCTATCTCTGGCTGGAGTTTGAGATGTATCTCAAACCTTCTCATGAACCATGGACAGGTGATAGGTTTTGACAAAACCAGCCTAAAAATCTCTGAACTTCACAGTGTGAAAATCCTTATAGGTACTCACTTGCCGGAGATCCACGACTCTATAGCTCTCATGCTAAACTCCAAGTTAGTACACATACAGCTGGATGAGATTGACCTTTTAAGATATCTAGAGGCAAAAGGAATTTCATACTCGATGGCAGAATTTCAAACCACATTACTTCAAGGAGATAGTGCTGACAGTGACTCAGATGATGAAGTGTACACTGATCTGGCTTTTGACTTGGCAGGAGTTGACAACATTTGCAGGCTAGGTATCACTGATAAGAATTGTGGATCTGATGACAAGGGACACACGATGGAGGTAAGGAAGCACAACCCACATAGGACACATGAGGTCTACGATCATAGCTTTGCGGCCACAATAAATGCCATTGACAACACAGAACGGCTACATATCGTTGTTGAAGATCTCTTTCCAGAAATAGCTGCTCCTAGGACTCCCCACCACTATTTCTCTACCAACAAGCTTTCCCAAAATCAACTCCAACCAGAGCGGAGCCTTGTCTTATACGATGTGAATTCAGCAAGCCCACTAGAGCATCCAAGCATGGCTTTCAAAAGAGACTCCTTCTTGCCACAACCTTATACCCCTGTTAGCAGTGATGATTCTTTAGAATCCCACTTCAAAATCCAAAGCCTGCCTCTTACATCTAACCAACAACAGACCCCAACAGCCAAACAACCAAGACTAAAGAAAATATCATCTACTGGGAGTCTCCTCTCCTTGCAGTCTTCAGCAAGCATATCTTCTATAGACTCTTACATCAGGGTGAATAATACCCGTAACCTGAAAGAATATGCAGCAGAATCGTCCCACAATGAAGTCAACAAAATGATCCATTTGGGAGAAGCTTTGGGTCTTGGTAATTCAGCTCTCTTGGAACAATTTTCTGGTCTTATCATAAGACAGCTAGAAAAGGAGAAGGAAGATTGGCAGAAACAACAATGAATAGTAAGTTTTCATCCCCTGCAGATAGGCCTTTTAATTCTGTCATGAATATTCTTTCTTGGAATTCCTGTGGCTTGGGCATGATGAGGAAACGAAGAAGAATCATGAAATTAATAGCAGAATATAAGATTGATATATGTTTCATGCTGGAAACTAAGCTAGCTAATTGTTCCATTGGTTTTGTATCTCGTATTTGGAATGAAAATCATGTGAGTTGGTTTAGTAATGATGCTCAAGGATCAAAAGGAGGTATGCTTGCTATGTGGAAAAACACTAACTTTGAAGTCTCTAATATTGAATATGGTCATGGTTGGATCGGTTTATATGGTAAACATGTTCATAGTGATTTTCATTGCTTTGTTATTGGCATCTATGCTCCTTGTAACTATCAGGACAGACAAAAACTTTGGGAGGATCTCATTCTTCTGAAGCATGCTTTTGAAGTTCCATGGATAATAGCAGGAGATTTTAATGAAACGCTCTTTCAGAAAGACAGAAACAGTGGAATTTGTCATCCTGTAGGCTCAAATTCTTTTAGCAGATTCCTGCAATCTTGTGAGCTCACTGAATACCCGTTAGTAGAAGGTTATTTTACCTGGTTTAGAGGAAGGTCCAAGAGCAAACTAGATCGAATGTTCGCAAGCTCAACCTACCATCTTCACTTCCCCAGTTTATCTCTTCGACGACTTCCAAGAGAGTTCTCAAATCATTGCCCTCTAATTCTATGTAGCTTCTTGCAAGACCATGGATGGCGTCCTTTTTGTTTCTTGGACTGTTGGACTCAATACCCAAATTTCAAGCACATTATTGAAAGCTTCTGGAATGATGCATGCTCCCTTCACCCTGGCCGCTTTAAATTTCTCAAAAAGCTTAATCATATTGCAGTCAAATTGAGGCAATGGAATAAGCTTGTATTTGGAAATCAAGAAGCTGGCCTTCAACGAACCCTTTCAGCTATCAACATACTAGAGGAAAAATGTGAAGAAGAAGGTTTAACCGACCAAGAGCAGGAGCATTTAGACTTTTTGTTGAAAGACCGTTGGGTTCGCAATAATCACATTGAATCTATTTGGAGGCAGAAATCAAGACAGATGTGGTGCAAATTGGGTGACAGAAATAACAAGTTTTTTCATATGATTGCCAATTTCAGGAAGGCTAAATCATCAATACTTAAAATCCACCATAATGGCAACACTTTTGACTCTCAGCAGGGAATTAAGCAAGCTGATGTGGATTATTTATCTGAGCTGTATGACTCCCCCTCTGGTAAAAAGCCGCAGTTAAATCCTTTGGGTTTCAAATGTCTCTCTAAAGAATCCTCTGAATGGTTGGAGCAAGAAATCACAATGGAAGAAGTGAAGCGCGGTGTATGGGGTTGTGATGGGTCAAAATATCCTGGACCAGATGGTTTCAACTTCAAATTCTATAGATTAGCATGGGATTTTATTGCTCAAGACATTCTAGATATAGTCTTAAGCTTCTTCAGAACAGGAAGGCTTCCCAAAGGAATCAATACAACCTACGTAACTCTCCTCTCCAAGACAGTCGAACCCATTGAGTTTAAAGATTTTCGGCCCATCAGCATGATTCATGGTATTTATAAGATCGTTGCTAAAATCCTTGCATCTAGACTGAAAGTTGTTATGCAAGATATCATTAGCATTAACCAATCAGCGTTTATAGCAGACCGTAACATTATAGATGGCTTTATGATTGCAAATGAGCTGGTGAATGATCTAAAAAAGCGAAAAGCGGCAGGTTTGATTTTCAAGATTGATTTTCATAAAGCTTTCGACTCAGTCTCCTGGGATTACCTAGATGATATCATGGGTTATATAGGGTTTGGCAGAAAATGGAGAACCATGATTTATGAATGTCTTTCTTCATCAAAACTCTCGGTTCTCATCAATGGATCTCCTTCAAAATAATTCTCTGTTCGGCGAGGGCTGCGTCAAGGAGATCCAATTTCCCCTTTTCTGTTTGACATAGCTGCTGAGGGCCTCTCTGTACTCTTTCAAAGGGCATCTAGTGGGAATATTATCAAAGGGCTGCAATTTGCATCAGGAGTTTTTGTCAGCCATCTTCAATATGCAGATGACACATTAATATTCATTCCGGCAGATATTGATCAGTTAGTTCAAGTCAAAAGAATTTTAAGATGGTTTGCTCTGTCTTCAGGCCTTCATATAAACTTCCATAAAAGCTCTATTATTGGTATCAATGTCGATGATCACTTGTGCTTGCGCTTGGCTACATCTATTTTCTGCAAATCAGACTCCCTCCCGAGCAAATATCTTGGCATGCCATTAGGAGCCAATCCATCTCGTATCTCCACATGGAAGCCAGTGATAGAGAAGTTTCGTAAAAGGCTTCATATATGGAAGGGGAGACTACTTAGCATGGCTGGTCGTCTATGTCTCATTAAAAGTGTCCTTAATTCCCTGTCTATATATTTTATGTCTGTATTCAAGATGCCAAAAGGGGTAGGCAGGCTTCTTTCATCCATCCAAAGACGTTTCTTGTGGTGTGGATGTACCAAGCAAAGATCTTTCTGCAAGATCCAATGGAGAATAGTGATGCGCGATAAGAAACAAGGTGGCCTCGGTGTAGGCTCCCTTATATCAAAAAACAGAGCCTTGCTTCTAAAATGGATTTGGAGACTCTCTTCCCCAGGTACAAGCTTATGGAAAATGATTATCTCTTCAATGTACAATCCATTTTATGAGAATGGGATCCCAATTTTCTACAACCAACCATCCAAGATATGGAAGGATATTATGTCCATCGTTCAAACCGACGTTCACCAAGTCTTCACGAATCATTGCAAATTCATGGTGGGGAATGGCAATTTAACATCCTTTTGGCTAGACAGCTGGATTGGTGACGACCCTCTCAAAACAGCCTTCCCAAGGCTATATCTTTTATCTTCCTCTAAAACTGCTTTAGTGGCTGACATGGGTAGATGGAGCAATGGAATCTGGGTCTGGTCCCTACAATGGCGCAGACCTCTTTTTCATTTTGAACAAGAACAACTATCACTTTTATCATCCTCGCTGGAATCCAAGTCAATGTTCTACCACAAGATGGATAAGAAAATCTAGACCCTCAACAACAATGGCCTCTTCAGTGTAAAATCTTGCTCCAAAATGATGGACCAGTTACTCTACGGTGGAGCCAAACCATTCCAATCTTCTGTTTGGATAAAACTAACCCCACCAAAAGTGCAGCTTTTCCTTTGGCTCCTTGTCCAAGACAAAGTAACCACAAGAGATTTCCTATTTTAACGCGACTACCTCTCCCTTCAGGATTCAAGATGTGCTTTCTGCAATAAAAGCTTGGAATCTTCAAGTCACCTCTTCATTCACTGCCACTTCTCTTGGAATATATGGATGAAACTGCTTTCTAATCGGGGCTTTTGCAGTGTTTTTCCAAAATCTGTTGATGATATGTGCTACCAATGGTCTTCTATGGTTAAAGGCAAGCAACAAAATCTCTCATGGCAACTTCTTTTCTCATGCGTTGTTTGGAATCTTTGGCTTCATCGAAATGATGTTATTTTTAATGATGCTGCCCCTAACCATCAAATTTGTTTCTCCATGGTGCGCCAAAGTATTGCTTTATGGCTGAGGCTTGACTCCAACTCTTTCGAGCTTAACATAGAGAATGTTTAGTCGGGAGGAGTTGGTTTCTTTTGATTTGTTTGTTCTCCTTTTGTTGCTATCCCCTGTTTCATGCAACAGTTTTTGTGCTTCCCTTTCCTCTACTTGTTCTTCTGATGTAAGTTAGGCTACTATCTTTGTAGCTTTTTCCTTTTAATAAAATTTCGACTATTAACAAAAAAAAAAAAAAAAAGATGGTTCTTTGAAATGATATCAGAGCCTTGATGACCAAGTGGTTTCAAGTTCGAAACTCACCATCTCTATTTATTTGATAAAACTTAAACACAAGGTAATGTGGACATATACAAGTTTCAAGCTCAAAGGCTTTCACTTAAAAAGGGTGTTAAGGAATAATATAAATCATATCCTGAGACTTAACCTAACAATTTAAGCTATTGGGTTAAGATGATTATTTGATATTCACCATATATAAGCAGCAAAACACTGGCCAGATTTCAACACTCTGTAAATCTCTTTACAGCAATCACACTATTTTATCCAAAAAGCAGATTCAAATAACTTCAAATGAAAAGGGCTGTGTACAGTGGAAGTAAATGCATTGGTTGATATTTTATAGCTTATACATGAGCAGAGGTCTTTCAAAATTAGATAGGAATCAAATATTTTGGTGAACTAGAAATTCAAATCATTATTACAAGAAGTACACTTCATAAAATCCCTTAATTAAGGATACTAGCGGCTTCAAGCAATATCATTAACTTTTTACCAGCCCGTTTTAATTACCTTTAGTTCAAACACTGCCCTTTATTAAAACAAGAGCTGCAATGTAGTGTTGCCTTCAAATTTCACACGAGCCCATCTGTTTATGTCAAATAATCAAGCCAGGCATCTTTACATTACGCCCACCAACATGAATTCCATGCAAATGCAAAATCAACTCAAGTGAAAGACGAAAGAAACTGGTACTTCTTTGATTTAACCATCAATCACGCATGCTCATTACAAAATTACAAAATCAAGCATCACTGTCAATTAATGGAATGGGAGAAGATTCCTTCTCCTTAATTTATTTATTTTTAATTAAAACCGAGACGAACCAACCGATACGTGGGAATATTTTTTTAACGACCTATGCCGAAGACAACACTGGTAGAGTTTTCGTTTAGATGTTGACAATTGAAATCACATGAACCAAGGAACATCTCAAATCCTTTGGTTTTCAAAGGCTTTTGATTTCGTTTCAAGCACTGGACTAATCAAGTGAACCTTCATTAATTGACTATTCAAGTACGATACTATATACTCTAAATTACTTGTTATTTAGGCTATGTTTATTTATTCAAAAACAGTTAATTTTTTTTTTAAGTTATTCTTTTAAAAGTGATTTTCTTGAAAGTAAATCCCTAGAAAGTGAATTATTTTTAAATATTTGGTAGTATTATAGAAAATAAGTTGAAAAATATTTTTCAGTGTTTAGTTATGTTATGGAAAATGAATAGAAAAATAACTTATTAATATATTTTTTTTAAGTTTGTTAAAATAATAAGAAACAAATCTTATAAATTAAGAACTTGAACGAGAATGAAATTGAAAAAAATTAATTTCATAAATTATTTTAAATAAAACAAATAATAATTGAAATAATAGAAATCAAATCTAACATATAAAAAAATTGAAAGATGATGAAATTAAAATAATAATAATTACAATTTCATAAATTATTTCAAATAAAATAAGTAACAATCAAAAGAATCAAAAGAATGGGAATCAAATTTGATAGATAAAAAATTTTAATTAAAAAAATGATAAGAGAAAAGTAAATAACAATCATACAAATGAGGATCGAAGTTAATATAAAAATCAAATTTTAAGGGATAAAATTGAAAAAAAAAATTCAAACAAAATATATATCAATTAAAAGTTTGAGGTCAAATTTTATATAATCAGTAAATAATATGATATTTTTAAAATTTTCACAACTTCTAAAAAATATATTTCGTCTAAAATAAGGAAAATATTTTTTCTAGAAATCAAGTTAAACTTTTTTTTAACTATAAAGTATTTTCTGTTAATCAACTTTTATAATAGCAAAAAAAAACATAAAAAAATTTAAAAAATAATTTATAGCAACATCATTCTCCAATGTAACCTCAAACGTAATAGAAATACAAAGTGAGAAAAGGAGTAAACCGGTTCCCCGAGAATTCTTCACCAACCAATAATCAGTCCCATCACTGTTAGTACCCGCGTGGCTTTGCGCAGTCCCACAATCCCCATTTTTCCTTCTTGTGTGGACAAGGAACAAATATACATGGCCGGCCCAGCCCATGTATGTATGTGTGTGTATAAAACAAAAAAAAAATCTAAAAAAATGTAAAAATCATTTCAAAAAAATTGTTACTTTCCCAAATATTTTTCTACTAATTTTTCATGATATCAGGTTGTATATTTATACTGTAAAATACAAATCTAATATTAAAATACTCGGTTTTCTCCAAAGTATTTCAAAAAAATTCAAAACATTTCCAAAAAAATCTCAAAAACTTTCAAATTAATTTTTCCTTTAAAAAAAACAAAAAATAATTTTTCTTCGTACATATGGCCAAATCCTAAAACTTTTTCAAGCATGTTTTCATTAAAAGATTGCATCTTTCTCATGTTTTGAAAATCCAAAAAATAGATATTATAACGAGTTTATGATCATCCATTAAGTTTTGGCCAAAATATCAAAACCCCTTTTTTTCAATTTATTTTAGGATCCAGATGTAGACTTTAATATTAGTGGGGTGTAAAATTACACAATAAAATACATCCTCAGGTATTAAAGATATAAGGTGTAAAATACGATACTAAAATTCTGACTTTAGAACGGTTAAGATTTAACCCAATAAGATATAGATTCTCTCATGAAGAGAAATCTGCCTTGAACCTTAGAAAAGACCAACGAATAGAAACTCGACTTAGAAAAAACAATCAAACAACAATGCAGCTTAACTTAGATAGGGTGCACTAGGAGTGATGTGTCTTTCCTTTGCACAACTAGTCCCTTACTCAGACTTTTATAGATTATAGGTTCCTAGTGACCATTATACTAGGTGGCAATTTCTAAATATTAATCATAATTTTATGATTAAATCCAAAAATCATTTCCAACACACAACACCTCACACAAGAGACACGACAATGAGCCTCCATCATCGCCAGACGATTTCACGTCGGCTCACACCCCCGCGACAACAACCAACAAAGTTTCAAGTCTCTAATAATTCGAGTGTTAGCTCTAGAGAAAAGAAGATTTTTCAATTGATGTCGTTATAGGCTAGCAAAGCAACAAATATTAGAGACCTTCTCAAATAGATCATGTTAATTATGAGATTACAGCTAGTTTAATGGAACAATAAAAATCAAAATGTAATATCGCTCAGTTGTTTTAATGACGTATTAATAATCCCATGCAGAATAATGTAATTGAAAACTAAAAAATTACTACATGTTTTTTTTAGTCATTTTATTATCTAGAACACTTTCAACAACAGTTTTAACTAAACATCTTTTAATTACTTTATTTAATAATAATTTCAACCGTATTTTTAACAAAATACATAGCTGAACGTAACCAACTAACAACTAAAAATAACTTTTTAAAACTTATTTTTTTCAAACTATAATAGTAAAAGTTATCACAGTGACAAACATAGTAAATGTGCTTACTATCAGGGAAACCTGCGAAGAATATGCTAAGATCACTACAAAGAAGGAATAACAGAAAGTCAAGGCACAGAATCTGCAATCAATGCAATATTTGAAATGTAAAATCTGCGGCTGTAAATTGTAACGTAAAATCTGCAGACAAAGTTTTAGCATTATCATTGATTTGTTTCCAAAACAGAATTCACGCCACTGTATATATAGCACACAAAAATTATCAATAAAGTGTGGTGAATTATTCATTGAAACAGCTGCTGTGTTAAGGTCTTATATGGTATCAGAGCATTCAAATTCCAACGAATCACCGATCCAACATATCACAATGTCTTCATCCTCATATCAAAACCCAAACTTCACCCTCAATACTCAACCCTCCACCACAGCAGACAAACCACTCATTGCCTTCAATATCACCGCTCAGATCAATGAAAAGTTAACCCCCTCCACCTTTCCTCAATGGCGTGCTCAATTTGAAGCACTTCTTATTGGTTACGACCTACTCGACTATGTCTAAGGCAAACTTTTGTGTCCCTCCTCCTCTGGCACAACAACTGATGAGCTCTACTGGATCCGGTAGGATAAACTCATCCTGAGTGCTCTTCTAGCCCCCACATCATCATCAATAACACCACTCATTGCTACGGCAAAAACATCTCATGAAACTTGGAAAAAGCTAAAGAATCTGTACGCTAGCCGGTCAAGGACTCGTGCTATGCAGTTAAAGGAGGAAATCACCTTGATCCAGCGTGGCAACCGGTCAATCACAGAATATCTCCATGTAGTGAAGACCATGGCTAATGAAATAGCCATTATTGATAACTCAATTTCAGATGATGATCTAATGCTTTATGTATTGAATGGTTTAGGTTCAGAATTTCGGGAGATTGTAGCGCCTATTAGAGCCCGAGAATCACCACTGACATTTGACGAGCTGCATGATCTGCTGGTGGGACATGAGGCATACCTGAGGCGCTTGGAAACAGCAACACAACACCTAGTAGCCTCTGCCAACTACACAAAGACGAAGCCTTCCAATTACAGAGGGAGTCAACAGTGGTTCAACAGATCAAATGACAACTCTCGGGGGTATCATGGTTCCAACACAGGCCGCAATTTTGGTGGTCCTCAATGTGATGGACGTCGTTTTAATTCTGGTAGATCTAACAACTTCAATTGACGTTATCAACCAAAATGTCAAATATGTGACCAAGTTGGTCAAGTTGCAAAGTCATGCCCTCAGTTCCATCCACCGAATGCATCTGTCAATTGTGCCACAACCTCTACTGGGAAGAACAACAATTGGTTACTTGATTCGGCAGCTTCACATAATATTACGGGAGATCTTTCTAATTTATCTGTTCATTCCGAATATGATGGAACTGATGAAGTAATACTCGGTGATGGTTCAGGTTTGGCGGTCTCACATGTTGGTTCTTTGAATTTACATTCTCCTCATCGAAATTTTACTCTCCATGACACTCTCTATGTTCCAAATCTTCAAAAAAATTTAATTTATGTTCATCACTTTACCAAACAAAATAATGTTTTCGTTGAACTTCATCCTTTTCATTTTTTTGTGAAGGACGCGACCACGAGGGTGATATTACTAAAAGGAGCGTGTAACAATGGCATCTATGTCTTTCCGGATTCAATGGAGCGGTCACCAAAAGTTGCTAATGTGCATGAACGGACTTCCATTGATGGATGACACAAGCGTCTTGGGCATCCTTCACTCAAAATTGTTCATCACCTTGTTAAGAATTTTTCTCTTCCCATTTCATCGCAAAAACATTCTTCATCATTATGTCATTCTTGTTCCACTAATAAAATTCATCAACAATCATTTCATGGAACTAGCCTTCAAAGTCATGCACCCCTTGAACTTATTTACACAGATGTGTGGGGTCCAGCTAGTTATACTAGAATTGATGGTTCGCGATACTATCTCATTTTTGTCGACCATTATACAAAATATATCTGGTTCTATCCAATGGCAACTAAATCCAGTGTCTCTACTATTTTTCCACAATTCAAAACGTTTGTCGAAACTCGTTTTCAAAAATCAATCAAAACACTTTACTCTGATAATGGAGGTGAGTTTATTGCGTTAAAATCTTATTTTTCACATCATGGCATAACTCACTACACCACTGCCCCTTACACCCCCCAACAAAATGGTGTTTCCGAACGCCGTCATCGTCACATTGTAGAAACAGGCATTACACTACTTCAAGATGCAAATCTTGATTTCGCATACTGGCCTTATGCCTTTCAGACAGCTTCCTACCTCATAAACCGACAACCTACATCGGTCCTGCAAAACAAATCACCTTTTGAAGCTCTCTTTGAACAAAAACCAAGTTATTTAAAATTAAAAAAATTTGGTTGTCTCTGTTATCCTCTCACACGTCCTTACAATTCAAATAAAATGCAACCAAAATCCAGAGCATGCATTTTTCTTGGTTATTCATCTACTCAAAATGCATACAAATGTTTTGATCCTCATTTAAAAAAATTCTTTGTTTCCCGTCATGTGTTGTTTGACGAAACTCAACATCACTGCCAACCCTCACCAGTTAGTCCAGCCCGTAATCTAGAAACTCCACTGCATTTTGAAGTTCCCCAGATTGTTGTGCCATCCCCAATGGTCTTCACAGCTCCGACCACATCACAGACTCCTGAAGACTCTCCTGCTATTGTTACACCCTCCTCAGGTAATTGCACTATCCCTGCGTCTGTGTTACCCTTGGAACAAAATCCACCTCCTCACCCTCCTGCACTGGACAACAACACTACTCCTCCTCTTCCACCTTCCTTTGATTTCAGTCCCACACCACCATCTAATATTCCTCCTCCCACCCGTACCATGACAACACGCTCCATGAACCAAATTTTCAGACCTAAACAACTTCACACAGTAACCAAACATCCTCTTCCTCAAATCTTAGAACCAACGTGTGTGAGCCAAGCCATTACCCAAATTCACTGGTGTGAGGCTATGTCCAATGAACTTACTGCTTTAATGCAACATGGCACATGGGACCTAATGCCATTACCTCCCAACTTTACCCCCGTGGGATGCAAGTGGATCTTTCGGGTAAAACAACATGCAGATGGTTCTGTCGACAGATTCAAAGCTCGCCTAGTTGTAAAGGGGTTCCATCAACGTCCAGGGGTTGATTATACAGAAACATTCAGCCCTGTCGTAAAACCAGCAACTATAAGAGCTGTTATGTCTATTGCAGTCATGCGTGGCTGGGAACTACGCCAAATGGATGTTAACAATGCATTTCTTAATGGTGCATTAACTGAAACTGTCTTTATGGTGCAGCCTCTGGGGTTTCGAGATCTGTCCAAACCTAATCATGTCTGCCGGTTGAAAAAGGCCATCTATGGCCTTAAACAAGCTCCTAGGACGTGGTATACAGCACTCAAAATAGCTATTCTTCAGATGGGATTCCACACCTCCAAAGCAGACTCTTCTCTATTCATCTACCGCAATGCATCCGATGTCTGCTACTTACTGGTTTATGTTGATGATCTTGTCATAACAGGGAACAATTCCACGCTTGTGAAAGCCTTCATTCAGCAACTAGGAGACATGTTTTCTCTCAAAGACATGGGCCCTCTTCACTTCTTCCTGGGAGTTGAAGTAATTCCTACCAAGGCCGGCCTGTTTCTCACCCAACATAAATATGTTCGTGAGTTACTTGCTAACAGCAACATGAGTGGCGCCAAAGATATATCAACGCCTATGTCCACCTCACAGTCTCTCCAATTGGTTGATGGCACAGCTGTTGTGGATAGCACAAAATTTCGCCGAGTTATGGGCAGCCTCCAATACCTCTCTTTGACAAGACCAGACATTTCATTTGCAGTCAACAAACTCTCTCAATTTATGCACAAGCCCTCTACAAGTCACTAGACAGCTACCAAACGGCTTCTCAGATACTTGAAACAAACCATCTTCTATGGTATTCAGATTAACAGGGTTGGATCATCGGTGTTACACACATATTCTGATGCTTATTGAGCTGGGAATGTGGATGACCGCACGTCAACGTCTGCATACATCAGTTTCCTAGGGCCTAATCCTATTTCGTGGACATCCAAGAAACAAAGAGCAGTTGCCCGTTCTTCAACAGAGGCTGAATATCGGGCATTAGCTAATGCAACCTCAGAAACAATTTGGTTATCCACTCTCTTTAAAGAACTTGCATTTCCCATACAGGACACTCCTCTGCTGTTATGTGATAATCTAGGAGCCATGCACCTCAGCTTTAATCCAATGAATCATTCACGCATGAAACACATTCAGATTGATCTCCACTTTGTCCGTGATTTGGTGCAACAAGGAAGTCTTCGAGTTCGCCATGTACACACCCAGGACCAGTTTGCTGATCTGTTGACGAAGCCTCTATCCAAACAACGAACGGCTATGTTACGTACCAAGATTGGTCTTGCTGATGGAAGCTCAATCTTGCGGGGGCATATTAGGAAAATGCCCAGCAACACCCACTACCAGAAATTCGCTAAATACCAACGGACATACCGACATAATTTTTTCCGTCGGTATTTTTCGGCCGAAATCACCGAAGGAAAATATTCGTCGGTAATTAGGTCGGTAATTACCGACCGAATTACCGACCGAAAATTCAGAATTAATGAAAAAAGGGCGGGCAGTGGCGCGAAGGTTTTGGCGGGTGATTTTTCCGACGGAATCACCGACGGAATTAAAAACTGGGGCCCGTACGCGTGATGGGACCTGTTCACCGTCAAAAAATACCGACGGAATCACCGACGGATTTGAAATGCCAGATCCGTACCGGTTGTCGATACACGACGTCGGGCGACGGCTCCGCTCTTTTGTTATTTTAACAAAAAAATATTTGTTATTGGTTGGGGGAAATAGATTTTATTTGGAGTCGCCATCTAGTAATTTGAGGGAACTAGAAATCCCAAATTAGACACTGGTTCCCGAGATTCAGGTACTGGGTTAGTTATGATTAAGGGAAGGTAGACACCACCCTTAAAACATCCTTTCAAAAGAAAAGTTACCCTTACTCGTGTATTTTTATATTTGATTCAAATGCTATTATATTTTGAGCTTATTTGCACTTTTTTTATTTGTAAAATAGTTAACGTCGGTCCCTAAATTAGGAGACACGTTAAAAATGACATCAGTCCCTAAAAATAGGAGACTCGTCTAAAATATTGACGTTTAACCCTAAAAATGGAGATTTACGTCTGAGTTACCAAAAAACAAAATTATAGACATAATCCATATTTGTTTGGTATTTAAACTTTTTATTTGACATCGGTCCTTTTCTATAAAAAGAGACGTGTCCACAAACAATATTTGTTTATAAAAACAAATATTTTGATATTGTTGAGATATGGGTATAACTATATTTGAAAATTGGGCTTTGGACCCACAAACGATAACATGACGGGATGGGCCTTGGACCCACGTTGTTATTTTATTTTATTTTTTTGTTTTACAACATGCAAGAAAATTTATATACAAAATAAAAAAATATTAGCAATCTAAAAGGAATTACATGAGTGACACAGTATAGGTAAAAGACTGAAATAACCTCGGATTTATCAGAAATTTACGAAAATGCCACTGGCGGCGCGTGTGACTCACGCGCGGCTACTGTTGGCACTGGCAAAATTTTCCGGCGAGCTTTCTGGGAAACGAACCGTCGATCCTGGTAGATCTGAGGGAGAGGATTCTGATGGTGGTGGTCTCGGCGCCCGTTGATGGCTGACGAGGGAGAATCGACGACTTGAAGCTTCGGTGGCCGGCGAGGATCGCGGCCTATTTCCGGCCAGATTAGGCGGTGAAAACGGTTAAAACCGCCGGGGTTTTGCTTTAAACCAGTGGATCAACCTTTCTGTGGTGTAGCGGAGGCTTGATATGGCCGGAAAGTGGAGATCGGATGAGAGAGAGGGAGTCGCCGGTGCGAGGAGAGAGATGCTCTCAGGTTTTGCTACGGTATGACGGTTGCACGGTGCGTCAGTGCAGCTGAACGCTTTGAGCCGTTGGATCGCTGATGAGACGATCGTATGGCTGTGATTGGTTTGATCTGCAGGTTGATCGGACGGCCCGGATTGTATGGGTTGTGATCCGGTGTAGCGCGGTGCACCGAAAGCTCGGTACACCCGGTGACGTGGCGCAACGGGATTGAATCTTAGATTATTTCAACGGCTGAGATTTGTTGGGATATGTTTGGTATTTTCAAATTGTTTTTTTTTTAAAAAATATATCTTACTCTCCCGAAGAAAAACAAGAAAAAATAAGCAGTGGCAATCTTAAATTAATTCTTTCCCTTCTTTCTTTCTTTTGTCCTCTCGTCCCCCCCTTCCTTTTTTTTTTTCTGGCGATTTGTCACTGGCTATTTATAGCCAGTGAACAGTCGACAAAACGCCTACCACGCCTACCATTATTTTAGCAAAATTAGGCTGCCTACCATTATTTTAGCAAAATTAGGCTGCCTACAATTGTTGAAAAAAAACAGTCTAAATTATAAATTTTATATTATTAATTTTGTTTTATTATATATAATAATAAATAATTATATAGATAAAATTAAAAACTCAAATCAGTATTAGAAAAAGCCCGACTCAACCGCTAAAAATCAATTTTAATTACCAAAAATTATGTCGAAACATAAAAAAAAAACTTTCAATGGGTATCAACCCGGTGAACCGGGTTTTGACCACAAAATAACAGTTTTGACCCAAAATGACCTGAAACTCATTTTTTATCCCGGTCGACATGGTTAGACCCGTATTGACCCAGTGAACTCGGTCTTGGCCGAAAATGATGGTTTTGACCCGAAACAGCCCGAAAACTCATTTTTTACCCTGGTCGACATGGTTTGACCCGTATTGACCCGGTGAACTCGGTTTTGATGGAAAGATACGGTTGACTCGAGAAAAAAATATTTTTTTGAATTTTAAACTTTTTTTATTTTTTTGGATTTTTATAAATAATAATAGAAATAAAATAACATTTAAAAAACTTGGTGAATCCAAAATTGGGTTACAACAGTTGCCCCCTCTTTACAATGCTTACGGTGCAAAGACATTGGAAAATTCATTTTCTTTTGACTTTGCATAGTAAGTTTTGTAAAGAAAAACAATGGCGATGTTGAAAAACTGTCCGATGGTGAAAATGGAATCAAAGAATTTTGTGAGTGGTCTAATTGTTCCAGGCGACCTGCCCGATGGTGAAAATGGAAGCAAAGAATTTTGTGAGTGGTCTAATTGTTCCAGGCGACCTGCCCGATGATAAAATGCGAGGAGACTCGCAAGTGGTCAAATTGTTCCAGGCGACCTGCCCGATGATAAAATGCGAGGAGACTCGCAAGTGGTCAAATTGTTCCAGGCGACCTGCCCGATAAATGAAAAAAAATGCGAGGAAACTCGCAAGTGGTCTAATTGTTCCAGGCGACCTGCCCGATGATAAAATGCGAGGGAACTCGCAAGTGGTCAAATTGTTCCAGGCGACCTGCCCGATGCTAAAATGCGAGGAAACTCGCAAGTGGTCTAATTGTTCCAGGCGACCTGCCCGATAAATGAAAAAAAAATGCGAGGGAACTCGCAAGTGGTCAAATTGTTCCAGGCGACCTGCCCGATGCTAAAATGCGAGGGAACTCGCAAGTGGTCAAATTGTTCCAGGCGACCTGCCCGATAAATGAAAAACAAATGCGAGGAAACTCGCAAGTGGTCTAATTGTTCCAGGCGACCTGCCCGATGCTAAAATGCGAGGGAACTCGCAAGTGGTCAAATTGTTCCAGGCGACCTGCCCGATGCTAAAATGCGAGGGAACTCGCAAGTGGTCAAATTGTTCCAGGCGACCTGCCCGATAAATGAAAAAAAATGCGAGGAAACTCGCAAGTGGTCTAATTGTTCCAGGCGACCTGCCCGATGCTAAAATGCGAGGGAACTCGCAAGTGGTCAAATTGTTCCAGGCGACCTGCCCGATAAATGAAAAAAATGCGAGGAAACTCGCAAGTGGTCTAATTGTTCCAGGCGACCTGCCCGATAAATGAAAAAAATGCGAGGAAACTCGCAAGTGGTCTAATTGTTCCAGGCGACCTGCCCGATGATAAAATGCGAGGGAACTCGCAAGTGGTCAAATTGTTCCAGGCGACCTGCCCGATAAATGAAAAAAAATGCGAGGAAACTCGCAAGTGGTCTAATTGTTCCAGGCGACCTGCCTGATAAATGAAAAAAATGCGAGGAAACTCGCAAGTGGTCTAATTGTTCCAGGCGACCTGCCCGATGATAAAATGCGAGGGAACTCTCAAGTGGTCAAATTGTTCCAGGCGACCTGCCCGATGCTAAAATGCGAGGAGACTCACAAGTGGTCAAATTGTTCCAGGCGACCTGCCCGATGATAAAATGCGAGGAGACTCGCAAGTGGTCAAATTGTTCCAGGCGACCTGCCCGATGGTGAAATGGTTGAAAGTGATTTCAGCAATGAGCTTTAAGATTGATGAAAACTTTAAAGGAAGTCATACCTGTATGGTTTAGATCTGATTTGTAAATCGATCTCAGAGATGATGAAAGCTTCTCAAGAAAGTCTTGTATGTACGATTGAGATTTGATATGTATGGTTGGGATTTGATTTGGAAATGGATCCCAAAAGATGAGGAAAACTTCCCAAGGAAGTTTTGTATCTACAGCTAAGATCTGATCTTATGTTCAAAATGATGGCAGGAGCAGATTCCCTATAAATCACGCAGTATTGGGCAAAAGACATCATCAACTTCTCGTATTTTCAATACTCTCAAAGCTCTTAACTTTTGAAGTTTTAACTATGTCTTCCTCTTCTTCCAATGCTAATCCAAACCTTGTTCCTGAGGCAGAGCCTGTAGTTTGGCGTAGTACCTTTGAAGTGAATGGTCGTCCAGTTACAATAGAGGATACTGTAATGGATGATGAAGATACCGCTGTAGCTGTGGCTAGAGACATGACCCTTCCTCGTGATGAAATGATGCTGGAAGCGAGGACCGATATTGAAGCAGTGAATCAGTCACTTGCTCTCAGTATCAGAGCTACTTCATCTTTGGTGAATGTTGCAGAGCGTCTTCATGCCAGAAGACTTGAGTTGAATACTCAAATTCCTGAGCTCCATAATCAGATTGAGAATTTAAGGAAAAGACTTCGTGATGAGAGACGTCACAGGAACGAATTGGAGAGGAGAAACCAAGAGCTCAATGCACGTGTTGACTTTTGGAGGGACTATGTTAACACCCGACACCTCGAGTTCGAGGAAGAGATGGAGCGCATGCATAAGCAATTTGAGGAATTCCGAGGCATGATTGGTCATCAAGATGAAAATATCCCTAATCGTCCTCGCAGTGTTTAACGTTTGTACTTGTAAACCATTATGCCTATGAATAAAAATCCATCTTCTCGTCTTCATTCATGAATTTTGCCTTTGTGGAATTGCCATACTTGATATGATTTAGAAGGACGTCATTTCATCCGAGTCTCGTTGGATCCCGTGAGGAGTTTTGTTTCGTGAAATATCAGCAAAACAAATATGCAATGCTCATGAAGTTAGATGATATGCAATGCATCTTACCTGTTTTTGAAATATAGATCCCCATTCATTGTGTTTGAGGGTCTTGACTTTGATTGAGCTCTTTTGATTTACGAGTACTTCAAGTCTACTCAAGCCGACCCTTGTTGTTCATTCTTCTAAGATACGCTTTGTTTAAGTTTCCCAACAGTCACTGCACTTTTCTCTATTGGTAACTTCATTGAGAAAATTAACTTCTCCCTGGCTCGACATTGTTCTATAGGCAACATTCCCATTATTGAAGATTCTTTAACCAATTCATATGGTCAATGTAAGAGGATTATCCCGCTTCACCTGGGATTTCATCTGCATTCCTCTTACTGAAGATGTATCAATTATCTTATTGTCTAACTGATCATGAGTGTCAACAATCTCCTTTCATGGACACTGTAAATCATACTATTTCAGCCCTCATGCTGGAAGAAGTCCACCATTTTATCCTGTGTATTTTCCACTAGGGAAGCAAATTTCTTAGTGCCATTAAGGATCTAGTAACTGCTTCTCTGCCCCCTGGGAGAATTAACTGCCTCAATTCATTTCCTCCTTTGCTCTTGTTGTCATTAGAATCTTTGATTTTCTAATGGGGCCTCGTAGTGTGCCGTATATTCATTTTTCTTACAAAGAAAACCCTTTTTTAAAAAATGATTTTTCAAAAGATCTGTTTTGTTCTCGAAAACTGAAACTCTCAATGTCTGTTTATAACAATATTCAGGCAACTCTGGGGCTTTATGTCAAATCTCTTAGTAAAAGTAATCTAAGATGAAGGTAAGTGATGAGATGACCTTCTGCTTTGGTTTTCAAAGTGTTCAAGCGATAGCTTGAAGGTATTTTGAGAGAAAAGAAACAATTTGTCTTTTATCTTTAGAAACACTCTTTTTAACAGCATGAATAATAACGAGTAGTTATTTGCCACACCATGACTTTTTATGGAAAAGTATCTTATATTTTGAGAACGCCGTTTATTGATCTAGGTTGCTTACTTGATTAGAAAGGACTTCAAAGGCACGTAATGTATTTCATGGCTCAAGGCTATCAAAGAAAGAGTATTCCATAAGCTCAAAAAAGTGTTTAAGGGCTTATAAACTATAGATCACTATTATCTTGTCTTGGCATTTCTTTTGCTATCTTGACAACAACAATGATGCTAAATATTCCAAATAAAGAACTTTTGTTTTCTTTTGGTACTCCCATATTTGTTAGGAATTCTCTCAATTGTTTGGAATTTTATTGAATTCTTTGTTGTCAGACTTTCTTTATAAGCTCATATGCCTTCAAGACAATTTTCTTAATCATATTTCTCTGTTTGCCCCCTAGTGTAGGGTGTGATCTTAGTTAAGGTTCTTGTGAAAGAAAAGGCTTTAAATAGACGCGGCTCAAATTGGGACTGCAAAGGATAATTTTAAAGAAAGTGAAAGGAAAATCAAAGATGGCCTTTCCTCATTTCAAGTAAGATCAGTTAAAACCAATAAACTTTGTCCACATCCAGCGTAATGCTTTGGATTTGTAAGATACCACTTTTTGGAGTCCATGACAAATTAATGTACTACCAACCATTATTCATGCTGATAAAATGTGGATCCAAGATATAATTTGGGTGATAGTTGTTCCGATTGCATGTTTTTGACTTGTTTGGTCATCTCTTTCAAGGGAGTTGTTCTGAACATTATTCTAAACAAAATCATTGATTTATTTCATTGAAATCACAAACAAAATCAGTTCTTTTAAAACCTCATTTAAGAAGAATGGATTCTCTTGTAAAAAAAAGTTTGAAAGATCAAATTGTTGAGCCATTGAGATCATGCATGGGCTTTTTGGTGAGGTATAATGCAAAGAGAATTTCCTGGCCAAAACTTTATTGATTTGATTGGATGAAACCATCATACATAATACTTTTTCACAGAATCAGAGTTCACAGGCCTAGGTAAATCATCTCCATCCATCCTACTTAACAACAGAGCTCCTCTAGATAGTGTTTTCTTCACTACATATGGGCCTTCATAGTTTGGTGCCCACTTGCTTCGGTCTTCACTTGGTAATGGCAAGATTTTCATAGTACAAGATCCCCTTCTTTGAATTCTCTTGCATGATTGGGCAAAGAGTTGGACTTCACATTTGGTGCATCATCAAAAGATATCCATCCAGCTTTTATCAATTGCAAAAGCTTGTTCTTAAATGCATTACAACTTTCAATGTTATGCCCAGCAGTGCCAGCATGATACTCACATTTCAGATCTGGCTTATACCAATTTGGGTATGGAGGTTGCAGTGGGGTTAAGGGAATAGGGGCTATTTGCCCAATACTCAACAACTTTGAGTACATTTCTCCTAAGGGAAGTGGTAATGGTGGCAGTTGTTCTTGGGTTCTTTGAAAATTCCTTCTTGGAGGATTAACAATCTGGTTACTTTCTTGGTTATTTGGTTGATTTTGTTGGTTGGTAGGGAAATGTTTAGTGAAGTTTACACTTGCAACTTGTTGGGTGGGTATTTGGAAGTTATAATGATGGTAATTGTTTTTCATACCCTTATACACTCCTTCCACATTGTTCACATCGGCATCCTTTTTCCCAGTAAAGCCTTTCTTCTCAGTAGGCTCTGACATTCTCCCCGCTCTTATCGCTTGTTCTATTCTCTCAGCGATAGTTACAGCATCATAGAAATGCTGAGCTGAACTACCCACCAGGTGTTCAAAGTATGGAGATTTAAAAGTGTTAGAAAACAGAGTGACCATTTCTTTTTCTAACAGAGAGGGTTGCACATGCGATGCTTTTTCACGCCATCTCAAAGCGTATTCTCTTACAGTCTCTTTGCTGCCCTTCTCCATGACTAACAAGCTTGACCTGTCCGGGGCTACCTCCATGTTGAATTTATACTGCTCCACAAAGGCTTTTACCAAATCTTTTCACTTTTTGATCTTGGTGTTATCTAGCCTTGTATACCAGCTTAATACCGATCCAGAAAGACTGTCTTGGAAGAAATGGATGAGAAGTTTCTCATCATTCACTACTTCTGCCATCTTATTGCAATAAGATTTAAGATGAGTGACTGGGCATTCAGTTCCAGTATACTTGATGAATTCTGGTACCCTAAATTTTCTGGGTACAACTACATTTGGAACTAAACACATTTCTGCAGCATAAACAGGATCATATAAGTTTGCCCCTTCTACTGCCTTCAATCTCTCTTCTAGAGCGGTCAATTTATCATAATCGACATTTTCAGAGAATTTCATCCTTTGTGGGTCATCAGTTGCCAGGTTTACATTAACTGGCACTGGTGCTGGTGGAACATTGGCAGTGAACTGTTGTTCAAATGAAGAGGGATTAGCCCCTAAATTTTGAGACGTGAATACAATAGGAGCTGCTGGCATAGATATCGATGGAGTTGCAACTGCCGGCTGAGTAGAGGTACCTTCCCCAGACTTGGATACTAGGGCCTGCTCGAGTAGACTTGTAAGTCGTGCTATATCATTTTTCATGTTCTCCAACTCTCTTTGATAATGAGCCTCTAGGTGTGCCCTTTCTTCGTTCTCCATTATCTTCCTTTGTTGTCGAGTGTAATGAATTTTATGGCCTTTTGGGGGACCTATATTTCAACCTGAGTGAATGCAAGTAAACTAAATGAAATGCACAAATGGATGCAAAATGCCATATGCTTTATGCATGCTTATTATTGGTTTCAAATTTTTTTTTTTAACTTATGACGAGGAACAGACCAGATCAGATTCTCTTAAGAAAGTTCTCACTGAGGACTCCAAACCTACAGGGACTTGAACCGATTTAGGGGAGAAATATGATGCTATATTCTGACGGCAAACAATCTCCTTCATCATGTTGGTTCAATTCTGATCTGGTCAAAAATTCCTCAATAATAATGGTTTTTTTTTTTAATTTCACACTTCCTATGAGGATCGGTGGAGATTTAATGAGAATATGAAATATATATGAACATGTATGTTAATGCATTGACATTTGTTTGTGTCCTAAAACGTATATCGTAATTGATATGATCTAGCTCATAAGATTTGGCTCAGTTGATTCTAATCTTAAAGATTTTCTTTGGTTCTTAGATTGCCCGAATTACCCATGGGGTAATCGGCCTCTTAACCTTAAACAACATGAGTATGTGAAGAAAATTCCACAATACCCGTTGCATAGGGTGAGTTACAATCCAAGCAAAAGTCCAAATGAGCATCAGTGGACATAAGTCACACTTGCCACCTGAATCTTTCTTTTCTAATCTTAAAAAGGATGAGCTCGGGTCCAGAGCTTTTATGGATTCATCGTGAAGTGTGTGAATACACAAATAAATAACATGCATGTACAATCTAAATAAATTGAAATGATTTACAATTGATATTGCATAAAATAAATAGTGCGAATAAAATAAATGCTTAAAAAAAATAAATAGCAATAAAAAACAAATGAAAAGCACACACAAGCAGTTGGTTCAACCCTATCCCAAGTGGAGTCGTCATTCTGTCGATACACGACGTCGGGCGACGGCTCCGCTCTTTTGTTATTTTAACAAAAAAATATTTGTTATTGGTTGGGGGAAATAGATTTTATTTGGAGTCGCCATCTAGTAATTTGAGGGAACTAGAAATCCCAAATTAGACACTGGTTCCCGAGATTCAGGTACTGGGTTAGTTATGATTAAGGGAAGGTAGACACCACCCTTAAAACATCCTTTCAAAAGAAAAGTTACCCTTACTCGTGTATTTTTATATTTGATTCAAATGCTATTATATTTTGAGCTTATTTGCACTTTTTTTATTTGTAAAATAGTTAACGTCGGTCCCTAAATTAGGAGACACGTTAAAAATGACATCAGTCCCTAAAAATAGGAGACTCGTCTAAAATATTGACGTTTAACCCTAAAAAAGGAGATTTACGTCTGAGTTACCAAAAAACAAAATTATAGACATAATCCATATTTGTTTGGTATTTAAACTTTTTATTTGACATCGGTCCTTTTCTATAAAAAGAGACGTGTCCACAAACAATATTTGTTTATAAAAACAAATATTTTGATATTGTTGAGATATGGGTATAACTATATTTGAAAATTGGGCTTTGGACCCACAAACGATAACATGACGGGATGGGCCTTGGACCCACGTTGTTATTTTATTTTATTTTTTTGTTTTACAACATGCAAGAAAATTTATATACAAAATAAAAAAATATTAGCAATCTAAAAAAAATTACATGAGTGACACAGTATAGGTAAAAGACTGAAATAACCTCGGATTTATCAGAAATTTACGAAAATGCCACTGGCGGCGCGTGTGACTCACGCGCGGCTACTGTTGGCACTGGCAAAATTTTCCGGCGAGCTTTCTGGGAAACGAACCGTCGATCCTGGTAGATCTGAGGGAGAGGATTCTGATGGTGGTGGTCTCGGCGCCCGTTGATGGCTGACGAGGGAGAATCGACGACTTGAAGCTTCGGTGGCCGGCGAGGATCGCGGCCTATTTCCGGCCAGATTAGGCGGTGAAAACGGTTAAAACCGCCGGGGTTTTGCTTTAAACCAGTGGATCAACCTTTCTGTGGTGTAGCGGAGGCTTGATATGGCCGGAAAGTGGAGATCGGATGAGAGAGAGGGAGTCGCCGGTGTGAGGAGAGAGATGCTCTCAGGTTTTGCTACGGTATGACGGTTGCACGGTGCGTCAGTGCAGCTGAACGCTTTGAGCCGTTGGATCGCTGATGAGACGATCGTATGGCTATGATTGGTTTGATCTGCAGGTTGATCGGACGGCCCGGATTGTATGGGTTGTGATCCGGTGTAGCGCGGTGCACCGAAAGCTCGGTACACCCGGTGACGTGGCGCAACGGGATTGAATCTTAGATTATTTCAACGGCTGAGATTTGTTGGGATATGTTTGGTATTTTCAAATTGTTTTTTTTTTTAAAAATATATCTTACTCTCCCGAAGAAAAACAAGAAAAAATAAGCAGTGGCAATCTTAAATTAATTCTTTCCCTTCTTTCTTTCTTTTGTCCTCTCGTCCCCCCCTTCCTTTTTTTTTTCTGGCGATTTGTCTCTGGCTATTTATAGCCAGTGAACAGTCGACAAAACGCCTACCATTATTTTAGCAAAATTAGGCTGCCTACCATTATTTTAGCAAAATTAGGCTGCCTACCATTATTTTAGCAAAATTAGGCTGCCTACAATTGTTGAAAAAAAACAGTCTAAATTATAAATTTTATATTATTAATTTTGTTTTATTATATATAATAATAAATAATTATATAGATAAAATTAAAAACTCAAATCAGTATTAGAAAAAGCCCGACTCAACCGCTAAAAATCAATTTTAATTACCAAAAATTATGTCGAAACATAAAAAAAAACTTTCAATGGGTATCAACCCGGTGAACCGGGTTTTGACCACAAAATAACAGTTTTGACCCAAAATGACCTGAAACTCATTTTTTATCCCGGTCGACATGGTTAGACCCGTATCGACCCAGTGAACTCGGTCTTGGCCGAAAATGATGGTTTTGACCCGAAACAGCCCGAAAACTCATTTTTTACCCTGGTCGACATGGTTTGACCCGTATTGACCTGGTGAACTCGGTTTTGATGGAAAGATACGGTTGACTCGAGAAAAAAATATTTTTTTGAATTTTAAACTTTTTTTATTTTTTTGGATTTTTATAAATAATAATAGAAATAAAATAACATTTAAAAAACTTGGTGAATCCAAAATTGGGTTACAACACCGGTGACGTGACCGGTACACCGTTAAAAATACCGACGGAATCACCGAGGGATTTGAATAGCAGGTCCGTGTGGTGACGTGTCGATTGCCCGTCAGAATTACCGACGGTTTTGCCTACGGAGTCACCGACGGAATACAAACCGTCGGTAAGTCCGTCGACAAAAGTGAATATATGGCCACTCTGCCGACACTCTCCTCCTCCATTTCTCCTTCTTCTTCCTAATCCTAACCCTCCCCATCTGCAAAATAACCAGCCCCCCCTCGCCCCAAAACAAAAATCTTTCTCATCTCAACACAACAAGTTGTATTTGTTTTGTGGTCACAGCATCCGTGTTCTGATTTACCGACGGATTTTATCATTTTTTGTAAGTAATTCTATCTTTTAAAATTTTAACATTTAAATGTTAATTTTATTGTTTTTTTAGTATATGTATTATTATTTTTTAGTAGATGTACATGTTTTATTGTTATTTCTCAAACAAACTTGTAGTATATGAATGTATAATTTTATACTTGTTATGGTTTGTTTTAGATTTTGTAAGATTGTATTTGTTTGAAAATTGTTAAAACTTAATTTGTAGAATTACCGAATTACATGTTGTGTTTTGAAATAATTAAGAGCTTGCTTAATTAATGGGTCCTTTTTATAGAGGTTCGATAGAAGTCATGGATGATCGTTCATGGATGTATCTAGATTCACCCCAAGGATTGCGGAGGATGGATTATTGTAACGGGGTTCAGGGTTTTATTAATTTCGCAACATCTATTCCCAGAAATTTTACTGGAGGCAGTATTAGGTGTCCATGCAGGAAGTGTCAAAATAAAAAGTATCTGCATCCAGATGTTGTAATGATGCATCTTCTACACAAAGGGTTTGTGGAGGATTACGAGTGTTGGTATGCATATGGAGAGGTATTTGTTAGTAATAGGAGAATGGGAGAAATGGTGGTTGGGTCAACTTCTAGTGCTAGCAACGTGCATGAAGCGGCAAATGACAACACTAATCCTTACAGAAACATGGTTATGGATGCAATGAGAATGAATCAAGATAATGTCAATCAATGTCCAATCGTAGAAGAAGAACCTAATGCAGAGGCAGCTAGGTTTTTTGATTTGTTGAAAGATTCTGACGAACCATTATGGGATGGCTGCACAAACCATAGTAAATTATCGGCTGTGGCACAGGTGTTCACCATCAAGTTAGATCACGGGTTGAGTGAGGCCGGGTATGATAAAATTATTGATTGGGCAAGAAGCATTTTACCAGAAGGGAACAGGCTCAAAGAGAACTTCTATGCTGCGAAGTCCATGATGAAACCCCTCGGTTTAGGATACCAGAAAATTGACATGTGCCCTAACTTCTGCATGTTATACTACCTTGAAAATGCTGTGATGACCGAGTGCATGACATGCGGGCATTCCCGTTACAAACCCAGAACTGGCAGGGGGAAGACTCTAGTGGCATATAAAAAACTTAGATATTTCCCGATCACACCTAGACTGCAGAGGTTATTTATGTCACCAAGGACTGCTGAGCACATGACATGGCACCAAACACACGATGTCGTTGATGGTGTGATGGTGCATCCTTCTGATGGCGAAGCATGGAAATGCTTTAACAGTGTTCATCCTGACTTTTCTGCTGAATCAAGGAATGTTCGACTTGGGTTGTGTACAGACGGGTTCAACCCATTTGGGTCATTTGCTGCTCCCTATTCTTGTTGGCCGGTCATTCTCACAGTTTATAACTTGCCACCGGGAATGTGTATGAGGCCGGAGTTCATGTTTCTATCTACTGTCATACCCGGTCCAAGCAGCCCGGGGCGGAATATAGATGTTTGTCTTCGACCGTTGATAGATGAGCTGGCGCAGTTGTGGTCCTCCGGATCTCTGACTTATGATATATCTAGGAAACAAAATTTCCTTATGAGGGCGGCTTTGATGTGGACTATCAGTGATTTTCCAGCTTATGGAATGCTTTCTGGTTGGAGCACGCATGGGAAACTCGCATGTCCATACTGCATGGAAAACAACAAGGCATTCACGCTAGCAAACGGAGGTAAAGCTTCTTTTTTTGACTGTCACCGTCGCTTCTTGCCACTTAATCACAGGTTCAGAAAGAACAGAAAAGATTTCTTTGTTGGTAGAGTTGAAAAAGATGTTGCATCCCCGCGTTTTTCTGGTGAAGAATTGCATCATGTTGTATCAGAGTACGGTGACATTGTGTTTGGCCTTCAATCAGGTAAGCAAAAGTTTCCTGGTTTTGGTTTGACCCATAATTAGGTAAAGCGAAGTATCTTTTGGGAGCTTCCGTATTGGAAGACTAATCTTCTTCGCCATAACCTTGACGTCATGCACATCGAAAAGAACCTTTCCTGCATAATGCCATAATCACCGACGTCCATACCGACAGATCACCATCCGTCGGTATCTCACAGAGAGTTCGAAAATATTTACAACAAAATGCCACAATCACCGATGCCCATACCGACGGATTACCATCCGTCGGTATCTCACAGAGAGTTCGAAAATATTTACAACAAAATGCCACAATCACCGACGCCCATACCGACGGATTACCATCCGTCGGTATCTCACAGAGAGTTCGAAAATATTTACAACAAAATGCCACAATCACCGACGCCTATACCGACGGAATAAAATCCGTCGGCATCTCACAGTAAGCTCGAAAACATAACACCACCATCGACGGTATTACCGACGGCTTCGGTCCGTCGGTAATTTGTCGGTTACACATATTACCGACAGAATTACCGACGGACCGCGCGTTTTCCAAAGTGCGTTAATTAATGCGCCTCTGAACTTGTTAGATTACCGACGGAATCACCGACGGACTGCGAAACATTTGGAGGGCTTTTAAAAATTCGGGGCGAAATGCGAAAAATACCGACGGAATTTTGACCTGTTACCGACGGATGTTAATTCCGTCGGTGGTTCCGTCGGTAAAATTGACCTATAAGTTCCAGCCCCACCGCTTCGCCTCATTTTTTCTTCTTCTCCCCGCCGCTTCTTCGCTTCTCCTCCGTTTTTCACCTTAGATTTTTCATTTTTTTCCCCTCAATCCTTAAACACTTTCACCTTTAATCTCTAGCAAGATTTGGTGTTGTAAATCTTCATTATATTAAAAGGTATGTGTTTTGTTTCTAATTTATTTTATTTTATTTTATTTTTAGTTGTTTTTATTTTTGTTGTGTTGGTGTTTTTTGTTGCAATGTAGATAAAGTTTTGAATTTGACACATTATTAAGGTATGTATATTTCGTTCCTTTTTTTTTTGAATTTTTTGAATATTTTTTGAATTTGTTGAATATTTGTTAATTTAATTGTTGAATAATTGAATTTAATTGTTGAATTTATTGAATATTTTTTGTTGTTGTGTTGTTAGAATTGTTATTAGTTAATTTAACTTAGAATTAGTTAAAGTTGAATATTTGAATGTTTTTTGAATTTTTTTAATTTGTTGAATATTTGTTAATTTAATTGTTAGTCTATATTTTTTTTTAATTTATTGAATATTTTTTGTTGTTGTGTTGTTAGAATTGTTATTAGTTAATTTAACTTAGAATTAGTTAAAGTTGAATATTTGAATTTTTTTGAATTTTTTGAATTTGTTGAATTATAATTGTTAATGTTGAATTGTAATGATTAATTTGTTGAATTATAATTTGTTGAATTTATTGAATATATTTTTTGTCATCTTTTTTATTGTTTTGAATTTATTGAATTGTAAGGATTAATAGTTGAATATGTTGGAATAATTAGTATAGATTGGTTCGATTGGTTGTGGCTATTGTTAATATTTGCAGGTTTGTGGTTTTGGGTAGTATCCAGTATAGGGGAGGTGCTGCCGATTTTTTTTTAACTTTTGAATTTTATTATACAATTATTAATATAAAATTGTTTAGATGCGCAAAATGAAAACCAGAGATGGTCGTCTAGTCGAATCAAGTTCGTCTAGCAGAGATGATGATGTTTCCTTAGGTGCCTCTCAAGAAGAGGCACCTACACCACCTGCGCCGTCAACCGATGATGCCTCTTCCAGCGATGTTTCACATCGCAGACGCGGCATGCCTTCGAAGCGGAATCAATTTACCCGCCAGTTCGAGGCACAGTGGAAGGACGATCTTTCAATGTAAGTTTGTTAATGTTTTAGTTTTTTTTATATAAAAAAACAAATTTAAAACATAATTTATGAAGTAATCACAAATTAATTTCATTTCTTTTCAGGTTCGCAAACATTGAGGCCGCCCGATTAATATCATCGGCGTTTAAAGCGTTGATGGAGATTCCATTGTTTCAATGGAGTCAGATATCCAGACATCCTGAATGGATGCCTCAAATCAATGCATGGTTTCGTAGATTTGAGGTTCGTGTTAATATATAATTTTCAGCTTATTTCTAATAAATTCAAGTTATAATTGTAAATAAATTATTAACATTTTAAAAAATTATTTTTTTATATACAGCATCGATTCTGCTGGGACGATGAACATGACAGTGTTGTGAGGAGGGTGTGGGAAAATCACGCGGCAATTAGGTAACATCGAAAACAATACGACTTTTTTTTACATAATTATTTATGTTTTGAAATGTAATTTTTTTGTTCGTGAATTAGGTTGCGTGATTTTTGGTATGACGCCCAGAAAAAAGCAAAAAAAACAGCGAGGGATAAGGGGTTACAAGGCTGGAACGATGTTGCGGTTTGGAGGGATTTCAAACCAATATACATCCCGGAAGATATATGGCCGCACTATCTTCAGCACGTGACGTCTGAGCGGTTCACTCGACGCTCACAGTCCGGTGCCGGCAACCGGAATCGGCAAATTCATGGCTCGGTTACAACGCACACCGGCGGCTCCGTTTCGTTTGCTGCACATGCGAAACGGATGGTAAGATTAATTTAAATGAAATATATCGTTCAATTAATTTGTTGTTAATACATTTTTTTCATTATATATAGACTACGTCTCTTGGACGTGAGCCGAGCCCTATGGAGCTGTTTGTGGAGACGCACGTGCGGAGTCATGACCGCCAAAAGGGGATGCAACAGTTTGTTGACAACCGTGCTCAACAGTTTGTGGTGTGTTTGTTCAACCATTTTATTTTATAAGTTATTATCATGTTTATTGAATTGAATATGATTTTTTTTTTCAGGAGACCTATAATAATCGGTTGAGGGAGAGATACGGGGATGATCCTTCGACCCATCCGGAATTCGATCCGGATTTGTGGATGGAGGCTGGATCGTCAGGTGGACCAGATAAAAATCGGGTTTACGGGCTCTCCAACACTACCGCTGCCAAGTTGCGGTCGACCGGTACTGCTTCAACCGGTGGGAGCTCCCAATCTAAGGAGTTTGTGGCCTTGCAGCAAAGGTGCGACTACCTATCAGAGGCGTACACACAACTCAAAGAAGAGCAAAGATTGGCGAACGAACAACACAGATTGGCGGACGAATAACGCAGAGCAGAGTCTGAACAACAAAGAGCGGCCTATGAAGAGCTTCGTCAAATGGTCATGAACATGACACAAGATGGAACATGTGCGCCTAATCCTTTTTGGCCGCCTAACCCCCACCCTCCTCCTCCTCCACCTTTATATTAATTGTTTTTTTTTAAACACATTCATTTTGTAATGAATATTATTTAACTTTGAGTTTTTGTTGCTTAATATAAATTTTATTTGCATAATTGGTTTGTATTACTATTAATTTATATTATTTTTTCTAAATAATTAAAAACAAAATTACACAGGGATTTACCGACGGAAAAAATCCGTCGGCATTGGACAGTGCCTGCGGTATTCCATCCCATCATTGACATATTCACCGACGGAAATAATCCGTCGGCATTGGACAGTGTCTGCGGTATTCCATCCCATCACCGACATATTCACCGACGGAAATAATCCGTCGGTATACAAATACCGACGAATTTACAGAAGGATTTATTCGGTCGGTATGAAATATCACCGACACTTTTGCCGACGGAGTTAGTCCGTCGGTATTTACATAACACCGACGGAATATTTTCCGTCGGTATATTCCAAGCGGGAAACTTTTTTTTTTTGGCGCGCACGGTCCGTCGGTAAATGTTTTTTTTGTATTACCGACCGATATAGCGACGGAATGTGGAATCACCGACAAAAGGTATTCCGACGGGCGTATTCCGTCGGTAATATAGTCGGTAAATACTTTACCGACGAACGTTCTGTCACACACCGACGGAATATTTCCGTCGATAAAATTGTGAAATCTTGTAGTGACCCTACCATTCAACATAATTATAAATCAACGAGCAGAATCATCGAAGCAGGGATCAGAACTCTGTGAAACTTCCCGTATTTACTTACGGCAATTAAAGAATACTAGGAGTAATATTATATATCCCCACTTTATATACAAACCAGTTTATGAAGGTCATTATTTATGAATTATATCAAATCGGACTCTAGTTTTTCTCAAGTCTTAATAACTTAAAAGGATCTGATATTGTTACACTTTGTGTATGACTTTCCATGCAGATTAAAAATATCATTAATTGATATAGTTACGTCAATTTTCTCCTTATTATTGGGTATAGCTAATGGTCTTTTTAGAGTACGTGTTAAGAATCATTTAACAGTACTTATAATTAATCATAATATCTTTTTATTTAAAAAATACCACCTTATAAAATAACATTTATTTAATCTTTTTAATAAATTTTAATTATATATATATATTATCATTCTAATCAAATTTTATTTTTCTAGCCTTGTACACTTAAAAATCGCTATTATAAAAAATATATTCACGATTAAATAATCATAAATAACTTATTATTTCTTAAAAAGTATTTTTAATATATTATAATACTTATTGATTATTCTATATCTCAAAAGCACAACAAAAAGAATTAACGAAACATAATAAAATAAAACAACTATATGTCTTTTACAAAGTAGCTTTGATTAGAAATTTTGGAAGAAAATACAAGAATTAATATTTTGACCACAATTATTTTGTGACAAAATATCAATTTATCTACTTAACACTTCAAGTTTGGAATTTTTTATTAGTTTAAATTCTTACAAAATAGTTTTAGTTTAGGTGCACAACCAGAATATTTGGGGTACCAAAACGAAAAACAAATAAACCTCAAGGACTCTCGAGATAAAGCAAAAAACAAAATTGATATACCCAAAAGACAGCATTCTTATTATGATAAATTAAGTATACTTACCACAAGCACCTTGATCTTTAACTGGGGTGAGTGCACCGGCTTTTCTCCAATCCATTGAAGTTGGCATGTCACTTACATTTTCATATTTAAATGATGAAGACATTAATTTGGTTGATTGTCTCTTGTATCCATGATGCATAGCACGAAATTCTTCATCGGTTAAGTCTGCGAATTTGTTCACACCAAGCTTGTATCCTGGGGACTAGTGATGGGTCCTACAAGCCTTTCAGAATTGGTGGGTCTGGGGATATTTCTGCTGTTGCGCAGTGCGTACAAGATTTGAGTGCGAGCGAGTGTCAAGATTGTTTGTCTGAGGTGGTCAGACGGCTGAAAACTTACTGTGGAGCCGCTGCCTCGGGGACCTGTACTTGGCCAAGTGTTATGTTCAGTTCTCCAAAGCCGGGGCCCACTCCCACGGCAGATACATAGATAACCAAAATAATAAGGTTTAGGATATAATTTATATTATTTTTTAATAATATATTAATAATTTCATGCAAATAATATAATTGAAAACTCAAAAATTATTTCATGTTTTTTTTTAGTCATTTTATTATTAACAACACTTTCAACAACAATTTTAACCAAATACCTTTTAATTACTTTTATTTAATAATAATTTGAACTGTATTATTAATAAAATACATATTTGAACACAACTAACAACAACTAAAAATGACTTTATAAAATCTATTTTTTTCAAACAGCAGCCGTAAAAGGTGTGACAATGACAAACACACTAAATGTGCTTACAACCTTTCCAAACCGTACCTCTAAACAAGTACTATATAGTTTTTGACTATTTAGTATAATATTAATCGCATGACCCTTAACGTTTACTCATGCAGTTGGATAAGAAGCATCCATGGCAACGCCACATAGGCCTCCGCTTGAACTGATGCCTCTTTGCATCCTCATATACCCACTTTCACCCCAACTGGTTCCCCACGAATTCTTTAGCAACCAATAATTAGTCCCATCACTGTCGTCAGTACCATATCCAATTAAAGTAACAGCGTGGTCTAGTTTTGTTCCACAATCCCCTTTGAAGACACCACTTTTATAAAACTGGAAATCGTATCCCCCACCTTCAACAGCGACAGATACTGGCTGTTGGGCCACAGCTTGCTGGAGAGCGTTTTCATTATTCTTTGGCACGTCTTCATACCCAGTTATTTCTGCTACAATAGATGCCGCCTTCTCGCTATTGCAAGTGCCATCTACTCCTTGGTAGGGGTAATTATCTTCGCTTGTTAGCCCTCCGTTTCGTTTAATATATTGGAAAGCAGTGTCCATAAGACCACCTTCACAGCCATTATTTCCAACATCACAGTCCACAAGCTGTTGCTCTGATAATGATATTAACTTACCTGTCTTAAGCTTTATAATTCCTTCCATTGCTGCCACTGTGGAAAACGCCCAGCAACACCCTACCATTCAACATAATAAATCAACGAGCAGGGATCAGATTTCTGTGAAACTTCCGGTATTTACTTGTGGCAATTAAAGAATAGTACTAGGAGTAATTATATATGCCCACTTTATATACCCAAAAGGCAACATTCCGTTTATTATGATAAATTATTAAGTATACTTACCACATCTGCCTTGGTGTTTAACTGGGGTGACCGCACCAGAATCTCTCCAATCCTTTGAAGCTGGTATGTCACTTACATTTTCATATCTAAATGATGAAGACATCAATTTGGATGATTGTCTCTTGTACCCATGATACATAGCACGAAACTCTTCATTGGTCAAGTCTGCGAATTTGTTCACACCAAGCTTGTATCCGCGGTCAGAACCGTTGTTAAATGCTTCTATGCGTTCAATGTTTTCCTTAAAAATCATGTATCGTTTCTCCTTCTCTTTCATGTCTCCATAGACACGTCCATATTGAGCCATCCATTCTTCATGCCTCTTCAACATATATTCCTGCTCATCAAGAGGACGACAAGCTATTTTTGTTGCCCATGCAGCTAAAATAAGGAGAAATGGCAGAAAAATATGAGTATTGCATTTCTTTGCGGCCATGGTACGTGTAAGAGTATATGCGTCTACAGCCTTGTAAGTGAGTGTTTTTCTATTGGCACTGCAAATTCAAAACAGCGCAATGGGGTTTTATAGACACAGTTTTGTAACTACCCTTAATTCTACGTTTGGGGCTTAGAACGTTTGGAGTAATATGTGAACCAATTAATTGATTGGTACTGCGGGAAAGGTATCTTGAGCGTAACAACAAGATCAACGATCGAACCATCACTGTCAATTAATCGATGTGATTTTGGCATTTATGGGGGAAGAGTCCATCTCCTTAATTTATTTATTATTATCAGCTCTTTCTAAGTGATGCTGGAGGAAGTGACTTCCCTTAATTCTACGTTTGGGGCTTAGAACGTTTGGAGTAATATGTGAACCAATTAATTGATTGGTACTGCGGGAAAGGTATATTGAGCGTAACAACAAGATTCAGAGCGTAACAACAACATCAACGATCGAACCATCACTGTCAATTAATCGATGTGATTTTGGCATTTATTTATTTATTATTATCAGCTCTTTTTGCTCACGATGATTAATCGATGTGATTTTGGCATTTATATAGGGAGGAGGGAGTTCTCTTTCTTCTCTCTCTCTTTTTTTTTCTTTCTATTTTCATAAAGTAAGCATCTTCACATTAATCACGCATGCTCACTACAAAATCTATGTGGAAGACGAAAGAAACTGGTACTTCTTCTGTTTAACCAGTAATCACGCATGCTCGCTACAAAATCAAGCATCAAACTTGCATGATCACCGGCCTGTGTGGACAAATGAATCAAGATTTAGATGAGATCTAAATAAAAAAGAACTAGAAGAGAGCAAATCACGGCAACCAAGGAAGGGTCCTAGGAGTCAAGAAGATCAGTGGAAATTTGGGGCTTAGATTTTGATAAGAGGGACAGACCAACACATCCCATGGGTTAGAACTTCCATCATCTTCTTCTTCTTGCCAGTTTACGTGTGATCAACGATCGAACCATCACTGTCACTTAATGGAATGGGGGAAGATTCCATCTCCTTAATTTATTTATTTTTAATTAAAACCGAGACGAACCAACCGATACGTGGGAAGATTTTTTTAACGACCAATGCCGAAGACAGCACTGTACTAATCAATTGAACCTTCATTAATTGACTTTTCAAGTACGATACTGTAAACTCGAAATTATCGATCATTTAGATACCATCAATAAGTTTGGATTCCTTTATTTTCGTGGATGAAATTAATATTCCATTTAGAACAGCCTGGGCACAGCTCCATCCAAATAATTGAAATATGCATGCAATTATTTTTATTTGTGATATTGATTGGTCATAACTTAATTTCCATTGATTTCACGATCATTCCAAGGAAGAAAACTTTATTACAAAACTTCCAGGTTGTTTAAATTGATGCGTTAGCTAAAACACTAGCTCAATAACCCGCACAACACCGCATGCAGGGCCATTTATTCTTGTTAAAAAAATGATATTCAAGCGATGCAAGCATGTTTAAAAACAAAATTTGAAATACAGGTCAAAGACTCAACTAAGTTAAATAAGTTGATTTTATTTTAAAACAAAAAACAATGATATTGATTAGACCAAAAAAGAAGTAATTGTGATAATTTGGCAACAAAAAAACCTTTTTCAAAAGGGAAAAAACAATATAGCTCAATTCCCAACCAATTAAATATAAAAGGAACAACACGGATTTTGAAGGACATGACTGAAAAAAGATTAAATTTTCTTTTAAAAAAATAGCTCTATAAAAAAGAATGAGTCAACTCATGTTAACATGCCAAACCCGCAGCCCAAGATCATGAGATAATGATAACCCAAAAGAAAATAAAACAAAGAGAATTACAAAGCCTAATATATATATATATAAACAATGTCAAATGATGGTATCAAAGAACAATTAGCTATAAAAAAAACAATGTCAATGGCCATTAACTTTCCATACCTACGACTCAGGTTATTAGACCGGAAGCACTCCACCTGGTAAAACCATGAGTTCCAACGCCTAACCAATCAAATGTTGAGGGATGAAATTGAGAAAAAAATTAATTATACAAAATGATCTAAAACAAAAAATTATAATTAAAAGAATAATGATCGATATTGAAATAAAAATAAATAAATTACAGGGGAACTAGTTTTTTTAATTGAATGGTGAAATTTAAACGAAAAATTAATTTAACAAAAGGAGCAAAATCAAATAAAAAAATAAAGATTAAATTGAAAAAAAAAACCACCAACAAAAACCATCTCACCAACGACAACAAGCAATGCTCTAACAAGAAGAGGAAGCGACGAGGATTTTAGCGACACGATAAAAGAGCATTTATTTTGCCTCTAGGAGGCGCATGTGCGCTGACAAGTGCCTTACATGCACTAGTTACTTTTTTTTAATTATACTTTACATTTATTAAAATATCAAATTGCCCCTTATCCAACATAACCATCACCAAAATACTAGTGTGAAAAGATGAAAATGCCCTTAGACGCCAACTCAAGAAGTTTTGCTTCCTTGGACACTACCAAAAATTTGTTTAATACCAACGGATTTACCGACAGAATATTTCTGTCGGTAATTTAAGGTCGCATTTACCGACAAAATTTTTTCCCTCCTTCATTCCATCTGTATATACCAACAAAAACATTCAGTCGATAGTTACCGACAGAATTACAGACGAAATGTTCAGCATTAAAAAAAAAAGATGGTTCGCTGACTTGGAGGATTTTACGGGTGATTTTTTCTGACAGAATCATCGAGGGATTCAAAACGGTTGCTCCATACGGTGACGTGCTCCATAAGTGGATCCTAACAGGCAAGTATACCTTACAAATATCTGTCCTTTTTCTATTTTGCATCAACGTTTATGTGCCTTTTAAAAATGCTAACTTGGATCTTGAAATTGCCAATACAAGAAGGTTTTGTGGGGGAGAAACTTCAGTGCATGGGCTGCAAAGCGCGCTTAGGTTCCTTCAATTGGGCAGGCATGCAATGCAACTGTGGAACTTGGATCAATCCTGCGTTTCTACTTCATAAAAATAAATTAGATGAATGCCATATATGAGCAAGAAATGTTATGGTTAAAGGAGTAAGTTCTAGCAACCATCAAAGTTCGAGGTTGCACTTACGTTGTGCTTGGATGCCCAGAGAGAGACTTGCTTTATTAAATGCTTGCTACTTGTAGAAATGTACTAGAAAAGGTGGCTTTATTAAATGCTTGCTACTTGTAGAAAATATATATATTTTGTCGGGCTGGACCGGACTCGACCTAAGATCCATGCCCAACCCACATCAGCTAATTATTGTGCATGAGCACAGTAACTAGCTTCGCCTCGCCTGCAGAGATGTGCACTGTGCACGTCTAGCATGGTGAAGTAAGAAATAAAAGCAGGGTGGAGGGTTTACCTGAAAAAACCTCAGTCGTCAATGATGGCCAGCGATGGCGGTGGTTCCAGGTGGCGGTCCGTCTTCTTCCCTTCTCTGTGTTATGCTCTGTTTTTTTTTTTCTCTTCTTCTCTTTCTCTCTTCTTCTTCTTTTTTTTTTTTTTGTTCTTTCTCCCTTTGTTTTCTCCCTCCCTCATGCCTCTTCTATGCCTTTATCTTTATAGGCAGAGAAGGGCGGTGAAAATGCCCTGCCTCTGTTTGGTCAAGGGACAAGGAAGGGTGGATGGGCACCATCTGGGGGCTTCTCCCTTTTGTTTTTTCATACGTGGCAGGCCGTTGGTCAGTATTCGGGCAAGTGGGATACTTGGGTTAGCATCTTTTTTAGTTTTAGGAGAGAGAGGGAGAGGAGAAACGTCGGTGAAAATAGGAGAACAAAACCTTCTTCTTCCCTTATTTTATGCGCATGTAGGGGAAGAAGAAAGGCTATAGTATCATTGAAAACAACACCATTTTGGGATTTTTTTTCTTTTTTTTCTTAATGAACAGTGTATGAAATGGTGTCGTTTTGGACAGAACGTGTTCTTTTATGTAAAAGGAAAAGACGGCAAAACAATTGGTCAGAGTTCACATCGGTCCTCAATTGCAATTTTGATTGTAAAAATCAATTAAATTGCATCATTACCAAAAATCAAAAAGCGGCCTTGAAGTTGGCTATTATTTCCAAATTGGTCCTTGATCTCGAATTAGTGCAATTTGACCTTCGATTGAGTAATAAACTTTTAATTTTTTCAATTGGGCCCCTGATTTGGTTTTAATTACAGCCCCTATATTTACACATCTTTTTTAATTTGGTCCTTGGTTTCAGATTTCTTCAATTAAGTCCATAATTAGCCATCAAACTTCAATATTTATGTAATTAAGCCCCTGATTTGACCAAATTAACTTTAAAAAATTATAATTTGACCCCAGAACTTTAATTTCTTCCAATTAAAGCTTAAATTGACTTCAAAATCATTTTTTCTTGCAATCAAAACCTCCATAAATTCAATTAAACCTTTAATAAAATTTAATTGAGTTCATAAACATCTGATTTTGGACTTTTCTTCCTCAAATTGAATTTTCTTTGTCAACATGGCTATCATTAGTCAACAAAATACTATCAAATTTCAGTCTTTGTATTTTTGAACCTCCTCAACCAAGTTTTGATCATTTTCTGAGCGTTCTGACACCCTTTTTTTTCACTTTTATATTTGTTATAATATTGTTTTGTATTTTATTTGTTTTTTGAAGACAAAAAAATTTGAATTGGCAATTAACCCAAAAATGGGTTATGACAAACACTTAAAAAACATTTTCTAGTAAGATAAAGACCAAAAAAATACCTTAATGAAACTCTTTTTGTTAAATGAAACCTGTTGACACCAAGATTAGCTTTTATGATTGGAATGTGATAAACTAACAATTTTATCTCTAATTCATGTTTTTTGATGATTTTCTTTCTTCTCTTTTCAACTGAAAGACTGAAATATAAATAAAATAAACTTTTGGATCAAAATGTTAAACTATCAAACCAAAAGGATCAAAAATAAATTTGCTCAAAATATTTAGGCATAAATTTTTCAAAAGGCGTGGTTTTGAAAAGTAGACAAAGAAGCCCGTATTGTTTCATCTTTGTTAAATTTGGTCCTCTAAAATTGTTCTTTTCTTTAACAAGCAACAAAATTGAGTGTGTGTGTGTGTGTGTATCAAGCATCAATATAATGTTCGGATATATTACTTTGACATTTAAATGACCTCATTGAAAACAAAGCAAAATAAATCATGAAGTCCAATTCAAAGGCAATGTAATATAAAACAATAAAATTGAAGAAAACAAATTTTCATAACCCAATTTTTTACCCTTTTATTTTAATTATTATTTAATGAAAAATGATAAAAAAAAAAATTATGATTATGAAAAAAAAGTGAAAAATAAAATGAAGAATGAATTAAAATTTGGGTTAAGGGCGACATGATTAGAAGTTTAAGGATTTCATTAAACTTTTGACTAGTTTAATTACTCAAATCAAGGGTTTAATTGAAGAATTGATAAGTTTTGATACTTAATTAAGCTTGGAATTAATTTAATTAATTCAATCAAGGGTTTAATTGGACAATTGATAAGTTTTGAGACTTAATTGAGTTTGAAATTAATTTAATTAATCCAATCAAGGTTTTAATTGGAGAATTGATAAGTTTTGAGACTTAATTAAGCTTGGAATTAATTTAATTAATCCAATCAGGGACTTAATTAAAGAAATATCAAAGTTTGGGGTTTAATTGGGGTCCAAATTGCAAAAATTAAAATCCAAGGACCAGCTTGAAAATGGCGCAGAAATGCAAGGATCCAATTACATTTTAACCAGGGGCTTGATTGTAAAATTATAAGAATTACAAGGACCAAATTGAAAGCAGCCTTTAGAACTAGAAAGCTGAGTCATTTTGCAGCGACTGTTCACCATCTTTTTCCTCTGGCAAAGATGTTTCGTCCGTTGGCAGCCAACGTGTACGTTTCTTCATTGAAGGCGTTGGTTACAGAGCATTTAGGAGGCCGGTCCTTACCACCACCGAGGTTGCCACTAGCTTTATAAAGGCTGGGCAAAGGCGACCTCGCGGGAGGGAAGAGGAGAGAACACCGAGGAGCAGAAATAAGAAACCCCTAAAATAGAGACATAAAATAGTACACACAGCAAAAAAAAAAAAAACAAAGACCAATGCAAGCAGTAAACCCAGAAAACCAACATTAATATCACATTCTTCTCAATCGCCCCCTGCAAATCAGAAAAAGGAAGAACCCAAGCAGCAAGTCGTCACCTTCATCATCACCGAAACAAAAGGAAAACAAAAGGGGAAAGTCATACACAGATGAGAGCAAAATCACTGTGCTGCAAGCCTCCTCGCAATCTCCAAAAGTAGGTAAGTCGTTCTCATCTTCTATTCATTTTTGTTTGAAATTGTGCAACTGTAAGAACTGTGCGAAGGTAATTTAATTACCTTTGCACAATTGATGCACACATGAAATTGCTTCATGTGTGCATCCTAATTAACTCAGCGAGGCCCGATCCAAAAAAATAATAAATAAATAAAATAAAAAATATGTGTTGTTGGCTTTTATTCAACCGTAACGAGCGTAGACAAACTCCTCATTTGAGAACCTTAGGATCATAGTTCGATGGATGTTGCATGTGGACTAATAAATATAAAAATTGTAATGTAGATATGGTCTCTCAATTTTTTTAGTTAATTATCATAATGTTATAGGGTGCATAATATTCTTATACTCAAGAAAATAACATTTTAAAATTATAATCATAATTAAAAAAAACATTATAAATAGTTCAATATTTTCATATTAAGCCCACAACATTTTAAAATTACATTTAAAGTTTTTTGCTAAGATGCTCAATATTTTAGTACTTAAGCCCATTTCATTTGTTATAGGAATCTTCACTGCCTTTTTCTCCACACAATTGGTAATGTCAATGAGAATGCACAAGTTGGCTTTAGCATATTAATACCCTACTCCTTATGGATAAAAAAATTTAAATATTTATACTTTATTTATTAGATTTCAGATATCAACATGAATATTATCATTCTCTAATTACTATTTATTATTTAAAATGTGTGTGTAATACAAATGTATAAATATCAGGTCAAGCATGATAATACACATACCTTGTTGTAACTCAATTTTTGTACATGTTTGAAAATTTTTAAAAAAAAACATATATTTTCAATAATTTTAATCATTTTTTATTTTTATTTAATTTTTGTGTGTCAAAAAATTCTTGAAAATTATATATAAAAAATAAAACAAATACAAAAACAATTAAAAATACATATCTTGGGTTGAAAATTGACCAATAATTGAGTATCACATGCAAAATTGAGTTTCAGAATTTTTAGACCATAATTGAAGGCTTAATTGAAGAAGAAATTGATAAAAGGGCTTAATTTAATTTAAGTTGGATGAGATTGAAAGAAATTCTAAGTTCAAGGCTGATTTTGAAATAAAGAGCCAAGTTAGAAGATCAATTAAGAGCTTAATTGAAGAAGAAAATTGAAATTAGATTTATTTTGGCTTTAAAATAAAGAATTAAAGGACCAATGACTAAAATGAATAAAGTACAGCATTTAGAGAACATATTTTAATTCAGTTAGGGGTTGAATTGAAAGAAATTAAGAAACAAAAGGATGAAAATCAATCAAAATAAAAAAAATTAATAGTTCAAGGACCATGGAGCCAAAGGCGTAAATAGTTGAGGACTAATTCGAGGTTTGGCTTGATTCAGATTAGAAAAAACCTAATTTCAATTGAGGGGAAAAAAACAACATTGTTTCACATTAAGTGAAACAATGCATTTTGATCAAAAGAGAAAAGAACAAAAGATGAAGATGGGAATGGAATGGAAATGACGTTGTTTTGTTCTAAATTCTAGGCATTAGAAGACGTTAGAGCAAAAGGTTGACTCTCGTGCACTATTAAAGCTTAAATTTGAACCTAATCGATCCTCTTGGTGGCACAAAAAAACAAGAAAACATGATCTCTATTAGTTTGGTTACATTCGTGCCCGGGCTTTCCTTGATTCACTCTACACAAATCAAACAAAGATATATCTGAATTTCAAAATCTCATTCTCACCATTCATACTGGTTCAAAGCCTAATTTTCACCATCAATACGAGGCCAATGTTTGTTTTTAACAACTTTCAACGTAATCTCCATTTTTAAAGATAAGTGTTATTTTTTAGATGTCGTTTTGTTTTTATAAAATACCAATGTTAAAATCTTGTAAAAGATAAGTATTTTTTTTAAGGGACAACCAATTTTTTTTTTTTTTTGTAAATAACCAAAATGACAAGTTTTCTTTTAAAAATGACCACTTTCAAGATTCAATTCTTTTTTACGGATAGCCAAATCAACGAGTATTCTATTTTGAAGGATTGAAGTTAAATTTTTCACAAAAAACTTATAAATTAAATTTCAGATAAACTAAAAATATTATGATAATGAATGGCAATAAAAAAGATAAATTTATATATATATATAAAAAACACATAGTAAAATTAACTTTTCTTAAAAAAGGCTGCTTTAAAAGTGATGTTGTTCTGTCTTTAAGTATAAATAACCCCTTGCATTTGAAAGTTGTGTAAATTGTGGAATACTTAATTTTCTTTAATTATTAGATCAATAACAATTCATAATTCTTCACGATATATATAATATATATTTTTTCCCTCCATTTAATATGCCTTATTTATTATTCGTTGAAAAATGCAACTATATAAAAACAAATACTTAACAATTTTGGTCGGTTTGGATTAATATCCATCAAGTTTTGATAAAATTATCACCCCTGCACTACACAATTCATACAAGCACCACCTCCCTTGACCACCCTTATCTCAGCCACTACCCACATCAGCCACCACTATCTCCAACGCCAAAATCTCCTTGTTCATTTCTCTTTCTCTTTCTTTACGTTGTAAGTGGGTTTTTGTCTCTATTTCTTAAATTTCATGATTAATTGAACGTAATATTTGCATGGATATTGACGAGGTTATTCTATAAGGAAAAAAAATAAATTAGGTTCCTCTTACTGTTTTTTAATGCATATGGCCATTAGCCATATGAAGGCTTTGGTTTCTTCTTAATGATTGGATTCAAACTTGCAGAATTTCGCTTTTGGATCCTGTTTGCCTGTTGAATGTTGTGCTTTGATCCGTGAGATGGGTGAGACTTCATAATTCATATAAGTGGCGAAACTATATTTAGAAGTATATATTTAATATTGTGGTAGTAATTATTTTAAAAGTATTTTTTTAAAATGTATTTAAATAATATTTTATTTTATTTTTTAAAATTTATTTTTAATATCAACATATTAAAAAAATATATAAAAACATTAATTTGAAAGAAAATCAAATTTTACTAAAAAGCAGCATAGACAAATGACTTAATGAAATGGTGAAGTTCCCCTCTAGTGTTTTGAACTAACAAGAAAGGTCCTTAAATAAAATATTTTCTCCCCCTTAATAAATGTCATTTGACCCTTCTAGTTGTCCTCTTTCTCTATTTTCTAAAATTTAAAAACAATTAATTTTAATATAAATTATTTATAAAACGTAGACAATTAGTATACTTCTTTCATTCATAAAATATTTTTGATCTTTTTCCCTCCTTCTCAAGTAATTCTAGCTTCATCATTGCTTCACATTGTTAATTTTGGATTTAGCTTCATCTTTTTTTAATTGGGTTTTTTCTAGTTGTTTTTCATATTTTAGGGTATTCTTGGCCGAATAGAACTACATACTTTTACGATTTTAGTTGTATTTTATATTGTTTTAGAGTTTGAACAATAGATGTTAGGAAATAACTTTCAAAATAACTTTTTTTTTTGTATCAATTCATCTAATTGTAAAGGTTGTCTTAGCGTTGCTTAATTTGTGATACCTTGTGGTAGTGTTCAGCACTACGGTTAAAAAGCATTTTTTTAAAAAAATTAATTTTTTTTTATTTTATACTTTAAATTAATATATTTTTTATGTTTTCGGATCATGTTGATGTACCGATGTCAAAAATAATTTTTTAAAAATAAAAAAAATATTATTTTTAATGTGTTTTGGAATGAAAAGCATTGAAAAGCAACCGTTACCACATTTCCAAACACCCTTACTATAAATGGTTCAGAATACTTGCATCATTATTTACTCTTGTTGCTTTAATCGTCAATCTTTAACACATTTTTTCCATAAACTATGGATATCTTTTTCTTTAAAATAATAATAATATATCCAGTTATTCAACCTTAAAAGAAAAGGCTCAAGTTTTATTGAAAGAGTGCCTATTAAATGCCCATTTTTAAAATAAGAAACATTCAAACCTGTGGCATGAGTTATAAACCATGTTCACATCATATCAATCTTGGATTTTTCAGTTTGAAACCATAAAAAAGCCGTGATTATAATGAGATTTTACGTGTATTAATAACTAATTAGGTTTAGGTGAAGTTAAAACTAGTAATATGAAGTTTTTCTTATGATTGGAATTTGATTAGGGTATTGTTTTTAATAAGAGATTCTTAGCTATCCGACACAATAATGAGACTCTTGCCTTCCTAAATATCGTCAACCTAACTCCTCTAGACCTAATCGGTTAATGCCATTTCTATACACTCTGGGCTTTTAAACAACATATCAACAGTCCTGGTCTTTGTATGCATTGGGCCACTGGTGTTTCCAGCCCATAATATATAATCCCAGACCCCAAGTAACTCGCTCCGCCACTAATTAAAAGTAATTTTCTATAAGTTATTTTTTTGGATTTATTAAAAAAAAAACAAAATACAAGTAGAAAAGATAAATCTTATATGGAGGTATTTTATCAATTTTAATGGGGTGTTGATTTTATTTTCTTTCTCTTTCTTATATCTTTTTTTCTTTTTTTTTCTTAAAATAAATTTCTATCAAGAAATTTTATTACATTTAAATTATAATTAGTGATATTTTATTAGTTATTTTTTAAAATTTATTTTCAAAAATAAATATGGATAAAAAAATATTAAAGGAAGGTATTTTATCATTTTTAATGGGGTATTGATTTTATTTTCTATTTATTTCTTGTATTTGTCTTCTTTTTGAGATGACCCTGTCCGTAGTCTAATTTTTCTTTCTAATAAAAATAATAATAACGCGCAGAGATTTCGCTGTCTATTGTAAACGACATGTAGTTAACTTTAAATTACTTTATCCATTCATGTTCGGATCCTAAACAATAAACCAAATAACAGAGTTGGATTTGTTCGGTCTTGCAAGGTAATTGATCAATCTCTCTGCTCTTTTACGTTGTCGCTTAAACCCTAGACTATACACAAAGAATTTAATCATGGGTATTATAATTATGAATATAGGGGTTTTGATTTTTAAAGCATGGAGAATTTTGTGCCCTTGAGGTAGAGAGTTTGGGAGTGAGACTGGGAGTTAGTATCATGGGAGGTTATAATTCACCTTAGAAGAAAATTATGCTCTTTAAGTTTCAATTGATGAATCTCTCTGTAATGGCATCTTCTTCATCTGTTCATGTTTATGCTACTGGGGAGGTGATAAATACTAACTCTATATGGTTGTGTTAGTCCTCTTCTCTTGTTCGTTGTTGGCAGTCGTGAGTGGTTAAGAGCATCCAATTATGGCGACAGTGAGTTCGGAATCTCTCCCAGAAACTCAGGCATCTGCCAATTCCACTGATTCTGATACTGCCCCTAAACCTCAAGTCATTTACCGCTGTAAAAGATGTAGAAGAATTGTTGCATCGGAGGAGAATATTGTCCCCCATGAGCGGGGAAAGGGAGAACAATGCTTTAAATGGAACAAGAAAAGTGTTGACTCCTGCAAAAATCAAGAGCCACCCGAATGCTCTTCTATATTTGTAGAGCCCATGAAGTGGATGCTAACAGGCAAGTATACCCTACAAATATCTGTCCTTTTTCTATTTTGCATCAATGTATATGTGCCTTTTAAAAATGCTAACTTGGATCTTGAAATTGCCAGTACAAGAAGGTTTTGTGGGGGAGAAACTTCAGTGCATGGGCTGCAAAGCGCGCTTAGGTTCCTTCAATTGGGCAGGCATGCAATGCAACTGTGGAACTTGGATCAATCCTGCGTTTCTACTTCACAAAAATAAATTAGATGAATGCCATATATGAGCAAGAGCTGTTATGGTTAAAGGAGTAAGTTCTAGCAACCATCAAAGTTAGAGGTTGCACTTACGCTGTGCTTGGATGCCCAGAGAGAGACTTGCTTTATTAAATGCTTGCTACTTGTAGAAATGTACTAGAAATGGTGGTTCTAAATTTTAAATCTAGTATTTTCTTTGTGGATGTACTTTGGGCATAAATGCTGTTCACGTACATGTAGGGCTAAGGAAAAACTGAAGCAAGAGTTAGCCTGCATCCCTTCTTGGATGGTGATCCTTTTTCACCGACTAGATTACATGAGATTTAACAAATAAGAGAACACAAATTTGAGTAAACAAAGATGAAATTAGTTGATCGGAGGGCAGTTGCAGGATTATGAGCTAGCCTAACTGATTTTAATAGTTCGTAATTCGATTCTTTTTTGTCAATGTTATTAGCTATTCCCTTGCTGTTTAAGTTTCTGGGCAAGATGTGGAGAGGGGTTTGAGTAAACATTGCATGATGTTCTGCTTGGCTTGGGGCAATAACTTTTCTTGAAATGGCTTTTATGCATGATCTTTACAGTCATTAAATCCTCGCTATCTCAAGTTGCTAGCATGCTTCTCTAATTTAGCTTGACATATCCATTAGAGTGTGGTTTGAGTCATTCGGGTATGAACTCTGTAAACTGGATTTCAAATTTCGAAGTGCCATCTGCTGGTTGGCCAGAAAATCCAGTTGTAATCAATCTTCTTAGTCAATATTCGACTGAACTTTTTTCAATCAGGTCCCTGCTTTCTTTCTTTTATGTAGTGTTTATAATGTAACTAGTCACTATAACTGTAATCTTTATTATATTGAAAATTACATCATTAAGCATAGGAATGTGACGGACATATGTTATATTGCAATTTTGGTAATATGATTATTATTATTATTATCAAATCCTTGATGAGCAAATTAATGCTAGATGGAGAAAGGAAACATGACAAGGCAAAACTACAACTTCATTTAAATTTAAAGCATGTAGAACTAATGCACGTGGCTGGATTGCCTGGTCTTCATCTTCAGAACTCTTGATGTAAATCACTGACCAGCATAAAATGCCTCTCAACTGGGAAAGTTTTGGTGATACCAGCGAGGCTCTTGAAGTGAACTTTTCCAGTTGGTGGATCATCAACGATTATCTGGCTAACTGGAGGCCAGAGCATGAGCTCCTTAGCCTTCACTCCTTTGAGTTTCTTGATGTTCTTTGTGCTGACATAACCAGTTATTTCAAGTGTCGTAGCTTACGAGCTTGCTGATCTTCTTGAAGTTGTGCTCGACCTTCTTCTTCTGCAGGATTCACATGTATCCAGTGCCCTTAACAAAACCAACTTCAACAACATCTGCAAGAGGGAGAAGTCCTAGAGGAAGTCCGAATTCCTCAAGAAGGGAAGCTGCCATTTTGAGCCCCTCTTCATGACCCGTTTTCACTAGTTCTCCTTCCATCTCGGCCATGGCTGCTGAATCTCGTAGCTTCACTGGTTATAACTAAGAGCTCACTCTGAGGCTAATTTTGATTGATAGGACTTAGTTTTAGGTGATTCGTTTTTATACACATACACACCATATTATGACATGAATTGGACAAACTCAATGGAGAAAACAAAGAAACTACCCTTGTATTATCTACCAAAATTGGATCATTTCAAATTGATGTTCTCTGTGTCTTGTTTAAATGCTTCAACTGCAGCTATTTTAGCATGTTTTATTTGGCGATATTGATCTGGACACCGGAAAAACAAAAATCATTTTCATATGCAATCTCTATATCATAGCCAGCTTCTCTCTACAATAAAAGGTGTTTCCATGGCTTTTCGCTGCACTTCTTAACGTTAAACCATTTTCAAGAACAGGTTCAAAAAACCACTTGTTAACTAGTACTTATACGTCTCTTATAAATATGGTAAGTGCACAGATACTATACCATTGGATACGTGACTGTTTGGTATTGTTATATTTTTAAACGAAATAAATTTCAACAATAAAAAATAATGTTTGGTTATTACATGTTTTGCTTTGGAATTTAAACAATTGTCATTTTAGAGGGAAACCTTTTTGCTTTTGAAATAAAACAAAATAATCCTTGTTTTTAATTAAAAGCACAACAACTTACTATGTAATTTTTTTAAAATTAAAAATTTTTTTTTTCATTAATTTATTTATAAATTACACATTATTACAACAAAACCTAAAAGAGGTGGTGATTTCATTGTTCATCACCACCTCACAAAATATTATAAACTTCTACTTTGGTTTTCTTTTTTTTATCTTTTTTTTTTACTTATGTGATCAAACTTTTAAAAAAAAAATCATATTTACACATTGCATTGATTGAAGATTGAGCTTAATATGTTTATTTTATTTTATAAGGTTACGTGGTGTAAAAGAAATTTCACATTGGATTGATAATCAATTTTATACAAAAATAAAATAAAATAAAGAGACCAAAATTGACAATAAGGCAAAAATATAAAATGGGATGGTAAGACCCAACTTAAGTAAGGCCAGTTGGAAAACCAGTTATGCTTTAAGTAAGACCTAACTTAAAAACAAATGGGATGTACAAAAAAATACCGAAGGATTTGGAAAAAAAAATGATTTTCAAAATTAGTGTAGGATGGAATAGTAAACTAGAAACTATTAGTGCTAGTGATGGATGGTGAAAGAAAAACACTTAGGTTAGTTATTGATAACTTGTTTGTTTGAATTCGTCTTTGTCTTATCTTGGTTCTTAAACTATTTAGCATGTTCCATGTGACTTATGCATTTGATGTTTTCTATTTCTCTTATATAGAAAATTAGAGAGTCCAAAAAGTTTAGACATACTGACATCGAACCATCCCTTTGCAATAAATTTGATAGAATATTTAGCAATGTTGTGAGGACTGAACATTATGCTTGGACTCTATTTTCTAGAATGTTATTTGATGATGTTGTTGTGAATAAAGGCACTGAAGATGTTAATGGTGATCAGGAAGAAAATTTTAAGGAAGAAAATGGTGATACAAAGGAGCATGTTATTCTTAACTATGAAGATTATGTCTGCAACTTGGTTGGTAGAGTTAATATGGGAAACAACAGTACCATAAATAACAGTGAAAAAAAAAAAGCAAGAGAACAATGTAGTGCGCAAAGTAGAAAGAAAAGCAAATAACCTTCTGGATTTGGAACTCAATTGCTTTCACGCTGTGATCAACTACTCAATCGTGTTTCAACTAGGAATGAAAGTAGAGATAAGATAGGGTGTAACATTAGTGAGGTGATGGCAGAGGTACATTCCATACCTAGAATTATTTTCGGTGATGACTTATAGTATTTTGCTATGAAGTACTTGTCTACGAGGAGCAAAAAAGAGATGTAGTCGTCAATTGAAAATATTGATAGGAAGTATCAATGACTTCAAAAAATATACCAGCAAAGTCAAAAGTGCTAGATCAAGAGGTTTATATTGTTTTAATGATTATAGTTATTGTTGTGTCCTAAACAATTATCTCATGGTTTATCTTTTTTTTTCTAATTGATTTTTTTATTATTTTAACTTACCTTAATAGCAGGATGTTATAAAATTTTTGTTATGGTGCCAAATGATGTACATGTTTGGATTAATGGGACAACGACAAATCAATTTATAGAATATGCATGCATATCCATACAAATCACAAATGCATATTGTAGTGGCATCAATGGCATTACATAACTATATTAGGAGGAAGTTGCAATAAGATGTTATATTTGTAGAACATGATCGCAATCCATATTTTATTTTTGATGGTTTTTTAGTTGATGTTGTTCCATGTTCTCAAAACCAAGGCAACCATTAGCCTTCTTGAATGAATTATGTCCATGATGAGATAATAAATAGTTTAATGGGATGATTGAACAACAACAATAATATAACATTTTTATTTTTTATGTATAACAAAAAAAACACACACAAATGATACTCACAAATTGAAAATTCATACATGTCTTTCTTGGTAATTTTATTACCAAAATCACTTACAAAAACTACTTAACCAATTACATATAAATTGTCTTTTAGACAACAACAATTTCAACCATATTTTTAACTAGACACATATTTTATTATATCAAATCACAACAAAAAGTAATCTTATAAAATCTATTTTTTACCAACCACAATCACATAACCCACCACTTTCTCAATCACTCCCTTAATATGTTAGACAAGATGTTATCTTAAAGTTTTGTTTCTTAAATATATTATACCAAATTTAAAGTTTAAATTTCAAATAAATTGCTAACAAACAATAGGATTGATGTATTCTTTGTTGAGACTGAAAGGCTGTTTGAGATTGTGGTAGCGATTATGGTTTAAAGTGCTTTTCGCTTATAAATATATCAAAATGATGTATTTTTTATTTTTTAAAAAATTATTTTTGAGATCAGCACATCAAAACGATCTGAAAACATAAAAAAAATTAACAAAAAAAATTAAAATTTAAAAAAAAAACGATTTCAACCGTGTTCTCAAATATTATGTCAGTCAACTTGAAACCTTAAGTCAATAACAGGATTGGCGCCACAGTTTTAATTGTCAATAAATTGATAACAATTCCAAATCATTTGAAATTTCCTTAATTGCATCCGTTAATAAACTTTTAAAATTGTTGGAAAATAAAATTTAGTCTCGATTGTTTCCAAAAACATTTTCTATCATCAAATTAAAATAAAAACAGATGACATAATCTTATTGCCATTGGAACTTAAATCATTGCTTTCACGAGTGACTTGCGTCAACTTGTACCGGTGTAAATTAAAAAAAAAAAAACCCATCTAAAGTCTTTTTTAAATAATGTTCCACTTACTTATCATTTCGAATATAATATTTTAGAGTGGAACTTTCTTTCTCTTCACCCAAACTTTGCTGACGTTTATTGCATTACGCCATATGATAGTATATGCATAGACGTGGGACTATGAAAATTGAATATCTATACGCCGTGCTTATTTATGGCCAAGTTGCTTATAGGATAATTATATTTTTAATTTTTTTTCTTCTTTTCCTTATAATTAGTAGTTGTATTTTTAATCTTAAAATTAAACATGCATGAAGCGCCAAATAAAGAAATATGAAAATAGTTTCTGATGTCAATGTGCCAACCCACAAGATACTTTCAAATATTGTTGGCAAAGTACTGATACCAAATCCAACTAATATATGAATATAAAGTAAAATGAGATATTGAGAGTTGTAAAATGAGATATTGAGAGTTGCTCACAGTAATTATAAGAAACTAGTTATATCATTCTGCCACTGGTCAGATAAAAAAAATATATGAAGAAAAACTAATGTTAAAAAATAAGCATATTATTAGAAAGTAAAAAATCAATATCCAATGAGAAAAATTAATGTCCAATGATGAAAAAAGAAACACAAAAGAAAACAATGCAAACCTATGTTAACCCATAAAATTTGTTTCACAAGCCATTTGATCAGAAGCATTATATAAGAAAAAACTATAAAAGTCAATTCCTAATAAATCAAATATTGAATGATGAAATAAAATAAAAACAACCTAACAAAAGGATTCAAAAGAAAAAACAATAATTAAAAGCCAAAAAAAGGTATGAGCACAATTAAGTTAACCCGCCAAACTCATGGGTTAGATTATAAGATCAAGATGACCTATAAAAAGAAAGAAAAAGAAAATCATGAAGCTTATTCTAAAAAAAAAATCCACATTGAGTAACGAGATTAAAAAAATTAAGTAAACAAAAAACAATGTGAACTTGTAACCCGAGTTATTTAACTGGAAATATCGAACCTGGAAAAACCATGAAACACAAATCTCAATAAATCAAATTTCAAATGATAAAATTAAAAAAAAATCAGTCACAAAAAAAAATGATTCAAAAGAAAAAAATAGCATATAAAAGAATAAGGATCATATCTGAAGAAAAAAAAAAACAAAGAATGGATAATTTTGAATTGAAAGGCTAAATTGAAAAGAAAAATCAATTTCATAAACAAATTCAAGAAAAAACCACAAAAGAGAATGAGGACCAAATTTTAATATATATATATATATATATATATATATTGATTAAAGGATGAAATTGAAAACAATTGAACGTTTACAAAAGATGTAAAAAACAAGTGGAAAAAAAAAAAGAAATCAAGACCAAATTTGAAAATCCCATAACAAAAATCCTAGATTGAATGATACAATTGAAAAAAATAACCTATAAAAGATCAAGGATAAAAATTAAATAATTAAAAGAATGAGGACTAATACTCAAATATACCTAACTAAGAGGACTACTCTAAAATTTTACATGCCAAGTGCGGATCTTGATGGACAAAATTAAGAGAGAAAAGAGGGAGAAAAAAAAATAGCTTTAGAGATAATTTATCTATCAAAACCTAACACGTGCTAGATGGTGAGGACAAGGATGTAGTGAGCAATTGAATGACGAGGAAGAAGTAAATTTGTAACCTTTCTATGAAGGCACACGCGTTGCCAAATCGCTTCTCTCACTCACCTGACAAAGTTTTTTTAAAATATTTTTTTAATTATTATGAAAGACTAATTCACCTCTCAACCAACCTTACAATGACAAAAAAAAAATACAGTTTATAATACAAAAATGCCCCCAAAGAAAGCTTAAGGAATTTTTTAAACTAAGGTTATTTTAAAATATTCAATGTGCTAAAAAATGTGAAGTCTAAAAAAAAACCCTAGAGATTATTTATCTGATTTTTTGCTTTTAAGAATAGTGAATGTATTTTACTATTCTAAGAAAAAGGAAAACACCATTATACCCCTAATAAAAACAAAAATGACAACACCAGGAAATGAAATTTTATCCTCGAGTTTTGTCTTTTGAGCTGATTTAATGAAGGGTAAAATCATCGATTCACTATTCAATCAAACAAGTTTTTATCGCTTTTATATATATTCAAACCAAATACAACCTAAAAAATAATTGTAAGTTAAAAAATGTTGGAAAAATAATCCCAAATCTAATAAATACATGTCTATATATATATATATATATAAAAGAATGGAACACCCATGTCATAAAGGTGTTTTTTTTCAGACGAAACCAAAACCCACACATTTTAAATTCAATATATGTTATGGATGATATGAACTACTTTTATGTCTATAAGCAGAGACTAAAGAGCAGTAACGAGAAGGGTTGTAGAGAATTGTGTATTGTATTTTATTGAATATGCTCTGTACTGAGATACATTAACTAATATATATACACAAGAATATGAGTTGGTTTAGGAATGAAATATGACAGATACGTAATGGAATATTATACAAATACGTTTGATATGGTTGCTGATATTGTGCAGGGCAATCTCCTACAATCAAGGGCATGTCCAGTAATCACACTAACACCCTCCCTCAAACTCAAGGAGGTATAGTAGATGCCATCTTTAGTTTGTGCAAGAGATCCTGGAAACGACCTGGAAGAAGTGTTTTAGTGAAGATATCAGTTGTTTGTTGTTCAGAGGAGACATAAACCAATCTTATGGTGCCATGAGAAACATGATGTCGTACAAAATGACAATCAATCTCGATGTGTTTTGTACACTCATGAAATACATCATTATGAGAAATTTGTATAGCACTTCTATTATCACAATGAAGCATAGTGGCAGAAGAATGTGGAACACCCATGTCAATTAATAGCCACCGCAACCAAATTAGTTCAGAGGAAGCATCTGCAATAGCACGATATTCAGATTCGGCACTAGAGCGAGCAACAACAGTTTGCTTTTTGCTACGCCAAGAGATGAGAGAATCACCTAGGAAGAAACAATATCCAGTTGTAGACCGACGATCAGTTGGATCTCTACCCCAATCAGCATCAGAGTAGCCAGACAACACCAATGGAGAGTTGGCAGGGAAGTGTAAACCATAAAAGAGAGTGCCTTTAAGATAACGAAGTATCCGAAGCACTGCAGAGAAGTGAGTGGAGCGAGGGGCAAACATGAACTGACTTACTAAATGAACAGCATATGAGATGTCCGGTCGGGTAGCAGTGAGATAGACAAGACTCCCAACAAGTTGTCGATACAAAGTAGGATCAGCAAGAGGAGTGCCATCTAGAGGTGTGAGTTTGCAATTGACTTCCAGGGGCGTGGACTCTGTTTTGGTGTCAGTGATGCCAGCACGAGAAAGTAAATCAGATGTATACTTGGCTTGTGATAAGTAGTAGTCTTCAGAAGATTTAGAAACTTCAAGACCCAGAAAATAGCTAAGATGACCACGATCATCAACATATATTATCATATCGGAAGCATCATCTCCTGTTATTATCATATCATCAACATATATTAAGAGGAGAACAACACCACGATTAGTTCGTCGAATGAACAATGCAGAATCATGAGAACTACAAAGAAAGCCAAATTGAGCAAGAGTGGAACTGAATTTGGCAAACCAAGCCCTAGGGGCTTGTTTTAATCCATACAAAGCTTTCTGAAGTTTACAAACTTTATGAGGAGCATGATAACCAGGAGGAGGAAGCATATAAACTTCTTCTGTTAAATCGCCATGAAGGAAGGCATTTTTAACATCCATCTGAAATAGATTCCACTTTCGGGCTGCAGCAATAACTAATAGACTACGAACAGATGTTAACCGCGCTACAGGCGCAAAGGTTTCTTCGTAGTCTATGCCATACTCTTGAGTGTATCCTTTGGCAACCAAACGAGCTTTATAACGCTCAATAGTTCCATCAGAACGAGTCTTAATTTTATAGACCCATTTGCAGCCAACAGGTGTCTTGTTAGGAGGAAGATCAACTAGGTCCCAAGTATGAGTGTTCTCTAAAGCCTGAAGTTCCTCACTCATAGCGTGCTGCCAAAGAGGGTCAGTACTGGCCTCTCGATAAGACTGAGGCTCATGAAGAGTAGCAATAGCAGAATAACAATGAAAATTTGCAAGAGAATGAGGAGTTTCTCTTACCCGAGTGGACAGGGGCAGGGACAGGTGCAGGATCAACAACTGGTACAGATTCAGGGGGATCATGTGGTAAAGAGTTATCTGTGAGTGCATCAGAATCACCTGGATTAGGACTTGGAAACAAATCAATGGAGGAATTAGTGAAGTAGGAAAAGTCAGTTTGGACAGAGTGATGAAACTTGGAAAGAGAAGAGAACATGGTGGTTTCCCAAAAGACAACATGACGAGAGATACGTAATCTATTGGCAATAGGATCCCAACATCGAAACCCTTTGTGTTCATTCCCATAACCAAGCAAACAACACAGACGGGCTCGGGCTTGTAATTTTGTATGTTCATGAGGTTGTAAAAGCACGAAACAAGCACATCCAAAAGGTTTAAGAACAAAATAGTCAGGAGGCTGACCAAACAATTTTTCAAAAGGAGATAAATTATGAAGAATAGAAATGGGGAGTCGGTTAATAGTATAGACAGCATTAAGAGCCGCTTCCCCCTAAAATTTTTCAGGACAGGATGCTGAAATTAGAAAAGCATGTATAGAATTAAGAATATGGCGATGCTTTCGCTCGGCTCTACCATTCTGCTGTGAGGTATGAGGACAAGAACGTTGAACCACAGTACCTTGTTGATTCAAGAACTGAAGTAAGGAAGAATCTCTATATTCCATGGCATTGTCTGTTCTAAGAATTTTTATGGCACAAGAAAACTGAGTTTTAACCATATTAGCAAAGGTAGTGTATATTTGTGGCAGCTCAGAACGATGTTTCAGAAAATATATCCAGGTAAAACAAGAATGATCATCAATAAATACCACAAAATATCGAAAACCATTGACAGAAGGGACAGGAGAAGGACCCCAAATGTCAGAATGTATTAAGCTAAAAGGACTATCGGAAATGGAGACATTAGTGGAAAAAGACAAGGCAGGTTGTTTTGCAAGCTGACAATGTAAACAATTGAATGATGTAAACTTAGTAGATCCTAATAATCCACGAGAAATTAAAGGTTGAATTTTGCTAGCAAAGGCATGTCCAAGTCGAAGATGCCATTGGTGAATGGAAGAATTTGTGGTTGTAGCAGCAAACACAAATTTCTGAGGTAAGTGAAGTGATGCAAGCTCAAATAATCGACCCACTTTGCGACCCGTTCCAAGAATCTGTCCCGTTTGTGAATCCTATACCTGAACACCAGAGGAAGAGAAGCTAACTGTTAGGTCGTTCTCACATAACTGACCAACTGAGATAAGATTGAGTGTCAAATTAGGAATATGATACGTTTCAGGAAGACTAAGATTGGGGGTAGTTGCATGACCAGTATGAGTAATGGTCATTTGAGTACCATTTGCAGTATGGATTGGTGGCAAGGAAGAAATAGGTATTGTAGAGGACAAAAGATTAATAACAGTAGCCATATGGTTACAACACGCAGAATCAAAAAACCAAGGAGAGTTACCCGGAGTAGCAGACATGATAGTAAAGGAATTGGAAGAGATAACCTGTTTAACCATTGCCTCAAGATCACTCATAGTGACGAAAGTGGAACCTTCAGTAGTAGCAGCAACAGTGAAAGAGGAAGAGCTAGGCTTTGACATAATTTTAGATTTAGAAAAACCCCCTTTTGGTCTTGGAGGACGTGTGGGACAGTGTTCAAGAATATGTCCAAAGGCATGACAATATCTGCATTCCACAGTAGGGCAAGTAGCAAAAACATGACCTATTTTATGACAATTCTTACATGTCTGATTGCCAAATTTCTGATGTGAGGACCGAGTAGTGGCAAGAGCTATATCGAATTGAGGAGATTTATCCAGATTAAGACGAGTCTCTTCAAAAATAATCTCCTGGATAGTAGTGTTTAATGAAGGGGGTGGATCTCGGTGTAGAAGAGATGCTCGAACAGATTCATATTCAGGTCGTAAAGCCATGAGTACCTAAATGAGATGCAAGTGATCCTCACTAATGCTGGCCTGAGATATTTGATTCCAAATTGGTTGGACTTGAGCAAGGAAATCATTAACAGATTGACTTGATCCTTGTTTGAGACTATGAAGTGTAGTCCACAACTGATAATAGTGAGCAAGTCCAGTGGTTTGATACCGATTAGCCAAGAAATCCCAGATTTCTTTGGCAGAGTCATAATCTGCAAACTGTATGTGAATGGCTGGTACTGAGGTGTTACGGAACCATGTAATAATCTGATGATTTTTACTATCCCAGTCCTCCAAGCGATCTGCAAACTTCGTATCAGATTCATCTGTCTCTTTGGTTGGTTTAGTGATATCTCTAGTAAGAATACGCCACATCTTACGACCAATGAGGAAGCTTTTCATTCCTTGAATCCAAAGATTATAGTTTGAACCAGACAAAACAGTTCTAATGGGTTGTGAGATATCAGGTTTTTCCATAGTGATGACAGGGAGCAAGGCACATGATAGTTGTAGATTTCAACAATACTGTTAGAGAGGTGTTTGTATGAATGCCAAAGAGAAGCAGGAATAGATTATTGCAAAGACACAGAGACAGAAAAGCAGGAACAGATTATTGCAAAGATACAGAGGCAGAAAAGCACACGAAATTTTTTGGATCTAGAGTATAGGCTCTGATACCATGTAAGCAGAGAGACTAAAGAGCAGTAACGGGAAGGGTTGCAGAGAATTGTGTATTGTATTTTATTGAATATGCTCTGTACTGAGATACAATAACTAATATATATACACAAGAATATGAGTTGGTTTAGGAATGAAATATGACAGATACGTAATGGAATATTATACAAATACGTTTGATATGGTTGTTGATATTGTGCAGGGCAATCTCCTACAATCAAGGGCATGTCCAGTAATCACGCTAACAATGTCCACTTTTGCTTTTCTCAATCCATTTTTGGTCCTTTAGGAGTTGATCTAATTAGAGCTTAATAAAGTCTTGTGGGAAAAAGTATCTTGATTAACTTTTGGGATCCAGCATCATTAATTAAGTTCTCCAATATGCTAAATTGGGATTTCTTTTTCCAGTTCCTTAATTTTCATTGTATATATGGAGCATAACAATTATTTATTTAGGAAAATAAAACAAGAAGAAAAGCTTATAATTAGAGCAAAGCTTGCCCTTAAATAAAATTCAAGTGATGGATTAGAGTTGACCGTCGAGCTAGGGGTAAACTTTTTATGGGATATCTGTCCCCTTTGGGTCATAAAAAAAATAAATGGAAGGATTATGCTGGATACACGCCTAGAAGTTGCAATGAGTGATAATTTTAACAGACCGAAGAGTTTAAATATATTTCTGGTTGGATATACGAGTAATAATTTTCAGGTTGCTATTATTTTTTCCCATCCACGATAACCTCATCAGTTATTAGGATGGAAAAAGAAATTTTCTCTCAATATAACTATCACCTGAAAAAAGAAAATGGGTTAGAGCTACCACAAGTGTTCTTTAAGACAAAAAAAAAAAAAAATTAAAGCAAACCTTGCAAGCACAATTAAGTAATTGATTAGAGCTGAACTAAGACCTCAAGACACTACCGCTGGATGGTATCCAAGAAATTGCAGTAGGTGACGGATGATAGCTGAGTTAGTTTATGACTGCAATACTTTAATATCACGACATTAAAACTTTAGTCTCTCCAAATAATATTTGTCAACTGAAAAGAAAAATGGTTCTGAGACGGACTTGGCCTCGAATCGTGATCCAGATACGGCATCGGTTTGATAACAATCTCCAACGAGGTCGTTTTCAAGGAACTTGCCCACCATTTGCACCATCTTCAACGCTCTTTCATCAACCATTGTTAATTAACTTAACACATGATCAGTTAATTATTGAGCTGTTAGCTTGCTTTTCTAGATCTTAATCGGACCTGTAATTAAGGTGTTAATTAACAAACTAAATCATGCACTCATTTAGCCTTACCCAACTATTTGGGTAAGCCAGCTTTGGTTAACGTTTAAATTGCAATATAGAGATAGGTAGGGTCATTGATGCGCTGGAATTCGGCCATGTCCAGCATACTTTCTTCTTCTTTTAAATGCACACCCATTTTATACCCTACGCGGTCGCTTCGACAAAAAGATTAATGGATTCCAAGTAAAAACTTGAATGATATATAATTAATTGATTAATTAAACGATATGATGTTCCTCGTGGTAGGTTCCATAGCCAACAAGAAACTAATTTGGTAACTTCTTTAACAAGATGTATATTTATGTAGGAACTTTGATCTGAAATTCGTGTCAAAATGAATTTGATCTATACTTAAAAGGAACCTCTGACGTGTGAGAGATATGAAAGTAATATATGCTTGGATATTTCTTGTATCTTGTTTGGCCTGAGCAAGTTGTAAAAGCCATCGATGGATCTGCATTCTGACTTCTAAGCAGCTGCTCTGCACTTTCTTCCGAATCTTTGTTCAAGTTTTGTCGCTTAGAAGCAACTTGAAGAAAAGAAAAAAAAAGAAAAAGGTCTGTGGGGGACTTCGTATATTTTATTCTTTCTTATCCCTCTTCCTGCGCTCTATATATACACCCACTTCTCAAGTCATTCTTCATCATATCCTCACACATAAAGCTCAACATTTAAAAACAACGAGAGCTCCTAGCTTATAAGATTTCTATTAAGCTCCCAAGATGACTGTAAGAAGTCTTTCTCAAGCTTTATATCTCCTTCTCTTAGCACTTGCATGATGCGTTCATAACTTTTTTTAATTTCTACATGAAAAATGTTCTATAATGTTCTTGTTATGCGTCATTGATTTGCTACCTAGCCAACGGCTGTGTTAAGGTTTTGTAGTCCAGCCATTATAAACGTGTTCTTGCATCGAATAATTATTAGTATCACACAACCGTAATTAAGCTAAGCTTGGTAATTAAGAGTAGTATTTACAATTAATATTCTAGCTAGCTCATCTCTAAAATCAAAATTAAATTCTAGCTAGCATACAATATCATTAAAAGGGCTAACTATAACTGTGTGTGTGAGTGTGTGTATCCATTTAGTATTTAATCTAGTATAGTACATACTTCATTAAACTATATATACTCTCGTTCTCGCTCTTGTCAGCTAGAAGCTGTGTTGATTTTGTAGCCCAGAAATTATTGATGTTAATTAGCATTAGAATCATAGCATGCTGACCAAAATAAACCCTTTGTTCTAATGTTTCAGATCACAGAGATGAAAGTCTATATGGATTGTGCTGGCTGCGAGACCAAGATAAGGAAGGCTATTCAAAAACTAGATGGTACGTCGAACTATATGTTACTTTCATTTCAAATATTTATATATATTTTTCTCGTGTTTGTGTGTGAGAGACGTACGCACTGATGGTTAAACATCATTTTCGTTTTTTTTCACAGGAGTGGATGATATCGATATAGACATATATATGCAAAAAGTAACAGTTATGGGATGGGCAGACCAGAGAAAAGTCCTCAAAGCAGTGAGGAAGACAGGAAGAAGAGCAGAGCTATGGCCATACCCATACAATCCTGAATCCTATAACTTCAACCAACAGTACTATTATCAGCAGCAGCGACATGAACAAGACACAGTTACTTACTATGCAAATTACAAGCCTACCCCTCCATACAACTACGACAAGCATGGCTGCAATGAAGAAGAGTTTGGTTACTATCAAAAGCCAGCTTATGCCGCCATTGTTGATGAGGAAGCTAGTGCCATCTTCAGCGACGACAATCCTCATGCCTGCTCCATCATGTAATGGTGTGACGAAGGCAGTATCTCTGTGTTTTCTTTTCATCATTTTTTGTATTTTGGCCGAGTTGACTGTAATTTTATGATATAAGCAAGGGTCGTTTGTAAATATATATTTGTGATTTAAAAGGTCTTTGGGTTGGGCTTACAGTACTGTGGCCCCTTTTGGGTTTTTTGCGCTCCAAGAGGCTTTCGAGCTTCGTCGTCTCGTTGTTGGTAGTTGGTACATGAGAAACTCTGAAAACCATTTTTCAAGCGTACATAAAAATTAGAGTACTAATGCTATGCACAATTAAGTCATTGAAAAAGCTTAAATAAAAATTTAATTTTCCATGGTTGTGTGGTATGCTATTTAAGGGGATTTTTGGGATAGTGATTGCTTTTTAAAGTTATTTTTATTTAAAAATATATTAAAATAATATTTATTTTTATTTTTTAAAATATATCCTTAACATTAGTACATAAAATGATTTTAAAAAATAAAAAAATTAATTTTTAATTAATTTTTGTTAGATCGCAATCAGGACAAAGTCCTTGTATCATTACTCATAAATCAATGTTGGGTTTTATTTATTTGAACTTATACTAGTTGAAATCCTCATCAGGCCTCTTTCAAGTTTCACTCTAGTTTATTTCGTTTTATCTTTCAATCTAGCTTTACACAGTAGTTATCATCATATTATTTGCATTTCTCCTTAACAGTGCAATATAAATAAATTGGATAAATGGAAAATAATTGTTTCAAAAAGAAAAAAAAAAGTAAAAAAATCCCAAATCTCTCTCTCTCTCTCTCTCTCATTATATCACAAACTATATATATATTTCTTAAAAAATCAATTTTGTGATGGAATATTTACCTAATATGATGCGGTAAGGATTTTTTGCCAATTTTAAATATTTTTTAGAACCCAAATTTTATTTTATTTTTTTCATGGAGAAGACGAAGTTGATAATAAAGGTGTGTTTTACCATAATTATGATTTGGCAAGTTTGTGAAGACTTAATTTGTGTTTGGTAAAGTATTTGTAATGCCTTCATATAGCTTTTAAGTTTATTTTTTTGGAATGATTTTGATATGTTAATACCCCCTTCACACACACATATATATAATGCATAACAATGAGATAAGTAGAATTTCATATACAAAAATAAATATAAGGTAAAAAATGAACAATAAAAGATACAAGTGAAACCATTCAATTCCAATTGAAATACTAATAAGGAGAAGTACACCTGGTACATCTCATCGGAAGTGCTAAAGGTGAAGGGGCAGGAAAAGATTTAGTAACTAATAAGGAGATACCTGGTACATCTCATCGGAAGTGCTAAAGGTAATATATATATATGAATTCACCACTTAAATCTTCAAAATGTGAAAGCTTATATGTCTACATAATTTATTTAGCATTATTCATTATGAAAATTGTATAAATTAATTTTTGGAGATACCTTTTGTTGTTGTTGTGGATTTATTATGAGTAAGCAATCATTGACTTTGGGATCACAACAAGTAAAATAAAATATCTAATGGAATCGTCAACAAAATCAATATTTTATAAGTATTTCTGTCAAAAATTATATCAAAATGTTTCTACTCATTCTAAAACGTTTGGTAAAACTTATAAAAGTTATAGCAACTCGGTGACAGAATATTTGATCAGAAAAATATACGATGATGAAATTTCTAATAAAAAATAAGTGGTAAAAGTTAATTTTTAAATGTGAATATTTTATCGATGATTTCTTTAATACTAAAAATTGCTAACAAAAAATAAACAACAATGAAATTTTAAACAAAAATTAAATGGTAAAAACTGATTTTTAGGTGCAAATATTTTATTAATAATTTTATTAGTATTGAAAATTGCCATAAAATTATTGATAGAATAAAAAAACCTAATAATTTATTTTTTTAATAGCAAAAAAAATATTTTTTATATCCCAATATAATATTCCGTCGATATTAAAGTTTAATCATGTGGTAGGATATCTTTTAAGAGCTAAATATGAGTAATAATTGATCTTCGTATTGAAATGCCATACAGAGCAACCATCCCTAAAGAGTATTATAAGTCAACTACATGATTAATTTTGTGCTACTCATAAATATAATTACAAAAAAAAAATGATAATATAGTGTATTAATCAAAAATATTTTTAATAGATGTGACCATTAGTTTATTAGTTAATATTCTCTATAGACTTATTGTCTTGTTTATTGAAATTGTAAATGCAGACATAAGAAATAAAAAGGCCAAATATCAAGTTATGAGGTTAATATGCACATACATAGAACTACCATTAGAAATTTAGAAGGTTATATGAACAAAACCGGTTTTGTATATATAATACACGCATGATGACAAAGATAAAGACTATCAACAAGTTTGACCACTTGAGCCACCGCTCCTCCGCCGCTTCACGGGGAAAACATGACGGGAACTGCCATGGGTCGTTGCCAAGTGCCACTCCTCCAAAACCATCCCATCTAGCTCAAATTGGTGAACCCCACCAGAGCCATCATACAAGCACCCCTCTGAGTAACCGTCAAGACCAACCCGGCCAGGTGGCTTAGTTTTCCGGCGGCCGGCACCTACAGGAACATTTCGTAGGGCCCCACCTGCCGTCCAGTACCTCTGGCAGCCCTTACAGAAATATCTTGGCTGGTTAACATTGTAGTTGTTGAAGTAACAAAACTTGGTCTCCATGCTCTTACATCTAGGGCAAGGAATGACCTTCTCTGGTCTCTTGTCAATGGTTGGATTTTCCTTGTTTGGATCTTCTTTGTTACCTTCTTGTTTATCATGCAACGTAATTGTTGCTCCAAAGAGCTTGATGCCCTCTGCTTGGCTAGCCATGATGGAGATAAACAAATTAAGGATGAGATAGAGAGAAATATTAACACTAATTTGCGGGTTACTAAAGCCTAAATTAAGGGGAAAATGAGAGAGGAGATTTATTTGTAGATAGATAGGAATGGGAGGTGCTTATGTGCATATATAAAGTGCTAAAAAACACGCTGGAAACCCCACAACCCCCCCCAGAAAAAAAAAAAAAAAAAAAAAAGGACTCATGTGACATAGCCGCCAAGGAACAAGTTAGGTGGCGTGGAAAAGCTGATGATGAGCTTTTTTGGTCCACATCATCAATCCACGTCATGAACAGTGGGGTGTATAAAAGTCTAAATGTAGGACCCATTACAGGTGGGTCGCGTACAAAGCGTCAAGGATATGAATAAATTAAGGAGAGATAAAGTTTTGTCTAAATGGAAAAGTTCTAACCATAAAGAAAACCGAAGGGATCAAGGACCAAATTAAAGTACTCTGCATTTGCCTTTGAAAAGTTACTTTTGTGCATGGATATGGTCTTTTGCTTTTAATGGATTATGTTTCCACATCAGGTCAGGGCAGTGGTAATTTTCTATAGGTAACTATCGGCACATTGACTAACATGTAGTGACAAGCAGAGTCAAAGGATATTGTAAGCAAAAAAAATAAAAAAAACATGTAGCACAACACAAGGAAAATTAATCTGTTCATCAAAAACTATAATAAATGATAAAAAAAAATTAAAAAAAAATAAAAGATCGAAAGTAATTCATACTTTTGTATTAAATTTAATATAACAACAGTCTTTTATTGGTTTAATAATCTAAGAAATATTTTACGATAACCCAAAAAAAATGGATTAGAAGTAGAAAAACTATCCCGCATAAATCCTATAAATGAGATTGGAACTTGACTATTAAATTTAATCGAAAATATCATCTCACAAAATTGCTTAAAATATAGTTATAGAGAAAACAAGTTGTTTGAAATGAAGAGAAGCTTTCACATCTCCAATTCCGAGTCAAATTGTTTGGAGGAAATCTCATCTGACGGTTGTTTAAAATGGTGGGTGCTTTCATATTTCCAATAACGTACCATATCAAGTCAAATTGTCTAGAGAAGAGATAATTTATGACACTAATTTACCATATCATAAGTTTGTACGATAAAAAAAAAAAAAAAGAATACAGACAACTCACATCAGAGACATCTTTCTGTCATGTCCAATAGTAAGATAATAGGGACTTGTATCCGTACGCATTATATATATATATATATATATGAGGATTTTGTAAGTGGATGCATGTCATGGGGCATCTTATGGTGCATTGATTAAGCTGGACTGGGAGGAAGGAACATGAAAATCAAACTTTTCACATGCCTTGATCTTGGGGTGTCGAAGATTGGATTAGTGTTTGAAACTAGAGTAGTTAAAATAATTAAAAATAATAATTTAAAACAAAAAAATGAACAAGGTAGAGATTCCAAAGTATGAGATTCCACTGGTGACCTAGCTACTTGCTTCCTAGCTGGTGATTTATAATATGTGAAAGATTAAAGAACTATACATGTGGGCGGGTCATGGATTATATTTTAAACATGCAATGTTTAAGGGCATATTTTATTTATCCTTGAAAAAGTTGGATGCCGCTTAATGCTATTGCTTTTTGCTTAAAAAAAACTCTTTTCACCTGTTTTGTGTGGCTTTGATGATAACTTTGCTGCTTCCTTTACGTCTTTTGAAAATGTTGGGTATGTGTTTAATTATGGGTAGCTTTCAGCTGCAATTGTGTCTATGGGTTTTTTTTTAATGAAGGAATCCGATCTGATTAGTATAAAAAATTAGCCTCGTTTCCACCAGCAACTTTTCCCATTTTATAATGTGGACAAGGAAGCATTTTCTCTCCTTTTACTTGAAAAAGAGATGCACTTTTTTTCTTTAGGATGCTTTAGAAGTCTCTTTTTAATTTAATAACAAAAGCATATTTTAAAAAGGATAAAGTGATTTGCATAAGTCTTCCTTTATGATACATAGAGCACCTCTCTTTCTTTCTTTCTTTCTTTCTTTCTTTCTTTCCTTCTTTTCTTTTCTTTTCTTGCCACTATATGACAGGTTAAGTGCCTACCTCATAATGCATGAATTTGAAAGCAGCAGAATATAATCTGGATATGATTTATATTTGTAGTTCTATTCTTCATTTGAAACATATTGCATATCATTATTTTTATTGAGTTTCACTATAAATACATAATATCATTATTTTTTAGATTAAAAAATATGAACCATGTCAATCAACAAGGACCATCTTGCAAGGCTATATACTCCTGGGTGATCGATAGCGAAGTAGTACCGTGAGGGAAGGGTAAAAAGAACCCCCATCAAGGAGTGAAATAGAACATGAAACCATAAGCTCCCAAGCATTGGGAGGAGCCCAGGGCTCTGATCGCGTGCCTATTGAAGAATGAGCCGACGACTCATAAGCAATGGCTTGGTTAAAGGAACCCACCAGAGCTGTAACGAAAGCGAATCTTCACAGAGCAATTGTCACTGCTTATGGACCTAAACTTGAGTGATCTATTCATGACCAGGATGAAGCTTGGGTGAAACTAAGTGGAGGGCCAAACCGACTGATGTTGAAGAATCAGCGGATGAGTTGTGGTTAGGGTGAATCGCCACTCAAACCCAGGCTAGTTGGTTCTCCCTGAAATGCGTTGAGGCACAACAGTTGACTGGACATCTAGGGGTAAAGCACTATTTCGATGCAGGTCGCGAGAGCGGTACCAAATCAAGGCAAACTCTGAATACTAGATATGACCTCAAAATAACAGGGGTCAAGATTGGCTAGTAAGACGATGGGGGATAAGCTCATTGTCGAGAGGGAAACATCCCGGATCACCAGCTAAAGCCTCTAAATGACCGCTCAGTAATAAAGAAGGTAGGGGTGCAGAGACAACCAGAAGGTTTGCCTAGAAGCAACCACCCTTGAAAGAGTGCGTAATAGCTCACTGATCGAGTACTCTTGCATCGAAGATGAACGGGGCTAAGCGATCTGCCGAAGCTGTGGGATGTAAAAATACATCAGTAGGGGAGCGTTTCGCTTAGAGGGAAGCACCCGCGCAAGTGGGGGTGGACGAAGCAGAAGCAAGAATATCGGCTTGAGTAACGCAAACATTGGTGAGAATCCAATTCTCCGAAAACCTAAGGGTTCCTCCATAAGGTTCGTCCACAGAGAGTGAGTCAGGGCCTTTTCTCTTACTTTTTTTTTGAAAAAAAAACCTAAAAATAGCACAAACAAATTAAAAAAATCTAATAAAATATATTTTAAGGTGTTAATTTGTTCAGCGTTTTTTAAAAGAATTAAAATTCAAAAAATTACTTTCAACATGTTTGATTTTTTACGCGCTTATTTCAAAATTATTGATCAATTTTATTAAGTCGAGGTTGACGTTGTCTTTTTAAAAAATATTAAAATACAAAAACAAATAAGAAAAAATAAAAAACAAAAAAAATATTTGGACAAGGAACCAAAAGTGCAAAAAAAAAAAAAGGAATACTAAAGTGCAAAAAAAAAAGGGGGAACTAAAGGTTTTTTAGTTGCTTAGGGACCATGCAATTGGCGTGTGGATAATGTATGAGTTGGTTTTTGATTAATGAATGTATATTTTTGCATGTTGTTATTTGTTTTATTTTGATTAATTCGTGATGTGTATATAATTTTTGTATTAGATTATATTTGTTTGTATTAATAAATTGTGTTGAATTATTTATAATATGTGAATGATATTACTTTACATATGGATATATTCGTGGGACGATGTTGATAATTGTATTTTAATTAAAATTATATGGACTTTATTTTGTAATGTCGATTAATTATTATGGACTTGAAATGATATAATTCTTAAAAGGATTTTGTGCCTCAAAAATGGAATCTTGTTGTCTATATAAAGAGTGTGATTTTGTTTTCTCCAAAAAGATTTGTAAATAAAAAAAAATCACTAAAGAATCAATTCAAGAAGAATATAATCCTTAAAAGGTTTATGTCCCAAGAAGTTGAGTTTTTCATCTAAAAAATACATAACCTTGTTTTCTTCAAAAAAAAAAATGTGTAAATAATTTTTTTTATTTTATTGTAATTAAAAAGTCAACCCGTGAGTGATATAATTCTTAAAAGGATTTTACTCCCAGGAAGTTGAAACTTTGGTTTTCAAAAGAAAATATAAGGTTATGTTTTTATCAAAAAAATTGATATGAGAATGGTAAAATCTAAAAAGAGATAAATACTCGTAAAGTTGATAATTTACTTTTTAAAATAATAACAATACAAATTGCAGAATAATAAAAAAAAAAAACCAACGCCCAACTTATCATTTACTATTCTTTTAGATCCTGCGCCCAAATTCTAAAAGTAATGAGTATCAAATCACTATCTTAGGTCATAGAAACCTTTTACGTCTAACAACAAATACAAGAATCAAATTCATACAAATTCTTAGCATGCTTATACATTTTTATCATTAATAATACGAAGCAACTTACTTTATATTAGATGTTTTAGGATGATTTTTATTTTTTATTTATCATAACCATCCTATTTACCTATAAAAATATGAAGATATATCAATTAAAATTTTTGGTTACTAAAAACTAACTGACGGATTTTTTTTCTTATTTTTACTCCTTTTCGCATATAGCTAGTAGAAGTATCCCATGTGGCAAAGATAATTTTCAATAAAAAAATTTAAATTATTATATTTTTGTATTCAAATACCAAAACCAATACTAAATTAACTTCATATTTTCCAGTGAAACTTATGTAATTTGTTATTTTAGATATATAACATAATATTTATTGATATGTCACTAAATAATTATATGGTTAGATAAATTAAATTATTCAACACTATTATGTTCGTTAAAAAAATTCCAAATGTATGAGCGTGAAGATATTTTTGTTGCCAGTGAAAGCAAAAAATCATGGTCATGGAACATTACTTGTTGTATGAAATCTCAAACCTATATTTTCTATCTAATTCGATAAGCAAAGAATATGCATCTAATTTGCATCACCTCACAAGAAATGTCCATAAAGAATATGATACTCTATCCAATGCTTGCATCGTTTTTCTATGAGATGCTTGTAGTGTCTCTAAATACTCAATTGCACTCATATAATACTTTTTGAAGAAGACAACATGCAATAATATAAATTAATACATTCAATTAATTAAACACCAAAATCAATGCTAAATTTGGGGGGGGGGGGGGGGTGGATTTATATTAAATTAAAGTAATTTGTTTTATTTATTTTTTGCTATATATGAATCTTATATAAATTGTTACATTAGGTATATGACACAATATTTTATGGATATATTATTATACATCCACTTTGATAGAGGGAAAAATAATAATATTTTTGTAATAATGTTATTTTAGTTGCTTTTAATTTTATAGCTACTAGCTGATGGATTCGGGATAATTTTATTATAATGATTGTAAATTGCTACTTAATATTTAATATATAAAGCAAAGTTATATTTCAAAAAGTAACTTCACATTTATGTTTGTATATATATAATTCTATAGTTAATATAAATTAATAAATTAATATAAATTTAAGTTTCTTATATGTGTGTGTGTGTGTGTGTGTGTGTCTTATTAGTGCTGTGTAAACCAACTATTATTAATGTAATAATTTAAATTACGTATATTTAAGTAATATTACGTAAAATTTTCTATTATTAAAGTTATAAGTACTATTATATATGTATGTAATAATAATTATAATTATCTTTTGGTGGTAAAATATACTATTACCATAGTCGAAAGACGTGTAGAGTATTTAATGAAATAGTTCTAATTTCACTCAAGTATAATATTATTTAAATAAAAAATAAATTTATTATTATCATTATTAAAAATAAAACTGTAAGAATTATTATCATAATAGGCACTTAACTCTAATGAATTGTAAATCAATTAACATTAGTCTCCTCTCTACTTTTAAAAAGTTTCGAATTCAAATCTCTTTCAATTGAATAAATTCCGTCCTACCATCCAATTACTCGGTATTTGTATCAACAAATTTTCGTATCCCATAACAGTAATTTTTTTTTAATTTTTAATTTTAATAGATTGATTGATTGATACACCAAGCAAGCAAGCAAGCATGCCCGGAAGGTGAAAATTAATTTGACCACGTCCAGTTTTTTTATATACGCATTGTTGAAAATTCCAAACAGAAAATTGAAAGAGAGAAAGTTGCGAATAAAAAAAAGAGAGGAAAAAAAGATATGCGCGCCCACCCATAGCATGAAGTGCCTTGATCATGTTACCAAGATATCATGATTTAAATATTAAGATAAATATATAAGAACGGGTTTGGAAAGATTAGTCCTAGCATGTTGCTTCCTGGTGTGGCTCTTCATCATCAACTTGTTTTTAATAAAATGAGGCAATCAAAGTCTTTCCTTACTTCTTTGTCGTCTCTTTTTTTTTTTTTCTTTTTCGAATCAGTGGAAGTTGGAAACTTTGATGAGCTGCCAGCAGAAAACCAGATCAATATATACCAAAAAAAATATTAAATAAATAAATAGAGAGAGAGATTGAGATTGTCAGGGGCTATTTAGCTGTTCTGGATGCATGCCTTCTGTAAGGCAATATATACTTTCATTACTGTATCTCTTGGCTTATAAAAACAATATGGTAAGTTAGCAATTTTCTCTCCATATGAAATGTTTATGGTAAAGCCAAAGGGTTCAATCGGAGAAAAAAAATTCTAAACCCGACTGATGAACAAAAAGGAAAAAAAAAAAAAAGAGCCCCCGCCACATATAAATTGATATCAAATTTCGCTTACCAGGAAAAACATAGTAACCCCACTATTTTTTTTTTTTTTTCAGTTCTTTTAGAATCACAATTATGTAGGGGTAATAGCTATCTATAATCGATCGATGCCAATTACACAGGAATATGTGCTAAAGTCACAATAAAAATAGCCTGTTAAGAGAGATTGATTCCTTCCTATTTTTTGCACAACATTAGACAGATTCTAAGATGTTGCCTGCAACCTACCTCAGCTTGAACATTGACACTTTCAACGGAAAATATTTTGATTCATAATATTAGTGACCCGATCACTACGTAGAAAAATATTAAAGACATCTACAATGATTTAAACAAACAATTATTCTCGTATCATAGTAAATTATTTAGCCTGTTTGAGCAGCTGGCTTAGCCCAAAAATTAAGTGAAAATGGCACCAATCTCATTATCATGTGTATCTTGGACAAGAACTGCAAGATCTGTATTGCTTATTACATGTCTCATCTGTTTGTGTTTGCTTGTTTCAATCTGTTCAAGTTACATTAAAGTTCACTTTTCCTTTCCTTGCAAGTCGTAAACTATAACCCTTGTTTTGGGTTCTAATAATTATAGTTTTAGCTCTTAATTTGTAGGCCTGCTGCTTGCAATTTGCGACTAATAATCTATTAGGTTTTTGAACCGTATATCATATGCAAGGCTAGCTAGGTATCCTCAATTTGTCAACTTAACTTAGCTTCCAAATTTAATCACAGGAACACATTTCTTGGCCGGGTTTCTTGGATAAAATTGAAGCCGATGACATATTCCGAACATATACCTTAACATATTCCGAATGATGAATTAAATAATCTATATTGATTAGGACGGCAACAATAACAAATATTAGAATAGAAAAATGATTAACATATTACTGCCATCGGAATCATTTGCTCCAACTAATTGACAATTTCCATTGTATCTAGAGTACGATTTCCCTTTGAATAAAAGGGATATACAAACCAATTTTTTTAGTTTAATAATTGAACCACATAAGAAAAAATACATGGACTTCTTGGACTCCAAATTGGGACTTTTTCAGGGTCGTGAGAGAGGCTTTTCATCTAAGGCGAATATTTAATTTAAATTGACCTCAAAACGATAATGCAGGCAAGAAGATAAACAAACATATAATATAAAAAAATTTATGAGTGAAAGGAATTGCAGATATGAAATTTAAATTTATAATATTATTCTCTCTAAAAAATAATATTGATAAATTATAACTCTTTAGAAAGTTTACAAAACTTTAATTAGGCTAAAAATCCTACCCCGACTAGAAAAAATTCAAAAATACAAAGAAAATAATCATGAGATCCGAAACAATGAAATAGCAAAATTGACCCAAACTAGGGCTCGAGACGAGATTCTTTATACCTTAAAATTTGATAGTCCATGTAGAGCCAATAGGGTTATTTTAAAAAAAACAATCTTCAAAAACTCATGTAAAAATTTAAGTATGATCAAACGATCAGATAAAAAAATATAGTTTTTTTAAACTATCATTTGGTATAGAGCAATTAGACTTCCTCTTAGATCTATACATATTCAATTGGTCTATAAACACATATGCTAAGCTATTTACATAAGTTTTATATGACAAATTCTTATTTATTTATGATAGATTCACATTTAACTGCTCAGAATTATCTGTTACTTTAAATTTGGTTGCATCACAAATTTTTGTTTTGATTCAATTATTAGCATCACTTTTTTTTTCTTCATTGCAATCTGGTAGTTTTAATTTGATATATATATATAGTTTGTATTTGCTAGAGATGATATAGCATGACAAATTATAACAGGATTGAAAAAGGAAAAAGAGAATGGCATGCACCATATGGAGAAATTTTATGTCCCTAGCTCTCAAATACAAAAACGCAAAATGACAATTAATTAGCTAGAATTAGGCCGATAAAATTGTTGACTAACCAAAATTAGGTCAAATAATAATAATAATAATAAATTCATTAATTTTAAAAATTTATATATAATTACACAACGTTTTTTTAGTATTACCTAAATTATTTGAAGAAAAAAAATCAAATATGGTTTTTACTTTGATTTTAAATTTTTAAAAAAATTTATTGGTCCATTTGGATTGGATAGTTCCAGGTTTTTTTTTTTTTTAATATTATTGATTCCTACTAGCAACAACCCCCCCCCCCTCTCTCTCTCTCTCTCTCTCTCTATATATATATATATATATATATATATATATATATATAGTGAATATTTAGTTGAGAGGGGTATTTTCTTTTTCCCAAATTGCAAGGAGATGTTTATAATTTAGTTTTTTTTACTGAATTGTAGATTTGAATTAATTAAGAAGTTAAAACAGAAAATAACACAAAAAAAATGTGAAGTAATTAATTAATTTAGGAATTTTAAAAATTCAAATGACAATCTCGATCCACAAGAGTCACACCATAGATAAGACAACCCATATATTCATAACATCAACATTTAATGTATTCATCAAAAGTTGTTGAGTGAGTTGAAAGTTTTGATATGTGAAGCAATTAAAGAAAAAGAAGAGAAACTGAAACGAAATCTCTGCTTGGTGTTTTGGATTTGATGAATGTAATGCCCTGCTTGATTCCACAAGTCTCAAGAAATTAAAACACCAAATAAAGGGAGAAACTATTTCCTCCTTGACAAGTCAAAAACCCTTCTTGATAATGTAATTAAAATCTCCATTCTCTATATACTACTGTTTACTCTCAAATCAGGAAAGCATTTTATTTTCTAGACCAAACCTTAATTATCAAGTATAGCATCTTGTTCTACATGAATATTGAATATTAATCAAGCATGGCATGTCAATGTTTTTGTCTCCAAATCCTGCTAATCATGAGGGATTTATTTTTCTATCGCTCCACCCTGTTTGATTATATTATTGTGTTCTCTGAGTCCCATGGTTATTCTAGGAAGTGTTGAATGTAGCTTGTCTTCTTTTGTTTTGGCATCTGGTGGGTGCTTTTAGTTTTATTTCCTGTATGCATCTTGACATTAAGTCGCTTAGCTAGTTTTTCATTCTTGGTTTCCTCAGTTTTTAGCTTGCTGTGCAGTAGAGAAAAGGATCAAAAGAATGGTCAGGGAGCAAGAAGAAGAAGAAGATCAACCAAGTATCAGTGTCCACCTGCTGCTGGTTTTGAAGAAATCATAGTAGAATGATAAAAAAAAAAAATTGAGTCAAAGATCGCATGCAGAAACTTATCCTTATGCGTGGGCTTCTTATATTGTTGTATATGGTGGTTTTGCCCTCTAGACTGCCTACAGATGGAGAAACCTTCGTAGGGCTGAGGAGAGAGTACGATCTATTCAAAAGAGTTGCTAATTCTGACCAGTATTATCCTATAAATTGCTCGGGTTCTTGAACAGATGATCTTGGTGCTGGGTTTCCATATATTTGCTAATTGCAAGAGTTAATGAAACACTCGGGCAATAGAACAGATCAATGTCTCTGGTTAAACGAAGAGCAAAGAACATTTTAGTTACCCGTGAAAATTTCTTTCTGGAATGTTGTTCAGCTCTTAGAAGCATGGAAAACTAGTTACTTTATTTATGATTTAAGTGTTACAACTTTAGTAGTCTGCACACAACTTGTTAAGAATGTTGTCTTTGCAATCCCTTCAAGTGGCTTAACAAATTATGCAGCTGGGGTTAACAAATTATATGGACATCACAACTCACAAACATACTATGATCTAACATATATTTTATAAACTAATGGGATTTGAATATGAGATAGAGATAACGGTTATTTTTTAAAATATTTTTTACTTAAAAATATATTAAATATTTTTTTTAATTTATTTTTAATATTATTACTTCAAAACTATATATATTTTTTGGGCTGGGCTTGGTGCAAAATACCAAGCCTGAGGGAGGAAAGAAAATGAAACTTCTTCAAAATTATAGGAGTAAGTTTAACTGGGCTTTTCTAATTGAACCATACACCTATTTCTATGCCCATCTACGCAAAGAACTATATAACTGGATTAGGCCCATTTACGAATGAAACCCTAAACATCTTTTGATTTCTCTTCAAATAAACACGCACACAAAAATGGGCCAACCCTTTATATAATCCAACGCCAACCCTAAAACCCTACACACTACTTTCTCCATCGGCTCCGCCTCCCATTTGCACAGCTGTTGCAGCATTCATTATCTGAGCCTGAGGTACCACAAAGCTCTCTCTTTTTTCCGCTCTTTTTCTTCTTTCTATGCGTGATGTGCATAAATATGTTAATTTTTAGTTGTATTTTCTAAGATTCTTTCTTGTTCATATAAAGAGGATGTGAAACTTGTGTCTTTTTGTTACCTACGAGTTTGTTGTTGTTTGCTGAATCAGAGCTTTTGTCTTTAGTTTTGAAAACCCATTTGATTCTCTTTATTGAAAGCTTATGAGTTCGATTTGCGTAACTGGATCACTTATAAATTTATAATTACTGTATTAGTACCATATAAACTTGACACAGAAAAGGACTCCAGTTTTCTGTTTTTGATTTAATTTAGAGGATAAATTTCAATTGTGGGCGCAAGCAGAATGATTACCAATAACTTTATGTCCTCTATTGCTTCTTTTTTGTGTATGTGTTGTTTTTACGGGGTTTAGTTAGCAGTTTTTCTTGTAATTAAGGTCATGAAGTCATAACCAAGGACTCTGACAATCTTCTGGGACCTTAGAGGGAAATGGCAGGACTTAATATTGTGGTTAGATAACTTTTCTATTTGTTTATATATTGTTTTATGCTAATATTTGGTTTGCTATTTTGTATATCAACTGAATATTCAAAGAAGTCCTTGTCTTTTTTTAGTTCTAAAAAGGCTTTGTGTTCTGTTGCCATCCGTAGTATAAATTGTTATTGGTGAGGTTTTTTGTTTGATAGCTGTGTTGATTGCGTCCGAAACTGATTAGAAATATTTCAGGGTTTTTATTTTGTATGATTTCTTGTTATTGTCTTAATGGTTTGATTTTTTACATTATTGAAGGTTGTTGATATTAAGTTAATATTTTCTATTTTAGGCAATGGCTCCCAAACAGCCAAACACTGGCCTCTTTGTAGGATTGAACAAGGGCCACATTGTGACCAAGAAGGAGCTAGCTCCACGCCCTTCTGATCGCAAAGGGGTAAGTCGTTTTACCAAGCAAGCTTCACTGAGACCTATTTTCATTTTTATGTTCAGATCATGCTGTTTCCAAATTAAATATATATTATTTAATTAATCTAATTTGTATTGTGTTTTATTATTGTATGAGTGTGAAACTACATTTCTGCTAGATGCAGTTTGAATGCATTAATACCTTTTTTTTTGCTTGTAATCGTGTTTCTGTTCTTCCTTGTATTTGTTTCTTGGACTTAAGATGTTCCATTGGGGCATCATATTAATTACTATTTGCTTAACAAGACTAGATTTTTGTAAAGCTTTTGCATTTCAAGTAGCTGGTTGTGATGCTGTTTCTTCTTGCTTGTTTGAGTGCAGAAAACCAGTAAGAGGGTACTCTTTGTCAGGAGTTTGATCAGGGAAGTTGCTGGTTTTGCACCATATGAGAAGAGAATCACTGAACTTCTTAAGGTTGGCAAGGATAAGCGCGCATTGAAGGTTGCTAAAAGAAAGCTGGGCACACACAAGAGGGCTAAGAAGAAGCGTGAGGAGATGTCTAATGTTCTCCGCAAGATGAGGTACATCAGTGATCTTTTTTTTAGTTACTTGTTCTAGTTTAGTGGTTTTTGATAGATAGGTAAATTCACTTGAATATTTGAGATCCAAGCTTTTCTGCTGTCTGGAAAGACTTCTTGTTTCATCATGGTGTGTTTTTTTCCTACAGGGCTGCTGGAGGTGCTGAGAAGAAGAAGTGAGGCATGTGAATGCCTCCAATTTACTGGCTCCACATGCTATCTTAGATTCCAAATAGTGGGGAGAATTTTGTTTTAGACTGGATGTTTATCTCAGATCGCTTATTTTATTTTAATCTGCTATAAACCGTTGTGTTTTATATGAGAATTAAATTTTATGTGCCCTTTTTCCGATCTGAAATCCAAATGTGTCATGGCTTGATGGAGTTATTTGGATGTGTTGATTATGCCCATATTGCCTGATCGTTTCAACGATAAGTATGACCATGACAGATAAGAGGGAAGCATGCATGTATGTCATCCACAATGTATTTTTTTCCTTTTTTCTTTGTCGCATCTCCTTGCCAAGGCTTAGCGAATGTGCAATACTCAAAGTGTACAAGGATATGCCATTTACACGATCATTACTGTTGGCTTGAATTTGCAAATGATGTATCGGTGGTCTTCAGTACTTTGGAGATGTCCCTCTCACTGACACATTCCTGCACAGCCTAAGAATTTAGATGTTCTTTGGATTGTTGATTAGTGAAGACTTGGGTTTGTAAAGGGAAGATGGTTAATTTGCAGAATCAAGAAATCAGTTTAATCTGATTGTTTCAAAACTATTATTTTTTTTTAATATGCTTTTTATTAAAAAAATAAATTAAAATAATATTTTTTATGAAAAAAAATTATTTTTATCATCCAACCTCAAAACGGAAGTAAAATATTTTTAAAAAAAAAATTTATTATTTTTGAAATTTTAAAATATAAAAACTGTTCAGCTTTTTGACAATTTATTTATTTAAAATTAACTGCCTTTTGTTTTCTAATTGACAATACTAAAAATAAATTTTAAAAAATAACTAGGAAATGAGCCTTGAGATTTTTCAATTCAAAGCCTAAGTTGTCAACAGCCACGGTCTCTTGTGTTGTATTGTGATGTTTGCCTTTTATACTGTCCAGGATGAATCCATGGAAAACAGCAGAAAAGACGGGGACAAGCTTCAATATGTAGAAAAACAGCATGCGCAAAGCAAACAGCCAAACACCAAATGATGAAGGACAGGGAAACTAACATTTTGGTGCTCTCTTATTGTGGCATCATGCATGAATAATAATTACCTCATGGAAGAAGAAAATTACATCACATGAGACCTACTTAGCCTATTCCATTGCTTACAGAACAAATCCTATCTCCAAAATCAAAGCAAATATTAGCAAAAAGATACTACAAGAGAAACGCTACAAATTAATTACACAATGAAATTGGGATTATTCACATGTACATTCTATGACATGGCCCCAACTTAACCAGCTCAGAAATACAAGAGAATTGTTGCACAGCTCACAAGATGATCAAGAAGAGTCCAATTATCATAAACATTCCAAAATGATCAATCCATTAAATTATTAGCTTGGAAACAAGAGGATTTGCTTTTGATGAAGTTGCACCACCTTCTAAATCAATCAAGTCTCACTCCATGTATCCTCATCGTCCCCATCATCACTCGCAACAGCCTGACATGGTTTCCCAGTGTTAATTTGTCTATGTTAACCATAGCAAGGGAAACAAATTTAAACCAGGAGGAGGATGGAAAGAAAGTGAGAAAAACTGAATACCTGGCGGATTGCATTTGCTTTCTCCAAAATAGCACTGACTTTGTTATTCGCAGTGGGACCTGAGGATAAAGATGGCTTTGCTTTTGCGGTGCGTCTCAGAGTGAATGACTGCAATAGCACATCAAAGAATCAAGGGCAAAACTAAAGTGTGGACCTCAAAAGATTTTCTCATCACACGGCAACTAGTAAGTCTATAATTAGGTGGAATTCAGTACAGCCTTCACCTTTCCTTCCATCACAACTCTCAATCTCTTGCTCATCTTAAAAGTTCTCTCCTTTTCTGGTTAACAGTGATGATACTAAAAGATATTTATCAAACTTGGTACTACGCATTTAAGGAGAGCATGAAATTTGAAAATGAAGGTGGTTAGAAAGTTACATGCTCCATTGAAACGGATGGATTTGAGATGATCATGAAGAATTGTTACACATGAATCATGAGCTAGAATACTCTGCTTCTTTTGAATGTTGGCAGTGAGAAAACTTTGTTTGATCACAGCTTTGCATTTGCAGACTTTATTTGCAATTTTTTGAGGATGGTATCGAGATTTATCAAAGAAATTATGGATCAGCAGTTGGCAATGGGTGTGAAGTAGATATAGTGTTATCATGTCCTAGCTCATAGGTGCCGAGTTTCATCTCCCAAAACACACATGCACCAAGACTTGTCAAGTTGAGACTCAATACTCGAAAAATGCATGCAGCCATCCATGCTGTTTTATAAAATAGCTTTAATTATCAATAACTAGTCTCTTTCTAGTTCTTTTGCCTTCTGATTTCAAATTAGTCTCACATGCAAACTAATCACTTCATAGTACTTCAATTATGGAGAGCAGCTACAGGGAAGAAAAAAAGGGCTCTCACTCACTTTGGTTCTGATTTGATGCAAGAAATCATCCTCCTTTTCATCTATATCCTTGCCATTTGCATATTGATTAGCTTCTTTGTGACAATTCAACTTCTGCTGATCCTGTTCCTGCAGACACAGAATCCCAGGACAAAGATTTAGTCAATGATCCTCATTGTGTTAAATGAAGTAGATTGAAGCCAATAAATAATATACCATTTGTATGAATGCATTGTACCTTGCTTTTTGGTTTAAATGCAATGGTATCCTCATTCATTTTGTGATCATCAGCTGGGGATGGCTTAGGTTGCTGGGGTACAGTAGATTCCAAAGGTTTTATATCAAATCCATGTTCATGACCTTCGGATAGAGCATGTAGTTTGCCTTCTGATATATCTGAGTTGGGCTTGGAAACTCGCCATTGAACTGGGGGAAGAGGTGGTGGCAATGGGGTGGAATCTTTAAGATACTCCAACTTTTGTTGATTCCTTTCATGCAACTTATCCTTTTTTTCTCCATACACTACAGAGTTCATGGCATCAAAACATGGAAGATCCAGTGAAGATGCAGAGAGAGATGGATCTGCACCATTCTCAGTATATGTACTTTGATTATTGCCAGCTTCTCCAGGCTGCAGAGAGCTTGAAAAAGATTCAACCGGAGATATTCTGCGCAAAGCATCATATAGCTCATGGTCCTTGCTTTCAGGAGAATCATCAGAATCCCACTGCTCAGAATCTGATTCAGAGTGATGGCTAAGATGATCATCAGACATAAAAGGAGAGGATCTACAGAATGTATCATCATCAGAGTCAGAACCCACATTGCATAGAGGAATGGCAGTCTCCGGAATCAATTGAAATGATGGAAACATGTCTCTAATGCTTTCATTACCATGGTTCCCATCAGGAAACTTCAGTTTCAGTTTAGAATCCTCGAAGCCATCAATACGGTGGAAAGATATTTTCATATGTTCCAATGGTGGTGAAGACGTGATTGAATCGATAGAATATTTATGTCCCAGCTGCTTGTCGTATGCTTTCTCTGGAGTTGCTTGATATGTAACTTCATTGTGCCAGCTCTGCTGCTCTAATGCACCACTTCTCAGTAACCTAGCCGGTTCATGTTCACCATAATGGACCAGTGACACCTTTCTACTAAAACCATTGACAAGTAACCTATGACCAAATCCAAGCCTTCGATATGAGTTTTCATCATTTTCCTGACTGGATTCAATAGGTGGAACTTTGGAGTATGAATCATGCTGCAACTCATTTCCGGGTGTTACTGCACTGGTAATATTTCGTCCATCCTCATAGCCATGACTAATTCCATTGCCTTGATGAAAATCACCAGGTTTTTCAACTTTGGAATCTTGATCATCATGCCATGATGTGGAGCCTTTGGAAGTTGGAGCCCTTTCGATGCTTCCTGCATCCTTGATCAATCTGACAGGTTTTCCTCCATCATTGATTGGCATGGAAGTGTGATTTGTAGGCAGCCCTGTCTCATCTGTACTTCTGGTCACATAATCTGGACTTTTAGCATTTGATACAGCAAAATCTGGAGGCTTTGAAGGCTCAAGTCCTAACAGGCCACCATTTGTCCAGAATGTAGTAGACTGAACACTAGAAAAATCATTTTGAGATTCTTGAGAAATGTTGGAGCTACTTATGATTTTATCACTCAATGGCCCACGTGCATTTGAAATTGAAGTTGCAGAGACAGAAGATGAAGGAGGATCACTAACAGATTCTACTTTTGAATTATCTAGGACATTAGCACTTGTAGAACATTCGATGCCCGGTGAACTGTCCAGCTTAGAAGAATTTCCAGATACATGAGAATCCTGTTCATAGGCAAAACTCTTCAAGGAAACTGAGCTGGGTAACTCACGGGGAGATTTTTCATTTGAGGAAATTACAGATAAGGTACGAGATTCATCTTCAGATGGATGATGGTCTGAAATATGTGATGTTACCTCGAGTATTGTCTCCTCAACTTCATTGTTAACACTGGAGGAAAATTGCTCGACTTCGCATTTTGTTTGGCAATCAATGTCATTTTCAGATTCTGACTCTATGTTGTTCAGTGCATCCATGAAATCATCTGGCTCGCTTTCAACCTCATCAAGCTGGCTCCTGCTAGAGCTTGATTTAGGCGTATTTGCACCATCAAGTACAATATTCAGAGGATTAGGATTTTTAAGATTGACAGTTGATCTGTCGTGTGTATCTAGGTCAGGCTCTGCTGCGAGCACCTCTGAAATTTCATCTTCATCGTAATGTTGACCACTAGGCTCCACTATTTCTTCCTTTTCATCCCAAGTAACACAAGATGAAATAGGGGCAGCAATCTGCTCTGGTGATGAAGTATGATGAAAATTGTTATCTGCAATCCCAGGTTCTCGATCAGGAAAAACTGAATCAGGGACATCATTCTGCTGCAAGAGCCTTGAAGAGAATTCCCTGGGTTCCTCTTCTTCAGCTTGCACAGAGGAATTTAGATGGAACACACATTCAATATACCCTGACCCGGTTCTTGAATCAAAAGAATTTGAATGATCACCCGCATCAGATTTTAATGTCGTGTCATTTGTAGAAGCTGTATGAGAAGGAGAGGTCCGCCCATTACCATTTGGAGTGGTAAACTGCATTCTACAGAGCAAATGCCATGTACACATTAATTTCATCCAATTAAACATGACAGCACTAGCTTCCTTCATAAAGATACAATACCTGCCACTATGATTTGACATTGATGCATAAGGGGCCAAGTCTCCATTCCTTTGTGACGAATGTTTTTTCTGTTTATTTTGACATTTATAATCGGTGAAATTTGAAAGAGAAACAAAAAAGAAGCAAAAGAAAAGGAAGCAAAACTCAGAGCAACTATTTTATTAAGCATATGCTGAGCGAGGATAATGAAATAAATTAATATCTCAGTGAAAACCTGCGAAGTCAATATAATGAGCAAGAATGCTTGTCATCCACAAAAAAAAAGTTTGGCGGAACATGCAACAATAAGTTGTTGAAAAAATAGTTTCCCCATTAATTGTGATTATGGAGAAAATTAGTTCATTAAATAAATACAAGACTAATATCACAAGATCAGACCTAATCAATAGAAAGACACTTTTCACAATGGCTGAAATTTGTTATAGAAAAAAATATCACCTTGCTTTTCTGAGCTCTCTTATCTTTTGGGAGTTTCTCAGCATCCAGTCCCGTGACATTACCAGATACTCTCCTAAAGTAGGCCGGATCTGAATATCTCTTTAAACAGGACCCTGGCCCACCAGTATCAAATCTGAATGGCAAACCAAAATGAGTTAGAATCTAGGATCAAATTGAACTTCATTATTCAAAAACACCAATCAATTCACTCAGGAGGCTAAGGAGATGGGGATGACCGTACTTGTCAAGCAAATGTAATCGTGGAGGATCGCGACATTCTTCATAAGAGTCCATAATGAATCGCGGCAGGTCATTGTAGATGAAATGATTTTGTTCGTTTTGAATACAAGGATGCCACTCAGAACCTGCAAGATAGCTGCTTTTCATCAGCATTTGAATAACTACAGATTCATGCAAAAAATAACAGCAATAGAGAGTTGATTATGGCATATGGGGCAGAGCAAGCTTCTAATAACAACTTGAGACACAACAAGTGAACAGAGAGTAATGGAAGTTGCCTAACCTCTACAAGTTTTTTATATGCTCAAATATCTCAAAACTAGTAATAATAGATACACACATGAATTGAATACTAAGCATATATGTACCAAGGAAGTGCACTAGACAATTGATGATCCAAAGCGTCAAGGTTGTAACAGCTATGCTGAGGTCGCCATGAATAGCATAAAAGATATGATAACCAAACAGGCTTAAGCCAAGAGAGCCAGAGCATACAAGGTGGATTTAAATCAAATCAGAAATTCTCAGGAGAGGCTAAATTAAAAGAGAGAATGGCTTTCATATCAGGTAACGAGCCATACCAGGTGTGTAAGCAAAATGTATGTGGCTTGTTTGGGCAAGCACCACCTTTTCAAGAGGAGGTAGCGCAGCTTCAATGTTTTGCACGCGAACCATCAATTTATGACTTCTAGAAGCTGTACTCACCACTCCCTCTTGTAAGCCATGGAAAACCTCTGCTGCAAATCTACAAAGCAGCTCAGATATGCTATTTAGTTAGATTAGCCACTTGAGATTTTGTAGTCAAAATCAAAGTAAAGGCGCATGTTCCGTATTGTTAACAAACAAAATATCTCCAGTAATTAAGAAATTTGAAAAATCTTTAAAAATAGAAAACCTCCTAAGGAGAGGCGAATCATACATACAGTTAAGAAATCGCTCTAATTTCTCTTATTTGAGTTGAATTAATAGCACAGTCACCTCTTTAATTAAAAATGAAAGAAACAGAAACTGAAGAGAAGAAATAAGAGAAGAAGAAGAACAGACTCGGCAAGATCGCCTAATTGACGCAAGATCCCAACCAAGCCAGCAACAGCAACACCATCGAGCACAGCTTTTGAATCTCCTTCACTGTTTGCTTCCCTATAAAGCTCACCCTGTCCTAACCCGTACTCATTTCTCACTTCAAACCGAACCAGAGGCATTCTTTTTGGTTTTTGGTTCTCTCTTCTCTCTTTCTCTCTTAAATAAGAGACTCTTCTCTATCTAGGACTGAAAAAGCAACAGCATTAGCATCAGTAATGCATTCAAAATTCAATGAACGAATGAATGAAATAATAACTGAAGAAATACGAGAGTAGGTGAAGGAGATTGGAGCAGCTTAACTGCCAGAGATGAACAGACGACACCCCCTGCCTTTTTTCTCTTTTTTTTTTTTTTTTTGTATTTCTTTAATTTTTATTTTTACTATTTTGTTTTTAAAAGATTTAAAAAAAAGGAGTTAAGCCAATCCATTTATTTACATTGCCAACTCTGGAAGCCATTCTCTCTCTTTCCCTTCTTACCCAAAACCAAACCAAAAACACAAAACGGAATTATTATTTTTTATTATTATTATTCGTACAGTGAGACTGTGAATACAAAAGACGTAATTAGCCTTGCTGTTGTGTTTATTCACTTGGATGTACTTGGTTAACTGTGAGTGAGAGAGCGGAATATTTTTTATGATTCCGAGTTGCCAAGAAAATAAAGAGTGGGGACGTTACACAGCGTGATTTCCATGAATTCTTTGGATTTTTCTTTTTGTTTTTGGTTAAATTGTCTCTATAATGGGTTAAAACTGTAATTTACATCGTTAGAATTTGTGTATAAATTACATAATTTTCAGTTTTTCCATCATTTTCAGATTCCATTTAAAACAAATTTTGAGAAAGAGAAATTTACCAACGTGGAGTGTGGAGAGGGGCAAATGGAATTTATGAAGAGAAAGCGATCTTTCTTAATGTGCTTTCATTTGGTAATCAATACACCGTAAGAAGGGGAAAGGTAACCATTACTAATCCTCAACCCTAAAATTAAAATTATTGGTATCTGTTATTGTAATGCATTTCTTTAAATTATTTTTTATTTGAGAATTTATTAAAATATTTTTTCATTTTTTTAATATTTAAAAGTAAATAAATTTTTAAAAAATATCTAAAAGCAAAAATTACTGCACTCTCAACTCTTTTTTAATTGCTTTCAAATTATTTAATTAATTTTATAGTTATACTTGTTGGGTGAGGATGGTCAATACATTTAGTCTTACTTCCAACTTTTTATGCTATTTTTGTAAATCAATTCAAATTGTATTATCATGTGTTTGGAATTATAGTAAAAATTATTTTTTTAAACTAATTCAAAAATAAAAATAATAATTTAAAACTATAAAAAATAAATGCATGGTAGAACCACAGTACAATACAATACAAGTTGTTGATGTGTTCTATGCATTTTTAGAGAAGGGTATTATATCTGGTAATTAGTAGGATCATGTAATAAGATTATTTAACTTGTTAGACTTTTCCTTGCATGACCCTGCTCTTATCTAAAATAAACATTTCAAACAATTTAAATATTGGATACAATTGAGGATTTTTGCTATTGGTTTGATTTTGAAGACTTTGCGTTGAACTTTCTCGAAGCTTCTATTATGTACCCATTTTGTATGATTTTCTTATTCAACTATTTAATTTATATTTCCTTATTCAATTTTGACTTTGTAAATTATACTAAACAAAAATTTCCTAATAAGGTGCTAAATCTTAAAATTGGTTTTAATTCTTTTCCGTGATGGATAAGTTGCTTTTAATGCTATAAAATAGTACGTTCATTGTATTATCTTGCCCGCTCCTTGTCAAACAAATTCAATAAAAATTCACTCATTATTAGCAAAAGAATGGAATATTCAGGTCCTCCATGTCTCCAAAGAAGTAAATTTAGTGGCAGATGACTAGCCAATTACAGCTTAATCAGGAGTTTTTTTTATATAGATTTTTTATTTTTTTATAATGAGGAATCTTTATTTTATTTTGTATTATAATCTGTTTGGATTAATTTTATCGTATTTAATTTAATTAGATGTTTTAGCCTCGATTTTAACCAAAAAAATAAAAGAAAATTCATTGCAAGTTTTCTCAAACTGTAAGCTTTGTTTTCTTTCAAATTTTATACTTTATTTTTTATAGATATACGAATTATCATTAGTTTTTAGCTCTATTTATCTTTTTTATAAATAATTTTAATAATGTTGTTCTTTACAAGTTTTTATCATCATCTTGTTTATTATTTTTCATGATAGTTATATATTCCATAACTTTAATTATTCGATGGAGGGGGGGAACCTTCCATTTTGTAGTTCAAAGCCTATAATCAAGTGGAATGCATGAGGTCTACTAGCAATTTATAATCTGACGTTCTCCCTTATCGGAGAATAATTATGAAATACGAAGTGATAGAAGATATTAATTACAAGGCATAAGAGCTCGTTATACTCGGAGAAGGAGGCGTGTACAAAAAGGAAAAAGATACGAGAATATGTGAAGATATGGCAATATCTTCGATACTTTTTTATATTTTTCTCTTTTTATTTTTATTTTTTACCATTTCCGTGTGAGATATTTTAAATTCCAATTACTTTTTTATTTCTAAGAGCTTATTTATTATTGTTTTTGTTGAGTTCCGCACTGTATTTTATTATACTGTACTTAAATAGTGCTAAGTTAAATTTTATTGTTGTGTGCTTTCGAGATATAAAATAATCAATAAAGACTCTAATATTCAAAAAATATTTGTTTACATGGCATGTGTCCATATTTGTTTTCACGAGAGTCATTATTAAGTGCAAATAACTAAAATAATTGTTAAATAAGAACGAAACATGAGTAAAAAGGGAAAACTTTTTTTTTTTTTTTTACAGAAAACCATTTTTATCCTTCCTCTTCTTTCTCCTGTGAAGCCCAGAACAGCAAAACTTGATCTTTAAAGTTGTCCCATTTCTCTTGCTTTGACTGCAAATATTCCACATTAACAATACTTTATTAGAGAGACAATCAAATAACACGCACCGTACCATACTAGCGAAGATCTGAATAATGAACATTATTTGCAAGGATTCACGTCCAATAAAAGCAATACGCTGAGCGATTTCTGTCGGTCCACAGAGTTGACTCATGATTTGCTAAGGTTTGGTGAAGATTAGAATCTTAGTTAGCTTCCACTCCACCCAAAAACAAATATATAATGTAAGAATGCAATTATCAACTAGGCATTTATACTATTATTTGCACCTTTATTATTTAAAGAAACTCCATGGACTTGGACTTGGACTTGTATCCGCAATAAGTACTTGTGTGGATCCAAGTAATTGTTTGCTCCGAGGATATCCAGCTAAGGTTTTGATTTTTGTTTTTTTCCTTGTATTGTACAGCTTTGGGGATGGAAATATAGCGAATCAGGCCAACTCAAAATCTAAAGTATAGATCGAAGCTCGGAGCATGATTGTAAGTGAGATACCTAGTTCTTACCTTGTCAGATACGAGACATGCCACCTGCCTGGTTCCTACTCTCCTCATGCATGCATCGACGATTGAGATTAATTTTGCCGAGTTGAATGAAAGTTTGATATATTGGATATAATTAAGAAAAATATCTCTAATCAGATTAAAAATAAAATTATTATAAAAAAAATTTAAAATATAAAAACTTGAAAAAAATAATTATAATATAAATTTTTTTTTGTTTTAAAAGTTTGATATATGGGATATACCCAAGTAGCAGCTCTCGTTTCCAAAGTTATGGACCCAACCAAAAATCAGTAACTAATAAAATTGAGGTTAGTTAAATAATACATAGCGGACCAAGCACATTATTGGACCAGAAAACATGCATGCTGCCATGATAGCTAGTGTCTATAGACATCTATTTTCCTTTATTTTAGCCTGTCTAGGCACTTCCACAGTAAAATATTACGTGTGGCAAACCAGCCACATGACGAGATCCAATGCTACCATCGAGCTTCAATTCACACAGAACTTCAAATCTTCAAATGTAAAAAAAGTTAGCAACAACTGAATCAGAGGAGACTATTTTATTAGTTGACGCTTGCAATTTGTTTGATTAGATTAGAGTCTTTACATCAAAGGGTATCTCATCCAGCGTTCTAGATCTGTTTTTCCTTTTTTAAACACCTTTGCTTAGTTCAAGGATATTAGATTAATTTAGTAATGGATTCACGTAAACTTATGCAATATGATATTAAGTATATACAGTTGCCTCTAAAACTCACCACCGGAAGACCGGGATATAAAGGGTGTTTGGAAGTATGATAATAGTTATTTTTAAAAGTATTTTTTTATTTAAAAATATATTAAAATAATTATTTTTATTTTAAAAAAATTATTTTTGATATTAATATATTAAAATGATTTAAAAAATTTAAAAAAATTTAAAATAAATTTTTTTAAAAAAATCATTTTTTGTAAACACAAATTCAAACAGGGTCATAGTATGTAATTAATACATGTGGATGCATAGATTTTTACTTTTTAGGATATATATTGAAAAGAAGGATAGCAGAGTTTCTTGAGCTCTAAAATAAGAAAGATAGCAGTGTTTTTAAGCTCTAAAAATTATAGGTGAAATATTGAGAAAATATTGAATGCCAACAACATTTATTTGTTATGAAAAATAACATACAAGTTTTAATATGAAACTTTTTAAATCGTTTTAATGTGCTAATATTAAAAATAATTTTTAAAAAATAAAAAAAAACATTATTAATATATATTTTAACATGAAAAATTATTTAAAAAACAACAATTACAGTACTGTAAACAACGTTCATTGTGTACTACAGGGCTTAAAATCCAATTTAAATGCAGGATCATTATTGTGATGGACCTGGCACGAAACTTTAGGGCAAAAGCCTGCCAACAAACACTTAAAACAAAGAAGCAAGCTGTCCTCAGAAAAATAACTAAACCATATAAAGGATCGCAGTCCTTCCAACTGGCCCTAAATACCTAAGGCAGTGTCCCACAAAATCGTACCTTGACAACATTATCTTCAGCAAAGTGGGGTAAGCTCACCTCACAAGTAATTAACAATGATGCCACTGGGATTGGAGAATTCACATTCATAACAGTTAGGTCATGCAACTTTACCATCCACAATAAATATCCACATGGTATAATGGTATTTCGCGTTCGTGTGATTTCTATATAATTGTTGGTGATATGGACCGGGCTCCCAATTAATTATTTTTTGTTGTCGAAAAACAAAAAAAAAACCTAATTATCTTCGAAGAAAATGACAATTTAGCCCCTAGCATACACATGGCTCTACTGTTTTGCGCCATCTTGTGTGTTTAATTTTTTTCTCCAGTTAGGACACATCGATTTCTGAACTAATTAAAACTATGCTTCAGGGCACACCAAAGTTTATTTTGTCTTGTTATTTGGAGGAAGTAACAAACATGTGCAAATAACCTTTAAAATTTGAAGGAATTTTAAAATTGTCACTCTCAATATATATATATACACCAACAATCATCACCAAATAATCTAATAGAGATATCAATTAGATCTATTATAAGATTTAAAACTAAAAAGATCACATAGGGATTTAATGAGCTAAATCAAGATGTTTTAGTTAAAAAGTTGTAAATCTACTAGAATGAATCTGTGTACTTTTTAGGTCATATATAAAGCTATAGATGGAATCTCGCATCATGTATCTATCTATCTATCTATCTATGTATCTATTGTATGTATGGACTTACCATCTACAAAGATGCTACAAAAAACCAATAGAGCTTATAAAAACATTGTGTATTAAAAGTACTTAGATTCAAGTTGTGTTTTTCGTGAAATACTTGTTCAACATTGCAAAATGTTATGTTCAATTTCATCTCATGCTTTATGTGACATGTTTGTTGTTCTCAGGAAAAAACTCTTTCTTATACTATTCATTCAATTGTTGCACCACTTAGAGATTACTTTGAATAGCAATACTTGAATGAATAGGAAACACTTACTTTCATCTCTTTTACTATGTGGACATGTTCTCTCCTCCATCACATTTTTCCCTTCACTTTTCTATTTTTTTATACCTAAAATGACATTTAAAAAAAATAAATACCTTCTTTTTTGTAAATAAAAACGATAAAAAAGATAGATGAGATGGAAGATCAAAACAAACAAAAGAAAAAGAGAAAGAAAACATATTAGAGAAGAAAGATATGCTGCGAGATGGTCTTATTCTCTCGTCATTAGTTAGGGAGATGGTGGTGCTGACTGTTATAATCTAATTTTGAATCTCATAAATTGTTTTTATGAAATATATATATATATATATATATATATATATATATATATATATATATATTTCTTTTTTATTAAAAAAATCACAAATTCAAAATTAAAAAAATATTTCTAAGACACAAATATGTGTGTTTTTTAGCCAAAACAAGTCAAAATACTAGAAGGATAGTTAGATTAGAATATTATTGATGAGATAGGCTGAAGGACTTAATTGAAGCTAAATTAAGTTTGAAAATAAATTTGACCCAAATTAGAAGAATTAATTAAGCTTAATGGTTTAATTAAACTTCTAATAGATTTAATTGATTTAATTAAGGACTTATTGGAAACAAAGTTTAAGGTTGAAATCCAACTTGACCAAAATTTGAAGAATTAATTAAGTTTAAGAGTTTAATTAAATTATTAAAGAGTTTAATTGACTTAATTAAGGATTTAATTGAAGCAATTATTAAGTTAAAAAGTCAATTTGGCCAAAATGGAAGAGTTAATTAAGTTCAAAGGCTTAATTAAACTTTTAATGGGTCTTGTTGAGTCAATCAAGGACTTAATTAAAGAAAAATAAGTCTAAAGGCCTAATTCGAGTCAATTTGCAATAATTGAAAGATCATAGACCTAATTAAAACTTTGGATAGCCTGATTGGTGTAATCAGGAGCTCAATTGAAAGAAATTTAAAAGTATTAAGGTTAATTGAGGACTACAATGAAGAAATCCAAGACTATGGACCACTCTGTAAAAAATGATGAATATAGGTGGTTTTGCTTGCTTGAATAGGTGTCAATAGCAGTTTTCTCTCTATATAATTGGAATCCGACTGCCTCTCTCTCTCCTCTTTATAGTCAGGGATTGAAAAATAACATAAATAAACTTTTGTACCAAAATTAAACTTGAAAAATATTAAGGTACCAAAATTGTATAATTTATGTTATTTTTGAAGCTTAGGGACCAAAATGTATTTGTGGCTGAAACTTATGGCACGCCACCCATGTTTGACGCCTTTCTCATTCCAGTCCTTTTTTTTTAACCCCATTTTTTTCTAAGAAATCACAACTAATTGGTTTTCAATTAGGATTAAATAGCTGAAAAAATCTTTGAAGACCAAAATAAATTTTTAATAAATGCACAGTACCATCCACATTTATTTATGTGTGCATGAACTGTACCTACTTATATCGGTCATGTTTGTTTTTATGTTTTAAAAATGATTTTAAAAAAAATTGAATTTTTTTTTATTTTTTTCTTTGTTTAAAATTAATATTTTTTTTAATATTTTCAGATTATTTTGATGTACTGATATTTAAAAAATAAAAATAAAAATATTATTTTAATATATTTTTAAATATATCTGTATTAAATGGTTTTACGCCCCCCCCCCCCCCCCCCCCTTTTCTGAACATAATGGTATCGAGGTCACTTATTTTTTCTAGGACAGCTTGCTTCTTTGTTTTATCTGCTTTACTGTTGCCCAAAAAGTTTGGTGCCACGTCCATCACATTAATGAACTTGCATTAAAATTGGATTTAAAGCTCTATAGTACTCAAAATCATCACAGCAAGCATTCTTATTGACCATTGAAAATGTGCTCTGCTTTTTATCAAATTAAATCCACAAAATAATGAATTGATGTGCTTTAATGCACACAGAAATTAATGAATTGATGTGCTGTCTAGGTTTCAACCTTTTAACTTTTGGTTTGATGAACGTTTTCAATTTGACATTATGGTATCCATAAAAGTAAAAACATTTCATTTTAGTGGAGAATTTTCTTATTATTTTTCTAGTATTGTTTATGGTTTTTTTTCTAATATAAATAGAGTTACTTAGATTATATTTTAGAAAATTATTTAAAAAAAATTATAAATTAAAGTTCTATGTTTGTGTTTTTTTTAATATCAATATTATCACTTTATTATATTTACTTGGATGATAAATTTTTTATCGGTTTGGATTTTTAAATTTATTTATATATATAGTTTTATTTTTCAAGAACAAATGTACAAATTCTTAATAGGTGTCGTATGATTAAATATAATTTGTTGAATAGAATGCACAAGAGATTTTTTACATAGAAAAATTCTATAAAAAAATAAAAAATACAAGGGCAAAAAAGCCATTAACCCATTTTTATTAGTTAAGTACATATATGATTCACACATTGTCTTTTAAATAAAAAATAGGTAGAGTGATATAAATTTTAATAAATGTAGTTTTTTTATAAATAGAATCCATAAAAAAAATATGTAAAAGTAAAATAGCAAAACACATCATTAATTCATGAAAAATATATATAAACTTACAAGTTTTAAAAGATCAAGTTTAATAATATTGGAAAAAAAAATTCCATGTTCTAAATATTCTTTTTTTACATTCAACTATTTTTTATCCATGAGAAATAATCCAAGTATACGAATAAACGAACAACTCTGCTAGTTCTGGCAGTTAAATATCGATTAGGCCAAAATACAATAGCATATATTCATAGCTACACGTGGAATTTGATGGTAAATTCAAAATTTTTACTTACAAAAAAAAATTGTGGGATTGGAAACTTGGTGTTAAATCAATTCAAATTAACACAAAAAAAAAATTACAAATAGAAGACTAAGATTTTTATTGATTATCTTATTCTAAAGTAATTGTTTTAACCCAAACATAAAGAGATTTTATATAAGTTAAATTAAAAATACTATTCCTTTTTTAACAAATAAAGTAAAATAAATATATTTCTTAACATCTCTTTTCAAACTCACGATGTTGCAGCTATAAGCATCAGGAGTTTGCCAACTAGAAAATAAAAAAGAGAAATGAAATACAATTTGGTAAAGAAATCTGCAATTTGCAAAGAGAAAGAAACAAAAGGAAAAGATGATGATGATTAAGAAGTAATCGAGTTTTGAGTAATCCGAATAGAACTTTGGTTGTCACAATATATAGGAGTAGGATGGGATAAGAAAATTCTTATATCCATAAGTATTAATCAAACTCCTAAAACTCATGGGGAATAGAAGGAGATAGCAAGAGAGAACAAGCAGTTTCGACAATGTGCATATGTTTTTTTTTTTCAGCAACTCCATTTTGTTCAAGACTATCTAAACATGAAGTTTGGTGAATGGTTCCATCTAAGGCAAGTAACTCACAATATTTACTAGAGGTGCATTCCCTATCCAAATCGCACCTAAAACATTTGATAACAGTAGAATGTTGAGTTTTGACAAGAGCTCGAAAGACTGTATATATCTCAAAGAATTTAGAACGATGTTTCATTAAATAAACCCAACAATAATGAGTATGATCATCAATAAAAAAAACATGATATCAAGACCTTTTTTTGCAGCAACAAGAAAAAGTCTCCATACATCAGAATGAATCAAGTCAAATGAAAAAGAAAAAACATAAATACTTCAATTAAAAAGTAAAGCTAAAAATTTCACAAGTTTACATTCATTACAATAAGAAATATCACAAGTTTGTAAATTTTTTAATGCTCCATGAATGCCAAAAATCTCAAATGAGAATACCATAAATAAAAATTAGAAGAGAAAGGACTCAAATAATAAAAAAAAAAAATCAACACTAATAGGAACAACAACAACTTCACTCCAAAGTTGTGCACCAGCAGCGCTGCCACCGTGCAAAGGCGGAGCCAGTGGAATTCTTCAAAGTTGCGGGTGTTGAACTTTTCTTGAGTGGGTATAATGAAGAAGAGGACCCCATGAAGATGGTTCATTGCAGGAGTAAGTGCAAGAATTATTGTGTGCTTGGGATTTTTCTACCAAGGGGAGTCTTCCATTTGTTTGCTGGCTCCTTGCCTGGTACCTCTCTCCAATCCTTCTCATGTTGCCTATATCAAGATGTCCAAGTAGATTTCTTAATTTCACTCGAAAATATTAAGTATGTCGAATTATTGTGACGGAATTAAGATACTATTTGACAACTAAATTATAACAAAAAAAGGTTTTCATTTAATTGAAAAGAATAAGAAATTAATTAAAGTTTCGAAAAAAATAATATTCTAGATGTGGATATAAAGAATTTGCAAGTACTAAATCACAAAAAAAAAAAAAAAACCCTAAAAACCGTGAACCCTTAATCTTATTATGAATAAAACCAAGAACCCATATGAAGAAAGTTTATTTTATACTCGATTGAATGAAAAAAAATAAGAGAACTAAAATAATTCAAAATATGTAGCTGGAATAAATCAAAGTCATCCTAAAGGTTACAAGAATTATACACAAATATTGATGAAAAGTAAGAATTATTAATTAATCATTGTAGCAATAATAACTAAAATAAAAATTTATAAACTAAAATGATTAAATCCAAAATCCACCTCCCCTGCTTATCGTCTCACAAAATTAAGTATCGCTTTTCAATCATTTGGTATTCTGCTTGTTCAAAAATATTGTTTTGGTATTCTGTGATCCTTTCTCTTACTCGTCACACCAGAGAACATTCAAATGCTGTCAAAATTCAGCCCTAGAAATTTTTAAGCTCATTGGGCCTAGAGAGCTTCCAGCCCAATGGCAATCATGTTAACGAAGCATTAAAGAAGAGGCCTGAAAGCTTAACGTAAAAAATGCCTCTATATAACGCCCAGACCATCTCCCAGACTAGTTTTATTTTATAGTGATATTAAACGGGGGAGCTTGGGTTATGATAATGGTTGTTTTTTTAAATATTTTTTATTTAAAAATATATTAAAATAATATATTTTTTATTTTTTAAAATTTTAACTAATCTCTATTTAAACCGCAATCTCAAATAAATCTTTAACGTCCATGCGAGGTTTAAACAAATCATTTAGATTTAGACTTTTATATATATATAAAAATTCATTATTCTTAGTCTTTTGTTTTTAAGATTTTGAATCTAAATAATAATAATAATAATGTGTGGATCTCTCTCAACCAATATGCAATTAAGGAATAACATTTTAATAATAAATGAGTCCCATTGAATTGTTGTAAAATTTGGATAAACTAGAAATATGATACTAAATTCATTGTACAACCTCTTTTCTTCGACAACACTGTCCGTGACGCTTGGTGAAACAATTAGCTTTCTAAAAAAGAAAAAAAGACAACCAAAGAGGCTTTCAGGAGGTACCATTTCTAGAATTATTAGCCGTTATATTCCCTGCGGTAAAGCTGAAGAATATTAAGGGCAGGGCAACCTCCTTTTCACCTTGTGCCCTAAGTCACTAACATCTCAAGGCTCTGGTCCACATATCGATTATGTTCGATATGCCTATGAATGCTGGATTCAGTACAATATAGTCTATAGCTTAGGTGTTCGAATCACGCTTCAATTATTACAAACAAATGTTATTCATCATATAACTTATCGTGCCTTCACTGCGTTGATAGCAAAACTCCAAGTTAATTTCTAGTGGAAAAGAAGATATTAATATTATTATAAATATGTTTTCTAGTATCATGAAATTTCTTAGATTAAAAAATAAAAAGATAGTATTGTTTAAGTTTAAAGGAATTACTGAAGTCTATTTCAAACTAGATTTGAATATTATTTGATATTATGATAGCAGTTTTTTTAAAAAAATTATTTATTATTTAAAACATGTTAATTTTTTTTTTTCCACTACAGATTTGAGCATTTTATTTAAAAGGTAGTGAAAGATGAGTTATACCTGTAGGCATATGAAATGTGTCGCCCACTATAACAATTTTTTAGCATAATTGGTTGTTAAAAAACTAAGGCTCTCAAAATTTAAATTTCAACCTTCTCTCTCTCAAAAAAGGTAAAAAAATTGAATTTGTCCGCTCAAACCTCATTTCTAACAATAGAACATATTCTAAATGTGGATATGGTATAAAAACTCAAAATAAAATAAAATCAAAATCAATTTTTCAGATCTCAATAATTTTTTTTTGGCATTATTAAAGCTCAAACCACCTCCGTTAAGCTTTTTTTTTTTTTAAAGAGGAATCTGTCAATGCTAAAATTAGAGTTTATGATGGATGAAGTATGGCTATTTGAGAATTTTCTCTCTTTTTTTTTCTATTGATTTTGTCTTTCCTTCCTTAATTTTTAGGGATTGAAATAGAGAGAAAAAATGTTTCACTTTTGAAATATAAACTTTACAAACAAACAACAAAGACCAAAATATAGATAGACACACCTTATGAACAGTACCAACAAAAAGCGTAACCCATCTTTTTATCAATTTTAGTACATGTTCATTAATTGTTTTTTAACCTGAACCCTTTAATTATACTTTTTAATAACAATTTGTAATGTAGTGCAAAAATAATATCTGTTCATAGTACATGTGCTAGAGCATGTACTGATGTACATCGAATCAAATCTCAGCACTAAAACCCATGCCAACACAACTTACAAGCGCAAAAATACAATGTAATAAAGTTCTACTGAATTACCCAAAAAAATCAAGGACTCTGACAAAAATAAAATAAAAAAAACAATGAATGAAGGTGTGAACAGTTAAATGAGTATGGGTGCAGAATACAGCGACAGTAAAACACCCAACTCATTTAATATATAATAGTAACGCTTCGTAAACAACATCATTTTAAATTTTATTTCATTTCTTTATTAAGTTTCATATTTTGAATATATATATATATATATCTATGTGTGTGTAGGGGTATATATCAGGACCAACTTGCTTGTATCTCGATTAATTCAACAGGTTATGAAATTAACGACAATGTAAACCTCCATCAATCATCATATTAATAACCACTAAGCTTGAACTTAAAACCATAAAAGGAACAAATCTTCTAGTTTGAAGCTGTTACTACTGTAACATCAACTAGATGTTTTGAATATAATATATTAATTAGTAAAGATGACTTCATTTAGTACTATTAGAGCGCTAAAGTATTTTTTTTTCTTCCCCAGGTATAATACTTAATCAATAAATACATTTTAAAATGAACCACTTCCACATAAATATTGGTTCAAATGGATTATGTAATTTACTTACTAAAAGGGATATCTTAAAGAATTTCAAATGGGCTACTAACTTAAGTTACAATTCAAATTCCAAGCTCAACACATGAAAACATTTACCCTCGTGGACATGGTTTTAGATTGATCAGTTAATGAGTATAAATTTAATCAATTAATTTTTTTAATAGATAAATATTTTTATATAATTTTTTTTAGTATTGGAGGATGCTTAGGTGGAAAAAAAGAAAAGAAGAAGAAAGAAAAAGAAAAAGAAAAAGAAGAAGAAAAAAATGGGACTTGAAGGACCCTTGACTAGACAGGTGAGTGTGGGGCCATTCACGTGGATTGGCAGGTCTTTCCGCTAAGGGAATTAAAGAGGAATTGCTTACCATGACAGTATTTCTACTATATGTTTTTTTCGTATACTAAAAGTGATTTTCAGCGCATCACTAAAATAATTCGCCTTTCACTTTTTCTTTGAATGACTAAACGCTACAAATTGATTTTGACCCCTCATCACCCTACCCTAGATATTTGATTTAGGCTCCTTTTATTTACAAGAAAATAATTTTTTTAAAAAACTAAATTTTAAAAAACTAAATTTTAAAAAACTAAATTAATTTTTAATATTTGATAGTATCATGAAAAATAAATTAGAAAATATTTTCTAACATTTAGTTATATTATGAAAAATGAACTGAAAAATAGCTTATTAATATTATTTTTTTCAAGTTTATTAAAATAATAAGAAGCAAATCTTACAAATTAAAAAGTTGAATGAGAATGGAATTGAAAAAAAAATCTAATTTCATAAATAATTTAAAATAAAATAAATAATAATCAAAATAATAAAAATCAAATCTATCAAATAAAAAAATTTAAAATAATAATAATTACAAGAGTAAAAATATAATAGAATATAAATAAAGTTTAGCGATTAAATTAAAAGAGATTAAAATTTCAGGGATTGAAGATTAATTAAAAACATTGTTCATATATAATAAATAAATATTTTTTTTCAAATTTTTTAGTTTATTTGTCAAAACTTGTCTCACCAATTAATTATTTTCTTTTTCTTTCAACTCCATTAATTAGTTCTATTGGTGGATTTGTCACTTGAATTTTCTTGATGTTGTTAGGTTTATACGTCAACAATTTCTACCTTCTTATTATTTTCTTCTCATCAATTTCTTTACATCTTCTTTTAGGTAAGTTGGTCTCTCTTTATTCTTTTTTTGGTCTTTTTCTTTCTTGATTTATTTATATTGACCGGATATATTCCACACCTACTTTTTTAAATTTCAGGATTGCTATGATTCTTGAATTTTTAATGTTAACTTCTTTTTCAATTCTCTAAATAAAAAAAAATCATTAGGGTTATTTCATTTTTATTTTTTTCTCTTTTAAAAAGGTTTGAGAATTTTGAATTTAAGTTTTAATGAGTAGCTAACAAAAAACAAACTTTTAGAGCTTACATTTTTTACCTAAGAAACTAAGTAGTTTGCCAAACAAAAGTTGTATGAATTACTTGTTATTTTTTAGACACAATACAGAATGCTTCAATATGTTCTGTTAGTAATTTTAAGAATACTTAATCACTTGTTATTTTATTATTCATTAATTAAGGATTAAAAAAGTAATTGTCAAGTTTATAAAAATAATTTAATAACTTGAATCTGGAAAAAAAATGATTAATCTTTAGTTTTTACATATTATCATTATCAATTATTTATAAAGGAAAGCTACTAATTTGAAAATATAATTGTTTAACAAGGAATTACAAATCCACGTCATTCTAAAATATAATTTACTCTCTCATTTTAAAAATCCTGGCATTGCACTGTATAAATTATAAATAATAGCTTAGTTAAAATATGTACATTTATTTGTTGTCCTTTGATACTCTTTGAAGGACGTTGAAATTGATTTATAACTAAAAGTATCTTTCAAAATGAATATTAACATTAGTTATGAAAAAAACTGATTCAGTTGTATTTTAAAGAAAATATATAAAAGGGAGAATACAATTGATTAATATGTTTATATATATATATATATATATATATATATAAGGGTATAATTGAGAAAACATGTAATATATAAGGCTACATTGATAATCTTTTTCTTTAAAAACAAGAAATAGTGGTTTTCTATTTTAAGTTGTCTTTTTATTTAGTATATTGGTTGCGGTAATGTTGATACTATTTTTTTTTATTTGAGGTAAAGTGTATATTCTCATACTAGTTTGTGTGTAAGTGAGATTAAACATTTTCTTTAATTCATTGATATCTTGTCTTAATAATACTTTTAATAAATAGGATATCACCACCACATACATCACCACTACCATCTTATATTACTACCACCACCATCACAATGCCTACCACAACTATTATAACCATTATAGTCATCACTTCATTCTTAATCCTTAAACACCACCAAGTTACTAAAAATTACAAACATTTTTGCTAACTTTTTCATCACTATCATTATTTCTATAAACTTTGCACATATAATTATTACCATGTTGTCATGGCCAGTTCTTTAAATTTTTATGAACTCTTCTATGTTAAGCCATGATTTTAATGGCCATAACAATTGATTTTATAAATCTCTTGTACTTCATTAAAAAAAAAATAATCTTGTCATGGCCTCACAATCACATGTGACCATCTCTATTATATAATTATCTTTCTCTACAATAACCATTATTTATCAGTAATATAACCATTAGCATTAGTATGAGCATCATCACGGTAATTATCAGGTCGCCAAAGCCGATGTCATCGCCTTGCCACTATTTCACTATCAAAATAATTAAATTACATAATATAATTAATTTTTATATTTTTAATCGAAAATATGTTTTTATATTCTTAAATTAAGCGTGGAAAAGGGATTTCCGTCATATTTAGTTCACATAATAAAAAAACAATAAATAAGAATCAGATTTAAAAAAAAAAAAACATAAACCCAAAACAGTACCTAGTGTGCTCCTCCAATTCGCGTTTGTTTTGTTTCTGTCATGCATTCAATTTTTTTTTTCACTATGTCTTTCCAGAGAAATCACTATAAATTTGCACAATGATTTCTTATTTTTTTGTTCTTAATTGTTTTGGTCATTTAATTTCTTTTTCGATCTCATCCCTTCATATATATTTTGTTAATTAAAATTAACTTTCATAATTTATTTTGTACCCTTTTCTTTCAAGTTTTTATTGTCTTAAAAAGATGTTTTGATATTAAGTTTGTTATTCATTTTGCTGAGGATAATTTAGTTTGATTGTTTGTAAATAATTATAAATGAGAGGATCAAAATTGAAAATCTTTCCTTAATTTTTTTTTTAATTTAGCCATCAAGCTTTTTTTTTCCTTTAGTAATCATCATTCCATATTATGTGGAGATGCTTTTGTTCATATTGTATTTTTAGATTATTACAGTCTCATAAAAATATTTTTATATTGGATTGATTTTATATTTTACACAAATAATTGTTTGAGAGATGACAACTCAGGGGCCGGAAATAAAAGTTGGTGAAATGACAATTATTTTTTTGAAAAAAACTTTTATGTGAGTGCTTTTAGGATTAGGATTTTGTCCAAAATTATTTGGGGTTTCTTTGATTTGAAAGTTATATTATTTGATATAAGAATTCATTATATTTATATTTTATTTTTTAGATTTAAGAGAAAGTTGCTGGATTTGGTAACAAAAATGAACAAATTTGGTATCAAAGTGTGTTTCTCTTAATGAGAGTGGTACTATTGAAGTGTTTTTGGGCTTTTATATAGCCTGAAAAAAAAAAGATCGAGATTGAAAGATTTTTGTGATTTGATTTGATTTTGTTAAACAAAATTAAGGGTTTTTTTGAGTTGGAAAATTAGCTTTTTGATATTATAAAAGTGTTTTTAGGTAAAAATATGATAAAAGTTAGGTTTTGGGATTAAAAATAGCATAAATTGATTTTTCAACTAACTTTGTGGTGACTTGATTCTAGGTAGTAGTTGATGCATTATCATCCATAACAGACAACACATTAATATTTTTTAAGTGAACAATGCATTGTTTGCCCATTTCAAAAAGAAAAAAAAACAAATTTAATGTTTTTGTGCGTGGGCTTGGGTTGAAAGACTCAAACATTTGGACTTATTTTCAAAAGTTCAAACACACTAGGCCACACGGACTTGTGCATGCCTAGGTTGATTTTTTCTTTTAAGAAAAAAAAAGCTGATAGGTTTTAAATTAACCCATGAGATCATCCATGTCTCATTAAGTCAATCCATATATATTTTAATTTGAAACCCGGTTTAGGGAATGATTCAGGTTGGAATGTTTCAAAGATAACTAATTAAGTTGGGTTTATTAACATTTCCAACAAAATTCTCGCGACACTATGTGTACATTATATTATTATTGTATTTTTATATATGCTCAAATCAAAATTATTAAGATGTTATTTTATTAGAATTGTAACGTGCTTTTGGAATGATAAGAGAATGTTATCTAAGAAACAAATATTTTGGTGAAAGATTTTTTTTTTTTATAAAAAAACACGTTAATCATACAAAGAGATTGTAGTTAGAGAGATAACTTTTTTATACTTATTTTAAACTGTTTTTTTTTTTTAAATGTCTTCTAGATGCTTTTCATTTAATAAATGAAATAGAGAAAAATGTTATATTTTTTTTAAATTAAAGATATTGATAAGAAAAGGAAGAATTTTACTAGCAAATTATTTTGTTTTAATTGAATTTAAATTATTGTTCTTCTTATAAAAAATATCAGTGCCATGTGATTAAGTTACTAAAATTAAAAGGTTTTTTTCACAACGCATGACCAAATATCTTTGTGTGTGCTTGTTTTTCAATTTCATGATTTAGTTTTTTTATTAGTATTAATATTTTTTTAGTATTTATATATATAATCCTTGTATATTTTGTTAAATGCATGTATCAAATTTTGAGTTAATGATTAAGATTTTTTTTATAGCATGATAATATGTTACAAAGAATTTAACATTCTTTTTACTTGAAATTTTGTAGCGGGTATTTATCTAGTTAGCCACTAAATCATGCTGCTCAGTTTGATTTGTATAACTAAATGGAATAATATATACTTTTATAATCAGAAATTAAAAAGAAAACCCCTGAAAGGTGGCCTTTATTACCATCTGGAAACGACTTAACAGTGTTTCTCAATGGACATTGACTATACCATGTGGAACCTCTTCATCTCTCGATTTATAGCCCAATTGGGTCCTCAAAAAAAAAAAAAAAAAACTTCCTAATTGAGTCTCTCAACCAAATTAAGCCTCGCCTTAAAATTTATCTACTTGATCTTAGTATGATTCTCTAAATATTTGCATGGTTGAATGCATAACACATTACAAAGCTTAAAATAGGTTAGTTTTAGGAACCATATTTGAAAAGAAATTAGAAATCATATTAAAATGACCTATATAAATTCACGAGACCCTCTTAGAGCTATTTAAGAAGTTTGAGAAAATTCCAATTTATTTTCTAATTCTTATTGTTCAAAGATAAAAAAATATTTTGAAATAATTTGTGAATGTGTAATGAGTTTTAATTAGCATCTATAGAGATTTTCAGTTGAAAATGCGGAATTGAGGATTATTAAAAGGAGTTTTTGTTCAGTGTAAAGAATTAAATCAGCAGAGGGGCATTATCTACCCAAAACATGTCAATTTAATAATGATATTGACTATGATAACAATGATGATGATAAAAACATAGCCATTAAACCACCTAAGATGTGGTAGGGAATGCAATTATTATTTTTAAAGCTAAAGTGAAGCACTCAAACCAATAAAAGAAGAGAAAAAAGGACAGACAAAAACGAGCAAAAATGGAACCAATCTACCATAATAAAGTCCGGCAAGAGTTGTAACAGAGTCGGCAACGTTAATATTATGATCTCTTGACATCATTAGCATTTGAAAAAGTTAGGGCAGAGCTTAAATTATTGTTTGCTACGACAGAGACATAATATCAAAAACTATCTCGTAGGACCTCCCCATATATCCTACCTACTCTCAAGCATAATAGATAGAGCTAAAGACGAGAGGGGAACAGACATTTTAACTTTTGGGAGAAAGGGATAGCACTGAAGGAGAGTGTGAGGCTCTCCAATTTAGGGGTCAGTACCGCTACTATATAGGTAAAAGAATCACCCGCAAAGGAACAAATGACAAGACAAAATGCGTCAAAAAATTCTTGAGCACAAAAAAAGAATAGGCGCTTGTTAGAATAATAATAAAAATTATCAATTTATATATATATATAAAAAAGAGATCATAGTTAACACAAATGAAGGGCTATTAATCTAAATTGAACACAGATTGTTTACTATAAGATCAAAAGAAACTTGGAATTTATTTCATTTTGGTACTTTGTTAAGTAGTGAAAGAAATGAAGGGCTATTTGTAAAACTACATATTTTAACTAATATAATTTTAAGATACACGAATCAAATGTTACAAAATAAGGCTTTTATTTTTTTCCAACTATATATAGAAATTTGTAGAAAAGAAACTAGCTAGCATAGGCATTCATTAGGGGTAGTTATTGACATTTAATATTGTAATAATGAAAACAATTTTAGATTTCAGATCTTTTATTCACTCACCCATGCTATGTTAATGGTGACTTCTTAATTATATGAAAATATTTATACATTTCTTTTTTATTTAAAATATTTTCTTACGTGCATTGCAAGAAAGAATAAATCTTTCTTTCTCTCTTTTCTTTTTGTTTAAAAGGAACAAGAAACTTTCTTATAAAAACATGATATAAAGAATATTATTTTAAATTTTTAAGCATGTTTTTAAGTGAAGGATCAATAGCTAGGCAAAAAGTAGAGTTAATATGCCTTAAAAAGATAATCAAAGCTTTATGGAGAAATATAAAATTTGTGGTCAAAGCTTAAAGATAGCATATTAAAAAAGATAAATGTTATACACACACATATGAGATGAATAAGCACAATACAATAAAATAAAAAAGTGCATGAATAGAGAAAAACAAATACAAGGATCTATCTTGCTTCAATGACATCAATATATAGTCCTAAGCACAACTTCATTTTTTCAAATGCAAAGAATAAAGTCTTTTACAACCAATTCTTTTCTTGGCCCAAGAGCAACTCATTTGTTATAGTGTCAAGCTTACTTTATCTAAATTCTAATAAGAATAATAGTAACTCTAAAATATATATTTTATTTTATCTCATTTATTAAGAGTAGAATATTATTTTTATTTTAGCTTATATATAATCTCTTTGTATTTAAGTTAACTTAATTTCTTTAGAAAAAAATGATCATACAATACCAATGAAACCATGGCCTTTTTCTTTTTTATTTTTATATTTCTCTTTATTTAATTTGGATTGTTTAACAACGGATACTTGACATTTAGTTCCTCTACCTCTTGATAAGAGTGTTGCTAGTTGTCGTTGGGTGTATAAGATCAAGACTAGTTTTGATGGGTCTATTGAGCTATACAAAGTTAGGTTGGTTGCAAAAAGATACTCTTAATAGTATGGTAATAATTACAAGGAGACATTTGCCCCTATTGCAAAAATAACTATTATTCGTATTCTTATTGCAGTATCTTTGGTTCATTAATGACATATCTCTCAACATGATGTTAAAATACCTTCTTGAATGGATATCTTCAAGAAAAAGCTTATATAGCATCCCCTCTTAGTGTTTCACATGACTCTGAGTATGTTTGTAAGCTCAAGAAAACATTATATGATCTCAAACAAGCACTTCGTGCTTGGTTTGAGAAATTTTATGCTGTGATCTCTTCTCTTGAATTTGTTTCTAGTAATCATAATTCTACTCTTTTTGTTGAGTGCAATGATGCAGGTCGTATCATTCTATCTTTATATGTTAATAACATGATTATTACTGGTAATAACATTAATGATATTTCAATTTTAAAGACAAAGTTAGCTAGATAGTTTGAAATGAAAGATTTGAGTTATCTACGATATTTCCTGGGTATTAAGATAACCTACTCACCCAGAAGTTACCTTATTTCTCAGTCAAAAAATGTTGTAGATATACTTGAACGTGCTAGACTTACTGATAATAAGATTATAGATATTCCCATTGAGGTTAACATAAGGTATTCTTTCTTTTTTCTAATGGTTTGCTTTTGTCAGATCTACTTCATACTATATTATTGTTGGGAGCTTGATAACTCAATATTACTCATCCAGATATTGTATATATTGTTCATATTGTTAGTCAATTTGTTACTTCTTCTACTTTGTTTATTGGGTAGTTGTTCTTTGTATTTTGTGATATCTTTAGGTATAGTCTTTTAGAGTATTTTACTTCATCCACCTTTTTCTTGTAGCTGCATGACTACTCTAATGCTAATCATCACAAAGATCCCACATATTGCAAGTTTGTTACTAGTTTTTATGTATTTTCTAGTAATTATCTTATTTATTGAAAGAGCAAGAAACAATTTATTGTTTCTCAATCTTCAACCAAAGCAGAATATCGTGCTATGACATCTACTACCAAAAAGATTTTTTGGTTACGTTGGTTATTTGCAGATATGAAAGCTCCCTTTCTCATCCTACTCCTATGTATTGTGACAACTAGAGTTCTATTTAGATTGCTCTCAACATAGTTTTTCATGAACGAACTAAGGATATTGAGATCGATTGTCATCTTACTCGTCACCATCTCAAGCATGATACCATTACTTTGCTTTTTGTTTTTTCTTCTTTGCAGATTGCAAATTTATTTACCAAGTCGCATTCTATTTCTTGTTTTTATTAAAAAATACCCTTTAGTTAAAAGATACAATAAAATTTTTATTTGTGTATATTTTTAATATTTGACTCACATATTAAAAAGAAGTCTTTAAAATAAAAGGATTTTTAAAACTATAATGATAATTTGTTCATGATAGAATTTAATGGAGGCTAGAATAAATTTTTTATTCATATGTTATGTATGTATATTTATTCAAATTTTATTCATAATAATGTTTTATTGATTTTTTCCCCATTTTTTTACAATGAATTTTAAGTTTTTAATTTTTTTTATTGATATACATGCAACACGTGCCAAGAATACTAGTTTCTAGTGAATACTGTTTGATGCTTTTAATCTACTTGCTGCTTTCAATTCATTAATTAATTTTCCTTAAAGCAAATCAACTAAATGTTAAAAAATTAACAAGATAAGCAAGCGTTAAATATGTGGCAACCTAGCCTGCTACGCCAGGAACATGATGCAACTCGGAGTACGAAGCAACGAGTCATGTCAAAAAGACTCCAACCGCGATTCTTGCACCAGCAAAGAAAACAACTGCAATTCTTTGTTGTTGCATGAAAACTACATGGTCCCACAGCCCACGAGTGGTGATTGAAACTATGATATAATTCTTGTAAGAAGTTGTCCCAGACAAGATTTTCTCAATATATTGATGAGAATGAACGCACGATGTTCTTCTCTTTTGTTCAGATTGTTGATTAGAAATAGGAGGACAATCACATGAAGGCAGTGAAACTCGAGAGTTCTCTGGCATGTAAAACAATTTTATTTTTTTTAATAAAGAAATGTATTTATTCATCATGATTCGAAGGATTAATTTGGCAATTTGCCGATGTTATTTCATTTCTGAAAGTTCCTTGTGCATTTTTTTTTTTTTGAAAACGCATGCATTCTATTGTAATTCATTTTTGAGTTTCCACGGAAAAAAAAAGAGAAACAAAATACAAAAAGATAAAAAAAATATAGTCAGAAGAAATCCAAAAAAATAATAACAATGAAAAAAAATGCCAAAACGTCCAGAAAATGACCACAAATTGGTTGAGAAGGTTCAAAAATACAAAGATTGAAATTTGACAGTATATCGTTGAGCGGTGAGAGCCCTGTTGATGAAGAAATTTTGATTTGAAAAAAAGTCCAAAATCAGATGTTTATGGACTCAATTAAATTTTATTGAAGGTTTAATTCAATTTATGGAATGTTTGTTTACAAGAAAAATTGATGTTTAAGTCAATTTAGGCTTTAATTGAAAGAAATTATAGTTCTGAGGTCAAATTATAATTTTTGAGAGTTGATTTGGTCAAATCAAGGGCTTAATTGCATAAATATTGAAGTTTGATGGCTAATTAGAGACTTAATTGAAGAAATCCAAAACCAAGGACCACCATGAAAAAAGCGCGCAAATTAAAGGGCTGATTTGGAATCTGACGTGTTTTGGCGTCAGTTTCCGTTTAAATGAAACGACGCATTTTGGTCAAAACAACGTCATTTCATGCATTTCACTAGAAAAAAAGAAAGAGAAAGAAGCAAACGGTGACATTTTGAATGGCATCATAAGCCTTCTTTTTCCCCTGGACGCGCAGAGAACAGGGGAAGAAGAAGATTAATCCCCTGTGTTTTCCACTAGCTCTCTATACCTCTCCCACTTGTAAGACGACCGACATAGCCCATGCCCCTCACCTGCCACCATGATGAAGATTGGATAGGGAAGCCATAACCTGCGGGTGGCTGAGGCGACTACACAAAGACGCCTCAGCCACCCTACCTTATCTCTAGGATTGGGCAGAGACGTGGTAGTTGCTCTCTCCTCCTACCTATAAATACAGGGGACGAGAGCAGCACCAAGGAGGGGAATTTTGTTTTTTTAAAAAGGGTGAAGTAAAAAAGAAACGAAAACACAAAGAAAGGGGAGAAGAAGATTGAAAGAGAGGTGAGAGGGGACATAACAAAGAAGATAACAGAGAGAAGGAAAAAATAATAGGGGAGAATAAAGGAGGAAAAGGGAAGGAGAAAGAAAGAAAAAGAACAGAAAAAGGGAAAGAGAGATAAGAGGAGAAACAGAGGGGGAGGACAAAAGAGGAGGAAGAAGAGGAGAGATCATTTTTTAGCTGATTTCGGCCTAGCCTCCTTTTGGGCTAGGTCCGGCCCAGTAAAAAAAAATTCAAAAATTATTTTGGAAAATTTATGATTTTTCTGCGTATTCTTTTACGCCATTTTGATTAATATTGATCTGTATTTTTATATTGTAAACATACAAATCTGGTATTAAAATGCTCAGTTTTCACAAAAAAATATTTTTGTTTTCATGTATACGACCAAGTTTCTCAAAGCTAAAAAAAATTATATTGTATTTTCATACAACAAAGAAAACTTCAAACAATATATTTTAGCATGCATTTTGGTTTTATTAGCCAGTTTATTAAAGTCATGAGAACTTGACCAATATTTCAAAAACAAATCCAAAAAAAATATATTTTGTTTTGTTATAATGTCTGAGATTATGAATTTATACGTAAAACATATTCTCGATATTAAAAATGTAGTTCTTTAATAGACATTAGAATGGTTAGGCTTTACCCGACAAGATAAAAACCTCCTCACCGAGGATGACTTTTCTTAAACCGTAGATAGACCAACAATTAGAAATACAATGAAACCTTAGCATATATAAGACAATTAAACAATGCAGCTTACCTTAGGTAGAGCGTATTTGGAGTGTTAATACCTTCCCTTTACGTAACCAATCTCCGTACCCGATCTCTGAGACTATTTAGGGTTCCTAATAACTAAAAACTAGGTGGTGACTCCCATTTCATTTTTTCACTAATAAAAGACAAGAATTCCTTGTTTTTCTATATTTACCAGATACCGGATAGAGATGTTATACTTGAGAGAGTGGACGATTGTCGCGACACCGCACATGTGCGACACATTCAATAAAAAGCAAATTAAAAGTTTACTAAATAGATCTGTAAATTCACTTCAACAGGGCTGGTTAGCAACCCAAATTAGAAAACGATGAGGGTTTACAACTAAAAAACTAGAAATTAATCGTAAAATATTAGCATAAGTGGTTAAGGTTTGGATTAGGATTCATATCTTATCTTTCGATAATTTATAGTCTTATAATCTTTATAGATTATATGTCCTCGGGCTTTACTTGTATATAAAAAAGTTAGGCTCTATCGATTCAAGAATTAACATATGACTTTATGATGCAAACTATAAAAGATAGGATCTTGAATTCCTCGTAGACTAATAAAAACACAATTACTTGCAAATATATACATAAGAAATAAAATAAAATTATGAAACAACCTTAAAACCTCTGAAAATTTATGATTATTCACTGTACAAATTGGTAGCAGATTGAAAATGACCTATCATGTCTCAAGACATGTAAAACCGAGCCAACTATACACGTGAGCATGACTGGACTCTCTATCAATAATTTCTTTTTCAGGACATTTTAAAATTAGTGTTTTGGATTTTGATTTTAAATTATTTTTTGATTTTAAAATTGTTCTGATATAAAAAAAAATAATGTTATTTTTATATATTTTTAAATATAAAACATTTTAAAAAATAATATTCAAACATCTTCACAGTTCACAATGTTAATTTTTTTTTTGTCAACTAGAGCGACCCTCAAGTCCAATGACTACAATCGGCTACGATCATTCTTTACCTTCTTTACGGAACAAGTTAATTGACTAAAAAAAAAAGGGCTAATCAAAATTAACCTGCTACCCATTTGTATTAATCTTATCTTAATTACACCAATACAGCTAACCAGAAACATGAAAATTATATTTAATCATATATATATTTGGCCAGATTCTATCTCTGGCTGCTATAGAGGAAATCGGATCTAGATTTTCTATTAGTTCAATGCATACCGCCTAATTAATTCACCGAACTTACAAAAGGAGATCTTGGAAGTCATTTTCATCTCATAAAAAACTATCTACTAGCGTCTGATTTTCGAACACCTAGCCAGTGGTTGCAATGTCACAATTCCCTTTGAACAAAGAAAATACAACTGGGCCTACAAGCATTCAATAATGTCTCTAGATGTGTCTTTATAGCATGGATTGCTACGAAAAGTAAATGTCATTGTACACCGCACTTGATACCCTAAGGTATACATAAAATAAGGCTGAGAAATCATTTCAACAAAAAAAGTATACATTACTAAATATGTCCACATCATTTTATAGTTAATGCATTATTAATTATTTCATTTCTTAATTATGATTGTGTTATTAAATATGAAATGATTCACATTCTAAATATAATTTACTAAATAGATAATTTGAACAAATTTAATGATTTGTAATACACATTACGAAAATTTATATTGTTTCAGTAGCATTTTCCTACCAATTTAATTACCAAAATGCTATTATAATTAGTTACTATAATAAAACTTATTTAGCTTAATGCCATTAATTTTTGTGGCATGCAATATCTTATATTGTGTATTGCAATCTCTAGTTTACTTTTTTTCTTTTTTCTTTTGTCTTATCATAGAATTCATTATGAACATTTAAAATGTTACCATATAAATAGGCTCACTAATATCTATAATTGTCTTTTATTTAATTATTGATATTTAATCTTTTTCACCTCATGAACCCAAAAAGAAAAGAGAAATTAAAGACAAATAATTTCATTTAATTTTTTTAATGGAGCAATTAAAGCAAGTGCTAGTATTTTGTTTGTTTATTTTACATAGAAGAGTACTGATTAAAACTTGAAATCTTTAGAACGAAGAGAGAACTTTATTATATCCTCTTACATGAGCACACCTTGTTCTACTACCTCTTCTTTCCATGATTATTCTAGCACACAACAAGAAAATAACAACTAGAATCATTGTGTCCTGATATCAATTAACATAAATAAAAATAACATAAGAAAGATATTAAACACAAGAAATACAAAATTCTATTGAATAGGGTCACCACACAAAAACTCTAATTCATAATTTTATTATTGAATATTTGTTTTGAAGTAGTCTGCCTTTTTAAGAGGTTTAAAACTCCTTATATAAACAAAAAAAAAAAAACTAAGAGAATTACATCTAAAAATGATGGAATGAGAAAAAAGAAATGAAAAATGACGTGTCATTATTACAGATGGAGTTATAGAGGAAATATGTCTGTTGTTAATATCCTCTTGTGAATCCATTGGTAATATTTAAAATATAACCTAACATACGATCCCCCCTCCCCTTCTCCTTCCCCCATTTCATCTTCTTCCTCCTTTTTATTATGCAGAAAATAGCAAACGACACCCTATATTTTGTCACAAATCAAGCTCTCATCATCATAAATTTGGCCACCCCAACACTTAGGTTGTCAACATTCCTGTTTTGGTTCAATTTTTTTTGAAGATTCGCCACATTAAGTAAGAAAAAAACTATCATTTTTTTGTTGTAATCCATTTTTAAAATGTTAATTGTTTTTGGAATTTGATGTAGTATATGTAGTTTGTTTATGTGTTTACTTGTTTTATGACTTTTTCCTATAGAAGTTTGTTTTATGACTGTATGATTTTTTACAAGTTAGGGTTTGTTTGAGATTTTAAAAAATTTATATTTGTTTATCATTTGATGAAATTGACTTTGATTTTGTAACTTAGTTATTTTATAATGAAATAAAAAATTACTAATTGAATGGGTCCATTTCATATTTTATCAATTTGAAACTTTCGGTAAATTTAGAGGAATGTGAATTTTTTGTAAAAAATTGATAATGATTTAAGGGAACATTAAAATAGATTGAATAAGTTTGAATCAAACCAATAATAAATAATTAGTTGGGTATCGATAATTTGCGTAGTTCACATGATTAATTAATATATGTTATCGTCAATATTCTATATAGGTTTCATATAAATAATGAATGATCATTCTTGAATGTATCAAGTTTCATTCGAAAGGTTACGCGAAATGGATTATTGTAATGAGGTTGGAGGTTTTATTAAATATGAACTATATAATGCAATAAATATTAGTGGAGGTGATATTAGATATCTATTTAAGAGGTGTAAAAATAAAAAAGTTTCTCGATCTAGATGTTATTACGATGCATAAGAATGGAGAAATAGGGCTTTCCCATTGAAGGACTTCATTTTGGTTTTATAAGCTTAAAGGATTTTATCAAGTAAATCTACCCAATCCCCCTTAGTTTTTTCAAACATTTTTAAGCTCATTTAGGAGTATTATGATAGATAATGTTTTTTCACATGAAGGAGAAGACTTGTTTATGGTTATTTTAGCAAAAGTTTCAACCGTTATCTATTGATGAAGTATTTTAATATAACTAAAAAAATTATCTTTTTTTAGAGGTATTGAAGCATTCAAATATATCAATTTTACATAAAGAGAAAGACCAAGGTGATGTAATGATAATCTCTTATTAAGGGGTGACAAGGAACAAGAGTAAACATTAGGCACTTATCATATTTTTACCAAGTCTACGACATCTTAGAAAATAGTGGGTCAATAAAGCCTATTCAAGTTACTTGTGTGGCTAGAGCCCTAGTGCCTATGTGAATGCAAGTGTTTTCCTTTATATACAATAATATTTTGGTATTGTTAATGTGTTTCTAAGAACAAATAAAATATTATTTGTAAACTCAAACTTGATATGCATGTTAAATAAAATAAATTGAGGGTCATATGCATTAATAAATATAAAACATAAACTATTAATGCTAGCTAAATATTACGCAGCCGAGAAACAACTGCAAATTAATATATTTGATTTGATGTGACTCGATTGTCTTGGCAATTTTAAAGGCAATTAAAATGAAATTGGATAATTTTGAAGAAACGGTAAGATATGGGTAAGATTTCTCTTTTTCATAAAATGTTAAGGCAACAAGATCTTGGATCTATCTAAGTTAACCCCGGTTAACCTATCAAACTTGTGTCTCGGTTATTAACTTGACTGGGTTTAATAAATTTTTTTTACTTAAACCATCCTTTATCTAATTATATGATAAATAAAAATAGATTCTAGCATGAAAGCAACCCAATAAAAAAAAGAAAGAGAAGCGAACATTATTGGTTACATAAAAAGAACGTGTGCAAACTTTTTTAAAACACTACTACAATCTTATTACAAAAACAAAGTAAAAAAAAATGAAAGATATTTAATGAAATAAAATCTAAAATATACTCTTAATTAATTTAAGAAAAATTTGATTGAAATTCATAATAACAAAAAAAGAAAACACAAAATACATCAGGCAACAAGCACGGGTGTTTAACACTCTTGACACATTACAAAAAGGGTAGGCATTTGCATTATTGTTTTTTTTAAGGAGTTGATGACTCATTGTTTTTATAATAGGTGATAGGTCGCCTGTTTTAGTAGAGAATCTATAACGTGATTGAGTATTTTTCAGTCACCTCTAATGACTAGAATATTAGGGGCAATATTTTAGACCTTAGAAAAAACTGTTTTCCAACTAATTTTTACATGTAAATATCTTAAAAACACTATAAATACCTTGATAAACTCATTCCCTATTCAAAAAAGACCTTAAAGTCACTTTAAGAAAAATTAAAATCAACTGAATTTAAAAAACTAAATGGACCATGATCTATTTTTTTTCAATATTTTTATAGGAAAACAACATCACCATTGAACTCCTCTCAAGAAGACGAAGTCATTGATACCAACAAAGATAATTTTTATTGTTAAAATATGGTTATCCTAATGTTTTTTTTTTTTTTTATCTTATCTATCATTTTTCAGCTACCCTCTCTCTTCTTATTCAAACCTAGGGACCGATACTAAAGGAAATAAATTTTAAAAATAGTTTTTTTAAAAATACATGTAGCATATTTTAAATAAATTAATTAAAAAATTAGATTAAGATGCATCAAAAACCACAAAATAGTCAAGGCAACAAGCAATAAGGTCAGCGTGTGCCTAACTAATTTTTTTCATAACAAGCAACATGTCACCTGTTGTATCAAATAACCTGTCACCCGATTAACTATTATATAGTCATCCTTGATGATAAAAAAATCAAGGTCTAACATTTGAGTCTTGAAAAACTATGTTTCAACTTATTTTCACTTGGAAATACTTCAAAAACACTCCAGGTACATTGATAAACCAATTCTCAATGCTAAAACACCTTAATATCGCTCTAAAAAAAATCAACCAAATTTAAAAAAGAATAAATAGACCCTAATCTACTTTTTCAGCATGTTTATAGAAAAACATCACCATTAAACTTCTCTTCAGAAAATGATGTCATTGACATCAAGAAAGATCATTTGTTGTATATTATCCATCATTTATATATATATATATATATATTAAAGAACCATCTCAACGCAATAGCTTAAGCTTTTAAGTGAGGTTTCAAGACATAATTTATATTATTCTTTAACACACCCCTTCAAATGAAAGCTCTTTGGACTGGAAATTTGCACAAGCCTACATTACCTTGTGCTTAATTTTTATTAAATAAATAAGGATGATGAGATTTGAACTCGTGACTACTTAGTCATCAAAGCTTTGATACCATATCAAAGAACTATCTCAACTCAATAGCTTAAATTTTTAAACGAGAGAGGTTCCAAGACAAATACCGTATGAAATTTCTCTCTTTTATAAGAAAAGTGAACTTATAAAATATAATAATATAGAAAAGTGATAAATTTACTTGGCCAACCAACCATCGAGGTAACTAGTTTATTATCTAGTGGTATCCCTCCCTTTCCTAGTTCTGTGAAGAAATGAGATTGCCGACAGGGCAAGTTGTAGGTGGTGTAGTTGCATTCGATGACCCTTTCTTGTAAATAAAATAAATGTACAAATCAGTAGAAATATCAATATTTGTAAATGATGTGCGCATATTTATTCTCATGGAGTACGAAGGTCACCGAGAGCCACTCTGAATTTAGAAACAACTTGCACAGAAGGCACTGTCCTCCAAAAGAACACCATGATTCATCAGTGCCATGTTCTGCGGCTCGGACCCATCTTGCAAAGATGTCTCACTAATTTTTATCAATCCTTCTTTTCAGTGTCTTGTGTTTTCAACTTATTTTCAATATAAAGGATCAATTATTCTTCCAGTCTAAATATTTGCCTTAATATGGAAAATTTCCTTACCTTGATACGGTGCGCTGCTGGCGTTTGAGAGTCCTAACCATCAGACACAAATGGCCGCCAAGTCAATCCTTGCAACATAATTATAGAGCATGTCTACTTCTTTTTTGAAATTTTTTTGCAACTGTGCATCCCAAATCACTCTACCCTAGATCAAACAAGAACCTAATCCCTAGCTTTGCTGTATTTCTGGACTGTTCATCTAGCCATAGTACAAGTCTACATTTTTCTGGGCTGTTCATCTTTATTAAGTTCATGTGTCTTGGCTTCTTAGTTTAAAAGTTAAGGCCACTATAATTGCATTACATCTTTGTAATATAATATATAACGCATTATAGTATCTTTGACTTTGGAAATTGAATCCCACATAAGGATATCCAATAGTTTAGGTTTTCGATTTTTTATTTGAAATTATGTCTCAAGTTTAAATTCTAAGAATGGTGGAGCTTTGAAAACTTGATTGGAATTTAATAATTGACTGTCAATGATGAATCTCTCACTTGCAATTTATACTCTACGGATTGGATCCTCAAATCATTGCTAAGCCATTGGACCTTAATAGTTTTATTATCGCATCGAATTTAATAATTAAATCTAGGTTTACTTAATTTAAAATATTTAAATCTTATGATGATCAATAACTTTAATAACTCTATTATATTATTTTTATATTCTTATATTTACCTTATATAGAACATGTATACTAACAAATTTAGCCTTGAACAAAATTTATCACAAACACAATTTTGGGAAGAGCATCGAGATTTGTTTTCTTTATGAATAACCAAGAGCTTTGAGTTATTTCAAATATGTAATTGTATGCGTAAAACTATGCTTATTATTTTGGACCCCCGTATAAACGGAAAATCCCATCCGCGCTATCTTCCTCGTTTTCAAAGGCCAAAAATAACTTTTTTCAATTCGAACTTTTGACTCAAAATGTTGCCTCCAAAATCAAGCAATTGAAAGGCAGCTGGTAGGCCTAGCATCCCATTGAACTTGTATTTTCTTGCACAAGCCAGCATCCTAATTTATTTATAAAAAAAAAAAACGAAAAACAAAAAACCTCCTATGAATGTTATCCGTTTCAATTCGATTCATCTATACATGCATGTTCATGTGTATGTATCATTTCACCCTTCCATAATTATATATGCACTAAAAACCCTGACAAAGAAATGGGCTCAGAAATTCAAAATATGATTTATTAGTATCTCTTATGGCCAGCTGAATTTTTGTGTGTTACTCATGTAAAATTTGAAAAACAAGGCTGAAAGATAAGGACAGAACATATTGATACCATTAATATTAATAAAGAAAGAATACATCAGCAATTCCACTAAATTAAATACCATATCCTGTATTGTTGCCAGGTCGTCTTTACTTTACTAGTTAATGGTGGGTAATAATTTTCCTCACTAGCTAAAACTTTGTGGCTCAATAATACATTTTTCTGGATGCGATTTCAACCTCATCAATCCAGATATTACACACACACACGCGAGTTAAACAGAGTTGTTAATTCGGACTTCTGCACCGACTGATTAGCCATTAAGCACATATACACAGTAGCAATGATCGAAATTCAAATGAAAATGATGGTGATGATTGTATTGATGATAGCAATGGGTTAATAATTGTAAATCGTATTTTAAAAATATAGTTAGTGCAAAATAGTGTCATTAAAGGAAAAGAAATAAAAATTGTTGCTAATTGGACGAGACGAAGAAAAGGAGGAATAAAAGCACCTTCATAGGGCCCATTTCATGTCTCCTCATGAGACCTAAGCTTCCCCCCCACTGCACAATCACACTATTCTTCTTTCATCTCTTTTCTCTCTTTCTCCATCACCCACGCGTTTTCTTAGTTTCAATTCTTGTCAAAATAGTCTTGATCATTTTCTCTGCAAAAGAAATTAATCATGTCAGGTGATCAAAGGCCTAAAGATTCTGCTGAAGGCTCTTCGCGATCTGGAGGCGATCACCACCAGCTTCAATCAGCTCCTTTGAGCCGGTATGAGTCGCAGAAACGGCGAGACTGGAACACTTTCGGGCAGTACTTGAAGAATCAGAGACCCCCAGTTTCATTATCTCAGTGTAATTGCAATCATGTGCTTGATTTCCTTCGGTATCTTGATCAGTTTGGCAAGACTAAGGTTCATCACCATGGGTGCGTCTTCTTTGGACAACCTGATCCTCCTGCTCCTTGTACATGCCCTCTAAGGCAAGCTTGGGGGAGCCTTGACGCCCTAATCGGACGCCTTCGAGCAGCTTTTGAGGAGCATGGAGGATCAGCGGAGACTAACCCTTTCGGAAATGGAGCTATTCGGGTTTATTTGCGTGAAGTGAAAGAGTGTCAAGCTAAGGCAAGAGGGATTCCTTACAAGAAGAAGAAGAAGAAGAAGACTCAAATAAGGCCAAGAGACGAAGCAAAGCCTTCGATGCAGACAGCTTAAGTCCTTTGGCTTCTTCCGATAAATGGTAATTAATTTTTTCTCTAGATCATACATAACATTTAAATACATATACACCAATCTTGTGCTTAGTTTAGAAAATCTCATAGCAAGACTGGCTAAATATAAATGTGTCTTTAATTTAACTACCACTTGATCAATTCTTGAAAATGGTATGGCTGAGTTAAGACATATGGCGTACGTGTTTTAGTAGAGAAGGAAGTCGAACGGCAGTGATTGATTGGACTTCCAATACACTGAAAGGCTTCATGACATACGGAAACTAGTTTGTGTGGAGGTTTTCGTTTTCTGTCATAAACCCTAAACCCACATCCCAAAACCCTAATCTGATATCACTTTCAAGACTGTGCAAGATGAAACGACTCTCTTGTTAAATGAAAAATTTACCTGAACAGCTTTTACCCTTATTTATTATTTCAAGAGTACATCAGCTGCCATTATTGGAAAGGAGGGAGAATAGTATTTTGTCCCCTCCCCCCCTCTCATATCACGCTATAAAAACACTGTTCAGGTTCTGTTTCCAAATTGGATTAAATAAATTTCGAAGCCTGTTTTACTTTTTGCCTTGTTTTGCCTCTTTTGTGATTCTGCGTGATTTTTTGCTCCCCATGATTCGAATGACCATCATGTGATATGTCATACGTTGCATGTGATTTTTATACACATTGACGTTGGGATTTAACATGCATAATTATGGTCTCATAATATTTAAACTCCCAACTATTATTTTTTATTACTTTTCTTGTTGTGGAACCAAAATCTTGTATTTGTATGTGTATGTGCTTTCATTGTATATGACCATTAGTCTTGTTCATAGCCAGAAATCTCAAAAAATGCTTGAGGGAGATCTGTGAAAGCAGGTACGCTGGTAAATTTATGAGTCAGCACATATGATGTCTGTCCCAGGAAGTGTTGTACACTGCATTATTGTCTTCAATAGATTTGAATGGATGGTTGTCCGCATTTCATCACATTCATTTGCATTCCCTGAAATTAATTTGTCTGAGAAAAAAAAAACTGAAATATATGAAAATAAAGAATCTTATTAGCACATTTGTTATGAAAATTAACTTATTTGTTCCTCTGGGATAATAAACAAAGTATCAAGCATGCTACGTCTCTTAATCCAAAGTAAAGTCTCTTGATCACTAACCACTATTTGTCTTTATGAATTCTCAAAGATTGTGTAAAAAGTGTTTGTTGGGATATAAGGTTTGATCTCCTTTAAACCAGATTTCATAAGAATGATTTGACTCAAGGATTGAAGTTTTGTGATTAGGGATTTATTTTGCAGTAGAAGAAGAAGCAATCGCCATGGTTGTGGCAAGGATTATATATATACTTTTCATAAGCATGATTTGACAAGGATTTGTTGTTTCTGTTAATATATTACAGTTTCCACAATGTATCTTGGTAAGTGACTTATGTGTGCTTTTAAAATCTCCATCTTTCAGTAACAAAATAAAATTTTCTTCTCCAATCTCAAATGCGAAAGTACTGTTTGCAAACAAGCTATTCTTGAATTTGTAATCAATTTCATTTAAAAGAGTTTGTTTTAGAAATGAAATGGATATTCTGCATTAAATTAAATATTGGAAATCAAGTACGGTAACCCTAAATCAAAAATTAATTTTCCTGTTTTTTTTTTATGTAAATTAATGCTTTAATTAGTTTCTGAACAATAGGGGACGTCTTACGGTTTTAGGAGTTGAAGGTAAGAACGTGTTAAATGACATTCAAAATTAGCTTATAGCTGAGTCGCATAGATTGGTTTTCTTGGATTTCTTGGATTCATTTCCCATGGACATTTACTCCCATGGATATGAAAGAGACTAACCTCAGTACATCATGCCAAAAACAAAAGGCATTAATGTTGCTGTGAAGTTCAAAGTTTTATGTCCATGCCACTGTATAGGATGGGTTTGTATAAATTTTAAATTTTTTTATTTAAAATGATGTATCGAAAAATTATATAAATTATATTTTAAAACTTCACGTAAAAGTTTAAGCTATTAAATATAAATAATTTTTTGACATATTTGATACCCTTACCACAACTATGACGATGGCGATTGCTTCTTCTTCTTTTATACTGTAATGACTATCATTATTGACTCTCAACAACACACATCACTCTTTATCCAGTAAACTCACTACTCCTATCTGTATCCATTCATCTATTTAGATAGGCAAAATAAATCCTTAATCACAAAACTTCAATCCTTGAGTCAAATCTTGTTTATGAAATCTGGAGCGATATATATATTTCTTCTTGTCTTCTTAAAAGATGTTTTTTCTGTTGTGAAGTTGAAAGTTTTAGCATGAATATTAGCAAATGAGAAAAACAAAAACAAAATAAGGTAAGTAAGAATATTTTATGATGGAAATTCGCTAAATCTTCATTTTACTAGAGTCTCTATCAATTGCTCTACCGATATTAAGAAGCAAGGTTGTTGTGAAAGTTCCTTAAAACAATCTATGTAATGAATAATGAAAGTAGTTACACAGTTTAAGCAAAGTTAGCAATTAATTTTTTTTATTTGCTATTTAACTTTGTGCTTGTATCACCCTTTAAAAAAATACCATAAAAAATCCTGAATGAAATTGAAAATATCTCAATTATGAATGGGAATATAATCAAAATGAGTAATAAAGAATCAAAATAATGTTTTATTAAAACATAAAGTTTTAAATTGTAACTTGAAATCGACCTGAAATTTAAAACTTGTAATAACTATTTATTAGATTAACAAGAATGATTGTGAAAAGAAACCTTATTGAAGGGTAACGATGATCATGAAGGGAAAAAATAGCCATGACACTTTGATGATTAAGCTAAACCCTCTATTTTCATCTTGTATTTTTATTAATTCGTTATAAATAAATCTCTTTTTCATCAATTTGGCCACTTGAGCACTTGTATTGTTAATCAATTAAGTAAAATTTGTCTAAATTAAAAAAAAAAAAACTCTACTCAATAGGAAGGGTGGTGTGCACAATAATATTAATATGAATGAATGAAAAGATTATAATAATAACTTTACATGAAGATGTGTACTTTTTTGTTTGTTTGTTTGATAATAATCGAAGTTATGATATTAATTAATTAAAAGTACATGGGTATTTAAGTTCCTTAGGCAAAAAAAAAAAAAAAAAAAGAGCCTAGACAACACCTAAGAAGAATTTGATGAAATGAAAAATATAGGTGTTAATTCATTGGTAAAAAAATAATTTTTGTATGATTTCTAATATTATTTTATAAATAAAAATTATTTGATCTTGAAACTTGTATAAAACACCACTATATTGTGTTGATTTAATAATAATGAGAAAAGAATGAAGGTAGTAAAGTTTAATTTCATGATTCATTTAATTATCAATACTTTAATATCATGTCAATTATTATTTTATCCCAAAAACATAAATTTTTTAAATTATGTGGTTCTTTAAATTTTTCTAGACAAATGCTTTTGTTATGCGTTGTTTGTATATTTGTATAACTATTGAATTGACATGTAGTAATGCTTTTATGTTTTTTTAAGCATGCATCAACTTTGAATTGGTTTCTAATTGTGTGTTTGTAGTTTTTTTTGTCTTTGTTATTTAATTTTTTATATTTTTATTATTTGTGCATCAATAATTTAGAAGATTTATCAATTGAGTTCTTTATATATATATATAAATGAAAAATTAGATTAATGGTGATGTTTTCACTCAACATTCACTTCCCATCCTTATGCCATGTTTGATCACGTAAAAAATAAAAAGAATTCTTAAAAAAGAACTTAAAACAATTTATATTCATTTAATTTCCTTCAATTTCTTACCAATTAAATAAATATCCAACTCAAAATACTAATAAATTGAATTATTTTCATCACATAAGAAAGTTGTATATACTTTGTAAAACTCTTAATACTTTCTCAATAAACTCTTTTAATTCCATTAACAAAAAAATAAATAAAATACAAATCCATATCAAACTTCTTCATGGTAAAACTCACCACCATTTAATTGCTTTTACTTATGGCCAATCATCAAGACAAACTCTGCCTTGTAATACAAAGTTAAATCATAACAATGAAATCCAACAAAATATTATCATAACAATACCATAAACAACTAGAAGCTGGATTTCTTCAATTTTATTTTACAAAGCAAATAACTTATTTTTTCAACTTTTTTTCTTTTTTTACATGTTCAAATATGACATGACACTCACAATTATTTATATTGGACCCATAACGTGAAAATTTGCAATTAACCAATGAAATGCAACAAAAAAACATTATTGATAAATATTTGAAATTTAAAATACAATAAAAAAATAGATGGGACATTAAATTACAAATAAATTAAAAACTTCATTCACAAACATGTCAATATGGCACATTCCTAGTACAATAGACGAAACAAAACTACTTGGGCAGATAAATTTGAAAATCTAAACATGCAAATAATAAAAATAAAAATACTGAAACCTAAATAGAAAAAATTAAAAAGCTCAAACGCTGATTTGTAATTAAGGGTCTATTTGAAAACGCGGTTGAAATTTCATTCCCTCAAATTTTAAAAGTTTTTATTTTTTGGTAAAAATTATTTTTTATATGTTTTCATATTGTTTTAATGTGTTGATTTCGAAAACAATTTTTTTAAAAAAATAAAAAAACATCATTTTAATACATTTCTAAATGAAAAGTATTTTGAACCGCAATCGCTACCACAATCACAAACAGACCCAATAACAATCGTATATCATTCTTTGAAAAAATAAATCTTATTCTCGTTTCTAATTTTCATTTATAGCTCTTTAATAAGAAGAATATATTAATTTCCATTCTTATTTCCATTTCATTTTTATTTCTTTCAACTAACTTCCAAAAAAAAAAAACTTTCATTTTCATTTTCATACTTAGATTATCCAAATTTCAAACTTTCAATGACTGTTCATTCTAATAATTAACTTTATCAAATGAGTCCTCCACATTGAGGCCCTAATCCAGCCATGCATGGAAGTAGAATTGTCTAAAAAAACACAATTTTTTAGACCAATATTTTGCTTTCCATTTTCTTCTTTTTTGAAAAAAAAAAAAACGGATAGAAACTAAGCAATACCTCCATTAGAAAGTACAGATTGATAATTTACATATTTGCTTATGGTGTGTCAAAGGATATTGTTATTAGTATTAATCTGAGTTTTGGAAAACAATAAACCCTAAGAATGTTAATTGCCTGCACAACCAAACAATATTGTTTAGGCTGATAAACACTTTTCTTTGAAGAAAAGAAAAAGAAAAAGAAAAAGAAAATTGTTTACTGAAACCTTCTTATGGGCTTTTGACTATATGATATGGGTATGAGTCATGGACGCCTACCCGAAGGGTCAAACCATTGCAAAGAAGTTGACAAGTTAACTAGAAAGATGAAATAAAGGCTGACAATTATTTCTAGCTGTTGAGTGGTTTTGTAATGTACGTGTGTACATGCATGTATCGGAGGAGTTCATTAGGGCTTCAGGGAAACATATCGTTTTACTAAACCTGGGAGAAACGAAGCAAGAAAAATCAAGCATAGCATCAATTCCAAGAGAGTGTATAATTCACGATTTTGGTAATAATTATTGTTTGACGAAGTTACAGTTCGCTTTGTATTTTCTGTTAGTTAATTATAGGGTTGTTTGGTTCAAATTCGAAAGCCTGTCCACTTACAAACGTCCACTCGATCTCTTCTGATCAGCAGTCATACGTACAGAAGTTGAGCTTTTCTTCTCCAACCTATTACTTTGTTAAAATTGAATGATTGCTGCATGTTCTTGTACGCGATTGTTCTTTTTATTAGTACTATTATTATTCTTTAACTTGATTTTATACTGTTAGTAACTATTTACATACTCGAAAACTTTAACCTTGGACGATAGAGCTCCCTCCCTTAATCCCTCTCTATATATCACTTTCTTGATGATAATGCGTGTGTGTACAGACAGATTTATGGTTGATGAAATGATGTTGGTTGTGTAGGGCAGTCCAGGTTTGGAGCTCGGATACCACCAAAGTTTCTACAAATAGAAAATGATATTAATCCCTTACTTATCTGAGAGATATTACTATATATTCGCTCAAGATGACATGTGATAACATGTTACTGTTACGATTAGAGAAATTAAGCTAATTCGGAGTTTATTGGCAACTCCTACTGCTGTTTTGGGTTTTGTTAGCTGCAATTCGAAGCTTCAGCTGTTACTCTTTGCTTTGTTTGTTTCTTCGCTTTTGGCCTTATGCGCAAAATTTAAAGCTGTATGTTCTGGGCTTGAGACATTGTCCTCAATGAGGGGAAGTTTCTTAGATTCAGTCAGGTAAAGAGTTTATGCTTGGATAACTGGTAATGTCACTAGGAGTGGATGAGTGGAGGCCTGTGATTGCCTCGATAGAGCAGGTTGTGTAGGTTCTGAAGTAAATAACCAGATCTAACACTTACGTATATGCTTTTTGCCTCTTGTTAGTCTACTTGAATTAGGGCAGTAACATTTTGCTTTTTGTTAATCCTTGCAGGATCACAAAATAGGACAAATGGAGATGAAGTTCCAGAAAGGCAAATGTTGGGGGTCTAGCCTCTGCTTCAGTACTTATTATATAGCTAGCTAGCTTCTCTCTTTGCAGATAGTGTTACATCACAGCCTACTTCTAAATAATCTTGTCCTCGCAGGTTGGTCTAAGAAGCTATTCCTAGCTTATAGGAATTAAAACTGTAGTCGTAATGTTCCTCGACTTCTTAATTAGTAAGACGTTAGCACTATATGTCCAGCTCTGTTGTTTCTTTGCTGCAGAAGAAAACTAGTGTCTTCAGCTAATGGTGAAAATGGCTTTTAGCTTCTGCCCAAATGTAGCTTTGGGCCTGCCTCTCATTACATGAGCTGTGCTTTCTAGTAATCCTTCAATTGTCCAAAGTACCATGTTTTTCTTCATGTTTAATCTCTAGTTAATTTCCTACGTATGCGAACATGTAGTAATTTTTATCTTCAGCTAGCTGCTTTTTCTTTCACTAGTTGATATATGTCCGAATCAATCTGATTCCAGGATACGAGGAGCTTGGATTTCTCCCCAGATGCGTACCTTAATTTATCAGCTACACAAGGATAATGGGCGGAATACATCACTAAACCACACATAACACCGCAAGATGATTTATTGTCAAGGCAGCGTTTTCTGTTTTCTGTTTTCTGTCTAAAAATGCTCAGATGGCTGCCATATTAGTGAAGTAGGAAGTTATTGTCTGATCCTCGATCTGTTTTTTACGAGACAAAAACTAATAAGCAATAAACAATTTCAGATTCCGTAAACTAAAATATTAGTTAGATATGCCAGCACATAACACTGCCTGAAAAATAATATTTTCAAACAAAATATTTCACTCGGAACACAGAAATTCCACGCGAAGTTTAATTAGTTTCTGATTGGAATATTTTTAACAAAAAATCATACTCTTAAACAAAGGACCAAAGTATAAAAAAGAAAACTCTCATGCCAATATCAAGAGAGGAATATTTTTTCCAATTGATGTGTTTTAGAAACTTTCGTCTTACTTAAGAAAGTAAATTGAGGTCAAGAGAGGAATATTTTTTCTATTTGATTTTATATTTTAGATTTTATTTTTTATCCTTTGATATTTTTTTTTCATTCTTCAACGTTGAGTTTTTATTGAATTTTTTTATTAGTATTTTTTTTTAATTTTATCATTCAACGTTAAGTTGATTTTGAATTGGTCTTTATGATTTGCTTCGATTTGCTTTCTATAAGGTTCTTATATTTTTAAACAAATTAATATCCTGACATTTTTTTGGTGCTCAATTTTATGAGTGTCAATTTTTATTGTTGTGTAATCAAATAAAAACTACTTTTTAAAAAAAAATCAGTTATTAAATCCAATGAAATTTATGACTCGGATAGCAGGTTTGGCAATCGACTAGAAAATTTGGCTTCTTAATTTATTTTTGTATGCTTTTTATGGGGTTATCATATTCTTAAGCAAATGTCTTGCTATTGGGTTGGTGATAAATTTTACAAGTATCTATTTAATTATCATACAATTAAGAAAAAACCAGTTTAAAAATAAAGTCATTAAACTCACTAGAGTTTACAATTGGATTTGCGGGTCTACAGGTTAAGCCATGAAGTCTGAGTTAATCATATATATCGTTATCTTAATATTTTTTTTAAAATATCATCTTGATTTTTTTTTAAGTCAAATCATGCTTTTATAAATCTTTCAAATTATTTTTGAATCTATCAAATTAACTAAGTTATGTCAGGGCAACTTCTACGTGATTTAATTCCAAACCTGGACTAGATTAAGTCAGGCCGAGAAATTTTAAATTTAACCTATTAAACCGAGTTTAAAACCATGCCTAAAAAATTTCACGGACTAAGTATTTTTTTATATTTAAATAAAATAATCTAACTCATGTCATTGGGCAGGTAAACTATATAGTAACATGACAAAAGAGTAAGTTAGCCCTTGGCCCATCACTTGTTGTGCCCTTTTGTAACGGTTAGTGACGACAAAATCACTGACTCATTTTTATCAAAGGTGTCCTCCTTGTAAGGTACAACGATATGGAGCATATAAAAATAAAGAGCATATGGCAAAACAAATATATGATCGCGACTCTTTTGCAACCACTAATCGGTGCAAAGTGATGGGCGCCGCTTGAATTATTGCATATATTTTGCACTCCTACTAGTATTTTACACCACAAAAAAAGAATTTTTTTTGAAAAAAAAAAACCTTTTAATTTTCTATCATTTTTTTTACCAATCAGAATATCGATCTGGTTGCATCAGAAAGATTGGATGCATATTAGAAAGCTATTCCCCACCTTTTCTTTTTTCAATGATCTTTATATATGACATTTATGCATAGTTTTTTATTTCCACTTAATAAAAACGGATTTATTAGCAATGGCTAGTGTTTGAAAAACTCGTACCTAAAATCTTGGTAGTGGGTAGGCTGGTAGCTGGGGAGTGAGAAAATAAAATTAAGAAGGCCAAGATATTTATTTTTATTAATGACTTGATGTGTTCTTGTTTTAATCTCAAGTAATATACCACGCTCGAGAACTCCTTGCTCATAGGAAATACAAGCATTTGAAGCTCCAAATGCTAGGCCAAGATTTAGCCAATCCAAATTAATTGGATAATACATAATGGCTCAAACTTCACTAGATCTAAGATGGGTTGCTCTGTCAAAGAAGCATCTCAACTTAAAAATTTAAGTTATTAAATAAGGTTTCAAAATATAATTTATATTATTCTCTAACATACTCCATCAAATTAAAGTCCTTTGGGCTTGAAACTTGCATAGGTCCACATTACCTTGTGCATAATTTTTATATTATTCTCTAACACACCCCCTCAAGTGAAAGCCATTTGGTCTTAAAATTTGCACATGTTCACATTACCTTGTGCATAATTTTTATCAAATAAATGGGGATGATGAGATTCGAACTCGTGACCGCTTGGTAATTAAAGTTCTGATATCATGTCAAAGAACCATCTTAACATAAAAGCTTAAATTATTAGGTGAGGTCTCAAGATATGATTTATATTGTTATCTGACATTATCATTAATTGAAGATTTTATTTTTATATTTGTCAATCATTCATGTAATTGGATTGTACATGAAGTGGCATCTATAGCTCTATCGGATAATATAAGTCCAAATAGTCACCTTGCACTCTTAGGAAGACTCCACCAATTGCCTTTGTGAGCTTCCTTTCCTTTGATATACAATAATTTCTTATAATTTTATTAAAACTTTAATTTTGAGTATCATCGATATTGTTTATTTCTTAAAAAAATATTTGAAAATTTAATATTTTTTAAAAACACAAATATTATTGAAATTTTCATTTTAGTTTTTGAAAACATTAATGGTTCTAATATATTTGATATTTGTTTTTCAAATATATTAATTGATACTCTTCTTTAAATATAATATAATTTAGTCTAATTTGATACTATTTACTAAATCACTAGATAAATAAATTTGACTAAATTATTTTCACATGATTTTTTTTTTTTTTACTGAATTGATACAAATATCTGGACATTTTTTTGGGGATTTCCAATATAACTTAGTTCGAAACTTTATATTTTGTTGATCTCTTAATAATCCACCCCTTGATATTGATACTTGCTAGCTTCAAATAGCACATGATACAGCCTCTATAATGTGTTGAGACAAATTATACAAGTTATGGCAAATTTTAGTTATTTATTTTTATTTTTAAAATTTTTAAAATAATTAGAATTAATGATATATTATTATTGATGGTTTGATCATATTTTATATAAGAGTTATTATTATTTTAGAAAAGTAAGCAACGTAAGGTTTATATATATATATTTGTTTTATACATACGGTCAAGTCTCTCAAAGCTAAAAAGCATATTGTATTTTCATACAACAAAGAAAAATTCAAAAACTATATTTTAGCATGCATTTTAACTTTAATAACCAGTTTATTAAAGTCACGAGAATTTGACCAATATTTCAAAAAAAAATTAAAAATATATTTTTTTTTGTTTTAGTATTAGGGATTGTGAATTTATACATAAAATATATTCCCAATATTAAAAATATTCTTTTGATGATGTTAGAACAATTAGGTTTTACTCGATAAGATAAGGATCTCTCTATCGAGAAATAATTTCTTAAACCATAGACAGAATAACAATTAGAAGTACAATAAAACCATAGCATATATTAGACGAATAAAACAATACAACTTACCTTAGGTAGGGAGTATTTGAGGTGCTAATATCTTCCCTTTATGCAATCAGTCCTCGCACCCAATCTCTAAAACCAGTTATGGTTTCTAGTGACCAAAATACTAGGTTGTGACTCTCATCCTCTTTTTCCACTAAAAAAGACAAGAATTCATTGTCTCCATATATTTGCCAAGGTAGACATGATATACTTTGAGGGTGGACGATCGCTGCAACGCCGCACACGTGCGACATTCCTACCAACGCTTCTTCATTTTCCATGTGATTCATTGGCTTGCTTCCTAAAAGCTAAAGAAGCTTATTATTGATCAATTCTTTAACACCAGTGATTTCTCATTTGCACAAGCCATCATACCAAGGTCCACCCACTACCAACAACACTCATAATCTCCTAAAAAATAGATCACCTTACTCAGCTAAAAAAAGACCAACCAAAACCCATTAACATAAACATAATCAACCACTCAATCGACCACCATACCAAGCTATTGCAAACCATCCTTCATGTTTTAATGCAAAATACAATCTTTAGTTGTGGTTGGAGGTCGAAGCTACTGGTGAACCCAATAGGAATTAGGTTTTCAGTATGTCTAAGACTACAACCGAGATATGTAGATGGGTTATTTTTGTTTTAACTTTAGGCATCCTATATTCTGGGCCCAGCCAATCATCACCAACCATTCACGTAAAGATCCAAGAACAAATTGATAAACAACTGTTTGTTCTGAAGGCTGATTTGGAGACAAAGTACAAAGAACAAAGTAAAGAGCAATGGGAGCAAATACAGGTATACTTGTCTTCTGTCTCTTGGAGATCCAAAAATTCTCAGATCATGATTTTTTCCTCCCTTCCACCTTCAACTACATTTTATTAGGAATTTTTCTATTGTAATTAAGATATTTGTATTAACTGTTAAATTAATGTTATAAAATTTTATTGTTCAAATTTGTTATAGTGTTTTGTGTTATTTTAGGTTGAAGAAATGCAATTATGGTTATAATAAACTAATATGAATAAAAAAAATAAAATATCAATAGAGTCACTAACAGATATAAAAGTTTTTGTTAGTGAGTCCGTTAAAAATATTCAAGCTAATCTTGTCAGAAAATTATAATTTTTTTATGACTTTCTAGACTCGTTAATGGAATCCATGATAGATGTTATATCGATAATTCTATTAATGATGTAGTCGGTAATATTCAGTTCATGGCCGATGACATCACCAACATAATATTTCATCGGTACTTATTGAAAAGATTTTTCATCAATTCATGGCAAGATTTGATTTGATTAAATTATTTTAATAGGATTTTGTTTAATCAAATCCAAAAGTTCAGGCATTGAAAATACTTTAATCCTTAAGTTAGGGTAATCTTTAATGACATATAGGATAGATATATTTCACGATAAAAGTATTAGAGGGACATTGATTTAATTGAAGCCACTAGCTAGGAAAAAAAATACTTGGCCCCCAAACTTAGGATTAAATTAAGATTAATCCTTTTATCAATTATATCATAGATGAAGGATATAAAATATTGAATAATTTAGAGTTCAAATTAATGTTTTGAACTTGCAAGGTTCAAATTGAGGTGGGATATTAACTTGTCTTTTACCCAAGAAAATTATCAGAAGAGGAAGGAAGCAGATAGCATAACAAAAGCTGTTGCATGATAAGTGTATATATATATATATATATATATATGGCTTGAACTGCCTCTCTGCCACTCTGACAAGCCATGGAGTGGTATCCTATTGAATTAGATTAAAATTCCATTGATATCAAAGCCATGTCCTCTTTTCTTCGGTCCCGGATGGTGGGACTCGCAAAATATTTGCTTAGGATTTTGAACATGGGCTTGCTCAAAGGCTATCCAGCCAATACAGAGGTCAAAATATACTGTAAATTACCTTTACAGATGCTGGTGGCACCGTCTAATAATCATCATCATCATCATCTCTGAGAGAACAAAATGCGTAAAGACATGCACCAGCTAGCAAGCCCACTTGTTAGTGAAAGCTAGATAGAAGTGCCTTATTAATTATTCAACGGTGGAAAGTTTTGTGGGGACATCCACCTCAAAGTCACTTTGATTACGGGGAATGCACACCATGGGTATGACCTCCATGGAAGCCGATGGGCAAGCTCTAGGACTCTACCCTCGACCCGCGTGTTTCAGAAGGGAAACAAGGAGTTTCCTTCATCGATGATCTCTATCGAGTCGTGATCTAATATCAATAATCAGCACATAATTTCAGGTTGAACCTTGCACTGCCTTTTCCATTGCATCACTTGATAATAGGGCCCGGCAAGCCGGTGACACAGAGGAGGAATATATGTATATTTTGCTCGGTAAATCCCTGGATTTATGGATGAAAATTAATGGCTACTTTTCATCAAGAAAACAGGACACACGAGTGGTTGGAAAATCGGAATCAATTGTAATTAACACAACTAGTTAATTAATTAATTAACCTAACATTATTTATTATATTATGGAACATGTTGAGCCCAGCTACATCGGCCGTTTTTAAATCCGTGAATTGGAACATGTTTAGCTCTTACAGCACAATAGAATTGTTTATGGATGACGTCGTGACATTATGTATTCTCTCGAATAATAATAGTTTATGCTCTAGAAATAAAAGGAATTAATACTCCTATTACATTTATTGCTTTATGCCCACTTATTGAGAATGATGCAAGCATCATGTCACACACAAGAACACTTGGTGTTAATTTGAAGGACAATTTGAGCTCCATTTACATTTTTCCTTTATTGAAGATTGAAAGGCAAGAACAATTCAACAAGATAATGGGCAGTGACTCCAATTGTAGTGCAATAATCATCATATATATCTCAATCATTCTCCGAATCTGATGGTACAATGCACAGTAGAAGTGGGATCCCCATCCATCAACAATGGCAGAACTGAACTTACAGAACATTTGCTTGCACCTCTTAAGAGCTTGTGATCTTCCAAGATTGCAAAACTATAGCTTCCATGAATTGCCTCAGTGGCTCTTGAAGACCAAACTTCAATGAAGTTCAAAGCAACCACATACAACCTTAAAATATATGATGATACAAATTAAAATCCCACCACGGCTGTTCTGGATGATCATCTTGTCTCCACAATTTCTAAACTTTGACTCCCCAGCTTTTGCATAATTTTTGTTTTTCTCTATATGCCTCTATATACACTAGAAAGAAGAAAATTGAAAGAAAATAAAATTTGAATGAGAAGAAAGTTCCTGATGAGCCCTAATGAAAATTAAAAGAACCTCTAAAATGAATCACAAGGAGAAAAAAGTAAACAAGAATTTGATATAACTTGACATGAGCCAGACTCTTTTATTTATGCATCATATGGCAACTCTGATATGCTTTCTAAATGAGGTCTCCACACACCAACACGGCCTCTTCTTCGATCTCTCTGGGTTGATATCTTTTCCGATAGAATCTCAGTCAAATACCGATCAGAAATGAGAAGGTTTGCTGTCATTGAAATGGAGTCGGTACCGTGATGGGTCGAGTTGTTGCTTTCACTTGTGTTATTATTGCTCATCTCTCTTCTTTTCTTTCTTGTACCGGAACCTCTTGATGATCGAGAACTCTTGGCTTCTTGTGTTGGTGGAGCTGGCATCAAAAAGTAAATCTTTCCACGTTGTAGCTCTGCATCTGGTGGGACTACAACAATCTTTGGAACAACCCCGTCGTCGGATGGTGCAGATGGCTTTTTCAAGATATGTTTTGGATATGCTTTCATGATCTCACAAGCTCGGACTGTTCCACTGATCTCTTCTACGCGACCATTAGAGTGTACTATTCTGATTACATCAAGAGCTCCGCATGGTAGAATGCAAGAGATACAGCACCTTATGGTGTCCTTCATGGCTAGTACTTTCTGTGTGATTCTACGACTCTCTCTCGCTACGAGTCTTTCATATTTGAGAGAGAGAGAATAAGAAAGGAGAGCTCTGTAGAAATTGAGGGGGGTCAATATATGAAGAGAAGGAGAAAGAGATAAAGAAAGGTGAAAGAGAAGGGCCTTTTTTATTTTTCTCTTTGTTATCTAGCACAATAACAGTGAGAATCAGTCACTTAAAGTGGATTTGGTACGAATGATGTTTTTTTTTTTAATTTTATTTCATTACATAGACATTTGTAGTTTTCTATTAAAAATGTATTATTTCTTAAAGTTTGAAAATATTATAGAAAATAAGTTGGAAAAAACTTTTATGTGTTTGGTTATATTATAAAAAATAAATTAAAAAATAACGTGTAAATGTTTTATTTTTTTTAAGTTTATTAAAATAATAAGAAATAAATCTTACACATTAAAAGGTTGAATGAGAATGAAATTAAAAAATATATAATTTCATAAATTATCTCAAATAAAATAAATAATAACAAAAATAATGGAGATCAAATCTAACAAATAAAAATTTAAAAGATGATGAAATTAAAATGATAATAATTACAATTTTATAAATTGTTTAAAATAAAATAAATAACAACCACAAGAATGAGAACAAATTTAATAGATACAAAATTTCAATTAAAAAAATAATAAGAAAAAAACAAATAACAATCATAAAAATAAATATCAAAATTAATATAAAAATCAAATTTTAAGAAATAAAATTGAAAAAAAAATCAAAAAAAAAATATATCAATCAAAAGTTTAAGGATCAAATTTAATATAATCAATAAATAATATGATATTTATAAACTTTTCATAATTTCTGAAAAATATTTTTCGTTTAAAATAATCACCTAAAATAACAAAAAAATACTTTCTAAAAATCAAGGTAAATTTTTTTTTAACTGAAAAGTATTTTCGATGAACTAATTTTTTTAATAATAAATAAATATAAAAATATTTAAAAAATTATTTTCCTGAGAAACAAACTCTACTCCTACAGTCTCTTTTCTCACTTGCTTAGGATGAAATTAATGGCTTTAATAATTGCACCTCACTCTGTACTTTGGCTTTTGGATCCATCACACGGGGACCCTCCCCTTCCTTTTGAGTTCGGCTTGCAAGGCTGGGGGAGCTCATGGGTAAGGGCAGCGCACGTTAGTACATGATCGGGACTGCCGAGTAAGCTTCGACAAGACAGACCCTTCTGCGGAGGGGTGATCCAAGACATGCGTGTCAATCAAGATTTGAAATTTGGCAAGATACGACTGACCTAGCCACAACGATTAGGTGGAGAGACTGCTAGGTGGGGTCGTTTTGGGAGAGAGCTCGGAGTGAGTTGGGTCTTGGGTGAGTTAGGGCTTAGAGAAATCTTCTTTTGAGAAAAGGTGCTGTGATCTTTCTGCATCCCAAAACGAGATCATGTGGATTGTGACTTCTTTTACTCTATTTCTACTGTAGATTTTTAGTTTTGAGAAGTGCTTCGACCAAAGAGATGGTAAACTGTCTTCTTGCCCTTGTGTCGAAGGACAACTCACCCCGCTATAAGGCGCTCACCTGATCTTAGCTTTTTATAATCCTGTTGCTTGCTTATGTTTATCCATGTATTGGAGAAAAAACAGTGTGATTGTTTGGATTCTTTTGCTCGTGGCGGTCAAGACTTGAGAGGTTTTCTTTCAAGTAAAACAATGAAATTCAAGAATCCCATCACGACAAGTGAGAAGATTTCTCACAATGATTCTCTTGAGAGTGATTTTCATTACCAGACGAATGATTTGCTTCAAGAAAAAACTAGTTAAAACTATTTAGTTGGTGTTGTAATAATTATTTTTTAAAATTTTATTTTTTATTTTGAAATATATTAAAATTTATTTTTAATATCAATATATTAAATTAATAAAATAAATTAAAAAATATTTTTTATACCACAAAAACAAACACAAACACATCAAGCATGTCCCATCCATTAAATGGTTTGGATGTAGATGTTAGTGGGCAGCATGTGAAGTATTGAGAAAGGTCCAATTTTGGAGGTGGTTTTGATGTTGTGACCATCTTTTCTCAACTTGTATCACAAAATCCAGCAACTATTATTAATGCTCAATTAACTCGTCAAAAAATACTAATTGTGAAACAATTAATTAACGCGCATTTGGAACCGTCCGTCCTCAGGCTAATTTCAGGTTTCCGAATGTGGGGTCCTCTGAAAATAGACGGACATGAAGCAGCATGTTTTTTTATTTTAAAATAATTATTTTTAGATATTTTGATATGATAAACACTAAAAACAAAAATCAATTTGATATTTTTAAAGATAAATGCATTCTTTATATAACTGGCATAGTGAGTATTAATTTGACTGCGAATGCCCACTAACAAAATCTGCCGGGGAAAAGGCCAAAAAGAAGGAAACAAGGTGTACCAAAACTATCGATTATCAAGAACTGAAAAATAGTTCAGGAAGGCTCCAAAAGTAGCCAGCTTGAATTCAACTACTTCTAAATTTGCGGGATTGTGTCAATTTCCCCCGGGAGAAGGCCTTCAAGAGGTCATAAAATCTGTTTGGAAAAAGCCAGTTTTTATGAGGGTGTTTGAGAGTGTGGTAGCCGTTGCTTTTTAAATAGCTTTTCATGTTGAAAAGCATGCCAATAATGTTTTTTATTTTTAAAAAAAATATTTTTGATATCAGCACATCAAAATAATCTAAAATATACAAACCGCACTCAATTTTAACAAAAAAAAATTAAATTTTTTTAAAAAATAAGTTGAACTTCAATGTCAAACAGGCACATAGATCTAAGTTTGTGAGCTTAATTCTTGCTTTTCTTTTATCAGATTTTAGGGCAGGGAATTTATGCGCACTGCATGTGAAAGAGTAAGCATGTAAGATTCATTTCTTTTTTATATAATATAGTTCTCCCGTTCCTACAGCCCGCCTTCTTTCTACTTTTTATTCCCTCTGCAAATTGTAAGCCGTTGAACTAGATCAGAATATTTAAAAGTAAAATTGTAATTGTTTTTTTTTTAATAATTAAAAATATTTTTAAAACACAAAAATAAATAAAAAAAAAAAGAATTTATATCTACTTTCTAGTTTATCATTTTAGCTTTCTTTAACATTCAGATCACGTTTGGTTAATACCAAGAGGGAAATGAAATATATACGCATAAAAATGATAATATGTTTTGTTGTTGAGATAAATATGAATATGTATAAAAAGAAATTATATCAAAATAATTTTAAAGTAAATTTTTATCTTTTTAAAATAAAAAATATATATAAAGAAATATGTTTTCTCTGTCCGTTTTGGTCTAATTTTATCCAAGACAATGACTAAATAATATCTTAATGATGTAAAGTTTCTCTCCCAATTAAAAAACCCATTGACAATCTTGATTTTTGTTTTTACCGGCTTAAAAGTTGTATTGTGGGTTTATGGTTGTAGTTTAGCTTTAATTTATTGTAGTAATCAGAAACAAGAAGTGTTCTGATTAAAAAAAAAACTCGTCATTATAAGAATTAGACTTTAATCTACTTATGTTTAATTTTATTTAAAATGAATTTTATTCAAAAAATAAAACAAAAACAAATAAAAAAAACAAAAGGTGAAAGGAGCACGAGGCAAGGAGAGGATGGATTGGAAGGATATGTCCCACATGATAGGCTCAAAATAAATAAGCATAGCCTTGTGTGGGCTAGGAAAGCCCGCCTATATTTTTTGTTTTTTGTAGTCTTAAATGGATGAATAACACGTGTCTACCCCATATATTTTTTGGTTTTTGTAATTTTAAATAGATGAACAACACATGTCTACCCTATATAGATACTTTGAAAATATAACAGATGGCATGTCCTCCCCTATAATCATTTCTAATCACTAGTGCTAGTTGGAAAATAGATCTTCGAGAAATAAATGGGCATTATTGAACTCTGTTTTACTTAAAAATACATACACACACACACACACACACATATATATATATATATATATATATATATATATATATAACCTCATTTGTAAAGTTAAAATACCTTAAAACTATACATAAAACTTAAAATTAAATTAAATAAAAAAATATTTTTTCGATAGAGTTCTCAACCACCACATCTATGAAACTTTTATTTTCAAAATGAATCTAAGAATTCCGAGATTAAGGTTTTTTATGGCTAGAATGTTTCTTACCTTGAATTTTTTTTTTATGATTTTCTCTTTTATTTTAAAGACTTAAAGATAAAATATATGAGTTTGTTTGGTAATGTAATTGTGGTTACTTTTCAAATAATTTTTTGAGTCAAAATACATGTCAATAATATTTTTTTATTTTTAAAAAATTATTTTTAACATCAAAATATCAAAATGATTTGAAAACACTAAAATCATATTAATTTAAAGTTAATAAAAAAATAAAAAAAATTCAATTTTTTTTAAAAACGCTTTTGAAAAGCAGAAACAGACAAGCTCTTGTGGATTCAATTGTAAATCTATAAAAATATAGGGACCAAAGTGGTAAAAATCTTGAACGTTATGGACCAAATTTGTTAAAATTAGTATTCCCTTGCAGTGATGTCCATAATACGCATGGTTGTACGTGAACAATTAAAAAAACTATTTTCTTTTAGTATACACTGCTAGTCCTATAACTCGCGTCATGTTACGTGTATGATTACAAGTAAATTTTTAATACAAGAGAAGAAAACGTCGACTTTGTGAATGTGTTTTCGGAAAACATGATTTTTTTTAATTAAGAGACAAAAATATATCTTAAAAAATATATGAATTGATAAATAAAAAAATAGTTATTACTGTTTATTAAATATTAAAGCTGGAAGTTAATCTTCCTAATAAAAATAAAATATAAATGTACATGCAATTGTTTCACACCATTATCTTTTTGTTGATGTGTTTTTATTTATTTTATTATATAGGTTAATTCTAGTTTTTAAGAATAAATCATTTTTATTTTTATAAATGCATCAAGCCAATACAACTTCTTTGTATAAAATATAAGAGACAAATAAATTACAACAATCACTTTGAAGCAATATGAGATTAAAGAAACAATTAAACAATTAATTACTATTAAAAAGTTAAACTAAATAATTTAAAAAATAAAAGAGAGATTATTAATTAAATTTTAAATAGAAAAAAAATAATGAAAGCTAAAACAAATCAGACATTATTAAGCCTGTTAAGCTAGGCTCGTACATGCACCTGGCCAAGCATTTTAAAAAAACTTTTTTTGCAAGCCTTATTTGTTTTTTTAAATAAAAGTGGGTGAGGCATCATTTTGGTCTAGTTTTTTCTCTTAAATAGATGACATTTCATCTATTCTGACATATAACTTTTTGCTTGCTGAATAATTTTTTGACCGCCTTTAGAGATTAAAAAATAAAGTATGAGTTTTGGAATCTCAAAACTCCTTTTTTTTTTTTTTTACTTTCTTTCACTTAAAAAAATCTATAAAAATCAATAAACTCATTTGCAACTCTAAAAAACTCTTTAATCACTTTAAAATAAATGAATAAAAAAACCTTTATAGACCTTAATATAATTTTTTCAGCACAGATAGAAGGCAACAATATCTTTATTGAACTTCTCTAAAAAGATGAACTCATCAATACTAATATAGGTTTTTTTTATGGTTGAGTGTTGCTATATGAGCTTTTTTTTTTCTTGATGTTTTTAATAATGTTCTCTCTCTTTTTTCAATAATCAAGTACTAAAATAGGGGGGGGGGATTTGGACCAAAATGTAGAGTATTAAAATAAAAGGGACCAATAAATACACAAATTATGTAAGATCCTACATCGGCGGGTGAGGGATGTGTTGCTGGCCTTATAAGTGGTGCTGGTTGCCAACTTGTTATACGCGTTTTGGAGCGTCAGGCTCAGAAATGAGCTCGCGTCACTAGGAATAAAACCGTAAGGACGGTAAGGCCCAAAGCGGATAATATATGGCAAGTTAGGTCGGGCCGTTACAAATTAAAACTTCATTGAGCAAAGTAAAGTTTTTAACACCAAAATATAAATGGGGTCTATTTTAATTTATTTTAGTTCTCTTTTTATATTACAAAATCAATCTTAAATTCATTGTCGGAATATTTCTCAACACTTTGTATATATAAAAATATGCAAATTGAAAGAAATTTAAATATATAACACCATGCTAATGTAACTTAGGATTATAAAATTGAAAAATCAAATCTTGATGACCAAAATGACAAAAAATAAAATATACACTACTCATATGGACAATATAGTCCATAGTACATCTGAGTTTGGACGCACAGTGAATTTTATTATTCCGTTTCAATAAAAATTTTAGTATATAGAATAATACTATATTTTACGCATACATGATGTAGCTAGGTAATTTTTAAAATTATTTTTTATATATAATTATAAGAGGATTAATACAAATATCAATAAGAGTTCGAAAGATTTGAATATAGAGGAGAAAATGTATTTCTTAAGTCTAAGTCCCCATTTCTTATTTATGTATCTATTTTGTTTTGGTATATATAAAAAATTATTAACAATGTCATTTTTTAAAATAAGAATCTAATATAATTAAAAGAAATATTCACAAGAATCTCAAAGGGACAAAAACAAATATTTTTTGACGCGGAGCTCTCATTTTCATATTAATTTATGGTTTTTTGGACGAAACTCTATTTTTTTACTAATGTTTTTTAAGCAAAAACTTAACATAATTTAAAAAGAAAATCTCAAACAAAAAAACAAAAAAAATATCTTCATATATATGAACAATCAAAGAATAATTAATTTGTTAATATTATATCAAAACAACAAGAAAAAGTCTATCTAGTCCTCATTAAATATTCATGTGAAATCTTTTTTTATAATTCATTGCATATTAAGCTCATTATATTTATAGAAAAAGGTATTACAAATATAACTATAAAAGGCCTAATTGTATTTAAAAATCATGGATAATGGATGTTTTCTAACTAGCATTGTAATTATTTATTTAGATAAGAATTTTATTTTAAACTGGAAAAAATAATGATTTCAACCAATCTATTTGGAATTTAAAAACTTAAATTTTAATATATTTTAATATAAAAATACTTAAAAATAATATAATAAAAACCTCAGTAACCTCATTTATTATCTCTAAGCACCCTTCAATCAACCTTTACCAAAAACTCGTGGGTCTGGAAGGTCAGGACTGTGAGCGTGGTTTTCTTTCATTCTTCATGTTAGATGATGAGTCATCATCTAAAATAATTTCAGCCATTCTTGATGATTGAAAAATCAGGATATAATTTATTTTAACTTAAAAAATTAAATAGAAATTTCTTTTTATATAAAACAAATTATAAAAACCTCAATAACCATATTTACAATTCAAAACCACTTTATAATCAATTTAAAAACTTAAAATCAAATAAAAAAACCTTCTTATACCCAAATTTTATTTTATTTTTTTGCTAGATCAAAGATCCAAACAACCTTCATTAAATAATTATCTTCAAAACTAATCATTGATACTAAAATTAGTTTTCTCTTTTTTACGATAATGTGGCTCCCTGAAAATTAACTTGGCCACTCTTTTCTCTTTTCATTGATTTTTATTTTTAAATTTATAAGGATTGAAATGTGATAGAGAAAAAGTTTTAACAAAGTCGCCAAAAACTACAAGAATCAAAGTGAAAAAAAAGAAGCAAAAGAGTGTAAAGTTAATGAATGTGATTTGTGAGTGTGTGCATGAAAGGTGTATAGTATTGTTTTAGTTTTTTAATTAATAATTAATAGTTAGTACACTTTTTTTAATGATCCTTTAAAAACATGTAGAAAAGGCTTTGACTTTCTTTTTTATTGTATTTCTAATTTATGCAATTCTTTCAAATCAGTTGCTTCCGTCCACATCCTTAGAGAAGCAAATGGAGTGGCCGACACAATGGACAAACAAGCTCTGGATAGAGATGTTATTTCATAATTAGGATGCTAATTCCTAACAAACAAAAATAGATGGACAGTGTTTTTTAAAAAAATTAAGCAATTATTTATTTCAAATTTATCAAAGAGATGCTCTATCTTTTATTATTATTATTATTATCATTATTAACATGGATATGCGGGTTAATTTGCACACACCTCAACTAATCCCACAGGTCTTGAATTTAACGATCATATAAGCCTCCAATAGCCATCATATTAGCAACCATAAAGCTCAAATCTAATACCACAGGAGAAGCAAACTCCTTGGTCCCACGTTTTTATTATTGAACCACCTACTAGATGATTAAGCAACTAAGATATGGATAGACGTTTTAAAAATTTAGCAATTATCTATTTCTGGTTTATAAAATAACATATAGTTATAAAACTTCGAGCACGATATGTAAAATAAAAACATTAAAGACATGTGTGGAATAATATAATGTAATGTAATCAATTATATAATGTAATAAAATGCATTTGATGCATAGTTTTAAAATCCGGTCCGGCCCAGTGGGTCAACCCGGGACCTAGCTGACTCGGGGTTGGCACCGGTCTGATTTGATGAAAAGACCCATCAAGGAATTGGCCTAGCAAAACCTAGTCAACCTGGCGGGTCAACCCAGGACCCCATTAACCTAGGTACACCCAGCTAAAACCCGGTTGTTTAAATACACACACACACACAAGTTAAATAAGGTTGTTTTTTGCTTTAGCTTTTTACTATCAATTAATACTCGTCTCTCTTTAAAGTTTATAGCCATATCAGTTTTTGGTAAGCCCTCAACCTCTCTCTCTCTCTCTCTCTCTCTCACTTACTTAGGTAGCCAAGACTGCAAAAATGGGAAGAAACAGTTTCTCGATCTTAACAATTTTATCGATCACACTCGTTCCCATTCTCTGCCTCTCTTTCTCCACAGATTCCCCAACAGATCATCACCTCTTAGTCCTACTCGATGACTTGTCACTCAAATCTTCCCACTTAATCTTCTTCAATTCTCTCAAATCTTGTGGTTTTGATCTTGATTTCAAGCTTGCTAATGATCCAAAACTCATCCTTCAAGATTATGGCCAATACTTATATGATGGCTTAATTCTTTTCTCTCCTTCAATCAAAAATAAGTTGTTGAATCCAAACAAATTGTTGTTTGTTGTTATCAAGTTATGGTTTTTATGGTTCAGTTTCTGTTTTGAGAAAATGGGTTTTGTTATGATTTTGTTTTTTTGGTTTTCTTTGAATAATTTGGGATTTGGTGGTGCATTGGATTTGGTTGTTGTTCTTGACTTTGTTGACTTCAATCATGATTTGATTATTGCGGCGGATAATTCCTCTTCTAATTTAATTAAAAGGCCGTTTGTTTACATGGTTGCGACTGTGTTTTAATTACAACACAGTTTGCAGCTGTTTGGTAATGAAAAAAAAGTGATTTACTGTTCACGGGTACCATATGTTTTTTTGCGTTGGAAACGCAATTCAAGAAAAGCAATGAATTCTTGCTTTTCTTGCACTGTTTATGATAATTGCACTGTTCAATGAACAGTGCAATTAGCATGAACAATGTACATTGATACACTGTTCATGCGAATAGTGCAAGAGAATTGCAGTGTTCACTTAAAAAATAATGAACAGTGCAATTCATTTGCACTGCGTGAATTTATTTTTTTTTAGTGCGTTAATTTTTTAAGAATTAAATTTACTTGCATTGTGATGTGAACAATATTTTTTTCCTCGAAAAACTAGTATAGAGTGAATTAAATTCATTCGTATTGTAATATTAATTTTATACCTAATAATATTTTATCTAATTTTATTACACGCTCAAAAAATTATGGAAACTGTAGTTCTTGTCGGATGTATTTCGTACATAATGGAATTGTAGATGGTTTCATGGAATAATAGAAAATATTTTATATAAAGTATGATTTATTTCATGATGTAATAGCAATAGTTAAATCCATAATATTTAAATTAAAAATCATCAATATTAATATATATTTTTTAAAATTATTTTATAGCCTCAATTTCAAAAGCATTCTTAACCAAACATATTAAACTACTTTTTCTTCAACCTCAATTTCAACTATAGTTTTAACCGAACACCTATTTTTTCAAACGAACCTCAACTAAAAATACTTTTTATAAAACAACTTTTTTAAAATCACAATCACAACCACAACAACTACAGCAATACCAAACACAATCTAAGAGTCTATCTACTGAATGTGGGGTTGATTTGGATGAGATTGGTGTAGAATTTATGATGCATTGGATGTTTTTGTCATTTTATTTTATTTATTTTGTTTATTGAGTTTACGTTATATTATAGGATCCATCTGCCTTGGTTATTGATCATAAAAGTTTTTTTTTTGTTGATTCGGGTTAACCCATCTAACTCGTGACCTTATTATTATACCGAGTCGGGTTTAAAAACTATGATTTGATTAATTACATTAATTGGGTTATTTATAAAGTTTTATTTCAATACTTGAATGGTGTGAGAAATTTCTTTAGTATTACTATTGGTCTAATGATGTTTATTGCTTTATTTTATTAATAGTTAAGATTCTTAACTTTAAGAAGTTTAAGAGAAGTTCAAGAAGCAGTTTGGTAAATCAAACATAATTTTTAATCGAGCTAAATTTTTAACATAATATTTTGAAGGCCTATTTCATATTCGATTAAAATTTCAAGATGATCAGAGACCAGTAAGGCTTTTAAATAAGGTTTGGATGTTACTATGCGAGATTGTTTTTATTTACCTTGTTGTTTTTAGATTCTTTTTACTATTTTGATTATAATTTTCAATTTAATTAGTATTTTATGATAATGAATTTTAATCAAAACTTAATAAAAAAAATAAAGGGTTGTTTAAAAAAAATCTTTGGCACTTAGGTTTGGATGGACTAGCATAATTGGGCCAACAAAAAAAAGGTCAAGCACAATTGTGTTTGCAAGTCAAGTGTGTATGAGTGGAATTTTATTTTTTTTGTATGATAAGGCAAACGAGACGTCGTTTTTTCTATTATTTTTTTTAAAAAATAGATGACATATCATCTACTATGACAGACTAAGAATAGAAAAGGTGTGAGAAATGCCTAAATCTAATTGCTCTCATCAAATGAAATCCATTAATACAATCAATTATTTTCTCTCTCATATGTTGTTTTCCATCGATTATCTCCTCTTTCAAACATATAAATTTAATGTGAACAAAATAAAGTTTTGGATCAAAAAATAAAGTTTTCAAACTAAAAGGACTGAAAATGAAATGAAAAAAAATATACATGCAAAAATCTTTAAAAGCTACCTCATGAATAGTTATATAAAAAAAATCTATATTTTTTTCTTATTGCCAAATATGGTCCCCAAGGTTTTAACCTTGTTGGAATCCCTGTTGTTTTCTCCCACAATAAACAGTACATTACTGAGGAAAATCAACACAACAATGAGTTTTCTTCGTAACATGAAGTTGGTAGGTTATTTTTTTTTTTTTATCATTAACTTACTATTGATTATCAAAAAGTTTTATCTTATATAATTCCATGGTAATTTTAGAAGGTTAGATTAGTGGTTAAGATTTTTTTTCTCCCTTGATTTTTTATACTTAAATCTTGAGGTCAATGCCAAAGAAAATTTATAATGTAACGGATTTACTTTTAAGATTATCTAGCAAGAGACTTTAGTCTCTATTAATATATAATCTCGTTAAAGAATAATATAAATTATATTCTAGGACATCATCTAAAAGTTTAAGTTATTGAGTTGAAATGATTCTTTGACATCGTATCAAAGCCTTGATAACAAAACGGTTACAAGTTTCAATCTCACCATTCTTATTTATTTGATAAAAATCAAGCATAAAATAATATAGGTATGTATAAGTTTCAAGTCCAAATGACTTTTACTTGAAGAGATATGTTAAAAAATAATATAAATCATATTCTGAGACTTCACCTAAAAACTTAAGCTATTGAGTTGATTCTATATTGCATAAGTATTCTTAGATGAACAAGTATTTAATTTCGTTTTTATAAAGAATTTATTACAAAATCAAAAAACATCATTTTGCAAGGTTACAAGAACAAATTTCAATAACTATCCAAAAATAAATAATGGTGCAAACAAAATATATATTTTAAATAAGTTATCTCGTCTGATATATATAAAAAATGATATTAAAGAATTTCAATGCTCTAGACTTAGAGTCCTCGTACTTAGAACTCTTCCTTGTACAACCCAATGATCCAAACGGTGCAGAAGCCCATCTTGTTGCCAAGAACACCATTAGACGAGACCCCTTATAAGCCCGAAAACTATACAAATTCTTAGGCTGGAAGACGCCATTATAATTAGTGAAGTTTCGCATTTATATAAGAATAAGATAAGATTTATGATACAGGACTTATTAATTCTTAACTATTTAAAAATGATTTCTGTCTCATTTAAATGATATTTTTTAAGGTAATCAAGAATTCTTTATTGAAATTATTATAATCAATATAAAATGTGTTTTGAACTAATAAAAAATAATTTAGATTATTAATATTTTAGTATAGAATCATTGATCAATTAGCATCATCACAACTATCTATCTAATTTGCTATTTTTTTTCTATTTAAATGCAACATTCATGATATGAATAAAAATACAAATAATTATATAAAACCTCAAGAGTCACCTCCACATTGAAAATTTATATTCTCTCTCCTAAACATAACTTTATTGAAGAATCACCTCAAAAACCTTCGAACAAATGAGTACTATATCCAAGATTCTTAGATGTTTTTCAATCTCTCAATTTTATTTAAAATCATACATAAACTTGAAATCAACTAGAAAAAAAAAATCTTTTTACTCTTAAATATAATTTTTTAGACAATTTAAAGGTGAATAAACATCTAAGTAGAACTCCTCTAAGCAAATGAAACTTGTTGACACTAAAATCGATCATTTTAGTAGTCGAAATCGGTGTTAGACTGATTTTCTTTTTCTACCGCCAGAATCCCATAATCTCTATCTCTTCTCTTTTGAACACATTTGGTTTTATATTAATTTCTAAAGAGGTCAAATTTGGAATTAAAAGATCAGGGATTAATTTTGATAAAAACAGTGATTTGTTAAAAAACTAAGAATTATAATGTGTTTATGTCCTTTTCTTCCAATCTTTAATTTGAAAACGATCATTATGATATTTTAGTTATTCATGTTCAAATTTGATTTTAAACTCTAATCAAGTATTTTTTAAAAAATAAAATAAAAAAAGATGGGTTTGTTTTGGATTTGGAATTCCATATGCTTTAGAATTCTTGTATTATAAATACAGATACCAGTACATAGGAAAAAAAAGGACATATCAAAGATTTATAAGGTGAAGTAGAAAAAAAAAAAATCTACATAAAGAGCATGCCTAAATACAAGAAAGAGACCGAAAAAAACAAGAAAAGAAAATAACAAAACAAAACAAGTCATTCTCCTTTTTACTAAAAAAAAAAAATGTCCTCATATTTTTCCACTTACTAGCAGACTTTTCTCCTCCTCCCTTTATTATGCAAGAACCTCCACCACCCACGCCTAACCAATCAACCTAACGCCATTACCTTCACCTGTAAACAACCGCTCTTCAACCTTTCTTCACCACGGTCTCTCCCTTTCCAAAACAAAAGAAATCCATCAATCTCTTTTTACCCAAAACAAAAACTCCCAAACAAAATCAAAGCCTTCACTCATTTCTCCTCCACTGTCCACAACCAGCATACCTTTGCTTATCTGTGATTTTATATAAAATTAATAGTAATAAAAAAAACATGGACCAAGTCTAAAGAAAAAACAAATTGAAAAGTTGTTTTGAAAATTTTGAGGGTCATATTTGAAAATTAAAAAAAAAAAGAGAGAAAAAAAACACCATCACCAAACCTGGGATTAGCTAATAACACGCGTTACTCATGAATTAAGAGGTTGTTGAGACAATTCTAACATTGCTTAGAAAAAAACAATATCTAGTAGCAAGGAGACATCGTGTGCGTATGGTAATGGAAATAGAAATAGAGATTTCATCATTCTTTAATTTTTTTCAATCATTCTTTAATTTTTTTTCTTCTCAAACTTGAACTTCATTATTTTAATTTTTATGTTTTTTTTACTTTGATTTTTTTTTAAATTAATGTTTTTTTTTGTTTTATCTTTCAACATTAAATTTATTAAGAGTTGAGATTCTTAATTAAGGTTGAGTCTAGAATCTAACTGGTTATAAGTTTGAGATATTAACTCAAGTTTAAGACATTGACCTGATTTTTCTTGTTTTTTTTTCTTTTCTCTTTTCTAAAGCTCATGTTTTTTTAGTTTTATCTTTCAACATTTATTCAATTAGAGATTGCTCTCCATTATTTTTTATTTGCTTTTTATAGGATTTTTCGCTAATTTTAAAAATAACTTGGGGTTATCTTATGTTTTTTTATTTGTTGTTCTTTGTTAAATTTAGTTTTTTCTTAAAGAAATTTTGTTTTAGAATTATATTAAATTAAATTAAATTAGTTGATTATATATAAACATCAAATATTTATTTCATGATATTTTATTTGGTTTTATTTTTGGGTCAATGCTTTGACGGTATGTTCAACCTCTTTCGATATTATCATATCAACCTTTTGTATTAATGTTAAATTATCTCGGAGCTTTTTCTAGTGGTGGAATAATGTGCACGACGAAGTAATAATAAATTTTTAATAGGTTTTTTATTTTCTTTCAAGTATGGTATTATCAACTCATTTTTTATAGTTAATTATTTTTTCACTTTATTTACTATCAATATATATTTTTAATTATATTATTAATTTTATTAAGTCCAATCAATTCAATTACTTACATCTCAGATTTTTCTAACTTCTTTGAAAATAATGGCATAGCTGAACATCAATTTTTATGTTAAAATTGTTTTGACGCGCTTATCACACCTATAAAAAGCACGTTGGAACCATTCTTACATAATAATACTCAAGTGTTCAAATTAATCCTCCACTTTCTCCAAGATAACAAATCAATCCAGTCCACCACCACACCAAACATTCCCAAAATTCGAACCACCTCGTTTACCATCACCAACAATGCCAGTCTTCAAAACCCCATTCAATGGCTACTCCGTCAAATTCAGCCCATTTTACGAATCTCGTCTCGCCGTCGCCACTGCCCAAAACTTTGGAATCCTCGGCAACGGTCGTCTACACGTCCTCTCCTTATCTCCAGCACCCTCCTCCCCTCTAACCGAACTCATCTCCTTCGACACTGCTGATGGCATCTACGACCTTGCCTGGTCTGAATCCCACGATTCCCTCTTAATCGCAGCTGTGGCCGATGGCTCCGTCAAGCTTTACGACACCGCCTTACCCCCAACACAAAACCCACTTCGTTCCCTCCAGGAACACACGCGTGAAGTCCACTCAGTCGATTACAATCCCACGCGCCGTGATTCTTTTATTACCGCTTCCTGGGATGACACGATTAAATTATGGACCCTTGACAGGCCGGCGAGTATTCGTACGTTTAAAGAACACGCGTATTGTGTTTATTCTGCTGCGTGGAACCCGAGGCATACGGATGTTTTTGCATCTGCTTCCGGGGACTGTACTGTGCGAATCTGGGACGTGCGTGAGCCGGGAAGTACGATGATTATTCCAGGTCATGATTTTGAGATTTTGTGTTGTGATTGGAATAAATATGATGATTGTATTATTGCTACTGCGTCGGTGGATAAGAGTATTAAAGTATGGGATGTAAGGAGTTTCAGAGCTCCGATTTCGGTTTTGAATGGACATGGGTATGCTGTTAGGAAAGTTAAGTTTTCGCCCCATCATAGGAATTTGATGGTTTCGTGTTCGTATGATATGAGTGTTTGTATGTGGGATTTTATGGTTGAAGATGCATTGGTTGGGAGGTACGATCATCATACCGAGTTTGCTGTTGGAGTTGATATGAGTGTGCTTGTTGATGGGTTGATGGCAAGCACTGGGTGGGATGAATTGGTTTATGTTTGGCAGCATGGGACGGACCCGAGAGCACCTTGACAAAGGGAAGTGTTTCTTTTTTTCCTTTAATTTTTTTTTGTCAAGACTTTTTGTATTTTTGAATGGAAGTCGTACGTTTAGTAGTAAAAGTATAAATGTGGTTGTTCTTGTAGTTGTTTATTTATCTGATAGTTGCGAGATTTGTCTCCATGGATGACTTTGTTGAATAAGGTGCTGAATAACCCTGTATATCAGTTTTAATAACACGAAAAGTTTGTGTTGTTTGTTGCTTCCTTGATTTTTGAGAGTTGTATCTTCTTTGACTTGTTTTCATTCGACATATAATAAGGAATGTTTGACATAGTTCGGGTGGAAACTTTCTTTCTAAATGAAAATTTGACTTCCTTCCTCTCATGTACGAGATGCGAAACTATGGCCCTCCTTTAAGAATTGGTTTGATAAATTTGAAAATCCTTTATCTTATGTTTTGTGATTGACCAAACAAGTGCTATCGAATAAGCATAACAATAAGAGTTAATGCTTTCAGTGTACAGTAGAAATGAAATGTACATTAATTGATAATGCTATTTATCTACCTCTCTATTGTTGAATTACATGCATCGCCATGCATTATGTTTGGCTGATTGAACAATCTATATGCATTAGATCCTGGCACTTTACTTGGTTAGTCAACGGGGGAGAGGGATGTTGGGGAGGTAGGATCATGCTTGGTTTGCAAAACCATCACTCTGTTGTATCTAACTTTGTGATGCTTTGATCTTTTGTTGTTTTCATTACATCCTTTGCAAAATATAAATCAGCATGGCATACAACCCCTGGTCTGTTTAATATTTTTAATTTACTAATGCTGTTAGTAAGAGTGCTAAAATCACTATATGATTATTAATTAATCTACTCTTTGCCAGGAGTGCTTCTTTAATTGAAATTGAAAGGATGAACTAAGGGTATCTAGTGGACTTGATTCTACTTTGCAATATTTGTTCTTCCTATCTCATATTTCCTGTGTCCTTGAATAGCACCGATTTCTTTTTGATAAATATTTTTAGTTAGCATTCCTCTATAGCAATTCTATGTGTTTCATGTACAGGATTTACAGATTCTGTGCAAGATCATATTTGATTTTGGGGTTTGAGAGTAGATATTATGCTTTTGTCACCATATTCTTGTGTTGAATTTAGGCGTAACAATTTGCATTTACCAGTGAGATTCTTGCCTTTTGTGGTTACATAAGTTTCATTTTTCATAAGAAAAGGAGAGAAAAAAGAGACAAGGTTGGGATCAGGCCCTCCTGTTATATTTAAGTTTTAGTTCTTTTATATAGAAATTCGATTGTTGAATAGTGTATGGGAGAGGATCTACTCTTTTTAAGGTTACTATCTTAGCCTAAGGAGTAGCCTAAATCCTGTGCAGATAGAATTTCGCCTCTATGCAAGGGGAAAGCCACCTGTTCTCATTTTAGCTTCCAATCACCTAGGAAGACCTTTGATTTCCTGTTAAGATATGATTCTTTATCCAAAAACTTATAAGCATTTATCTTTTGCTTATGGTGTTTGGATGGCTTTAAAAGTGACCTCAGGTTATGGGTTGGAGATTCAAACCAACTGTAGTGCAATAGATGAACTGTTTATATAAATAGCTTTCTTGTGTTTTTTTTTTTTTTTTGGATATCCAGAAACATGAAGGGATGATGGCTTTTCAAGGGCATGGCTCAAGTTAGTTGGGTTTGCTTGAAAACCAACCCAGCTTCAAAGTTGGATTAGCATCTTCCTACTCAACACAATACCTCTCAGACATGAAGTGGTTATTCGAGGTTAGGCTTAAACTGTTTTAATACACATGCAGAAGCTTCCCGAGCTGGATTTGGAGTAGATGGGTACATAGAAGCTCTTGGAGTTTGTTTGCCTAGAGCTGAGAGATGAGGGTTTACGTGATATAGCTCATGATGTTCCCTAGCTCATATTGATTGTGTTGGAAAATTAACATGCTGTTACATTTCCTCTTGAACTGAATCTGTCGAGTTTTTATTTTCTTAATGAGAATCTTTGGATAGTGTCTCTCTGCATGGTAGACAATCTGATGAGCAAAGTGGCATCGCAGAAAGCCAACGCTTTTCTTTCACATCTGCACCTGGCTCGCTATGATGCCTGGACAACTTGTTATCTTCTTACTTGCATTCCAGAATGATTAGGAAAAAAAAAGTTGTTACACTTTGGCCTTTTGATAGATTTGTTTACTATCTTGTAGTGCGCGTGTATCAGATTTTCCTAAGTGGATGAGATCAGGTGAAGCTAATGCGGTTGAAGTGGCATTTATTTCATGTGATAACTGAGATGAGTGGTATTGTTGAATTATGGGAGTAAATGGCATTTATTTCTAATGAAGTTTTAAGTATACAATGGATGTATTTGAACTGAATTTAGTCAAGTAAAGCTGCTGAACCCCCAAACTTGGCTAATTGTGCAAAGTCTATCCATTCTAAATCATTTTGCCTGTTAGCTCCTTATTCGTCACTGATAGCAGTGTTGAAGTATGGTTTCTAAGTATTAGCAGCCGTTGACGAGATCCTTGGTAGAAGCAGGGATCATAATCAGATGCATTTCTGTTTTCAGTTTGTCTTGTAAAAGCCCAGGCAACAACTGTGTTATAGTGCTGGGTTCCATGAAATACAGACAATTTAGTCATCCTGTTGGATTCAGACTATAACTGTATAGCGTAGAAGTTTTTGTGGTGACCCTCTCTCTCCTTCTCTGCAATTCACTTCATCTGTCAATTTATTGAACGAGTAGGATTCATGAAATTGTAGATGAGTAGTCATTGCTTGGAATTCACTGTTAGATTCTCTGTTGTCGTTTTAGGCTTGGTGAGTGATTTCTTGCTGCATGAATTTGGAGTGTAAGATATAATTATTGTTTTTTATCTATATATATATTTTTTAAAAAATAAAGCTGTCCTATTTCACCTGCAAATTTACTAATATGAATGCCTACAAAGCTACAACTTATTGGTGATCTTCACCTACTTCATTTAAAAGGGCATTTGTAAAGTAACCAATGCGTGTAATAGTGATTTTTGAAGGGCAATTTTTTATTAACTTCGCATTCATGTTAGTTTTGCTTTTATTATTTTATTTTATTTTTATTGATTTTGTATCTGTGTTAGTTTTATTTAGTAAAAATATACTTTTATCTTTTCCTATCAGTCTATTTTCCGTACTCCTTTTAATTTCAAAGTTTCCATTTATGTTAGGTGCTTTATCATTAAAGACCTTAAGAGAAATATTAAAAACAATCTGATTTTATATTATTGTTAGACTTTTTTATTAGTTTTTCTTTGTTAAAATCAGTTTCACGCCTATTTAAAAACTTATGAGGCATAACTCATTAGACTTTAAAATCAAAAATAAAATTACGTTTGTAAAAAACCTATTTCAATCATTTTATGCTTCTTGTTGTATTTATTATGCTTCCGACTACATCAATCCTTCTTCACATAGTCCGATGATCTATTTCCCTTATTACAACCTTTGTTACTTGCCATATTTAATTAAGTAAAATACTAAATCACGAGCGTTTTTCACTATAGCTCATTCAGAAGTGAAATGAAATGTATCCGGGCTACAGTGAAATTATTCTTTTACCCTTCCTTCTTTAATTTTTGAAGCTTTACTTGAGGGATCGATTAATTTATCGTTCTAAATTTGTTTGGGCAGTATCATCTTTTTATATTTGTAAATAAGGGCAATATACGTGCTAGTCATGTATAAAATTATATTAGTCCTTCAATTTCTTTGTTCTTTTGATTTAGTCCTTCTTTTCTTAATTGCAATTGTTTTATTTACATTGATTGTTTCTAATTAGATTTTATTTTTTATTTCATTGCTAATTGCTTAATTTTGTTATTTTTTTATCAAATTTATTCATCATTTTTTTAATTGTTTTTTTTTTCAATCATTTTCTTAATTTATTTGTTTTTTCTTCAATTCCATCTTTGAGCATTTCTTTTCATTAAATTTTTATGTCAAGTTTGGTGCTAATTATTTTAATTATTATTTTTTAAATCATTTTATTAGTTGATTTTTTCCCTTCAATTTCATCCCTAAATATTTAATTTCATTTAAATTTTCCCTTAACATTTAATTTCAGTTGTTTTTTATGTTGAATTTAGTGCTAATTCTTTTAATTGCTATTTGTTTTGTTTTGCATTGCTTTTTTTATTGATTTTTTTTTAATTTTATCCGTCAATATTTGTTTGATTGAAAATCTTGTTTCTTTATTTTTTCAGGTTTATTTTTAATAGGGTCACCCTGCCCAGGTTATAGATCTGAAAAATTAGCCTAGATCGACTTTAAATTTTTTAAAAAAACATTTTTAGAAAATATGTTTTTGCTGATATTTTTTTTCACTTTGCTATTTATGGAATAATCCAAATTTCATATAGACAAAATTGATAGACTGTTAGCATGCACTAACAGTATCGCGTCTTCTTCTCTGTTTTCCCTTTCCATTCCCAATCAGTGTTCTGTTAATATAGTTACTATACTTCCTATTATTACGGATGGAAGTTAGTTGGTTAAGAGTCAGTTAGTTTGTTAGAAGTTGGTTAGTACTTAGCTGTCAACATGCACTAAACATGCACAACGTAAGCTTGTTGATAAAATGGCTATATAAGCCACATGTAGTTGATGAATAAAAAAAGAGAGGGAAATTCAGTTCTTCTGTTTCTCAAGAACATTGAGTGTTATAATAATTGGTATCAGAGCCTTCATAGGTGACCTGAGTGTGAGTGTGAGTGTGAGTGTGAGGAACAAAAGAAGAAATCCAACTTCTACTGGTGATCCGAGAGAACTAACAGAATCATGGATAACAACAATAGCAGTTTTGTTCAGGCAGCTATTCCCAAATTTGATGGATATTATGATCATTGGGCAATGTTGATGGAGAACTTCCTTCGCTCCAAAGAATACTGGGATCTCATAGAGAATGGAATATCAATGGAGGAGAGGACTGATCCAGGATCAATATCCACAGTAGCAGCAGCAGAGGGACAACACAAACTAATTGAGGGGCAGAAGCTGAAAGATTTAAAGGTGAAGAATTACCTTTTCCAAGCTATAGATCGAAATATCATGGAAACCATTCTAAATAGAGATACCTCAAAGGGAATCTGGGACTCCATGAAACAGAAATACCAAGGCTCCACTAAGGTGAAAAGAGCACAGCTACAGGCTCTCAAGAGGGATTTTGAGACTCTGCACATGAAGGAAGGAGAAACTGTTAACAGTTTCTTTGGTCGCACCCTCACTATTGCCAATAAAATGAAGACTCATGGTGATTCGATGAGTCAAACCACAATCAATGAAAAGGTCCTGAGGTCGATGACCTCTAAATTCGATTATGTGGTGTGCTCTATCGAAGAGTCAAATGATCTAAATACTTTGACCATTGATGAGCTGCAGAGCAGCCTATTAGTTCATGAGCAAAGAATGAATGGTCATCGAGCAGAAGAACAGGCTCTCAAAATTTCTTATGAAGAAAACACTGGCAGAGGAAGAGGTAGATGAGTGTTTAAAGGAAGAGGAAGAGGGAGAGGACGTGACAGACTATCATTCAACAAAGCTGCAATTGAATGCTTTAAGTGTCACAGATTAGGACACTTCCAATATGAGTGTCCTACTTGGGAGAAAAGAGTTAATTACGCAGAAACTGATGAAGGAGAAGAACTGCTATTAATGGCTTATGAGGAGCTTAACCATGAAGAAAGAAAAGAGATCTGGTTTCTTGATTCAGGTTGTAGCAATCACATGAGTGGGAACAAAGAATGGTTCTCAGAATTGGATGATCAATTCAGACACACAGTAAAGCTAGGCGATAACTCAAAAATAGCAGTTATGGGGAAGGGAAATGCAAGAATGAAGGTAAATGGAATCACTCAAGTGATCACAGAAGTGTATTACATTCCTGAGCTGAAAAACAATCTGTTGAGCATAGGGCAACTACAAGACAAAGGAGTAACTATTCTGATTCAGCATGGGAAGTGTAAAGTTTTCCATCCTACCAAGGGCTTAATCATTCAATCTGAAATGAGTACAAACAGGATGTTTGCTGTACTCGCAACAATGACTCCCAAAGTTAATGCTTGCCTACAAGCTGTGATAGAAGATGAAAACTACCTATGGCACTACAGATTTGGCCACGTGAGTTTCAAAGGGTTGAGAACCCTTCAATCAGAAGGAATGGTCAATGGATTGCCTGCTGGCTTGCCCTCACCAGCAGCTTGTGCACAAGTTTGCTCATCATGTCTAATTGGCAAACAACACAGAGAATCGATTCCTAAAAGGAGCCTATGGAGAGCATCACAAAGGCTAGAATTGGTACATGCAGATATATGTGGCCCCATAAATCCAGCATCAAACAGCAACAAGAGGTATTTTTTGAGCTTTATTGATGACTTCAGTCGAAAGACATGGATTTACTTCCTGCATGAAAAATCAGAAGCTTTCATCATGTTCAAAAGATACAAGATTTCTGTTGAGAAGGAAACAGGAGCCTACCTCAAATGCTTAAGAACTGATAGAGGTGGTGAGTTCAATTCAAAGGAGTTTGAGGAGTTCTGCAAGGAAAATAGCATCAGTAGACAATTAACTGCAGCCTATACCCCTCAGCAGAATGGAGTTGCCGAGAGAAAGAATAGGACTGTGATGAATCTAGTACGGTGCACTCTTACTGATAAACAAGTACCAAAAGTGTTCTGGCCAGAAGCTGTGAGGTGGTGTGTGCATGTGCTCAACAGGAGTCCTACTCAAGCCCTTCAGCACATAACTCCAGAGGAAGCATGGAGTGGCTTGAAGCCCAATGTCGAATATTTCAGGGTCTTTGGATGCTTAGCACACGCACATGTACCAGACCAGAAGAGAATTAAGTTGGACAATAAAAGCATACAATGTGTTTTGCTGGGAGTAAGTGATGAATCAAAAGCTTACAGGCTATTTGATCCAACTTCTAAGAAAATAATTGTTAGCAGGGATGTTGTGTTTGAAGAAAACAAAGGCTGGAATTGGAATATGAGCAGTGAAGAAACAACCTCAGATGCACTGGAATGGGGTGATTCTGAAGGAGAAACTGATGAAGCTCAGAATGCACAGAAGCTGACCACAGAGGATAATGAGAATGAAGAGACAGATTCAAATAGAGGACTTGAAACAGATAGCAACAACAATGAAGAGACCAACTTTAAAGGCATGAATGAGGCAGGACCTAGTGACAATCATGCACATTCCAGTGTGACACATGGAGTGAACCCTTCAGGTTCAGGGAGGGTAAGGCGAATTCCACCATGGATGCAAGATTATGAAACAGGAGAGAATCTGTCAGAAGAAGAGGACTTAAATGCCATGGCTATTCAAAGTGAAGATGATCCATCCACATTTGAGGAAGCTGTGAAAAACAAGAAATGGAGAGATGCTATGAATAAAGAAATTGAGGCTATTGAAAGAAATAACACATGGGCTCTGACTATCCTACCCGAAGGAGTAAACAACATTGGGGTTAAATGGATATTTAAAACCAAGCTCAACGAGCATGGTGAGATAGATAAATACAAAGCTAGACTTGTGGCAAAGGGATATGCACAACAATATGGAATTGATTATACAGAGGTATATGCTCCAGTTGCAAGATTGGATACCATACGTGTGATAATTGCTCTAGCAGCTCAAGAAGGATGGAGTGTCTTTCAGCTTGATGTAAAGAGTGCATTTCTGCATGGTGAGCTCAATGAGGAGGTCTTTGTAGAACAGCCTCAAGGATATGAGAAAGAAGGTGAAGAACACAAGGTTTATAAGCTCAACAAGGCATTATATGGCCTCAAACAAGCTCCACGAGCTTGGTATAGCAAAATTGAGAATTACTTTCTGCAAGAAGGCTTCAAGAAATGCTACTGTGAGCACACCTTGTTCACTAAACTAGAAGGAGAAGGAAAGGTGTTAATTGTCAGTCTGTATGTTGACGATTTGATCTTCACTGGGAATGACAGGAATATGTGTTCAGAGTTCAAGAAGCTCATGATGCTGGAATTTGACATGTCAGATTTGGGAAAAATGAAGTTTTTCTTAGGAATTGAGGTGATACAAAATCCTGAAGGGATTTATATATGTCAAAGGAGGTATGCTCGAGAAATTCTAAAACGATTTGGCATGGATAAATGTAACTCAGTCAAGAATCCTATAGTTCTAGGCTGCAAACTGTCAAAGGATGAGGAGGGAACCAAGGTCGATGCAAGCATGTTCAAACAGGTGGTTGGCAGCCTCATGTACTTAACTACAACCAGACCTGATTTAATGTTTGGTGTAGGTCTTATCAGCAGGTTCATGTCAAGACCAACAGAGCAACACTGGTTCGCTGCAAAGAGGTTACTCAGATACCTGATGGGAACACTGAACTTGGGCATCTTCTACAAGAAAGGAAGGTGCAAGCAACTTATAGCCTACTCAGATAGCGACTTTGCTGGAGATATAGATGATCACAGGAGTACCACAGGTTGTGTGTTTTTAATCAGCTCTGGAGCAGTGTCATGGTTGTCTAAGAAACAACCTGTTGTCAGCTTGTCAACAACCGAAGCTGAGTACATTGCTGCTGCATCATGTGCATGTTAGTGTGTTTGGTTGAGAAGAGTTTTGGAGCAGCTTGGCTGTGAACAAAAGGAACACACTACAATTTTGTGTGACAACAGTTCTAGCATAAAACTTTCCAAGAATCCTGTTCTCCACGGCAGAAGCAAACACATTGATATAAGGTTTCATTTCCTTCGTGAAATGGTGAAAGAGAATGTGGTTAACTTGAGTTACTGTAAAACTCAAGATCAAATAGCCGACATCATGACAAAACCTCTCGGGTTAGAGGCATTCTTAAAGCTTCGAAGATTGCTGGGATTGTGTGACATTCCACATGTAAACTGAATATCAGTTTAAGGGAGGGATTGATAGACTGTTAGCATGCACTAACAGTATCGCGTCTTCTTCTCTGTTTTCCCTTTCCATTCCCAATCAGTGTTCTGTTAATATAGTTACTATACTTCCTATTATTACGGATGGAAGTTAGTTGGTTAAGAGTCAGTTAGTTTGTTAGAAGTTGGTTAGTACTTAGCTGTCAACATGCACTAAGCATGCACAGCGTAAGCTTGTTGATAAAATGGCTATATAAGCCACATGTAGTTGATGAATAAAAAAAGAGAGGGAAATTCAGTTCTTCTGTTTCTCAAGAACATTGAGTGTTATAATAAAAATTTCATTATGCCTAGCTTGTCTTACCTTTGCTATTTGCCCTAAACGTAGGAAGACAGTCAAGAAATAGTCAAGGAAAAAAGATCCTCATTCGGACAAAGGGTGGTGGCTCACTCAACATGGTGACCCCGAGGAGCCTGAAGAACTATGCGAGAAGTACCTTGAAGTGGGGAATGAAATAGGAAGTTTGAACAGCATCTTTGAAGCTACATCTCCTCATGTCTTCAACAGTTTTTACGACACGACAATCAAATCTGTATTCCTGGATTATCAAAGCTAGGCGTTTCATTCAAAAAGGCGCAGAACGGTGCAGGAGATGGAACAGTAGCTAGAGCTGGTTCCGGATCAGGCAACAGTGATTTCAACCGGAGAAGGAGCAATTAGAGCACTCTAGTTCCCGTCCTATACTATAGTTCTCGTCCTGCCTTCCCAGCAGGACAGACATGTTTGCTATTCGACTGTCGGAGGTTCGAAACAATCATATGTATGATTTGATCACTAAAGGCCTTTTTTTTAATCTTTTTTTAATATTATTACATTATATTAATAAGTGTATATTTCTTATATTTTTCTAATGTGTTTGGCTTTTTATAATATTTTTTATACTATAAATTTATTCAGATATTTATATTTATATTTATCATTTAAACCATGAGTTTTTTTAGAATGGATTTATCTTTTATTTATTTAAATAAAAAAATTTAGTGGATAAATATCGTATATTTACAATTTTTTATATTTACATTTTTTTCGTAGTTATTGTTACGATTTTTTTATTTACGTAAATGGTTATTGATTTATTTAGTTATATAATTTCATAGGCTTTTCAAATAATACTTTTATTTTTTTCATGTAAAAAACACATCGTAGCAACTTGCATACCTAATATTGTTTTTTTTTTTTTTAAAAAAAAAAGATAGAACCTACATGCCAAATTCATGATTTTAATGTTTTTATAGTTTTTTTTTTTACACTTTTTTTTTGAAAAAAATATTATTTTTTTATTCTTTACACTTGCCTATTTATACCAATCTTTATGTTTATTTTTTTTATTCTTTTGTAATTTGTTTTTTAATATTATGTTTCTTTACAACTTTTGTTTTTGGAAATGCATTCTACACAGACTATAAAATTAGTGTTTCATTGTAGCAATTGCAATATTATTCTATTTTTTAGTAAAGTTAAAAATTAGCTTGAGATCTTATATATCTTTATTAATACATATAATTTTTATTATATGTAAGCGTCGAATATATGATTCACGATTATATTTTTTACTTAATGTAAAAAAAAACACATTAATAACATCTATAGGTAAACGAGTTAACACACTAACATTTTATTTTTTGTATTTATTAACACAAATAGTTCCCATAGACTTAATTTTTTATTTATAATTAGAATTTTAAAAAATAAAATTAAAAAGCTTACATATTTTATTTTATTTTATTTTTACCTAAAAACTTTATCTGACTCACGGTGAAACACAGGTGGGGCCTAAACTTGGTCTTTCTATTTTCATGCATAATTAATTTCTTGACATGCAACGGTTGATAGTTCATAAACTATGATGGTCAATAAGTCCAAAAAGTATACTCAGTTATGTAGTTGGGTTGAAATCCTCCTATTCTTTTTCTTCGAATAAAGAAGGCTATTCGTAAGGGATCATGGTAGCCGTCATCGATTGAAATACTCAGTTATGTTGTTGGATTGAAATCCCATAGCCGTCATGGTCATGGTATTAAGTAATTTTTTTTTTTTGACCTAATCTCATGAACGGATGAATCCATTTATGGATGGAAATGATCATCAACTGATAAAAGATGAGGCAAATTCTTTGTTTACGAAGGCAAAAAGAGGAGGATAAAATAAGCCCATGAGCGGGGTAGAGAACAATGCACATAACCGACGCCCTAGTAAATAATGGGTTTTGGATTACTTTATATGAATATTTTAGAAAAAAGTTTGAAATTTGTATCATTTAATTTGGCTTGATCTAATCTAATAGTTTTGGTGAACGAAATTGACGCTGTATCAGTGAATTGGTTGGCAAGTGTCAAAAACTATAAATGAACGATCCATCTACCAGTTTACTGCACTTCTGTAATGCAAGACTGGTAGCTAGCTAGACCAGTACTTTTTATAATAGATTTTGACTAATCACTATTCCCAGATTATCCACGACAGCTTAAAAACATTTTATTCAAGAACTAGAAATTCTCTTAAATTTGTGAGCATACATTTTTTTAATCATTGAGTCAGCCAATATAAGAGTGCCAGAACGATGTTTGTGCTGCTGTAGGTGCAGTACTTGAAAGTTTTAGTCAGAGAGCTTTTTCAAGAAATGAAGGTCAGCTTCAAGAAGATATTCGGAGAGAGCCCACTCGTAAAAAAAATAAGATCTTTTGTGCACATTTAGTTACACCCACCCAACAAAAGAGAACCACGTTCATCGTGTTAGATTGACTGGTAGATGTCTCGGGCTCGCCGCCTGTGCGCCACTCACAAGTCAAGGGATATGAATAGCAGATGATCACCTAACCCAAAATAGTTTGGTGCTACGAGAGAGATAGGTTCAAGTGGTACGGTTTTAACTACCAAAATACCCTTTACAGTTCCTATGATTCAATCACTTCTATACTCAAAAGTCGTTTCGGTCACTTTCATAATTCAGATTATGTTACCCCTCCCTCCAATTTTAAAGGAAAGTGAGAGATGAGGACGTGTTTTTGAGCTGACTGGTAGGCTTGATCGGGCTTATAGTTTTTCACCTTATAAATTCTCCATATAAAATTGCAGTGTAGACAGATCAGAAAAATCAAAGTTACCAGAGATGGAATATTTCAAGAAATCCCAAATGGTTCGTCTAATTCTCTTGCTTCTAGTTGGGCTAACAAGCGTGTCTTCTAGCCTCCCTAGTGAGTACTCTATAGTTGGCAATGACTTCAGTGAGCTTCCACCAGATGAAAGCATCATTGAAATCTTTCAACAATGGAGAGACAGGCACCAGAAGGCTTACAAGCATGCAGAAGAGGCAGAGAAGAGGTTCGGGAATTTTAAGAGGAACCTGAAATATATAATTGAGAAAACAGGAAAGGAAACAACTCTGAGGCATAGGGTGGGGTTGAACAAGTTTGCTGATCTGAGCAATGAGGAGTTCAAGCAACTTTATCTGTCAAAGGTGAAGAAACCCATCAACAAAACGAGGATTGCTGCAGAAGACAGCAGTCGGAGAAACTTGCAGTCGTGCGATGCACCTTCCAGCTTGGACTGGAGGAAGAAGGGAGTTGTCACCGCTGTTAAGGACCAAGGAGACTGTGGTAAGCTTCCCTCGGTTAATTCATGTAATTAAGGCAGATTTATATTAGGAAAATGCCGATCGTAAAATGACAGTCAGTAGAGATTAATTTATATAATGCTAAATGTAAATGATTAATCAGATGTTTCGACATTTATCATCCTTCAGCCGAGAAAACATTAGTTTGAGAAATCTTAAATTTCGCAAGCATAAGTATTTGTGTTAGAAATGTCAATAATATACAGTATCTAGCGGCACCAAGTTCTGAAAAGGAAGCTAGGCCTTAAAAAACAAATCTTTGACCTGAATTGTACAAACCTTTGACCTAAATCGTTGCTTTAAATTTCAACTTGTTTTTTTTTATATTAAAATTTTATTATTTTAAATTAATTATTTTAATATTTTAAAATTATTTTAATATATTGATATTAAAAATAATTTTAATAAAACACAACTGCTTTTATGCTCCAATCAAGTGACCGTATTTATTAGAGCACATGTCTCCATGCTTCTTTCTTAGACCGGTGGGCAAATACTGTGCAATCATTATTATTCCCCCTTTTCTATGTGCATAAATAATATCATGTCATTTATCGAGAAATAGAAAATGATTGGCGTGGCTTGTTTTCGGCCTCACATGCTTTACTCTCGGATTTTCTTCTTGATATAGATGGAATATCATTTGCCCATCCAACGACATGTCCCTCGAATAAGCCGAAGAAAGTGTTTGTTTTCACGTTTGAATTTGTTTTTATTTTATTTTTACTTGAAAGATATAAAACTGATTTTATTTTAAATGTATTTTGATAGTTTTAATGTTAAAATTTTAAAAAATTATATATTTTTAATTGACAAATATTTTTAAAAAATACCTTTCACGTATTATCAAATACAAATATTCATGTAAAAAATAACCTTAACTAGAATATCTCAATATTCAGCACATGAATTTCTAGTATTCAATTACTGAAGTTTTAGTTATGCTTGTGTGAGAAAACAATAATTTGGTCTGGACATGAAATGTTCACAGGAAGCTGTTGGTCATTCTCTTCAACTGGAGCCATGGAAGGAATAAATGCCATTGTCACTAGCGACCTGATTAGCCTCTCAGAGCAAGAGCTTGTAGACTGTGATACAACCAATTATGGGTGTGAAGGAGGCTATATGGACTATGCTTTCGAATGGGTTATAAACAATGGTGGAATCGATACAGAAGCTAATTATCCTTATACAGGAGTTGATGGTACCTGCAACACAGCCAAGGTTTGGTCCCTCTGTATCAATATAACCTCTTGATGTTGATTTATACTCAGTAGGTTAAGTTTACAGAAATTTTAGTAAACGTTTTTACTTCGAGAAAATTCTGAATGCATCTTCTTTGTCTCATTGATGGTGTTTCTACTTGATTAGGAGGAAATAAAAGTTGTATCCATTGACGGGTATAAAGATGTAGATGAAACGGACAGTGCACTCTTGTGTGCTGCTGCTCAGCAACCCATTAGTGTTGGTATTGATGGTTCTGCGATAGATTTCCAACTATATACTGGTGTAAGCATCTCTTCTCTGTCGTGCGTCTTTGGAAATTAAGATTCTTGTTCAAAAGTGTGGTGATAAAAGTAGACTGTTGTGACTTGCTCAGGGAATCTATGATGGTGACTGCTCTGATAATCCAGATGACATTGATCATGCCGTTTTGATAGTTGGCTATGGTTCAGAAAATGGTGAAGATTATTGGATAGTGAAGAATTCATGGGGCACATCATGGGGAATTGAAGGATATTTCTATATAAAGAGGAACACTGATTTACCTTATGGTGTATGTGCAATCAATGCAATGGCCTCATATCCAACAAAAGAAGCTTCTGCACAATCTCCAACTAGTCCTCCATCGCCTCCGTCGCCGCTGCCTCCACCTCCACCTCCACCTCCACCAACACCAGTGCCACCTCCCCCCTCCCCTCAACCAACTGACTGTGGAGACTTCTCCTACTGCCCGAGTGACGAGACTTGCTGTTGCATTCTTAACGTCTTTGATTACTGTCTTGTCTACGGTTGCTGTGCATATGAGAATGCTGTTTGCTGCGCTGACTCTGAGTACTGCTGTCCCGGTGATTACCCTATTTGTGATGTTGAAGAAGGGCTCTGCCTCAAGGTAAAGAAATGATAAACGACAAGCTATCAATTCAAAGTCTTTTTAAGTCATTAATCAGTATTTTATTAAATTATATGGCATAAAGGAAAGATGATTTATGAAAATCTCACGAGCGTGTGTGACAGGGCCAGGGAGATTATCTGGGAGTGGCTGCAAGCAAACGACATATGGCTAAGCACAAGTTTCCCTGGACCAAGTTGCAGGAAAGAACCAAAACGGACCACCGTGTTCTGCAGTGGAAGAGGAACCCCTTTGCTGCAATGCGTTGAAGAAAAAAGAACAGAACTTATGATCCCTTAAGCTTTTGAATGTCGTCGTTGCTCTGGCCACTACGTCTTTTCCATATGCAGGCATTTGGCCATCCTGCTATGAACATATGTTCTTATGTATGCAGCAGGTAAAAGCAGAACAAAGACGATATAAGGGAAGCTAGGATTATGTTTTTTTCGATCTTCTGGGACAGGAATTTCAATTCTTATTAGGTTCTTGAGTCATATTTACTGTTGTCTTGTTACTGCTATATCTCTTTCCCAGTTTTATAAACAACTGGACTCTTCCAGGCCATTGAATCCTTGGCTGTAAAACTCTAGGCAATTGTGAAAAATCACTTGAACAATTAACTAACAGAAAGTCATAGGAGCCATGAGAATCCGCCAGGTTTACAAACTCGTACAAAACGATTCCAGCAGAGTGGTTCAATTGGCAAAACAGGGAGTGGGAACTTGGTTAATGCTGGTTCAAATCATGCTCCTCAATTTTATTCTGTTTCATTTGGAATAGCCAAAACATTTCATATTAATTTAAAAAACAAAACAAAACGAAACAATTTTCATCTTATTTTAAATCTCGATCCGTTCCGGATTTTTCGACTAAATTCCATCTGGAATGTTCTGGTTTCATTCCACAAGTTCCGTCCGTGTCTTGAAAAGTCATTGAATAAAATTGAACATGGTTCAATTTAATTAATTAAATCACTCAAGTATAAAAAGCTTTTTTTCATTACTATTTTCAATAACAATGATATTAATAATAATATTGAAAATTATTATTACTATTTTTATTAACAATGATATTAATTTTTTAAAATTAGATTTATCACTAATATATATAGTTTCTATTCATGTTGTTTTTTTTTCAAGTTTATATTTTGTAGAAATTTAAGCAAAACAAGAGATGTTTTAGATCCCATTAACCTTGATAATATTAACCTAACTTTATATTTAAAATATTTATGTTAAAACATTTTAATTTCATAATATTTTGATATTTTGTTTAAATTGAATTACTTTAAGTCAAAAATCTATTTAATCTTGACTATTTAGAAATATTTTAAAATTTAAAATTATATTTGTTTGACATTATATTTGTATTGCATAATTTATAATTAATTTATCTTGAAATTGAATTATGTTTATATATATATAGAAACAATATAACCTCGAAACGACACCCAGAAACACTTTAAAACTAAAATATTTTATTCCATTGAAAAAACAAAATACCGAAACTGGAATTGAGATTCTTCATTCAAATTATGGCTTTGCCAAAGACATAACCCAAATAAATATGGAATCAGACTAAGCCCAATAATATTGATACGAAGGGGCATCAAACCAGGCCCAAAATGACCAAGCACTGCACCAGTGTCCGTTCACCATGTATGGATGTTAATTGAAGCAGAATAAAAGAGATCCAAGGGAAATTGAGATTAGTATGACTTGCAGGTGCAAGTTCCTGCTTTTTTCATCGTATTAGCAGAAGTCTTCAATTTAACATGTACAGAGTATATGAGCCCAGGAAAGAATTTAGAAGGTGTCGCAAATCAGTCCTTACCCTGACAATGGCAGAGGTTTATACTTTGAAGATCTCCCACCTCGAGTTTGAATCTCTCTTCGATGTGATGGTGACATTTGACAGCGAGAATGTTCTGATCACATCAATGCCCTCCACTCGGCGCCCTCTACAACTCTGAAGTGGCAGGGATTTTGTACAAGAACGCCCTCTTCTTTTTAATGGGTTTTAAACCTCTTTATCAATATAGTGCATTCATGAAATTTTTTTAATTTTTCTAGATGCTAGTCCTAAAGTTTGAACCTAAAAAGTTAGGAAATGAAGCCAACTTCTTTAACCAATTAGCCAATATATTATGAAAATATGACAAATTATAAGTGGTTAATTACATGGCTAATTAAGCTTAAATCTAATTTTATTCTCTAATTATGTTTTGACCAATGGGTAATTTGATATTAAGCATATATCTAATTATATTAAGCTTATATCTAATTATTTTCTAATTTTAGTTTTGTTCGGTAAGGTTTTTTAACTCTTAATGTACCATCAATCAATTTGAGTCGAGTTTATTATAGTCATGGTTATAAAAAGAAACTTCGAAGAAATATCTCAAGCTCAAAATTCTCAAATGGGTTTTTAACAGAAAACATTAAATTCTCTTAATTGAAGCATGGATGAGAGTATCCAACTGAGAATTTCTAAAAGATAAAGCACTAATTAGGATGGGCTGGACATGTTCGATGTTACCGGAAAGGGCTCCGAGGGGTCCAAAACGTCCTGATGCTGCATTCGGGGTCCCAAATTTCCTGATATTCCCTTCAGCTGAGTGGTGAGTTCACGGTGGGCAGGCGTTGTCCGGCACCGACTGTAAATGGTAGGGTACAAGAGTGTTTTGTCTTCTTTCTAACAAAAGATTACAAAGCCAATTTGCTCTCTTTTTTCCGTCTCCCTCTCAATTTGGCACAGAAACTATTTCAAAGCCCAACCAAGAAGCAAGCAATTCCATGTTTCATACGCTGCAGCCTGCAAAGGTATATTAATTGCTGTATCTACCTACCCTTGGCCAGCACAATTTACATACAAGTTCAGGGAATATCAATTTGAAAGTAGAGATCCCTTCTTCCCATGCTTTTTTTTTTTTTCTTGTTTCGAATTAATTTAAGAAGAATACAAATATACCCAAGAAATTGTAGCTAACAGCGGTAGAGAGACATCATGGAGAAGAAAGCGGAGTTCTAAATTGGGATTATCCATGTGGAAATAACTTTTCAAGTTAGGCAACCCAAACAATTAATAAAACATGGTTTAACATTTGAAGGTCTAGCTCAGTGGTCAACTGTAAGGCTTGCTTTGCGACTGTCCCGAGTTCGATCCTCTTTGTGTACCTGCCTGTCACCCCGCGGTGCCTTACCTGCCTACTGGGATTGCAGGATGTTCAGTAGGCCCGGTGATTAGTTGTGATGCGCGTAAGCTGGTCCGGACACCCCGGGTTATAAAAAAAATAAAAATAAAACATGGTTTAACCTTAAAAAAAATACTTATTGAATCAACTCCGTCAACCCGAGTTAACTCATTAAATTAATTCAACAAAAAAATCAACAAAACAAAAAAAAAATTACAAGTTGTTGATATGGAAACTCTTGCTAAGACAATCTTAATTGTTGCCACTTATATTGTCTTTGTAGAAAAAAAATCCTTACTACATAAAAAGTTAACAAATTACAAGTAAACAAAAATAAAATTAGCAATTTTTGGTCCCAAGCATTACCAAATTTCGATTGACATGATACTTTAACTTTATATGAAATTTGATAAAATTTGAATCTGATTCAAAAATTAAATTAAGACTTAATCTTGTTAGTATAAAAATACACATTAAAAAATATTTAGCCAAAAACAAATATAATTGTCCAATCTTTAAAAAAGAAGAAAAATTCACTTTGAATTCATAATGTTGGCGTGTAGTAGTTAAAATAGTAAAATGTATAGCGCTTTTAGTTTTCTTATTTAATTCTCTCTGCATCACTAATTAGCAGTAACCTCTCGTATATCTAGATTTTTTTTTTTTTATGGTTTAATATAAATTATCGACAATTTATGTAATTCGGTGAAATTAATTAGGCAGGAGCAATGGAGGATTGCAGGGTTTTCTTTGTTTAATTCAACATTAAAATCTTCCTTAAATCATGGTCAACAACGGCAGACGATGTAATCAACCAGGAGAGGGAAGACATTTAGTGGAATTGGTTTGTATCCGCAATTTGAGGGAAGCTAACGAGAAGATATTGGGTGAAAAAGAAGACATTTTCAAATGTACTTTATTAAGTTAGGTATAATTTAGACAAAAGTTCCCCAAACCATGTGTTATGTCTTCTTTCTTCTTTGTTTCCTCATTGCTCTTTATCGGATCTAGTTAAGATTTCATTTATTTGGCTGTCTACTTTGATGTTGGATATGCCTTGCGATTTTGGACGTATTTACGTATTTATATTCTTTATTTTATTTTCTTATTATTATTATTATTTATATCATATTGCATTTCTACTTGTATTTGTATGAGTCTTAAAGATATTTTTATCTTGAAAAAAAATATTAAATTGATATTTTTTTAGTATTTTTCAATAATTTTAATAGACTAATTTTAAAAATAAAAAAATATCATGAAATACATCATTAAACTAGAAATTAAATGTAATCATATGGGTGATTCACTAGCAGTTTTTTGGGGTAGGATTTGGACTTATATAGGCTAATGAAGGAAATGTGGCCATTGAAAATGCTACTTAGATTATTTTGATGTTTTCAGATTATTTTAATGCGTTGATGTCAAAAATAATTTTTTAAAAATAAAAAAATATTATTTTGATGCATTTCTAAATAAAAAATACTTTAAAAAATAACATCAATCACATTTTCAAACACCACCTTAAAATTCTAATAATTATAGAGATTATAGTCCCTCATTCTCCTAGAAATATGATGTCAATCCTTTTCTTTACAAGAAGATGCTATGTTTGGTGTTGAGATTCAATATCTTATATATATATATATATATATATATATATATATATATATAAATTTAAATTTTTATAATATTTTTTGAATTATTTTGATATATTCATTTTAAAAATAAAAATTATATATTAATTTAATATATTTTTAAATAAAAAATACTTTAAAAATTATCCACTCCCCTCTTCCCACACTCCAAGTCGACTATCTTTCTCAAAATTCATAAATATCTTATTTATTATCCTTTCACTATTCACTCATTTAAGAGTTTATCTCTCCATCATGATTTTCCATTTTTTCGCGCTAATTATTTCCAAAGTTTCTGTACTCTCCGGGTATTCTTATCCCTTGACACGTATATTTTGGATAGCACAGCACAAGAAGTAATCTCACCATAGGTACCACTTGTCATATCACCCCCCCTAACTAAGTACTCTTAGCCCTCACTTGCCGCAACATTCTCTCACTTTTCAAAGCCTCTCTTCGGCGCGCCTCTTCTCCTCCTATGCAAAGCTCAACACAAAAATTCAAAAATTTATTTTTAACACATTCGACATTTTCTCCTTGTTCTTCTCAGCAGCAACAACAAAAAAACAACATCACTATTAAGCATATAATTCATTTTCTCATTATTTTGTTGGTGTTAATAGCTCAACTGCTGTGGCATAAATATATTTTACAAACCAAGAAAACCAAGATTTCTGCATCAAAATATTTTTCATCATCATCATCATCTTTCTCTTTCTCTTTCTTATTCTCATTGAATTTTAATAATTGATTCCAATCCACATAAAAACTAGAATCATAAAAAATTTCAGTTTCAATATTTTTTTCTTATTGCTGAAATTTCTCATATAGATCTTAATTAAAAGCTTATCTCCCTACTCACACCTCTGAAATTAATTTTTAAAATCACCTATAGATTTGTGATCGATCTCCTTGCGATCCTTCAATCTTTACATATCTTCTATTACCTCTTCTTAAACATATTTTTTTTTCAAAAAAGAACATCATCATCCTCTTATGCATGAGCTTATCTTGTTTTGTAACCTCTTTTACTATTGATTATTTCAAAATACACCACTAATCTCCTGGAATTTTTATGTTCTAATACCAATTAAAACAAATAAAACATCATAAAAAAAATAACAAATATAAACAACACATAATTCTAGTGAATAGAATCACTAAACAAAAACCTTAATTCAACACTTTATAACTAAATATTTCATTTCAAGTAGTCTACTAAAATACAAGCTAAAAATCATATTTATATTAGTTCTAGGTTTATCTTGAAGGGAGAATAATTACAATAAATAATTATATAATTATTATATGGATTCCTAAACTAAATAGAAAAAAATAAAATTATCAAACACAATATTAGTTTTTCTAAACTAGATAGAAAAAAATAAAAACAACATAAAGGAAAATATTTCCTAAACTAAATAGCAATAAAAATAACTAAGGAAATAAAAAAAAAATCCTTAAAAATCATATGACATATTTAGTATTTGGATCATTTTAGAGTCCAGTATTTTTAATTTTAATGGTTGTTACAATACTTGAAATGATGATATGCAATTACTCATATTTTATTTAGAGGATTAAAAAAAACAAGATAAGAGTGGGTGAGAGAAAAATAAACTAGCCTTAATGTTTGATAATTTCATCCCAAATGAGAGGTTCAACTTCATATTCTTTTTTAGGAAGATGGGACATTAATGCTAATTGAAATACAAAGCATTAGTGTTTGATGATTAAAGTTAGGGTTACTAAACCTTAAGGGGAAGATTTGATGATTAAAGAGGTTTGCTCCATGCATTGGTGACTTTCTAGATTCAAACTTGGGGCAACAACTAGGAGAACTACTAAAGTTCTCTAAATTAACGATGTTGACATGGAGGATACACTCTTAAGATTATCTGAAGGACTTATTCTCAATTAATATATAAATTTACACAAAGATATCCTTATAGTAAAAAAGAAGAAGTTAGGGTTGCTAAAATAACAATGTTGTCTCTTGTTAGCGGTGATTAAAAAGAAAGTATTAAAAAAAAAGAGCTATATCATTTTCAAAAACTTAGGCATAATGTGAACTTATTTAAAGAGTAGGTAAGATAAACATGTAAATATCAATTTAAACTTCAATATCTTTTATATATATATATATATATTCCTAAACAGAAGATTACATATAAACTAAAAATATTGTGGCCATTAATATTAAAGAACTAGACAACAACATTTGAAATTAAGGTTATCAATGTAAAATAAGATATTTTTCTCATTGTATCAATTGATCAAATCAATGGCATTCCATTTGGCTTCATAATGAAAGGTGTGTGCTTCTTATTGAACTACCAAAATTCGATTCCCAAGCTAAATTTTCAAATAGAATTCTTTTTTTTATTTTTATCATGAAAGGAATTACCTAATTTATTTAAAGTTGATGTTAAAAGGAAAATATAAAAAGAATTAAAAGATATTAACCAAAGCTAAAACACTTTAGAAATATATGTTCATTCAGACTCATAAACATTATTCACCAAAACAATGTAATAATTAATATACCCTTTACACTGAAAATTTTAAAATTATCTATTATAGACATTAAGGTCTTTTTATAAAATATTTTAGTCATTACTAAAGTGATCAAGAGAAAATAAGTTTTTTTAAATTTCAAAAACATAATGAAATGACCGAATTACTATTAAAAGTAAAATATTAAAATTGATGTCAAGGAATTTTTTCACCTTCTCACGATGATTTTTTTGTTATTATTATGTCAACTCAAAGTCAACTTGATATTTTAAATATATGGATGGTATAGCCATATATGTGGTCCACTCAGTAGCAAGTGGGAGGCACTCATGTACTTTGAGTAGCACATGAGATGATTTCTATGATAAAAAAATGTTATTTTGTCTTATCATTTTAAAAATATAATATATTTGTTATCGTTGTCTATTTTTTAAAACGTTTAATTAAAAAAAACTAATTTTTTGACCTGATCGGGTCTAAAGTGCGGATTTTGTTTTTTGTTTTTTTTTTAAAAAGCATTTACACATCTAAATATACTTTTTTGTGAGATAAATAGCCCGGCCGAGCGATGAAGCCTGAACATCGAGGCTAGCAATAGCTATTTCTTAGCTAGGATCATGCAAATTACTTTGAACAAAAAAAAAAATCTGTATTGATCTATACGTGCATGCATGGAGCTAGCGAAATAGGAGAAGCCGCGTTCATAAATTCCGGAAATGTTATTTTTTGGGTATATAATGTATTGAATAGTGCGTTGAAGTTAGGCATGAGCATGTATGGTTTTTGTTGTTTAATTCATGTTAAATGAATCCCAAATAATCACGAGAGATTCATAAAAAATTCAAGCCATGTTACGTAGTGGCATGGGTCTCCGCAATTAAAGGGAAACCAATACACGATATAATTGGACAAAAGCGAAAGAAGACATTTTCACATGTTTTAATATTTAAATATGAAGTGCGGTATAATTTGAGCAAAAGTTCTACTTTTTATGTTTTTATTATTATTATTATTAATGTTAGATCAATATCTTAACTAATTTTATAGATTTTAAAATTAATAATTATATAAATATCCAGTGACTTTAAAATTTGAACTAGTAATTTAAAAAAAAAAACAAATTCAGAGCATAACTTTTTATATTTTAAAACAAGACAATTGAGCACATCTGACCAGAATATTATACCCATTTCCCCTTCTCATTCCAAATCTGAAATAAGTTTTTTATTGGTGAATTAAGTGTCCAATTCAAAGTGGAAATGATTGGTTTAATAAGGCAATCGTTAAATGCCTGAATGGGATAATCACAGGCCACCTGCAAATGTGCGATGAGAATATCCGCTAAGAGCAACATCTGACTGTTAATGATTCAACCACTTGCCCACGTAGGTTTGCTTTACTTGCAAATGTAAGATGGCGATGCCGCTTTTTGATCGGCAATCCCTTTCTGATGGAGCTTCCGGCGGTTAGTGCTCCCCTGGGTAATTTCCTTTAAACTGTTCTGTCGTTGTCAAATTAAGTTGCAACTTGTAAACAACACCAAGTTACTCAATTTTGAAGGACAAGTACAATATGGCAATTAGAGTGAAAAATGTTGGATTCAGAAAAACATGAAAGAAGCTTTTTGTAAAGGTGACTCACGAGTAATTTGTGTAATTTCCTCTTTTTATTTATTTTTCTTTTTTATCTTATCTTCTCTTTGTAATTTATGTAAGTTCATTTAAAAATTTAAAGAGAATCACTTGAAATACATGTGAGTCGCGAGTACTCGAGTAGTAGAAATCGATTTGCTAAACTTTGCTTCTTCTCTAATTAAGTTTTCAAATGTGTTATTTTTCAAAAAACTATTTTTGTTTTCTAAATTCCAAAAAAAAAAATCAAATAATTTAAGAGTCTCATTTTTTTATTGATAGAAATGATTACCATTTTTGATATATTGAATATTTCCTCAGTTGTGATAATATAAAAAATTTGGATGAATTAGGAAAAAAGAAATGACTATTTGAGATTGAGATTCATTGTTTTCTTTTTTCTACATTCCTCCCTATGGGGTTATCCATATTTTATGTCATGGATCATATACTTAGCAGGTTAATCTAAGTTGATTCAAGTGTTTTTTATGTTGTGTTTTTTTCAAAAATTATTTTCACCTTTTAACATTGTATTGATTTGAAAATTAAGTTTTATGCTTTTATTTAATTTTCTTTCCATGAAGTTATTATATTCTCACGACCAGGTCGTGAATTTGACTTGCTAACTCAGGTTAACTCGAGTTGTTTTTTTTTTTTTTAAATTCAATTTCATCCTTCATCATTTGATTTGATAGTAATTGGATTTCAAAAGGCTTTTTTATATATAGAATTATCTTATTCTTATTTATTTATATATCAAATAAGATGATATTATACACCTTTTAAAAATATTGGAGATTGTCTTTCGATGTTATTGACAAGTATTTATATTTTTCAATTAATCATTGTAGTTATTTTTATTTAATTTGGTTTATTAATTTATTATCACTTTTATTTTGTTAATTATATTATTAATTTAATTAAGTTTATTGAGCTGAGTCCAGTCAATTACTAGAATCTCAAATTTTTCTTCCTTTTTTAGAAGCATTTACTTTGTCTGATCATCTTTTTTTTTTCCTGGAGTTATCATTCTATATTGCGTGACAAAAAATTAACAACATCATTCAACAGAACACATGAAGTGTTAGAAGCATCATGTCTCACTTTGTGACACTGTGCGGGGACTTATTTCATAGCTAAAAATGTGTCATTATAGTTTTGATATATTATAACATGTCATTATAGTATAATGTGATTTTCAACCTTTTAAAACATCATTCTATATCAATACTTTTTTCATTTATAATTATATAAGAAAATAATAATATGTTCATTTATAGATTTATGAATTATGTAAGCTTAGTTTTAATGCAAGATAATAATTTTAAAAACTGTCAATTATTCTATCCCATAATAATTAAATATGATTTTTCATTTAATAGTATCAAGTTGGCTTGCAAGTAATATGTATTTAATTTATTTATTTTTTGCTCAGTGTAAAGCAAGTGTCATGATCAAATGTAATTGACCATTATTAATGAAGATATTGTAAAAAGTCTTGACTGAAAATGAAGATATTGTAAAAAGTCTTGACTGAAAATGAAGATATTGTAAAAAGTCTTGACTGAAAATGAAGATATTGTAAAAAGTCTTGACTGAAAATGAAGATATTGTTGCAAAATACCTTTTTTTCTTAATAAAAAAATAAAATAAATAAAGTATCTAGTCTCGCTTATACATTATGAAATGATACATAATTATATTTTCTTTTCAATATAACTAACTATAAAAAATTATTTATTACAAAAATAACCATTATTAATGTTTTCTTCTCTTTTTTCCATACCCTATCCACGGTCTTTATCCACTACACTATTACACAATTTTACCGACGGATTTCATTTCATTGGTGCAAGGCACATAATTTGTCGGTAAATTTTTTATTGACAGCTTTATTGACGGAATTCGTCCGTCGGAATATTGATTGTCGGTAATTTCTCATTCCTTTGCTAATTCTGTTGGAAATAAAAAAACCAAATACCGACAGTATTACAGATGGCGAAGCACGCCAAAAAAATAAATTTCCCACGAGAACTTTATCGATGGAATCATTCTATATGTATTTTCAACAGTAATCACCGATGAAATATCCGTATCGTTGACGGGTATTGTCTATCGGTATATATCGATAAAAGTAGAGACGAAATTATTTTCCTCTGTAATTCCATTGATTTTCGCTGATTTTCTGGTAGTGATCTGAAAAATTCTGGTAGTGATCTGAAAATAAAAATCTTTATGATCTTCATTTTTCTTTTTATAATTTCTCATTAATGCTTTTATTATAATATTCATAAAAAAATTATTGTTTTCAATACAATTATATTATGAATTAAATTCATAATTATTAATGTTTAACGATAAAATAATTATGAATTTAAATTTCACAACTTTTATTTTCAGTCTAAAAATTTTTTATTTAAAAAAATACATTAAATAATATAATAAATCATATATTAAAAACTTATCTTAAGGTTGGATCGGTTTTTTGAAATTGACATTACATGTATATATTATTATTACTAGAAAATAATTGTATAATGAGTTTTTGTTTTTTAAAATTTTTAGATCCACCGGCCCTATCTAAAAGGGGCCAATTTAAGCCGTTGTCTGGTTCAACAACCGTCGCTTTTCAACTGTTTGTCCGTGACACCGCCACTCTATCATAAATAGCACTATCTGACTTTACTATTCAACCATGCCATAATGATTTAATTATACTACAATTTAATTAATTTCTCTCTCAAAATCTTTCAATTCTCTCGGGAATTCTTCCACTCCATGGTATAATATTTTAGTTATTGTGAAGATTGATTTCTTTTAATGGTTGTAAGGAGATGGCATTTGTCTTTCAAAATTAAAACTTTTTTTAATCTAGAAATTCGAAAAATACTAGGCATTGCACAAGAAGTTTAATTTAAACTAATAAATTAAATATTTATGTTTCTAGACTATAAATGTATAATAAATATTTATTTAACCCACAACCATTGATTGGAGGGCTAAAACTGCGTTTTACTTTTTTTAAAAATAAAATTAATTTTTTTTTTAAAATAATATTTTATGATAATTTTGATGTATTGATATTAAAAATAATAAATAAATAAATTTTAAAAAATAAATTTAATACATTTTCAAACAAAAAAATACATTTAAAAAATATTTATAACACAATACTAAATATATACTAAGATTCTGTTTGAAATTCCAGTAACTTGTGTGTTTTTGTGCTTTTCAAAAATACTTTTACCCAAAAAAAATGTTAAATTATTGTTTTTTTGTTAGTATTTTTGATGATTTTGAATATACTAATATCATAAAATAAAAAAATAATAATTTTAATATATTTTTAAATAATTGTTTTTAAAAAAATATATTTCACCATAGGACCAAAATACTAAATAAATTAGCGTGCTTCCTCCTTATTACGAGTTCACATCTAAGATGAGCTCATAAAAAATTATATAGTAATATTTTTATAAAAGTGCGGAGCATAGTTCAGTCTGGGTTTTTTTTCTATAGTGGATTGAATATTTAATCCTGAACTTTTCATTAATTTAATGAATTATGAAATGAAGCACATTATTGTTGAAAATTCAGTAAAAGGAGAAGACCAAGCGACTGAGAACAACGTAGCAAAGGGTTTATCCCTGTCTCAGTCAGCTTCTCCCCATGATGTCGAGTGCCTTACCCTTGTATCTTTCTTACTGTATAATACTTGCAAACACAAAGCAAAAGGAAAGTAGAACTAATAAGCTCTCTCTCTCTCTCTCTCTCTCTCTCTCTCCCTTTTCTTTGTTTTCACTCATTCCCCAAATTCATGCCATAATTTTAGGATCCCTTTGCAGTAACACCAACCTCACTTCCTTTGCTCACTCATTCACTGGTTTTATGCTCCACGTCCTTCTCTCTTCCTTCCAGCTTCATTTGTTGAACTTGTAACTTTGATAAACACCGGTCGAAGCTTTATCATTGGACCATTCAGGTATGTTCTTTGCATCTCTTTTTCTTTCAATAATGTTAAAGCAATCCCTTTGTTTAAATTGCCTATTCCAGTTTATTTTTTGGTTTTTGGAAGTTCATTGATTTTTCTGTCAGTTTGTTGGTTCTTGGTTAAAGATTTAAAGATTTATGAGTGGATGATGTTTCAACTGTTTAGAGTAAGTGTTAGTTTAAAAATGTTGATGAGGTTGGTTGTTTCTTGACCAGAACTCATGCTTTCTTGATAATGCATGCCACTCATAAAGTAGATGAAGATTCAGGTCATGCAATAAATTCCCACCTTGATTTTTTTTTTTAGTTTAATGAACGATAATCTTGGCAATCGTATGGCTATGCTAATTTGATAACTGTATCTGTGTGGTTAAAATCGGATCTTGGCATAACTTTCCCATCTTGGTTGCTGAGAAATTGAAGAAGAAAATAAGGAAAGAAGAATTGGATATTGCTTTTCATTGATGTGCTCTGATTTTCAGGAGAGTTTGTTGGATGAGGTTATTGTTTCACAGATCCCAATATATATATATATATATAGAGAGAGAGAGATAGAGAGAGAGAGAGAGAGAGAGAGAGAGAGAGGTTATTGTTTCACAGATCCCAATATCCTGAACATTATATGGCAATGGATAATATAAATGTCTTCAAGTTCCGTTTTCCTACTTTACTTAAGGGAACAATTAATGCTCTTGCTCTTCAAGTGTTGTTATATGATGACATGCTCTTTTGGAACGTGCACATATCATTTTCTATTTCCTTTTTTGCAGCTTTCGATTTCTATCATGCCATGTATAAGTTGAAATTGCGCTTATGAGTTACTATGGTGTATGCTATTTATTAAGATGCTTGGATTGTTCTCCTAACTGTTAATCAGTTTATTTTCAGATTCATTTTGTAGAGCTGGGATTTAGAGCGATTTGCCATGGTTGCACCTATGGTTCTTTCTCATCGGCAATCACATTTTCTTGATTGGTAATCTTCCGTCAAAGAGTGAGTTGATAGAAGTTGTTTGGTTCTGAGAAGCAATGGCGGAACGGAAATTGAATTTAAATGCACCGCTCCTATCAGTGAGGCGAATTTCTAACATAGCAACAACTTCAGATGGAGCAAAAACTAAGAAACTTGAGAATTCCCGGCTCAATAGACACCATGCTCTTCCTCCATACAAACCAGACACAAGTTTGGATCAAGTGACTGAACCTGTTGCAGTTCCTTTCCACTGGGAACAGATCCCTGGTAGAGCAAAGGATAATTCTATGGAGCCACCTAAAGTTGCCGAGGAGGCTTCTGTTACTCCGAAGGTTCCTCCGAGAAGGTCGTTGGATATTGTAAGGCACCATAAGGGAAAGCGTGAGCCTAAAGTCCCCAAGGAGGCTTCTGTTAAGCCACTTATTTCTTCCAGAAGGGTATTGGATGCTGTAAAGCACCAGAAGGAAAAGCCAGAGCCTAAAGTCCCCAAGCAGGCTTCTGCTACTCAAAGGAATCCTCCGAGAAAGGTGTTGGATCTTGCAAAGCACCAGAAGGAAAAGAAATCCAACGATCAGAGTTTGTCTAGGCCCAAAGCTGAAGCATATTCTTTCAACAAGAACGTAAGAAAGTTAGTTTACTCTAGAGAGGGACCAAATGAGAAATCAGGTTTGAATTCAGATGATGATGATGTTTACTCTGATGCGCTTGACACTTTGTCCCCAACAGATTCAATCTCCATGAACTGTAGTGCAAGTGGTGTGAGTGGCTTTGATGTTCCGGTTGTGAAGCCATCAGGAACTTTTTCCAAGGATCAACAAACACGAGATTTCATGATGAGTCGCTTCTTACCTGCGGCCAAGGCAATGGCTTTGGAGCCAGCTCATCATGCTTCAAGAAAGCAACCTGTGGTAGTTGAACAATTAAGACAAATTACGAAGGTGGTTCATGGGAATAGGACACCTCCTCCTAGTAAATCTCAGTCAATAATTATCTCAAATTATGGCCAGGATATTGAAGAGAAAGAAAGTGAAGATGAAAATGATGGGTATGAAGGTCCTGGGAATATATCAACTAAAGCTTGTGGTTGGTTTCCTCGCTTATGCTTTAAGAATTCATTGGGTCTCCTAAATCCGATTCCTGGATTGAAACTTAGGACTCAGGCTTCCATCTCTTCTACCAATGATGTTGAAAAACTGAGCAGAGCTTCTCCGAGCAGATCTGTTAGTCAAATCGTGAAAAAGGTTAGAACTGATCTCATTTTTTCTTTCCCTTTAATTATTTCTCCTTCGGATAGTGCCGAATGTTTCTGTTATAATTAGTGGAAGTTGTCTTTCAATGCTAAAATCACTTACAATTTTGCGATGCTTTTCAGCACTTAAAAGATGCTGCTAATAAGCTAAAGCAAGATAGCGGAGGGCAATCACCTAGGCTGCCGGAGGTTGAGAACAAGATGTCCTGTGCATCTAATCGGTTCATCTATGCAAGTGATCGGCAAACAATGAGTCGGACATCTCCTTTAAGGCGCTCAGCTGGTACATCTCCTTTCAGACGCTCAGGGTGCGTATCTCCTTATCGCAATGAAGCGCCTCAATCTCCCTTCCGTGGCAGGGGATTTCTAGGCACTCCTAAAGAGGCTGAGGATTTGAGAGCCAGTAGGTTGAATTTATACAAAGGCATTAGCAAGTCTCAGGAACTATCATCCTACTATGGTGCTAAACGAGGGTCTCGCCCGGCAAGCCCTGTTGTTGAGAAGACTCTGTATGTAGATACTGTACATAAGGCAGGAATATTGTTCCCAGATTCACGTTCTTCAAATATCAAAAAGTATGTGGACTCCGAGAAAAGGGACTTTAAGACACCCTTGAAAAGCAGAGAAATGAAAGGAGCTGCTGGTGAAGAGTCTTCTTTCCAAGATGCAGAATTCCTGAATTTTCTGAAAGCACAGAGTGAACTGGAAAATAAAGTCCCCGGGTCTGCGGGTGCTGATTCAGCTTCTCTTTCAGACAAGCCAGACTTGATGGAGGACTATTCTAAAGCTTTAGTGTGTATAGGTGCAACTACTGAAGAAAATGTAAATATCGATGGTGATCAGATTTCAAAAGAAGATGATACAGGAAATGTGAAAAACAGTTTAGTACAGTCTCCTCTTGCCCCAATTCTACCGAAATCACCGTCGGAATCTTGGCTTTGGCGAACCCTGCCTTCATTCTCGTCACAAAATTCATTTTCACATCTGCATCGGGGAACCAGTTTTCAGAGCAAATGGCAGGATACTAATACGCCCTCTACTAATACCAAATGGGAAACCATTGTTAAATCATCCTATTTGCATCACGATCATGTACGCTATTCTGAGGTAATGCCGTTGCTCTCAATCTTCTTCGTTTTTCTTCCAGTTTCATGTTAAGTTATAGAAGAATTTAACATCGGTATTCATTTGCAGGAATTAATCCCTCACGCTTCTAAACACTCCAAAAGTTAGAGATGCAGAGCTCTTTCCAAATTCTTAACAGCAATTGTTTTGTTTGGATATTTTCCCCTCGGATATGATCAAAGGCAATTTAAATCTTCCAGTCTACATTTTTTTTTGTGAGATCATGCTCTGATCATTCAATCCTCCTATAGTAGGTAGATGGAATTCAGCAGTCAGTTTTGTTGAAATTTCCAAGTTTTCTTAACCCTCCCTGTGATGTGCCTCCTCGCATTCATACAGGGGTGAGGTGATTGGCCAATAAGCCATTATATTCCTTGTATTGGTGGTTTACAGTTTAAGCGACTGTTTTCCTTTTATTTTCGGATTCTGTTGATCCCTGTGTTTATAGAAATCAGGAACTCATTATGGTGATGAATGAAATTACACGTTTGATTGTGATAATGTCTATTCTACAGAAGCCTTGTATATTCATTATTCCGGAAGGCCCTAAAATTGATTGTTCTTCCTTCCAAGCATTGGTGGTATGGTGCTGCTATTGTTTCTCTACATCTGCATGTACATACATGTTATTCAGTACTGCTCTTAGATTCCCTTCTTTCATGCCTGTAATCTTCCATTCCAGTTCATCCAAGAATTCTGAACAAGAGAGCCCCTGTCTTGCTTTAGGACTTGCCATTTTAAGGGGAAGGTGGAGTTAGAAAGCATTACGATGTATTTGCCATGTCATGATCTTAAGCACTTCTGGAACTAGATCCAGAAACAAGAAATGGAGATATAGAGAGGTCCCAAATCCCATAGTTACTCTATTTAGCAGCAGCACAAATATACAGAAACCAGAGTGGATAATAGCATAGAAAGACCTGATTCAAACAACTTATTGTCAATACCGTTGCGCTGGCTTCATTCTCGAGTATGCTTTTGCTCATGTTTTTTACTTGATAAGATGAATTTTTAATGTTTTTTTTATAATTTTAATATATTAATATTAAAAATTTTATTTTAATATTTCAAACAAAAATATTATTTTTAAAAGTATTTTATACCACAATTTCTTATATAATTCCTCCCTTTTCTTTTAACATGTCGTTAAAAATGAGGTTGAATGACATGTCTTCCATATCACTTAGGGGACTGAGAGGTCATTCTTTGCTATTTGCAGAAGCAAGCAGTATCGAATTTCTGTGGAGACAATGTGAAAATACTTTGATACACAATAACTCATCACTCACAAACACACTGCCCTTTTCGTTCAGAAAAGGGGGAAAAAAAAGTTACACATTAGCGTTTGCTTTCATCCAAAACTGAATCAATTACCACCTGCACACTGATGACAAGACGAACATTCTAAGAAAATAAACAGCGAAGAACATAAAAAGACTACTAATGCTTCTTAAATGACTCCAGGGACAAGTACTTAAAAAAATCTGTACTACTCCTATATATGATTTTCTCTACATAGTCAGATATTCTTAAGTACTAAGCCTTGCTAAAAATATTGTATATATAGACTAAGTTTCTATAAAAGTTTCACTGTCTTCATGGCCATCAAGAAAGTGAAAGCTTGGTGCTAATTTCCTGTGTGCTTCTACAATGAGTCTTACGGTCTTTGATTCCAACTCTTTGGCTCAGTCCCAGTTGCAGATCAGGCAGCCATTCCTTGTCCGTCAACATTTTATCATGATTCAGCTGCATGCGAATCAAGGGAGAAATACAAAAGAAAAGAAATGAGAGAGAGAGAGAGAGAGAGAGAGAGAGAGAGAGAGATCACAAAATAAAAGGATTGCGAAATAAGGTGTTGAAGTTTATATGGTTATTGCATGCCCTATATAATAACTCTAAATTCGAAATGTTAATTACCTCAACCCGAAATGGGGGCTCAAACTCTGGTTTAAAGCTATTGAAATTGCCAATGGAGAGTGACGAATTGAACAAGGATTGCTTTATCTTTATGTCATTCCCGGAGTTGCCTCCATTTGGCTTCCAGTAGCAGGTTGTCTCGAACGACCTCGGCGACGAACAATTTTGATGTGCTTGAGGTGGAGAGCAAGTACTATTAGTACAGGTGACACTGGTGGGATTATTTCTGATAAATTTCCATCTATTTTTAACCATTTCGACTGGAGGCCACCGACGCTCTTCTAGAAATCTGACAGGTCTCATTGGCCTTATTTCGGTGGTACTTGTGTCTAATCCTTGTCCGAGATCCTTTCTTGCCAAACTGCTTACTCCATGCTTATCAACTCCCCATTGCTGGCACCTATAATATTGACAAGAAAGAAAGATCAAGCTGGAATTAGAGATATGAAGAATTCTTACTCTTGAGCTTAATGGGATAGGAAACTCATGATCAATTTTCTAGCTTTTCTTATATATCCCAATTTGATCGCTTCTTTGGATCAATGTTTCAAGCTTGTTTCTCTTCAAAACAAAAGGAAGTATCCTCTTCCTTATAAACCTTTAAATGGAAGAAAAAAAGTGTTTAGTATAACAAGAATTTCACCATGAGTATTGATTGTTTACCTTGAGAAACTGGTTTTGTTACTTAATGGTCTCTGGAAGAGGGAAGAGTGCAAAAGGCTGTTGCCAAAAGTATGCTCAGTACTAGAATTTCTGGCTAAAACAATTCCACCACTCTCCATTCTGAAGCATTGCTGAGGATTGGCTGGCATTTGGTGGAACTTGCTTGGAATGTAACCTCTTCCTTGCATTGATCTGTATGTTTGACATAGCACTGTATAACAAAAGCAAGGGTTTACCATTTCATTTATGCTTGGCTTAAATATTTACAAAATTCTTTTATTTTCGTATTTCCTCCATGAAACCAGATGAGAAGGCGGGGCAGCCATTCATGTCAAGGCTGCTGAAATGCTTTAACTTGTTATTTGGGAATATTGCAGAATACATGAAGGTTAGAATGGCAGGAGAAATTACTTAACAAGAGACACGAGTTTTTATCACAAATGTACATCTAATTATGGAATATCTGTGATTAAGTAGATTTATCTATTATTCAGCTAGAAAAACAAAGATGATTGATTGTTTTTAACAAGATATTAAAAACTTGTGATCATGACACATCAGCTCCCTTGTAATGGCCAACACAGGCCTGGGATAACTTCTCTCTACTCAGGTTCATTATGATTCACAATACTAGGCACAAATTAATAATAATGAAAAAAAGAAGAAGCAGTAAGCTTCACCTTGGCCGGCCTCGTCAAGCTTCTTACTTCGGTACATCTTATATGCACAATGAAAAAAGAGTAAGTTAGGAAAACAAAAAGAATGGTGAATAAGAAATTACAAGTAAACATGGTTAAACACTGATTTTAGCGAGTACCTGTAAATGACTCTTTACATGAGCAATGCTAAGTCCCCTCACATTCATTAGCTGAAGAACTAACTTGGGAGTTGCTTCTTCGCCAATTCAAAGAAGGTGCAAGTAAGTTATAAAATGAAATAATTGTTTTTTTTATCAAAATAGTATGATCCAATTATAAATTTCTATCAATTTCAACAAACTTCATTTTTAACTTACTCTCTTGTCCACCAAGCCTCTCAACGGCATGCACAAAAGAGAGATGGAGATCAGGAGTCCATCGTAGCCGAGGCATTTTTGATCTAACGTATTGCCTTACTGTAGACCTACGTTCATTTCTGTCTGCAGACGTAGCATTATTAGCATAATTCTCTTCTGCTCTCTTCTCAGCATCAGTATCGCTAACTTCAACAGTGCCGATGTCCTCTCCGCTGCTTGCTTCTTCATTCAAATCGAAGGATGAGCACTTTAGGGATGACATCAAAGACGTGTTATCAGCTTGGTCCTCACATCCATCCATCTTTTCTTGATCACCGATCTTTAATTCTTCTTCCATTGCTACCTGTTTCCCTTCAATGACTTCAAATACGTACCGAGTTTCTTATATCTGATCGGCTTCTGTTCTGTTAAAAGAAAAGGGGGCTATTAATCGCAAGCTTATAAATATAGGCATGCATTTTAAGACTCAAAAACTGGGATGATAGCACTAGCTAGCTGCATTGCTGTTTTTTTCTTTTCTTTTCTTTTCTTTTGATGGAAGGCCCCATGCAGTCTTTGGTTACACGATGAGGGATACCCTCCTCAGCTCTGAAATCCCACCCCAACCTTCTTAAGGGTTTGAATCTGAAACCTCCAACTAGATAAACCTAAGCCTTAACTTTTGGGATTTCCTTTTTGGCCGGACGCTTTGAAGTAGTTTAGAACACAGTAATGACAGTCCCGATCGAGTTCTTAATCGACGAAAACCTTTAAAGCCAATGGGCAAGTAGCTGTAAAAATTATGGCACATCGCGCAAAATCTGTTAGGATATTTATTGTTTTAGACATTTCACATAAGCTGCAATATCGAACCCGTATAAATGGAAGTAGTTTTACATTAAAGGTTTTGTTTAAGCATGGTACTTCAATTTTGCTCCACAAAAAATTTGTTAAGTATAGCTTCGTACACTGTCGGATCAAACCTCGATCAGTGAGTAATTGCATTAGGTAAGAAAGAAAAAAATGTGCACCAAATGATCGTAGTAGGTAGACTGCCAGCTTTCGATTTATGATGACCTAGATGCTTCATGGCTGTAAATCCGTGGAACTGGCACTCCTAAGCAACAATACAGTGGACAAAATGGTTCTAAACAACTCCAAATGCTTGAAAATTAATCATCTAAGATCTGGACAGCCAATTTCATGGTATCAAAGGTTTTGTCGTGTTGGTTTGGTCTTATTTATTGTGGACACCGTACGTAATTTATGAGTGAATTACCAGAACACAGCTTTTCTCACTGTAAGAACTGATCAAGTAAAGGAATTGAATGACAAATTACTTTTTCCCCATGCACCAAATTAAGCTGGAAAACAACTAAGAAATATGGCAAAAAGACGGTGTCATTTTACGTCAAGATCACTTTTTTTTCCTCCCTTTTTTGTTCCATTTTATTTAAAGATCACTTACATGGCTATTTCAATGCTTTTGAAACACAAAGTGTTCCCAAGCGACCCTTTTTCTGTTCATGATCTCCTATCTGCATTCTGCGAAATGCAAAATTAAGAAAAAAGAAACTACGTTAGGACTTATGTTGAACACTCAAACTTACATGGCTATATATGCAGCACAGACAATTAAAAAGGCATGAAAACAAATTAATTAGGATGTTAAAAGTACTTTTGAAATGACAAAAATTACTTGATTTTCTTTCATGAATTTGCAAAATGATCAATTGGTATACAGGTCCACTATGATCTAACAACATATGGGCTCTCATAAATATAGAGTGCTAAACCATCAATCAACATGAAACTATCAAACCGCATAGCTGTTTTCCAATCATTTCTAGTAAGTAGATGGTTTAGCATCTAAATATGAAGTTAAACTTGAAGCAAGCAAGGGATGAAGAAGTCATGATTTCAGATTCCAGTAAACAAGCAGAAATATAATGGTGATGCAAGGATTTGACTTAGGTCATGAAGTCTATCAAAATTAAACCAAAAAGAAAAAAAAAGGCCATGAAGAAATCATAAGGGATAAAAAAAAATTGGCATCCATAAAATATATTTTAGTTAATTTAAACTGGATAAAGGGTGAAGAAAACTGGCAAACAAATCATCTTTGTCCATCACTTAAAAGAAAAAAAAACCTTTTTATCTCTTTTCCAAGAGTCTTGGAAAACATTTATAACTGTATGAAGAATAAAAGAGAAAGAAAGAAAGTAAGAACAAACCCAAGCTAGCTAGCTGATTCACTCAATACATAACTAAAACCATAAGACCAATAGTACAATTTTTTGTTCATATATACAAGTTGATTTCCTAAACCCTAAATGGTAAATACAAACCAGTTGGTGTTGATGATGATGATGCCCCGATCATGCATAGCCATTCCAAGTTGTTGGTGGGATCGATTGTCTATAGCTTCAGATCATTATACATATATATCGCCAGACTAATGATCCTGGCGTGCCTCTTCCAAACTTGAAAATTGACGTAGACTTAGTTCTTCAGAGAGAGGGAGGGGGAGAAAGAAGAGGAGAGAGGCAGTGTTTTCTGTGTTGGGTTTTTGGTGTGTGATGGTGTTTTTTATTATTATTATTATTATTATTTATTATTATTATAATTACTGTTATTGTATCGAAGAAAAACCATGGAATCAAAGTCATCAAAGCTCACCAGATACTCTAAGACCAACATGTGGTTAATTAATAAGTTTAAATACAAATCAACGATTTTTAGGACAGCCCAGCTTGTGCTCTTTAAAATGGCATTATGGATACAGATGCGACTGTTGGAGAGCATCATGTGACTCAAAAAACCCTTTCTTTCTTCCTCTTCTTCTTTGACAGATGTCCCTCCAAAATCCCTCTCGTGATTATCTTTTTTCTTCTTCTTCTTTGACCTATGTTACAGGCTTCTCTCTTTCTCAATAACTTTTTTTAAAAAAATATCTTGATAATTTCATTTAAGTTTTACTATTAACATTAATATAAAACTATTCTTCATAAATTTAATTTCTTAAGTTAAAATATTTTTTTAATATGATGTTAAAGTATCGTTAATTAAGTGCTAACGAGTTATTTTATATATATGTTTCATTTCTCTGTAATAATTATAAATAAATAAATGTGGGACCTTTCATTTCATCGACCCATCAATTTTCTTCCCACCTAAACAGAGACTAGTAGTTTTTTTTTTACTCTATGAACAACACTGTTTCTTCCTGTCCCTGTGTTGTTATTGTTAATTAGTGTCTACAGCTTTCTTCTGCAAAGCATGTGGCTCTATGACTTTGATTTAATTATTGGTCCGACCCAAAAATAATTGATCGGTCGTTGAAGAAATACTACCAGCTGAATGCGTTAGTCAATTTTGGTAGGACTTTTGCATTCTAACAAATCTATCCTCAACAAGTTCATTATTTTTTTGCAAATGGGAGAATCGTTGTGTTTCCATAACATTTGACAAATGAAATTTCCTGAACGTGCTGAGATCATGATGTCGATGTTGACCTTTTTCTTGGAGAAAAAAATGCATGCGTGAATTTAAGATTTCCAGGAGTACACTGGTTTGAAAATACGAACTGCAAGATCCCATAAAGTATTCTTATACTTGATAGCTGTGTTCGTTTTCTATATGAACAAACAACAGCAACGTTTTTCTAATCAGCTCCTGGATGGAACTTTAATTTGGAGGAAAATTAAGCTTTAGCTTATAATATATAGCAACCACTATGGTCGAAAGACAAATGATTTTGGCATAGAACCTTCCAGTCGGAGGAAGAGCCTGAACGGCGATCGGCAAAGAAAAGGCAAGAACGTCTATAATTCCCATTTATTGTTCCTTGCTGTTAAGATTGCTGAATCTGAGGAATGAGAAGCTTAAAATTGTCACCACAAGCTGCAATGTCAACGTTTATCTTTAGCCGAGAAGCTAGATTAAGACCTACGGGTTAGCAAGAACTAAATATAATTAGGAGGTCAAAACATGATCCACAGAACAAATAGTCTAAACTAATTACATTACTTCGAGCTCAGTGTAGAGTAACAAGGATTGCATACACTTAGTGTCCCTAATTATTTTGAATTGTTATTTTTTATTTTATTTTACCTTTTTCTGAGGGCAATTGAATTTCGAAATCTGTGTGATAAGCAAGCAGCAGAGATCACAACTTCAAATGGTAAGCAAAACTTTAAAACTAGACTTTGAAAAAACGTTGAAGAGTTTCTTCTAACATGAACGAAAAGAAAGTTTCTGTTGTTTTGCTTCACGAAACATTAAGAAAAAACAATCTTAAAAGTTATATTTCATATCTCAATATATATTTCAAAAAAAAATTCTCCTCATTATTAACATTAAAAGCTCAGTCAATTCTTATGCTTCCCTTTGAGTAGAAGTTGTGGATTTGATTCTTCAAATGAGAGCAAACCTTAATTCCCAAACATCAGAAAAATATAAAAGCATTGCCAACATGTTCTCAAACATCTCCATGTTCCTCCTTCCTCGATTATCAATAAACTTTGTCAAATAATTAATTCAACTCAATAGTTTAAGTTAGGTAAATTCTCAAGATATTATTTATATTATTCTATAACACACCTTTAAGTGAAAGCTTTTTGGTCTTGAAACTTAAATAGACTCACGCTATCTTGTGCTTAATTTTTATCACATAAATGAGAATGATAAGGTTTGAACTCGTGACCACTTGGCCATCAAGACTCTGATACCATGTTAAAGAATCAATTCAACCCAATAGTTTAAATTGTTAAGTGAATTTCCAAGATATGATTTATATTATTCTATAGTCTTGTTGGAGAAGAAAGAAAAAAAATCAATAGTTTTTTTAAAAAAAAAATTTATAATGTGCTATCGAATTTTTATTCTCAAATTATACTCTCTTATTAATATTCCCTAAAGATTAAATTAATAAAAGAAGCTTGACAAAACATATGTAGTTGGACAAAAAATAGAGATGATGAGGTGGGGGTGGGGATGGAAGCATATGCAGAGACAGCTTGGTCTCCCATCTACATAACTATATATTCCATAAATATATAATTTTCAAACTGCACTCCATTTTTAATTTGTGCCCTCCCCCGACCATCCAAAGGGCTTACTTTTCAAAGCTAATCGGCAAGAGTTTGGACTGTTTTGTCTCCTTATGACAAAGAGCTCTACTTCTCTTCAAACTTACTAAATTACTAGACATATAGTCTCTGAGGAATTAAGAAGGGGGGGAATCACTTGAAGGATTAGGTATGGCAAGAAGACACCCAAATCTGGCTCGTTATGAGTGACGGGTGCATATGTTTTCGTCGCCGTGGCGATGGAGAAAGAGAAGACAGATATTCTAAGCATATATTAAACTAAGTTCATGATCAGAGAAATCTACGTGGGAAGAGAAGGAAAGGGAGCATGATAAGCAACTCTTAGACCTATATATAATATATGTATGTACCTAGAAAATACTCGATACCCTGTCTTGTCGCGTGCATGGGGAGTTGACAATTTATTGATATTCTAGACCCTCTGAGAATCTTTCAAAGAATAGCTACTTTGCATTTCAGATTTATTTCATTTCATAGACAGAGACACCCAACTAGCATATGACCACATGATATGAACCGTAAGAAAAAATATTACTAAATGTTTTCGAGTGGGAAATGGGAACTTAAGAAAGGTATGTAAAGGGGAATCATATATATATATCCCATTGTAACTTTCCTTCTTTTTTTTATTCAATCATTGTCAAGTTTTATTTTTCTTCGATTCTTGGTGCTTTTTAGGATCCTGATATCAATTCCCATTGGATCGTTGGCTCTTTGGGGTTTGGAATCTATCATTGATCATACTGATGATGATGCATGAGCAGTGCACCGGTTGCAAAAAAAAACCTGTGTCTGAACATAGGTGCCTGTTAGTTATACTTCAATATATATATATATAGACATACGCATAAAGAGATGAAAAAAGAAAGTATTTAAAATGACGACGACGATGATTTGGTTACTAGGTTAGATGTCGCCGCTGCTGCTGGCGGTCATCGTCCAGGCATGGGGAAAGGGCAACCCCAAAAAATGGTGAAATGTGAGACTTATTAGATACTTGGAAACCTGCCCGATCGAGGAGGAGGAGCATTTGTGTTCCAGAAGTGTAGATCAAAATGAGGTATTGGCACAAGATCCTGTTACCTTTCATTTAGACAGAGATCTGACTCTCGAAACCCGAGTGAGTAGCCCATGTTTTCAATGCTGAACGGGGCCTAGCGACAAGGATAGAGTTAGGGTTTTTCGGGGTGGTGGGTGGGTTTCACTTTTATGTAGTTTTTTGGATGTGGAAGAAGGTGAGGGCATTTCATTTATCATATTCCACATTAAAGCGGGCATTGAAAAGTGTTGGTTTCAGTCATCCGAAAGCTGGAAAGCTAATTAACGCCAACCCATTTTTATATAACTAGGTTAGTTATTGAAGAACAGCGATGTTGCTCATCAGGATGGACACCGTCAGGAGGCACAGAACCAAATATATAAATAAAGGGAATTAACCTCCCACGTTTGGAGATAGCAGATTCCTCAGGTGGAAAATGGTTCCAGGCTGTCAAGTGTCTACGTTTGGAGATAGCAGCAGCCCGCTGGGCACTGAGATCAATAGGATTTTGTCCATGGTTACTCGCAACGGTAGTTTATTGCCAATTCTCTGCTCTGTGGAGTGCTCCGGTAGTCCTCGAATCTAACCAGAGAAAAAGTGTTCCGTGTAATAAACATTAAACAGCCCTCCAATCTGCAGCAAAGTAGCTGTGAAAGCTCAAAGAAGATCAGCGTAATCTACTCCCCCACCCATGAGCTATATCTGAGCTGGTACCAAGAGGATATTCAATAAACCTTTAAATACAGAACTTATCACAGAAACGATGGCACCAAAGTTTCCACAAATTGCATTAATCTAGCAAGCACAGACCTTGCAGTAAAACTTACATACCAGAGAAGATACCAGCTTAAGAAAAATACTCTTCGAGCAACTCATTTATTGCAAAAATGACCAATCAAATATAAGGGAAAAAAGAACACATTCTTTTTTTTCCCCAATTGCCATTTATCACCGACTCCAATACATAAAATATGTACAGCAAATACCCTGACAATGCCAACAAGTGATTATTACTGCCTGCCCATGTTAGTTGACAACTAACTTTTTCAGCAATAAATTCCTTAGTTCTTCATTTGTTCATCTAATCTGATTGATGGTATTGTACATCCTGTCCAAAAAATATAACAAAAAACCTTTTAACGTCTAATAGTAGGGCCTTTGTACAGCCCCCTCCATACCACGAAGTTTTCTGGAGGTTGAGTTTCTTCTAACCATGTGATTTCAGAGGGTTCAATGCCACACAATGCTTCAGTTCCTTCTGCAAAGGGAGAATTAAAAAATCAGAAGAGAGAGAGAGAAAGAGAAGTAGAAGTGCTTAAAAATTTAAATTGGAGATAAAAGAGAAAAGAAGAGTAGAGAAAATAATATTTATACCTGGCAGTTCTCGTTTTGGGGTCTGTCGGAAATATGAGCAGTGTCGCCCATCTTCTGAGGAATAAGGTGGTGAAAGAACATCAAACAGAGCACAGGGTGTCAAGGCTTTGAAACAATGAATGTTGCCACCACTGGTTGGATATAGAACTGTTGTACCACAAGGTGCTGTCATTTCATAATCTCTAACAAGTCTTGCAGGTCTTGCTGTAAATTTCAACTATCAAACTCAAATCTTTCAAAACAAAAGGTGCAATAGACAACCAAAAAAAGAACATGCTTAACCAAATTTCTGCTCTATCAGGATGAACAGGGAGAAATGTGATCTTATATGCAATTAGAATGTATATGCATTCCAACCAAATTAATCCTCTCTAAATACATTGATGCTGCTTAACCTGTAATGTCATTGAAGTATGCAATTTCCCAGAGAATGAGAATTTAAGAAATGAATTAAAGAGAATTTAAATGATTACTTGGACCTGGCAATGACTTAAAATTTACAAAAAGCAAACACCCAGAATTAGTTGTTGGCTCACAAATGCACTTCCTGTCCAGAAGCATGTAAGCTGCTTTACTGAGTGTGTTCCAGATTGTGGCAGAGTTGACAAAGACCAGGTTTGGAATTCCAAGCACGTGTTTGCTAACTTCTTTCAAAACAATGATTTTGACACTTGTAACTATGGAAATGTGATTTTGATGCAAACCATAGTGTAACTCAACCTCAAAAACAACATTCAGGATTGGATTTTCAAAGCCATGGTGGTGAGTGCCTTGGGTTTCAAAACCATGGTTTTAAAGAAAACACCAAACACTCACTCATGATTCAAAGCCTGCCTTTTTGCTCAACATACTTTAAGAATGTGTTTGGAATTGTGGTTGCGTTGGCAATGAACTTTTTCAATACAATAATTTAAGCAAACTATGGTTCCAAAAACTCAACCCCAGACTGATGCTTAATCACCAATCAGGACAGAAGTAGTAGCCCAGATTGCTGATTGTTAAGGTAACTCATGATGCAACAAGAACATTACACCTACAAGCTTACAAATCTTCAATATATCAAAAGAATTGTACTATTTAGGATGAAAAACTGTGCATGAAGAGGATGCAAAAAAACCACCACCATTAACTGGTGGGGCCCGCCAAGTCAATGGTTGTGATGATTTCTCTTGCCCCCTTCATGAATGAAATTTGGTGCTATGAGAGTTTAATCTACCAATCCAAAATGAAGAAAACCAAATGCCATACAACCAAACGTACCCCCTTTCTTTCAAAGGCCTAAAGCACCAACCAACAAAAATCAACAGTCAATTGCATATCCTAACAACTTTCAACACCATCTGGGACCTACAAAGTAGCTGTAACAAGATCTTTGTGCATGGATTTTTCAAGTTGTAAGAATTTCCCTATATAAGAATCCAAAAAGAAGAAAACTTGTGAAACAAGTGCGACAATACAGTAACAAAGGTGATACTAGTTAATTAAGGCAACATGGTGAGGATGGGTAAAAATAAGTCTGCTGGTAACCTAGTACCAACTTCAGTGGATGTGATGATGGCAACACTGGCAAGGATTCTTGCGGCCATCAAGGTCATGAACATATTTGGGATATAGTCTGAAGCAATTTTTCATCAGCTAGGGGCTAATTCTAGACAAACAAGCGGTGAGGATGGGTAAAAATGAGTCTGCTGGTAACCTAGTACCAACTTCAGTGGATGTGATGATGGCAACACTGGCAAGGATTCTTGCGGCCATCAAGGTCATGAACATATTTGGGATATAGTCTGAAGCAATTTTTCATCAGCTAGGGGCTAATTCTAGACAAACAAGCGATGAGGATGGGTAAAAATGAGTCTGCTGGTAACCTAGTACCAACTTCAGTGGATGTGATGATGGCAACACTGGCATGGATTCTTGCGGCCATCAAGGTCATGAACATATTTGGGATATAGTCTGAAGAAATATTTCATCAGCTAGGGGCTAATTCTAGACAAACACCACATGAGATGCATGTTCTTCAAGCAAACCATGAGACATTAGCATAATAAAGCAACTTGTCATACAAATATAATTGGCATTCTTGGAGAGATACCAAGATATGCATTTGGCTGATACCGACTATGAGGCGCACACAGACAAAAACACATTGCATGTACACACTAAGATCCAGGGTTATAATGTTTGAAAAACAACTCATCATAACCATCACGCTGTTGGGGCATATTCTCACACATATCAAACTGAAATTCACTAGTACTAATTCCATAACATCAACAGAAAAAATTTTAAGGCATATAATGATAGGCACCTTGGGATGGATCATTAAAACCAGGTAGATCAATCCAATCATAAGATTTTACAAGCAAAGAGCCATAAAGAAGCTTGCTCAACACAGTCATTCCAGGATGATTATGAAGTGGTATGATGGAGGAAGGTGGCATACAGAAGATCCCTATCTGCAACGAAAAACAGGTCCATGAATTCAATTTTTGAGCAATCCATGCAATTGAAAATAAAAATTGCTAAAAGATTCAAACTGCGATTCAAATAGAATGTTGAAACCTGCAGCAGTATTAATCACTTACAGAGATTTTGTCACACTCGTGCAAATGCAAATATTTGATAGGAGGTGGGTACTGAAGTCTCCCATTGTGCCCTTTTCTTCCATTGGTACCATTTATGGGACCTTTCCATTGACGTGCTGACTGTGCTTCCTGTTCGAGACCCACATTAGAAGGCTTCATTTGATCTGATATGACAAAACATGAAAGTGTTAAGATAATGGATTTAATCTAAATTAGAGGATTCAAAAAAAAACTTAATTTAAGAGCAAATGAGCTAATTTGATATGCAAAAAACAAAAGAAATACCCACACACCTAGAACAGCACGGATTTTTTCAAGAGCTTCTTCAGAAACAGGACCATTAGCCGAGAAAGACTCTTTGCAGGCATCATACAGTTTTTGAACAACTGGCATGATGCAAAGAATGTAGCAGCTAACCCACCAACCCAAATCTAATAACAGAAAGCACTGAAACTAACTCCAAGAACCACTTATCAATCACCGAACTTGTATTAAAAAGCGAGCATCCAAATAAAATTAAAAAAAACCAACTTGGGCTGCTCTAGTTTACAAGTAAGCATCCAAAAGCAAGTTTCTCTCTCTGCAACAATTCCAAATTCCAGTCCTATGCGAACCAAAAGGACAGCAATATATATGCATTGCGAGTAATCAAGCCCAGTCTCAAATAGCTTATAGCACCTAGAAAACCAACATTTAAAACAAAAATGCCCAAATTACATAAACTGGTATTAGTATACTTTGTTCTCTAAGAAACCTAAAAATTATCAAAAATATTTAATATCAATTCAAGAGATTCCATTAAAGTCTATAAATTTACATGTATGTATCTGCAACAAAACACAAATGATGTGAAAAATTAAAAAAGAAACAACTACCCTGATATTATTAAAAAAAAAACCATCAAGCAAAATTCAACTAATAAGCGCTAAACCCCAGTTTAGATTCAAAAAAAAATAATAAAAAAAAGAAATAAATACAAAAGACGGCATACCTAGAAAATAAAATCCCCAAAAATCCACATAACAGCATCAACAAAAGTTCTTGAACAAAAAAAACCCAAATCTCGAATTCCCAGATCAAAATGAAAAAAATAAAAACATGGGTAGGTAGAGAGAAGAGAGAGAAAGGAATACCAGAGAAGGGAAAGGAAAGTCTTCGAAATTGTTTAATCTAAGAATTAAAAATCACCTGAGACAAAAGAAAAGAGATGGTGTATTCTTTGAGCCCGTTTGGATTTCTAAAAATTTTAAAAAAAATAAATTAATTATTAAAAAATAAATTTTTTATAAATTTTTTATTGTTTTCATACATTAATTTTAAAAATAAAAAAAATATTTTAATATATTTTAATATAAAAAAATAATCACAATTATATTTTTAAATACATTTAAATTATTTAATCAAACTTTGTTATTATAGTTACCCTGACGTGCATATCTTTGTCATCATATGTTGTGCTATGTTGGATCAAGTTGATTCGAGTCGTGTCGAGTTTTGCAAGAAATAACTAGGAAAGAATTGATTGTTTTAAGTATTATTTTAAAAATAATATTTTAAAACTTAATTTGATTGATGCGGTGAATTGTAAATGAAGTTGCTAAAACATAATTTGAATTATGTTTTAATAAAAATATATAAAAAAAATTGAACATAGATCATCTAAAAACTTGAGTTCATCTGTTACGTGGTGGAAAATTTAGTTAAAATTCAGATGAAATTAAGATATTGACATCCTTTATTTATAACAAATAAAGGGTTTAAATATCACCTTTTGAAACACCATGCATTATAAATTTTATAGAAGAAATTAAGATGCACAGTAGAAATAAGACACGGGAAAAAATAGATTTTCTGTATTGGAAAATTAACAAAAATATACTATAATAACATGGATATTCATTGTCACTGTTGATTCATTATCGAAATGTCATTGTTGTAATTCTTTTGAACTCTTCGTCTTAATCTCTTATAGTTTCTCCCATCTTTACGTGGCTTTTTTTCCACCATGTCCAGATAAATTTTACAAAGCTAACAGGGTAATTAGCTGTATAATATTAATTATTTTATAGAATTTATTTAGAAAAAATAGATACGAGGAGAGTATAAGTTTTAGATTGAAATATTACTGTTATTTTTTTTATTATTGATTTTATTTTCTTTTCTTTTTCTTCTTGTGTTTATCTTTTCGTACGGAGAGCATCATTAAAATGTCCCCGTGTATGTTTTTTGTCTCCTTATCTAAGAGATACAGGGCTTTCTCTTATTAATTAGCTTTAATCTTTTCTTTTGCGTACTTTCTCCCAGCCACCTGTTAAAATTTTGTTTCTTCTATCCTCTTTCAGATCTTAGTCTTTTCTTTTGTATAATTTATTTTATCTAGGGGTGAGCAAAAAAACCGAGAAACTGAAAAAACCGAGAAAACCGAGAAAAAAATAACCAAAAAAACCGAACCGAAAAAAAAAACCGATTAAACCGATTAAAATTTTGAAAAAACCGACCAGTTCGGTTCGGTATCGGTTTTAGGTTTATAAAACCGAAAAAACCGAACCGAACCGAACCGAAAAAATAACCGGAAAAAAACCGAGCCAAACCGGAAAAACCGAGCCAAAACCGGAAAAACCGAGCCAAAACAGGAAAAAAATGAGCCAAAACCGAAAAACCGAGCCAAACCGGAAAAAACCGAACCAAACCGGTTTTTCCCCTAAAAAAACCGAACCGAACCGAAACCGGCCGGTTTGAACCGGTTTCGGTTCGGTTTCGGTTTTTTTTTTCCAAAAAAAAAAATTTCGGTTTGGTTACTTTTTTTGATAAAAACCGAACCGAACCGGTTTTGCTCCCCCCTAATTTTATCACTTATAAGACAGAAGAGAAGTTCTACAGGAGCATTAAGGAATTAGCATAAATGGGAGAGAGGGCGTAGAGTTGGATTTTCATAAACAGGAAGCCCTCGTTAGGCCTGGTTTGTTTTTAGAAAAAATATTTTTTTTTAAAATCAATTATTTTTTTTTATGTTCGGTAAACATATGAAAAGTTAGTCAAAAAAAATAAATTTTGATTGAAAAAAAGTTAAACATTTATGCTAGGAAAGTGTTTTGCTTTTCTTATTATTGAAAAACACTTTTCTTTCTTTATAAAATTCATAACATCGTGTTACTGTTATGGCTCCAATAGCTAATATGGCTCCAGTGGCTAATATAAATCTTGTTGTTCATGTGGCTAATACAAATCTCTATCTCTCTCTCTCAAACTCTTTACCAAGAACAAAATAATCAATTAATTTTGTTTCTCTGTTTCCTGCAACAATCTCTATTAAAGCATATTGAATCCTCTTATTCCATGTAACCATTTTTCCTCTTTTTTGTTTGGATTTGTAGTTATAATTATGGCATAAATCTTGTGATCTTGTTAATTTGCTGTGTTTTTCATGTTTTGTTTGGTTTTTGTGGAAAAAAACACGACAATCTCATGCCCTGTTTTGTTTAGGATTATATGCTTGGTTATGAAAGTTGGTTTGGTTTAATTCCAGTTGATCTCCCCACTAGTTTTTCATGATTTTTTTCCAAACTATTTTTCAATTTTATTTGATTTCTCCACTCCCCTTACATTATGTCCTGATGGTCTACCTCTCTAGCATGTCCCTGTTCTTACCTTTTCCACAATCTATGTCTCTCACTAAGTACTTTCTCTACTCATGTCCCCGACCTTACTTTGGCTTAACAATTGTCTTTCGTGGAAGGAAATGTTTGTTGTTGGTGGGTTTTGGTTTATTTTTGTCTTTTTTGCTTTACTTTCTCTCATCAAAAAATTTGAACTATGTTTTACCCAACAACAAAGCTCTACTTTAAACCCTTTCTTACCCTACCTTTGGACTCATATTTTGAGCCTTATGACCTCCTATAAGTGTTATCCCATCATCAATTCCCTCATTCATTCATATAAAGAACTAAACGAACATGAATATACTGATTCTTTATCCTTTGCACCGCCTAAAGAATCCCCTTTCGCCGAGGAGTGAACGAGTGACAATAGGAGAGGGACGGTTTGTTTAAATGGGAAAGATTTGCTTTCAATTCCACTCCATCTCTTCCTTTTCCTCTCTTTTTTCTTCAATTGCATCTCTTTCAATAGAGCTTGACCCACCCAATGATGTCTCCTCACATCACCTTCTCTCCATCCTCTTCCATTCTAAATAGAGAAACACCTTTATTTCCAATAGTTAATCCCAAATATGTTCCCTTCTTATGTTTCCTCCCTTTTTAACAACCACCTTAATCTCAACCCTAATATTGCCCTTCAATTCTTTAACTCCTTACCTCCTGTAAAACCCGACTTTAAACACACTGTCAAACCCCATTATATTCTGGTGTGACAGTTATTAATAGCTTCTCGGTGACATTTTGAACACTCCTAGAGTGCGCAGTATGGGATGCTACCTTTGGCTCTCTTTCTTTTTTTCCTTCTCTTCTGCTTTCCTACAAATTTTGATTCCCAACAATTTGGTGTTAGCGAGAAAATCTGCATTTCCATGATTAGAGTTTGTGTCTTTATTGATGATATGCATTTTCTATTAGGTATTTTGAGGCAAATGAATAAGAGATGACAACGATATTAATTTCAAGTTGAGTGCTAGAAAAATTGAAATAGTTTGGTAAAAAAATCATGAAGGGATTGAGTGAATTTTGCAATAATATTATATTTTCAGACCATGAAACATAAGGATTGAGAATTTATAAAATAATATACTTTAAGCCCTTGTTTGTTTAGGGAATCAGATATCATTGCCATAACTATTATACATTGTCACCTCTTTTGAGTATAATTTCTTGTATTAATTGTATAAATATTTTATATGTTTTTTTAATATTTATTTCACCAAATTTTTAGGTTTTGATATATATAAAAAAAAAACTTCACTTTCTTGTTATGGATAGTAAGATTATTCATGCATCATGTATACAAGCAGTTGTAAATATTATAGCTACAAGAATAGCTATTATTGAACAAGAAAGAAATATAATTTATATACGAAGAGAACCACATATAAATGCAATTGCTCAACGAGAATTCTATATTGATAGGATTTTGAATCGAGGTGATAGACATTACGTTGAATAAATTTATATGAAACCAGTTGTATTATATAACTTGTATGATGTTCTCACAAGTCGATAACTATTACAATGAACTCAAAATATGTCTATTAGGGAGCAAGTAATTATGCTCTTACAAATTATAGGTCGAAACCAATGATTTCATGTTATTAGTGGTATATACTATAGGTATGTTGAAACTATCCATCATTACTTTAGAATTGTATTAGTTCTTAAGCTATACAAACACCTTATTAAAGACTAAAGGGATACAGTTCTCGCAGAGATAATGAATAATCGAAGATTCTATCCTTATTTTAAGGTATGAGAATAATACCAATATTTTTATACATTAATTAATTACATCTAGAAGAAAATGTTATAAATTATTTTTTCATGTTTATATAAGATTGTGTGGGAGCAATTGATAGTACCCATATTCCTGCAAATGTTCCTGTTGAGATTCAAGTAAAGTTTCGAGGTCAAAAAGAAGGAACAACAAAAAATGTTTTAGCAGCTATAAATTTTTGTTTTTTTAACTTTGAGGGGTGTAGCTCAACTGGTCAGGCCCTAGGTTTGCTCTCCAGATGTCACCAGTTCGAGTCTCACAAACTCCAGGGTCATTAGAAGCTTATATTGTCATTAACTTCAAGGCCCGTGGGATTAGTCGAGATGCACGCAAGCTAACCTTGACACCCATGTTAATCTAAAAAAAAAGTTTATATATGTTTTAGCTGGCTGGGAAGGAAGTGCACACGATTCATAGGTTTAGGTGATGCATTATTAAGACTTAATGGTCTAAAAATTATAAAAGGTATATAATAAAGTATTTATTATATGCAATAAACATATAAAATGTCTAATTAGATAAAGATGGTAATAGGTTTTTTTTTAATTTGTAGGGAAATATTATTTTGGTGATGTTGGTTACGGTATTCGAAAAGGAATCATTTCTTCTTTTTATGGAGTTTGATATCATTTTAATGAGTTTATAAAACATTCACCAGAAAATAAAAAAAAAAAAGAGTTATTTAATCTTCAACACTCTTCATTGAGAACCGCTATTGAGCAAGGGTTTGGTATTTTGAAGGGTCGTTTTAGATCAATTGATGGAAAACCTTTTTGGTCTTATGAAACACAAGTAAATGTTGTGCTTGCATGTTGTATTATTCATAATCACATAATGAGAGTTAATCCTTATAACTTTCTTATGAAAGAAATATGTTCGGAAAGTAAACCAATTATACGAATATTCATCTTAAGTCAACAAGAGGAGAGGGAAGAGAATAAAGAGTGGATAACAAAAAGAGAAATTATTGCATCAACCATGTGGAATGATTATAACACTTAAAGAAACTAGTAATTAAGTGTTAATTATATGTGTTTATTTTTATCATGTCTTTCTTGAGTTTGTATTATCTTTGTTATACATTTGGATTGCTTGTTGACTTTATTATAATTTCTTATGTATTTTATTTTAAATATTAATTGTAGTTTTTATATAAAATTTATTAAATCTAAATATTGTATGGTTTTATTTTGTATAAATTTGTAATTTGTTTTGTACAAATGAGTACCACACAAAATGAAAAATGCAAAGGTAAGCACTTCACATGGTCTAAGCCTATATCTCACATGTTACTTGAAATATTAGCTGAGGAGGCACTTAAAGGAAACAAAACTTCTTCCACCTTTAGAGTAGAGTCATTTGTTAAGGTAACTACAGAAATTAGTCAAAAGTTCAACGTGTAATACGAGTCTAAGCATGTGGACAATCATCTCAAAACTATGAAAAAAGAATGGAGAATAATAACCAAACTTAAAAAACAAAAGTGGCTTTGGTTAGGATAATTGTTTGAAGATGATTACAGTTTCGAAAGATATATATGATGAAGAAGTAAATGTATTATAAATATTATTCTCTTTGTAATTTTTATATTTACTTTTGTTTCTAGAATGTTATACAAGGAACTAAAAAATTGCATATTCTAAACTTTATGAACAACACATCCTAATTATGACAAGTATCTCAACAAAAAACTTGATATATACAAGGCAATGACAATTGTTGTTGAAAAAAACATGGCAATTGAAAATTATGCCAAATCATATGTTGATATCAACTTGGAAGAGAACACTGAAGTGCAATCAATTTCAATTAAAAATGAAGGGTAATATGAAGAAACTCAAAAGAAAATGAGACATCTTCATCTAGTACACAAAAGAAGCAAGATATAAAGAGAAATCACGTGTATAAAGATGATGGTATTGAAAAGTTGTCTAAAATGATTGAAGACGTAGCATTTGTAATTCAAAGTCTCAGCAAAAATCAACTTAATGTTAATAAGTTATATACAGAAGTGATGAAAATTAAAGGCTTTGATGAGATCACTCTTGAGGATGCATTTGATCACTTGGTCCAAAATGAAATGTTAGCAAAAGCATTTATGGTAAAAAATGCTAATTTAAAGTAAATTTAGGTTCAAAATTTTATGAACCAACACTACTATAAGCCTGATTGCTAAGATGATTTTACTATGATAAAAAAAGTTAATGTTTGTTATTTGACAAGTATGTTTACTTGTTTAATTTGGTCTAGCATGTTTATGTTTGTTAATTTGAACTAATATGTATGTGTATGACATCAAAACTTAATATTTATGCATGACTATATTTGATATAAGATATTTATATGTATTTCTTAATTCTTATTTGTTATATATTAAATGGATAATTGCCTATACCTGTAACAAAAAAAAAATATTTATCCAAAAAACCCATTAAAGTATTTTTGTATTTATTTATCTTTTAAAAAAATCTTTATACCAAAAAAAACCCAAATATCTAACTCTTACTTAACACCATAAACTAATTTGGCTTTCTTAATATGAAAAAAAAACATATTTTAAGCTTTTAAAATTAAAAAAAAAAAAACAATATTGATAGGTTTTATTAAAAAAATATTTCACAAGGTTATATATGTACAATATTATATGATTTGGGATTTCTTAATTCTTTATGCATTGTACTTGCACAAAAGAAGAAGAAGAAGTAAGTCCTTACAAAATTTAGTCTAACCTTAACCTCAGTGTTGATACAACACATAATAATTTAAAAGAAAACAAGAAGTTTACTAAAGTAAAAAATCATAAAAAATAAACACCCTAGTTGACCAAGGATTCAATAGAAAATAAAAATCAATATAAAATCTACAAGTAATGGAAAAAAAATATTAAAAATAAGAAAGATAAATAAAAAATATATATTTAATAAATATAAATTAATCCTCCTCAAGTCTTATTTTAGCATGAATGTAGAGCATTATGGTTGATCTCAAACATACTTGGCTATTTTAAAATATAATGCTAAAAATGAAAAGAGTTAAGGATCTTGATCACTTAACACTCCAAGCTAAACATTTTGATTTGATTTATTTATTTTTTTTCTTTATCACTTTGAGTTCTGGGATAAAAATTCATTAGCTCGAACATAAAGATTTGAGAAATTTTAGGTTAAGAAACAATCTATAAAGATTATATTTTATTATATTGTATTGAGAATTTATGATATCAGGGCATGTTTGGGATTGTAGTAGCGGTTGCGATTTCATATGAAGATATCACATGCGTCTATAAATATTAGAAATGTCATAAGTGGTTTGACTTAACCTTTCAATGATCGGTTTCTCGGTATAATTATTATCCTTTCATCAATAATTTTTTATTTAGATATTTTATCATGGAGTGTATCTACCATGTCAAATCATATTTGTTCATAACATTATAGTCATTGACCTTTGAATAAGATTTGAAACTCTTTTCAAATCTCATTTCACATTGCGCAAGGATTTAAAATCAATATTATTTGAGAACATGTATAAATATTTTTCCTATTTCACCTAGGGTGATAAATCCTCTCTTGATCACTCAAATAACTTCATATAGTTTATATTATATACAATGTTTGCCAATTTATTATATTTTCCAAGAAAAGTGTAACATGATCAAAACATAACACTCCCTAAATAAAATAACTTAAAAATCTCAAGTCAAAGAATTACTTACACGACTCTAATTGCTCGACTAGACATTATTCGAGCTTTAATTGCTTTAGTTACACAAAAGAGATGAAGGACTTATAAGCTTCATTTTAAGTACAATCTTCTAAATGAAGTTCTAGAAGAAGAAATTTTTGTAGAGCAATCACTCGACATTATAGTAAAAGGTAACAAAGATAAAGTATAAAAATTAAAAAGAGCATTGTATAGGCTCAAGCAAGTAAATTGATAACTACTTTAATAATAAAGGATTTAAAAGAAGTAAAAGTGAGCTAACATTCTACATTAAAATCCAAGGTAACTCTAACACCCTTATTATCTCTGTGTATATCGATGACTGTTATGGCTATTGTTGATGCTAAGGAACCGTTCATAGAGTTGATGAGAGATGTTGACTATAGCACGATTGCTAGTAATGTTGGATGGAAAGCTGCAACTCACGGCTTTGTAGAGATGTAACAAAGCTATTGCAGTGTTTTTTTTTTTCCTAGATAAGTGCTATTATGAGGGTGGAGATGGCAGGGCTTATATAGGTGGGGTAGGCTGGTTGATAGTGGTGGTCAAGAGTAAAGTGTGTTTGTTTTTTAGATAGTTTTTATGGTTATGGTTTTTTTAAAAAAGTAAGTTTAAAAAAGTGTGGATAGGTGTGGTTAGTTGAATTTAAATATGTGTTTGGTAAAAATTGTGGTTGAAGTTTATGTGCAGCAAAAAACATGTAACTAAAACGTTTGGTTATGGTTGTTTTTCAAAAATGCTTTTTACTTGGAAATGCATCAAAATAATTTTTTTATTTTTAAAAAATTATTTTTAATAGCAACACATAAAAATGATCTGAAAATAAAAATAATTTAAAGTAAAGAAAAAAATAAAAAAATAATAAATTTTGAAAAAAGTGCTTTTGAAATGTAAAAACAAACAGAATTTTACGAAACTCAATTAAAAAAGCATGTAAAAACTGTGTTTCAAACTGAACTTTTTGGTAAGCCCCACGGTATAAAACGCAGAAGCTACAACAAAACAAACGCACCCGTAGAGGGTTGGTACCGGTAGTAAGAATGAATGTATATAGGTGATTTTTCGCTCCAACTAATTCTCACCTAAAATTCATCCTCCCTTTTTATACATGTATAACCACTGTTTATAGGCAAAATAAATTTGTTCTTTTTTCCTTCTAATTATTTGGTCTCCAAGCAACAAAAAAAAATCACTTTAGTCCCTCATTTTTTTATGCATTTTTGGTCCTCTTGTAAATATATATTTTTTAAATTTTGTTTTTTTTTGTATTTTGATATATTTGAAAAAGGCAACGTGAACGCTAAATCGATGAAAAACAATAATTTTGAAATAAGGGTGTTAATAGCTGAACACTTTAAAAATAAAATTTGGAATTCTTTAAAGACCTAAAAATACTAAAAATGATGCAAATACATCAAAATATAATTTTTTTATTGTTTTTTTTTTATTTTTGGATTTTTCTTGAAAGCTGTTAATAAAATAAGGTAAAGATCAAGTTATAACATGGAGAAAAAAAATAATTTTTTTCAATTGTGTTTTTCCACTGGAAAAACAAATAGTTCCTAAAAGCTAGTATAGAGACCAAGGATTTATTTGTTTTTACGGTTAAAAAATATTTTTGCAAAAATTATTATTTTTTACTTTAAATTTATTTTTTAAAAATATCTTTAGATTATTTTAATATACTAATAATAAAAATAAATTTAAATAGAAATTATTTTAATATAAGTTTTAATAAAAATATTTTAAAAAATAATGAAGAGGCATTCATGCGTAGAAAACAAAACAAAAAGAAAAGATAAAAATGAAAGAGGGACGCACGAAGGGAGAGAAAAGAGGCCCAGTCAATGAAAGAAAAGCGCGTCCGAGTACATCGGAAGTGAGGGCCCTCAACCACCACTCCCTCTTTCTCTAAATAAATAAATAAATAAATAAAAACAAAACCTTTTCGTTGGCAGTTACACCTCCCAAATATCACAAGGCCATCTCTACATGTTCTTATTGATTGGGTCCCATCTAACCCCACCAACCTGATAAAAAATACAAGAAAAATTATTTTGATATTCTTTTTTTAAAAAAAAAAACTTTTTTAAAACGTTGATGAATTTTTTTTAGGGTTTTTAGAAATGTTGTAGTATTTTTAAAAAAATATTTTCTAGTTAAAATTAGATTAAAATAATATTTTTTTATTTTTTAAAAATTATTTTTAATATAGTACATTAAAACAATAGAAAAAAACTAAAAAATTAATTTAGAACAAATAAAAAATTAAAAAATTAAATTTTTTTAAGAATATTTTTAAAATGTAAAGATAAACCTGATCTTAAAAATGCTGATGAGCCTGTGATACATGTAGCTGACATGTTAGCTATGGGTATGGATTCCTACAGTTTGATACCTCCGAAGATAAAATTGATATATTCTAAATTTAATGCATATACCCTTGCTGAGGGTATATGGATAACTATAACCATTGATAAAATCAGAATCCTTAAAAAAAAAAAAAAAAAAGGCTTGTTGAGTATGATTGATAGATAGCGGTGCTTCTGTCTAGAAAAAATAATGGAAGTCCTTAAAAAATAAACCAAAAAAAGAAAGAAAAATAGTGGCAAACAGAAACAGATAGGTTGCTGTGGTGGCTGGCAGAGGGGAGCTAGCTACAGAGAGAGAGAGAGAGAGAAAGGGGAAAAAAAACTGGAAGAACTGGAAGACAGAAAAACAAAGAAAGAGTTGTAAGAGAAACACCAAAAAGATGGTGGAGGAGATCCTCCATGATCATCTTGCAAAGGGGCAGTAATAGAAAAGTTGTATTAATCTAGTAAAAAAAAAAAAATACTAATACCATTTCCTTGCTGCCTTTTTTGTTTCTGTTTGAGCTTCTCCTTCTATCCACCCTGCCACCCCCTCATTGTATTTCCTCCTCTTGAAGGATTTTTGGTATCAAAATTGCATTATTGCCCTTCACAACAACAGCACTAAAGCACCCTTTCTGGCCCTTATTTATGGTAGATTGAATGCCCCTTTTGCTTTTTTTCTTTTGGATTGCTTGTTCCTGAGGGTATTCCTTGATTCTTAATTGTCTGTTATAAGCTCACTTTTTTTTTTACCTTTCTGCTAACTTTTATGTTATCTTTTTTGTTTGCCCTGCTGTTTGTCCCATTTGCAGCTGCATTTTATTGGTGTGGAGATTTACAGGGAGATTATAGCCTGCTCTTCCATTTTATGTGGTCTTTCAAGACAAGGGTGTAGATAAGTGTTTTTAAAATACAAGGATGAGGGACCCTGAGATGATCAAATGTGAAGACTTTTCGTGTTTTTGTAGCATAGTTGTTTGTAAATCAAAGATTTTGCATTAGTTGTTGTTGTTGTTGTTGTTAATTGAAAGGGTGGTTTTGCAAAGGAAACCTGGCGATCATTGTTGCTACCTCCACTGCCAAATTTGGTTCATCAAGCAATGAGGGGTAGATGGAAAACAATTGGATTCCAATTTTTGTTCTTTTTGGTTTTGATTCTTGGTCTTGAAAATCAATGCTCCTGGTCGCTTAATGATGAGGGTAATTCTTCGTTTTATGCTTTCTTATTTTTTATTGACATGTATCTGTTAAAATGCAATTGCAGAATCAATCTTGGTCTTGATATATGAATGTAATGTGGGCAGGATTGGTTTTGCTGGAATTCCGGGGACGAGTGAATTCTGATCCTTTCCGTGCTCTTTCAAATTGGAATCCCAATGACATTGATCCTTGCTCATGGTCTGGTGTTCATTGCGCTGCTGGAAAAGTGCAAATACTGTAAGTCGCTATTCATTCTTCCTTTAAAAGAGCTAATAATTATCGCTCCCCTTACAAATAGGAAAAAAATTGAAATTTCTCCCTTCATATATTGTTTTGGTTCTAATCTGAGGTGTATGCGATGGAGGATTTTGTAGATGACTTCCGTTAATTTTGTTGATGGAATTGTGATATAGAGTAGTGTTTGCCGTTGCATTTTAGAGAATGGAACATTTCATGTGGGTGCTGAATGATCAGCCATATTAATGTTGTTCAGTGCACTTGTAGGGATCTGAGCGGTTTTTCTTTGGAAGGGACATTAGCGCCAGAGCTTGGCAAACTTGTTAACTTAACATCTCTGTAAGGTTTCATAATTTTGCTGTACTTTCTTTGATGGAACTTGGGGTTTAGGAGTTAAGCATTTGATTCCAACATATGACTGAGCTGTTCAAGCCTCTGAGAATATAATCGAATACTGCAGTTAGCCTATTTCTACTGATTGAATATGAATTTGGCCAAGATGCTTGGGGACTGTTTGGATTTTAGGGTTTAAAAATAATTGAACTTTCTGATTCTTTCTTTACTTTCATGACAGTGTACTCTACCGAAACCATTTCACTGGTGCCATTCCTAAAGAGATTGGAGAGCTCAGAAAGCTGGAATTACTGGACCTGAGGAATAATAACTTCAGTGGAGCAATTCCAGAAGAAATAGGAAGATTACTGTCATTGAAACACTTGTGTGTGATCTGTCTTTCTTTTTTATTTTTTTGATGGCTTATGTTGTGTAGTTAAGTAGCCTGAAATGATTTCTATCTTAGGTTGCTAAGAGACAATAATTTTGAGGGAAGCATTCCTCTGGAGATCAGGAGGCTTAACCTGCTTTCTGAATTTCGATTTGATGGAAACCTTGCATCTGCTGCTGCTACTGGAGTTAGCTTTGTCAATAGAAAACTTGGACATGGGTAAGTGACTTTTTCCATAAGATCCTTATCAACACTCATCTGCGGGTACAATTGTTTTTGCCATGATGGATATATTGCCAACCATACCTAAGTTGAGTTTTAGTCTTGGTGTGAACCATAACTAAATTGAAGCACCTGGAATTCACCATAAATTAGGAGAGAGAAACTATTAGTTACACCTGATCAATACCTCTCCACATCGTCATTGGTTTTTCCATCAATTTATAAGACAAAAGTCTCTTCCTTTTTCTATTGTGTGCACCCCTCTCACAAGAAATACCACATGAAAACTATCTGACATGTCAGATAAATTTAGCATGAGGTGATTATGGACTTCGTAGACATGTAGTTTAAGAGCACTGATACATTCCCATTCTTGCTAGCTTAAAAATAGTTTGTCCTTATCTCCCATGTCTTGCATTAAGCATGCTACTACATCGGGTGCGACAGAAGTTATTGAAGTTGAAGGTGTGGTTCAGTTTAATAATCTGTTTTTCTGATCTAAAATGTATGTATTGTGCAGCATGTGGTGGAGCAGCTGGAAGCACTTGAATGGGGCGAATTCATTCATATTCCCAATTAAAGGAGCTTTTATGCATTACCTGACTTCCATGACATTGCAATTGTATGGAACTTAATATGCTTTATACCCAACACATGCTCACACACATGTACAATTTTTATGTATACGGATGCAGATAGTGATGAAGATATCCCAGAAGATATCCCACTTTTGACATATTTTCATTGTAGTAGTGGTGGTTTGTGTGTTCTTTCTACTGATTGCCTACCCTCATTAAAAGGTTCAAGCTCGGGAAGGATACTCTGCATGGTCGCAAAGAAAATTGCTTTGTTAAGCCAGATAGTGAGTACAAAACATTCTCCAACCTTGGTTGTTTGCTTTCGTAATTTGTACTTGTGGGACAAATCTGATACCTTTGCACTGAGCAGGATCACCTGAGCAAAATGTAGAGATCCTTGCCAATTTTGTACGTCGCAGACTACTTGAGCAGTCCAGTAACCTCCAAGCTGCACCTGCGGGTGGTGGATCTTCCTCTCAACCAATTATTGCTCTTCCAACCACGCGAAGTAGTGGGGCTTTCCCAGCAATACCAAATGCAAAGAAGCATCAACCTCAATCCCCCGTGCCATTGGATTCACCTGCTAATCCTCCAACAATAGGAGCTAAGGCTTCAACTCATTCTGCTGAAAAGCCATTTAAAGAACAATCTTCAACCAATAGAACTTCTGGAAATACATGGATGTATTTCCTAATCATTCCAATCGTGGGTGTCTTGATCATTTTTGTAGCAGGCTTGCTCTTTAGGTGCCGGAAACAAGGAGTGGCAACCATAGGTCCTTGGAAGACTGGTCTAAGTGGACAGTTGCAGAAAGCATTTATTACAGGTGACATCTAGTGTGTAAATAAAGAAATTAAAAACGAACTAAAAGAAACTGTTGACTTTATTATTGATCAGTAGGCTGATTAGGCTAGGCTCTTTATTTATCAACATGATTAACAACATAAATTGTGTGCTTTTACCAACATGATTGATTGAACTGGTGTCAACTGTGGGTTTTTGTCTCGCCCACATGAATGTCACTTTAGGATTGTGGCACATGTTTGGATGCCTGAGGAATAAGAGGTCATATTTAAGTTCTTCAGCAACTTTTGGAGGCATACCTAAACAAAATGAGATAGGAATGTCAAGACTTGTTTTATTAACATGTGAATTTATTTAATCAAATTGTTAATTTTGGTTGACATCTTATTCAACTTAATTATTTGATTGCTACATTTTTTTTTTATAACAGAAAGAGTGAACTACACAGCAATGGCTCTCATTTTTATCACTGGTTCAGTAAAATCAAGTTCTGGCTTCATGTGCATGATGAGTCCTGCCATTAAGTATCACCGAGCTTTATTATCTTTCTGCATGTGTTGTCTCTGTTAGATTAGTGTCCGGTCCAGTCTTAAAGCGTTATTGTTTACTCCATGATCTTGTATTTGTTCAATTTATTATGAACATAATCAGTTGGTCATATGAAATATAGGGGTTCCCAAGCTAAATCGATCAGAGCTGGAAACTGCCTGTGAGGATTTCAGCAATATCATTGATACATTTGATGGTTTCACTGCATATAAGGGAACACTGTCTAGTGGAGTTGAGATTTCTGTTGCATCAACTACAGTGGCTTCTTCCAAAGATTGGTCAAAGAATGCAGAGATGGCATACCGGAAAAAGGTTTGCCTTTAACATATAGCATGCATTGATTTTATTATGCAAATCTCTCTCTTTTACTAAAATTTTGTTCTGCAAATCTTTTGGTGTGTAGATTGATACACTATCACGGATTAATCATAAGAACTTTGTAAACCTCATTGGCTTCTGTGAGGAGGATGAACCTTTCAATAGGATGATGGTTTTTGAATATGCTCCAAATGGAACTCTCTTTGAGCATCTGCATGGTAAGGTTCTCAGTTAATAAACTTTTGGTAGTGGGGATTTTGTCAATGTTGCTGGTGCAATGTTGGAAAGGCTGAAAGTCTCAAACATTTCTTTGTTTTTTTAGTTAAAGAAATGGAACATCTCGACTGGAATACAAGGATGAGGATTATTATGGGTGTTTCTTATTGCCTGCAATATATGCACCATGATCTGAATCCACCTATAGCACATTCTAATCTGTGTTCACGAGCTATCTTCTTAACAGATGATTATGCTGCTAAGGTACATCCTTTACTCTGTCATGGATTAACTACGACTTGTCTTCTTTTCATTTTTTTATTTGAATTTAATCTCACTATCTCGATTTGGCTTTCTCAGATTGCCGAGATCTGTTTTTTGCCTCAAGCTACATCAAACTCAAAGGTCTCAGGCGAATTGGAGGATTCACTGCCACCGCATGTTGATCCAGAAACAAACATCTATCGTTTTGGGGTTTTGTTGCTTGAAATCATTTCCGGGAAGCTCCCATACTCGGAAGAACAAGGACCCCTTGAAAAATGGGTAAGTCTACTAAATCTCATAACCTAATCATAGCTTTCAGCTTTAACTCGAGGCTAAATATTTGTTCTATCTACAGACTAGATGGTTTCTGTAACCTTATAATTTTAAACTTCCAGGCTGCTGAATATTTGAATGGCAAGCGGAGCATCAGCTGCATGATTGATCCAAGCCTTAAGTCTTTCAAAAACAACGATCTTGACGTCATCTGTGAGATTATCCAACAATGTATCCAATCAGATGCAAGGCACAGACCAACAATGAAGGAGATCACCTCCAAATTGAGGGAAGTGATTTCTATCTCACCTGATCAAGCAACCCCTAGACTTTCTCCTCTGTGGTGGGCTGAGCTTGAGATATTATCCGTAGAGGCAACTTAGAGCTCTCTCCCCTTCTGACTCTTGTTGCAAGTAAAGTCTCTCTCATACTCTGTGTGTCAAAATATAAAAGTTAGCTTTTCAATCGGTGCTGCCCCAAAATCATCAAATACCACCAATCCTTGGCTTTCCCGTCCCTTTGTTTTTTGGTCCCATTATTGTATTCTTTAATCTGATTCATTCTATTAGTCATATTTTTTTTCCCCATTTCTCCTAGCATTGCACATTACTATGAGAATGTGATATAGGGTTTCGTTTGTGGGTTATTGTGTTCCAAATGGTAAAAGGAATATGTATTTTGTGATTGACTTTTGTGGTGTAAAAAACTAACATAGCACTGGGATTTTAGTCCTAGTGAACTTATTAATTGTGAGGATTTGTTTGATTAATAGCTAGTTTGTTTATGCTCTCACAGTTTCTGATGGCCTTTGGCACAATTGCTTTCGATTGATTTCATGAATTCCAATTGTAGTAATGGAAGTAGAGAACTTTTGATAGAACTGAACAATTATAGCTGTTAGCTTCTTGTTGGAAAAGGGGACTCGCAATCTTTCGGATTTTGAAGCCATTCTGATTCCAGTAGCAGCAAGTAAACTCTCCATAAATTGAGAGTTCGAATTTCACTTATCATTCATGTAAGTTTTCATGCATGCCCATAAGAACCCTCGAAAAGATCTTAAACTCGCCCATGACATGAATGTGGCTAGGGTTCTTTCACGTTAAAAAGATGATGTGATGTCGACGCAGTCTTCCATGCTGGAGAATACAGGATAGCCTGACTACCTTTATATAAATCAATATTCCTTGTTAAGTTAAAGTCAATAGATCAAGAAATAAACATGAGGGAGTTTGCATGAATGATCTGTGCTTTTAAATTAAATTCAATAATTGGTTTGATGATAAATCAAAGGGTTTACGTTGAATTGGCCATGCACTCTTCTAATTGTTTTGATTGGAGTCTTGTATTCTTTTTTCTTGTATTGATTTTGTTGTCCTGCTTTTTATTGCTTGGAACCTTAGTGATGGAGTAACTCTTCCAATTATGAAATTATGTAATTAAATAAATAAGAAAACAAAAATAAACATGTAAAAATTAATTTACTTTAATTAATTAGGTTGTTTTTTTCTTAATTAACTTGATTTTAATCATTTAATTTTTACCTCAAATGATGAAATTTAAAAAAAAAAAAAAAGGAGTTATTGAATTATGAGTTGTGAAGGATTTAACTTTATACTCTCACATAAAGATGTCATCATCTAGGAATTATGAGAGAATAAAAGGACTAAATCAATTAAAATAAGAGTAGGAGGTTCTTATAAAGAAAAAGGAATACAAGGATCAAATTTTGGTTGAACTCATAAATTAAAGAGTAAGCCTCGAATTAATAATAAAAAAAAAAATAGAGTGCATAGCCAGTTTCTTGTTGCATCAACTATTAATGTAGACTCATTGGCACTTATGGAATGACATAATATCTAAAAAGTTTTTGTTGGTTTTTTTTTTTTTTTTAATTTGATCTTTCTATGTTTTATCTATTCGTAATTGGTTTTGATAGTTTGTTTCGAGGAGCTTATTATGCATTTCTCGAGGGTAAAAAATTCTGTTATTTTTCTCAAATTTAATTTTATGAAATAATTTTTAGGTTTTTTGTTTATTGAAAGGTTAAAATTCAAGGGACATAATTGACAACAGGAAAAATCCAGACTTTAAGGAAAGAAAGAAAGAAAAACATTGGAATTCAAGGTGAAAGGAGATTAAAAAAAAAACAGGAAAGAGAAGGAAAATTGGTCATCGACATTGCGCCGAAGAGAAACAATATCCACGCACCACCTCTAATGGAAGCCCCTATCAAATCGCTTATAGAGATATCATGGAAGATTGCATTTGGAGGCTCAAGGGTACTATACAGGCCATCACATCGCGGCAAGTCCTCTCACATATTGGCACATATTTTCTATACGCTAGATATTTTCCCCATTTCATTCAATTTAATCCTTGCTTCTAAAAAAAAACTACAATTAAGTTCTGAATTTAATCACACCCAAGCCTAAATCTTTTTTATATATATAATTTAGCCATTGATTATCAAATTAATAACTCTTTAATTTAAACTTGAATTTCATTTGACCTAAGAACAATGAAGACACAACCAGGAAGAAAATAAAAGAACGGAAAAAACAAATTAACTCAAGTTGATATAATATATTTTTGTTTTAATATTTAACAAAAAGATATCATCCTAATTTTTTTAAATTAAATTATATTTTTATTGGTCATTTAAATTATTTTTAAATTTATCAAGTTAACCAGGTTATATAAAGTCAACCCTTATATAGTTTTAATTATTATTTTTTTATTAAAAAATATATTAGCAACATCTGGAAAACAAATGTGTAATTTTTTAACGAAACGTGGTGCATACAATGATCTAATTATAGCTAATTGAGTAGATTATAAATTAATCCTTATAATTTTGAGAAACGAATTATGAGTCCCCTTCTTTCAGCAGCTGAACACACTTGATTTGATATTATTTAATATTACTTTATTTCCAAAAACATTTTCTTTCTATCAATCTTTAGAGAATATCTATTAATTTTTTAAAATAAGAAAATATAAAAGAATATAAAGGGAATGAAAAGAACTAAATAATTAGCTTTTGAAATTAGTAAGGATTGATAATTTGTTGATTTCTCAAAATCATATGGATTGAATTATAATTTACTCAAGTTAAGTAGTTGATATAATAATTAGAAGGGAAGGAGAGTCTTAGTTTAATACCGACCATGGTAGAGGATTAGTTGATATTATAATTTGCTCTATCTTTTTCATTATTATCACTATTATTTGAACGTTATCTGTTTTTTTCTTGTTGTATATTAAACGTTATAAAACACAAGATTGACATCGAGTCTGCAAGAAGAAAAAAAGGTTGAAAAACCAAAACCAGGAGGGAAAAAACCATCAGAAAGAAACGGAAAAACAGAAAAAAGCTAGCCCTAAAACCCTAAAAAGATGAACAACTACTCCTTTCTGCTAATACTATCCCTTCTCTTTCCCCATTGCCTTAGCTGAATTTGGAGCATGCTAGTTGCAGCTAAGAAGTCCACACACTGCAATGGACTTAAAACATCCAAAACTCCCTTCAAAGTCCTCAGCCTAACACAGTCTGCTGCTTTCATAACCTTCTCTAGTCCCGCCATCAGTCCCTTCATTGCCACCTCCACCAACCCGTCGAACTGATCCATTGTTTCGCTATCCTTGACCCGGCCTGTCAACCTAGCCAACTCAAACATCTTCCTGCCTGCCATAGCTACCTGTTGCCTCTCCATTTCCCTCTCCACCTTCTCTTCCTCTAACCTTATCTTCACCCTCAGCTCCTCAATCTTTCTCAGCTGTTCCTGTGTCAGCTCGGCAAGACTCGACCCAGGAACCCGATTTATTCTCGTTGAATCAATGAGTTTAAATATGGTTGAAGGTTTCCATCCAGTAAACCATGAATATGCGTTCTCTAAAGGGCTACCCCAAATTGGACAGAAGAATGCAAGCACATCTTCATGGGCTAGAGACCATTTGATAGTGAAGTAGTCTTTGTAATGCTGTGTCACTTTTGACACCAAAGTTTGTAGCTCTCGCTGATCACAGACGGTATTAATAACTCTCTGTTTTGATGCCCTCAGTAGCAGTTGTAGATACTCATCCAGTTGACATGCCCACTTCTCAAAGAACTCAGAGAATCTCTCACCAACTTTGCCTTTCATTTTTGTTTTCTTTGTGGAACACACAGAATTAATACGATAAGTGAAAGGTTGAAGTTGATTCAATGACAGAGAGATATGTGCATACACACACACACACACACACACATATAAAGAGGGTGGGATGCTTGTGCATGACTTACACCTTGCTAGGGAGCTTGAAGGGTTAAGTGACCCTTTGCATAAAAAGAGAGGATCAAGAGTTTAACAGAGAGCATTTTCTTGGTTTCTTCTAATTCGACCTGTGTTGATGAGTCATTGAAGCACCCTACCACCTGGTGTTTGATGTTTCTTACTTTGAAAAACGTGTCAACATTTGACTGTGTATGGGGTTCAACGTGGAACCCAAATGGGGGTTGCATACTCTCTTTCCATTTTTTCCAGGTCTTCGTATCGGTCCAATCCAACCATTTCATCTCTTCTAAAATGAGAGTTTGATAAAACAATTGCAATTAAGCTAGAGATTAATCAATTATGCATAGGTTATGGTTTCTTCTTTTATTAGCCTACCTGTTTGTTTGTTGCAGCGCCTTTTTTTTTAATATTTGAATACCTTATTTTATTAATTAAATATATTCTATCATAATCAATTTACTTGTAAGAGAATTTTTGGTATTCAAATACTAGTATTAATATATCTAATTTTGAGATTATGAACTTGAAAATAACTATATATCCAATTTTGGTCTTGATAACTCGTCCCCAGAATTCTACCACCTTGTTAGCTTGACATCTCTGTAAGGTTTCATAATTTTTTATGTACTTTCTTTTATGGAACTTGGGGTTTAGGAATTAAGCATTTGATTCCAACATATTACTGAGCTGTTCAAGCCTCTAAGAATATAATCGAATACTGCAATTAGCCTGTTTTTACTGATTGAATATGAATTTGGCCATGACGGGCGGGGACTGTTTGGATTTTAGTGTTGGTAGGCTATCTTACATGTTCTCAAACAAAGTAGCGAACAGTGAAGAAATTAGAGTCAATATGTTCCCAATCATGATGTTAAAGGATTTGTGGAAATAAATGATTTTGATATTCACAAACTTGTTGACTACATATAGTATTTGTTTGTAGAGATCTACAGCTATTGGGAAAACTGTATCTCTGATCTATATTCACAAACTGTATCTCTTTACTCCCCTGTATCGCTTTGTTAAGCCAGAGAGTGAGTACAAAACACTCTCCAAACTTGGTTTGTTTGTTTTTAAAATTTGTGCTTGGGGGACAAATCTGATACCTTTTGCACTGAGCAGGATCACCTGAGCAAAATGCAGAGATCCTTGCCAATTTTGGACGTCGCCGACTACTTGAGAAGATCTCAACCGATTATTCCTCATCCAACCACGCGAAATATTGAGGCCTTCCCTGCAATACCAGAAGCAAAGAAGAGTCGTTCAATCCCCTGTGACATTGGATTCACCCGTTAATCCTCCAACAATAGGGACCAAGTCTTCAAGTCATTCTGCTGAAAAGCAATTTAAGGAACAACCTCCAAGCAATGGAACTTCCAGAAATACATGGATGTATGTCCTAATTATTCCAATCGAGGGTGTCTTGATCATTGTTGTAGGAGGCTTGCTGTTTACTTGCCGGAAACAAGGAGTGACAACCATAGGTCCTCGGAAGACTGGTCTATGTGGACAGTTGCAGAAAGCATTTGTTAAAGGTGATATCTAGTGTGTAAATAAAGAAATAGTTTTATGATATGAACAACCTGATTAACAGCATAAGTTATGTGATTTGACCAACCTGATTGATTGAAGTGGTGGATCGACTGTGGATTTTTTTCTCACCCGCATGAATGTTATTGTAGGATTGTAGCACATGTTTGGATGTCTGAGGAATAAGAGCTGTAGTATATTCAAGCTGTGCAGCTTGTAAGAGCCTTTACTTTTGGAGGCATACCTAAACAAAATGAGCTAGGAATGTGGAGCCTTATTTCATCAACATGTGAATTTATTTCATCACATTGTTTATTTTGGTTGACATCTTATTCGACTTTATTATTTAATTACTAATAGTCCCTATAAAGTAAGTTGATTTCTGGAAATTAGTTGAACTGATCGACTAGTAGGAAATAAATCAACCGGTTGTAACTGAGTAATTGGTTGGATTAAATAAATATATCGATCCATTTAATCAGCAGATTAATACAATTCTTGTTCAAATTAGTATTTTCTTATATTAGTTTAATTCCTTAATTATTTAGGATTTTATATCTATAAAAAGACTTATAATTCATCATTTTTAAGCCGTACAAAAGGAGAGAGAATAACTAAGAGATCTTAGAGAGAAACACTTAATAAAAGTATACATTCCTCTCAATCTTCTTCTTGTTCTTGATTTTTTGACTTTGCGTTACTGATTTTGATCTTATACCACACATATCTTTCTTCCAGCAAATGGTATCAAAACTTAGGTTTGATTATTTAACATGGTCATTCAAACTTCTCACTTCATTGTCCTAGGTTGACAAATGACAACTATAAAACTTGGTGTATTCGAGTAAAAGCTTGGCTAGGTTCCCAAAATATATGGGAGACTTGAAAAGGGCTTTGAGAAGCCTATAGATAGAGCAACGCTACTTCCTCGCAAAGGGAGGTCGTGCAAAAGGCACGATGAAGGATCAACAAGCACTGACAATCATCCATCAATGTTTGGATGATGCCACTTTTGAGATAGTGGTCAATGAAACCAACGCCAAGCAAGCATGAAAATTTTTGCAAGAATCAAACCAATGAGCTAACAATATGAGAAAGGTACGTCTATAAAAGCTATGTGGTGATACAATCAAATGAAGAGAAATGGAGAAAAGATGGAAAAGACACGTGTGCTAGAGAATATCTTATGTTCGCTGCAAAAGAAGTTCCATTATATGGTGGTCGTGATAGAAAAGTCACAAAAGTACATATAAGAGAGTTGAGGAGAATGCAAATCTAGCGATAAAAGAGGAGAAGAAAACCAACCTATTATTAGTGCAAGATGAGATAATATAAGATAAAGAGAGCATGTGGTATCTAGACAATGAAGCCAGCAACCATATGTGTGGAGACAAAGAATATAATGTTCTTATTAAATATTACACTAGCAAAAGAGTTATGAGATTAAGGTGAAAGATTGTACTTTAGCATTACTTGATACTAAAAGAGCTATAATTACAAATGTATCCATGACAAAGAATAGAATGTTCTTGTTAAATATAGAGACGAATGTACCTAAATGCCTACATGCATGTGTGAAGGATGAGATTTGGTTTTGACATATAAAACTTGGGCATGTAAACTTTAATAGCTTGAAGATGATGGCACAAAATATATTTTTTCTCATCTTAAATGTATTTTTGTTTATTTATCATTGTTTTGAGATAAACTTTAAACCTGAGTATATGGTTTGTGATATATTTTGAATATTACCGATTGCTAAACAACTCAAGCCACCAAGTGTGCTATATAGCTAGCTCTAAGGATGTTGTGCAAAAAAATAGTTGATTGGAACATGGTTATGGAAGGACAAGTCTTAAATATTTAAAATAAAATTAATTTCATTCACTCATATGAAGTAGAAAGAATATTGTACGTGGCAGAATAAAAGTAAAAGAGAGAATTTCACAGGCCTAAAAACATTCTAAAACAAAAAGATTTATCTACAAGCACATAAAAAGCAACATGGAACTGAAGACTCGTCTTGATGGAGTGGGACACCAGTGGATACAATTGTATAGTTTTTTTAGCAGCAAAAGAGGAATCTAAAATAGAAAAAGACATATATTTTATCAAAAGTTGTATAGTAAAACAGGAAGTGAGAAGTTTATCATTGGCAAGTAAGAGATAAGAAGAAGTTGGGCATACCTTTGATTCTTCTCTTCCTTTTTGTGAAGAACAACCACAACAGCTTCCATCGTTTTTTTATTTTTTGTGATGAATGAAAGGGGAGAGAAGATGAGCTAGGGCCGGGTGGGAACTGAGTATTTTAAGGACATGTTTGGCATTAGTTAAAAAGTATAAGGGTATTTTTGTTCCAAAAAATCTTTAAAGATTAAAAAAAAAAAAAAAAAAAGGAGAAGCATGTTTCCTAGAGAGTTGGGAAATTTGGATCTAAAGCTTTATCATGAAAAAAAACACTTTTTCCTTTTTCTAATATGTAAAAATATTATATTTGAACACAAACTCTCCTTTTTTTTTACTAATAAAATATTAATTTAGTAATTAAGGCATTATCATATCCCTATAAAAGTGAGAATATAAGTTCAATTCCTAAAAAACATACTTATTAGAAGGGACAACCATAAACACCGAACAAGACTACTTTTATTCTTTAAAAAAATATAAGGATATTCAAAAAAAAAACTCCCTTTATTTTTCATGTTATTACTCCATGAAAAACTTTTTTTAGAGTGAATTTTATCTGAATTATTTATTCTAAATGGACTAACTTTTAATATTGATTATAAAATATTTTATATTTTTGAAATTTCTATTTTAGTAAAGTATTTAACGTTTACCAATTTGCCATATTTTTAAAAAAATCAACATTTATTTATTTTATTTTATTTCTCAATGTAAACCCTGACCGTATGATGCTGATGTCGCCCACTAGGATGATAGAAATGGTGGGATTCAAGAATATTGTACAAAATATATGTGTGGCCCAACCATGACCAAAATTCGTTTGATGTGATTATCTATTTATTTATTTAGTCAAAAGCGATGGAAGACCCTTGTGGTCTCTAAGGTCAATTCATAGATTCACTTTGTTCTGCTTAATAGATCCGTGGGCCTCTTTTCACTACGTACCACTGCTCTCCCTGTCTTATTTAGCTGGAATCCCGTCGCTTAAAAAATAATATAAAATATAATGAACAAACAATTATAAATTTAAATATCACTTTCACTTTCGCTTAAAAGAAAAATGGCTTGGGCTGTCTCGCGGTCTGTGTTTTTAAAAAATTCAAAATTTTTATTTTTTGTTAAAATTAAGTATAGTTTATAATTTTTAAATCATTTTGATATGATGATGTTAAAAATAATTTTTAAAAAATGAAAAAATATTATTGACATGCATTTTGATACAAAAATTTATTTGAAAAGCAACCGCTACCACACTGTTAAATACACTTAGCTTTTAAATTTTTAGATTAAACTTATTACTTCTAATTAAATATAAAATTATATAAATTTTAAGTTCAAAAAGCATTTAATTAAAAAAATTGCTTAAACTTTTAATGTAAAATGATATCCGAGTCAATATGCAGAAACCTCAATTAATCTCACGAATTCTAAAATTAAAAATGATATAACTCTCCAGTAATTCTAAAAAACTCAAACTTATTAATTATTAAAAATAAATCTAAAATTTAATCAGATAAATTAACCTCAAGGTCATGTAAAATGATTTTTTAAGACTAAGCATGGCTGCATCTGTGGTCATTATAGATTTAATAGAGCCAGTTGGTGGCAAGGCACCCACATGGTCAAGCCCTCATGCTTTCATGAAGCCGCAAGAAATGATAATTGGAAGCCTTGCGGTCCCAGCACCCACCCACCAAAGATTCTTTTGGAACGGCCCTTGGTGTAATTTAGATGGATCAGAGCCGTCCTTCGAAATCTTGTAATTTGCGATGTAGAAAGACTATCATTATGAACTAAAAGAAACTGCAATGCAGGACTGTGTTTAATCATTACTCAAAATGAAGAAAGAAGAACGCAGTACAGATCGTGAAAGTCAATATAATTGACTCAATGACCCTCCGACCTCCAAGACTATACGATTCTAGACGAATCACAGATGTTTCTTTAGGTGGATTTTCCCTAAGCTGAATCCATATGTTTGGCATGTGGCATTTGTCTGACTGTCATTGTTGTCAGAGTCAAGAGCTACCAGACTAGCCATACCTAACACCTTCCAACTTCATTTATATATATATATATAGAGAAGAAAAAAACAGAGTTGAAAACATAAATTACAGATGCTGTTCTGCTTTGCAATGTTTTGAAATTAGGCAGAGCCAGACATAGATGCACCATTAGCTCTGAAGCCATCAACAAACACAGCTAGCTACGTTGTTGAATTGCCTCTGTTTTTTCTTAGGAAAAAAACTTCTAATTTCCATCACTACACGCAATAGGTTTTGTCCAAAACCAGAAGCAAATGCATACACTGTTCAGATTCATGTGAAATTCCACTGACTGACATGGTTGCATAATCAGTGTGAAGAATGGTGGGTGCCAAATGGATTTCCATCATAGCGGATATGAACTAGAAAATACCCAGGCACTCAATGCATTATGACCACAAATAAAGCCTGCATGACTCAGAAATTTGTCCGTGCACGAGGTACAATATCCATCTATGTACTAACAAAAACACGTGCCCTGTTTTACTCCCACAAGAGGATAAGGATTCAGAAACCGCGACTCACAATATTTGGCATAGACCCAAAGGAACAAGAGCATGCATCATCCCAGCGACACATACCACTCAATTAATCAAGTGAAATTGTATATGGCTCCAGTTATCCTCGCGATAGAAATGAATTTTCAGCATTTTTTGGATGGGAGGAGGGGTATGTATGAAAAAAGAAGGCATTAAATGTTGAAAATGCAAGTTTGTGACTTTGAGAAGGAACAAAAACACAGAGTTTAGCTCCAGCACAATTTCATGGCTAATGATGCACGCAAAAAGCAAATCAGTATTAGAAGAAAAAACAAGAATGAGGTTAGAGAGTGAAACAAATTCATGATAAATTCACTAAATTCTTTACCGGATAAAACCTTGATGGTTCAAGTTATGTTAACTTCAATCCATTCAAGGCATATGGCATGCAGCGAAAATCTCCAACTCCTAGACGTAGTAATCAATGGAGGAAAATATAAATGATTTTTTTAACTGTGTATCATCTCTTCTCTGTTTCTCAATCACTATACTGAAAAGACACCTTAGAATGGAAACAAAACTCGATTTGGATGGACAAACTGGCACCAGACAGCTGATTGGGCCAACACCACCAAGGCCATCAGAATGAGTGTACAGAAATTGTAATGACAGAAGCAATGCGCTATTATTGGAACAAGATCTATTATGCCATGCATGGATTTTAGCAATATGCTATTGACAGACAAATAAAGAATATGACATACAACATTATCAGTGAATGGATGCCCCCATTTATTATCCTCGCACCAATTTTAAATGCTTGAAACTAACTTCACACTTACTATTATTGCAGAACTTGAGAAATCAGGGAGATGTATCACAAAGAAGCTCAACTAGGTTGTGCCCTATCCACCAACTACAGGGAAATCAAAAGATTACCACAAACCAATACCAGGCACAACTGTAACCTTTTCCATTAAAATCATTTCAAACCAAAACTCCTACCCATTAATCACCTTATATTTTGTACACACTTTCCTCACTGAACCGAGAACCTGTATTCTCAGTTTTGAGTCCTTGCTTCTATATAACTGAGCAACTCCAGCACAGTAGGGTTCTTAATTTTTACAATTCCTAATCCCACTTTCAACTTGAATTTTCTCCAATGATGAACTGCATCTACACAGCGGAACTCGTAGGATTCATTTACTCCACATAAAGTTCTAGTTATTATTTGTGATTTAAATACAGCCCCATATAAATCAGAAGCAGCTCTCTTGCTCGTACATGGCGCCCTTCAGATGAGTTATGTTAAGGAATCAACTGAACCATTAACTATCAACTATATTTTTTTCAATTAAAATGGCTATTGCTATTATTGACATCTTACTATGAAGAGAGTTCCCCAATATCTTCACCAATCATATTTGCAACTAATATATAGACTCTCCAACCTGCACACTGTAAATTATCCAAGCAAATGCTGTATAACCAGGAGCAGAGGGCATATCCCTACCCAAGATTGGACTGCACACAAGATACAATCAAGAAATTTAAATGATTCACTTCCATTTTTTTATTTTCTTCTTCATAATGAAATCATGAACCTTGTATTTGCAACACTCCGTACCACAATCGGCAGGAATGAGCAGACGAGAGCAACTTCATTCACATTTACAACATAAGTTAACAGAACACACAAGTCACCACTAAATTGCCAAGACCACCAGAAATAAGCATGTCATTCTCTTCAATTAATCTACTTTTTTTCTCGGCAGAAGAAAAGAACAGACAACATGTGTTTTAGCATCTAATTTCCTAATGACACAGCAGAACATCAAAGAAATTTAAAAGCCCCAAAAAACAAAATATAGCATGCAAAAACTTATTGAAGCAAACGGAAAGAGTAAAGCATACCCTTTTCCTTTCTCTCTTTTTCTCTATTCAGAATCCGAAGGTAAATGTGAAGAAAGGATAGGAAAAGGATCAATAGGTGATTGTGTAGAATCGGTAGGAAAAGGATTAATAGGTAATTGTGTAGAGTCGGTAGGAAAAGGATCAACGGGTAATTGTAAAGAATCAGTAGGAAAAGGATCGATGGTGAATTGTGGAGATCCCGATGGCACAGGAGCAGTGGTAGTGACATTAGCAGCAGCAGCAGCCTCGGATTCCTCCTGCATCAACTTCTGCAATCCAGGTTTCAATTCCTTATTACAAAACTCCTCGTACTCTCCTCTATCCCCTCCTTTCTTTTTAACCTCCACCACAACCAATTTCGGTGTCAACTCAAATATCTCAGCTGCAATTGTTAATGGACCTCTCACACCTTCTCTAGACCCTTCCAAACTCACTCTACAATCTTTTTTCCTCACTGTAAAGCTAACAACTTTCGCAATCTCCTCCAGTTTAGATATAATCTTCGACACAGGGGCCCCCGAAACAAACCTTGCTCCCTCTCCACCTTCCTCAAACAACCCAGATAAATCAAATCCAGGCGAAAACGATATAATGTCAAAAGCATTCAAACTTGCAGGTCTAGGCAAAGAGGTGACCCTTCTTCTAGTTTCGAATTCCGATTCCGATTCAGATAATGATTGATCAGAAGATGAACCCACATCTTCCTCCTCTTCAACACTGCAAACTTTATCATCTTCGATATAAAATTTAATATTCTTAAACCCCTTTTTGAACCACCTGTTCTCCATAATCTCAGGGATTGTAATTCTTGTAACAGGGTTAGTATCAAGAAGTTTATGAAGAAGCCTGACTAGCTCAGAAGAGAACCATCTAGGACATCTAAACTCCCCCTTGTAAATCTTTTTATACATAACCATGACATTTTGATCATGAAATGGTAAGTAACCAGCCATTAACACAAACAGAACAATCCCACAAGACCAGATATCAACCTTAGCAGCATCATACCCTTTTCTTGCAAGAACTTCAGGAGCAACATAAGCCGGTGTCCCACAAAAAGTATGGAACAAACCATCTTGTCTAATCTGATCAGACACTGCGCTCAATCCAAAATCGGAGACTTTCAGGTTACCATTCTCATCAAGCAACAAGTTCTCCGGCTTCAAATCGCGATGAAAAACACCTCTGGCATGACAAAAGGAAACGGCTGAAATCAATTGCTGGAAATATTTCCTGGCAACCTCTTCTTTTAACCTGCCTTTAGCAACCTTATTGAACAACTCACCACCACGAACATATTCCATGACAAAGTAAATCTTGGCTTTCGTAGCCATGACTTCAAAAAGCTGGACAATATAGGGGTGGCGAACAAGGCGAAGAATGGAGATTTCACGTTTGATATGAGCAATTAGACCACCCTTGAGGACTTTTTCTTTGTCAATGACTTTGATGGCAACACTTTCGTTGGTTTTAATGTTTCTAGCATGGTATACCTTAGCAAAAGTACCATGTCCAAGAAGTTTGCCGATCTCGTACCGACCCAGAAGAGGGCTTTGGCTCTGGCTGTTATTGCTCTTGTTTCCTAATTTTTTGTTGGTTGCCATAGAAATTGATGTGCTGAGATGAGATGAATGAATAAATGAATTTAGGTTTGCTCTCTCTCTCTCTCTCTCGCTCTGAAAGAAAGAAAGACAGAAAGAGGTAGCCTAGAAAAGAGGAGGAGGCATTTGCATTTTGGTCACTCTCTCTCACTCTAATAATAAAGAACAACAATAACAGAATAAATTCTTTTGTTTTTTTTATCATATTATTATTTCTTCTTGAATTGTTCCAAATATATGTTGTGATGAATTGCATAAATGTTTTTTTTATTATTATTCTATGTAGTATTTGGAAGAACTTATATGTATATTGATTAATTTTTACAAGTTTTAAAATTAATGATTAAATAAATTTTTAATAATTATTAATATTAATAATTTCAAAGTTTAAACTTGAAACTATATCACTAAATTACCTATTAAATCGTTTAATTGCATAAATGTTATTCCATGTATTTCCCATTATCTTTGTCTTGGAATCGATGAGTTATGTCCCCATTATTTTTATTTTTCTTATAACGTTATTTCTTTTCAGTATATTAACACGCGTTTACCACTCCTTAAAAAAAAATATTAATACGACACGTGCATTTTATTTCTCTCGAGTATCCCGATAACCTGTTATGAGATTAGAAAGTTGAAAATAAACAATGGATTTGATTAATGAAACGACTCTTCGATAAGAGAGAGATTTCTCGTATTTTAAACAAAGTTTTTTAAATTTAAATTATTTTTTTATATTTTTACATCATTTCAATACAATAATATTAAAAATTAATTTAAAAAAAATATTTTTTTAATATATTTATAAATAAAAAATATCTTAAGAAATAACTGTTATTATTAACATTAAAAGGAAAAGATTATCTTTTATAAAGAGATTCAAATACGCAAAAACAGCTTGTTTCCAACTAACTCAAACCTTAATTTTTTGTGTGGTCACCACGTGCTGTTGCTTGCGAGTTTTCATGGACCACACGTAGCTAATTCTTTTCTCATTTTCTCTCCCACGCCACCACAACTAGCTTAAAAGAGCTTGTTTGGAAGTGTGATTGCGGTTGCTTTTCAAATAATTTTTCGTGTCAAAATGCATGCCAATGATATTTTTTGATTTTTTAGAAATTATTTTTAACATCAGCACATCAAAATGATTTGAAAACACTAAAAACATATTAATTTGAAGTTAATAAAAAAATAAAAAATTTTCAAATTTTTTCAAAAACGCTTTTGAAACGCAGAAACAAACAGGCCCTAAGACATTTCTCTTTACCGTAGATGGTGATCAAGATTGATCAGCGGTTTGAAGGGCTGGATTACGTGGCAAGGAGTGGACTTTATGGTGCTGCTGCTCTCATGGGGATAATAATCTGTTACGTAATGGGGATCCCCTGAGGCGGAAGTACGTGGTGCTGACTGCTGATGATAAGGGAGGTTATAAGTCAACTTCATGGTCGGTGATCGTCTCACCTACACGTATCAGAAAATTTTAAAAAATGTTGACCAGTCTTTTAAGTTTTAAAGAAGTGCATAGAAACAATTAAAATCTGAAAGAAATATGCTGCCATGCGAATAAATTATTTACTTTCTTACTTACTATTTTTTGAGATTATTATATTTTGGTTTTATGGTTGCTCATTGACTTTTTCATAACTATTAGATGATTTGTAGTTCAACTGTATTTTTAAAAACAATAGCTTTAAATTACTATTTTTATTTATTTTTAGATATTTTAATGTATTAAAAATATTTATATATATATATTATTTTTATGTATTTAAAAAAAACACTTTAAAAAGATTCTCAATTATACACTTAATTTTATTTTTCCATCTATCACCATAATTGATGTAGATACTTTATAATTTATTTATTATTTGTATTTTAAAATCAAATTTCAATTTATAAGTTGGTGTGATGATCATTAGAGTTAACACGTAAATTGATAAGAAGTTCTTATTTCTATGTAAGATAGCCAAAAGTCAAAATAGTTGAAGAAAATTCTCATACAATATTTTCAAATTTCTGACGATAGTATTGCATCCTATTGTTTCAAGTCTAGTTCAACATGCGTGCGTGTAACACTTTATAAGATATGGATAAGAAGACAGATATGGGTATGATATATATATATATATATATATATATATATATATATATATATAAACTATATTTACTTACAATTGAATGAATCCGGATACCTAAGACGTTATATTGTTTTGATAATTATTGTGATGATTATGAATGAGCACGCGATCATAATTTTATTTCTTCTCTTTTGACGTTCAGTTCATTATCCATATCTTCTCTTTTGTTATATACTAATTGATTTGCTCCCATGGCAAACCATGTTTTCAAAAATATAAAAAAGAAATTATAAAAAATGGGGAGGGGTTTTTTTTGCAATATTATAAATCTAAGCAAAAATATAAATTTTTAAATCTCTTATCTTGAATTTTTGGCCGGCATGAGTTTCTAATAAAATACATAAGAGAAACCTTCATGACTATTTTTTATTTTAATTATTATTAATATTATTATTATTACTATCATCCTCACAATTATTAATATCATAATTATTAAAGCTATCATAATAAAATTAATTATTAATATCATAACCACATTACAACTATCATAATAAATTATTATTACTATTATTAGTAGTAATATTATTGTTGTTGTTACTATCATTACCACTACTACTTCTACCACAATAACCACCACCACCATTATTATTATTATTATTATTATCATCATAATTATTGATATCATAATCACTAAAACCATCATAAAAACTCAATTATCAATATCATAACCACTAAAAACATTATAGTAAGCTACCACCATCACTATTTCTATCACTTCTACTATTACCACCATTATTATTATTATTATTAGTATTATAATTATAATTATTATCATCACTATCACTATTACTATTATAATAAAACTATTATTATTATCATTACTACTAACATCATCATCATCATCATCATCATCATCAGTATTATTAATAATATTAGTAGTATTTAAATGCATAGTGAAGTGCAATAAATAAAAAAGATGCTCCCAAAATTGGAGGTACAGGTTACTAAGATAAGATCTTTGTTTTCATGCTTGATTATGTTTGTAAAGTTTGATTTTATGATTTGGATGGTTTAAGATGTTTAATTAATGTTTGAAGTTGTTAGTTTGGCTTAAATCATTTGATATGAGTATCGAGTTATGAGTTTTTTAGGAACAAGTTGAATTATTTTAAAGATCTGTAGTTTTTGGAGACTGGCAAATCAGGATTTTGAAATCTTAATCAACCGATTAACTTATTTGTCTGAACTAGTTGACCTGTTGTGATTATGGTCGATCAGTTGACTGAGTAGTAGGGGTTAATCAATTCTTTTAGGTTCGATTAGTTTAGGACATGTTCGAGATTGATCAGGTAGATTTGTTTTACTTTTATAATTAGATTTTGGTCTCTAATTTTAGAGTTGTAATCTTTTATGTTATTTTGTTTCGAGCTGTTTTTTAGTATTTTTTTCTATTCGTTATAAGTTCAACTGACATTCCTCTTAGCAATCCTCAGTAGTCGCTAGTTTTATGTTTGTTTGTATTTTGTCTTCATTTTCTTAGCAAGTGAGATAATTTTTAACATGTATGTAATGTAAATAAATTTGTGTAAGTTGATTGTATGATGAGTACAACTGGTTATTTCTTTAATCTTTTTATATGTTGCTTTATTTTTCGAATAATCATCTATTCTTGAATTTTCACTCGCATTTTGTTAGATTAAATTATATTCAATATGACATTAATTTGATTTGATAATTATGTGAATACTTATTATGTATGATATCGAAAACTTTAAACTAATAAAGAGTAGTTAATCTATATATAGTAGTTTGTATACCTAGTTGGTGAGAGAGACATCAACATGTGGCAACTGATCCTCTCGTAGTTATTAGGGCTGCAAACTTCGTCTGTTATCAAAACCATAAGGTTTCGTCTGTTATTTTTTATATGATATATATTTCACTACCATATACTAATATGCTTAATATGTGTGTGTGTGTGTGTGTGTGTGTGTATACACACACACACATTTGTTTCAGTTCTTATACTTCTATTATATCACAATTTATGGTCGATAACTTATAAATATCTATAATGTTATTCCTTCATTGAGTTGATTGAACTCACCCCCTTTTTTTAATATTATTTTTAGGTTTTTAGCTTTTGTTAGCATGTTAATTTTGTTGAGAATTTTTGCTTTGGCATGTCTTGCTTGTTTTTGTGAGGCTTTTCTTTTGGTTTTGATTTGGTATCTTAAAATGCTCTCTATTATTATACTATTTTAGTTAAAGTTTGGATTTTTATATTGTAACAAGTATTATGAATTATTATTGGTTTTGAAGAATATTTTGAAAGTTTAGGAAATGCTACAGAATTTTATATAAATTATTTTATGAGAAGTATGTCCAAGGCTTAACGAAGATAGAGTATCCATATAGCACCTCTCTTGCGTTGTCGATCACGGACCCCGAATTTATTGGGCGAACATCCCACACATATATTTAATTAATCCGGTTTAGTTAATTTAAATTAGATTAAAGAAAAACAAATTGTGATATGTTTAGTTTATTTATTTGTTCTAGTTAATGCTTGTTGATACTGAAATACTTATTGGGTCAGGTCGGGCATCCCACACATATATTTAATTAATCTAGTTTAGTTAATTTCAATTTAGATCAAAGAAAAACAAATTGAAGTTTTTTAAAAACAGAGTAAAGGATCTAGGGTTATGTAGCTCATTGTGTCTAGCTCGTAAAAAAGAAATGTCATACGCGTAAGCCTGCTAAGATAGGATCGTGTGCCTTTTTTGTTTAAATATATTTTACTGAACCAAGTACGACATTATTTAAAAAAACAAAACAAAAAAAGACGGCATGTCATCTATTATGCCATCTATTTTTTCAAAATTCGAGTGTCAGAGAGGAGGTTAAAATTCAATTAGTGGTTTTCTTCACCTAAAATTTTATTTTCAACTTATTTTAGTCTAAAAACATCCTTAAGCTCTTAAAGAATCTATTTTTCAATATGAGAACCACTAATTAATTTCAAAAACACAAAATTAACTCATAAATAATTTTCTTTATGACTAAAATGTGATCCAAATGAACTTTTGGATCAATACACAAAATTGTCAAATTAAAAGGATCAAAATTGAACTTGTCCAAAATCCATTTTTGGATAAATGGAAGAAACACACTGACAAAACAATGTGTGGGAAAAAAATCCCTTTTTTTGCCCTCAAATTGAATTTAAGTCCATCTAATTTCAATTTTTTGCAAATAATTAAATTGATTTTTTTTCTGCAAAATATTATAAGAAAAAACAAAACCATTTTAGGAGCACAATAAATTGAATAATTAATATTTCTATAAGCATCGGCCTTTCATGAAATTTCCAATCCCAGTACTTTACTTTCACCTGCTTCTCCCTCTTTATCAATATTAAATAAAACCAAATAAGTAGCTTGTTAATTCTCGAGGAGCCTTTATATAAAAATAACAATACTTTTTTGAAAAATACATTAAACGTAAGTGCCTTTTATTTTCAGCTTGGGGGCGGGCGCCCCCACCAGCCCTCCGGCTCAGCCACCGTGACATTACTGTAGAAGTGGAAAATGCATAGGCAATGATAATGCTATTGCTAATCAAATAAAGCAAAAGTACATGATTCAGCCCCCCTTTATTAGATTTTCATCATGGGAATGCTCCGACAAATAAAAATTTTTTTTTTCTGAAAAGTTATTTTTAAAAAATAAAATTTTTTATTTTTTTATTATTAAAAAAATGAATCAGTAAAATCAACATAAAACATTTTCTAGCCAAATTTAGCTTGGTTTTTAGAAAAATATTTGTTTAACATTTTAAATGAATAATATTTTTTAAAAATTATAACAAATTTAAAAATATTATATTATTTATTAATTATATTAAATTTGATACTCTTCATGATTGAACCCTTTTATTAGATTTTTATCATGGGAATGCTGAAAACTAAAAAGAGCAGACCATTGAGAAAGTGGCGTAATTAATGGAATAACCTGAAAAAGATCAATTCATTTACAATAATCAATAAAAAGATTTTATTTTAGAAAAGTAAATTCAGCATTACATTATTTTAATAAATAATGAATACTATCACATTGAATAATGTCTTTCATCCCAATTAGTTTTTGATAATAAATGGTAGCTATAAGGTTTTATTATATCTTTAAATCCATAACTTTCATAGTTAAACTCTATTGAGTTTAATATTATTTTTTAAAATTTTATTTTTAATTTAATAATACAATAAAAAATATAAACATGTGCAAGAAAACTACTAAATAATTTTTTTTTAAATAATAAAATAAACAAAAAATCATTTGTTAATGTTTAAAAAGAATATTACGATTTTATTTGGAAAAAATGAAAATCAAATGATATTAAATAAAATAATAATCAAAATAATTTATTTTAATGAATTATAACTAAAATAAATACTAAAAACAAATCAAGCACCTAGATTGGAGAGGCTGTTGACCCATTAAAAAAAAAAACTAAGCGTAAATGCATGCCCTCCCTTTTTTTAAAAAAGAAATAAAGAAAGAGTGCAGATGATAAAATATAGTAAGGGATTAGAAACTGACACCAGGCCAGGCCCAGACACGACCAACCTATAAAACCCATTTTTTATATTAACGGTGTCCACAAAATTTGTGCGGGCCTAAAATAATGTGACCCAATGGCTTCTAATTACGAGCATGATCTTCTGGGACCCTAAGCCCAAATCGTGATTTTAGGCAATTATACAGAACCATGTTTGAGGATCTCTTCTTCAAGTCATCAAACCAAGCAGCAACAGCAGGTACATATTCTCAAGCTTCTTTCTTCGCTTTTCCTTTATTTCTCCAAGTTCACTGCTGTGTACCCCAGATTTCTGGCTTGATCTTCATTTTAGCTTTAATCTAATTAAGATTTTCAACATGTTCGATAAAATGCCTCAACCACACTTTACCCCATTTTCTGTTTATTTTTAGCACTTGAGAGAAGTATTTGTACTCTTTATATTCTTGGAAGATCACTAATATCGAATGTTGCTTAACATTTGTGCAATTTGTTTGTGGTGTGTATTTTTGAAAGGGAATTCGATTGAAGTAAGAAGCAAATATGGCAGAACTAAACATGGGTATTCTTATAGATATTGTGGACGAGGAATGGATGAGAGACACCTTGCCTGATGATGGTATCATCATTTTCATTCATTTCGTACTTACCCAATGTGGCTTTCTTCTTCTTCTTTTTTTATTGTGACTTAACTGCCTAATTTTTGGGATTATTCTTGCCTTAAATGAATGCAGATCTTGCATTACCACCGGTGATGGTTGTCAGGACTGATGATACTGAAGATTCAAGTATGCCTCGCAAACTTTGTTTTAGTGTTGGAACTTTGGAGAAAAAATTATCTCTTTATTTCTTATTAAATTGGATGCCCATCTTTATAATTGATGTTTTCTGCAATGTCACTGGAGAGGAATTTATTATGTTACAGCTTTTCTTTAAATGTGTCTTTTTTTTTTTTTTTTTCCGAGTAATTTTTATAGTCTTTGTAAATTGCCAATCAAACCATTTGTCTTCACTGCACTAATCAATTGTAACTATGGAGTATACTGCATTGAACGATTTTGTTGGTTCGCTCAACACTGACCGAGTTTCTGGAACAGTTTTTCCATTTCCATGTGTTTGCTTGTTTATCAAGTGAAGGAGACTTGGCTGGAAATGATGAGGACTGTTTGGTTGGGTAGTTCTAGTTGATCTATCTCTCTTCAGTAACATGGTTGATTTAAGCGTTCTAGTGCTTCTCTCAGTCAATTTTTACAGCCATGTTGTGTTTCAGCTGCAAGTCCGTTACTAAGAGTATTTGGGTTTGCCTTTTTTTTCAGATCAGGAGACTCAACATGTGGACACAGATGCTTGGCATGATTTGGCCTTAGGCAATCAGTAAAGTTTTCTGGTGCCAGATCTTCTGTTTATTTGTTGTGGAATCTGTCGAGATGGTTGAACCTTTGTTTTTGAGACTTTGTTTTCTCAATGATCTGAAATCTAGACTTTGAGTCCTGTTTGTGTGAAAGGTTTGAGAAAAACAAATACTCTTTATGTAGTTGAGTTGTAGGGGCCTTCATTGGGTGTATTGTGTAAAATGGTTCCACACCTGCTCATCCCCTTCAAAGTATGTTGAGGCTTTGCCCCATTTCGTGATGGCGGTGACATGTTTATATGTTAATAATGGCATTAATGAAAAGTCCTGTGTGTAAATTTAGTTTCATTCTTCTTGAAATCATGTAATATCTGATACCTTAGAGAATCAGTTTACGTAACAACAGATTAATGATCGGTTTATGAAATCTACGGAAGGAAGCTATGCTAATGAGCTCAGAGTGGGAGAGTTGCTTTCTCTGATGCTTCCATTTCCATTGAGTCTCTGCCCCTACACGCACATTCCTGAAACATATTTTTGCATGTGATTCTGTGTTTTGTTCTCATCAACACTCCTGGTTAGATTGAGATTACAGATCAATAAATGCACAAGTATAACTCAATAATCTAAATCGAACATAGATCGAATCCATCTACCAGGTGATATCAGTGGAATCGGATGCAGCTACAGTTGTGACAGCCATCAAGGATCTTAGCTCGGTTCCTGGTGGGGAGATTCCTCCTATTATAGCAGAAATAAAACATCGGTTATCAAGCATGCCTTCTGTCTCTGTCAACCTTATTATCAGGAGGGCTAACCAGACTGCAGATGGGGTTGCAAAAGCCATCAAGAACAGCCTTCTTCTTCCTGATTGGCTCTCATGCAATCCCAGTAGGTTTTATAGTACCCTTGTATCTGATGTTTCTACCTAATGAATCGAAGCTGTAGATAAAAATAAAAAAATAAATTATCTGTTAGTTAATAGCAATCAGATTTCCCTTGTCAACATCAATCCCTAATTACACTCTTATGTTTCCTTACAGTCATTATTCTTTTGCAACTTCAACAACAATGACAGAAAGATTTTGTATGTATAGGTACAAGTTACTGACTCAGCATGATCTCCTGTCAATTAATTACTTAATTACATGACAAAATGCGTAATCGTATGTACAATAATAACGTGTCTTGCAAACTTGAAGAAACTTTTAGGTGAGGTGGTGGAGAATAAAATTATTTACAGTCTCAAATCTTTGTTGTCATTCCTTTGGAATTTCGGTTTGGATTCATGTGGATTAGGTGATGCCCTCCACTTAGCTTGATCCTCAAAGCAATTCAAAAATATTTTACTCACAAAAAAAGGAAGAAGAAAGAAACGAACCACAAGTAACGTGAAGGAGCAGGTGAAATACTTGCCCACCACCAAAGAACTGCGGAGCATGTTTTCCAAATCCATCAGAATACTTTATATGCATACATTTCCTTTTAGTGAATTGAGAATCTGTACATTTTGGTTAGTAAAATACCATTTCACTGGGTGCCCCCAACCCTAATCCCACGAGGGAAGTTTTCTTTGGAACTTGTCTCTAATTGTTGGAATCATATGGCATTAGTGGGTTGAATAAGAAGATTTAGATCTCCTTCGTAACCATGTTTTTTGAATTTTTTTAGCTTCATATTAGTTTTTTTTAGTGTTTTGATGTACTAATTTTAAAATAATAAAAAAAATATTTAAAAAAAAACCCTTAACAGGCCCTCTTAAAAAAACAGTCATGAGAGGCTTGTTATCTTCCTCTATACTTGGATTCAAACTTTATTATGCATGCTTGTCACCTTGCGGTGTCTTATATATTCACTAGATTTGCAGGATGTTCAGTAAATCACAGGATTAGTTATGATGCGCGTAAGCTGGCCCGGACAAAAAAAAAAAAAAAGAGCCATGAGGCATGAAAGTGTAATGGAAGCAGCGTTACTTTGTTTAGCAAGGGATTGTTGAACAGGGAGAGTGAGTTGAGGTTTAGTCAAGCTTGTCGAACATAGAGATGACACTAACGTCAAATTGTTCTTGAATCATCCAAGAAAGAATGTCTCCTGCCCCATATTTGTTCACATGGCTTGCTTCGTCGAAAAAGTGCACAAAAAATTGAATTGTATGGGGGGTGGGGCAGCCCTGATCATCAATAAAATAATCAATTACCTCATGATTTTGATTCTTATAATCCCACCGATTCGAGGTGGGTTTATTATATATCTCTTCCGTTAACCAAAACTGGGGAAATCATGTTAGGTGCAGCATGGTGTGGACATTTTTGTGGAAAGAGCCGTAGCTTTTTGCCACCATCATTACTTTGACGACTAACAGGAGTGGAAATATGATTTTTCCTCAAGGATTTTTCATGATTTATAATAAAATATCTTTTCCAAATTCTGATTTTCAAATTATTCAACTTCTAACAGCTTCGTGGAAAAACATGCGGCAATTATTGATACATTTATAGATAGGAAATAAACTAGAAAGAACTTAAAAGTTAACATGTTTTGGCAGTATATTTATTTTTTTTCTATTACGGAGAATTCTAAAGTGAAATATTGAGGATTTAAGATAAAAAAAAAAAGGTTAAAATTCTGGCTCACTTTCCACACTATCCGTCTCATAAATAATATCATATTGTTCAAAAAAAGAAAAGAAAAGAACTCATGATATCACAGGCGGGGCACGGCCATGTATAGAAGAAGATAGCTTGAATGTCTAATCATGGAATTTAATTTTATAGAAAAGAGAACATGAAGGATCAGACAAGCAGTAGATGGTTTCATTGTTTATTTGAAGAAGATGAAATTAAGAAGCTTTGCAGAGCATGCATGCATGGTGATCATGGAAGAAAGAATCAGCTAAAAACAGGAGGTTACGAAACAAGCATTAGAAGACAGAAAACACATGCTCAGAAAGAAAACATCTGAAATCCAGGGCATTATACACTCACAAAGATGCCTTGCCCTAAGCTTCTCTCCTTTTGATGGAGGTGGAACCTGCACTATCGCAGCCCCAAGTAACCCTAACCACACTTCAAAATAGCTAATTAATTATTATTCAAGAAAACGGTATGCGAAGTTGGAGATTTATTGCAGCAAAATTATTTCTCTCAATTTTTCACTTTTTTTAAAAAATAAATTGCATATTTATTGCAGCAAAATTATTGTTTGTTCTCTCAAGTTTCATTGTGAATTTACTGTCAAGATTTTTCACTTTTTTTTTTTTAATAAATTGCATATTTTTTGGGCAAAATTAAAGAGTAATTGATTCAAATATGTTGACCAAGGACAACACTAAAAGAAGAATGACCATTGTGAAAATAAAATAAAAATAGGTGGCCATTTTAAAATTTGATAAAAAATCACCTTGGTCCTCCTAGTTTTCAAATAAAAAACTTTTAACCTCCAGATGTTTTCTAAAATTTCATTTTGATCCAAATTTTACTTTTTAGTTCTTGATTTGAGAGAAAAAAGCTAGATTCAGGTGATAAAAAGGAAAAATATTGGTTAACACCAATTTCAACCACAAAAAAATCAATTTTGAAATAAACAAGTTTTATTTATTAAAAAGTGTTTATTCAAAATATTACTTTTTTTTTAACTTTGCTTGAAATAATAGATATAAACTCAAATTATTTTTTTATTTAATACAAATAATTCTTGATTTATATAATTAAATTTATACATAAACTTTTTCATATTTAATGGTTTCATAATAAAAAATAAAATTATCTGAATTTGGGTCAAATAGCTAGGAAGCGAATGAGCTTGTTTGGCAGTGTGGTTGCGGTTGCTTTTCAAATAGCTTTTCGTGCCAAAATGCATGCCAATGATATTTTTTGATTTTTTAAAAATTATTTTTGACATCAGTACATCAAAATGATTTGAAAACACTAAAAACATATTAATTTGAAGTTAATAAAAAAATAAAAAATTTTCAAATTTTTTCAAAAGCGCTTTTGAAACGCAAAAACAAACAGGTCTTAAGAGCTCATATCGCTGCATATCAAGACATCAATCAGTGCCTGTAACCTATGGCACCATACTTGTCAAATTTATTAGGGAGCTGCTGCAGAAAAAAGAGTCAACCATGACCTAGCCTGCCACAGGTCTACTTCTATTTCCTGAATATTCTAACTGATACAGTAACAAATAATAATATTATACAAATAGAAACCATCTGCATATAAAAATATTAATTTAGAATAAAAAAATTAGAAATATAATTGGACCGAAATATTAAACAACGCCGTTTGAACCTCGAAAATCTCAGGATTTACTGTTTAAGTGTAAATATGCCACTTTAGATAACATTTCTTCAGCAATCACCACGTCACTAACCGGGGAATTTTCGGACTTCATTGTTTAGTCAATTGAGACACAGCAGTCAATGTTGAAGGACAAAATCCAAATTCTTTACTTCTTCTCTGGTTTATGCTTTAGCAAAAAGACTCGACCTTCTCTCTTCCTCCATTAACAAAACCATCAAAATCAAGAGAAGAACCTCAGCCGAGCCTTCTTTCTTTACATCTCATTCTCTCTAGTTCTCTTTTGCCCCCTCTCTTGTATGGAAAATTAATAGAAGTGACAGGGGCTGGCACCTGACGCTGTGAAGCCAAAAAAATGGATGTGTTTTGCAGGTTTTTGCTTGTCTTTTCACTGTTTGTGTTTGTAGAATCTACATGCAACAGCACAGACCAAGAACTGGTCTCGAAGGCTTTTAACTCTGTCTCTGGCTTCAACCTTTCCTGGTTTCAACATGCTGCTCCTGCTTCAAACTGTTCTCATCCTTCTATAACAGAAATAAGACTTCCTTCAAGGAACTTGAGTGGAAGCATTTCTTGGAAGTATCTCAAGAACATGTACCAACTGCACATAATTGATCTCTCCAGCAATTCACTTCGGGGTGGGGTGCCAGCTTGGTTTTGGTCTATAAAGAGCCTGCGTGAAGTCAATCTCTCCAAGAACGGGCTTGGAGGGAGCGTTGGGTTTGGGATTATTGGCTCATCTATATCAATGCTTAAAGTGCTCGATCTCTCAGCCAACAGGTTCACCAAGTTGGTTAAAGTCTCTGGTTTTGGGAATCTACAGGTTCTTGATATCTCTTACAATGATTTAGGTTCTTTGCCTTCCGAGTTCGCTAACTTGACCAAGCTAGAGTCTCTAAACATCTCAAGCTGCAGCATTTCAGGCAACATAACAGTCATTTCAGGTCTCCAATCATTGAAGTATCTGGATGTCTCAAACAACAACATGAGTGGTAAATTCCCTTCTGATTTCCCTCCATTAGATGGCCTTGAGTTCTTGAATGTTTCACTAAACAACTTCTCAGGGCTTGTTGGCTCTGACAAGTACAGCAAATTTGGAAAATCTGCTTTTAGTCGTGGTGGTAGTTTGATTCTCAACACCTCAGAAACCCCAACTAATCCCACCATGAAACCACAATCCCAGCCTCACGAGGGAACCAAAAAAGCAAGGCCCAAATCAAAAACCAAAACTTTGATCATTAGTGTCTCATCGACAACAGCATTCCTCTTCGTTTCTATTGCTGTTTGCGTCTGCTGCATGCACAGAAGGCGAAAGATTGCAAAAAGGAACAAATGGGCAATCTCTAAACCAGTCCAATTCACCTTCAAGATGGACAAATCAGGGCCGTTCAGCTTTGAAACGGAGTCAGGTTCATCATGGGTGGCAGACATTAAGGAGCCAACATCAGCACCAGTGATCATGTCATCTAAGCCATTGATGAACTTCACTTTCAAGGACTTGATTGCTGCCACCTCACAATTTGGCAAAGACTCCCTCCTAGCAGAGGGCAGGTGCGGACCCCTGTACAGGGCTGTCCTACCAGGAGACCTCCACGTGGCGATCAAGGTTTTGGAGAATGCAAGGGACCTTGATCATGGGGATGCAGTTGCTATTTTTGAAGATTTTTCCAAATTGAAACACCCCAACCTCTTGCCACTATGTGGGTACTGCATCGCAGGTAATATTTCTGCAATTTTTTCATTTTAATCTTTGATAAATCTGTGGCTATCTATTTAATGGTCTCACGGGCTGTCATTAAATTCTAGGGTTCAGACTTCAGAATTTGGCAAGTAGTTGTTTATGGTGTAGGCCCTGTCACTTTAAAATCTAGCAGATAACTATGATTACAAATTTAGAAGTTCGTGATTAATTTTTTGCAAGTTCCCTGATTCGTGCCAAGTATTTTGAAAACCTGCACCTGTTTCTCTTCTCCATGTCTGCGGTCTTCCCACTCCGGAGAGTCTTCGTGCCTGTTTCGTACCGAGTTTGTAAATATGCTTGTCTTTAAAAAATATATTATTATATCCTTGGACACCCTAGAATCTTGATGGAAATATGCTTGAGTTTTTGTTTTGTTTAGTACTAATTGATAGTGAAACTTTTACTTTTATTTTTAGAAGTGTGTTTGTTTTAGAATAATTTTAATATTTTTTTTAGTTTTTTTATGTTTTTAATATGGTAATATTAAAAAAAACATCTAACTCTACGTTTTAATATTAAACTTAATGTTTTAATTATCTCTCTCGCCTTTGTTTATAATTTTTTTATACCAGGTAAAGAGAAGCTCGTACTGCACGAATTCATGTTCAACGGAGATCTCCACCGTTGGCTCCACGAGCTGCCCACACTCAAAACCAACTTGGAGGACTGGAGCGCCGACACGTGGGAGAATCAAAACATCCACGGGTCCCACGTTGCTTCTCCTGAAGAAAAAACTAACTGGCTCACGCGCCACCGAATTGCCGTCGGGGTGGCTCGTGGTGTTGCCTATCTCCACCACGCGGGATCCATTCACGGCCACCTCGTCGCGTCCAACATCCTCCTCTCTGATTCCATCGAACCCCGGGTTGCCGATTTTGGACTTCGAAACGTCGGCCAAACGAACAGAAGTATCGGTTTGGATAGCAAAGATTGTGGGTTTGAGTATGACGTGTATTGTTTCGGGGTTGTGTTGATAGAGTTAATGACGGGCGAACAAGGGAGTGGGGAGAATGTGGAGTGGGTGAGGAGGCTAGTGAGAGAGGGTCGTGGTGGTGACGCGATTGACTCGAGGCTGAGCCTCGGTGGCGACTCGGCAAGCGAGATGGTTGAGTGCCTCCGAGTTGGGTACCTCTGTACGGCCGAGCTGCCTGAGAAGAGGCCCACCATGCAGCAAGTCTTGGGTTTGCTCAAAGACATACATCCGTGTTGAGTTGAGTCACCCGAGTCTGGTTGAAATATTACCTCACGCGCATAGGATAACTACGAGGCCAACATGCTGCAATGGCGCGTTTTGATTGGTTGAATTGCGAAGTGATGTGCACGTGCTACGAAACGAAACGGGGTCGCATTTTAAGCTAATATGCAAGAGACCGTGTCCTGTTGGCTATCTCTCAAGATTTATAGCTTTTTGTGTGATTTATTTATTTTTGTCATCTATAGACAAAAACTTAAAGGAAAAGAAAAAGGTCTCGAAAGAAAAGTGGAAAAAAAAAAGGAACAGAAGGATGTGGAGGTAGGGTAAGAACGGAAGGTTAAAGAGAGGCTAGATAATCCCATTTAAAGTGTATTTGTTTTTGTATTTGACAAGCATTTTTTAAATTAATTTTTTTTATAATTTTATGTTGTTTTAAAAATAAAATTTAAAAAGTAAAAAGAATATTATTTTAATATATTAAAAAAAAAGACACTTTCAAAAATAATAATTACTACAATTTCAAACGTTACCTACCTCAGTGATTGTATATTCGATTAAACCTTCTTAAACCATAATAACCCTTTAAACTTCTCTTCTTTTCAATTCTTGTTGGACTTTTATTTTATTGTATTTCTTTCTTCCCTTTATTCGATCTTTAATTGTTTTCTATTTTTCTTTTGCGTCTTTTGATATGGATTTTCCTTTCTGTTTTTGCTAACGAAAAGAGGGAGAGATGGATGCTCCGTGACGATGCATGTCTATTTTCAGTGACGAGTGTAATGCTTCATGTGATCTTTAGCCAAGAAGAATCGTATTTGATATTTAATCATATATGAAGCAGGGACCGGACCATTTTGATGTGATCTTTGATAATATGGCTGTTATAAAATATTTTGTATATTAGGTTGAGAAAATTTTATTTTATATTAAATAGGTAAGAGATTTTGTTTTATCCGCATCAAATTATTAAATTTAAAGCTAAAATTTGTGTGAAGATATTTGGTATCATATAAAATATATAATTTTATATATATATATAATTAATTAATTAATTATATATGATATTTTCGACTAAACTATTCAATTAATTTGTTTGAAGAGTTGTTTTTTAATTATACAGATATATTGTTTTGAAGAGGTGTGCATTTAAATTATACAAACACTCTGAAGATTTATGTCTTTAAATTCTTAAGAAACTTATAAAAGTCGTTGTTTATATGTTTAAAACTTTGTTATATTTTGAATATATATTGCTATAACTCTACAACAATTATAGTGGAGGACATTTAATACACTAAAAATAATATTTTTCACGTCCTAAAATCAACAAATCAATAGATTTAGATGCTAGAGGCCAGATTTGAAGGGAAAGCTAAAATTTTATTCAATTAATTTTTTCAAAGAGTTTCCTTTTGAATATTACAGAAATATTGGTATGAAAAAAAGTGTCTCTTTAAATTTTAAAAACATTTTGAAAAAATTTGAAATTTTAAAGGCATATTGATCTGAAAAAATATTATTTTTTTAAATATCAACTTGATATTAGAAGAAATGAATTAGAAAACAATCTTTTTTTCCTCTTGTTTATGTTTATTATCAACAAAACATAAAATTTTAAAAACTTTATAGAAGCTATAGTCTATAAATTTAAGATTTTGTTATATATAAAAATACATTATTTTAAATATAATGGAAGAGTTAATATTTTTATTTAAAAAGCATTTTTAAAATTAATTTTCTATAATTTTGGATTGTTTATTAATCTCAAAAATAAATTTTAAAAAATAAAAATATATATTATTTTAATGTATTTAAAAAAAACACTTAAAAAAATAATAATAACTTCAATTCCAAACATAAAAAGTTACAATCATCAAACCTTCTTAAACCATAAGAAGCCTTTAATCTTCTCTCCTTATCAATTCTTGGCGGACCTTTTATTTTATTGTATTTCTTTCTTCCCTTTATTCGATCTTTAATTGTTTTCTATTTTTCTTTTGCGTCTTTTGATATGGATTTTCCTTTTTGTTTTTGCTAACGGAAAGAGGGAGAGATGGATGCTCCGTAACCATGCACGTCTATTTTCAGTTACGTGTGTTATTCTTCTTGTGATCTTTAGCCTAGAAGGATCATACTTGAGGCGGCGAACATGACAGCGGCTGCCATGAATAGGATGCAGAAATTGTATAGGTAAGACGTTGCAAGCAAGGAAAATTCAATTCTGAAGGCAGTTTTTGGCCACTCAACAGTAGCCAATCCCGTCGTCGACTGTTCCAATCACAATCAGAGAATCAATCATGCTGTGCATTTGTACAAGCTAGCGACACTTTAGATGAATTATTCAGTGCGCATGAGTGGAGTAGTTCGAGTCATAATCAGCAGAAATTGCAGCTTTCAATCAACATCCATCAGCGATATGGAGGAGTTCTTGAGACTCAAATTATCGAGTTAACTCAGCATAATTTAACATTAATTCCCATGATTTCTAGCTGATAAGCATCCACAGGGATGCTTCCAAAGCCAGAGTAACTGTGCTGCAATCCAGAGCCAAAAAACAGAGTGACTGACTATAATTTTCATGAGCTGTTCTGTATCTGTAGCTTTCTTTAATAAAATGAATTCGTAATCTAATAATCTTAGTTTATTTAATAATTTTGTAATGTATAATTTTCATAAGCTGGCGCGCAAACTCGTCGATCAGATCACTGAATCTTCGAAAGTTAGGCGTTTTCAAAAAGTCGGTTGGAAGTACATGCGTTAAGCGACAAGCAATCATCATCATCATCATCATCAAAGGGCCGGAAAACTAAAGCAAAAGCAACTTCACTCTGAGGAATATTTCTTCCCGTCGACCATCTATCTGCTAGCTATATTTATATTCTGTAAGAAAGTGAAAGGAGACAGCGATGGGCATCCATCACCAGACTTTTATTGTACAGAAACAATATAATGCCTTGTCTTGATCTTGGGACTTGGAAGAAACTTACAAGCGTGGAGCTGATATTGATCTTAGTTTAACCACATGGGTTATTTTATTTTCTGTATATACAACAATTAGACATTGCATCTGAATTTAATTTTTGGTTACCAGCAGACATCGATCGGGCCAAGCTTTCTTCTCGAACTGATTATTATTCCATTTTAGTCAGAACATTAATTTCGAAAGTTACAAATTCATGTTAAGAGGTTGTTTATTTACGTAGTTGCTTTTGCTTTTAAAACAAATTATAATAAATAATTTTTTAATAAAGTAAAAAACACAATTTATTATTTATAAGGCCTGTTGCATCTCTCGTTTAAAACACAAGTAAAATCAAAGTAGCTCTCAGCTAATTTTTTTTTTTTTTATCTATGCAATGAACTAAATTTTGTATTGTTCACTTTTTGAAGTGAATATTTTTTTTCTTTAAAAAACTAGTATAGTTAATTAAATCACTTATAATGTTTGCACGAATAGTAATTTTTTTTTAAAAAAATTATATTAGAGTGAATTAAATTCACTTGCACTGTAATATTAATTTTATTCGTGATGATATTTTACTTGATTTTATTATATATTCAAAAAATCATAGAAATTATAGTCCTTAATTATCGATGAATTTTGTAAGTAATGGAATTGTAAATAGTTTAATGGATAAATAAAAAAATATTTTATATAAAGTATTATTTATTTTATAATGTAATATTATTAGTTAAATATACAATATTTAAATTTAAAATCATTAATATATATATTTGTTATTTTATAACCTCAATTTAAAAGACATTCTTAACCAAACAAATTATATTATTTTTTATTTAATTTTAATTTTAACCATAATTTTAATCAAATATATATATAAATATCAAACCAACCTCAATTAAAAATAAATTTTTATAAAATAAATATTTTAAAATTACAACAATAAAAATTATCACCTTACTAAAGCTCTATAGACGAGATACGCAATAAAATCCTTCTTTTATCTCTTTATTCCGAGGTCGGCGGGAGACCCTCACCAGTCATTCCCGGCCCTCAGGTCAGCTTGCCCTAGCTATATGCCCATCTGGCTCTTAGATTAATCACAATCTCACAAATATTAGTTACAGAGCTCGTATTTATAGCAATGTTCTTCTGTTGTTTTAATTTCTTAATGTCAAACGTAATCTTCTTGGCAGCATGCAACCTTCGTACTAAATCTAATCGGCTTCTCTTTTAGTCTAGACTAGCATAGTTGCTAGTTGTTTCTACGCTGTAAAGATAATTCCATAATAAAAATAAATATTCGTAGGCAAGATAATGAATAAAATTATATATGTTTTTCATTAAAACTGTTTTTTCTGATCAATGTAAGTTTTCTTTTATATCTTTTGGGTAAAAAATGAGTTGAATTCGGGTTTTTTAGCGAAACCCAAGACCTTGTTTTTCCAAGCAATCTCTAGTCCCGGTTTCTATAGAAAACAGATCATCTATTGTCTTTTTAAAGAAAAGTTGAGGCAGCAATCCCTTAAAGAAACAGAACAAAAAAAAGACTGGGCTATGTGCTTGAACTATTTTTTTAATGCTCAGGAACATTGGGTCACAAAGCTCAACGCTTGGGCTTTTTTTTATTTTTTTTTTATAATTTTATTATTTTATATTTAAATTTAAAAAATAAAAAAATTTATTAAACTCAATCGAGCTCATAATTAACATTGAGGGTTTAACGAGTTACTCTATAGCATCTAAGCTATTATTTATTTATTTATTTTTATGTTGTTTTTATCCCTTAATTTTAAAAAATATAATTTCACCATGTTATCGATGATTTATTTTTTTTATTTAACTCAAACTTAAAAGAATATAATTTCATTATTTGTTATCAATGATTTATATTTGTTATCTTGGTGTCATGCGATCATAGTTTTTTTATTTTTAAAAAATATTTCATACAAAAAAAACTATGTGTTAAATAATTAAATAAAAAATAATCTTTAAAATAAAAAAATTTATTAAATCCGATAACATGAATAGCTTGTATCGTAAGTATGCTTGATTAATTTAAGTTTGCTTAGATTTTTTTAATTAAATTTTATTTTTTTATCCTTCAATAAATTGAATTGATCTTTTTAATTTTTATGTTTTAAAATTATTCTTATTAATTTTATAAATTAACCCAAATTAATTTAAATAAATAAATTTTTTTATGTTAATATTATTTAAAAATATCATTTAATTCATAATTATTATTTTTATAAGACACGTTAATAATACTCAAATATTTTTTTTTCCCTTCAACCCGCGGCATAGCGCGTGCCGCCAGTCATGTTTTATACAAAATGCAAATATCCCAACTTTAATAATATCTTCCTCTTTTAACAAAATTGAAGAAACCCTAACCCTAGAATTGCAGTCATGGCGTCCAGAAAGAAACAATTAGAAGGAATCGCATTACTCTCAATGTACAACGACGACGAAGAAGACGATGAAGAAATGGAAGATCTCCATTACCAACAACCACACCACGACATGGAGGAAGATGCTCTGAACGATGATAACGCCATGGCTACCGAAGCAGAAGCAGCTACCTATTGTCGAAATTCAACTCCCAAAGGAGGACTTTTACGGCCTTTGAATCCGCAGCAGCAAGTAGGGACTATTAATTTGGAAACAAAAAGAAGTAATAGGAGAGGGAGGCTTGCTATTGTTGATTATGGCCACGATGAAGTTGCTATGTCCCCTGAACCCGAGGTAATTCCTTTGTTTATTTTTTTAATTGTATGTCCATGTACTGCTCTCTGTGTTAATTTTCGTATGCTGTTGCTTTTGTTTCGGATTAATTGGGTTGTTACTTTTGCAGGAAGGGGAGTTTGAAGAGAAGCTTCAAAGTGTCATTGGTAGGCGTTGCTCATCTTTTTATCTATTTATGTATGGATTCATGGATCAATTTTAACCATTTTTTCTTAATAAACCATTAGAGTTTGTTCCCCCAATGTTTGCGTGTTGTTATGCAGTTTGTTTTAAATATGATTTTGCTTGTTGTAAATGTGAATTTGTATTATTTGTGTTGAACATCTGTGATGGTCAAGTGGCATTCAGATTGAAAAACATATTTATGATGGTTCTAGAGGAGTTAGGTTAGTTATTATTGAATATAGACTTAATGGGACAAATTATTTTTGAAGTTAGTGGTTTCCTCTTACGTTGCATATGATTTAATGCTATTTTGCTTTGAATACAAGTGTTGTTTACAAGTGTTCTCAGAAACTGACTGTAAGATGAATGAATGCATCTGCGGGCTACAAAAAGCTCCTTCTCATGTTGTATTTTTGTTTGACCACTGTTTTGAAATATGCATGCAATTACAATGAAATGAGACAAATCAAGGTTCTCATTGTTTCTTAGTTAGAATGCTCATGCTGATCATTGGTTAAATTTGTTTGTAACAGGTGTTATCCAAGAAAAATCTTCTCCAGGAACTTCTCATTTTTTATCTCCCAGTTTTCAAGCAACTCCACAATCATTTGAAAATTTAGGACCATCACAGCTTGATGAAATAAATGATACCACTAATGAATCAGAAGCTGTCAACACCGAAGGTGCTAATGAGGTTCCTGCAGAGGGTGTTAATCCATTTGATAAATTTCTTCCTCCACCACCAAAAGAGAAGTGCCCGGAGGAGTTGCAAGCAAGTTTCTTTCATTTCTGCTGTCAATAAGTGCTTTATAACTTTTCTATCTCTGGTGCTTTTGTCAACTTTGTTTACTATATACACCGATTTTTACAAAATATATGCCCTTTTGTTTTTCTGGAGATTTTTCTTCTTGAGCAGGGTTGAGTTGGGAATATTCTGATTAGGATGCTATTATTACTCATTGATCCTCGGTACATTTTGATTAAAAGATCTGGTCCCTTAGAAGGACATTGCTATTTTTCACTTGAAAATCTGAAACTATTGCACTAGGACATTGCAGAGTATTGCATCACAGAACTATTCTTCATTTTCTGAAATTATTCCCACAGATCTTTTTCTGCCTAAGTAATTTGGATTGCATTTTACAGTTTGGTTACCAGGAGTAATCGACAATCCTCGTTTAGTTCCTTTGTTGTTTTGCTGCTGTGAGTTATGTTAGAAAATGCCTTGGTTGAATCATGGTTCTTTCCCAAAATTAAGAATGCATGATATTTTTTGGAACATAAAATGAACTGTCTTTCATGTATTCAGATGATGTAGCTTAATATGATTGGTTTGTGATTACAATATGTAGCACATTGTACATGCTCTAACATATTTTCCCCTCTTCATACTGTGTTATTTGCAGAAAAAAATTGATAAATTTCTTGCTTTGAAGAAAATTGGGAGAAGCTTCAATGCAGAAGTCTGCAATAAGAAGGATTATAGGAACCCTGACTTCTTACTGCATGCTGTGAGGTATCAAGTTATTGATGAGATAGGATCTTGCTTCAGTAAAGATGTATTTGACCCTCATGGATATGACCAAAGCGACTGCTATCTTGAGCTAGGTTATTGCTGTTTCTTTCCACAGTCCCATTACTGTCTTTGACTTGGATTTTCTAATATGGGTTTGGGGTTCTTTTAAGTTCACTTGTAATTTGGTTAATTATGAAGATCATGTGTTTTAACTGGAGCTTATGACTTAAAACGGAAGTCTGCACTTATTTTGATACCAGGGATGTGGTTCATTTGGTAAAAGGAAGGGACTGGTCACAGGCCTCTGATTCTTTCTTACAGTTCATCACACCCTACATAATATTTTGCGTTGTATATGATGTCACACTTTAATATGTACCCTGCTAGCCATAACCTTTTCATACGTCAGCAACAAGACTCAAATAACAAAACCTAACAGTTCATGGAATTTTATATTCTTTTCCTTACAAATGTTGGATATTTAAGTTTGTGTTTTTCCCTGATAAACAAATAGACTTGGTTTTCCGGCATGGCTGAAGATTTACTCAGATTAGGGCCTGCAGTATGCCTTTATTTGGGATTGAAAAGCTTGCATTGCTGAATCGATTTCTCTAGTGTCTGGTTGTTTTTCAAAGTCATTTGAAGCCCTGATTTTTTTGCAAATAGAGTTGTCTTTCCATTGAATGTAATTTCCTGGCAATGACCTTTAGTATATTTGTAAAGCAGAGGTTGGCATGAGGCGTGAAAGGGAGAGGAAGGAGCAAGAGTTGAAGAGAAGTACAAAGGTCGAATTTGTTATGGGGGGGACTCGGCCTGGAGTGGTTGCACCTCCAACAAAGTTCAGTATGCCTATTCCAGGTCCTAAAAAGTTTCTGTGACTGTAGGCATTGACTTCATGAGATAATTTTCCCTCATTGCATCTCAATGGTCTCCCTGAGCTGATTTTTCTGGTGTTTCAGTTGCCACCGCTAGTGGGATGCATCCATCTTCAAATGCAGCTGATGCAGCTCCTCTTGAGGTCAGACAGAACAAGAAGTCAAAATGGGATAAGGTTATCATCTCTGCATGTTGCTCATATATGCAACCTTATGATTGCCCTGATGCTGAGGAACTACCATTTTGGCTATTTTGTTTGCTTTCAGGTGGATGGTGATGGAAGGAATTTACTAACTGGTGGACAGGATTCTTTAGCTGCAGCGGCGGCAGCTCAAGCAGCACGATTATCTGCAGCTAATGTTGGTTCTGGATACACAGGTTTTGTGTAAGTTCCATTAGATCCTTTGAACAATTTATTCATGCTCATATTTTTTTGAGCACCTTTCCCCTTCTATGCCCTTGAGTTTCTGTTTAAGTGCTTTGATATGATCACAGTAAGGAGTTGATTAGGATTGCTTTGGTTGTTGTGCATATCTAGTAATTGGATTAGAAGGGCAACCAGCCCTTCTACGGGAGTGAGTTTAACTAAATTCAATAAGTTAGTTAATTTAACAATATGATTTTTTTAAAAAAAACATCAACAATAAATAGAGCAAACACAAAAAAAGCAATAATTAACTAAGAAAAATGACTTGCCAACATTTAAAAAAAAAAAGCATTTTGGCGAGAAATTTGGTAAAGTTCTGTTTGGATACTTTGAGAAAGATGTATTATTTAAATATTTCAGGAAAACGAAAAATAAAGAATTGAATTCTTTGGACCTCTTAAGAAAAGGGCGATCATGACAGGATTCTAAATACTGCTGAACAGTCACTAAATACTCCAGCTATGTGACTTGGGGAGCAGGATGCTTTTTGTCCATTCAAAAACCTTACTATGGTCCACATATTGTTTTCATTGTATACATTATATGTAAAAGAAGTACAAGGACAATGCGCAGATTTAGGAACTGACAAGAACTTTCTTTGTTGACCAACTTCGAAGTTTAATAAATTGATGATGCATAATGATCCATTTTCATCTTTGGATGGCAGGCAGCAGAAACAGCGAGAGGCAGAAGAAAAAAGATCCGGAGAAAGGAAGTTGGAAAGAAGATCTTGAGCATTTTCTCATACACTTCTGCAATGAATTCAGGATATACCATTTTGGGGATGGACAAAATTGCTCTAGGTAACATTGCTTTGTTCTTGTTAACATGCTAATTTTTATAAAAGAAATTGTATTTAGTTGCAACTTAAAGCTAAATTTAGTAATTCTCAGCTTGAAGTGTAATATAGCTTATAGCATGAGGTCAACCTCTTCTGCTTGCTGTGCATGTGTATATGATCAGCTCGAAGTGTAATATAGCAGTGAGCAACCATGGTTATAAAACACGCCCAGCCTCGTTGGCTTTTTTTCTCTTTTTCACATCAATGTAAAATTGAAACGAAGTGTTCAACTTGTGACGTGAGTAATGAAATTGGTGATAGGCTAAATATTATGTTCATGGTTGCTTAGGACTCCTTTACTCACGCAGGCATGACATGTTTGAATGAACAATTCTTCGCATTTGCATTGTTATAAGACGCTTTTGATCCTCAATATTTTTTAAAATGTACTTTAAAAAATTACTTTTGATTTAATTTAATTTTTGGTATTTAATATAATTCTTATTATGGTATTAATAAAAAAAAGTTTAGGGAGTGAAATTAAGGAGAGAATAAAAAACTAAGAGTAGAGAGTGAAAAGATAATATGAAAGTATATACAAGCTTGGATAATTACTTTTGTTCATGGTGACTCTGACGACAACATAAAAATCAATTTTAATTCTCATTATCTATTTGTTGTTCAAATAATTTTTTGATTTGATTTGTTAATTTTCGAATATCTAGCTTTTGTTCATGTTGACGTTTTGAATCAATTCACAATGTATTTTTTTTTAATGTTCAATTATGCTCATTTATATTAATTGAATTTGTTAGAATATTTGTGGTGGACATGCTTGGTGAAATCATTAATATATGGTGAATTAATGTAAATTATGTAATGAAAAGAAATAAATCAAAATCCAAGTCGCCCGTTTATTATTATTATTTCAAATCTCACCTCATAACAAAAAAAAAAGAAAAAAAGTAAGGATTAGGCTTAGCCTAAATTTCAAATCATTATCCTTGAAGTTTTTACACACGTGTGTGGTGTGTATTAGCATTTGTGCACAATATATATTTTTATTATTAAAATCGAACAATACAGCAAATTATCTTAGATTTATTTTAGCATAATCAAATTTTTAGTTATCTTAAAATGAGATAGCAACTCTCTCTCTCTCTCTTGTTACCCCATTCACATGACATAAAAAAATATACTAAAACGGAGGGGAAGTGTTGCATAATGTTAAATACTATGCAATCACTCACAATGCATTCCGAATGACATTAGTTAAAAGAAAAAAATAAAAGCCCATGTGCACGAGTCTGCTTTTCGGCTTGCCCACGAGCCTTTTCTTGATCGGTCAAAGTGTTTAGCCTGGTTTATCAAGTCCAACAGGATTTGATCTTATTTTTTTTATTTTATTTTTTTTAATTAATACCTCTTTTCATATAATTTTTTAAAATAATTTTTAAGTTTATATTTTAATTAATACCTCTTCCTTTTGTGATTATTTTTATATATTAAATTTATTTTTAAAAATAAAAATATTAGTTTTTTATAATATTTTTAATATGTACAACCTTGCATAGTATTTGTTCCTTGTATTTTTATTTAATAAATTTTATATGTGTATTAATTTCTATTACAAGTTGATTTTAATAAATAAATTAATTAAAAATAACCGAGTAAATGACCGATAATGTAAAATTTAATATCTTAATATAGAAAAATAGTAGACATGAGTTTTTTTCAAAAAAAAATTATTTAATTATTTCAATCTCATGATTTAAAATGTAAATTTATCAAGTTAATCCAAACTAGTTTGCCCTCAATATTTATCATGCTAGCTCACATAAATTTTGTATCATTGTTTTACAATATTCCGTCCTTTCCTGTTAATTAAATAAAAAATGTATACTTTTATTTTTTTATTATCATTATTATTTTTTTATATTTCACATAATTCAAATAAATAAAACAAATTTATTTAGTTCATCGAGATTAAAATCCAAATTACTATTGAAGTGTATAGAGGTGTCGTCTCGAATGTGGTGCAACTGGGGCACAGCTGGGCTGCGTAGAAAAGGGAGTTATTAGAATGCTGTCCAGCTTCCCCTCTCTTCAGGGCAGAGTGGCCGGTAGGCACCTTGACCCTATAAAGCCAGCACTGGTCACTAGAAAGTGATCCTCAAGGATTGATTGATTACGAATGCGCACACTTTCTACGTACATTCCGAGGTTTTTCCCAGCCGAAAGGAATTCCGAAGCAGCCATGGCAGGACCTCCTCATTTACACGGCTCTCTTCTCTTCCCCATTTCGCTTTCCCTTGCCGATCACCATAGCCAACAGCAGAGGCGCGTGGCCCCTCGACAATTATTCTCCCCTCCACTCGTGTCTCGGACACACCGAAGATTGTTGTATTTCATCGTCGTATTATTTCATAGATCTAGTTCGACTGTTATGAGATGTCCTTGCATTGTTAGTTTGAGATTCCCAGTCAACATTACTTGGCTAAAGTAGCTATAGAGGTCCCCACCTTCTATGCTACGTGTGAAAGTGAAGCATATCTCAATTACGTGGGATCTTGATGCTTTTTGCTAAAAGAACTTTAAGCATGGATAACATTGTCGGTGAATATACCATCTCCCTTATTAGTTGGTTACATATATAGTATTAAATATATTTTATATTTATTTATATCTATATTTAATTAATGAATGTAGTGTAAAGATAAATTTCATGAGATAAAAGTGTTTCACAAAAAAAATTATAAAATTATTATAATTATGATATTTTTATTGTATTAAAATATTATTTTTTGTTTTTGATCAATATTTTATTAAGACTCGATATTAATTAGACATATTATATTATTTATTTTATAAAATAAAATAATTATTTTATAAATTGGGGTATGGAAAATATCTAGAATGATATATATATATATATATATATATATCACACACATGTATAGTGAATACTTTTCACTGAATGTACAAGGAATCTGAATCCTACGATGATTATCCATTTTTCGAACTTTTAAGAATTACAAAAACATCTTGGGGCCTGTGAATCCAACGAACTACTTTTATGTTTTTGAGTATTCTTTTTGTAATCAAATGCTCATTGGTTTTCTCACATTTCCAGGAAGTTCTGCCTTTCCTGGTCTAGAGTTGCGTGAGTGTGTGTGTGGTGTCTAGGACAGCAAGAGCATTTTCGGATCAGTTTTATATCAAATAAGATTAATTTCTTTATTAATCTTCGACCTGATCATTTAATAAAGTTTTGTAGGTTTGAACCTGGAAATTCGATGAATAAAGCAAATCTCCTTATCACTAGGTCGGTCCCTTTAAGATTTTGTAAATATTTCTTCAATGAACATATAATAAGAAGTCTGCTTGTTCCTTGCATACGAGTCTAAGAATAAATGTTTACGAGGCTCATGCAATTATGTCCCTGCTACTGCAATTTTCACTTTGAAAATGCTCATGGTGGTTATATTTCAGGTTATTAATTGTATTTTTCTGGAGTTATGCCAAGCTTGCTAGGGAGATATTTCACTTTCAAAAATGGTTATGGAGGATTGATTAGTCGATGTTATCTAATGTTAGCAATTTTCCCATATCCAATACCCAGCAAGCATGCTTTGGTCAATATTTATTTGGAGATGTTTTGAAGTGTAATTATAATTGTTTTTTAAAATATTTTTTATTCAAAAATATATTAAAATAATATTTTTTTTATTTTAAAAAAATTATTTTTAATATCAGCACATTAAAATAATATAAATATAAAAAAAAATTAATTAAAAATAATAATAAGATATTTATTGGTTCTTAATGGCATGGGACGAATCCATGTGAAAATTAGTAATTAATAAAAAAACTAAAAAACGAGGCAACACCTCTCTTTACAAAACACAATAAACATACTGTAAGTTTTCCCCCCTTCTTTTACTTGTTTTTTTCAATCTATCTTTTGTTTTCAATTTCAATTATATTCTTAAGCATTAGATTTATTAAAAATTGAATTTTAAAGTTTTTAGTTTATTAACCCGGACTATTTTTTGTTTTTTTTAATTATTTTTTTTTTCAATTTCATTCTTCAACATATTTATTATAAATTAAATTTTATAATTTATTTTGATTTACTTTCTATTAGGATATTACAGTCTCAGAACCTAGAATACAAATTGACAGGTTAATTCGAATTGATACAAATTGAACCAATATATTTTTTTTCTTAATATTTATTAAAAATCTCATCTAAAATATTTATGCTTTTTATCGGTCATCAGGGTTGCCTTTAAACCCACCACATCAACCGAGTTACATCGGATTAATCTCCACACTGTTTAATTTTTTTTTCAACTAGAAAAAACATTAGCAACACCTAGATATTTTTTTTCTTGAATTCAAAAAAAATAATTCAACTCACAGTAAAACATTGGTCAAAGATCTAATTATTAACAAGAACTAATTGGGAAGGGGAAATCACTATTCCCTTCCTCACATGTTATTATTAATTGGAACAATAACATTTGTTTTCTCTTTTTTTATGCTTTTTTTTATATTTTATATTTCAACATTGAATTTATTGAAAATTTAACTTTGTTATTTATTTCACTTTTTTTTTATGTGAGGTTATCATGGTCTTGGAAAAACATCTTGGCATTAGATTGGTGTTTAATTTTACAAATTTCTATTTGTTTTTCTATCATATTATTAAATAAAAAATGGTCTATCATATTTTTAAATAAAATTTGGTAAAAAAAAAACATAATTATCATGAATTAGGTTTCATAATTTATTTTGATTTACTTTTAATGAAATTATTGCGATCTTAGAAAAATGCACCCGCATTGGGTTGATGCTTGGTTTTTTAAGCACCTATTTTTTTTATCAATTATTAAATAAAGAATTATTCCATAATAAACATAATTATTGAGAATTATTCTTCGTGATTTGTTTCAATTAAGTTTTTATGAGGTTATTGTGGTTTTAGAAAGACGTCCTGATATTGAGAAAGTGCTCGGTTTTGCAAATATTTATTTATTTTTATTATATAATTAAATAAAAATAGTTTTTAAGAAAATAAAATTATTAAACTCAATAAAGTTTATGACCTATATCGTGGAATTGATAGATTAATTTAAGTTGACTCGAGTTGATTGAATATGTCATCGTCTCAATATTTTTTAAAAAAATAATGTCACCTTGAAAATATTTTTATGAGAATATTTATTTATTTTTATTATATAATTAAATAAAAAATAGTTTTTTAAAAAATAAAATTATTAAACTCAATGAAGTTCATGACCTATATCGTGGAATTGACAGATTAATTTAAGTTAACTCGAATTGATTGAATATGTCATCGTCTCAATATTTTTTTAAAAAATAATGTCACCTTGAAAATATTTTTAAAGTTAAACTATGTTTTTAATAGTTGTTTAATTTTTTTTAACCCATCAAGTTGACCAGGTAATATATGGTAAGAAGGTTTCATGGTTAACTAGTTGAGTTGAATTTAATTTAATAACATTGTAAATAATTTTCCTTGATCTTGGTATTATTTTTTTACATGCAAAAAAAGTTTTGGTTCCACTGCAACATAGCATAGGGAAATATCTAGTATTACATTAACTAAATCACTCGTGTTTCGTTATAGGTTGAATTAATTTTTTCAATGTAAAAAAATAAATAATATGCAGGTATTGCTTATATCTTTTTTATTTGCAATTTTTCTTTTTATTATTAACCCAAAATTTAATACATCATTTTTTTAAAAAAATATCAAGGTCATAAATTTTTTGATCGACCAAACCAACTGGAGCTTTCCTATCAAATCCACGACTCAGATTAAGGACTCAATTGCCTTAAAAACATCATTTTTTTAAAATAATTTTTATTTAATTACATGCTGATAAAAATATAAGCTATTAGAAAAGCAACTAGATATCATTTTAAAATAATAATGATGGGCTATAAGAAAAAAGTATGATAATATTACAGAAATATAATTATAATTTTATTTGATAAAAAGTAAAAAATAAATAGTATTTAATAAAGTAATATCTAAAATATATTCTTAATCAATTTAAGAACTTAATATATTTATAATATTTTAAATTAATTATTTAAAAAATATTTAAATTAAAGGAAAAAAATAATAATAGGCCAAACATGCAGGTATTATTAAAAAAATAATAATAAGAACCGTAGGTATTTGGCAACACGAAATTTTCGTTATTGGTGGTCCGTTCCCATTCAAATTCGAAACATATTTGTAAATAGTACAAATTTTATTTGACTAATGATGGCAATGTAAGATGCGGGGCACTTAAGGATTTGTCAGTGAAAAAACAAAAAACCACATTGCAGAGATGAGAATTGCGACCAAGCATATTATAATAATAATAAGATCTAACATTACTTGCATTGTCTAACGTGAAACATGGAGCTCCAACTGTCAAAAACGTACACAAAGTCTGCAAACTAGCTGCTGAAGTGATTAATTGAAATGAATATCGTAATTGTTTTTGTGTTTTAATTTTTTAATAAAAATTTATATTTTTTTGTTTAAATTAATATTTTTTTTATATTTTCAATTTATTTTGATGTATTAATATTAAAAATAATTTTTTTAAAAATAAAAAAATATTATTTTAATATATTTTTAAATAAAAAATGTTTTAAAAAACAATTTAACTATTCTTTCCATCACTTTTAAAATACAAGATAATGTTCTCCTAAAAAAAGCTTAAAGGAAGGAATATATACTCCTATGAATGTATTTTTCTCGGATTTATTAAACTTAGGCTAATGAATTGATATAAAAAAAAAACCATTGATATTGAACCTAAATCAATTTGAGTTTTAAGTTATATTTTTTAAAAAATTAATTACATAAAATTTAATTTTAGTAATATGTTTGTTTGTTCTAAGTCAGTCTAAACTTACCTAGCCAGGTTAATATCGGATAAGTAATTTTCTTTTAAGTTAGTTAAAGAGCCGTCGGTTACGGCAAATATGGATTTTGTTTTCTTCCATTGCATTTTCTTTGACAGTTGGCTCACGTCAGGAGGTTAGGCAGTGGAAAAGGTAGATTTTTATCAGGTGATTATTTTTTAATATATTAAAATATATTTTTAATATTAGTATATAAAATTATAAAAATATAATTAAAAATTTTCAAAAACATTTTTTTTTTTGTAAGCAAAGACAAACATATTATATCATGCTGAAGCGAAATGGCAGAGAGCAGTGAAAAAGTGAAAATGAAGCTATAAAGGCGAGCTCTGATATCTAAGCTATTTGTTTGTCTTTGCATGGAAATAGAGACGTTAGAGATTCGTACACTGTTTCTGTTCCTTCGCACGTTGGGTCCTCCTGCACAGCCCCTATTTATTATTATTATTATTACTTTTATTATAAACTGCTACTTTTAACTGTTTCATGTGCAAAAATTCCCCACAAAAAAACAAATCATGAGAAAAAATAAATAATGATTTTCTCATATTTTATCTCATGGGTAAAATTGGACAGAAATTGTCTCATTTAGTTGCCACTGTTTGATATTTTTCTTGCTATTGCAACCTCATCCCTATAGTTTAGAAAAATGGATTATTTAGTCCTTGTGGCTTCAAAATTGCATATTCAATTTTTATATTTTTAAATTCGTTAATATATCTTAAGTCATTAATAAATCTTATGCTATTGATTTTTTTAATAAAAAGAAAAGGAAAAAGAAAAGAAAAGAAACTAATCGAAACTAGTCAAGGGACTATCTAATTGTTTTTTATACTATAGAAATCAATTAATTAGTTTTCATAAACAATAAGGATTAATTTATGAATTTTTATTTTTATTCTTACTGGAAAAAAAAAAAAAGAATTCAACAACGTACCAACAATCTTTTTTTTTTTTTTAACATGAGAAAATCTTATTATGTTAAAAACTTAAAAGGATGTAACAAACCCATCCATGAATTAAAAAACATAGGACCAAACCCCAATATAAATAAAAGTAGATTAATAACTATTTATTAGGTGGCTTAGTGATAAGAGTCTGGAATCAAAACGTTTACTTCCATGTGATCTCAAATTCGAGTTATGTGGCTGCTAATATGATGGCCAGTGAAAGCTTACACAGTTGTTAATTTTAAGACCTGTAGAATTAGTCAAAGTACGAATAAATTGGCTCAAACACCCATATTAATAATAATAAAAAAATACATCAACTTAAACTCTTTATAAGAATCAAAACAACTCAATTCAACAAAATAATAATAAAATAAATGAGAAATTATATTAAACATTAAGGTGCGCACAAGCTGACCCGAACATATACATTAATAAAAAAAATACATTAACTTAAACTCTTTATAAGAATCGAAACAACTCAATTCATCAAAATAATAATAAATAAACAAGAAATCATATCAAACATAAAATAATATAAGTAACATATACTTGTAGAAAAAACATGGAATCTCACTAATACAACTAATTAACCTTCCAAATTTGAAATTTAATTATTCAGTTTAGATTATTGTGATTTTGCCTATAATTGACATTACAGAGATGATGAAAATGGGTGGAAAGTGATATTTATTTACTTATTAATAATAATCAAGGAATTTATTAATAGATGCTAGTGTCAAAAAACCAAAGAGAAACTATCATGAAAAAAAAAACAATTCTCTATTCATGGAAAAAAACCAAATGAAGAAACAACTATGAAATATTTACTATGAGTATAGAGGGAGGAGTAGTTTATCATTTTTTCTTAGTTTGTTATTCTAGAATTACGAATGTATTTAGGATTATAGTAAATATTATTTTTTAAAATATTATTTACTTGAAAATATAATAAAATATTTTTTTATTTTTAAACTAATATATCAAAACAATATAAAAATAAAAAATAATTTTAAAGAAAATATATATAAAAAGGGGTAAAATCTCACAAACATACCGACTCTACAATTTGAATGGTGCGACTTTTGAGGTGTAAGAGCAGGAATTTCGGGGAGCAATTGGGAAAAGAAGAGAAAATGACATTACTAGAAATTTCCCCAAACTTGATTATTTAATTTTGTAATATTTTTAGACAAAAACACATAAATAAGAAGCCAACAACCGTCAAACATGTGGTCGTCAAAGCATCTGTTTTCTTTTGACATTTGCTGAAATTACTGCTGCTGTTGTTCGTATCTGTAGAATAACTAGTTAATTTCTGTTTCTTCAAATACATTTTATTTTCCCCTATAAAACAATATCTAATTAATGCCCAGAAAACAATCAGAGGGGCTATAAAGAAGGAAAACATGCAATAATTCTTTTATTTTCTTGAGCTCGTGCCTCCCAATACTTCAATGAAAAAGCTGTCTTTTAGATTCCATTATAAATATAGCTATAAAGCCATGCACACACATGCAGTCCTTAAACTTTGCAGTAAAGATAAGATTGACAATGGCCATGCCTACTTTTTCTTCTTCTTCATAAAACCATGTTAATATTTAATTAATCGTATGCAAAACAAAAAGGTAAAGAAAAATGAAAAAAAGTTTGGCTTTTTTACTTCAATACTTAATAATCTCTATCTTAACATTAACTTTTTATATATATATATATACTGAGGATTATTATTAATAATTAAGAGTTTCATATTAATATCAATAAAATGTTAATCTAACAGTTAAGATATTGATATATATCCCTGCAAGGATAAAAATAAAAGTTTAATTACCAAAAAATATATTTATTAAAAGGAGCAGTCATAAATTATAAATGGAACTAATTTTACTATTTAAAAGGCTATAAAGATACTAGAATAATAATAATAATAAAAAAAGGTTAGATAGTATTCCATATTATCAGAATATCCTATAATTTAATAGTTCCATGCTTTACTTTTCGTGTTTTGAAAAATTACTATTTATTACATGCTTAATAAAGTTAAAAAACAGGAAAAAAAAAAAAAGGAGTAGAAACATTCTGAGTTACAGTTACACGTGGGCAGAGGAGGCTGCGTGCTTCTATTTATGTCTTCATTCATGGTAATAAATAAATGTGCAGGCACAGCAACTACTCTGCTCTTAAAGAAGTTGAATAAATTTATTATGGAGGAGGAAGAGGAGGAAGAGGGAGGCAGTCAGGCAACGGTAATATTCAGATCGAGAGTGTTCCTTCAAGGGCATTTTAGGGAATGTCGGAAAAGTTAACGTAAACTATTGGTTTTGCCAAAAAAAAAAAAAAAAAGGCAGATAAATATAGATAGGCATAAACCCTGTAGAGTGTAGAGAGAAAGAAAGGCAAGTTGAGTGCGCGGCAAGTGCCAGTTCTCTCTCTCAATTTGTACTCTCTCTATTTTTTTCTTTCTTTCTTGCTTGCCTTTCCATCTCTCTCTTTCTCTTTATAACCCTTTTTTGCTTTTGTCTTTCTTTCTTTCTTTTTCATTCTCATCCAGTGAATCAAGTTGCATTCCTTTGTTTCCCTGTGCTTTAACTGGCCAGGACTCTCTTGAGATCATCAGTACTTGAGGGTGTCCCTTTCTTTCTCCCTTGCTTATCTATCGATTTTTTGATTCATTTAGTGGATACCCTTTTTGAGTTTTGAGCTTAAGAAGTAAAAACAAGGGTGGTTTTGAGGGGATTATAAACAATGGCAGCTGATCCAAAACCAGAAGAGATAAGTCACCCTCCAATGGACCAACTTCAAGGCTTAGAGTACTGTATCGATTCTAACCCATCTTGGGGTATGTGCTTTTTCTTTTTCTTTTTCTTTGAATATCAAGTCTTTTTAGCTTGTTTTAGTCTCTTCTTTTCTAACTTGGTGTTTGTGGAAGCAGGAGAGTCTATAGCTTTGGGTTTTCAGCATTATATCTTGGCTTTAGGAACTGCTGTTATGATCCCTTCATTTCTTGTTCCTTTGATGGGTGGAAATCATGTGAGTCGATTTTTACTATCTCCTTCTTCCGATTTCTATGTATCCATTGCTTTCAAAATTCGTACATTGCATCTGACCTGAAAGAACCTACCATTTGTTTTTAGCTTCAAGTAGATCAATTAGACCTGTGAAAGAGGATCTTTATCTATCTATTTATTTGTTTTCGTTTTGGGCTAATACGGTGTGTTTCAGGGTGATAAAGTGAGGGTGGTGCAGACTCTGCTTTTTGTTGAAGGGATCAACACACTTCTACAAACACTGTTTGGGACGCGTTTACCGACCGTAATTGGAGGGTCTTATGCATTCATGGTCCCCATTGTTTCAATAATACATGACCCATCTTTGACAAGCATTCCTGATGACCATTTGGTTAGTCTCGTTTTTCTCTTCTTCTTTAACAGTTCTGAATATAGTAGAAATCTTTCACTTTACAGTTAAAAGTCCATCGTGAGAACGCAGAAGGATCAAGAGGTCCCTTTCGTCAACTTTGTGTGACCCACTCTTTTAATTGCCTTCACTATTTACAAGGCTGTGCTGTATCTAAATTCTCCGAATCCAAGTCAAATCAAATAAAATAATAATAAGTGATATAAATGCAAATGTGATAGTACTAGTAATTATAGAGCGAATGAATGGAATCCATGAAGTGTTTGTGTGTGTTTACAATAGTTTGGAGGGGAAAAAATTGAACAAAGTGTTGGATTGACTATTGGGTTATTCCAAATACTCCTTGTTTTGATGATTTATCAAGTTATAATCAGATCAAAAACTAATGGAAGAATTGTATTTTGTATTTGTCTAGAGATTTCTTAGCACAATGAGAGCAGTCCAAGGTGCTCTGATAGTGTCATCGAGTATACAGATAATTCTAGGATACAGTCAGCTATGGGCCATTTGTTCCAGGTACTACTACTGATCATGAAAACAAATTTTAGCATTACTTATGTTGCTGATTTATTGATCTTATTTTCCTTTCAGGTTCTTCAGTCCAATTGGAATGGTTCCAGTCATTGCATTAGTAGGTTTTGGTCTGTTTGATAGAGGCTTCCCTGTGGTACAGTGACAATTTCACTGGCATTTTTTTTTCTTTTTGCAGGATTTTCTTGCCATCGTTCTACATCTTAGTTGTTCTGACTGTTGTTGCTTCTTTTTTTGATGAATCCGTTTCAGACTGGACGGTGTGTAGAAATTGGCATCCCCATGCTTATCCTGTTTATAATCTGTTCCCAGGTGTTACACCTAATCCTAGTGTCAATACTTTTTGTTAGAGTTTAAACTTTTTAGCTTCACAGAACAATACATGAAAACTTAGTCACTCTTGGTTCTGTATATGCAATATTAAAGATTAAAGAGACTAAAATTTTAGTACCTTTTCCATTTTTCCAGGAACTAGTTCAATGATTTGGAAAAAAAAGGGTGTCTTTCTAATTTTTATTTGGTTTTATTTTGCTGTGCGCGGTGCAGTACTTGAAAGGATTCCAGACAAAACAACTGCCAATACTGGAGCGGTTTGCTCTCCTTGTATCAATCACAGTGATATGGGCATATGCACACCTCCTGACAGCCAGTGGTGCATACAAACATCGTCCAGAAATCACCCAAATTAACTGTCGAACTGATAAAGCCTACCTCATTTCTTCTGCTCCATGGTTGGTAACTCGCTCTTTTCTGTGTTTGGATTATAAATATTTTCACATTTCTTATTTTCACCGGAGGATATATATAATAAGTTTCTACATGTCTGGAACCCCTATTGCCACAGAGTTAGATATGTGCATGTATAGGAAAAAACATATGCCAGTGCATGCCAATTTCAAAATGTGATTCAAAAGAATTTGATATGAGAACAAACTATTCAAAGACTCAGAAAATTTCTTGATATTATTAATCTGATTACTGTGATTCTGATTATTGTTACAACCTGTTTTTGATTCTTAAGGTTTTATTTTTTACAAATTCAGGATAAAGATCCCATATCCTCTTCAATGGGGTGCTCCCACCTTTGATGCCGGTCATTGTTTCGGAATGATGGCTGCTGTTTTTGTCTCATTGATTGAGGTAATGGTACAAACTTAGTCAATCTTACTCTCTTAGTTGGTGAAAGCAAGACTAATGACTTCTTTGACAGTCAACTGGAGCATACAAAGCTGCGTCACGTCTAGCAAGTGCCACCCCACCTCCAGCTCACGTTCTTAGCCGTGGTATTGGCTGGCAGGGCATTGGGATCCTATTGGACGGACTATTTGGAACGTTGACTGGCTCGACAGTGTCTGTGTAAGTAGCATAGGTTCATCTCTCTTGAAGTTCTCATTTCCTATGCAACGGGACTAATATTTAAGAAAAACAACAGAGAAAACATCGGGTTGCTTGGAAGCACTCGTGTTGGAAGCCGCAGGGTTATTCAAATCTCAGCTGGTTTTATGATATTCTTCTCTATTTTAGGTAAGAGATACAGCCGTATATGCTTATTTATAAAAAATAACTAGTCTGTATAACTGATCTTCCACCTTCTGGCAGGAAAATTTGGAGCTTTATTTGCATCAATACCCTTCCCTATTTTTGGTGCTGTCTATTGTGTGTTGTTTGGTCTAGTTGGTGAGTAATGGGTTGCTTCTCTTTTGAGATCGTCATGATTCTACCAAGTTCTTATCACTTGTAACTGATATTTGCAACATTTTTGTCTTGCAGCTTCCGTGGGGTTGTCATTTTTGCAATTCACAAACATGAACTCAATGAGAAACCTTTTCATTACTGGCGTTGCCTTCTTTCTTGGTTTGTCTGTCCCTGAATACTTTAGAGAATACACTTCCAAGGCCTATCATGGTCCTGCTCATACCAGAGCTGGATGGGTAAATTTCTACCATCCACTATGAAAACAGCTCACATCAGATCTAGTAATATATGGAATGTGTACTCTTCATGACAAGTTAAAGCTGATGATTCTAGTAATATATGGAATGCGTTCTTATAGTGTGCAGTGCACTATTCATTGCTGCATTCCTTTAGAATTGTGCAGGGAAGTTGATTATTTTGTTTTTTTGATGTGCAGTTCAACGATTACCTCAACACTATCTTCTTCTCATCCCCAACCGTTGCATTGATAGTCGCCGTTTTCTTAGACAACACACTGGACTACAAGGACAGTGCCAGAGATAGAGGAATGCCATGGTGGGTCAAGTTTCGGACATTCAAAGGAGACAGCAGGAATGAAGAGTTCTACACCCTTCCTTTCAACCTTAATCGTTTCTTCCCTCCATCTTGAACTAACTTCAATTCCAAAGAAAGATGATAGAGGAAAAACATCATTTCCAGATCAGGAATATATGTGGGGAACCGGGTATTACAACTATAGTTAAGAGGAGTGAAACAAAAGATCCATGTGTTTTGCTTGCAGAGAATGACTCCTTCCTGCTTTCTCCTCTCATTTTCATTGATTTTGTTTTGTATATGACTTGGGGCTGGTCAGGTTTATTACAACAAAACTAATTTATCACCAAATTAACGGTGTGATTTTTGGAGAAATTAAATATTGGACTCTCTGAAGAACTCTCCTTTTATCTCTGAAGAATTCCAGTTCAAGTGCCACTCCAATATTCTGCCCCAGAAGTAAAAAAAATCTGGTGCGTTTAAATAAAAAAATCTCTTCCTGGGGCGTTTAACTTGAGAAGGAACATTTACCATGCTTCTCTCACAATGTATATAGTAGAGACTAGCACAAGTCAAGGAAATGATCAAGGAAAGTAAAACAAAGTCGCCAGCCCAAGGGGATGTTCTTACATCTCACAACTATTCTAACATTCAACCAAATTTTGTTTTGAAAGGACTCCTCCGATGCCTTCTCTTATCAGTTGCTAGAAAACCTGCATTCATGAACAGTAAAGAGTGTTTCGAGTCACGTGGGATCATGCTCGCAGAGTTGCAGGCATTTCATTTGTTCTTTGCGTTGATTGTTTTTTCTCAAAAGTTTTGGGCTCATGAGGACCAGGGAGAGGGAGGGAGGGGGAGCAGCTGTTGCCATTTCTGCTGCAGAAATGGCATTGAATCATGTAGCAAAAGGAGAGAAGAAAGCAACCTATCATAATATTAATATCAGGAACGCATTTAGTGGGAAGATATTATTGAATGGAACATGTGTCATATATACAAATGGAATGAATTAAAGGAATTAGAACAAAAGGGAAGAAAATTTACAAATACAACCGACTGTTATATAAACAATTAAACAAACGGAGAGATGATGCATCAGGCTATCAGCATTGCCATTTTCATTCCTGATGGCATGATCATCAAATGAGGAGAAAAGCCTTGATTGTGATGCCTGCAGGGATGTCATTCTAGGCCGATGCAAATCAATTCCAAAACAATAGAAGGTAGAAAAAATTGTGCACCTGAGAACATGCTAGTATGTTTTACACATGCATTCTGGGCACCTTGGTTTTCTGTAAATGCTTCGACCAAAACCCCGTATGCGAACACTCTGACCATCCTCAATCATCTTTCTTACTCAGAGGATTTCATATGCAACATACTTCAGAAGAAAAGACCAGCTATATCCAACAATTATTTTTATTTTTCATATTTTTGCTAATGGCAAAAGGACAGAGGATTTCATATTTTTGCCATGCTTTGTTTGGACCTTCTTTTGTTAATTCAGTATTAGTTGGATACTTCCTAAAGAAATCACTGTTTATATTACATGGTTTTTTTTACTGGTTTTGGGGTGCGAAGGGATAGTTGCTTCAGTATTGTCACACTTGGGAGAAAACCTTGCGTAGAAGGGGAAAAGGTATCTTGGAACACTTATACTAACATCAAAGACATTGCGAAGAGATTCTTGTTAACGTTGAGCTTCTCCGTGTTTAATACCTGTCCTGTAACCATGTAATATTTGAACCTAAGTAATGTCCTTTACCTGAAGTTTCGAAGGCAACGGATTAAATCCAAGCCAATTACCGAATCCAAGAAAGTGAACTACTCCATTTTGCAGTAGGAGAGGAAGAGCTTTTGTAAGGTAATCGATGGGCGTTGCCTCCTTCACAATGTCCGCATCAGTAATCTAACAAAATCAAGATGAAAGGAGATGAGGTAATGCTATGAAATAGCACTGCCTTTATATTATGCACGTAGAAACCAAGAAGATCACACACCAGGCCACCGATTGCTTCCATAACTAATGACCTCAAATGAGAAGGAAGCTCCTTTACGATGTTCACTTCATCCTGTCAAAAAATCATCTCAATTCAAAAGCTTAAGCTTTTAGGTGAGGTCCCAGGATATGATTTATATTATTCTCTAACACACCCTTTCAAGTGAAAGCTCTTTGGGCTTGAAACTTGCATAAGCCCATATTACCTTGTGTTTAATTTTTATCAAATAAATAGGGATGATGAGATTCAAACTCGTGATCGCTTGGTTATCAAGGCTCTGATACTATGTCAAAGAATCATCTCAACCCAAAAGCTTAAGCTTTTAGGTGAGATCCCATGATATGATTTATATTATTTTCTAACACATCCTTCATGATATTCATAAAATACTGCTCTTGATAGATGTCACCGAATTGGCTGCATTTCCATAAAATGAAAGAGGTGAGTTTTCTGCAGAGTAATACTGAATTTCCATGATCATCTCATGAAGAAGATGGTGCTATAGATTTATTTAAATACCATTGAACAACAGCTTCACTTCCCCCTTTCAAATAATATAAGCCAGCATTTCATGAAAGAAAAGGCAGTTCATGAAGAAAACAGGAAACACAGAATAGACTAAAAATCACTTTGCAACCAGGTTATATGAGCAATGACCAAATTCAGATATAACATGGAAAGCAGACAGTGATATAGATTAGAGGAAGCAATTTGTATATATAATATCAGACCTTGGATCCTTCCATACATTGCTGTAAAGAAATCTGGGAAGAGCTAGGGTTGCGTTATGTAAAGATGCCAAGGCAATGGCATTGCATATCTGCCATGAGCAACAATTGTGTCACTGAAATATACAATGGCAATTCTGATAACAAGGAAAGACATAGAAAGATGCATGGAGCACTCACCAGCAAGATAAAAACTATATTAATTAAGCTGAGACTATCAGATTTCGAATATAAAAAATTCCTTCAGGAAAACCTCAATGCTGCTACATCTTGTAATCAATTTGGTAAGAAGCCTATATGGATTATCCAGGCTTCATAAATTTGATTTAGAAGGGAAAGAACAAAAGCTATGGTAAGGAATGCCTCAGATTTAAAACATCTTAATAATTGATCATTCCGGACTATTAGTTGAGGTATTTCCTCTTCAATGATGACTACAACAATTGTTATAATTCATCAGTTCCCTCTTAACCACAAGAGAATTCGGAGGCAAGTCCCACATTGTACTTTATCAAACTATAGTCACACACAAAGATAGGTTTCACATAATTTCAAAGTCATTCTTCCAGTTCTTCCATGAACACATTCAAACCTTTAGCTATCTACAAACTACACTCTTCTGCCAATGAGCTAGAGCTCAACTGGCATTAGCGTCCCCTTTTCTCAATTTTGAACATCCCCTTTGCAGAGAGAGGAGAGAAAAAAACCGAGTCCACTCTTCTAATATGTGGAAGGCCAAGAGAAAAAATTTAAATTCCATGGAGGAACTTATAACTCCATTTCCGAGTACTGAAATCCAAGACCTATCCACGCTGTTGCAATTCAAAAGACCTTTATCTGTTTAAAAAAATGGAGACATAAAAAAGCCAAGCTATTTTTGTATTATCTGTTTTCTGGAACTTCCAAATTTATTTTTCATGCTTGAGTAGATTCCTTTTATTTTATCCCCAAAAATCATATTCATTTAACCAAACTTCATGTGGATGCTGACCGAATGTGAGCTATCCGTTGGATATACTAACCTAACTTCATGTGGATATGCAACTAATGTGAGCTAGCCACCTGAAGATGAGATTTCCTATTCAATGAGTTATGATTTCTTTAGAAATTGCCGAAAGAAAAGGTTGCAACTAAGTACATGGAATATGCAAGAGACTGTATCTTCATCTTTGGCTCATATACAAGACATCTGCTAACTTTTAAACATTCACTTTACTCCTCCATGCTCTCATTGATCCTAAGACCATACCTACAGAGATGTAAGAAAACATGGTATTTATTGTTCTTTCCTATTTTTCTACTAGAAATCGTTCTCCCCAGTAGGTATGCAAATTGTTTCAGTTGTTTGTGGTAAATTGCCAATTAACTCCGTAGTAGTGGCTGAAACATGGCACGTTGTGGTGAGAATCTAACAACTTCAGTAATACTTGTTTCCCTTGCAAATCTAATCAAACCATTTTAACCTATGCCTATTGATCTCCGATTTTTTTTCTTTGTTTCCCTTTTTCTGTTTCACCATTCTGTCACTCAAAGATGATAATGAACTGTAGAGAGGAAGATCGTGTGATGTTTACATGACAATACAAACCCAGGATCCGAGAAGCTCTAGCTCAAACCTTTTTATTCATTCTATCATGAACAATCTAAGCAGGGAGCAATTAATAAGCAAATACCAAATGCAAAATGATTATGAATCCTGCCGTAAATAATGTAATCCATGCAGAACTCTACTGTAAGGTAGTATCATCATGAACATAAAACTTGAGTCTGTAAAACAATTGAGATGGATCAACCAACGAAATAAGACAGAGCAACCAATAATATGATTCTATGGCACTTCAAAAAGTAAATTATTAAAAACTACATTAACCTATGTGTCTGAAAGGTTGAGACACTTACAGCTACTCTTTGTTGATTGAGACCACAATTTGCACTGACCATTATGTACCCATTGTTTTTGTCAGGTTGCCCTGTATCAACAAAATAGCTGTCTTAATCATGGTACTTCTGGTCATTTAATTTCCCAGATTTTATTACACGCTAAACATTACTTTTACACGCAAAAACAGAAGATGTTAAATTACCTATTTTTTCTGCATCTTTTCTATCTCCACAAGGTTTCCATAAAGATGCCTTCCGTGGTTCCTCCCAAAAATTCGATGTATCTTGCTTAAACTCTTTCTAAAGCAGAGAAGGGGTTTCAGATTCATGATATTATATACCAAAAACTCATCTAACATGAATCTGTTAAATGTAAAAATTTTGAAGCAAACCTCTGCAAGAGCACTGTAAGCCAAGTTTTGGAGTCGACCATACATCTGGACTGGACGTTCCACTTCATTAGCATATGCAGTTCTATCCCCCTTTAGATACGATGATAAGCAATTAACCAAGTAACTGTCTCAAACACCCAACCTATTAACTAATTAATTGAAATTTGCATATTTTTTGCTAAAAAAAAAAGAAGAAGAAATTATTCGGCTGGATCCTATATGATACATAGAGAACTTGATCTACAAAAAGGAAAAACTAAAAATTAATATATCTTTCAGATTTAATGATAGGCTAGCAAATGTCTTCTTCTAAGCAATGTGCGGAATGGGAAAAAGAAAAAAAAAGGGTTCATGGTCCGTTATGTGATGGTAGGAGCCATGGCCCTAGATAGGTGCGCTCATATAATCATATAAAAAAAATAAAAATTGCATGACTAAATGTAAAAACAAGTCGCATATTACTGAAGTTCATTTGCAAACTTTGAACTAAAACATTATCCACTAGTCCCAACTTATAATTGTATGCTGTAGAATGTGAATGATAAGTAAATTGTATAGATCACAGAAAGAGAAGTGAATAGTTAATTCGAAAACGCAGTTGTTGTTGTTGTTTTTGTCATCTACTGCTGTAGATGATGAACACAACTCCTAAGAACAGTTTCCAACACTGTCACGATGCAAATCCGAAAGTTATCGAAAATGCAAAGTGTAAGTTATGTCAGTGCTATAAACAAGCAGCATCGTACCTTAACACCGCTTGATGTCAATGGGGATGAACTATTTTGCAGACTTATCGAATCAGAAAGTGACACCATGAAAGAATCAAGCAAGAAAAGAGACCCCATCAATGCAAACACAAGAGCAATTGACTTAACATGCTTACGGGACCACAAGTGCCTTTTCCCAACATAAACTGCCTTACAAGAACCAAGATTTCCATGCTCGTTTTTCAAATCATGAAGCAATGCAACTTTAGTTTTCCAATTATTATCCCCTCCCGACAGTCTCCTCCCAAGGATAGGATCAATACCAGGCAAACATTCCGAACTTCTTGTCTGATAATCTTTCATTTTCACAACATCAGGACGAGGACTTCTAGGGGATCGATCCTTGCTTCCCCAGTATAGCATTACCTCTCTCAAATCTCAATAAAGCTTAAGTAAGTAGTCAGACTAATTACAAGATGTCACCACAATCACTAATACAACACGACTAAGAAATCTAATTTGCCTAATAATTAAAAGAAAATCACTTCTCAAACATTAACCATCATCACAAGAAACTCGAGCAACCTATTTTAACGTCAATATCAACGTTGAGAATTTCAAGAAACTGCAAAAATATAGATTACTTTCAAGACGAAAACTACAAGAAACCCTCACGCCTGCGTCTCTCTCTTCAAACAATGACCCACCAACGCATTCGATCAAATAAAAAAAAAAGTTAAATATATATGTGTGTGTGTGTGTGTGTGTGTGTGAGATATAAGAGTTGAAAACTCAGCAACACTTTCCAAACTGATTACCTCGTAAAGAAAGATTCATATCTGCAACAACTACTTGCCACCAAACCCAACAACAACAACAACAACAGCTAAACATTCTTTCGAGCTTCTGTTTTGGTGCAGATACGAAGAAGAAGAAAGAAGAAGAAGAAGATGATGATGATGATGATGAGAAAGAGAGCTTAAAAGAAATGGGTGCAAAATGGAAGTTGTAAGGTTTCGTCAATTTGGCGGTTCCTTTGTTATCCATATAACGAACCTTTCTTTCCTGGTACAGGAAACCGTTAGGGAATTCAAGTGAAGAAATGGTGAACTCAGCTTCTTCTTTTTAATTTATTCGGTTTTTTTTTTTTCATGCTTAACTGGTAGCAACGATTTATTAAAATATATATATATATATAAGGGTTCAACACCCCGTCGAAAACCTCAACCATGATATATATATATAGATATATATAGATATATCCTTTTATTTTGATGCTCTGAAATAGGGTATTCGATTTTTATTTTTTGTTTTTTGAGTTTGATAATATCAATAAAATTAATTACACAAGTATTATCGTTATACAGAGCTTTTGATATCAAAATATTTCTTTTATAATACAAATTGGTCATTATAAAATATATTCAATTAGCAAAATCGCGTATTCATTTTTTACAATATATTTCAGTGTACAATTAGTAAACTCGGGTGTTAATTTAATTTTTTTAATACATCAATATGTTAGAATTAAAAAAATTTAACGAAAATATATTAAAAAAACTGCAGCAATGCACATATCTCAAGATTTTTTTTATAAGATTTAATAATTATTTTTTAAAAAGCTTCAGTTATTTATCTTGATTTTGGTCCTGCTACATAGAATATCTGATTTTTAATGTTTTTTTAGGTGACAAAGTAAAAGCAATATAGGAAAAAAAAAAAGAAAAAAAAAAAAGAGAAAGAGGAACGTAAGCGTTACGTTTAGGATTCTTAGGAGAGTTTGTTTTTAAAACAAAATCATTTTATTTAAATCCCTCAATCTTAATCTCGGTTGAAAACGTCTGTCTTATGAATCATATATCAATGCAATTAAAAGAGGATATTTGATTAGAGATATTTGATTCTAAAAATAAATCTCTCCGTCTTATATTAATTAGATAATGGTATAAACATTGTAAATAATAAATATTAAACTTACATATTATATTAACATTTTGGCACCCGGCATGGATAACCCTCCATCTTTTTTAGAAGAAAAATACTATCATTTTAAAAAATTCTAAATGAGATAAGCTACAATGCTTTTTGTTTTTTTTTTTAAAAAAACAAATTATTTCTAATAGTTCATTGTACATAATATCAGTTATCTGTCTATATATAAATAAAAATAAATCTATTATAATTAGTTAAACTCTAGGTAAACGAGCAGATTTTAAAACTAAATAGTGATAGATATATGAAGACATGGATTTAGAATTGATATATCCACAACTATTTACTTTTAATTATAACTTGTGATCATCAATAGTATATCAAATCATGTCAATAAAAATTGGGTAAGCTTTTATTAAGATCATTAAATCCAAATTAAATCTTATGATGAGTCATTGCTAAATATTTTGTTTATGTACCAGCAGCCCATGGATAATAGCTTGTTCAAATTTATTTATCCTATAATATATAACTTATTTAAATTTATTTATCCTATAATATCGAGATTCTCTTATATTTTTTGTTGAATGGGATTTTTATACTCAGACCCTAAATATCCAAACAATAACTATTATGAGTTAATGTATCTAGAGGTAAAATTTGGTGACACAAATGTTTGGGACTTACAAAGAAAATAAATATCCCCAATTAACATATAGGTGTCAGCAATAATATTAGATCTAAAAATTTAAAATTCAAAAGGAATATTTTTGTAAACAAAAAAGATTGATGTGTTACTCCTCATTAATATTTAAAATAATAACTTATTATGAATCTATTTATCTCAAATACTTTAAATGAATAACAAAATATTTATTTTTTGACACAATTTAAAAAGGGAAAAGTTTTTAACGGGTTTTAGAATGTCGACCATAAAAGCCTTTTTAATATGGATGAAATCTTTATGAAGTTTATAGATAAATTATAAAACTTAATATGCATGCAATTAATATAACAAATATTTTTGTTGTTTTTTTAATTTGGAAATAGGAACATACAAACTTAAAATGCTTATATGAATATATCAAAATGATAATGATGATTAACAAAACTTACATGAATTACAATTAGATGAAAAAATATTTTTTTGTGTGAAAATCTTGATCAAAATGCATGGAATTTCAAATATATATTTTTATAGCATGAACATGAAAATGAAAATAACTACAACAATTATAAGAATGAAAACATAAGTTGCCATGTCAAATCCAAAGACTATGTTTTCATGGAAGGTGGACATAAAAAATTAGCATTATTTGGATTTAACATGAATAAAACCTAATGAAAATTAAAGGTATTTTTTATGCATTTGTTCTCAAAATCACACATTTAAAATTATATCGAGTCTTCCATAATAATTGGTTATCATTTTGTATCCATGATTTAAAAAATTACATTTTTTTCGCTGTACATAGCAACTATAGGTCTGTAAATTGACGCTGATGATCTAAACTTTATGGGTTTAATTTGCCAGATTCCGGCAGGCTGATGGATAGAGTTTTATTGATCAGGAAGAGTGATAATTTTGTTATTTTAACATAGCTAGGAGGTTTTTTAATCATTAATTGAAGTAATTAAAATGATAATTTTGTTAATAATTTTACTTTTTTATTAATTTTTTTGGGCGAAAGTAAAAGTGTATGAAAAAATAACTAAACTATATAAAATGCTTGATGTAATTTTCTTTTTTAAAAAATCTTTTTATGAGAATGGTTACTAGTATAAGATTCTTTTAGTGAATTCTACTATGCTTTTAATATCAGGGCCATAATCCAAACCAAGAAAAAAAAAACTACACATCTTCCTTTCGGCCCAGTCAATGTGGAGCAAAGTTGAAAGCCTTGTATTAGAGCAGGTCTACTTGGCCCAAGTAATTTATAGCATGTTTAATTCAAATCGAAGGATCAACTAGTAAAACCAGATTAAATTATAAAAGCACCTCTCAGGAACATTCAATTTTAATATTTTTTTTATAGGAAAAAATTTATTAGCTATAAATATATTAAAAGAGCTTTATAAAAAAGGTTTATAATTTTTAATTCTCTACTGTATTTATATTTTCAGCACATCTCTTTTAAAAATATTATTGTATTTTTTTTCTAAAAAAATATTTATTTAAATATTAGAATATCCTTACTTGTATTAAAGACAATCTTTTACAAGTATTATTCACAAATAGTTTTGGCCAATCAAAGACTAATTATAAGCTATTGTCTATCTTAACTAAATAAAATGAAAAAGATTGTCAGGATCAATTAATTAAGATTTATCCAACCTATAAGTTATATAACTAATTACATTTTTGAAACATCACATATTTCTTTAGCAATCCACTTTAGTTATGTCGTCTTACTTTTCCATTTGACATTCAGTTTTTAGACGAGATCTAAAAACAAGATTAGAAATTTGCATATAACTTTCATTGCAACATATGATCCATGAAAAAGTAGAATTTGAAGAAAAAACTAGATAGACTGGAAAAACAAGATTAAAAAAATTAAAACAATCAAAGATAAACCTTAAATTAAGGAAAATACCTAAAATAAGAGACTCGCACTTAAATAATTCTTATAAGCCAAACTTTCCTTACTGATTGCAATCATCAAAGGATCAAGATTGAAGGATAAGTTAATATAAAAAGAAAAACATGCAATAACCGTACCCTACCTTGGATATTTTTTTTTTCAAAAGTAGCACACTTCCACAAATTTTTTTTTTTTTTGCAAGATAGCATAAGTTAAAAAAATATATATTTATAAAATAGTATAATTTTAATAAAAACATGATTGATAATAGTTATTTTAACAAAGACTTGATTAGAAATAACAACTTTAATAAAAAAAAATTCACAAACTAATTCTAACTCCAATCCTAAATAAAACCCCTCAATAATACCCTAATCCCAAACTATAATTTTAAATCTACAAAACAAACACTAAACGTTAACATAAATCTTAAAAACAAATACTAATCAATAACTCTACAAACAAATCCTAACTAAATATTATAAAATAATCTGACTTTTCTTGTTTTTGTTTATTTAAAGTTAATCATTAGCTTAATACTTAAAGATAAATTTTGATAAAACTACAAATGAAATTGTAAAAAAATAAGACAATAAAAGGCTAGAAAATCAAAAGATTTTGATTAGCATTTGTTTTTTAGATTTAGAATTTGTTTAGAGTTTATATTTGAGGTTAGAGTTAAAGTTAGTTTGCGGTTTTTTTTTCCTTTCAAAATCATTATTCTCAATTGCATCTTTGATAAAATCACTATTTCTAATTGTATTTTTATTAAAATTACTATTTTTAATCGTGGTTTCGTTAAAATTATTTTACTTTTCAAATATCTTTTCTTCTTGTTAGAAAACTCTCGGTAGAAATGGAAATTACCCCTTATCTAGACAAGTGTCTGAATCTTGACGGTGATGGTAAAGCACTGTACGAGCATCACAATGGAGGGCCTGACAGGAGAGCTTATCAAGTAATCAGAGGTTCAGTAAGACCTGTTACCACACTAGCCAGATTTGACTTTGACCCTGATGATAACAAAAGCCTGACCAAACACCGACGCAATAACCCATATGCCACACAGCTCTTATTATTGCGGTCAAAACTGCAATAGTAAAAAATAAGAGAAAAACACAAAACTAGGCTGGAGCTGGACCCTTTTCCATGTTTTTCGTTTCCTGTGGCAGCGGTGCACCGTTTTGTTGAATTTTAATTTTTTTTTTTTATCTTTAGACTGTTTTTGTTGATACCAAAACCATGTTTTATCGCGAAAACAAACGCGCTGGTTAACATCAGAAAAGAAAGTGACCGAAAGCTAGGGGTAAATCCGGCCCCGAAATTCATTTTGGAGAAACTATGCTAAAAAAGCCTTTTCTTGCATACCTTTTTGTGGAGGGAGGAAGCTGTGAATTATATATATATATGCAAGTCATTGGAGTTGGATAGAAAAAAAAAAGGGAGTTTGAGGGTTGGATTGAGGTTATTTTTTAAAGTATTTTTTTATTAAAAAATATATTAAAATAATATATATTTTTTTATTTTTAAAAATTTATTTTAAATATAAATATATCAAAATAATTAAAAAAAAATATTAATTTAAAATAAAAAATACTTTTAAAATGTAAAAACAAAAGAGAATGCAATTGAAGGGTTAAAGATGGGTTCAGCTTTTCTAAACAACCATGGTGTCTTTCCAATAAGCCACAAATCTATGTGTAGTGCTACCAAATGCAAGTTCCAAAAGTTGCCTTCCCGAAGCTATAATTAAAGTCGATGATCATATACTATGCAATATTTAAAATTAATTAAACAGCTGATTATCATGAATTTACCATGGAGCATTGCCTCTCCTTTGTCTTAACTCCACGCTGATTCTGGTTATTACAACAACATCAATGGTATGTAGTCATAGCCATGGTAATAGGGACGGCAATTCTTAATGTTCGTCAATTTAATAATCATAATAATGGCTGTGGTAATGTTAGCAATAAGTTTATGGTGATGATGGCAATCATGATGGCCATAACAGTGTTTACTTGAGAGATTGAAATAGAAAAATCACTTTTTTTCTATATATAAAATATTGTTTTGTAATTCTATGAACCATTTTACATGAAAAAAAATACAATAACCCCATAAATTTATTAATCCTTTATTGTTTTTAGGGCACAATAACAAGGCATCCTAAACAAAAATTCTCATCATCATCACCACCGTCACCAACACCAGTAATTTTCAGTTTCTCATAAATATGTTTGAATATATAACATGATGATGTGAGAATGGTGAAATTTGAAGAATTGGCTTTGTGGTCATTGCCGACTGACGAATAATTGCTTGATCTTTCCATCATGCAAATGATATGAGCGAGAAATAATGTTGTCCACATGCATGACATGGGAAAGCATTTTGCTACATCAAAATGGTCAATTCTTCTAGCATGAAAACCTTGAATATATATATTATCGTCGTCGTCATCCCCTTCTCCTTCTCTCCTCATCTCAGCTAAAAAAAAGAACGATTAAGTCCAAGATTGCAACTATATAGTAAGCCTAAAATAGTGCTAAAGTGATGGGGAATTATATTAAATAAGAGGAAAGTTTAGTCATGGTCAACCTTCTTTGAATGTAGTGGAAGAATAGTATTATTTGCTTTACAAAAGGTATGAGAGAGTTTTTTTATTATTATTTCACACTAATGATGAGTTCTTTAATAATAAACAAAATGGAGTTTTTAGCTGAAAAGTTGGATTCATCTCCCAAGGAAAATAACATAGGAAAATCCAATGGGATTTTTTTTTTGAGAATATAATTGGTATATTAGTAGCTAGCAAGCTAGGTCCCATGGATTGAATGGATGATCAAGCCTCATCTCCATAAGAGGAAAGCTGGCATGTAGTTGCCGTTGGACCACCAAGCTGGTGCCCTCCATCCGTTATGTGTCGCATTTTATCTTCATTTTAAGACAATTTTACCAGGAGTAGCTACAGTAATCAAGCAATTACAGCATTGAAAAGCAGTTTAACACTTGATCAATTTATGAAAAAATCTGCTGAATCCACACAAATAAGACTGTAACAACGTAATTTTAGCCAAAACATTAGCTGACATTTGAAGTGTTGCTTCAACAGCAAAGCCATCAACTGCGTCTTGGTGTAGCTGTTGTATTTTTTTAATTCTCAGTGGCGTTTTATGTAGTTCGATGTCTATGTTTATAGTGGAAAACAAAACAAATTTTATCAAAATGTCCAATTCTATATATACTTCTTTTTTCTTTTTTTAACCGTGGCAAAATTAAAAATAAAGTAAAAAAACTAAAATTACTTAGTGTTTTACTATGCAGAGAATTTAATGTAGATTAAAATAGTGATTGCTCTTTTTTGTTTTGTTCTTTATAGCGTTTTTTGTTTTGATCATTAATTTTTTTAAAAAAAACATTTATCATTAAAAGTGATAATTTGTTTACTTGAATTTGAGATTGATAATTTGTTTCAATTAACATGCTATGAGGTTCTTGCAATCCCCAAAAAACATTCATATTTAAAGTTGATATTCAATTTGACAAAATAAAATTTAGTTTTATTGTTTAATGCTAATTAAAACTCTAGGGATTAATTCAAATGCTAAAACAAAAAAACAGCCTTATTTTATGTTATTTTATTTTTGTACATGAGGCACATGTTTTTTCTTATCCTTTTTGTTTTAACATTTTTATTTTTAGTTTAAAATTTTATTTTTTTTACATTTCAGTTCTTGAGTTTAAAAAAGAAAAGAGAAAGTTATTAATTGGCCATAATCCGACGACAAAAAAGTTGATCTTAGTGTGAATAGATTCTTTTTGACGAGATGAGTTCCATTTTGGTATTTTGAGTCTTTATCTTACTAAAAGAAAGTAATTTGGGGTCGATAAAAAAATGATTTAATTTTATGTTTTTGAATCAATTTTAAAGTGATTTAAGTTAAAAGATTAATGTATTGAACTACTAAGAGTATTTATTAGGTACTTTTTGTGAAAATACATTGAAAATAGTTTATTAGGTCCAAAAAAACCCAACCTTATTTTTCGACCACCTTTCCAGTAGTTGAAATCTGGTTAAGTAGATGACACATCATTTGCAACAGTAGGCATATCATTGTTTGTTATCTTTTTTGAGAAAAAAAAGGGATGAACAACGCGTCATCCGTCCATTCTAAGAACAAAAAAGAAGAAGATCAAGCATGCAAGCCCAACTTTTTTTTTTAATTGTGCCACCTTGAGCCATGCAATTGGCCTCTTTTTAACCTGTTTTTTTTTCTTTTATAATTATAATTGCATTTCATTAAAAAATTATTTTGTATATTATTTTGATAAATATTTTTCAAATTTTACTTTATTTTTTTAATAAAATAGTGAACTTCTTTTCATTACATTAACGAGTATTGTTTTTATATAGTCCTTCATAATACTATTTTAAAAAATTTATTTAGTGGCTTTCTTATACATATCTATTTTTATTATTGTTTGATCAAATAAAAAATAGATTCTAAAAAAGAAAGTTACTGGACCCAACTAGATCCATGACCTGGGTGCAGGTTTGATTGGTTAGCCTTGATTGGCTGAGGTTGATCAATTACGTTGCCATCTCAATCTATATAAGGGTTATAATAACATGGTCTTGAATTTTTTATCTGAAGTCAAATTTGTGACCGGGTGGCATTTGGACCCTTTAGGTCAATTGGGTCGCATGTAGTCAGCTCTTACCCGTTTTTTACTTAAAAACGCAATCAGGTAAGGAACCAAGTCATGAGGTCTCCAAGTTGAACCGCAAAGCCAAGCTATATTTGGTAACACTACCAAAAAGGTTTCCACAACAACAAGCGGGAATTCATCCTTTAATTGTGTAAAACTCGCTTATAATCTTAGGAATACTATACCCTTTCCTATCCTTGCAAATAGATATTAAATCAGTATTGTTTGACATGTTGTCAACTAATTGATCCCAATATGATAAAAGTTGTAACCCAATTCTAGAATTCTTCCGCCCCCCCCAGCTTAAACCTTATAACGTTCTCTTTCTTTTCTCTTGTCACTGCTGCATGTGTTGCTACTAATGGACATCGTCGGTAAAATTTGGAATTTCATCCCCTTCCGAATCACCATTTCCTTTTTCCAAATCAGGCTTATCAACATTGACGTTTTGATTACCATCAACACCAACATTATCATCACACAATACTCTAGACCATGGTGTCCATGCATAATATTCAGTAACAACAATGTTTGGGAATATTCTGTCAAACTTCATACGTAAGGATGGTTCAATACCAGTCTGCCTAAACTTTTTTGCTCTTTTTATTTCCTACACAAAACAAATATTATTTCATGCAACTTTAAATAATTTATTAATTATTGAACTAAGATTTAAACAAGTTAAAGACTACGGATCATGAAAAGTAACATGAATCTTTACTTTCCATCACTCATCATTAGCAGAAATTATTTCTAATTCATTACTCCAGTCCACACCAGTTTTAGAAATGACATTCATTTATATCCTCTTATCCTTTCTGTAGCCATCCCATTTATTTTTCAGTTGTGCCTTGATGGATACATGGCCAGCTTGTTCTTTGAAGGATGTCAATAAATATTTCTAACTAGTTTTGTCAAAATGAGTATTTTATCTCATTCTCATGTCAATAGCCTTGATGCAAAGGTTACAGAAGGCATTTGATATTTTTTTAGTTCAAGCAGCTTTATCTATAGTTTGAGGACCTTTCATTCGTAATTGGATAACACATTTGAAAGCAAACATAATGAATTATAACATGCTTAGAATTTGACTAATATTTGATGCAAGTATATTTAACATACAAGTACTCAAATAATCAATGAGGTAGAGAAAATAGAAATGAAAAGAAAAAGACTTCTAGTCCCAAAAATGAACTTAGACCATCAAATATATAGATGGTCGTTAGACCAAACATGTAATGCAATATATAATGGCATGAACTAAAATTAATTAACATCCTATCAAAAGTCAGTGGCTAGAAGAAGCCACGGTTGCATGAAAAATGTGAGGGTGAAAACTTACAAAAAAAAAGTATAATTGCAAAGTAACATGTCATTGGACAAAACAATTTGGTCAGTATACAATGATTAACCAAATAAGAGAACGTTATGGAGTACATATTTTTGTATATTAATTTGGTTAGTATACAAAATTTAAAAATTAATTTATTCTTGTATATTAATTTCTGCCAATTCACAATCACAAAATCATAATTGAGTATTTATTTATCTAAGTAAAATTTTCACTCAAATAGTTATTTCTTTGCTTTTCTAATTATATAACAGGTCTGTTGTACAACATGAACTCCTCTTTCAATCTCTTTGATTATCCCATTTACAGATCTTAAAAGATCATCTCTCTCTCTCTCTCTCTCTCTCATTGCATAATCCTTCTCAGTTTTTTTGATATCAACAAAAGACATAATTGAAATCCTTTAAAATAGAATACATGATGAAATCAAAAAGGGTCTAACAAAATATCCTATAAATAAGAACGATCAACAAAGTTTGCAGTATTATAGACCCATAAATGCAGATGAGCTTGAAATGAAAATAGTTAATTAAGTTACTTCGCAACACCTATTTTTTTTTAATGTTGACAACAAACCCAATAATGTAGATGGTTAATTAATCTACCTCACAACACCATATGTTCACAATATTGTAAACAAGAACAATACACAACACCCAAACTTTAATTCATGTATTATTAAAACATTTAATTAGTTAAATATTTGTAAAAAATAAACACATAATCATACAACACCTTCTCTTTTTGTTCCCATACAAGTTTTCAAGATCTCCTTGTTCTTGTGCCTTAAAAATTAACACATATCTGTAAATAGATTCATCAACAATAAATACAAAAGTATGAGAAACAATAAAAAAATGGACTTCATTTCCTTTTTTTCTGCAACGACAAAATAAGAAGATGCCAGATCATGTATTCATTTTGAAGAAGACAAGTACACAAGATAAAAAAAAATTGGTCACGGTGAAAGCAATAAAAAATGAAAAAAAATTACCTTTTAAAACATATTTACAAGATCATTACATTGCAGAAGTGCATCGGGTAGGAAAAAAAAAGAGAAATTATTTTTGACAATAGAAAAGAGAAGTTAGTCAGAGAAGACAAAGATCTCAAATTTTTTGCGAGAGAGATAAGGAATCTCATCGGCCAAGAAAAGATTGCAAGGTATTTCTGCTCTGACTTTTTAGATGAATTGTTGAGGTTTTGGGAAGTTTGATATTCCAACGGCTTTTTTTTTTCTCTTTAAGATATGTGTTTTGTCGGTGAATCTTAAAAAATGAGGTGAGTTACTGTTTGTAAAGCTTAACCATCTTGCTTCTGTTCAACTTTGGATGCAGTCTCAATTCTTGATGGGTTTCACAAAAAAAAACCTGATTTTAACATAACCAAACACATATTTCTACAACTCACTTTAAACTTCACACGCAACCATACTATCAAACAACACCTAATTAAAGCCATATAGTCATCTCAAGAAAACTTTTTTTGCTTTTTAAGAGGAAAAATTGTAGGTTTTTTTTAGGATGCTCAACATGGTTTCCTTTTCAACAAAACAGTAATGTTAATGACTTAAGATGTTTATTTTTGCAATTTAATCATGTTTTAAAGAAATTTTAAATTATATATATATTTTTAAATTATTTTTTATTTTATTTTAATTGTTTTGATGTACTGATATAAAGATTTTTTAATAAATAAATAAAAAATATATTATTTTGATATATTTTCCAGCAAAAAATATTTTAAAAAATAATCTTTATCACAATTACAAACAAGATTGCAATGATAATGGATTGCTAATGGATTTCTTATTTTCAAATTAAACTATCAAATCATTACTCAAAATGCTTGCATAACAAATATATTTTTCAACTAGTCCAAAAAAAAAAAACAATTATGAAGTCATTAAATATACAATAAACTAATTTTCAACATAGAAGTTGATTCGCAATATGCAGAAATAAATTAAACATACAACTTCTTGTAAATTAGATGTATATGTAAAGATTTGCTTCATGTTTTACTTTATTATTTGTCTTAACATCAAGACATTATCAAACTAATTAAGTTTTGGGCAAGTTATCCTCGCATAAAATTGGTCCACTCATAGTCGAAGTTTGTTCATTCCAATCTCCAATTGAATTGATGAAGTGAGAAACTAATCTAATCTTTTATCATTTGAAAAATTAAAAGGATACAATGTGTTTAAAAAGTATTATAATGGTTGTTTTTTAATATGTTTTTTAATTAAAAATATATTAAAAATATATTTTTTTAAAATTATTTTTAATATTAACATATTAAAACAATATAAAAATATAAAAAAGTTAATTTCAAAAGATAATTTAATTATTTTTCTAATAACGAGTAATCTAAATTCATCAAAAAGTTAATAAATATAAATCGAAATATTAATTTATAAACTCAATATATATTAATACTAAACAAATAAAAGTTGAATCTCACATATGTAAAAGCACAAGTAAAATTTGATCTGATAGGAATATTTCCTTTTCAACGGGCAGAAGAAAAGAAACAGAGAGACTGCTCTCTTTTCTTTTTAGGATTTAACGGTAACGGGAAGGAAGAAACAGGGGGCGGACACTGAGGTCCAAGCAGCCGTCCAATAATTGTGACGTTGTCAACAAAACAAGGTTCAAATCCCATTATCGTAATTCTCTGAAAACCAGAGGTTAAAAGAAAAGCGAAGAGAACGGAAAGTAGATAGATAGACAGAGAGAGAGAGAGAGAGAGAGAGGGACACCAAAACAAAAGAAAAAAGAAAAGAAAAGAATTGACAAAAAGAAAAAGAAAGAGGGAGAGAGGAAGAGAGAGAGAGGGGCTGGAATCACATGGGCTTGTTGTTGTTGATGTTGTAATTGTTGTTGATGTTGTCTTTCTCTCTCTCTGTCTAGTTTGACACCCCCTCTCTCTCATCCTCTGTGTTTTGTTTTGTTGGGTCGTCTTCTTCTTCTTTTTTTGGCCATCTCTATTATTGCCTTAACATGATCTCTCTTTACTAATTTCTGAAGCAAATACAAACTTATTCAGCATCAGCTTTCTTTCCCTTTCTCTTACACATGGCTGAAGATAAGGTAATTTCTCTCTTTTTCTCACTTTTTTTAAATTTATGTTGAAATCCTTGCATTTTCCTCGGGAAAATCAGACATGAGAGAGTTGGCTTTGTCTTATGTTTTTGTTTTTCTAATTTTGGGTCTTAGAAGGTAAGAAGTAACTAATTGCAAGAAGATTAGATGTTTTTTTTTTTTTTTAATGTTTACACTTTTTTTTTTCTTTTTTATTATCTGCATCCCAGCAAATCTTCTTTTGCATTAGGATGTATTTATAAGATCTGGGCTTTCTTTATTTCCCTGCATTTTTATAGCTATAAAGCCTTTGTTTTTTTGGAAATTAGCTTTTAGCTTCTTTGATTGGTAGAAATAGTTCTGTTAGAATAGATCTAGATGTTGAGTTCATACCATAAAATTTGTAATTTTGATTTATTTTCCTTCATCATCATGATCTAAGATCTCTTTTTTTTTTTTTTTTTCTCTAGCTAAGCAATTCTTTTCTTCTTTTATAAAGCGTGATTACAGTTATCATATAGATCTAAGATCACTGATGTCCGTGTGTTTTGTAGGAAATGACCACCCGTGTTGCTGATGGGAATGATCCGGTCACCGGGCATATAATTTCGACTACAATTGGGGGTAAAAATGGAGAGCCCAAGCAGGTAACTTTTTTTTTTGTTGAATACCTTTTTGTTTCTGTTTCTGTTTTGTCAAAGGGTTCTCTCGTTTCCTGTTGTTATCATAGGGTGTTGAGAATCAATATATGATTTTCAAGCAAATTTTTGGAGATTTAGTTTGCTGATGGTCAGATTAATTTCGTTGATGTTTTGGTTCTTGTAGACTATCAGTTACATGGCAGAGCGAGTTGTGGGAACAGGGTCATTTGGTGTAGTCTTCCAGGTATGTAAATGTGTTCTCTGTTGAAGGAATTGACGATTAATAAAGAGTTGTGTGAACAGGGTCATTTGATCTCTCTCTTTTTTGTAGGCAAAATGTTTGGAAACCGGGGAGACTGTAGCGATAAAGAAGGTTTTGCAGGACAGAAGATATAAGAATCGAGAATTGCAGCTAATGCGAGTGATGGATCATCCTAATGTGATTTCCCTGAAGCACTGTTTCTTTTCCACGACAAATAACAATGAACTCTTTCTTAACTTGGTCATGGAGTATGTTCCTGAGAGCATGTATCGTGTTTTGAAGCATTACAGCAATGCCAAACAAACAATGCCGCTTATTTATGTGAAACTTTACATGTACCAGGTATTGCATGCCACTTGCATCTGAAGTTGATTTTTTGCCTTATTTTAAGCCTTGTGGTATTAATTACAGGACTTTCTTGTTTTCCAGATTTTCAGGGGACTAGCTTATATCCATGCTGTTCCTGGAGTTTGCCATCGGGATTTAAAGCCACAAAATCTTTTGGTATGCTTCCTTACTATAAATGCATGTTTAAAGATGGTAGCTGTTATCTGAAGGCATTCTTGGCTGTCTGCAGGTTGATCCACTTACTCACCAGGTTAAGCTTTGCGATTTTGGAAGTGCAAAAGTGCTGGTATGCTGACTTTCTTCTAGTTTGCGATTCCTCATATTTGCTTTGTGTGACTACAACTCTTAAGCTGCAAGATAGTTTGTAGTCTGTCTTTGGGATACTATCCTGGTTCTTAACCAAAAGGGATATCATTGCAGTTAATTCACGTGCCTTCTGTTTCCATGAAATGTATACAACTTTGAAAATGAATGTTTCCTGCAACATTGATGTAATGCTTTATGCATCCTTGTTTGATTAGTTTTTTTTGGTAATCAGTGTATAATATCATACAGTTGATCTGATCGAGTGTCAGATTTTCAATGTATTCTTATCATATTGTTCCTTTCAATTTTAGGGCTACCAATTCCAATAATACAGTATATCTGTATGCAAGTAATAGTTGTTGCAGATGAGTGTCTTGAGTATTCAGAATATGATGTCAAGGTGGTCTTAGCATTGCTGTGCAAATCCTTATTCTAAATGTCTTCATATCTCTATCTCTCAGAATTTGAAACCTGTAAATTGTTTTATCAAATGAAAAAATTTATCATGTGACTTGCATCTCTTTCATGACCGGGTTGAGGAACTTGTTTGGTTTGGCGGACCAAATTTTAGCTCAACTTTATCTGCTCATCTAGTTCTGCAAGTACTGGTTATAGTTGCTAATAATAATTGAGTGACTACTAAAGTTGAAGCCCTTGTTTACTTGAAAGCTTTCAGTGCCAGTGTGATATGATCAGATTTTATTGCTTCTCATTCTTTCTATACAATGTTCCATACATTGACAATCAAGGTTCCTTGTGAATAGGTCAAAGGTGAAGCTAACATATCATACATATGTTCCCGATTCTACCGGGCTCCAGAACTTATATTCGGTGCCACAGAATATACAACATCAATCGACATATGGTCTGCTGGTTGTGTCCTTGCCGAACTGCTCCTTGGCCAGGTTAGCAGTTCTTTTTATTGCATTTTAAGACTGCTCTTTTGACAGTATTCCAAATGGTAATTTGTAGTTGACTGCTGGCCATTTGAATATTTTTACAGCCACTATTTCCAGGAGAAAATGCAGTGGACCAGCTTGTAGATATTATTAAGGTACGTGTTGCTTATTGATGCTTTTAATAATGCAATTCACATGGCCATGAGCCAACATCTTACACACTGTTTTACAGGTTCTTGGCACTCCAACAAGAGAAGAAATTCGATGTATGAACCCAAATTATACTGATTTTAGGTTTCCACAGATAAAGGCACACCCATGGCACAAGGTATGCTTTTAGTTCCTTTTCATGAAAGACTTTGAGGTGTCTTTCTTTTTCTTGCAGCCAAAATATTATGAATTATTATATTTTGTTGTTTGTGCATGTTGAGATCCACAAGGAAACAATTGTTGATCATTCAAGTACCATAATCTTATGTCTTGGTACAATTTGATTTATATTAGAGTTTCATTTAGTTGTTCATCTATTTAGGTTTTCCACAAGAGGATGCCTCCAGAGGCAATTGATCTTGCATCACGTCTGCTGCAATACTCACCAAGTCTTCGCTGCACGGCGGTGAGTGCAAGCTCTCTTATTCTTTTTTCTGTCTTTTATGTAGTTTCAACCTTCCTCGCTCCCTTGTATGTTGATGTGCAAGATTCATGTCAAGTGGCAACTCCATGACCTTGTTCATATTCAACTGCAGTAAATGGCCATCATTCAAAAAACAAATCTTGATGTTACTTTCTTTTTTGCTACTTGAGATGCATGTTTGCCCATTGAAATCTGACAATTTACTTTTTTTATCACAGTTGGAAGCATGCGCACACCCTTTCTTTGATGAACTCCGAGAACCCAATGCTCGCCTGCCAAATGGCCGTCCTTTACCATCTCTGTTCAACTTTAAACAGGAAGTATGTCAACTTTCTGTTTCTGATTGTTTTTTAATGTTTGACCTTTTAGAAAAACAAAATGCAACCATTCAAACATAAGATGGACTGTTTTTAGTTGGGCAATATCTTTGTTGCTCTTGTTGTTTTATTGCAATTTTGTTATCCAATTATTTGGTATGCAACTGGCCAAGGTAATTCTATTTGTTCACTCTGTGTTATTGTTTGTTTCTTTACAGTTAAATGGGGCTTCGCCTGAGCTTGTTAATAAGTTGATACCGGATCATGTGAAACGACAAATGGGACAAATGGGTCTAAATTTTATGCACCTGGCTGGGACATAAGCAAGTTAAGTGGTATGGGATTGATATCTAGCAGTTATTTCTGTGATACACCTGGCAGTTATTTCATCGTGAGGTCTGACCGGCAACAATTGTCTCTCTACCAGGATACATATGGATCAGGCGGCTGGATAGCTGTGCTTTCTTCATGTTTTCTTCTCCCACGTTTTTCTCCCAAATCCCATCCACCTTTTGTCAAAACCCTTTTTGTTTATGTACATGTTTGATAGTAAGATAGCCTGAGGTGCACTTCTCAGATAGCTGCTAGCAAGAGGTAAAAGGTGGAGAAGTGTTCATCCATATAGCTAGGAAGAAGGCCCCTAATATAACGGCCCAAAGAAAAGGGGTGGGCCCTGGTGTTGGATGTGGGGGGTTTGTTTTTACTTGCCCGTGTTGTTTCCTATTAGTTTTTGTTGATTTGTGGTGGCTGACTTGAATTAATTGCAGACAATTGTCATCACTCGCTTTATGTGCAAAAGTAATGCTATTGCGTTCTCTTGTAGTAACTGTACTTGTTCCTTGTATTTCGACTTCAGTTACTGGGTTTTCGTTCACCATCTGTTTAATATTTGATATGTTTGTGTACATCAAATGTTTCTCTTTGTGTGAGCCCAAGTTTAGTTTATTAGTGTTGCAAATCTAATCCTCGGCATGTTCTAGCTTTTGATGTTCCAGCTGCAAGAACCTGAGATGCGCAAGAAAATTATGGGTTTGATAATACGTGATGATTGCTTAAGATAGTTCAGAGGGGTGACTTACTGGTCATCAACCACCAAATAATGGCTGTAGCCCTGTAGCCGATAGAAGTTCCAAATCTTGCACAAGCATTTTAGTGCCTGTATGGTTTACAAGTAACTTCACCTTTCTCCTTCAGTGACCTCACTGGTCTCTCCCTGTCCTCTGATGAAGATTCGTTGGAGTTCAACGGTGTCTCCCTTTCTGATAAATTGTGTTGTCAGCTGAAGACGCAGGATAGTTTTTATGGTAAGATATCCGGGCAATGTGGTAGAGATGGGATTATGGAACTTGGGATTCTCTCGCGGTGCAAAAATATTTTTAATTTAAAATATAAAATATATACAAATAATCTTTTCTTAGATTTTTTATTTTTATATCAGAATATAAAAAACATTGAACCACACAAAATTGTTTCTGCTCATCTGTGATACAATACGGCTTTCAAACTTTTGCCGCCGACACAACTCCAAGTACATGTATTTTCGCGCTAGGAAGGTTTGCTCCGAGATCATAAACTCAAAAAGAATTTGAAGTAGCTTAATCTGAGCCGTTGATTCAATTTAAAGGGTCAAAGTAAATGTCTACTACGGTCATGACTCAACTACTAGCATGTACATTAGGAAAATGGAGACAAGGGGACCATGCATGTTATGCCCGAATCTCGAGGATGCCAAACGCTATCAGAGCCATTCTTCTACTCTCTCTCTCTCTCGATCTTCCATCAAACTGAATAAAAAAAAAAAAAACACGTTTCTATGTTGTAGCAGTATTTTTCTTTTTTCATGGTTTAGTTTGTAAGTGAATTTATTTTTACGTATTTTAGGCAATTAGAAAGATCCAATATAGTCGTAGTAAGGTAGCAGGTGGGGCGTTTGTCTTGAGGACATGAAGACAACATCCAAATCCAATTAGTCCTATTATCTGCTCTTTTGCTATACTCCTGTCAGAAAAAAAGTTGGCTTTCTCATCGGGACAGGAAGTAATGGCGGCCATTTTGTTCAACATCTTTTTAGCAGTCTTTTGGGTGCATTTTGCTCAAGCAACTGGCAGTCTTCTTTCTCCAAAGGGTGTTAACTATGAGGGTATGGCTTCCAAACTCTATATTCAAAATGCTCTTGCATTACACTACCATGTGATTTGTTACTGTTGGTTTGTGGATTCAGTGGCAGCATTGATGGCTGTGAAGAAAGAAATGAGAGATGAGTCCGGTGTTATGAACGGTTGGGATTTGAACTCTGTTGATCCTTGCACTTGGAATATGGTCGGTTGCTCTTTGGACGGCTTCGTCTTCTCCCTGTAAGTGAGGAACTTCTTTTTGTTTAGTCATAAAATCTTCATATTTTTTAATCTTTTATTCTGGATATTGTTGCTGCTAGGGAAATGGCAAGTGCAAGATTATCAGGAACTCTTTCGTCTAGTATCGGGAATTTGAGCCACCTAAGAACAATGTGAGCCGCTATTAATTTCTTTCCTTCACTTGATTTGTACATGAATTCTTCTGCTATTAATTGTTTGTTTCTGTGAGTGTGCGTGTGTGTATGTGTGCTTTTTGTTCTTTTCTTGGAGTATAAGCTAATTATTGGCTAGTCTCATGGCTAATGAAATGTTGCTGTTATGATTATTATGACAAACTGGACTAACTCAATTTTCCAGTTATGAAGTTCACGTAGGAAATTTGAAAACCGTCTCTGTTTGTAATAACTTATGAGCCTTGGTATTGTAAAACCATGCTATTCTTTTGAATTTGCTGATGCTCTGTCGAGGATGATGTTCTTTTTTGTTCCGGTTACTTGACATAAATGCAACAGATTCAAGTTTTGATATCGTATCTTGCATTACCTAGCTAATCTTCATGAGCTATGCTCGCAGGTTATTGCAGAACAATCATTTATCTGGTCCCATACCAGAAGAGATCGGAAAGCTCTCAGATCTTCAAACTCTTGACCTCTCAGGTAACCAGTTCGTTGGTGGTATTCCGAGCTCTCTGGGATTTCTGACCCATCTAAGTTACTTGTAAGTTGCTTGACCTCAACACATGGCATTTCAATTCCTGTTGCTTTTTTATTTTAATGTTTCTTTTGATAATTTGTGTGTGTTATGTAAAAGTTTAACATGCAAACTTTTCCAGGCGACTCAGTAAAAACAAGTTAACGGGGCAGATTCCAAGACTGGTGGCCAATCTTACTGGACTTTCATTCTTGTATGTGGTCCATACATGTCAACAATATTACCTCATATAGTGTACGTAAATGTTAACTTTACTTCGAAATGCTTGGCAGGGATTTATCATTTAACAATCTTAGTGGTCCAACTCCAAAAATACTAGCAAAAGATTACAGGTGAGATCTTTATTAGAACTGTGATTATTTTAAAAATACTATCTCCTTGATTCTTAAATGCCTCATATTTGGCCAGTGTAATTTACTTTGCTTTTAGGAACCTCAGGTTATTCTGGGCTAGCATTGATCCAATCTATTGGATCTTTGCAAAAACTCTAAAGAGTTGTTAACTGATGTCGTTGAGCTTGCAAAATGCTTGCAATTGTCAAGTAAAGTTGTTTTTAAATAGAATGAGATGCAGATTGCAGGTTTCAGTTTCTACTGCAGTTCCCTTTTCATCAAAATGTCAGAAAATCTCTCGTGGAAGGGAAAAAAAATCAATATCTGTAGAAATGGTTGGATGGGAGTTGATAACCTCTAGTCCCATGAATGTTTACCAGTGGTGTCCATCATTTCTGTTCGCAGCCATCTGATGGTGTGCATGTTTTTATTGCAGTATTGCTGGGAATAGATATCTGTGCACTTCCTCACATGCACAAAATTGCACGGGTATCTCAAATCCAGTGAATGGTAAATGTACTTTTAGCTGGTTAAATAGTTCTTTTAATGAGATGCACTTTAACAATGTGACCACAAATGCTTGATGTCCTACTTGCAGAGACACTTTCATCTGAGCAAGCCAGAAGTCATCATCGGTGGGTGCTCTCTGTTGCCATAGGCATCAGCTGCACTTTTGTGATTTCTGTCATGCTGCTTGCCTGTTGGGTGCATTGGTATAGATCTCGTCTATTCTTCATATCATATGGTACTTCCAAACTGAGTGCTTATCTATTTTTCACAAATGAACTAAATCACGCAAAGCAATATGATTAATTGTGATAATTGCATTTTGCAGTGCAACAAGATTATGAATTTGATATTGGTCATTTGAAGAGATTTTCTTTCCGTGAACTACAAATTGCTACAAACAACTTTAGTCCAAAAAATATCTTAGGGCAAGGTGGATATGGTGTGGTTTACAAAGGATGTCTCCCAAATAAAACTTTCATTGCAGTTAAAAGGCTGAAGGATCCGAATTTTACTGGAGAAGTGCAGTTTCAAACTGAAGTGGAAATGATTGGCTTGGCTTTACATCGAAACCTCTTATGTTTGTATGGCTTCTGCATGACACCTGATGAGAGGTTGCTTGTTTATCCTTACATGCCAAATGGCAGTGTTGCTGACCGCCTGAGAGGTTTGCCTCATTTTTCTTGTTCAAACTCTACTATTAGTTCATTTGGGCGAGTGGGATTTTTATTATTCTCTGGTCTAATGCAAATGGAGGTTGTTTCTCATTAAAATCTACAGCACTAAACAGTTGGAATATATTGAGCATTAAAGTCCTTAATGGTTCTCTGAAGAAACTGTTTTTTGTTTTTCCTGCTCAACATACTCTTTCTTATCCCTCTCCAATTTTAACTTTTTAGTACTTCAAGTAGAAAATCGTGCTGAATCTTTTCTATAGTTGTATTTGAGGCTTTTTATTTTTCTTAAATCCTTTTTACAAGATATCTGCTTAATGAATTTTGTGTCTGTTTCTTAATAGTGTATGTTGAATAGTATTGGTAATTGGTTGATGAACAAACTCTTATTCATGGTTGTTGCTTTAATAAATTGTTTTTATATTTCTGTTTGTTTCTTCAATCGAAACAAAACCAATTATAGGTGAAGAATTTGGTTCTGCTACATCATTATTTGTTCAATTCTCCTTTGCAGAGACCTGTCGAGAAAAACCTTCTCTAGATTGGAACAGACGGATACACATTGCCCTTGGGGCTGCCCGTGGACTTCTATACTTGCATGAACAATGCAATCCAAAGATAATTCACAGGGATGTTAAAGCTGCAAACATTTTACTTGATGAAGGTTTTGAAGCTGTGGTTGGGGACTTTGGTCTTGCTAAGTTGTTGGATCTTAGAGATTCACATGTGACAACTGCGGTGCGGGGGACTGTAGGACACATTGCACCCGAGTATCTTTCAACTGGGCAATCATCTGATAAAACTGATGTTTTTGGATTTGGCATACTACTTTTGGAACTTATAACAGGGCAAAAGGCATTAGATGCTGGAAATGGCCAGGTTCAGAAGGGAATGATTCTTGACTGGGTAAGTTATTTCTCTATATTGTCCTCTACCACTGAGTTTACAATTTACAAAATCTCACTCTTCCAAATTTATATGGAGTTAATGGATGTTTCTATTCCTGTTAATCCATGATTGCGGTGCGATTAACCATAATCATGACTCAAATGAATAATTTCTCTGATATGTAGCATCTATCTGGAGAAGGCCTCTTAACTTGAAATTGAAAAATGATGGCCAAAATCTGAATATTCTAAACTCCTTTGTACAAATTGTGTAGAGATAACTTGCATGTCTTGTTCTCGTGGCATTTATAGGAAATTATACCAACTCATTCTTGAGCTGCATTGCCCATAATTGTCAGTGCCATGTTCAGGAATGGGTTTTTCATGCCTGCTTAATGAATTCTCGAGTATGGAGGATTACAGTGGCTATGAACTGATGCTGGTTACTTGTGAAGTACCATAACATGTATCTTCTAGTTGTATGATTGCTTTCTGGTGACTGGAACCAGACATTATTTATTTAAAGGGAACCTCTGTACTGAATTATAACCCACCATATGTTCTCCTAATGTGCTGCACCAAATACAAAATTGTAAATGGTGGCTGAATTTTACAGGTTAGAACTTTGCATGAGGAGAAGAGGTTGGAAGTGCTAGTGGATAGGGATCTGAAGGGATGTTTTGATGTGTCCGAGCTGGAAAAAGCTGTGGATTTGGCTCTGCAGTGCACTCAGTCACATCCTAACCTTCGGCCAAAAATGTCAGAAGTCTTGAAGGTCCTAGAAGGTATTGTCGGGCAGCCTGCAATTGAGGAATCACAAGGTGCAACTAGTATTGGTGAGGCAAGGGCATGCAATTGCTCAAGGCATTGTAGCGATGTTCATGAGGAATCTTCTTTCATCATTGAAGCAATGGAGCTTTCCGGACCTCGATGACCAGGTATAGTTTTGCCTTTTCTGAAATCAACTGTAAAATGATTTTTCATTTAGTATGAAAATAGTATAATTTTCCCTTTCTGAATTCAACTGTAAATGATTTTTGCATTTTGTAGAGCAGCATTTTACACACAAAAAAAATCTCCTTTATTCTTTGCATTTTGCAGTGGGGATTGGTTTGCTTTAGAAGGATGCTAAAATGTTCTTAAACCTTGCATGTGGTGGAAAAACTGCATTCTTGATCATCACTGAGAAACTTCAGACAAGATACTCCTTGTCTTCTAGGTCTTCTAATATTCATTTCGAGCAGCCCCAGCCCCTAGCTAACATGCTTTTCACCCACCGCTTGTACTTCTAGGATTAACGCACATGGCATGCAAATGCAACTTATAATTGACCATCGTCACCAAGAACCTGCTTCCCTCCTCTTAAATCCTACCACACAGCTTGATTAATGGTTGGCTGTCCTTGCACGTGCCATCTCTATAATTGAAGACTGTTACTCTTACAACCTGGCTGACACCAATCAGTAGGGGCGGGCTACTGTCCTTTACTTATGGAGAAGAAGGGAGTCTGATCATTATCTGTGCGTGGTTTGTGCTCAAGCTGGGGTTCAGTTAGGGTTCATGTACTGAAGTGAAAACGCACTCTGTGATAATTCCCTGGGTCCAAATGCCACCAGTCCTGTAGTTTAGCATTGAAAGGGAAATATTAAGAGGTGGTATTAAGATAGATAATGATCTCTATCTCCATTTTTCTCTGTTAGCACCCTCCTCTGCCTCTATGGTCTCACCGCCCTTGGACTTTCAAGCAGTGGTTGGTCCCTCAATTGCGCCTACTCTTGACGAGGGGATCAAGAAATAGGGCCGGTTTCCATGTGATAAAGAGGACTACAGAGTAGTTAAAAGGAGAGTGAATTTAGTAACGTTTTGGATTTTAGAAAAGAAACACACAATATGAGCAACTTGAGATGAATTCGGGTGTGTTTCGAATTCCTAAAATATTTGTTTAAAATATATGTTTTTTTGATGTTTTTATATAGTTTTAATATTAAAAATAAAAAAATTTATTTTGATGTATTTCTAAATAAATATATTTTAAATTATTATGACTACCACAATTTTTACCATAATTTTAAACAGTTCTAAAGTTTATCTGCCAGCCAAAAACCACTCACCAAGGACTAACATATTTCCATGGCAAAAATACTGACACATGAACAGTTTATGAAAAAAACAAACCCACGAAGAGTACTTGATTCGGGTGCACGAACCTAACATTAGTATTAAAAATAATTTATTAACCATTTCGCCCGGCTCAAAAAAATTCATTTTTATTTGTTTAAAAATAATTTTAAATTGTTTTGATACGTTAATATTAAAAATAAATTTTAAAAAAATAAAAAAATATTATTTTAATATATTTCTAAATAAAAAACACTTCAAAGTTTAAACAACCAATTTCATGTTTCCAACCTCCATTTTCATTTCATTGGGTGAAGCATGCATCTGGGATAAGACATGATGAATTATATATATATTAAACTAGCAAATGAGAGAGGCCTTTTACTGTCGATTCTTTTCCTGCTTTTCAGAGCTTTATTTATCAATAAATAAATAAATAAACGAAAAGACCAAGAGAGAGGCTGGCAAATGGGACGTAAGGAATTTTTTCCATGCTCTCCGTGGAAGAAACCTGTGGGTGATACTCTGATACCACCTCCTGCAAGCAAGTCAAGATGAAAAAAAATAAAAAAAGAAAAAAAAGAAGAAGAAGATGCGAAGCTTTTACATCTCCTGATTCATCCCTCAGTTTATGGTCCTGTATGAAAACCATGGATTGCAAGCATCAGACAGACAACATCTCCTCCCTCCTTTTCTTCTTCAAGACGTTACGTACGTTGGATATAAACTCAGATAAGCTTGAAACATAACATAATTCCTTACGTGTCGTCTTCTTCCTCCCTCAAATTCAACACTCCACCATTTGTCTCTTTCTCTTGTCTCAAGTATATTAAGTTTCTACCGTCCGAGGTCAATTCCGACCACTTTTCTTTCCTTTCTTACATAATCTTCGACGTCATGGATAAATTTTAGTATTTTTAGGTGAGTAATTACTGATATATATAGCGGATACGCACAAGGGTTTAATTAAAGGATTAATCTTGATATAGATAGTTGACTTGACCATATAATTAAGATATAAAATAAATTCTTTTTAATTACGTTATCCATGAATTGACAACTATTATTATTTTTTTGGTTTTAAAGGTGACTTATTATTTCAACTTAATTTTAGGCAAACTACATATGATCCATTCACAGGAAATCTTACCTCCTCATGCCCTCTTAGATCTAAAACAAGTGTGAGGATTGTTAAAACTGGAGTAAGAAGTACAAGATTATTTATTTTATTCGAAAGAGAATAAATTAAAAAAAAAACAAGAACTCTCTGTTAAATACTCAATTAATTACTAGTACTATTGAATTAACCAAATTTTGTGAAAATCCCTAACAAGCCATGTTTTAAAACTTACCATCTATAAAAAAAAATAGAGGATCTTATCAGCATTCACTCCCGGCTCATGAATAAATCCTAATAATCATAATACCAATAATTATATTCCTAATTAAGTGATCACTAATTATTATTTCCATTTAATTAACCTTTATTAACGGCTTCCATGCACTTTCCATTTATTTTCTTCCACCAAAGCTCTTCACCCTCTCTCAAGTCTCAACAACACCTGCCCCACACTGTACACATAAAAATCTTCTGTCGATAGAGACAACAATCGGACTAAGTTAAATTGATGAGACAACTTTGCTTTAAAGATAGATAGATCTCTTTTTGTAAACTTAATTACAGTTGAACCTGGAAGTAAACGTTTTTTTGTTGAGACATGGCGGCAGGTTTTATTAAAGTTCAAGTTATCGAAAGGAGTAGGTAAACTATCTAGGCGCTGTTTTCTTTACGAAGTTATTATCTTTCAGTTATATTTACCATTATTAAGCTTGTTCAATTCTTGGGTTATCTTTTTTTTTTTGAAGATTTTTGGTTTCTTTGGAGGTTTTGGAGTCTTGAGGTTTTTGTCTTTTGTTTGTTGTTCGCTACCAATAGAGGTGCTGTTGTCTTCTTGTTGATATCTGAGTTTGGCTGTTCATAATTGAGGAATTTTTTCTTTCGTTGGAAATCATTTAGAGAGGTGGAGATTATTTTGTTATGAGTAATGGATCAAGACACACAAGGAAACAAAGGAATTATTGGGAATTTGGACCAAGTACATCGGGGAACGATTGTCAATGTCAGTGATTTGAGTGGAAACTCAAGCAATTTGGATAATGGGGTTGCCATAGAGACTTTAAAGGTAATGAATTCGGGAGAGAAAGTGGCTGCTGTGGTGGAAACTGGGGTTTTGAATGCCAATATTGAGGGGTTGGGATCCAGTGAGAGAGTGGCAAGTCAGGGAACAAGAGATAGGAAAAGAATTGAAGAGTCGATGAATGAAGGAACGGTCGCAAATACAATTAATATGGTTAATGGAGCTGTACTTGAGACTGTTATTGTGATGAATTCAGGGGCGACTTCAAGTGTTGACGGAGAAAATAAGGATCTGGGAGCAAAAAATGAGGAGTTGGGGCTCAGAGGTGGAATGATAAATGAGGAAACACGTCATGGGCTTGGAGATGGTGAGGTATTAAATCAAGTTGAGCGAGGAAGAGGTTGGTATTCAAGTAATTCTAGGGCTGTGCTCGAGACTCTGATCGCGATAGGTCCTGAAGAGACTGCGGGAATTAATGGAGGAAACCAAAGATTGGAACTCAGGGGCAATGAGATGAGGTTAAGCAAGGGAACAATGGACGAGTCAGAGAAGAAAGTGAGCAAAGTGGGGAAGTCATCGTGTGTGGTTGATATGACGAGTGGCGGCGGTGGAACAGGAGGAGGAGGAGGTTTTAAGGATAACTGTGATGGAGAAAGGGTTTGTAGGATTTGTCACTTGAGTTCCGAGGGGTTGCTGGAAGCTACTGACGCAACTGCTACTGCCACAACCAACTCCATGGATCTAATTCAGATTGGTTGTGGATGTAAAGATGATCTTGGCAATGCACATGTGTATTGTGCTGAAACATGGTTTAAGCTAAAAGGAAACAGGTAAGTGTTTCGAGCATGGAAAGTCAAGTTTTAGTATGAACATTATGCTTATTTATGTCTAAATGTTATTGATGTTGAGATTGGATCAGGCTTATTTTATCTTCTTGTGTTTACACTGTTTCTCGGGACTTTCTGGCAGAGAATATTTTCTTCTATTTTTCATAATTCATTGAGATGTCTTCCATATTTTCTGTATGCAGAATCTGTGAAATATGTGGAGAGACAGCAATGAATATCAAGGGTGTTGGGGAGAACGCTTTTCTGGAAAGGAGATTTATCAGGAGCACTGGTTTCTCATCAGAGAGCAGTGGAGGGTGTTGGCGGGGACAGCCCTTCTGTAACTTCCTATTGGCATGCTTGGTAATAGCTTTTGTGCTTCCATGGTTTTTTAGGGTGAAAATGTTTTAGAATGTATTCCATTGCCATTCTTATGCCTTCTCTTAGGAGTTTCCCCATGTGAATATTCATTGAACGATCTTGTGGAGACTCTTCATAATTTAGCCTGAAAATTTCAGGTTCCAGATCTCCCAAGTTGCTACATAGACAGCAAAGTTCTATGTTGTGGAGATTGTTACTATAGTGCTCTCATATACATTTGTTTATTAATGAAAAGTCAGCTTGCGTGTTCCTTGTCTTTTACCTCCTTCCTTGAACCTCGCTTCACAACATGAAGCTTCTGTCTTTAGCTTATTTTTGTGCCAAGCCATGGCGATGCCTTGATTTCACACATGAGCTTTGGTTTGGTGGATCTCTGCATGGGTTATTGGACTTGTACATTTGATCCTTCGAATGACCAGATGCTCCAGCTGTTGGGGTAAACTCCTGAGACTCTTCCAGCCATACATCACTAAGCTGACTAGTGTAGAAAGCTTCGAAAATGGGACATCACTTGTTTAATGCTCAATTTGATAAAATAGAATATGATTTTATTGATTTAAAACAATTGGAGCTTTAGGAATTGCATTTGAAACTAAAATAAAGACGAGGGACTAAATTAAACAAAAAAGGAAAAGGTGGCTGGCGAGTGGAACACACATGCTACCCAATGAGAAAAGCCGTCGCATTGTGGCTGTGTGTGTGGCGACCATTGAGCTCTAAAAGTGAACTTTCTTGGTATCATTGGAAACATCTTAGATTATGTTTACTTGCTTGACAAGTGCGTGATGACGAAGGTGCTTCAATGTGACTTTGATAACCAATTTTTTTTTTTTTTTTTTCGTGATGACGAAGGAGCTTCAATGTGACTCCGATAACTTTTTTTATTCTTTTCTTTTCAATTTCTGCACCTGACTCTCCAAATATCATGAAGAAATATTAAAAAAATAATGAAAATACAACATAAGAAGAATATACAATCCATTGTAGGTTGTAATAGTTACCCACAATATTTTCTTTTTATATTTTTGGTCTTTTAATTTGTTTTAGTCATTTGAACTTTTTTTTTCTTCCCAATTTGATACTTTCATATTGAGTTGATTTGGGATTGAGTTTGATGATTTATTTTTGTTGACTTAATATGAGGTTTTAGAGATATCAAGAATAAATTAAACAATTGGAGCTTTAGGAATTGCATTTGAAACTAAAACAAAGACCAGGGACTAAATTAAACAAAAAAGGAAAAGGTGGATGGCGAGTGGAACACACATGCTAACCTATGAGAAAAGTCGTCGCATTGTGGCTGTGTGTGTGGCGACCATTGAGCTCTAAAAGTGAACTTTCTTGGTACCATTGAAAACATCTTAGATTATATTTACTTGCTTGATAAGTGCGTGATGACGAAGGTGCTTCAATGTGACTCTGATAATCTTTTTTTTTTTGTTTTTTTTTTGTAATGACGAAGGAGCTTCAATGTGACTCAAATAACTTTTTTTATTCTTTTTTTTTGTTCTTTTCTTTTTAATTTCTGCACCCGACTCTCCAAATATCATGAAGAAATATTAAAAAAATAATGAAAATACAACATAAGAAGAATATACAATCCATTGTAGGTTGTAATAGTTACCCACAATATTTTCTTTTTATATTTTTGGTCTTTTAATTTGTTTTAGTCATTTGACCTTTTTTTTTCTTCTCAATTTGATATTTTCATATTGAGTTGATTTGGGATTGAGTTTAATGATTTATTTTTGTTGACTTAATATGAGGTTTTAGAGATATCAAGAATAAATTCAAACATTGAGTAGATAAATTTTATTGATTTAAACCAATTAAAATCTTAAAGACTGAATTTAAATTTAAAAGAAATATTCAGCATCCTTCTTCACTATGTATGGATGAATTTTTTATTTTAGTCTCTAAAGTTTTTATGTAATTTAAAGCTATAAATGAATTTATTTAGATATCTAAAATGTTTTTAACTGAACAATAAATTAAAAATAAATTTTTAATATAAAATATTTATACCTTAACTTTTCAGAAATTCTCCTGTCACCAAATTCTAGGTGTGTAAATGGTTCATCATTTGTTGCTTTAGAAGACAGATTACTGTTTTAGATTATACACTGTAATTTATGTTTTTATTTTTTCTTTTTAAATAAAAAGTGGACAAATACTCTAATATATAAAAAGAACTTACAATCTTGAGTGATGTATCTTAACTAATCATGTTTTAGATTTGTATTCTAAAAATTATTAGTTTGAGTTTTATAAATTTTAAAATTATTAAAAATTTATATATTTATTAGTTTTAAGATCAGTAAAATTAATAAAAATGAACATAAATATTTTTATTAAAAAAAGAAGAAAAAAAAGCCTGGAGGTGATGCCTCTTTTCATGGGACAAGCGTGTAACTCACATGTTTTGCTCTTTTTGTTTTTATAATTTTTTACTACATTCCACATTCCGTTGCTTTTCCTGCTGTCAATATTCTGCCTTCCCCTCCGTTCTTTTCAGCAGCCGCTATAAAAGAGTTTTTATATACCTTGAGCTCAAAAGGCAAAAGGAAATCATTTTCCCCATCTGTCAGGTATGCTGCCAACTTTTAGCCTTAGGTCTCGGGCTAGTGTTTGAGTAGAACACGTGTGAATTATATACTTTCTAATTCATAAATCTTTTTGCCTATCAAGTTAGCTTTCCAATGCATCTAAGCTCCTTTTTTTTTTTTTTTTTTCTTACTTCTAATTCATAAATCTTGTACGTTAGCTTTCCTCCTCCTCCTAATAATACTATAATAAGTTAAAAAATCAAGTGCAATTGCTTGGCAAATTTACTCATTTCATATTTCCTATCAAATATTTTTTTTTGGACAATGTGTCAGTGCCCACACCCAAATTTATATAAATAAAATTTTTACACAAGAGTATCCTAGGAGGGTAGATCTAAAACACAGAAAAATAATTTGTTGTCAACTTGGTTGGACTGCACATTCTGTCGCCAGTCTCTTCAAAAGAATTGATTTGTGCTAGCAGCCAGCTGGGTTTTGCTTGCTTGAATTATAATGTACTACTGTTCGTCTGTGTGCGTATCCTATAGTACGGAAATCTGGGACGTTGGGCTTTATTGATCCAAAAGGGACAGTGGTATTCTTGGAGGCAATCCTGTTGACTACTGAAAATGGATGCAAGCAAAAAAATTATCCAAATTTATCAGTGTTTTCCATGCTGCTTCATATGTAGACCACTGAACTCAAATGAAGTATAGAACCAGACAACCTTAATGGAGGAAAAGTAAAACAATGTCAAGAAATCTGAGCCAAGAATAACACAGGAACTTCATTTAGAAAACACTATGTTCTTGGAATTTAAGTTTCTTGCTGCCACGTACGTTGGTTTCCAGCAGCAAGATTGCCTGTCTTCTGGCTCAAGCACTTCTCATTTTTCAGGACCTCAGAAATTCCAGAAGCTGACCCTTCTTCAACTTCGAGTAACCTTTTATTCCCCTGGACTTTGCTAGTTCCTTCAGCTCGGTCAGTTTCATTTCCTCTACTCTTGGCAACTCTGATATGCTGCCGCTGGCTTTGGCCTCTGATGCTTCATTATTCAGCTCAGCATTCTTTTCTCCTGGCGTTGATGGAGATGGTATCGAAAACTTCTTTGTGAAATTAGAATGTGGTCTGTTTAACTTAAAATCCGCCAAGGCATTTTGTGCTTGCATCTTCTGGACCTTGGGCACACTTCGTATGTGTGTTGGGACATTCTTTCCTTCCGTAACTGTATTTGTGTCTACGATAAATCACTAAAAATCAGACATGTTTAGTGAGTCAACAAACCACATGCATTGTGGTAGGAGTGATCGAGCAAATTTGGTAATGATACTAATCATTCAGGGGATAAGTGGTTAAGTAGACAATAACGAAATTTTCTTCACCACCACAAGGGAATGAACCCGAAGAAAAGGAAATTTGTGTTGTGTTTACAAGGGTTTCCAATATAAACAAAAAACAAATGTGTGTTGAGAGAACTGGTTTTCTTTTTAATATGATAGATAGTATTCTTGTGCAGGAAAAAACCTTATAACTTAATCCTAGAAACGGCATGTAAAATGATTTTATCTCCTAACAAACAATATTGTTCTGGAACTGAAAGAAGCATATCCATCTAGATTACCTTTTGCTTGCTTCCTTGAACGGAGAAGAACTTCCAGAATTGAATCAGTAGGGGACTTCTCAGACCTGCCAGCATTCTTTTTCCCAGTGGCGGTAGACTCTCCCTGCGAGATTGAATACTGTATCCGTCTGAAAAGGGCCATTATCTCCTCCTGGTTAGATGACAAGGGAAGTTTTCTATCAGAAGATTGAAGCACACCATTCTGTGAAGCAAAAGCCAAGGACCCATCTGCAATCTCAGCCAAATTTAACAAGCTGCATCAAAAAATGAGCTCTTAGTTTGAAGCTCACAAAATGATTTGGCCCAGTACCAATACATGCATCGAAAGCCAAAGTTCTTGACAAGTCAATGAAATGACAAGGGAATAAAGTCTAGCAAAGAAGTTAAGCATTGTCTGACAATGAAATGTTTCTGGGTTGCAATGAATATCAAAGATGATGCGGTTTGTGCTGTTGATAGTCTCAACACGGAGGGGACTTGTGGATTACCAAGCAAACAAAAATACGAACCACTGAAAGCAGCATACGAGTACCAAATTGTAAAAGGTTGGAAGATGCAAAATCCTTGACTTGATGACATCTAGTGATGACTACTGTTATTACCATAGCAGGTGTATTAATTAAATATTAAGCTAAAGTTTTCACTCTACCTAGTCTAATGCCGGACACCTTCATTCAAATCCGTGAATAGTTTGATGGGCCATCAAATTCACGAGGGAAACTCATATGCTTAAACACAATACAACCTCACCAACACAAAACGATTTATTCTCCCGGACACAAGAGATGGAAACCAGCGACACCTCTTAACATAGATCTCAACGACTCAATCATATATTGGCTCATGGTGAGCGAATCTAAACATTTTCAATTCATGACATGATGAACACACATCAATAACAAAAGACGAAGAAAAACAAACAAAAGACAGTAATTTAGAAGGCAATTTAGCATGCAGCAGATCTAATCCATTTATAAAATCAACTACTTTGTCAGACAAAAACTTAATGTGCATTAAAAATAAAGAGTCAAACTTCCAGAAACAATTGGTGCTCAGGAGATAATACCTTTGAGAGAGTAAATGGGGTACCCCAACTTGAGCTGCTTGCTGAAAGAAACACATGAGGGTTTGTTAAAAAAAGTGTTTTGAGGATAGAAAACAACAGCAGAAACCATCCTTTCCAGGCAAACTTTGAGACTCTGAATATGCAAAGTGGATTAGATTCACAGGTTCTCTTATATAAGACCTGTGCGAGTAGAGTAGCTGTTTTCGATAGCTAAAATTAGCTAGGTCACATGTCTCTTTGGCGCGTGCAATCCACATGCCCAAATGGATTAGAAAAAGCTGTGCTTTTTTTTTTTTTTTCATTAAAAGCTTCAAACTTCAAATCCCATTTTTTTAGTTTATCTCTAGCTAGAACTTTCCCGCCTTCTTCTGCTTCAAATGATGATTTTAATGGCCACAATCCTTCCACCAAAACTTTCTCTCCCTCTAAATAACAAAAAAAGCGGAGGAAAGCACTCTTTCCAGTCTAAATATGTGTTCTTTTCCAACAAACCATATCCAAAGTTTGCTCCTTTATCACCAAATTTACACTTTTCTTATGACACAGTATCCGTCTTTACCTCACCAGCCCAATCCAAAGATAACAAAATCACTGATTGGAACACAAAAATCAATGAGGTCTGTGAAATGGGAAATATTGATAAAGCAATAGAACTGCTTTACATGTCTCCAAAAACTGAAATTGAGTCAAGAACTTGTTGCTCATTATTGCAACTTTCTGCAGAACTTAAATCCTTACAAGATGGCAAGAAAGTTCATTCATTTATTTGTTCTAGTGGGATTTCAATTGACAGTGTTGTAGGATCAAAACTTGTATTTATGTATGTAACTTGTGGGGATTTAAGAGAAGGGAGGCTGATTTTTGATAAGATAAAAAATGAGAAGGTTTTTCTTTGGAATCTAATGATGAATGGGTATACCAAGATTGGTGATTTTAAAGAGAGTGTCTCTTTATTTAGGCAGATGTTGGATTTGGGTGTTGAAGTTAACTCTCATACAGTTTCTTGTATATTGAAGTGTTTTGCAGCTTTAGGCAGTGTAAAGGAAGGTAAATGGGTTCATGGGTTTTTGTTAAAATTAGGTTTGGGTTCTTATAATGCTGTTGTTAATTCGCTCATTGCTTTTTACTTGAAGATTAGGAGAGTTGATGTTGCCCGTAAGTTGTTCGATGAATTGAGTGACAGAGATGTTATTTCATGGAATTCAATGATTAGTGGGTATGTGGCTAATGGTTTTTCTGAGAAAGGAGTTGAACTTTTCAAAAAGATGCTATATTCGGGAGTTGATATGGATTTGGCTACAATGATCAGTATTCTTCAAGCTTGTGCAAATTGTGGTGATGTTTCATTGGGTAGAGCAGTTCATGGTTCTGGAGTGAAGGCCTGTGCTCACTGGAAAACTACCTTTTGCAATACATTACTGGATATGTATGCCAAATGTGGTGTTTTGGATGGTGCTATTCGAGTTTTTGACTTGATGAGTGTAAGAACTGTTGTGACTTGGACTTCATTGATTGCAGCTTATGCTCGAGAAGGTCTCTCTGATGAAGCAATTCGATTGTTCCATGAAATGGACAGGGAAGGTGTTAGCCCGGATATTTTTACTATCACAACGGTTCTTCATGCTTGTGCTTGTAATGGGTCACTGGAAAATGGCAAGGATGTGCACAATTACATTAGGGAGAATGATATGCAATCAAATATATTTGTGTGCAATGCTCTCATGGATATGTATGCAAAATGTGGAAGCATGGAAGATGCTAACTCAGTTTTTTTAGAAATGCCTGTAAAAGATATCATCTCATGGAACACCATGATTGGAGGTTACTCAAAAAACAGTCTACCCAATGAAGCTCTTAGTCTGTTTGGTGATATGGTGTTAGAAATGAAACCTGATGGTACGACTTTGGCATGTATTCTTCCCGCTTGTGCCAGCCTAGCTTCTCTAGATAGAGGCAAAGAGGTTCATGGTCATATATTGAGAAATGGATTTTTTTCTGATCAACAGGTTGCCAACGCACTTGTTGACATGTATGTGAAGTGTGGGGTACCGGTTCTTGCACGGTTGCTCTTTGATATGATTCCTACAAAGGATTTGATCACATGGACAGTTATGATTGCTGGATATGGCATGCATGGATTTGGGAACAATGCTATCACTACCTTCAATGAGATGAGGCAAGCAGGTGTTGAGCCTGATGAAGTGTCCTTCATTTCAATACTGTATGCTTGCAGTCATTCCGGATTACTTGACGAAGGATGGAGATTCTTTAACATTATGCAAGATGAATGCAATGTCAAGCCAAAGCTGGAGCATTATGCTTGTATAGTGGATCTTTTAGCTCGCAGTGGGAAACTAGCCATGGCATACAAATTCATAAAATCAATGCCAATTGAACCTGATGCCACAATCTGGGGAGCACTGCTCTCCGGGTGTAGGATTCACCATGATGTCAAATTAGCTGAGAAAGTTGCGGAACACGTCTTTGAACTTGAACCAGAGAACACGGGATACTATGTACTTTTATCAAACACCTATGCCGAGGCAGAGAAATGGGAAGAGGTGAAAAAGCTGAGACAAAAGATTGGTCGGCGGGGTTTAAAGAAGAACCCAGGCTGCAGTTGGATAGAAGTCAAGAGCAAAGTTCACATCTTTCTTGCTGGAAATAGTTCGCACCCACAAGCCAAAAAGATAGATGTTTTGTTGAAGAGGTTGAGATCAAAGATGAAGGAAGAAGGTTACTTTCCTAAAACAAGATATGCTTTGATCAATGCAGATAGCCTGCAGAAGGAAACGGCTCTGTGTGGGCATAGTGAGAAATTAGCCATGGCTTTTGGAATATTGAACTTGCCACCTGGGAGAACAATACGGGTATCAAAGAACCTGAGAGTGTGTGGTGACTGTCATGAGATGGCAAAGTTCATTTCCAAGACATTAGGAAGGGAGATTGTCTTGAGAGATTCTAATCGGTTTCACCATTTCAAGGATGGCGTTTGTTGTTGCAGAGGTTTCTGGTGAGTTAAGTGCAGAGAAGGGGTTTGAATGTAACAGAGCTCATCTCATCCCTTTGTAGGTTGATTCTCATTTATGAGTTAGTAAATTAATGTAAATAGTGGTCCAAGAGAAATTTATCTTAGGATAGGATTTCAAGTAGGGTTTCTGTCATATATTAGGTCAAACGAGGGGCATAGATACCAGTAATTCTCAGTTTATTTTTGTGCAGCAAATTACTTAGAGGCTGGAAGGCATTATTCAAGACAGATTATGAATCATTGCGATAAATCTAATACATGAAGGAAACAACGTCTCATGCCAGTTTGATGTTAGATTTGTTCCTTATTAAGGGACCATCTTCCATTTCTACTTTCTGTCTTACTTGTATTATGGCTTATTGGTTGTCTCCCTCGGAAGCTCCATCCCCTGTATTTGTTTATTATTCACGGCAGGAGTATCAAAGCAAAGGGTCCTCCAAGAAAGTATGAGCTGGTTTTCCTTAAAAGCTAAAATGATGGAAACCAGACGTTAGTTTTTGCACTCTTTTTGAGATGGCATGTAGATTTCATGTCTGATAGCACCAATGATTTGGTTGAAGTAAAAACTTAAACTGTACTAATGAGTATTTTGACCATTTTTGAACATATTAGAATCGAGGAAACAATGACATTTCCCTCTTCTTGTACAATAGCGAAGAACAGATTTGGAATCAAGTTACTATTATATCTTTCAGACATTTTGGGGATGGCCATGGGAAGGAGTTCGGAATGACACAGCTATCCTCCTAGCATTGAGAGATGTTTGTGTTAATATGTTATACAAAAACCTAAAAGAGTTCAATGATTCTCTGTGCAAGTACTCATGTTGCATCATCGATTATCATTATAGAGCAAACTCATTTAGCTTGGATTTAGGTGTAGAAAAGTCTTTTTCATAGAACCCATTAGTTATTACATGAAATGAGAGGTTAATCGTATTTTTACATCTTTGATATACAATATAATAACTAAACTACACTTAAAAGTTTTAAAAACTTTTTCCTTAGATTAAGAGGCTTTTCAGGTTTTACAAAAAAAATTTTGTACAATATATTTAAATACCTCTAAAAAACAATTTTCTTAGCTTTGGATGAAAGCAACTTTAGTTATTTTGTGAGGTGGTGTAATTTGAATATATATATATAAAAGCGGTTAGCTTGTGCTGGGCATCATCAATACCTTTCAGGTGACACGTGTGGTACAAAAATAACTCTAAACATTGTCATCTGAGATAGTGTTTGATATGCCTCATCATCTCCATCATAGTAGTGAGGCAGATGCTATTAGAATATCGATGATTATGCTTTGGCCACATGTTTTTTTTTTCTTTGTTTTTTCCTCTCTCTCTTTATAGAAAAACATGTTAGTCATTGCAAAAAAAAAAAAAAAACAAAAAAGTCTTGTTATTTGTTTGTTGGGTCAAATTAAGTCCCCATTCTTTTTATTGTAATGTATTTGATTTTAAATTATTTATTGAGTTAATTTTGTTTCAATCTCATCCTTTAACATTTGATTTTTATGTTAGTTTTTATATCAGATTTGGTTCTCATTGCAATGTATTTGGTCTTTAATTCTTTATTGATTTTTTTTTAATTTCATAAATCTTTGATTTTTATATTAAATTTGATCCTTATTCTTTTGATTTTGATTTTTAATTTTTCTTATACTTTTCTTAATTAAAATTGTTTTTCGATTTTATCCCTTAAGATTTGATTTGATTTTTTTTTATATCAAATTTGATTCTCATTCTTTTCAAATCTACATTTTTTTTCCTAATTTGTTTTTTCAAGTTTATCCCTAATTATTTTAGATGGTTGAGAATTTTTCGTTGTTATTTTTTTAGGCTTGCTTTTTATATTGTGATCCAACCTCATAATCCATGTCACAAGTTTTGAAAGTTAAATTAGGTTGATTTTGGTATTTTTATTTTTTATTTTAATTTCATCCACGATCATTAGGTTCGTTAAAAATTTGTATTCTTTGGTTTTTTTTTTTTTACCTTTTTTTTTTATAAAGTTACCTTTTTTTTTCTTGTATTTTTTTCTTATACATTTGAATTAGGTAGACAAAAGTAGAGAAAGTAAAAGGCTAAGACATGAAAAACATATCACTTAGAGCATAACAATTACTCTAATCTAAAAAGGTTTTATCATGAAAAAACATTTTTTTTTCTAATTTTTTTTTCAAGTTTATCCCTAATTATTTTAGGTGGTTGAGAATTTTTCGTTGTTATTTTTTTAGGTTTGCCTTTTATGTTGTGATCCAACCTCATAATCCATGTCACAAGTTTTGAAAGTTAAATTAGGTTGATTTTGGTCTTTTTTATTTTTTATTTTTAATTTCATCCACGATCATTAGGTTCGTTAAAAATTTGTATTCTTTATTTTTTTTTTTACTACTTTTTCTTTTTATAAAGTTACTTTTTATTTTCTTGTATTTTTTTCTTATACATTTGAATTAGGTAGATAAAAGTAGAGAGGAAAAGGCTAAGGCATGAAAAACATATCACTTAGAGCATAACAATTACTCTAATCTAAAAAGGTTTTAAGATATTTCTGATTTGATGATGACATGTTACTTATAATAACCCAACATTAAACAGAAAAAAAGGATCAAATCTTCATATCCTTAACACTCTTAATTTTTTTAAAACATTTTGTTTTTATTATATGTGCTTCAAGAAACTCTATAGTTTGAGTACCTTCCTAGATGTTGGACTGAAAATTTAAGTTTTTACATGTCTAAACTACAAGTCTCAAGATATGGTAATTTTAAAAGTGTTTTTTACTTGAAAATATACAAAAATAATGTTTTTCTTTCTAAAACAAATTATTTTAATATTAACACATCAAAATGATAAAAAAACATCAAAAAAAAAAATAACTTGAAGATAAAAAACAATTTCAAAAATTCACAATGCTAAACGGGAAATCTTGTCTGTTCCAACTGACGCCATTTCCAAAACAATATTATGCAGAAATGAAGAATGCCATTTGCAGTAATCCAATTCAGAGTTTGACTTTATGTGTGAATTTCTCATTTGTTTTCCTCTGTCGACTCATGATGAACAAACCATCTCTGGAGTAATCTGGAGCTATGATAGTTATCATTGTTGTGGTAGGGAATAGGAATGAGTCCAACGAGGCACTCAGAGAGACATAGAGATGACAATCATTTATCTACACTTTGTTTACCAGTATTACCTTAGGCCTCCTCCTTTTCTTTTCCTTTAAGATCACGGTTCTAGGTAGAATTTTCATTTCTTCTTCGAGCTGATCTGTGTCCTAGTTAGTTTATCAGTTCTCTATTATGATATCCTTTTTCTAAACAAAAGCTGCTTCCTAGGTTAAGAAATTATGCTACCTAGTATATTTGCTAAGATTTTCTATACTAGGAATGGTAAGAGTCCTAAGCAGCAGGTGCTTGGTCCTAAAATTCTTGTCTGTAGAAGGAAAGGCTTGCTTAAATCTACTTGAGTCTACTACACTGCCATTGCAACTCATCCACATGACATAGTACGCAAAACAATATAGGACCTCACAACTTCAAAGTTGTACTGTGAACTGCTAGATAGCAAGTGGCAAGGAGGTCTGTGCACTTGTATAATGTCCCTATGAAATCAATATTACCTAAAAAAAATCAACATTCTTCCAGTCCCATTTATTTCCACTCTCGTCATTCACTGGAAATATCAGCGTAAATTGTATTAATCACTTTAACACACCAAAGAAAGAACATTAGTGAACAGCCTTGTGGGCTTGAATTTTGCTGTGTTATCATACAGCAAAGACAGGTCTCCAGTGTGGCTCCTTGTTAATGCAATAAATAATCTGAACCAAATTGCAAACCAAACTCAACCAAATCATAGAGGACGAGCAGAAAGGCCAAATTTAAATAACATAATGGAAACACACAGGATCAAACATAGAGGCCGAATAATTGAAAGTGTGATCAAATAATTCTTGGGGTTCAAGATACATATTTCATGATACAACATTAATATCAACCACTTTTTCCCCTCTACAGAATCCAAATAATGCATCCACGGTAACCGAATTCATAATATGTTATATATATACACACATATAAAATAGAAATCACTGCTCTTTTCTCCATCCAATTATCAAAGCAGCAAAAAAATAACACACCTAAATAATGATTTCCACCCTCGCCTTTTTCCTTTCCCCCTTCTACGACTACTCTTCTTCATACTCAAGTGTATAACAAATTAAACAATCAAATGATTTCTAGTAACCACTTTTTCCCTACTCTGAATTCTGAACAAATAACATTACCATCTAATTAACCACATCTTTTGGAGAGAAGAATAAGGAAGACAATTAGGAAGACTATAGAGGAAAGCGCAATTGCCACACCAAGAACAACCTTATTAGGTCCGTGATGACCCTCTTTCTTGCTGTTAGAATCATCACCTTCATCATTATAATCTGTTGAATCACTCTCACTATCACCTCCTGATGAATTATCCTTTGCAGGTGGTGGTGACAATGGCAATCCATGCTTATCACAAGGAGCAATTCCAAGCTTCAATTTTGATGACAAAATTGTATGATTGTAACACAAATTGCTGTTTCCACCAACTTTAAACACATCTAATCTCTTCATAAAAGTAAGATTGAAAGGCAAAACACCATGAAACTCATTGTTCTCAAGATTCAAGTACCTTAATTTCTTCATTTCTGCAAAAAACTTTGGTACTGTCCCATTCAACTGATTTGAACTCAGATCAACATAAGCTAAATCAGGAATTGCTGACATTGAATCCGGGATCGCCCCAGATAAAGAGTTAGACCCTAAAGACACATTCTTTAGTGAAATCAAGTCACCAAGATTATCAGGGATTGCCCCAGTAAGTGCATTTGAGTAAAGATTGAGACTTTCAAGATTTTCAAGAAGTGTAATGGAACTGGGTATCTTTCCTTTAAGCCTATTACCTGAAAAATCAACTTGGGTAAGATTTAAAAGCAGATGTTTTGGTATGTAGCCAGTGACATTAGCATTTGAGATAGTAACAGACCTAAGCTTACGCATATTACCAAGAACCGCATAAAGACCACTAGTATTGACTGGCACATTACTTACAGTGAGATCAGTGAGATTGACAAAGCGAGAGAGCCCGATACCAGTGAGGTGTTTAAGAGAGTGAATGCAAGTGAAAGAATGAAGAGAGATGGCAAGATCTAAAGGGAATCTAATAGGGGTAACAGGGCAGTTGGTGAAAGAGAGAGATTGAAGAGTGGAGAGGGATTTAAGGGCAGTGTAAGAAAGAGAGAGGTCAGAGGAGCAGTTGGACAGGTGAAGCGAGACTAGCTGGCGAAAGGGGGAAGAAGAGTCACAAATGGTGGCGTTGTGAGGAGAAGGTTGTATGCAAGGATCTTTAGCTGTAGGGATGTCTAGAGATTGGAGGGCTCTAAGTTGTTTGGGGTTTAAAGTGGAGTTACTGGAGGGAAAGGGGGTTTTGGTGGTCGGTGGAGTAGGAGAGGAGGTGGGGGAGGGAGTTTTGGTGTTGGGTGCAGTAGGAGAGGAGGTGGGGGAGGGAGAGGGTGGAAGAGTAGCAATGGGAGAGGCAGAGGCAGCTTCGGTGGTGGTGGCGGAGATGAGGAAGAGGAGGAGGAGAGAAAGGAGGAGGGGTGGTGGAGGTGGTGACATTGTGGGGAGGGACAGAGAAAGTGAAGGGAGCTTTTGTTGAGGGTGTGCCCGCTGTGGAAGAAAGTGTGTACGGTTGTTTGTAAGTGAAAAGTGAGAGGTTGTGCAGTGAAAGAGGATTTTGGTTTCTTTATGGCCCTTGGTTTATTACCTATTTGCAGAAATACATTCAATTGATAATTTTGCTGTTTTGAGGAGATGTTCTCAAGCTCAACCGAGACTCGAGAAACAACTACCATCTACTTCACATTAAAGTATTAAAATATTTTTTATTTTAAAATATATTAAAATAATTTTTTTTAATTTTTTCAAAATTATTTTTGGTATTTATATATAAAAAATAAAAAACATAAAAAATTAATTTTAAACAAATAAAATTAAAATTTTTAAAAAACATGATTTCAATTATATTTCTAAACAATCACTTAATTCTAAGGTCTCCCTACATGTAACTTTTTTTTTTAATTATTAAAAAAATAAAATATATTTAAATTTATCTCTTTATATGATCAAAGACATTTTATCCATGTCCATACAAAAAAATTATAAAAATTTGAATAATTGATGTGTAATTCTTTTATGCAACAATAACAATCTCAATAGACATCCACTAATTTTTGTTCCCATAAATCAAGTGCATGTCATAAGTTCTCTTTCTATGCTTAGATTTACCTGTAAACATTAATTAATTAATTATCATTTAATATAATTATGGGGTTAAAACATGGGTCAACCAGTCAAGTCACTATAGAATATTAAAATATAAATATAATCAATTTGAAAAACAGTTGTTCCTTTAACGGTATAAAATTCAATAAGACTGTTTTAGGTGCTTTCCAGCTCTTGCTTGTCGCTTCCTTCTATACTCTTGTACTAGTTATAAAATTCAATAAGACCGAAATGTACTTTCTCGCATGAATTTGAGATTGACTTTGAGGTTTCTCTTCATTTTATTCTTTGGTCCTGTTTTGTTGAATTTTGTCTTCCTTGAACGAATTTTAACAAAGTAATTATGAAATTATTCATAAAAGGATGAAATTAAACAAAGAATTAAGGATGAAATTAGATTAAAAAAAAACTTACAGTTATTGTGAATTGCTGTAATGAAATGACTAGCTGATTTAATATATTAACTAAATTTGTAATAAAATGATTTTATTAAAAATAAATCATATATAATTTTTTTTTCTTCAGGCAACTAAATAAATTGTGTTATGCTTGATAAAATTGCTATATTCTATACTCGGAAATCAATAAAAATGTCTTCTAAAAAAAGAAAATATAGCAAGCAAGCTCTGGATTTTAAAATTTTTGAAGCAAACTAGATGATTAGTTTCCAAGCTTTCATCATCATCTACATCACATGTATTGTACTTCGATTGCAAGCAAGTGCTCTTTTTTTTTTTCTTCCCTCGTTTAAAATAGTGAGCGAGAAAGAAATTCTTTTGGATTTTGGTTTCCTTGCTGCTACGTTTCCCAACATTTCATGGCAGCAAAGAAAAGTGAAAAGGGTATCAGAATAACTTTCCATTCAATTAAAAAACTCTAAAAGGCGTGGGAAAGCACTGTAGCTTCCCACGCCTTTTAATTATACTTAATATAATAATAATAATAATAATTATTATAATTATATTATTATATTATTATTATTTTTCCCTTTTCTGTAGCAGTTTTTTTTATCGTTTTTTATTTATTTTTTTTCTGTTTGTTTTTTTCTTTTGTTTTTTTTTTCTAGAGCTTTTTTTTTCCCACTTTTGTTTCTTCTTCATTTTTTTTACATGTTTTTTTTTTCCAAAATTGACTTCTTTTTTTTTTTTTTTTTAATTTTTTTTCAAAATTATCTTTACTATTTTTTTAAAATATTGAGCTAGTTGAAAATTTAACTATGTAGTTTTTTTTAAAAAAACATTGTGGATTGCTATAATGTTCTCCTACATTGTTTTTTTTTTTTTACGATTTATTTATTCTTTTTTTTTTAAATGATCTTTGTAGATTTTATTTTTTTTATATTAAGTTGGTTGGGAATTTAGCTTTGTAGTTTTTTTTTTTTAAAAAAAATAATATGGATCGCTACAATGTTTCCCCTACATGATTTTTGTTTTACTGCAGTGTTTCCCTACATATTTTTTTTAAAAAATTATCTTTATCGAATCTATTTTTTCGATATTGAGCTGGCTGATAATATAGTTTTAGCTTCCCCCACATGTTTTTTTTTGTTTTTTTATTTCTTTTTCTTTTTTTCCAAAATTGTCATTTTTTACATATTTTTTTTTGTCTTTTTTAGAATTATTTTTGTTAATTTTAATTTTTTTGGTATTGAACTGGTTGAAATTTTAGTTTTTTTGGTTTTTTTTTTAAAACACTGTAGCTTTCCCCGCGTGTTTTTTTTCTCGCTTTTGTTTCTTTTTTTTTACATGTTTTTTTTTCATTTTTTTTACCCAAAATTGACTTTTTTTAAAAAAAAATAGTCTTTGTCAGTATTTTTTTATATTGAGTTGGGTTGAGAACTTAGCTTTGTAGCTTTTAAAAAAAAAAAAAACATTATGGATTGCTACAGTGTTTTCCTTACATGGTTTTTGTTTGTCTGCAGTGTTTTCCTCACATGTTTTTTTTTTTTTTTTAAATTATCTTTGTCGAATTTATTTTTTCAATATTGAGTTGGTTGAGAATTTAGCTTTAGCTTTAGCTTTCTCCATGTTTTTTTTTTTTTAAATTTTTTTTTCCCAAAATTGTCTTTCTTCTTTATATTTTTTTTTTCATAATCATTTTTGTTGATTTTATTTTTTTACTATTGAGCTGATTGATAATTTAGTTTTTTAATTTTTTTTTCTTTAAAACATTAGATTGCTGCAGTGTTTCTCTACATGGTTTTTTATTAAATAATTTTTTTTTCAGAATTATCTTTGTCGATTTTATTTTTTTTATATTAAGCTGATTGAGAATTTAGCTTTGTAATTATTTAAAACACTGTAGATTACTACAGTGTTTTTCCACATGATTTTTGCCTTGCTACAGTGTTTCCCCACATGTTTTTTTGGTCGATGTTTTTTTTTTTTCCAAATATGTTTTTGTCAAATTTATTTTTTTCATACTGAACTGGCTAACAATTTAGCTTTTTTTCCTTAAAACATCGTTGATTGCTACAGTGTTTTCCCATATGCTTTTTTTTGTTATGTTTTTTTTTAAATGGTCTTTGTCATTTTTGTTGTTTTTGATATTGAACTGATTAAAAATTACAGCTGTAGATTTTCTTATGAAACACTATAGATTGTTATAGTGTTTCCATGGATGTTTTTTTTTCCTTTCGTTTTTTTTTTATATTTTTCAAAATTATCTTTATTGATTTTTTTTTAATATTGAGCTGGTTGAGAATTATAGTTGTATATTTCCTCACAAAACACTATAGATTGCTACAGTGTTTTCTTAAATGATTTTAATATTTAGCTGGTTGAAAATTTAGCTTTAACTTTCCCCACATGTTTTTTTCTTCCATTTTTTTATTATTTGTTTTTTGCTTTTTTTTTCTTCCAAAATTGTCATCTTTTTTTTTTTTTTTTCATTTTTTTGTATTTTTTTTTATAATTGTTTTTGTCGATTTTTTTTTTAATATTGAGCTGATTGAGAATATAGTTTTGTAGTTTTTTTCCTTTAAAATATTGTGGATGGTAACATTTTTTTTATATGATTTTTTTCACAAATCCACAATAATACACAAGCATGCCACAAGCCCGCGGCATCGCGCGAGCATGTCACGCCTTTTACTAATATATTTACTTTTTAATATATTATATTATTATAATTATAATTATAAATATTATTACATTGTATTATATTATATTATATAACTATTTTTTCTTTTTTTTTCTTTTTAATTTTTTTAATGAAATTTTTTTGTTTGATTTAGTTTGTTAATGTTAATTTTTTTTTTTAGTTATCAGATTTTCATGATACGGATCTCGGATTTGATGGGTTAGCCTGATTTGACAAATTATTTTTTTCATTTAGTTTAGTTTGTTAAAGTTAATTTTCTTTCTATTTAATTATCAGACTTTCATACTTTCATAACACGTGTCCTGGGCTTGACGGGTTAACTTGGTTTGATGGGTTAACTCAGTTAATTCTAGGTAAACCTGTCATTTTTTTTTCTATTTAGTTATCAAACTTTCATGATGTGAATCCCAGGTTTTACGGGATAACCTGGTTTAAAGGGTTAACCCAATTAATTCATTTTTTTTTCTTTTTCTTCATTGGTTTTTTCCTTTCTGTTGATTTTTTTTCTTTGTTTTTTTTTTAATCAATCTGTTTAATTATCACACTTTAATGACACGACCTTATATCTAGACCCATATCCAATATTCTTGGGTCCGGTGTTGCAGCCAGGCTCACTTAAACTTGGGTCATGCAAGTTTAATTTTATTATTAATATTATAAATGTTACTCTTAGGTCAGGCGTTGCAGCCAAACCCAAGTTTCTTTGGTATAATTTTGCAAAAAAACCCAAGATTTTTAAATTTTTATTTGTTTTAATATTTTTTATGCAAAAAAAATGACCCGCAGCATCGCGCGGGTAAGTGTCTAGTCCTCTAATAAAATGTGAATCTTAGAGTCGTGCTACGATTTGCTATGTGCTTTCGGAAAGGTTGGATCAAAAAACTAATTCAATGTATATTCTAAAAGCTAATTGTTTTTACATTTAAAACTGTGTTTGGTGCGTTTAATATGAAACAAGTATTAAATTTATACTTTTTTTATACTTTTCAATAATTTTAATAATTTTAACATCCTGATAAAAAAATAAAATAAAAATTATTTTTATATATTATTTTAAAATAATATTTTTATAAAATATCACTAGCACACTTTAAAAAGAAAAGGAATGTTTCAATTTAAAAGCTGAAATGTGACATCCTTCATTTCTCAAAGGAGCTTTACCTTATAAAAGTTAAATTCTTTAAATAATATATACGAGGGTATAGTAATAATTGTTTTTTAAAATAAGTTTTATTTAAAAATATATTAAAGTAATATATATTTTTTTATTTTTTAATAATTATTTTTTATATTAACATATTAAAACAATCTAAAAATATAAAAAATAAAAAGTAAAAAATAAAAAATAAAAAACTTTTAAAATACAAAAACCTCATATTAATAGATTTGTTACAAAAAACTTCATAGTTGACAACAGGACCATATTATCAAAGTGGATGTAACGGTAAGATTTCAGATCAAATGGTCAAGCGGGTGACTCTTGACTTGCGGACCTATGTCTTTGCTACTTTTTTGCCACTTGCAAGAATGTTTGCTTGGTCCTTGTCAGGCGCAGGGAGTCTGACAGGTACCCAACTGGTTCGAGGAATTACTATGAAATCAATGCAGAGGTGATGACACACGAAACCTGAGAAAGAAGACAATATCGTGTCTATATATCCTTATGCTTTTCTCGATGCAAGGAAACACAATCAAAACCTGTATTTTTACATAATATCTCGTCACAACAATTCTAAGAGCATTTCAAACTGTTCAAAACTTCATAGAGAACAATCATCTTGCAGTCCATTTAAATACTGACAGCGATATGTGCTTTCTTGAGGGAAACTACAACGAGGATCATATTCCAATTCCCAAAGGTTTTGTAACCCCAAAATACTGGGAGAGACTTATTGGAGGTAGCTCAGCAATCAATGGAAATGCAGGTCTCCGCAACCAAGGTGTTATCAACTTTGTTAACGAATGGATTAATCTTGACCCAAACGAGAGAGAAGACAGAGGCCAACAGCACTGACCAGAGAACAACAATGGTTGGTGTTCGGTTTTGGCGACCCATTAGACCTTTAAGGAATGGATAGAGATGAAGAATCACCCAGAAAGCAAAGAACACCTTGCCAAAGAGAGGCCCCCATGCTTCATATCCTTTGTTGAGTGCATCAGAGAATCCAGCAACAACACCGACAATATTGATAATGAGAAGTGTTGTTGGAGGAATCAAAAGTGTTGTCCACTTGACCATATATAGCTCCCCAAATTCTGCATCTTCGGCTGCTTTTGCTGTGACAGTGAAGTTCGTATCGATGCCAGCCAACATTTTTAAGAATCCCTGGAAGACCGCAAAGAGATGGGCTGAAACACCTCCGATCACCCAGAATTGTTCATTACGCCATAAATCTTCAATGCTGACACCGCTCCATCTTAGCTCAAGCACCGCAGTTACAATGATGGAGATAAAGAGGCCAAGAAACAGCATGCTTGCCAGGTTTGAGAGCTGGATCAATGACAAGGTACAATACAAAGTCAATCCCTTTAGCACATGATTACTAGTGGAACATGAACTGTAGATTGAATTTAGCAAACTGTGATTTTTAATATCACACAACTCAGAATAGCAACCTAGTAATAGTATTATACTAGGTTCAATGGCTTGAGAAGCACTGTTCCAACTTCTACCTAGCAAAACATTTTAAATTTGTCCTACTAATAACTCACAAGTAAAGAGACATGATTTTGCAACCATTTTTCATTTTAGGATGAGAAAAGGAAGATCATAAAAATTACCGTTGGTATGATGAATTTTCCGGTGAGCAGACAAACTGCAGGAATTGTGCAATAGGCAATGAGAGGGAGGGATGTAAATGGATACACAATGGTGTTTATATACGCAAGCCTTTGGAGCCATTTAAGACGGCCTCCTCCAAACCCGTACCAGAGGGGACAGTGTCTGCTAAAGAAAATTTCCACAGAACCAAGAGCCCATCGGAGGACCTGGTGCAGTCTATCAGACAGGTTGATGGGTGCAGATCCTTTGAATGCAGGCCTTACGGGCATGCAGTAAATTGATCTCCATCCTCGGCAGTGCATCTTGAAGCCACTTAAGATATCCTCAGTGACTGACCCATATATCCAACCAATCTGAGAAGACACATAATAAAAAGGTTTAAGATCGACAATACAACTAAGCCAAATAGGTTCAAACTGAAAACCAACAGCATAATTCGTACTCAAATGTTAATGCAATTCTCATCAAAGTTTTCAACTAAACAACCAAGAATTCATGATTGAAATTAAATAAAATTATTATTTTTTTAAATATTTTTAACAAAAGATATAATCCAGAACAGATGAGAGTGGAATCTTATAATCCATGCTAGGTATTGGGTGCAGATAACATGAGTTTTGTTCAAAGAAATTGTCTTTATCTTTGTTAAATTAAATAAACACGTCACTGAACTATCATTTAGGAGTAAGAGTTGGAAGCTTCACCTCTTTTCCCCATTCAGTCTTCTCTTCATAGCCACAGCCGATGACATGAATTGCTTCCTTGATGAGTGTTGGTGAGTTGGCAGACTCGGGTACTCCTCCATTCTCCATTAGTGTAGACTCAATGAAGACAGAAGATAAGCCAAAAGTTTTCTCAAAGCTTAACTGGGAGATCAGCATTGACCTTTCATGCTCGTCATAATCTGCAGGAGAAAAGGCCCCAGTTTAACTTAGTGATTGAAAATTCTGTTAACCTATCATCTAATCCAACTCTCTTCAAAAGTTTAAACTTACTATCAATCTCTGTAAGATTAAATATGGCAGCATTGAGATCCTCTCTTTTTGCATCTCTGTAAACCTCAGCTGGATCTTGAGCAGGCTTCTTCTTTGAGGGGCAGCAACATGAGAAGCAGGATGAAGAATCCTTTCTCTTGCGTAAGCTGGGCATAGAAGGAGGCCCGTAGCCGTAAAGTGCTTGCCTGTTGAAAACACAACCAGTTCCTACGTATACTGGTCCTTGAATGCCATCCAACCCTTTCATGTTAACCTGACAATAGAATAGAAAGAATTGTCAGAATTCAAAAGGCTCGTTGTTTATCTATAAACTGCTGGAGCCACGATATTGTGGAAATGTTGTATTATTTTCACAATCAGCATATTGTTGCCTAATTTTCCACTTTTCTACTCTGAGTAAAACATGTGATTCACATCTGTCTGTTGATAGGAATTGGGAGAGCAAAAAGATTAATTATAAAGAGGATTTGAAGGGCCAATGTATCTATATGAACTTCATTATAGATTAACTTGAAATGAGTTTGAAGATCCTGATTTCTGTTATTTATTTAAACTAGAAATAATTTCTAAACTTAAATATTCATACATGACCTGAAAAGACCAACTTCCATACTCATCAAATGACCTAGCTGTTTAAAAACTTCCAGGATAAAACGAAATGGAAGAAAATGTTTCTGCTACTCTAGTTTTATCTTCTTTTGAGAATTATAATCTAGATATCTTTACCATTGTATGTTAAAAACTGGAATTGAAAAGAGGAGAAGATTAAGCTAGATTTAGCCTTACATCAAAGAAAACTACGTTACGATTGGCGTAGCGATCACTCTTATCTATGCCATCAAACCTCTGAGGGAACTGCACATAGCATACATCTCGACCTACTTGTGGGTCCATCAGGATGCACATTGCCTCTCGAACAGCCTTGCTATTGTTTACATAGTGATCACAATCAACATTGAGGATGTAGGGAGCATTTGTGAGAACTGCAGACACTCTCACCTGTACAAAGCCATTCGTGGAAGTGTTAGTCCAACTCCAACATGAGGTTCATATGAAGCCTTACCAATCTTAAAATTATTTGTACAAACCAGAGCATTTTCTGCACCAGCCTTTTTGTGGTGCTGGTAGCCAGGTCTCTTCTCCCTGGAGACATATACTAGACGAGGTAGTTCATTTCCTTCAATGTCACGAGCTCCAGTATTTCCAAGGAAGACCTGTCAAGGAAACGGCCATATATGGTTATTGAATCTTCAGACAACATGGAGTCACTTTCATGGAAGAGTTTTATGGATGTGTCAAATAGACTGGAGTCGCAGGATCACATGGACTGCTAATAAATATTGAAGTAACACATAAAAGATCAGTATCTTGCTCAGAAAAGAAATGCAAAAATTGGGCCATAGGATTTTATTTCGAAGCCTTGAAGATTCTGAATTCAAAAATATGTTTCAATTATTTCATAAATTCCAAATAAACCACCGTCCCTTAGATTACTAAATGCATCAGGAATCTTTCTATAGTAATTGCAGCTTTAAGCCAGAGAGTTTTCACATCTTAGATGTATCATGAAATCAATTTTGAAAATTTAGATAACAGTAGTGTAGATCCTTTATTTCTCTTGATCTTACTAGAGAAGCAGGGGATATTAAAGATATCCTGTTGATCTCATTATCTTTAAAAGGTTAAACAGCTTTACTAACCAATGAGCAATAGACTTTCTACCTAGTACTACATGAAAAATCTACAAGATTCAAAGACCAATGAAGAGTTCAACCTGAATCATGCCAGGGTGATCACGTGTGTTATTCCCAGGCCAAGGTGTTCCATCTTGCATAGTCCATCCTTCTTCAGGTGTTTTCTGAGCCTTTGCTACCAGGGCATTAACTCGGACTTTGTACTCTTCATAATCCCTCTGAAACAAAATAGAAGGAAATGACAAATGACTTCTAACCAAAACCAATTACATAATGCCTTTCAGAAAGGACGAGTATTTGAGAATTGTGTAATAAGAGCTCAGAACTTACTTTCATTGCTCTACGTTCTTTCACGAAAGAAGGCTGAACCTTGTCTTTCAAGTAATCAATTTTCTGTGAGAAGTAAAACTCCGGTGCTCTTGGTTCAATTGAGTATTTTTTGCAGAACGGAACCCACTTCCTTGCAAACTCAGCTGTTTCTACCAGAGATTCAAATGAAAGCATAGCCGCACCATCATCAGACACGTAGCAGGAAACTTTATCGACGGGATAGTCCACAGCAAGGATGGAAAGGACTGTATTGGCAGTGATCAATGGAGGTTCTTTCAGTGGATCAACAGTACTCACGAAAAAATCCACACCAGCAAGCTGAGAAGGCTCACCCTCTCTTTCATACCTGGTATGGCATTGTGAACATCATATCATTTACACTTCGATCAGCACATTATACGGGTGTCATTTATGTTTTCTGCTGTGATTTTGTGCTATTCTTACATGTACTACCTCTATATTATTTTGTGTATTGATAGGCACAGCAAACTTAGCCCTGCCAACACCTTGACATGAAGAAATGGATAACCAGCCATTGATAAAGGTTGGAAACTAGCAGCTGTATTTGTTTTCGAGTCTCACAGAAGGTAAGGTTGTATGCGTCGTATAGCTAATGTTTGTAAGCCACTTTTAGCAATAAATCTTCGATTAGACAAAAAAAAAAAGAGGGTAAATTATGCAGATGACAGTGAGTTTGTGTCAAATCATAGTCTTCAGTTTTTAAAGGCTTTACTAGTAACATGAGATTTTTTGCTTCAATATAGTGTACCTTGCAGACAGCCTTTCGATATACGTTTCTCTATTGACAGGATTCCACTTGGGGAACTGATCCAGCACCCAAGAAAATGCAAACCAGATCTCACATATGACAGAAGTAAGCCACAGGCCAAAGGCACTATCGACAGGATTTGTTATTCTGTAGTGGAAGAAGAGGCCCAGAATGACCAGTCGCATAATGATCACGGCTCTGTATGGTGTGAGTTTGTTGCGTGGAATTGGATAAACAATTGAAAGCGGCTCCGAAGCCTCTGCAGACCTGCAAATTGAAAAGGAAACATCAAATGAAAGACGCCTTGACATTGATTCTTTTGTTTCAACTTTAATGAATAACTGTTGGATGAAACATTTAACCATCAACAGTTGATAAAAAGCTTCAAGTAGCTTGCAAGACCTTACAACATGATTAATTTGAAAACACCATCTTTATTCCTTCAAATTTAGATACTTCGATCTTAGTCTTCTCCTTGTGCAGTGTTTCAAAATCAAAGAAGCCATATTTTTGTACTTACGGTTTCTCTTCCATCTGCTGTTCCGTAGGAACTTGAGCTGGTTCAGTTTCAGCCTTAGGACTTCTCTTTTTCTTCTTGTTCTTTTTATCCTTCCAGCTCTCCACCCGATTCTTCCAAATTGGATTCCCATATTCATCATTCATTTCTTCACAAAAACATAGGATGTGATAGATAACCCAAAAGAAAAAAGAAGAGAGTTCAAAATAAAAAAAATATGATCTTTAGAAAAAGCAAGGCCACTAACCACTATCCACAGTGGACACACTACTGATATGTCGAGCATGAATTCCGACATCCTGTACGAACCAAGGTTAATTAAACAATGCTGCCAGAATCCCAACATTTGAAACATTATATATATAACACGCAGCAGGCTTAAAACTTTCATGGATTATACTAGAAAAAAACTTGATAGTTCTTCTTGAGTTTCTTTAAATGAAAAAATAAAATAAAATCATGAGTCTCTTATGCATCATTAACATTTTATGAAATAGTTATACCTGAGAATCGTTGAGGTGAGATGCCATTGTGGATTGATTGCCAGACCCCTTCTTTTCTACATCATCCAGCAAGTTCTCTGGAGAAAGCAGGCATAAATTAGCATATGAATAGTAAATAAAGAGGTGCGTAACAAGCAAATGGAAGGGATTTTCAAGAATATGAACCACTATGAAAGTTTCAAACTCTGAAATTATACCACATTATAAAAAGAAAAAAAATCTGACACACATTGATTTACCAGACCATATGAATGCATTAACAAAATCAGCAAAAGATAACTTCAAGATGGAGTGGTACCATCATATGGCGAGCCACACCGCAAGCAAACTTTCCGGCCCTCTTTGATTTCAAACTCGAAACAAGACTTGCACATGGGATAATTACACTCATGGCAGGCAGCAAATAGCTCCCCATTTGCATCATGCCCCACCTGTTCACCACAGGTATGGCATATAGGAGCCCCAGATTCCATCATCTTGCTTATTACCACTTTACCAGCTCCTTACAACTTCGATTCTTTCAAGAGGGTCTTCCTCTGCTTCCTTCCAATCTTTTGTTTTGGCCTTGTTTTTATATCAAATACCCTAACCAAAGCTAGGGTGTGTCGGTGTCTTTCAGAGGGTGGTACTGACATTTTTGTAATGGCGAAGAGAAGGTTGAGGGTGGTGGGTTGGTGGGGTATGGCGGTTGGGGAGTTGGTGTCATGTGTTTTGCAGAGAAACACAAGTGAGAAGCAACGTCTATTTTTTGGGGTGTGAGGGACAAGTTCTGAAAATTTTGCGGGAAATTTAAGGAAGGTTTCTGTTGGGCAGAGCACATCTTCAACTAACAAACTTTCAATACAAGTCATTAGTGCGTATAAACACATGATCTTGGGCTGGGATGCCATGTGAACTGAAAACTGGCAGGATCCAGATGGTCTCGTGTCTAACATCGGAATGGTTCCCATAATCATCAATCATCATATCGATGTATCAGGGTAATTCTCTCACTGAAACGGAAAAATTAGAAAGAAACGTAGAATGGAGATCTCTTTTACGGCGCTGAGCCCATATATCTGGTTGTTGGTCCCCTAATAGCTACAGGATTAACAGTTTATGGCTACATAATTGCAATACCAGAAACGGAAGTTTGCAACTTCGAATCAGACTATAAAGAGTAACCACAGAACAAATGATGGGCATAAATAAGTGACTATAGAACCCATCTCTTGTTAAATCTACATAATATGCGTTTGTTTTGTAACTTCTTTTGCAAATTGCTAGACCAGAAGTGAACAAAGCCATTCAACGAACCGGAAACTATCGTCTCCTGGACAGAATCAAGGCATGCTCTCCAGGAGTCTATGATGTTGTAGCTCTAATCTACTACTTTTTTTGCGTCACAAACAGCAAGTTTTCTGAATCAGTTGGAGTTTTACAGAACCAATTGACCTACCAAAATGGAAAGGACGAGATGAAAGGATTCCAACACGAGCAAAAGAAAATAAAAATCGATCTTTTGCTCAAATCAATGTTAAGACGAAGAACATCTTCGTTGCCATCGGTCTGCCCTGCTTCATGATATTTGGAGCAATCCCACATTTTCACTGATCAACTTATCATTTCCACCAGAAATTATCAGGTTCCCCTTCTCCCCGAACATTGAAAATGTGACACAGGACACAGCAGCAACATAGCCACCCACAGAGTAATCCAAATGTAACCTATTTCTTGCAAAATCTCAAGATTCTCTTCCTTACTTTTTTCTCAACCTTAAAAAAACTTATTTTTTCCTTTTTATTCTTTTATATCTCGATTTTCTTTCTATCTTTTCTTTATCTTTTTTCTTCCCTGTGTGCTTTTTTGCTGTCTATTTCTTTCTCTTTTCTATCTCATCTTCCTTCTTTTCTTCTACTAATTTTCTGTTTTTCGTACTATGCTTGCTCTCTCTTTTTCTCCCTATGATTTCTCCTTTCATGGGAAACGGGTTTTCGAGGCCTATTAAAGGCAAATTAGCTAGGGTCCTTGATCTGGAAAAACCAAGGTCTTTGATCCCTGAGAAAAAGGAGAGTAGCAAGCCGGAAGAAAATCAACAATAACAAAAGCAAAATCTCTTGAAAGAGGGAATAACATAGCCAAAGAAATTTAATTTATGTTTTTTCTTAATTTCAAAATTTGGACTTTTAATTATATAATATGTTCAATATGGATCTGACATTCTGACTTGAAGTGAAATTATATTTTATTTATATGGTTTTTCCTTTTTCTTTTTTCCCCTCTTTTTTCAAAGATTTCTATGCAATAACCTTAGGCTCCTATAATGTACCTTTAAGTGGTTTAATAAGATAGGTCCACATGGTTGTGGTAGGCAATATGTATAATTTAGTTTTGCCAAATAATTTTATCAAAATTTAATTGATTGTGTTGGAGTGACAAACAAGTATAGGGAATGAAAATCCTGCTCAGTTTTATCTATTATCTGAAATGTATCATCAAAGCAATATTTATATTAAATTAAAAAGATTCATAACAAAATGGTTATTTTTCGATAGAAAAAAAGGTGTTTCTTGACTTTTTTTGAAGTTTTTTTTTTAAAATATTCTCTTGGTCTTGGAGCTTTTTAAATTATTATTTTTTTTCGTACCTCTTTGATATTAACTATTAATTTCTCATTTTTACTAAAAGCCAAGTTAACGAGTCTTATATTTTTAAAAATTAATATCAATTTTTTTTTTACAAATAATTAGAAATAAATCTCAAATAAGTTTAGAAAATAATTAGGATAGCTAATAATATATAAAAATAAAAAAATACAAGAAAATACATAATTAAATATAACCTTTTGTTTGAAAAAATACAGTAAATGTGATGTTTATTTTTTTCTAAGTATAATTAATTTCTTACTCAAATATCTAAACTAGTGCATAATTTAATATTTTTAATTTCTTTTAATTACTATATGTTCACTCTACTTTGCAAACTGATGAATGTTTGCTGCGATAATCTACTAAAACCTTTTCATGGTTACCACTTCTGCAATGTAGCATATTGCTCGAGATATTCGTGAACACTTATGATGCGCGTGTTTTGAAAAATTATTGTGATTGTTTTTTTAATTGTTTTTTTATTTAAAAATATATTAAAATAATATTTTTTTATTTTTTTAAAAAATATTTTTAATATCAATAAATAATTAAAATATAAAAATAAATAGTCTCTTATTAATTTGGCCAAAACGGTGTAAAAACTGAACTAGCCTTGTCCAATTTGACTTAGGTTCTGCACTTTTTTAAACGTAATTTATGACACTCTTTACTTTAGTCAATGTAATAAATGTTTCTTATATTGCCCAAACCCCAAAAAATCCAAATTAAAATCCAATAAAGAGCCGAGAAAAAAAAAACCCAATCAATACTAGGATCATCCCAAGAAAAGCTCAAAACGGCTAGACACATTTAATCATAACAACAAATTAAAATAATAATAATAAAAAAAAACACCAAAACAAGCTACAAAAGCCGAGACTTGTAACAGAAAAACACAATTAAAAAGCCCATTAGCTTATCCATTTTTTTATAATAAAAAACTGAACCGAACCCCCTAGTGTGAACTAGTTTTAAAACTTGCGCAACATCTCAAATATAATAATTCCAAGTTAATATTTAGCATTATAGAAGAATGTACTCATATTATAAATATATTTTATTATATTGTTTTTCTAATTGAAAAATACAAAGACACTATTTATATTTAATAAAATAAATTTTAAAATAATTAAATCAATCAATTATGAAAGAATTGTTAATGTTATTTAGATGAGTATGCGCAAATATTTAATACCCTCTTCTTCTTCTTCTTTTGAATTCATGCTTTTATTATGTATTAGTTTTTTTTTTCTCGATAACAAATGATTATTTTTAAAAAATACATAATACATATATAGTTTATCCGTACTAAATAAAAAATATAAAAATATAAATATAAATATAATTATAAATTAAAATAATCACTTTAAAACATTATAAAGATACAAGATAATTAAAAAAAATAATAGCTACTATTTAAAAAAATGAATATTTAAAAAAAATTCAAAGAGATAGGATATTAATTTTAATTGAAATAAAAAAATCTAATGTAAACTAAAAATATATATATACAAAAGAGGGAGGGAATTGATTAAATATTTTTTTTTTTGCAAAAATATATATTGATTGTATATATTTTAATCACACAAATTGCACAATATCATAAATAGATATTTTGGGTATTATTTAATTTTTATGAGAGTTAATAAACAAATATAAATATTTGATTTGACTTTTTATGATGAGTTATATTACAAGACTAATAAGTTGATTATCTTACTATCAATATCTTAACCTAAAAAATAATTATTCTTAATAAAGTTTTGAATAAGATCAAATTATATTCCTTATGACCAGTATATGCACTTTTGATGCATAATACAGTTCATCGAAAATCATGAACAAAATAATCAACATGTATATTCCATTAGCAACTCTTTTTTTTTTTTGGGAGTAAGATAGTGATTTTAATCGTTTACCTATAAATAATAATAATAAAAAACTCATTAAACTTATCAAACTTACTTCTAATTGAAGTATTCTTTCATCAAGACCCAATTGATGGGCTGTAAAATTTTGTTTTGTTAATATTGTTTAAAGAGTGTTATACACTTACTGGAAACAAAGCTAAAATTAAATGATATATAATAAAATAACATTAAAATGCATTCTTAATTAATTTCATAAAATAATATTTTAAATTAATGAAAAAACAAAAAAAATAAAATGAAAAACTGGTCAGACATGTGAGGATAGTCTAAATTAAAGAAACCTAAGCATGTTTGTTTTTTTTTTCTTCTAAGGTTATACACTCCTTTTTTTTAATTAAACAGGCTTGTTGCATGCCACCATTGTGTTTGGTAAAAAAATTGACATTGGTTTTCTCTCTAAACATCTCATTTTGAAATCTTTTTCAGCCAAAAATATCTTCCAACACCATAAAAGCCAATATAAACCACTCAACAACCCAAAACAACAAAAATCACTCAAAAAATAAAAATAAAAATAAATTGAATCCTAAAAATCAAAACGTAACTTGACCTACCTATCTCGCCATGTTTAGAGGGAAGAGCCACCACTATTGACTATTTTGATTGCTAAATTCCTGACAATCGACCACTTTTTATTTCTTATGTTATTTCTTAGCAAGTTTTTTTTTTTTCTAATTCAAAGACTGAAAATAAATAAAATAAACTTTTAAATCAAAATAAAAATTATCATAAATTTCAAGTGAGTCATGTATTTTTTTTATTTTCCCTGTATTTTAATTTGATATTCTTATGATAATTTGAATCTAATTTCTTCTAGCTATAGAAAGATTATTTATATGAACATTATATGAAAGCAACTACATTACAGTATAATCGGTTATTAATTTGATTCTATTTATATTTTAAAAACAATAATGGATGGTGTTTTTTTTAATTTATATTGAATAACAAAATTTTACAGCAAACCAAACCAAACCTACGTGACAAATGCTCTCCCCGCCACAAGTTGCAGCCTTCTCGAAGAAATTTTCCCTGGCCAGTGCGTGCAAGTGTCCTCCATGCATGCCCGCACTGTGCCTTCGCCCCTGTAAGATGAGAGTGTGGTTCAAGCAAGGGTGTTTGGAAGTGTGATAACAGTTGTTTTTTAAATAGTTTTTCGTGCTGAAAAGCATGTCAATAATATTTTTTTATTTTTTAAAAATTATTTTTGATATCAGCACATCAAAACGATCTAAAAAATATAAACCAAACTTAATTTTAACAAAAAAAATTAAATTAAATTTTTTAAAAAAATCAATTGCATCGCAGTGCGAAACGGGCTCGAAGTTTCGGAGATGGCTCGACAACTTTGTCCCGTGACAAGTGAAAATAACATATGAAACTTCGCAAACATTCACAAGAAATTTCCCAGCCCTAGGCATGCATGCATCATCAACTTGTCTTCTTGTCCATCTCATACTATTACTCCATTAATTAGTATTATTTTTTATCCCTTCAAATTCTGGACAACAAAATTTCAAATGCTCGTGGAAAGATCAGGTCAACTGCGAGAATTCATGCATAATTATGTTTCATGATCTTGGATTTGTTGAGATCTCAAAACCCGAGTTTCAGTTACCGAGATTTCTCTTCGAATTTCACCGCAAAAAGATCTTCAGTTACCACTCTTGATTTGCAAAATTTTGAATGTTGTATAGTCTATCCATCAATTCAAATTCACATAATTAATGACTCCATCAGTTTTCTCCTGAAACTCTTTCCACCAATATCACCATTTTCAAAGTAACAATAAAAAGAAAAAAGAAAGGAAGGGGAGAGAAGATTTTTGTGCATATTATGTTATTATGGCCGGAAAAACTCAAAGCCGGCCACAGCCAAACGGATCATGCTCATAGCACTGCCGTGACCATACTATACACCAAACTTCTTTAATCATCTCCCGATTACAATATTTAGAGAAAAAGAAGGAAATTGATATAATTAGACATTCTATGACAAGTTAGCTAGATCAAAGACCCGGCCCACGTTGAACTAATCTTTTATCTGACAGTGCTGGCAACAGCATAAGCCCAAGACTTGAGATGCTCTTTCATGGCCATTCCATCATTTAATGGTGGCATCTTCACTTGATGTTGTCGTTGACTTCCAACCATCCCATACCCCCTTGCTTCGTCATCGTTAAACATCCCAAACCCATAATCTAATTTGTAATAATCACTACTCTTATCAAAGCCTAAACCGAGCTCTCCAAGTATCTTTCTCTTGCTTCTCCTCCTCCTCCTTTCCCTTCTCTTTCTCTTCTCTTCTTTCTTTGTTGGCTTTGGGATTTCCACTCCTTCGATCTTGATGTTTGGCTGATCCCCATTATGTTCTTCGATTTCAGCTGCAAAGTCGCCACATTTGAGACATTTTGGAGTTAAAAACTCAGGTTTAGGTGAGTCCTCATGATCTTGAAGGCTAGTTTCGAGAACTGGGGTCATGGGTTGCGGCGAGTCTTCTTTGGTTCTGTTTCTAGAATGAGAAGCTCTTGATGAAACCACATTGGTGAAGAACCACAGAGATTCTAAGCTCTGAATGAGCTGAGAACCTTCCATGGCTATGAGAGACAAACCAAAGACCCAAGAACACACATTCACATTCACATGAAGTCTTAGCCTGTATAAAAAACAAAGGGAATCTGTTAATTAATTATGGAAAGACAGAATAGAATAGCTTTGCAATATTTTTATTTTTTATTTTTTATAATAAAAGGATGTGACCGCGACATTCTCGCATTGTATTTGGCAATGACCAGAATACCCACTTTCTTATGACACATCTAGAAGGGGTAATATGGTACATTGGCAAAAAACTACTTATTACTCAAAACCAAGCCAGTGGGCGGTATGGGGATTTGCGACGCCGTAGTTACAAGGGAAGGAAGACGAGTTTCATCCAACGGTCGAAAGCAACGCGCATAGAGGCTACCAGTCAGTTCTCAGTAGGTACCGGTTACAAGCTTCAAAAAAAAAAAAAAAAAAGGAGAAGAAGAGAAGAGTTTTATTATTTTTTTAGAGATTTCTTTAGCAATTATTATAATGTAACGGTCGAACCATATATTAAAGAGCTAAATTTATGTATCCAGGAAAAAAAAAACAGAAGATTCATGGGGAATCGCATAATTCAGCCCCATTGTTTATGTTGGTTTGGCGAATGAGTCAATAAAATTTCATCAATTTTATCTTTATATTCCCCACATTTTATCATTTAATTTAATTGGATTGATTGTAAGCAATGAAGTCTTTTCTTTATAAGATAATTTTTTTATATTTTATTTACTTTTAGGATAAAATGTGATAAATTAATACGATGAGATATTTTTATATGCAAACCCATTTATCACAAATAAAAAGGGTAAATTTGGGGATTTCTTTCAAAATTTATGCATGCAATTATATAAATTAATATCAACAGTCTATCTATATATATATCCATTTTATTTTATGGTCAAGTTGTTAACTTAACAATTCTTAACATGTTCTTTTTTCCTGTAGAGGAAAAGAATGTCGAAGCATATATTGTGTCGGATCATTTGCAATTTAATGTTAAGAGTTTACATTTTGGCATTTCTGGCGTCATGTGATTTGTATTGTTAGCATTGACTAGCAACTATATATTAATTTAATCATTAATATGATATTAGAAAGAAAACAAATATATAATCTTATAAGAATTTATTTATTTTTGACGTCTTATCACTAAAGGTAACAATAATAGAATAGAATGAATAGTAAATAGCATGGCAGTGAGGTATCAAGAGCTTTACAATGGAGCTCTTCATTTCTCTCTCTTTAAACTAACAAAATTGCACTTTAGCCAAACTTCCATGTCCCATGGGGGTATTCCAAAAGATTATTAAGTGGATTTAGATGGTGAAAATGATGAGAAAAGAGAAAATCCAATGAGGGATGCACCACAACTAGTAAATAATCAAAGCATATTTGTAATCTTAGTAAAAGATGAACACTGACAACATGTTATAAAAAGTCGTGCATGAATAAAAAATTATAAAGTAACTAGATTCAATCAATATAATGATTCACTAACTCATTTTGTTAATATGAGAATATTGTATCTTATGACTTTCAAAGAAATTGTAAAAAGAACTAAAGCGGCACAAAAGTTATGGATTATGTAATTGATATCATTAAAAGAAAAAAAATACTTAGGATGTAATGGAGCTTCTGAAAGTACAAACACTATTAACTTGAAATGGGTGTTGAAGAAAAACTTGAAATGGGTGTTGAAGTCAAAAAATATAAAGCACATAGTAGCTAAAGATTACAAGCATGAGTATATTATTAATTACAAAGAACTTTTTGCTCTTGTTGCAAAACATGACATAATTAGATTAATTATTGTTTTGGTACCTCAAAATTCATGGCTAATTTTTTAGTTGAATGTGAAATCAACATTTCTACATGAAGATCTTAGTTAAAGGAGAATACATCATTCCTAAACCGAGTATTTAAGAGCATTAGTTTAAAGAAGAGATTGTTAAAATAGGAAAATGATTCATAGATCAAGCAAGAATTCTAATCTAAAAGGATTTATGTTTAAAATCTTGTTTAGCTAGTATTTAAAATCTTTATTAGTTTAGATCAGGTTAGTTTGATCTTATTTTTTTCTTATATTTTTTTTTAGGAAAGAATCATGCATAATTTACAATGAATAAGATAAGGGAGTTTCAAAATTATTTATGTTTAAGTTTTCAATAAAATAGAAGTTAAAAAAGGGGGGCACTTTATGTTAGTTTTTACAAGGAAGGCATGGTAGGATCTTGAATGTAATATAAAACATAAAATAAATTTTTTAAAAAATAAATGGATAGAGCCCATATATTTTAGCAGTACTAAATGAAACTTACCCGATAGTAAATTTAGTTAGTAAAAATATGAATGTTTTTTTTTAGAAAAAATGTTAATAGTGTTTTTTATTAAGTTCTATTTTTATTTGGATTTAGTTAAAAATGAAATGAACATGTAAAATTAATTAAAATTCAATAACATCTCTAAATAAAACATTATGTGATGAAAGTGAACCAAAAACATTATAGTATTTAATGACATGCTATTAGTTACTTCTTAGGATCTACTTTGAAGAAAAAAAAAACAAACATAATAAGGAGAGAATATGAAATTTATAACCCATCAAAAGTGATAAAAATATCTTCACTTAGGATTTCTCTCTACTAATTGTATTTCTTTATTTCATTAAAATGGATCCAAAAGATAATTAATAATAATAACTAATAAGAAATCATTAGTTACTCTCTGAGCACCATACAATTACTCGAGGTGAATCTTTTTATTTTTTTATTACCATTAAAACAAAATTTCTCATTTCCATTCTCTTATATACTAAAACAAGATGTTTATCTGTTTATATTTTAAATACTCTTTACTTACTGAGTGCGTTCAATTCAAATAAACAAAAAGCTCTTCGTTAAATGAGGGATTCTCGGATGCTGAAGTAAGTAGGAGTATGAGAGAATTGAGAGAAAATATAAACAAAAAATATTGAAGAGTGAAATTGTTGAGTATCAAAAATTGTGACTTGTCATGTATTCTTAATGATCTAAGATATTTATTTATAGATTTTGATCAAGTCAGCTTAAGGGGAGAGTAACATGAAATTTGATGGTAGAAATATTGGTATTCACCAAAGGTTGTAGTGCCTTGCATTGTTATCGGTAGAGAGATTGATGAATGTTAATGACTTATTAGCTAGAAATAATCATTAATTGAGAAAGGTGGTGCTACACTGCATTGAATGTGGTGTGTGTTTGCATTGTTAATTATTAACTAGAAAATATAGTGCCAATCTTGTATAAAAGTATGTACTTATAGAATATATATCATTAAATTATAAAAAGGATTTGTGTTTGTATGTTGTGCTCTGCGTGGAGTTTTGACTTCTCAAGACTCAAAAACATACTTTGAGATATATGCTAGTAGTTGAAATTTTTTTCATGGTATTGAATGGACGCGGAATAATTTTTCAAGGTTAAAACAAAAAAAATGGGAGGTGCGGTCTAAATGAGCCTTAAAAAAAAAAAAGTGCACCATCAAATTCCATAACGGTAAAACTTGGAATTTCATATCATAAGGTCTCCGCTCATTCACAAGGTTTGAAGACTTGATTCCCTGATATCTAAAGTGCATGGGAGGTTTCCAAAAGTCCAACTGTGATAATGAGGGCTTTATAAAAATATTTTGTATTTTAAAATATATTAAATAAATATTTTTTTTTAATTTTTAATTTTAGTATATTAACATCATAAAAAAAACACTAAGAAAAAAAATATTAATTTAATATTTTTTAAAACAAATTTACTTTAAAAAAACATTTAAAAGCAAAAAGCTAGGCCAGAGGATATGACTACAACAATGTTATATATATATATAAAGGTCAAAGTCGATGTTGAGAAATAATAAAATTTATAGCAATATTAGCCTTTTGCAACATGTTAAATAAATTTGTTTAAATTCACAAGTCATAACAATAGAATGAAATACCAAAACTAGAAAAACAATATTTGCTTGAATGGAAAGATATGTAATATGTTTGATCATTATAAAAATTATAATAATTTAATGGAGACCTGCTGAAATGCTGGAGGAAACCAAAGAATACACATAAATTAATTTAAATTGAAATTTAGATTTAGGAACAAGTTTAACCACGTTATGGTGATAAATTTGGATAGAAAGTAGGGGTGAGAAAAAAAATAAAAAAAATCGATTAAACTGAGAAAATGGAAAAACAATAACAAAAAAAAAATTGAATTGTAAGAAAAACCGATTAAAATTTAAAAAAACCGACCGGTTCGGTTTTATAAGCCTGAAACCGAAAAAACTGAACCGAACCGAACCCAAACCGGAAAAAAACTAGAAAAAAGAGCCCGGAAAAAACTGAGCCAACCGATCCAAACTAAAAAAACCGAGCCGAATCAGTTTGAACCGGTTTTTATCTTAAAAAATCAAATCGAACTGAAACTGGTCGGTTTGAATTGATTTTGGTTTTTTTTTTAATTCAGTTTGGTCATATTTTTTTAATAAAAACTAAATCAAACCGAAAATAATCATCCTTAAATAAAATTACTTTAACTGTTATATGTTTGGAGGTTGAATGATTATTGTGGTTAGCTAATAGTAAATTATGTATGATTACTAGTTTTAAGTGTTTTTTTTTTTTTGAAGGTTTTGAATATTAAATTCGATTAACATTAGATAGTGGGTGTAAAAAGGCAGAATTGAAAATATTAGATAATATTACAGGTAAAATTGATGGTGTAAGAGCATTTCCAATGAGAAATGCTATTTAGAAGACCCAAATGAAGAAAATGGCTTTTTGAATAGTGTAAATATATCTTTTTGTATTATGTGCATTCCAATGGTAAAAAGCTATTTAGAAAAGCCATTTATATTTTAATATATTTCATGTTAAATTAATTTTAATATAATTATATAACTAATTTAGATATTTTATATATAATATAATTATGATGTTATTAATTATATAATTAATATGAGTAATTTATAAAAGTAATAACAATATATTTAAAATAAAAATAAATTTCTAAATATTTAATTAAAAATACATTACATTAAACAATAAATAAATCTAGTTAATTAAAAATACATTACATTAAACAATAAATAAATCTAGTTAATTAAAAATACATTACATTACAATAAATCAATCAAAGTTAATTACAAATCAAAACCCCTCTTTTGCATAATTTCTAACTTTCTATTTTGAAAATACGCTGCAGAAATTGGATCAGATTAGAAATATCCATTTTCATAATTTCTTCTTCTTGTTTCTCTTGACTTTGTTGAATCAGCATGGCTTGTTGCTCTAACATAATTTTTCTGTCTTGTTTCTTCTGATCCTCAATTTCAACTAGAGTATCCCTGAATTGTTGTAACAGATTCGTTACAGTTGCATCCCTAACTTTATCTTTTCCTTGTCTACGTTTAAGTCGTTCCTTTGCAGCCTTCTGACCGATTGGTCTATCTTGATAAATCAATGGTTCACTATCTTCTCCTAAACTAACAGAATCAGGGGTAGATGGAGTTGATGAAGCCGGACTTGCATTATAATGACCTTTTTGTTTCTTGTTTGACCTTTGATATTGACTTGCACACTCAAATTGCCATTTGGGTTCTTTTCTTAAGATAACCCAACAATGTTCTAGTTGAAATCGTTTGCCAACGCAAGAAGCATACATTTGCCGAGCATCATTAATCTGGTAAAAAAATTAATTAATTAAATAATGTTAAAATATATTTTAAACAATTCAAAATAGAAATGAATGTTAACATTACCCTTGATTCTTCAGTCATTCCACTTTGCTGACGATTTTCAATTTGAGTAACAAATCCAACAAATTTACCGACTTCTCTATTTATTTCTTTCCATCTACTTGAGATGCTTATTTGTGAACGATTATTCAAGTTTCCTCCATTCTCTACAAAGTAAGCATGTACGCGAGCCCAGAACTGTTTTGTTTGTTGATCAACTCCTGTAATTGGATCCTTGCTTGTATTTAGCCATGCAGAGACAAGTAAACAATCCTCCTCTGGTGAGAAATTTTTACTTCTTTGTGATTTTTTTGCCGAATGGATATTTAAATTCGAGCATGTTAAGTCATCAATTAATTGATTAGAATCACTTGGTTGAGAGAGAATATCTTCTGACTCACTCATAAGAAGATTGGTAAAAGAGCTTGGAAAATTTGAATCCATCTACATTAAAAAAAAAACTCAAGCTAAAACCTTAAGAAAGTGTAAAAGAAGCTCACATTCAATGTTTAACAATTTTGTAGTTTTCATACATGCAAATTAATAATAAGCATTGCCTTCTACAACATAAATAAAAATTGTCTTCCTTAACCCATATTAAAAACATAAAATAATAAAGAAATAAAACTCATCACAAATATTAAATTAACAACAAAAGTTCTAAAAAATCAAGAGATATTAAAACGAAAATAGAAAAAGCTTTTAAACAAGCATACCTTTTAATTTCAGCTAATTAACACAACCGATGTTAATAATTAACCGGAGAATAATCGATTCTTGTTTTTTAAAATTTGAGAGAAGGGTGAGGCACAATACAAAAATTTAAAACTACAAGTTTTTTCTTCATGTATTTATAGACAAAATTTTCTATGTAAAAAAAAAAAAAAAAGAAGCTGTTGGCCAACGGCTATAAAAATAGCCGTTGGCAATTTTGGCCATTTCTACAGTTAAATGTAGAAATGGCTCTTCAATTTGTAAAAAACCATTTTGGCTGTCACTTTAGCATTCCCGTTGGAATGCTAACAGTAAGGAAATAAGAGCCATAGTACATATGGCTTTTCGTTTGGCAGCTCCGTTGGAGCTGCCCTAAGTACTCGTGACAGATAATGTTGATAAAGATATTTTTGTATTTAAACATACAAATTCAAATAATAAGTTGTTACTAACTGTTAGAAAATCAGAATTGATTTCATTTCATATTTTATCGTAAACAAAATATTACAATGCACAAATTCATAATTCAAAAATAGAAAAAAAAACTTGAAATTCGAGATTTGATAAGGCTAACAAAATCATACATTGAGAATTTCTCTTATAATTAATTATTGTCTTCGAAGAGTCTCTTTAAATCTTAAATTATTAGATCTTATAAGATTTGATTGGCTGGAATCTATTATAAATGAAAATATAAATTTTCTTAACCCATGCTAACCTCACTATCTTTTAAAAAAATGTTTTGTTGGGATATAAAAAACAATTAAGAAAGCGAGCAATGACTGAGCAATTGAAGCAAAAGAGTACCTCTGAAGATAGTATCGTCACCTCTTCATTTATTAATCGAGGAATACGTTGTCCCGAAGCAAGTTTGGAGTAATTTGCCCTAGTTGAGCAGCATTACTATAGAGAATCTATATCAACTATCGTTGGCATATTTCATTCTTTAGCATCCACTATTGTTAAGCTGTCACCTTCTATATCTTTTTTATTTTTTTTTAATTTTTTTTTAACATTCTTGCTTACAAAATATTGAGATATATACTTAGACTAGTTGCATATATATAAACTACCTAAATCAAATAGGATCTTGGAACTATCTAGCTGATTTGGAGCATACATCTCTATTAATGGATAGGTTATCCATGTCAAAAGTTTTACTAAATTTTATAACCACTAATAGTTATATGATCACCATTTAGAGTTAAGTAGTGAGATTGATCTAGAGACTCGGTTTAGTAAAAAAACCTAAATCTATGTGTGATTTCATTGTGAATTAAACTATAGGTTTACTCTCTATTGCACGTTGGGAAAGATAAATGGTGTGCTAGGATCTCATGTGTAATTGGTGTGTGAGAGGCTCTAAAAAATAAAAAAAATAATTAGTATGCTTAGCTCTTTTAAAAAAAGTAATTAGTGTGCTGAACTCTTTTATTGATGAAACATTGTATTCTGTGCATTATGGTGTGCTTAGCTCTTTCATCGATAAAACAATATATATTGTGCATTGTATAAAAAACTACATTGTGTACTTTTAAGTGCATGACTATTAATTGTATTGTTTAATTTGAAATGCATGTTGGGAAAGATAATTGGCGAGCTAGGATCTTACATGTGATTGGTGTGTTGAGCTCTCACGTGAATGACTGGCTTACTAGTTTGGGAGACTCTAAAAAATAATTGGCGCGCTAGGCTCTTTAATCGATGAACACTATATACTCTTAATTGCATGTTATAAAAAATAGTTGGGTTGGCGATTTAAGACTCTAGAAAATAATTGATGTGTTGGGCTCTCACGTGGATGTTATAAAAAATAACTGGCATGTTGGCTTCAAAGGCTCCAAAAAACAATTGGCATGTTAGACTCTTAAAATCTAGATTGCCTTGAATGTTATACAAAATAACTAGCTTGAGGCTTTTATGTGCATATTATATAAAATATTTTTTTACTTTTTACACGCTTTCATGTGGTGTTGTCTTCAGTTAAAGATTAGGCTTATCTCCTTTTCATTTCTCGCTTCACTGTGGTGTGGGAATAGGTATACCATGCATTCAATTTTCTTTTGGCTCAAGTGCTCAATTTGTTGTCTTCCCGCGCGCTTCCTCATCTTGGCTGATGACCTTTTTTTTTTCCACATGTATTGTTATTTTCTAGGCATGTTGTCCTCTTATAGATGTGGCTTTGATGCATCAAAGCTGGGGAGGAGAATTTGTTATTGTTTGTTGTTTGTGGCTTGACTATTATTTCATTTGAGGCTCTTCTACTACATGTAAACTTTCTTTTCCAAGGGCATGGCTTTTTATATAGACACATGGGTTAGTGGACATGCAATCATAGTGCATTAAATGCACACTTGCTATCACATGCTAGGTGTTTCTATGATGGGTTAACATTCAGTTGGTGAATGACATTCTGGTTACCTTTTCAGTTTGTTTTATTTTATTTTTCTTGTTGTTTTGTTAGGAATTGACTACAATTGAGTTTTACTTGCTTTATGGTTTTGTTGTCATTGGTGTGTTGGTTATGTGGTATTCCCATGCATTTTTATTTGGGTATCTGCTGACATGATTTTGTCCTTTGAGTTTATATGGGAACCTTTGCAATTGAGAGGTCATTGGCTTGCAAGAAATTATATAAACTTTTTGGTGCCTCTTTTCTAAATTGCTTGAGGTTGGGTTTTGAAATTAATCGCTAATGTATTTCTCCGATGGTCATTGCAATTAAAGGGTTATTGGTCTACGAGGGGGGTTCACACACTTTTTTGTTTTAATCCTTTTCCTTTGTTTTAGAAAAGATGGGAACCCTCTCTGCTACGGTCTTTGCTATTTTGGGATTGCTTTGAAATTGATTTGTTTATCTGTATTTTGAACCTTTGATCATGCTGGTTTTTTCTTATGTTTTTTTCTTTATATTTTCAAGCACAACACTATCTTATATTTTGTTTACTACTTTTAGCCTTTATTTATTCATTTGTTATGATGCTAACTTGTATTTTTTTTAGGTTGCAATAATCTGTCAATATTTGTTGGTTATCTGTTGAGGATTGCGGTGCATGGCTTCTCCTTCCCTCTTCCAATTAGCTAAGATTGATTTTTTTTTACACACCTCTTTTATTTTTTATTTTTTGGTTCCCTTTGCCTTTTCAACTCTTTAGTAAGGTGTCCTTGTTGTTAGTTAACTTTTAACAGGTTGTTTTAGTTTATGCTATACTTAAACAACTAATGTTAACCTTTGCTCATTCATTTAATATAATGCTTTTTTTTACCTTTAAAAAAAAATTATGTAGGAAACCATTGGCATTGATTTGTTCTTCTCTTTCAATTTATAGGTTAGCCAAGTCTTAATTTTTTTTATAAGTTCTTTGCCTTTTTTGGCTCATTCGTTTGATATGATGCTTTATTACCTTTTAAAAAAACAAATATTTGCAAGAAACCACCAACATTTGTTTGTTGTCTGCTACAGCATGGAAAGCATAGCTTCTCCTTTAATCTACAGGTTAGCCAAGTCTTTATTTTTTTTGTGAGCTCTTTGCCTTTTTGGCTCTCCATGATTGCTCAATTAGTTTTAGGTTAGTTGACATTTGGCTAGCCTCATATTTATATTTGTTCTCTATAAAATATGACTTATATATATATATATATATATATATATTTGTTCTTCTTAGGATTATTTCTTGCATTTATATAGTCTAATATGTTGAGATTGTTGGCTATTTAGATTTTATTTTTCAAAGTAAAATAAAAAATCATCTATGATAAAAACACCCTTTCCTAAGCTCGACTAAGGAAACATCTAAAACCCAACCTCTTATGCCCTAGCCATAAGCAATTGTCAACATTGTAAAGATTGAGAAAAAAACATTCAAGGCCATTTTATCTATGATATGAACATTATAGCTAAACTGTCGTGCAAAGACCAAGGGAACAATAAAATTATTCTATCCCATTAAGCAAAAACAAAAAGTTTTCATTTGAAAAAAAAAAAATGAACCAATCATATCTCAAAAGACATTAAACCAAGAATTTAAAAATCTAAAGACAATAAGCCAAAAAAATCCAAAAAAGAAATCATGTTGGATAAAAACAAAAAAAAAAAAACTTATCCAAACCAACCTCAAGAGAAAGCAAAAAATGATTAAGCAGAACTGAAACAAAAAAAAAACCTACAAATAAAATATTTTGAAAGTCATTTAGTAAGATAAACTTATTGCGTGAAACTAAACATGCACTAAACAATAAAAAAGCAAAGAACACATCAAAAAATGAAAGTTGTTGGATTTAACCGTTTTGGGGACATACTCCAACAACAATGAAACAAAACAATAATAAAAACCAAACAACTTACATAGCAAGATCATTCTCAAAAAATGTTGCCAATTGTCCGTAACACAACAATTAAGCTAGAAATGAACGAATATGCCAAGAATCCAACACTGGTTGCCAAATTATACTTCAACAACAATCCAAAGCTCAACTAAACATTCCAAAAAGAATGATAGCCAAGCAACGGAAAAGAAAGGAATTGAAGAACCCATTGATACTCAAACACTTAGGCAAGCAAGGCAGAACGGGAAATTGATTAGTGATAATAATGGCTTTGCATGGTTTGCCTATTAATTAATCAATGACAATGTTTATGTTTCTTAAAATGTTAATAAACTGTGTTAGGCTTTCAATTCTACTTCTTCCTATTCTTTTAAGTGAGCTTATAAGACATATTTTCCAGATAAATATAGACAAAGATACAATTGTTGGTGTGCATATGATCTACACACAACCTAAAATTGCCGGCAACAAAGCGCGGACAATCAATCTAGTTTTTATTTATTAAAAATATATTAAAACATATTAATGATAATGATAATGATAATTTATTTACTTAGGTTTCTTTCACTTTATTAAGATTAGTGTGGTGACAAAAATTAGGATATATAATAAATTTTTGACAAAGAGAAATTATTTTAGTTGCAAGATCCTCTCAACTTTTGATGAGATCAAAATTTAGTGATCACGGGCTTCTCATATGGTCATACATTGGCAATTTGAATCGGTGTAATTTCATTATTTAAGATTTATTTAGGAGTCATGTGGCAGAACATGTCAAAATGGATTTTTTTAAAACAATCGATGAAATTTTGTCAGCAAGTTGCATGAGCTCCTTTACAGGATGTTGAATTCTGGTGGGCGAGAAATGTCAAGTCGGGCATCTTATCTCATAATTCGACACACGCTAACCTCCAGTCATGGATGATTTCTGAGATCTTTCCTAACCATAATCACCTCCGATTGATTGTCTCGAGAGAAAACCATCACCGAGGATGAAATCAGATTTGCAAATAAATTATTTTCCAAGTTAAGAAGATTTCACCTTTGTTTACAATTGCAAACAAATGATGATAATTTTAGCTAAAATTAATAAAAATTCAACATTTTACAAAACACAAAAATGATATTGAAAACAAAACCGTGAACCATTTATCTGAAATTTGCGTTATCTAACAGTTGAAGCAACGGTGTGTGCCCACCATCTAAGATTATCTTTCATGTCAATCTCGTTGCCCAAAGCAGGAATTCTCCAATTCATCAATGGTTCCTCTTTCCTCTTCTTTTCCAGAACTTCCCATGCTTCAGATAAATAAGGCCTACATACTGTAGGCTCATCAAGAATGGCTTCTTCCTCATCTTTTTTACCAAGTCTATGCAATCCCGGAATTATTGAAGCCAAGTTTGAATCTTTATCTTCTTCTGAGAAAACAAACCCCAAATCCATAAATCCTCTTAACTCTTCATATTCCAGTTCTGACAAGCTCTTGCTTGTCACTTTCTTTCCCTTTCTCCCCCTCGAAACTTTCTTTATAGGTGATTCCAGAATATATACTCTCTCTGTTGGTGTTGAGTATTCTTCCTCTGTGACTTCTTTTCCTGAGAGGATGGTGTGGAGCTTTGGTGAGCGGAGAACTGAATCTGGAGAGAGAGAAAAGTCAGAAGTGAAGCTTGTTTTGGAGCACAGATCTTCACTCATAGACCTTGTGATGATTGTTGGCACTCTCGAGATCTCTGGTTTTGGAGGCTTTTCTTGATTTTCTTGATGTGGGTTTGTTTCTACACTGGACGATTTGGCCAAACTTGGTTGTTTCTTGAATATTTCCATCTCAAACCAGCACGAATCAAAGAGCTCAATAACTTCTGTTGCGTCCATTAATGGCGGCTATAGAGGAGAACAAGAAATAAAAAATCTAGAATTTGTATATGGGATGTTCTTCTATTTACTGGGTCTCAATATATATACAGACTCCCTTTGTCACTAATAAATTGCCCTCGTGTTTTTCAAATGTTTTACCCAAAAACTAAAACTAAAATAATAAATAGAATAACTGCACGTTTTCCACCAATGATATTCTTATTATAAAACTCAATTGTTTTATTCTTATTTTCCGAGTGAGTTGCTTTTCTCGGAAAGAAAAAGTAGTTGAGACGTGTTTGGGACGTGACTTTGCTTCAACACAAAGCAAAATGAAATTATTGAGTGTGGTGCAACATGAAATTGATTGTCTAGAGGATGCTAGATTATTGAAATCAGTTGTGGTTTATAATTGGGTGAATAAATTAATCAAATCATTTAAAATACTTATAAAAATAAATCTAGAAGAAACTCCTTTTGAATTTTCTCATGTTATTTCAATTAGAAAATAAAAATAAAAAATCAGTTTATTTTGATAACCAAAACTAAGAAAACCAAATCAAGAAAACACGTTATAAACTAAAGATTCATTCATAAATTATAAATAAATAAAATCAAAGTGTAGTAAGAAATAGTCAAACTAAAAAATAAAACTAATCAACATGACTCAATAATTATTCAACTGGGTTTGGTTTAAAAGTTCTTAAGAAATGATTATATTAACCCAAATAATAAACAATTTTAACCCATAGCCACCTCTATCTCATACTGACGATGATGGCAACATTATGTTTGAAATGTGTCACATCTCCATCATTTAGCAAAGGACATGATAGTAAAATTACACTATGAATAATTGTGATGTTATTCAATACTTCTTTTTATTAAGATAAATATCTGGATTAATTTGTATATACCTCAACTAATTCCATGGACTCTGAAGTTAATAACCATATAAGTTTTCAGTAGTCTTGAGATTTGTGAAATTCGAACCAATAACTTTTAAGGAGCAAAATTAAAGCCTGACTAGTTGAGTTACACCTCTCAAAATTAACAAATTATTCAGTATTTTCTATACACATATTATTGTATTTTTATTAAGCAAATAATGTATATCATGAAACTTAAATGAATATAACTCAGAATAATTGTTGTTCTAAAAGGTATTATTATTATTATTATTTAAGTAGCATATGCTAAATATGGTAGTAAATTTCAAGTCTTTAATCAATAGTAGGGTGAAGGGAGAAGAAGAAATGATTAATTAAGGCAATAAACAAGAAGTCAAATACGTGTCCAGGATAAGTACTCATTCAACATCAAAGCTGCGTCTTGTTTGATTCTGTGAGTATCATTACAACAACTTTTTATATTTTTATGATTCTCAGGGGCATTCTTGTGATTAAATGGAACTTGGCTAACGAATATTCGAATTCTCTAGAGGGAGTGGTTTTTGAGAGTCAACTGTGGATGATACCTTGAACTGACGAATCTGAGTTTCCACGTGCGACTCGGGGCACGTACACGAGGCCCAGAGGCGAGTCCCATCCCATCACCAGCAGTGTTGAGTTGCCCTTTTTAGACTGTTTGATTTCACACTCCATTGTTTTATTTTCTTTTTCATAAGAGTTTAAAGCCTCATTTATATAATAATAATAATAATAATGCAGAACACACTTTAGCAGTTCACACTCCATATTTTACACGTTTGATCATCGTATCGTATATTAATTTGTGTTTTTTGGTCTTATGATTTTTTTAGCATTTAATGTTTTTATTTGATGTTTTAATATTATATTTATTGAAAATTAAATTTTATAATTTATATTGATTTTTTTAAAAAAAATTATTGCAATCTCATAAAATATTATATTATAGCATTGGATTGGATTGATACTTAATTTTATAAAAAAATATTAATTTCATTGTTTGCAACAAATTAAAAATTAAAAGATTAAAATTAAAAAAAGAAAAAGAAAAAAGAAATGGCACGCTGCTTTTCTCAAGCATTGTGTTGACAGCGTTTTAGGGGTTTTTTTGCCTTGGGATGTTTCCCTTTTGACCCTTCTAGTTTTGCAATTAAGTTTTTAAATCCAAAGCTTATTTTTTTTTAATTTTTCAATCCTTATATTTGAGAAATAAGAGAATCATTGAAAATCAATGGCCAAAATTGAAAATCAATGGAGAAAATAGAAAGAGTCCAGTTTGTCAATTTCAATGACAAAAATAGCCAAATTCTACATCAAATATTTTTATTGATGAAATGGGTACGGTTGAGATATTTTTAGGCTTCCAAGTTGCTATAAAAAATAGATTGGAGTTGGAGGAGTTTTGTTTTCTAGTTTGATTTTGTGTTTTTTGATCATTTTTGAGATTTTTTTTGGGTTTATAAATTGATTATTTTAAGGCTTTAAGGGTGTATATTATGTGTTTTTAGATAAATTGAAAAATAAAATTTTACACTAGATTTTCCAGTCATCTTTGCTGTGGCTGGAAACTAGATAAGGCGATGACACATCATCTTCCATAGTAAAAAATACATCATTTGATTTTTTAGAAAAATTCGACATATGACACATTGTCATTCCAATATTTTATAAAAATAAAAAGACCCATGTGGCATGAAGGCCTAGTTGCATTGGACTAACAGACTACTATGCATGGCTTGCTTCTTCTTTTATTTTTTATATACACAATTTATATGTATTTTTTTTTAAAGTAATTGATTAAAAATATATTAGTTATATTATCTTATTAAATTCTTTAACTAATTACGAATATGTTTAGATATTATTTATTTACTACCGTTTAAGACCCGTACATTGCTAGAGCCTATTGCAGTTGTGAGTAATAATGCTGAAATAACCTGTTGCATGTTCCCTCAATTGAGCAAATAATTTTGCTTTATATGAATCCAATTCCTAATAATTTTCCTATGAAAATCCGACCAACATTCCAGGGGTAAAAAGCGAAAAGAAAAAAAGAAAAAGCTGTGCTCTGTTTTTCTTTTTCTTCTTCTTTTTTTTTCTTTAATTTAAAAAAAAGAAGCACTTAAATGGGCGTGGAACCACACAATTATAGCCCACTGACCACTGTAAAAGGATAGTAAATTGATTGTCGGAATAAACAGAAACACATATACGAGGCATAAAAGGTGTGCCATTGTATAATGCATTTTGTGCACTGTGAGGTCAATTATTGTAGATTTCAACAATGTTTTTTTTTCCTTGAATTTTCTTTATTCAAGTAATCAATTTTTTATTTAATTTCACTCCCTCAAAGCATTTTTATTCTATTTATTTTATTTTTACTCTAAATGTATTAATTAAATATTATATTTATTAATTAAACATAAATAAATGTTAAAGATAAATAAAATCTTTATTAATAATAAATATTTTTACATAAATAAAATGATTTTTTAAGGGTCAAGATATAGAAAAAAAGTCTTCTAGATTAAAATAAAACTAGAATATAACTATGAAATTTAATTAAGCAAACCTAGAATTTAGTAAGGAATAAACAATGAAACTTTTTATTATAAAACATTCAAAAATATTTTTGAACCATTCCAAGTCCTCCTTTTTTAATTGACAAATCCTGAAGAAGGTGTTAATTAGTTATAGTTTTTTCACAAGAGAAACAGAAAAAAGTTATGAAATGAATCTTGCTTTTTGTTAAAAAAAAAGAGAGTTCTGAGAGATTACACAAATTAGGAATGCTTCTTGAGATTAAATATAAAGAAAAGAGCTTTTCTTCTTTCTTTTCTGTTAACTTAAACAAAAGAATCTCACAATATATTTTTAAACAAAATAATATTCCATGCTTGTCTCTATCAACATGACGGCATCCTTGAGATGACTAAATCAATGTGTATGGAGTATGAACATGCACGAACATGTTTAGTGTTTATGCATTTTTTGAGATACATGGGCACAATGCAGGGCTGCGGCACCTGATTGGCTGGGTTTGTACCTGCAGGGGACGTAAGACTGCATAAAATATATAGATGAATTGCGGGGCAAATCTCCTTTGGCAGCGAGCTTACTTGTTTGCAATGGTGAATTTGATCACCGGCCGCCGTTGAGTGGCCAGCTGCCAAAGGAGTAATTGCCCGGTAATTATTGCATCCATACTCTTGATCACTCACCACTACCTACTTCCTTGATGAACAGTCTCAGGGATGCCTACGTATATAAATAGAAGATGAGAAACGTCTGTTGTTCTTCATGCAAATAGCATATTCTGGGCAGATCCATTGCTCTCAGCAGCAGTCAAGAATATGAAGTCGTGAAAAAAGAGAAAAAGAAGGTTAAGAATAATCCACAACTAGTGGTCCTCCAGATTTTATTCTTGCTGCTGACATTTATCTGGCCAAATGTTTTTGAGTTATTAAGCCGGAAATGGACACCAGCATAATTTTTGCACAGAGTTAATGACGAAACTCTTCACCGTTCCAACTTCTAACCTTTTCGGAATTTCTCTGTTTCTCAATTTTGTATCACAAAGTAAAGAATCAAGGAAGATTCACGATTATATTTAGACTTTTAGATTTTTTGAATGCTAACTAAATAATACATTGGAGAAATGCAGGGGGGAATTTAGATAAGGGTTGAATGAAAACCTAATGATCAGTTGATTAATTCTCAAACATATGTTTTTTTTATATATATTTTTATTAGCAATACATGTAATGATCAGGAGGAAAAAATAAAATTTAATTTAATATAAGACAAAAATGAGATAGAAAATCAAGAATATTTCTATAAATATGCCACGAATTCAGTATATTCCCAAGCATATTCAAAAGCTAATGTCAAAACTAAAAAACAAAAATAAAAATTGGTTAGAGATGAAAATGGGTGAAGCCCGAGATCTTGAAGGAACCAGTCTGAGTGACGGCCTTGACACGGAGGGGGTTGAATAAGAACAACAATAATCGTCAGGGACTACATTGAGAAAAACCGAAAATAGAGGGACTGGATCCAGGGTTTTACTCTTTAAAAAATTTGTCGTGTTCACGTTCCCATCATTTTCGATCGACACATGAAGAAAAGAGAGAGCGCATATTTAAATCTTGAGGTAGAAAAAACTGAACATTTTGTTAGACGGATATTTAAGTGGTCGTCAAAGGTGGCCACCCGTGGTTTATTTTTTTATTAATTTTTTTTTTTTTTGTGGTGGAGGCAACAGCCAGGGATGATCAGTCAGGGACCATGAAACCATTAACGGGAAAGCTAGAGAGAAGTACCTTTCTACAGGAATTGTTCTGGCATATCCTGTATCTTTTCTTTGGCATATCCAAATTCTGGTGCGAATCATGCATGCTACATAAAAGGCCTCTTTGAGCTGTTCACCTACACAACTCGAGCAATGCTAGCTAGCTCGCTAGCTGATGATGGAGCTAGGCAATACATCTATCATTTATGGCTAAAGAATAACAGGGCTTTATCCTCCTTTGGCAAACAGAACATGGAAATAAATGCCTGCATATTTCTGTTTTGCCAAAGGAGAATTGCCCTGCCATTCGATTCCACTGTTACTTGAGTGTGTCTATTGTTCTTCATGAATATCATCATGATATAATATCTCTTGCAATTACTTTTGGGTCAGATTTTTAATCTCCCTTGTATAAAAATAATCTTTTATTTCACTTTTTAGCAGAAATGTCAGAAAAATATTGCAGTATGAATCGATGAGGGCTAGCACTATCCGATCAACTGGAATAAAGGCTGCACAAGCTATTAATGTAATGTTGTTTTATTCTCTCATTTTCTTGGGCTATTTGCGTACCATATTTACATCTTTATCTTGTTCGCATGCGCATCAGCAGTTCTTGAGAAAGAGTTGACATTCAGTGTGCTCTCTTCAACTATAGGCACTGGAGACTGGAGAGAAACATACACAGCCAGCTAATGCTTTGGTACTGCCGGTGATGATTTCATAGCTAGCTTATCTACAGCTATATCTATCTTACCATTGAAACAAGCTCTTTAAATTAAGGGATAGTCAAATCACAAATGCGGACGTAGTTCTTGTTCATATTTCTTTGAGATTTTACAGTGATTGTACTGTTAGGATTGAATATTTAATTTCCAGATTCTTTTTATAATAATTTTGTATATAGTTTTATAAGTTAGCTATTAATATCGTGTGTGTGTGTGTGTGTGTGTTGTACTTTTTTCACTCAATAAAAAAAAATCAGCAAAATATTTTCTTCATATTTATAAATATGGTATCAGGACATGATTTCTGAAATCCATAAACCCTAATTTTCCTCCTATTGCTCTGCCTCCCCCCCCCCCCTTAAAGTCTTTTGAGTTCATTGAAAAGAAAAACACCATTGGGAGAAATGGATTGTGTTTGTGTGTGATTTTCTAGAGAAAAAAGATAGCTAGATCTGAAAAATTCCCAGCTTTCCCAAATAATGATTTGGAGATCCATCCAATTTTAGTCAAACACTCTGATAAGAGCCGTTTGTGGTCTGATTGAGCTGAAAATTTGTAAGCATGTTCATGACACGAGGCTTTATAATTTGAATGCTGGAGGTCAGATTTAGAGCAGCCTAACTAGCGTTTTTTACTGTGAAAAATAACCACAACTTTGTGATTGTGAGAATTTAATCTACGTTTCCAAGCTTTCCTCGCAAGCAAAAACTCTATGGTGAAATGATGGCTGCAATGAAGAAAATAATGAAACTTGATGTTGGTTGAATTAACTGTTGTAACCTATTTTTGAGTCCCCACATAAAAAATAATAAAATACAAAAAAATTCAAAAAATATATTATCAAAAAATATAACAGTGAAAAAATGCCAGAGCGCCCTAAAAATGCTCAAAAATTGATTGAGGATGTTCAAAAATATAAAAATTAAATTTTGACAGTATATCATTGACTGATGAGAGCCCCGATGACAAAGAAAATTCAATTTGAGGAAGAAAAATGCAAAATTAGAAGTTTATGGACTCAATTAAATTTTATTGAAGGTTTAATTGAATTTATAGAGGTTTTAATTGCAAAAAAAATTGATTTTAGAGTTAATTTGGGCTTTAATTAGGAGAAATTAATTTTCTAGGGTCAAATTATAATTTTTGGAAGTTAATTTGGTCAAATCAGGGGCTTAATTGCATAAATATTGAGGTTTAATGGTCAATTATGGACTGAATTGAAGAAATCCGAGACCAAGGACTAAATTGTAAAACGCGCGCAAATGGAGGGCCGAAATTTGAATCTGACGCGTTTTGGCGCCAAATCCATTTAAATGAAACGACGCCGTTTCATGCACTGTTTAAAAAAAAAAAAAAAACCCAAAACGGTGCCGTTTTGAACAGCACCATCATCTTCTTCCCCTGGACACGCGGTGAAGCAGGGGAAGAAGAATTTTTTTTTTCTTCTCTTTTCGCCTACTTTCTTTCCCGGCTTTGGCGCAATAAGACGCCCACAATTCACCCACTTGCCTGGCTTTTTATCTGTTGAAAGGTAGTGGAGGGGGAGGCCAACAGTGGCCGCCCCAGCACGTTGCCCTCCCCTGTTTTCCTATAAATACAGGGGAGGGCCGAGAGAAGAAGAAAACAAAAAAAAAGACCCGAGAGAGGGGGAAGAGAAGAGAAGGGAGAGCAAAGAGAGGGGAAAAGAGAGAGAAGGAAGAACACAGAAGAAGAAGAAGAAGAAGAAGAAGGAGCAGCAGAGGAGAAAACAGAAAAATACAGAGGAGAGAGAGAGAGAAGGAAAACCGCCGGCCACGCGAACCGCCAGCACCGCCAGCACCACCCCTGCCGCATCAGCTGCTGCCAGCATCAACACCGTTCTAGGTAACTTTCTCCACTGTCAATTTTTTTTGCTTCGGCTTCGGCTTCATCTGCATGCAGAACGTTTACGTTCTGCAGCAGATGAAGATTAATTAGCAAGTTACTGTGCTGTGCACAGTAACTTGCTAATTAATTCACGGGTTGCTGTGTACACAGCAACCCCGGTTACTATGCACGCTAGTTAATTCTCTGGTTACTGTGCACACAGTAACCCGGTTACTATGTGCACAGTAACCAGCCCATGCATTTGGGCCATGTTCGGCCTAGCCCATGTAAATGGGCCAGGTTTGGCCCAACCCATGCAATTGGGCCTGATACGGCCCATTAAAAAAATATTTATGATGTTCCCATTTTTTATTTATGTTATTTTTATTAATATCGGGTAGTATTTTTATGTCGTAAAAATACAAATCGGGTATTACAATATCCGGTTTTTTGTCACAAACTTCCAAAAATACAAAAAAATTTAAAAAAACATTTTTATGCATACGGCCAAGTGTCTCAAATCTAAAAAATCATATCGTATTTTTCATATGTCAAAAAAACAATATTTAGCATGCATTTTGGCTTTAATAACCAGTTTATTAAAGTCAAGAGAATATTGGCCAAAATTTCAAAAACAACAAAAATTTTATTTTGTTTGTCTCTTAGTATCCGGGGTATGACATTACACGTAATGCATATTCTGGATATTTAATTCTTTTTTTTTTTTGGACAATAGAACCTGTGGTATGACATTACATGTAATGCGTATTCCGAACAACAAAAAACCACAACACAACCTTAGATTTTATCAAACATTAAAGCAATGCAGCCTACCTTAGGTAGGGCGTAGTTGTGGTGCTAATACCTTCCCTTTACGCAACCAGTCTCCGTACCCGATCTCTAAAGACCAGTTAAGGTTCCTAGTAACCAGAATACTAGGTGGCGACTCCCAGTCCATATTTTCACTTGTAGAGACAAGAATTCCTTGTCTCTCCCCATTTTTCCAGGAATAAATTATTCCGATTTTTCCTTGAGGGTGGACGATCGTCGCGCCGCCGCACACGTGCGACAGAATGGCGACTCCACTGGGGACCTTGTGGACTAAGCATTGTTTTGTCTTTTTTTTTTTTTTTTGGGATTTATTGTGTTTATTTTTAAGATGAATTTCCCTTAGTTATTTGCTCATATGCTTTAAATTTGTACATATGTTTTTCATGCATTATAGATTGTGTCATGCATCATTCATATGAGAGTTTGTATTGAAAATTTAAGTTAAGTGGGGGACTAGCAGCTTACCTTACGACTTTTAGTCAAGGTTTAAGTTTGTGTAAACCCCAACTCTTCGCTGAGTGCTTAGACTGGTAACAGTTGGTACACGTGCCATCTCATTGCCTACAAGCCCCCATATTGTCTCCACGAGGGCGATCACTGGGACATCAAGAGACCCTTTTTTAGAGACTGAATAGCCAACCTACCCATGTTCACATAATAAAACCTGTCCTTAGTTTGTATGTGCTATCGTTATTTGCATCCGAGCAAGCCCTTCTTGAAGCATCTTGAACTCCAGACTTTTGGGTGACACAATGACCATCGCTCAGAAAATTTTCATTGTAGAGTTTGTGCAAGAATCAAGATTCTTGTTTCATCATACAAGAGTTGCGACCATATGTCACCCCTCGAAGGGCGAGTTCGTCATATAGATTACATGTTCATACATTTAACATGCATACATGTCAGATTGAAATATAGGTCCCCAAAAAGTCTACAACACCCGACTTCGAGCAAGAAACATGGAAGATAAAGAGCGTGCTCAACGTGAGGCCTATTTGCACGACGAGTTGGAGTCTCTGAAAATAAGTGTGGCTCACCTCACTAGCTTACTCAAGCAAACACTAAGAAATACCTCTGATGAAGGTCCTTCTAATCAACCGATCACCTTTAATCCGGCTCCTACTACAGTTCAGCCTGAGGAAAGAATGAGCGAACATGGTCAAGAACCTCAGCAAAATCCAACATTTGTGCAGTCAACGACACCTGCACCATCCCCAACAGTCGTGAAGGCATCTGCTAATGAGTCCCACAAGGCTAAGTCATCTGATAGCATTGATCAAGCTAAGATAGAGGCTTTGGAAGCCAGACTCAAAGCCATTGAAGGGATAGACTTATATGACCCAGTCCGGGCAGCAGAGATGTGTTTGGTCCCAAATGTGGTTGTCCCAAAGAAATTTCGTGTTCCTGAATTCATCAAATACAGTGGAACACAATGTCCCATGACTCATCTCAGGTCCTACTGCAATAAAATGGCTGAGGTAGTACATGATGAAAAACTACTAATGCACTTTTTCCAAGACAGTTTAAGTGGGGCAACTTTGAGTTGGTACATGAGATTGGATAACACAAAAATTCGCAACTGGAAAAATCTTGTGGATGCTTTCGTCAAGCAATACAAATACAACATGGACATTGCGCCCGACAGAACCAGTTTGTCCAATATAGAGAAAAAGGATAAAGAAAGCATAAGGGAATATGCTCAAAGATGGCGAGAATTAGCTGCTCAAGTACATCCCCCACTTCTGGACAAAGAGATGGTCTCTTTATTTGCCAACACACTCAAAGCACCATATTACGAACATATGATGGGTAGTTCAGCCCAACAATTCACTGATGCTGTGATAGTGTGTGAACGCATAGAGCAAGGTGTCAAGAGTGGTAGAATTGCTGCACCAACCGAGAAAAGAGGCGTCGAAAGAAAAGAGGTTCACCATGTTGAAGATGGCTACATGGGCAAAACAAATACATCCCAAAATTACCATACTCCATCCCAAATTGCCAACATCAAAAAACCTGAACCCCAAAACTTTCAAGCCAAAAGCCAAATTGGAAATTTCCAAAGGGTTCAAGAACAACTACCTCCACTACCGTTACCCCTGAATAAGATGTATCAAAAGCTATTGAGCATCGGGCAAATAGCTCCAGAACCTCTAACACCTCTGCAGCCACCTTATCCTAATTGGTACAAGCCAGAACTCAGTTGTGAATACCATGCTGGTATTACTGGGCATAGCATCTATACCTGCAACGCCTTCAAGAGAAAGCTTCTGCAATTAATCAAGGCTGGGTGGATAGAATTGGCAGATGCCCCCAATGTGAATACAAACCCGCTGCCTAATCATGCTTGAAGCATATTAGGATGGAATGTTTGGGGAATTGGAAAGCATCAATGGTCCAGCATGATAGCTTGAATTTTGTAGAACTCAAATTTTGACCGTGGTGTTGTTTCGCATTGTCTTTGAGTCCCCTGCACAGAACTTTGGAGAGGAGGCTAGCCTAAGAGCAAATTCGCCAAAATAGAGGAATGAAGTCCGCCTTGTTATTGCCTTTTGTTAATGCTTTTGAATAAGACTTTCTCTGTTAATGAGTTTCTCTTGTGAAATAAGATCATATGTTTTCTTGTGTTCACATCACACTCTTCTTTGTTGTTATTACATGTAAATAATATTTTGAGCGCAACTTTGCTCACAACACTACAAACATGAAAAATCCTTTGGTATTCCTTTTTTCTTCCAAACCCATACATTAATCTCATATGTTTTCAAGAATATTTTTTTGGGACCTCCAAAGTGAGTACAAAAAAACAAAAATCGTGTTGATATTTGTCCAAAACAAATGCATTTTGAAAATTCAAGTGATTCCTTAAATAGGTACACATATACCTAGAAAACTTGAAAGAAAAAAGACAACAAAGATAAACAACACTATGAGGTGACTCAAAAGCTGAGTTTTATTTTACTGAATAAATCATTTGGCATACGCGCATGAAAGCAAGACCTATCGATCCTCAATGCATGAGTTTGAGATGAAGAAAGGCCATCTTTGATAATCCTTTCATAAGGCTAAAAAATATCCGTTGCAGTCCCATTTTGAGCCTAGTAATGTTTTTTGGAAATAACCTTGACTAGGATCACACCCCACACTAGGGGGCAAAATAAGAGAGTTTTTTGTTTTTACCATCCAGACAAAGCAGTGAAGATGGGTGCTGGAATTGATCATGTAATGTTTAATCTTTCATTATCATCTAAATGAAGTAGTGATTGGTTAAGAAAAGACAAGAAGAAGATCTAAAAGATTTGAGCTTCTCATACAAATAACTGATATGATTGTGCTCAACCAAACAAAAACAAAGAAAAAAGAAAGCCCAAACCCGACACTGGGGGCATGAAGACTATTTTGGAAAAAAACAAATCCAAAAGACAAAAGGTCAGGAAACAAGCACAAGGGATCCTTAGTCTTGAAATCCCTTAAACACATTTTGAGCCTGTAACATGTCCATTTTCTTCATAACCAATAGCCAAAGCCTACATTACATACCTGATAAAGCCCTTTCTGATCAAAGGCAAGCAATCTGGATCGATATGCAGTGCTTTCTCGTGCGGGTCAAATCATTATTCATGCAAATAAAATAAATGCTTTGAATCAATTCGATTCTCAATAACCCTCAAATTGACATTTAAACCTTTTATGACCAACCAGATGTCACCTTCATCTTTAAACAAAAGCAAAAAGCTTTCATCACTTCAAGAAACCTGTCCATAGGAATCGCTTGAATTTTTTAAAACAAGTTTATTTTGAACCAATATCAAAATCATTTTTATGATTGGAATAACTTGGAAGTTCCAAAAATTTTGTATGAAAACATTTCATTGTACAAAACACCCAAACTTACTTTCACATATCCTCACCCCAAACTAAACCCAAGTTGAACACTTGGGGGGCATGATCAAGCTGGGGGGCAATCAAAAACACATGGTAGGGCCGGCTCCATGATTCCTTTTCTAAGGAAAATGTCGGGCAAAATTGGTAACTCTTGAGATAAAGGGTGAAGGACAAAGATGTATGATGACATCAAACACTTCCCAGAGGTCAAGATCACAATATGTAACCCGAGTAAGCAGAAGTGGAAAAGCCATCGAAGTTTACTACCAACACTACAACTTTTGAGAGAAAACAAAGACACCATGAAGAAATGGGGGCCTATATTTCTCAGGTAAGTATACATGCATATCAATCATAATGCATTTGCTTTTCAACATTGACAATCATTGTTTCAACATCAACTTTTGGGTAGTGCGTTTTCTAACCCTACCTCCATGTTGAGTGCGCCTTTGAGCCCTCAACTCCTTTTTGAGTGCGCCTTTGAGCCCTCATCCCTTTGGTAGTGCGTTTTCTAACCCTACCTCCGTTTGAGTGCGCCTTTGAGCCCTCATCCCTTCGGTAGTGCGTTTTCTAACCCTACCTCCGTTTGAGTGCGCCTTTGAGCCCTCATCCCTTTGGTAGTGCGTTTTCTAACCCTACCTCCGTTTGAATGCGCCTTTGAGCCCTCACCTCCATTTTGAGTGCGCCTTTAAGCCCTCATCCCTTGGGTAGTGCGTTTTCTAACCCTACCTCCTTTTGAGTGCGCCTTTGAGCCCTCACCTCCATTTTGAGCGCGCCTTTGAGCCCTCATCCCTTTGGTAGTGCGTTTTCTAACCCTACCTCCTTTTGAGTGCGCCTTTGAGCCCTCACCTCCATTTTGAGCGCGCCTTTGAGCCCTCATCCCTTAGGTAGTGCGTTTTCTAACCCTACCTCCTTTTGAGTGCGCCTTTGAGCCCTCACCTCCATTTTGAGTGCGCCTTTGAGCCCTTATCCTTTGGTAGTTCGTTTTCTAACCCTACCTCTTTTCGAGTGCGCCTTTGAGCCCTCGTCATCCACTTCTCCATATTTTTTTACTTGAGTAGGTCACCCTTACAATGAGACCATTCCTCCATCTGGGTAGGTCACCCATTACAACACGACCACTCTTCTTTTTTTCATCTGGGTGGGTCACCCATTACAATGAGACCGGTTTTTTTCATATTTTCTTTTGTTTTGGTTAACTGAGGTTGCCAGATGGGATCTCATGAAGCTTTGGTTAAAGGGAATCTCCATATAGGATTTCAGGTTGACCGAGCTACACACACAGGATTTTGGTTCTGGTTAGAGGGGATTGCCGAAAGGAATCTCAGTCTATCCCAACCATGCACAGGATTTTGGTTCTGGTTAGAGGGGATGGCCGAAAGGAATCTCAGTCTATCCCAACCACACAGGATTTTGGTTCTGGTTAGAGGGGATTGCCGAAAGAAATCTCAGTCTATCCCAACCACACACAGGATTTTGGTTCTGGTTAGAGGGGATTGCCGAAAGGAATTTTAGTCTATCCTAACCACGCAGGTTTTGGTTTCGGTTAAAGGGGATTGGCGAAAAGAATCTCAGTTTAGCCCAACCACCCACAGGCCTTTGGGTCCGGTTGAAGTTTTAGGTCAATCAAATTTTGAGACGACTAGTTTCGGAAGACCAATTTTATTTTATCTTTACAACACTTACTATGCACAAATCTTTGCTCCGTAAGCATTGTAAAGAGGGGGGCAACTGTTGTAACCCATTTTTGGGTCCCCACATAAAAAATAATAAAATACAAAAAAATTCAAAAAATATATTATCAAAAAATATAACAGTGAAAAAATGCCAGAGCGCCCTAAAAATGCTCAAAAATTGATTGAGGATGTTCAAAAATATAAAAATTAAATTTTGACAGTATATCATTGACTGATGAGAGCCCCGATGACAAAGAAAATTCAATTTGAGGAAGAAAAATGCAAAATTAGAAGTTTATGGACTCAATTAAATTTTATTGAAGGTTTAATTGAATTTATAGAGGTTTTAATTGAAAAAAAAATTGATTTTAGAGTTAATTTGGGCTTTAATTAGGAGAAATTAATTTTTTAGGGTCAAATTATAATTTTTGGAAGTTAATTTGGTCAAATCAGGGGCTTAATTGCATAAATATTGAGGTTTAATGGTCAATTAGGGACTGAATTGAAGAAATCCGAGACCAAGGACTAAATTGTAAAACGCGCGCAAATGGAGGGCCGAAATTTGAATCTGACGCGTTTTGGCGCCAAATCCATTTAAATGAAACGACGCCGTTTCATGCACTGTTTAAAAAAAAAAAAAAAAAACCCAAAACGGTGCCGTTTTGAACGGCACCATCATCTTCTTCCCCTGGACACGCAGTGAAGCAGGGGAAGAAGAATTTTTTTTTTCTTCTCTTTTCGCCTACTTTCTTTCCCGGCTTTGGCGCAATAAGACGCCCACAATTCACCCACTTGCCTGGCTTTTTATCTGTTGAAAGGTAGTGGAGGGGGAGGCCAACAGTGGCCGCCCTAGAACGTTGCCCTCCCCTGTTTTCCTATAAATACAGGGGAGGGCCGAGAGAAGAAGAAAACAAAAAAAAAGACCCGAGAGAGGGGGAAGAGAAGAGAAGGGAGAGCAAAGAGAGGGGAAAAGAGAGAGAAGGAAGAACACAGAAGAAGAAGAAGAAGAAGAAGAAGAAGAAGAAGAAGAAGGAGCAGCAGAGGAGAAAACAGAAAAATACAGAGGAGAGAGAGAGAGAAGGAAAACCGCCGGCCACCGCGAACCGCCAGCACCACCCCTGCCGCATCAGCTGCTGCCAGCATCAACACCGTTCTAGGTAACTTTCTCCACTGTCATTTTTTTTGCTTCGGCTTCGGCTTCATCTGCATGCAGAACCCCGGTTACTATGCACGCTAGTTAATTCTCTGGTTACTGTGCACACAGTAACCCGGTTACTATGTGCACAGTAACCAGCCCATGCATTTGGGCCATGTTCGGCCCAGCCCATGTAAATGGGCCAGGTTTGGCCCAACCCATGCAATTGGGCCTGATACGGCCCATTAAAAAAATATTTATGATGTTCCCATTTTTTATTTATGTTATTTTTATTAATATCGGGTAGTATTTTTATGTCGTAAAAATACAAATCGGGTATTACAATATCCGGTTTTTTGTCACAAACTTCCAAAAATACAAAAAAATTTAAAAAAACATTTTTATGCATACGGCCAAGTGTCTCAAATCTAAAAAATCATATCGTATTTTTCATATGTCAAAAAAACAATATTTAGCATGCATTTTGGCTTTAATAACCAGTTTATTAAAGTCAAGAGAATATTGGCCAAAATTTCAAAAACAACAAAAATTTTATTTTGTTTGTCTCTTAGTATCCGGGGTATGACATTACACGTAATGCATATTCTGGATATTTAATTCTTTTTTTTTTTTTGGACAATAGAACCTGTGGTATGACATTACATGTAATGCGTATTCCGAACAACAAAAAACCACAACACAACCTTAGATTTTATCAAACATTAAAGCAATGCAGCCTACCTTAGGTAGGGCGTAGTTGTGGTGCTAATACCTTCCCTTTACGCAACCAGTCTCCGTACCCGATCTCTAAAGACCAGTTAAGGTTCCTAGTAACCAGAATACTAGGTGGCGACTCCCAGTCCATATTTTCACTTGTAGAGACAAGAATTCCTTGTCTCTCCCCATTTTTCCAGGAATAAATTATTCCGATTTTTCCTTGAGGGTGGACGATCGCCGCACCGCCGCACACGTGCGACATTAACAATGAAAGAGATAAAACTCTTTGCGTGCTACAAGAATGTGATTGGTGGGGATGAGGAAATAATGGAGAATTTTATCGCAAGCCAAGCAAAAGGAGGTGTCAAAAAGGAATGAAACATATGTGAAGAGGACCAAAGCATATATAGAAAGAAGGTGGAGGGCAGAGTTAACTGATATTTGTAATTATATGATGGCTATGGACTATGGTTGGTGATGATGATCTGATCATTCTATCATCCTGGGAAATCTTCTGTGTTTTACTATAAGATCTAAGGTAATAATTACTACTATCTAGCAAATTTTACGAGCTTTATTAATAAAAGTTATGAAGCATCTAATCAATCACTTGAGACATATAAAACCATTAAAATAATTTTTGAAACAAAGACATAAGATAATGTTGCAGGAAAAAAAAAAAAAACTTCAATCATGGTAGTAGCTTAGATAATAGTGATAAAGTTTTAAATATTCTTCACTTATTTCTAAATGTTTATGGATAATTGATTATAATTCTATAGATTATATGACATTTGATTCTAAACATGTCTCATATATTTATATATATTTACTGTTGGTGATACTTTGACCTTTGACCTTTTCTAATACTTTTAATTTAGATTACATTCTAATTGTTCCATCATTACATTATAACTTGTTGACAATTTCTTAAATGACCTACACTTTATCTTGTGTGGTATTTATTTGACCTAAATATTATATGTTTCTGGACATTCAAACCAAATATACAATTGGTTATGCTATTAACGAGAGAAGTTGTATTACCTTGACTTAGTGTGAATTTTTTTTGACAAGTTACGTCAATATTTAACAATGGATTGATCTAAAAGGAAGAAGAGGACATCTAAAATCTAGTTGTGAAATTGAAGTTCAGGCATACGTCAATAACATTTTTGAGTTTATTTATAAAACTTAATGTTTTTAGTTTTTGATATGATGTTTGTGAACTAGCAAAAACTATAATACTTTGTTTTTATTAAGTTTGACTAAGAGCCCACATCCATTTATGCTTTGTTTCTATTAACTTTTGGGTCCATCCAAAGTCCTATTTTGGGTGGATCATGTTAATTTGTTACCTTTATTAAGAACTATACAAGATATTCAGAGAGAGCTTGATGAAATTCAAAGGTGAAGTAAGCTTGTTATTTCAAGAAAATTATAGTTTGTTGAATCTTTTAGTACAATGTACAAGTTCAAGTTCATTAAAGTGATAATATAAAAGAATATCTTAGTTCTGAACTTCATATAAACTATTCATCAACTACTTTTTTCAATACACCCTTGTAGATTACAAGCAGGGTTGCTAAGTGTAAAAATCAACACTTATTTAGTGTTATTCATGCTTTAATGATAAAAACACGTGCTATTATCTTATTATAGAGAAGCACTTGCCTCTACAACATATTTAATCGACCATGTATCTTGTAGTTCTATTAACTTCTGGACACCATTTAAGGCTCTCACCATCAAAATTTATGCCTCAACACTATTAAATATACCACTCTATATTTTGTTTTTTGTGTTGCATTTGTAAACTTGCTAAAGCACCATCACAATAAGTTGACTCCGTAAGCATTGCAATGTGTTTTCTTTTGGCGTGCCAATCATCAAAAGGAACACCGATTTTATCATCCTCTTGATAAATGTTTATCATAATAAATGTTTTTCATGAAGACACAAGGTATTTTTTTCTCTAAGCCTAAAATTCAAGGAGAGTATTAGAAGGAAATTCAAACTCTAGATTATAAATTTTTAAATATAAATTTGAATTCCAGTATTAATGATTCATAAGCTACACCACACAATAAAAAATAAGATGAATAGGATTTGAGTTGTATAATTTTGGATCATAGTGATTGTGAACACTCAAAAGCTAACGATGAACTTTGAAAAATGCTATGTTTAAGTTAGAATTCCTCGTAATTGATATAAAAAATGAATTGATTGTTGCGGATTTTCCTAACTTAGTGTCCGAGTCAGTAAAAAGATTATCACACCGTCATACAATAAATATTTCTAAGTCCATATATAAACCCAAATTTTCTAGTAAACCAAAATATCCTAAGAGTCATTTTGTATTTAAGAATATTAATCATAATCAAATATATCATTTGTAAATCTATTATCTACTATATCCATTTCTAATAGTGTGTAGTAAGTTTTAGCTAACTCTAGGTGGAAAATAGCTACTAGCAAAGAATTCAAATTCTTGTAAAAAATAAAACTTGTTGATCCTCTATTAGAAAGAAACTAGTTAGATGTCGATTGATTTACATGATAAAATTGAAGGTTGATGATATAATTGAATTCTTTAAAGCAAGACTGATGGCGGAAGGTTATACTCAAACCTATATGATTGATTACATAAAGATATTTGCACTTATAATCAAAATCAACACAGTTTAAGTTTTATTGTCTTTCACTACAATTACAACACGTCAATATAAATAAGACTTTTTATGGATAACAAATTATTTAAATAAGTCTATATGGATCTCCTATTAGGGTGCTTGATATATGAAGGATATAGTCATAAGGTGTGCAAGTTGAAGAAATATGTTCATGGATTTAAGCAATCTTCGAGATCATGGTTAAAAAAATTCATAAAATTTATTATAGCTTTTGGTTACCATTAAAGCAATTTAGAACACATATTGTCCCTAAAGAACATTAGGGTAAGATTAATGTATTTATTATATGTATAGATGATATGGTGGTTACATGAAATAATCTTGAAGAAAGGCAAAACCTATAAGATTACTTGGTCAGGGAATTTGAAATGAAAAACTCATGTCATTTGAAATATTTTCTTGGAATCAAAATGTCTCAATCTTATAATGCAATCTTTCTATATTAGAGAAAAAATACATTAGATATTTTACAAGAAATTAATATGTCATCATGTTAACTAGTTGATACACTAGTTAAAGAAGGTCTAAATGTATATGTTGAGTCCAATAAAGATGAGCAAAAAAACTGAAAAACCGATTAAACCAAGAAAATTAAAAAAAATAACCGAAAAAACTAACCATGAAAAATAACCGATTAGAATTTTGAAAAAACTGATAAGTTTGGTTTTATAAGCCTAAAACCAAAAAATCAAAACCAAAACCGAATCGAAAAACTAGAAAAAAACCAAGCCAAACCGGAAACTGAGTCAAACCAATTTGAACCGTTTTTTTTCCAAAATAACCGAACCGAATCAAAACTAGTCGGTTTGAACTAGTTTTTTTTTTTTTTTATAAAAAACCGATTTGCTTACTTTTTTTGATAAAAACCGAACCGAACCAAAAATGATCACCCTTAGAGTCCAATAAGATATCAACTGATAAAGAAAGATACTAAAGACTTGTAAGGAGATTGATGTACTTAGCAAGTATGAGATTAAATTTGGCTTATGCATTGCATACTATTAGTTAATTTATGCATTATCCGTGAGAAAAACATATGGATGCACTTATGCATGTTTTGAGATATATGAAGGCTGCATCTAGAAAGAAAATTCTTGTTACTATAAATATAGATTATCGAAGCATAGCTATATAAATTGATATTGATTGGACCGAAGCAGTAGATGATAGACAATATACTTTTGGTTACTTTACCTTTATCGACAATAATTTTATTATATGAAGAAGAAAGAAACAAGATGTTTTTGCTCACATGTAAAAGTTGAATATTAAGAGATACGACTATTGGACTTTGTGAAGTGTTGTGATTAAGATTTTTATTGCAGGATTTGGGTTATACATTAAGGTAACCAATTTTAATTATACTTGATAATAAAACAACATGTGTTATTGCTCATAATTTAGTTTAACATGATTGTACAAAACATGTAGGGAAAGAGATATTGGATAAAGAAATTATATAGTTATCTAAAAATAGATCTAAAAATCAATTGACCGGGATTCTCACCAAAAAAGTTTCAAATATAGTGTTTTTATAGTTTCTAAACAAGTTGCATATGCATGATATCTATGTACCAACTTGAGGGAATACATTAAAAATTATTGGAGATTTTACAGGTATTCTAAAGTTAGAACTTAATATTTAGTTTCTAGATTTGGAGCAAATTTCATGATAATTTTTATTTTATTTTATGCATAATTAGTTTTCTAAGTTAGCTTATATATTATAATTTTCACTTTCTTAATAAGAACATCAAAAGAATATTTTTTTCATATGTGCAAACAATTCCTACAACTATTATTCAACCTGGCTCTATTTGGCGGGTCCTAGGATCTAGTCGATCCCTTAGCTTGGGCGGGTCTCAACATAATGACAACATGTCATTATGGTGGGTCAACTCGTAACTCAGTTAAACTCATTTGACTGTCTTTGACTTTGTTTTTTTATTTTTTTTTAAATAATGTTGTTTTAATCTTTTTAATTTTTTTTTTATTAATCTGAGTCAACTCAAGTTAACCTTCTTAACTAGTTATCTGAAACTTGCATCAAATTAACCTTAAGTTAGGTTTAATAGCTATGGAGGTTTTTTTTTTTTTGCACAATTATTTCATGCTTTAGTTTCTTTGTTTCTTAATCTCTATCCAATTTAATGTTTTGGGCATTCTCTCATATCTTGTTAAACATATAACAATCATCAATTGTTATCATTAGAAGTTTAATGCTTGTAATGTTTCTGTTTTTTAGGCATCCATTTGTCATAAATCAATATTGATGTACCGTATGTTAAATTTATTTTTATAAATCATGAAATTCTACAAAATAACATAAACAGTCGCAAGAATATAGTTTATAAACTATCATTATGAAACCCTACAGATATGAATCTTAATTTATAAACAGCTGGCCTAATGATATTCTTAAAAAGGAGGAGACTTTAATCTTGGTTGACTTATAAACTGGTTTAAGGATACTGACAGCACAGCTTTTTCTTTGCTGAATTCTCATTAATCTATTTAATCGAACAACATTGCCCTCTTCAGGCATTCATTTGGATACTGACAACACAGATTTTTTCATGGCTGATTTTTCTTCATGTACTGCAACAAGAACCTGGGATTGTTTGAAATGACTTTAACTCAGAGTCGGCACTGACGTGAATGGGACTAGAGAATGCTTTATCTACCTCTTGACTTGGGGTTCAAGCAAGGGACAGAAGTTGAAATTCATGAGTCAATTGGGTGTTGCTTTCATTTGGCTTCAGATCAAGCATGGCGGTCTTCTAATTGGCTGTTTACTTTTCTTCTTCCCTTTTTTCTTTTTTTTTTATTAATCGCCGTCCATCCCCTTCCTCTCACGGAGGAATTCATATTCTATGTCCTTGAAGTCATAGTTTTAAGACCGGTTAAGCCTGGTCCAAGATCCAGGTTTTGATTTTTGATCGGGTTATCGGGTTAGTTGGGTACTCAAATATATATTTTTTTAAAATAAAATAAAAAAAACATCGTTTTAGTAAAAAAACTAACCCGTCGGCTTAGGCCAGATTTCAAAGCTATAATGTCATTTTTAGTGGAAACTAGTGAAGCACTGACGTATGAAATGAGTTATTGAAACACTTGGTTGTATTTTCCATGACATTAATGTCATGATTGATTTTTTTTTTATGAAATTTTTTTATTGGAAGCTAGTGAAGCTCTAACGTATGAAATGAGTTATTGACAATATTTTATTATAAATAATAAAATTTCATAAATAAAAATCAATCATGACATTAATGTCATGGAAAAAAAACCAGGTGTCCTTGCACAGAATTGAGGATCTCACCATGCATACAATACGATTTTTAATGTGTAAGAGCGTGTTTGGTAGTGTGGTTGTGGTTGTTTTTTAAATAGCTTTTCGTGCCGAAATACATGCCAATGATTTTTTTTATTTTTTAAAAATAATTTTTGATATCAGCACATCAAAACGATCCAAAAAGTACAAACCGAATTCAATTTTAGCAAAAAAAAAAAAAATTTTAAATTTTGACGAAACGCAGTTTCAACCGCAGAGCCAAACATGCTCTAAATTGGATTAGCAACGATGAGAAGTGCTGCTTGAATTACCTTTAACTAAAATGACCAATATTATTAACCATTTTTCATTTGCCGTATAACAAAATAAAATACAAGCTAGCAGGGACTTAGAACGCATGCATGGCGCCGGACGACAGTAAAATAACTAATAGAAACTTCACTCCTTACATAGAAATCATAATACTAATAGAATACCAGCAATAACCAGACAGAGAGTAAAATATCTATGAACTCTTCATGCGGCGATGAACAATTCCAACTTCCAAGTCCAGATATGGTTTGTGGTCAAGCGTTGGTTTGAGAAGGGTGTCTCTGGCCTTTTTCAGCTTGTGAAGAGAGTCCCTAATGGTAATTCGCTGATCGGGAGATTCGACAGCGCAGGATAGCCCGACGCCGAGGATAGCAATCAAGCATTCCTGCTGTTTCTCAGGACTCTCGAACTGAGCGCCATGGTGAGAATCTTTGATTGATAAGAGTAGCTCAGGGTCCACTACTTCTTCTATGTTGGCAGGGAAAGCTGACTTCACCCACTTGATTAGGCTTAAATCTCGAGAAAAGATTTCATGTGTTGGGCTCTTCCCGGTGAACAGCTCTAGCAGCACAACTCCATAGCTGTATACATCTCCCGAAGTTGTTGCTTTCAATCCTAAACCGTATTCTGCGATGAAGACGTCCATGCATTTCAAATGCAATTAAATATAAATTAATGCATTTAATTTCAGATACAAGTAGGGAGTTGAACTAAAACCAAGGCTACGGCCATAAAATGGAGGGTTTTTCAAATAACAGTAAAAATAAAACACTTTATGGTCATGAAAACCTCTCTGAATAGTGGTGGTGCTCCGGACTCTCCCTTTTCCTCTCAGTGACATAGATACAAAGACATGCAAGCACACTCAAACAAATGGTAAACACATAAGCGATCTCCAGACAGAAGCAAAAAGAATGGCGCATGAAAGCACACGCGAGTGTTCAAATAACAATTTGAGATTCCAAGATCAAGTTAAATAGCTAACCTGGAGGAATGTATCCTACAGAGCCCCTGAGGCCAGCTGTGGAACTTATTGACTGTTTATCAGCTCCTCTCTCTGCCAGCAATTTTGCCAAACCAAAGTCTCCCACCTTTGCAGTCATGTCTTTGTCAACAAGCACATTACTTGGTTTCAAATCACAGTGAACTACTGGAATTTCACAGTCATGGTGCAGGTAATCCACAGCACAAGCAACATCGATTGCCACATTTAACCTCTCCAAAATATTCATCAAGCCTCCATCTAATCGCCTTCTACTTCCCTTAATCCATTCTTCCAAGCTCCCATTATGCATGTACTCATAAACCAAAGCCACAAATTGTGAACCCCTATTATCCATACTTGAGCATGAGGTGATGAGTTTAATAAGATTCCGATGCCTTACATTCTTCAAAGCCTCGCACTCAGCCAAAAAACTTTTCCAGGATCCATACTTCTCGCTGTCAAGCACCTTAACTGCCACAACAGTCGCATCCCTAAGTTCACCTTTGTAAACTGACCCAAAACTGCCCTTCCCTATCAGATTTCCAGCGTCAAAACTCCCAGTTGCCTCACGAAGTTCTCCATAAGAGATTGTGGGATGCTGCAGCTTAATTGAGTCTGACCTCGGCATAATTTCTCTTTTTCTTTTTCTGACGCACAGAAAAACTGCTATCACTGAGCATACTGCAACTGCGGCTATACCGGCAATGACAATATAAATTGCAGTGGATATTCTTCGACGATGTTGATTGTTCCCACAAGATAAATCCAAGCAAAGCTTCGAATTCCCTTCCATATGAACTCTAGAAAGATTTCTGAAGACTCCTTCCTTGGGAAGAAGTCCTTCAAGGTTGTTGAATGAGAGGTTCAACAAGAGAAGGGCCTGCAAGTTTTCAAGAGTTTTGGGAATTGTGCCTGATAATTGGTTCGAAGAGAGGTCAAGAATTTCCAAACCCTTCACATCTCCTAGAGTAGCCGGAATGGAACCAGAGAACATATTGTTGCCCATGAATAACTCCTCCAAACTCTTACAGCTTCCAATTGTATCTGGGATGCTTCCAGACAAATAATTGTGAGAAAAATCAACAGCTGCAACATTTTCGAGTCTCTGGATCTCTTGAGGCAAAGGACCTGTCAGCTGGTTTCTGGACAGGTTCAGAGTTGCACTCAAACTGGAGAGATTGAAAATTTCTTTTGGTATGCTTCCGTTGAACCTGTTGCTGGATAGGTCCATGGACTGCAACTGCTGGAAATTAACAAAAGTTGTGGGCAGTCTTCCAACCAACTCGTTGGCAGAAAGATCAATTTTATTGAGTTTTTGGAGGTTTCCAAGAGAGTCCGGAATTCTCCCCGATATCTTATTTGCAGCCAAATGCAACTCCTGCAGATCTGTAAGCTCGCCAATTTCTGGTGGAATTTCACCAGAAACATGACTATAGCTTATATCTAGCAAAGCCAAGCTGCTAAGATGTCTGATTGAGGCAGGTATACTTCCATATATTTGATTCCTTCCCAAGTATAAACTTCGAAGAGATCTCGAGAGATTTCCAATGGATTCTGGAATAAGACCCTCCAGAAGATTGCCATCGATGGCAAGAAATTTCAGATAGCTACTGTTTGTAAAAGAAGAGAGAAAATCGAGACCCTCATCACCCGAACTTTTTAACTGATTGAAGCCAATATTGTACAATGTCAATTTGGGAAGATTTCTAAGTCGTGGTGGCACTGATCCACTGAAAAGATTGTGTGACATACGGACGCTCTGCATGTTTGTAACATTATGGAAAGACCATGGAATTGAACCAGTAAATTTGTTTATGCAAAAATTCAAGCTTAAAAGATTTGGGAGTCTATCTCCAACATCAATTGGAATTTGACCTCGCAATTGGTTTGAAGCAACAGCGAGGAAAACCAAAGAAGAAATGTTGTACAGGGATAGAGGAACATCGCCGGTGAGATTATTGATACTGAGGTCAAGATGTTTTAAATTCTCAAGACGACCCAAATCGGAAGGGATCATTCCACCAAGATTATTGGTGATTAAATCTAGGGTGAGGAGAGAGGAAATGTTTGCAATGACGGGTGGAATCATACCCCAGAGCTTGTTTCCACCCAGATTGAGGATTTCAAGGCTTTTCAGGTTGCTGAGTTCCTCAGGAATTGCACCTGAGATCTCATTTTGCTTCAAGTCCAGGATCTGGAGATTTAAGCAATTGGTTATGTTCAAAGGAATTGGGCCATTGATGGTGTTGAAGCTCATATTAAGGACCTTCAAACGGGAAAGAGCACCAATTTGATCAGGAATAACTCCTGTAAATTGGTTCTCCTGTAGATGAAGAGAGCGAAGAAAGGATAGGTTTCCAATATGTGGGCTAATGGAACCTGTTAATCTAAGGCCAGACAAATCAAGGCCAATGACTCTTTGATGCACCTGGCTACAGTCAACACGAGTCCAGTTACAGGGGCTGGAGTTGTCGTTCCACGAGGAAAGAGTATTTGAAGGATCAACGATTACCTGAGATTTAAAAGAGAGTAGAGCTTCCTTGTCAGTGAAGAGGCCCGGCACAGCAGCATCCAATACTTGAAGTGCATTTTGGAATGATAATATAAGAACTAAAGAAGCAACACAACGAAAAAGCAATTTTGAAGCCGTAACTTCCTGGTTTTTGAGGGCACTAAAAAGGAAGAATACCATCTTAAAAAACGAAACTTGGACTACCACGTAGAATATTGTTGTTTGTTATGTGCTTCTGGGCAACCCACAGTTGGTCCTATTTGTACTACACGATGGCTCTCTCCATGCATTCAATTGGATAGTGACAACACTGGATTTTCTTTGCAATTTAAGACTTTACTCAACAATCTGCGTACGTCTTATTTCCTATCGCTATTAAACCTGGACCAGTGTGCGATGGCTCTATTTTGTGTTGAACTTTGCGTTTATAATCTTGTCAAGAGTATAGTGCACGTTCTAGCACTATTGGTAGCCTTCTAGCACTACTGGCCAAATTGAGTTAAAGCGTAGAATTTCGTTACCGCCGATGCTTGAATTCTGGTGTGCCATTTTTCATTGCTAGGTAAGCATAAATTTCCCAGTGATGTCCTAATGGAAACTGAAACTGGTGGTCTCTCGACGCAGTTGAGAAGTCGACTAGGTTTGTTTCGGTCAAAACCCTTGAATACCGAAAATATTTATAACAAGACTAAACTCTAAAATAACAATAATACTATAACTATAACAAGAAGACACCTAAAAGAATTATGTTTTAGAAAGGCTATTAAAACCCATTATTAAAAAAAATACAAAATCCTACTGATACTGGATAGCAGAGTAAAATTTTAAAACTTATTCTCTTTAAATAGAAAACTAGAAAAGATTATTAATACTAAATACAAAAAAAACAATCCTAAACTAAAACGGAATAAAATAAATAAAATAACTAAAAATATATTTATTTTATCAAAAAACATTCTTTCTTCAACCTCTATGAGTTGGAAAGAACACGCCTTTAAATTTAAATATTGATTAGAAATTGTTCTTCATCACTAACTCAACTCATGATACATAATGTTTTCAAACAGAATCTTCTTAATCAAAAACCATCCTCCATCGTAAACATGTTCATAACAAGATTTTTGTTTGGTCAAGTTGGAAGGTTTTTTTCAAAACTTCAAATTAGCTATATAATAAATAATTTCGCAGCATGCCTACTCATAGAAAATGATAGACATTGATTTAGTGTTAAGAGGGGTGGCTTGGTAGTTAAGGATATTTGTTATCTTTTCAGACTTATTAGGTTCCACTTGAACTTAGTCTCCGTAATTATTTTCATTAGTCTATTTGTTATTGATTTTCTTCAAGCTTGTAGAACGGGATGTACATCCAACTGCTTGTTTAAATGCTTTGATTTTTCTTCGTATACTCGGGAAGTCATGTGTTCTGAACGTTGATTTGGTCTTGTGGAAGATATGGCACAAGAGAGAAGAAAATGACTTCTATTATCAATAATTTCTTCTCAACAACTTCTCCACTTCCTTAATTTCTTCAAGAACTGTCAATCGCCTAAAAAAAAGCCTCAGAAGACAAATTTACCTTTTTTTTTTTTTTTTGTCTTGAACTCATTATAAAAACCTTTAATATTCAACTGTTGTCGATTGAGATTTCATGCTTGTAATGTTTCTGTTTTCAATTAGTATTACACTAGTTCGATGCTGCACTATGCGGCAGGTTCACCATTTATTTTTATAAAAACTACTGTAAAAATAATATTGTTTCAGTTCGGTTATTTTAAATTAAAAATTAAAATTTAACCGACTAGTTTCGGTTTGATTTGGTACAGTTTGGTTATTTTATAATAAAAATTAAAAATTATATTATTTTTTGGGCTCTTTTTGGACTTTCTAATGAGTTAGTTTTTGATCGGTTTGGTTTTTTCAATTCGGTTTGGTTTGGTTTATTTCTTAAATAAAGCAGTTTAGTTCAGTTTAGTTGTCTAATTACATGTTTATGAAACTAAAACTGAACCAGTCTAAATTTTTTTTAATATTATAATAAGTTAATTGTTTTTTTTATGGTTCGGTTTTTTTTTAATTTTCTCATTTTAATCGGTTTGTCGATTTTTTTTATCACCCTTACTTCTTATACACTTAGCATGCCCAACACATTTATATGTAATCATAACATCTTGGGTAAACTCATTTTAGTAAAGGGATTGGATGAAATCGTAAAAATCTAAGTAGACTAAGAATAGGGCTCATAGATTGGATAATAAATTAGTTTCTTGAAGGATTAAATCATTACCACCATAGTTTTGGGATGGATTTGTACATTCTCAAAATATCTTTCTTTTCATTCTCTTTTACGCCTACTATGCATACCATTTCGAGAAACGAACCGAAACTCCAAAAATCAAAAGACTACCCTTACTTCTTATTTCTGTTCTATCGGGTCCTATTTATAGAAATGCTTCTTACACTTGTGATTGTGCATGCGATGAATTGCTCCAAATAATAAACCTAAAGGTGTGTGTGTGGCCATGCGAGTGTTAATCCATGCAAAAGTTAACGCAATGTTGTAGAATTTTGAGAGAGAAGATAAAAAATGTATAGAATGAATCGCGGGGCAAATCTTCTTTGCCAGTGAGCAAACTCTTGCTGCTTTGATCTCTGCTAGAGCAGTCTGAGTCGCCGACTGCCAACAGAAGAATTGCCCAGTAATGCATCCATACTCGGTGAGCTGCCTTTTGCTCCGCCGATGAACAGTTCCAAGGTTCACCGGTGCTCATTTATAGCTCGAAGAAGAGTCTGGAATTCTACATGCAAAAGGGATATTCCAAGGACAATCCATCAATTGACAGTTGCTCGTCAGGAGGAATATATCATCAAACAATACTTTCAATCCACATGATTTCGAAATTCTTCCAGTAATTAAATTCCACAAAAAATATACCTAAATATTATTTCGGACAATTATATTTGAAGTTTTTTTTTTTCTCTTGAAATATCAGAGGCCTACGGGCTATAGAACAATACATATTGTACGAAATACATGAGTAGAGTATTCTGATTTTCACGCTGATTTTAGTTTTTTCTTTTTATGATATTCAATTTTTTTTTCCATGTAAATGTCACAAATCATTGGGTGGCTGTGCTAAACTTTTGTGCTGATATTCATCTTAAAAAAAAAACGAAGGAAAAGGACGTAATTATTCCCCAACTGTCACGAAAATATTCTCAATTGGCCTCCCAAACAAAACATAATTCTAATTGGACCCCTCAACTATCAAATATCGCCCATTTAACCCTCCATTTAAAATTATTTTACTTTTCAAGATATCACAAATGAGGAACTGCCTATAACCAATGCCTTAAATAACTTGTTTAAATAAATAAAAGTAAAAGATAAAAAATCGAGACATCATATATAAATAAAAAAATAAGCACCAAAATTATTCAAATTTTTATTTTTCAATTAATTAAATAACTTGATATTTTTTACTTTATTGTAAAATAGAGGTCAATAAAGATTCGATAAATGTGATCTCTCCCGTCTCTTCAAAATAATGGAATATTGGGATTTTAGATCTAGGGAGGAACTGCACATTAACATTCAAAAATCAAACATTTAATTGCAATAAAAATAAATAAATATTATAAAAAAACCAAGCATTTAATTGCTCAAATTGAACATATGGTTGTGAAATCGATATCCCTTGTATTATCCCTTGTATTTTTTTGAACATGATGGAATTTCATCAAGCATTCTCCCTGGAAGGTCCTCTCCCTCCGCAATGTATTTTTTCAATGTAAGATTTAAAACCTCTTCGTATATGTATTTTATGTTCATAAGAAAAAACTTAAATTTTTTCAATATAGAATAAAAAAAACATTTTTGTTTAAATACTTCAATTTAAAAAAATAACATAATATCTTTTCAATATAGGATTTGAAACACTTTAATATATATACTCTATATTCACAAGAAAGAAGTTATTTTTTTAATGTGAGATTTGAAGTTCTTTAATATATATATACTTTATGTTCATAAAAAAAAAAATTATATTTTTTTAATGTGCGATAAAAAAAAATTAGTTTAAATACTTTAACTTAAAAGAATAATATAATATCTTTTTAATGTAGAATAAATTTTCAGTTCTTCAAAACAAGACAAGAATTTTGTTTGGTGAAGTTGCAAGCTTTTTTCAAAACTTCAAATTAACAATATAATAAATAATTTCGGATCATGTCTACTCATAGAAAATGATAGACATTGATTTAGTCTTGAGAGGGTGGCTTGGTAGTCAAGGATATTTGTTATCTTTTCAGACTTATTAGGTTCCACTTGACCTTAGTCTCCGCAATTATTTTCATTAGTCTATTTGTCATTCATTTTCTTCAAGCTTGTAGAACGGGATGTACATCCAACTTCTTGTTTAAATGCTTTGGTTTTTCTTCGTATACTCGGGAAGTCATGTGTTCTAAACGTTGATTCGGTCTTGTGGAAGATATGGCACAATAGAGAAGAAAATGACTTCTATTATCAATAATTTCTTCTCAACAACTACTCCACTTCCTTAATTTCTTCGAGAACTGTTGTCGATTGAGATTTCATGCTTGTAATGTTTCTGTTTTCAATTAGTATTACACTAGTTAGATGCCGCACTACGCGGCAGGTTCACTTTTATTTTTATAAAAACTATTGTAAAAATTTATAATATGAAAAATCATATTTTTTTAATATTAATAATTATTATTTTTTCAAATTTATTAATTATTTTATTAATAATATTAATTATAATAAAAATAATTATATTTATATTTATAACAAAAATGATAATATTTTTAATATTCATACTATAAATTATAAAAATATATATATTATTAAGGTTGGGTGAGACGGGTCCCAACTTAGGGTTAGGCGTGGCTGTGTCCAAACCCAACTTAGGGTTAGGCGTGGATGTGTCCAGACTCTTAATTATAATAGAAATAAAAATAAAAATAATTATAACACAAATAATATTATTTTTAATATTAACTTTGGGTTGGGCGTGGACGCCCAGACCTAACTTGGGGTTTAGCATTGACGCGTCCAGACCTAACTTGGGGTTGGGCGTGGACGCGTCCAAATTTTTAACACAAATAATACTATTTTTATTATAAGTAATAATATTATAATAACAATGAGAAGCAAACACGTGGCGCTTAGTCTGCCCTAGCACCACGTGGCGCTTGGCAACCCTTCCCTAGCAATCAGACTTAAGTGCCATGTGGTGCTTGGGTGAGCCAGGTCGTGCCCGTCCCACATACAAACCTAAGTGCGACGTGGCGATGGGGGTGGCTTGGGGAGAGCTATCATGCTTGGGTCATGGCAAAGGGTCTGATTATCTTGCGTCTGAGGAAGGACCCGATTGTCTTGGGTCTGGCGTTATAAGCCTAGCTCAATGGGCCTTTTTTTTTATTGGATTGCGATTGGGTTGGACTCGAAACAGAATTGGGCCGGGGCCGGCCCAAATACCACTCACTACATTTTTGGCTAAGCTCAGCCCACCACATGGGCTAGGCTGATGATCCAGCCCATGGCAATAACCAGTCAATTATAATTAGCTGGTTACTGTGCTCCTGCACATTTATTGGGTAATTATTTTCTTGCTTGCAAAACATGCATAATGCACATTTTGCATGTAAAAAGATAGACAGTAAATGAAGATAAGGGGGAGAGAATTACCTTGAATAATGAGCTTAGATAGATGAGCTGACTATGGTGTTGGTAACTGTTCTCGGTGGTGTTGCTGCGGTCGCCCAACATAATAAGTTTAATGTATGTATCTCACTTAAGTTTCCCAATTTTTATGGGATTTCTCCTAAGAAGTTGTTACTGGAGAGATTAATACCAAACATGTAGCTGAGAATTTTTCCCTTGAGAGAATAATACATATTTTTCGTTGGAGACTCTATCACTTCTATAATGTTGGGCCAAAAATTGTTTTCCATGTTTTGATTACTATCGACGAGTGGTTGACCTATTTTTTCATAATAAGCTTTTATAAAAACCCATGTGTTAATGGACCGTTCAATCTATTTTTGATAGATGTGTCGCACCCCAAAAAAATCCGGGACAAAATTTGGTTTATTTTAAAATTTGTTTTGCGACATTCGACTGGCGACTTTCGTTTTGTTTTGTTTTGCTTATTTGGTTCTTTGGGAGTCGCCACCTAGTATTTTGGTCACTAGGAACCCTAACTGGTCTTTCAGAGATTCTAAGGCAAGGGACTGGTTGCGTAAAGGGAAGGTATTAGCACCCCTAGTACGCCCTACCTAAGGTAAGCTGCTTGGTGTTTGGTTTGCTCTATAACTGCTATGGTGTATGTATTTTCTAGGCTCGTCAATTGATTTTGGATAGAAATCTAAGGAGATTTCATATGCTTTGAAAGCTCATTTTTCCCTTAGTATTTCAAAAGTTTATGACTCATAAATCGTGGGAAAAAAAATAAATTAATTTTGAAATGTCCTCGATTATAATCAAGGCTTCTTTCAAGAATGTGTGCGGATTTATTATTTCCAATAATATTTTGGATATTCATCCTTTTAAGGATTTCTTTATCCAAACATTAGTGGTGAATAATAAATAAATTCCCTCTCCAAAAATAAGATTTTTATAGTTTTTGGAATATTGGCCAATACCCTTTGGAGTTTTACAAACACGTTGTAAAATCCAGAAATGCAAGGAAATAATTTGTGTTTAAGAAATCTATGCGAAAACACACTTTCGAAGCTTCCAAATATATTTTTTTTATAAAAAGAACTTTGAAAACATGTTAGAGTATTGGTCGTATGCAACACGCAAGAAAATATATATTTTTTTTAAAACAATATTTTTTTTTTTTGACGAAATCGGGTATTTTTAATACTGAATTTGTATCTCCACAGCATAAAAATACAAACTAATATTAAGTCATTTTAAAAAGATGTACGAAAAAATCAACAATATTTTTAAGGAATTTTTAGAATTTTTTTTAAAGCAAAAAAAATTTATCTTTGAAAATTTTGGGTGCCACGACGAAAATCAGATATTTTAAATACTGAATTTATACCTCCACAATATATAAAAAAAAATACAAACCCCCTTAAAAATATATATATATGAAAGGAAAATAACAACATTTTTTTTTAGATTTTTTTATAAATATTTTATATATATATACATATACACACATATATATAATATAATAATATAATATAATAATATATTAATTATTAAGGGGGCTGGGCCGGCCCAACTAACTGGGCTGGGCTCAGCCCCACAAGTGACAGGGCCGATCTCGGCCCAGGAAAGGTGACAGGGCCGACCGCGGCCCAGGAAAGGGTGACTGGGCCGACCGCGGCCCAGGAAAGGTGACTGGGCCGACCTCGGCCCAGGAAAGGTAACTGGGCCGACCGCGGCCCAGAAAAAGTGACTGGGCCGACCGCGGCCCAGAAAAACAACTTGGTCTGGGCCGGACCCGGCCCAGACCGCCGGGTTGGGCCAGAACCCTTCTGGCCCATATACATGCTTCTGGGCCAGAACCGGTCTGGCCCAGAAGATAAAATATAACGGGGGGAATTAATTTCCCCCCCGTCCACTGCATGCAGAACAAATCTGCATGCAGGAGACGAAAATTAACAGAAGACGAGAGAAAAAAAAATGCAGGGGAGGGAGCGTACCTGGCGAGGCTGGAGACGGTGTTTGGCTGACGGGGCTACGGTGGCGTGGCTCGTGGATGGCGGTTCCGGGTGGCGTGGCTGCCGTCTCCAACAGTGACGAAAAATTCTTCTTCCTCCCTTCTCCTTCGGTTTTTTTTTCGTTCTTAGTGGTTGCCTATTCTCGGTTCGGTTTTGGTTTTGTTTCGGTTTCCTTCTTCTTGGTTTGTTTCTGTTCTTCTCTCTCTCTTCGGGTCGCTCTCTCTCTCTTTCTCTCTTCGGGTCTTTCGAGTCTCACCCCTCCTTTCTCTTCGGTTTTTTCTTCTTTATTTATAGGGGCAGCACGGGTAGGGGACCATGGTTAGTGCGCCTTCAATCACGCATGGCTGGTCGGTTCTTTCGGTGGTGGTGGTGGGGGCGAGGAGAGAGAGAGACGCGGGAGTTTTTTTTTTCAAAATTTTTGTCTTCTGTTCTGCTAAAAGGGGGGGGGGGGGGAAGGAGGAAGATGAACAGTGTCGTTCAAAACGACACCGTTCTGATCTTCCTCTTTTATATATATATATATATATATATATATATATATATATATATATATATATATGAAACGGCGTCGTTTTGGGTAAAACACGTCGTTTCATTTAAATGGCTAAATTTCAAATCAGTCCTCCAAATTCGGTCCCCGCCCCTCTTGTTGGCCGCCTTTTTCACTTTGGTCCTTGGTCTCTGAGTTATGCAATTGAGCCCCTAATTGATCAATAAACTTTCAATTTCTTCAATTAAGCCCCTGAAACAATTCCAAACAGCCCCCCTATCTTTGCGCCTTCTCCAAATTGGTCCCTGGTTTCGGATTTTCACAATTAAGTCCCTAATTGGCCCTTAAACTTCAATATTTATGCAATTGAGCCCCTGATTTGACCCAATAAATTCCTAAAAAATATATTTTGGCCCCAGAACTTAAATTTCTCCAAATTAAAGCCCAAATTGACTTAAAAATCAATTTTTCTTGCAATCAAATCTTCTATAAATTCAAATAAAAATCCAATTAAGTCCATAAAAATCCAAATTTGGGCTTTTCTCCTCAAAATTCAAATTTTCCTTCTCAATAGGGCTTTCATCCTCCAAGAATATACTGTCAAAAATTCAATCCTTGTATTTTTAAATTCCCTGACCAATTTTCTGACTGTTTTCCGAGCGTTTCTGCCTCCTGTTATTTTTCTAACCTCTTTTGGCTATTTATTTTATTTTTCATGGGTACCCAAAAATGGGTTACAACAGATGCCCCCTCTTTATAATACTTACGGAGCATGGGTTTTGTGCAGTAAGTGTTATAAAGATAAACCCAAAACGGAACTCCCGAAACTGATATGGTCGAAGCTTGATTGATCTGAAACTTTGTCCTTTATAACAATCCTCCTTAGCCCCAAAAACCATGATCGAAACTTAGTCATCTCGAGATCCTTATCCAGCGATCCTCTGAATTCTTATTTTAGTTTGATCAACATGGAAATCCATCCGTGATCCCATCTAGTGATCTCCTTTAACCTGGAATCCCATCTGGCGATTCCTTTACTCATACAAAAAATGTGTGTGTGGTCTCATTATGATGGGTGACCTGCCCGAGTGGAAAAGAGAAAGAGTGGTCTCATTCTTTGGGTGACCTACCCAGGGGAAAGAAATGGCCTCATTATAATGGGTGACCTACCCAGGTAAAAAAAAAATGGAGAATGGTCTCATTCTTATGGGTGACCTACCCAGAAAATATGGTCTTATTGTGATGGGTGACCTACCCAGAAAAAGGAAGAGTGGTCTCATTCTTTGGGTGACCTACCCAGGGGAAGGAATGGCCTCATTCTTATGGGTGACCTACCCAGGTAAAAAAAAAATGGAGAATGGTCTCATTCTTATGGGTGACCTACCTAGAAAATATGGTCTTATTGTGATGGGTGACCTACCCAGAAAAAGGAAGAGTGGTCTCATTCTTTGGGTGACCTACCCAGGGGAAGGAATGGCCTCATTCTTATGGGTGACCTACCCAGATAAAAAAAAATGGAGAATGGTCTCATTCTTATGGGTGACCTACCCAGAAAAGTATGGTCTCATTGTAATGGGTGACCTACCCAAGATGGAAAAAAATGTGAAGTGCGGTCTCATTGTAATGGGTGACCTACCCAAATAAAAAAATATGGAGAAAATGGTCGCGTTGTAATGGGTGACCTACCCAGAAAAATGTTGGTGAGGGCTCAAAGACGCACTCGAAACGAGGTAGGGTTTAGAAAACGCACTACCCGAGAAATGAGGGCTCAAACAGCGCACTCGAAAAGAGGTAGGGTTAGAAAACGCACTACCCAAAAGTGAGGGCTCAAACAGCGCACTCGAAAAGAGGTAGGGTTAGAAAACGCACTACCCAAAAGTGAGGGCTCAAACAGCGCACTCGAAAAGAGGTAGGGTTAGAAAACGCACTACCTAAAAAGTGAGGGCTCAAACAGCGCACTCGAAAAGAGATAGGGTTAGAAAACGCACTACCTGAGAAATGGTGATGAAATCCCGATCTGAACAAATGTTGAAAGCAATATATTATGGTTAATATGCATGTATGTTTTTGTTACCTATCTTGGAAACATAGGTACCCCTTTCATCGTAAACCTCTTTGCTCTTTGTTTCAAGCTTTTCTCATGAAACGAAATATCCTTCCTATCCTTTTAGTGAAGAGATCTTGGGTTCCTTATGGGGCCCTTTCTTGCTCCATTGAGTTTTGCGTCAAAGGAAAAAAAAAATGGTTTTGTTCATGAAAACTGAAACTTTTGATGCAATTAGCAAATTTTATAAAAGATGCTTTTTTAGAAGTTTTTATTATGATATCCCTTTTGGGCTTGGGTTTACTATGGACCCCTATGTGCATTTCGTGCACCTTTTGCCCCCTAGTGTGATGTGCAAGTAGATTTGATTTGGTTCACCAATTGATGGAGTCATCTTCTTAGTCATGCCAAAAAAAAAGTTCTTTTGAGCAAAAGATTCAAAATGATATGAGATCCTATGTTAAATACATATATAAAAGGACTCTTTACAAAGAGAATTCATGGCCGAAATTTATTTTTATTGACTGGGAAATTATGAAATACATCAAGCGTAGTATTTCTTTACAGAGTCGGAATTCACAGGCCTAGCTAGATCTTCTCCATCCATTCTAGACAGTAACAAAGCTCCTCCTGAGAATGCTTTCTTCACCACGTATGGCCCCTCATAGTTAGGTGCCCATTTACTCTGATCTTCTCCAGGTAAAGGTAATATTTTCTTTAGTACAAGATCTCCTTCGTGGAATCCTCGAGGTCGAACCTTCTTGTCGTATGATTTAGCCATCCTTCTTTGGTAGAGTTGATGATGACAGATCGCGACTATCCTCTTTTCACTGATCAGATTCAACTGTTCATATCTAACCTTTGCCCATTTTACCTCTTCCAGCTCAGAGTCTAACAACACTCTCAATGATGGGATTTCCACTTCTAAAGGCATCACCGCCTCCATTCCATATACCAACATGTACGGGGTGGCTCCTGTTGAGGTTCGAACTGCAGTGCGATATGCATGAAGGGCAAATGGCAACATCTCATGCCAATCCTTATAGGTGACTACCATCTTCTGAATAATCTTTTTGACATTCTTGTTAGCAGCTTCTACCGCACCGTTCATCTTTGGTCTATATGGCGAAGAATTGGAATGCTTGATTTTCCATTTAGTGCAGAGCTCTATTATCATCTTGCCGTTGAAATTTTGGGCATTATCCGTTATAATCTTTTCTGGTGGACCATACCGACAGATCAAATCTCTCTCAATAAATTTCTTCACCACTTTTTGCGTCACATGAGCAAATGACCCAGCTTCTACCCATTTTGTGAAGTAGTCGATAGCCACTAGAATAAACCTATGACCATTACTGGCTTTTGGATTTACCGGTCCAATCACATCAATTCCCCACATCGCGAAAGGTCATGGAGATGTTAAATTAAACAGAGGAGCCGGAGGAGCATTGATTTTGTCACTGTATACTTGGCACTTATGACATTTCCGGACATAATCGATACAATCCTTCTCTAATGTCATCCAAAAGTACCCGGCTCTTTGTATCTTCCTGGCCATCATATGTCCACTAGCATGAGTTGAGCAAATCCCTTCATGGACTTCCCGTACTGTGCTTTTTGCCTCAAATTCATCCAAACATCTCAACAAAGTCCCGTCAGATGATTTCTTATACAAAATCTCCCCATCAAGATAAAAATCCATTGCCAATCTTCTCAAGGTCTTCTTGTCGATTTTGGATGCCCCTATGGGATATGCTTGGTTTTGGATGAAATTCTTGATATCATGGTACCACGGGTTTCCATCCACTTCTCTTTCGACTGAGCAATAATGAGCGGGGTTATTTCTGATATTGATGTGTACTGGCTGTACCTTGTGCCCAAAGTCTATCTTGGCCATAGATGCTAGTGTGGCCAAAGCATCTGCAAACTGGTTCCCTTCCCTTCCAAGATGGGTGAACTCTATTTCCTCGAATTCTTTAGCTAGCTGAGACAGGTATTCTTGGTAAGGCCTTAACTTCTCTTCTTTGGTTTGCCATTCTCCTTTTACTTGGCAAATGATCAACATTGAGTCTCCATACACATCTATCTTTTTGATGTTCATCTCTAATGCAGCCTCTAAACCAAGAATGCAAGCTTCATACTCAGCCGTGTTGTTGGTGCACCCGAACTGCAGCTTAACTGAAACCGGATACTGCTTCTTATCAGGAGAGATTATCACTGCCCCCGCTCCGTTACCACATACATTTACAGCACCATCAAAGTACATAACCCACCAATCTGATTTTTCTTCCTCGATTGCAAACATATCTTCATCGGGAAAGTCAAAGTTTAACGGCTCATAATCTTCCATAGCATGGTCAGCCAGGTGATCAGCAATAACACTCCCTTTCACAGCTTTTCTTGTCATATACACTATGTCATACTCAGCCAAAAGAACTTGCCATCTTGCAATTCGGCTAGATAGATAAGGTTTCTCACAAATGTACCTTAATGGGTCTAACTTGGAAATTAACCATGTAGTGTGATACAACATATACTGACGTAATCTCTTTGTAGCCCATGCTAGTGCGCAGCACAACTTCTCAATCACAGTATACTTAGACTCATATTCCGTGAACTTCTTGCTTAGGTAATAAATGGCCCTTTCCTTTCTTCCAGTTTCATCATGTTGCCCAAGCACACATCCCATTGCTGTTTCGGTTACTGTTAGGTATAAAATCAATGGCCTTTCTGGTACGGGAGGAACAAGCAGAGGTGGATTTAGCAAGTACTGCTTGATTTTCTCAAAAGCTTTATCACACTCTTCATTCCATATTCCAGGGTTCTTCTTCCTCAACAAACGAAAGCTCGGGTCACAAGTCGCGGTTAAATGGGATATAAACCGAGCGATGTAATTCAACCTTCCTAAGAAACCTCTCACCTCCTTCTCAGTTTTGGGAGGTGGCATAGATTGAATAGCTTTTACTTTTTCAGGATCCACTTCTATCCCTTTGTCACTCACCACAAATCCCAACAGCTTACCGGATTTCACCCCGAATGAACACTTTGCTGGGTTAAGCCTCAACTTATATTTCCTTAATCTTTCAAATAATTTCTTCAATACTTGGACATGATTCTCTCCCTCTTTAGATTTAGCAACCATGTCATCCACGTATACTTCAATCTCTTTGTGCATCATGTCGTGAAACAAAGTCACCATAGCCCTTTGGTAAGTGGCCCCGGCATTCTTTAAACCAAATGGCATGACTTTGTAGCAAAAGGTTCCCCATGGTGTTATAAAGGTTGTCTTCTCCCTATCCTCTGACGCCATTCTTATCTGATTGTAGCCTAAAAACCCATCCATGAAGGAATATGTGGAGCTGCGTGCTGCATTATCAACTAACATATCTATGTGTGGTAAAGGGAAATTATCTTTAGGGCTAGCCCGGTTTAAATCCCTAAAGTCCACGCAAACTCTGATTTTACCTTCCTTTTTGGGTACCACCACTATGTTTGACACCCATTGTGGATACTTCACTACTTCCAAAAAACCAGCGTCCCATTGTTTTTCAATTTCCGCCTTTACTTTGATTAAGACCTCCGGATGAGTTCTCCTTAACTTCTGCTTAATCGGCTTGCATCCTTCCATCAGTGGTATTCTATGCACTACAATGTCCGTATCCAGACCAGGCATATCCTCGTAGGACCAGGCAAAGACATCCACATAATCCTTGAGCAGTGCAATCAACTCTTCCTTTGCTTCGTGGGTGATCAAAGTCCCTATCTTCAGCTCTCGCTTGATTTCTTCATTGCCTACATTTATGGTTTCAAGTTCCTCTTTAGCGGGCCTCCAAGCCTGTTCGTGTTGCTCTATTAATTTTGTGAATTCCCATATGTTTTCCTCCTCCCATTCCTCATCTTCTACAGCCACTATGTATTCTTTAAATTTTGGCCATTCATTCTCAATGTAAAGTGCAGGTGTTGTTGTGGAGGATCCACTTTCAGGGTTCCTGAAAGCGGAAAGTGATGTGTAAATGCATAGTAAGACATCAAGATGAATTTTGAAAATGCATGATCTCATTAAAAATAAAAGATTGGCTCACAACAAAATAAAATCCCATTGACATCTTGAGCCTCGATTGTCAATGAATAAAAAAAAAGAACAGAAAAGAAAGGCAAACAACATAGATAAAAATATAATCCAACCATCATTGTTGATTACATTTTAAAAACCAATGGAGCTTCTTGGGTCTCCCAATTCTGGAACTTTTCCCCTTCGGCTAACTTCCGGATAAAAGTCTTGACGGTGACTTCTTCCAAAGTGTGGATGGTCAATTGTGGCATCTCTTCAATCCTCCTTTCGGACTCGATTTTCTCAGCAATGTCCTTGACTTGATTTTCCTCCAGGGTGTTTATGTTCATTGAAGAAAGCTTCTGAAAGAGGTCTCCATGTCCCCCATCAGGTTGTATCACATATGCAGCCTTTGGAAATGAAATCCTGATTGGAGGGATGGCTAAGTTTTCTTCTACAGGCTTCCTTCCTTCCATCCTAGCCATTCTCTTCTCCCTTCTTGCACCAGCAGCTCGTTTGTAATCCTCTTTCTTGGGCTTATATCCAAGCCCAAACCTCTGTTCTGCAGCTTTCAATTTGATTATACCCCTCCATTCAGGCCTTCTTTGCTCCATATCGTATGGGAAAGGAATCTTGTTTTTCAAAAAGATTTTAGCGGCCATTTTAGTGGCTTCAGAGATTTCTGGCTTCCTCAACACAGTGTTCTCGGGCACCCACTCGGTATTCACAATCTCAAATGCATGAAGGTTTCCGTCCCTACAATCTTCTGCTTCAATGAATGGAACCGCCACATTTCTTACCATCGATATAGTCTCCTCAGCCTTAACAGTAACCAGGACACCGTTGGCGATGTACTTTAAACATTGATGTAGCGAAGAGGTGACAGCTCCCGCAGAATGTATCCATGGCCTTCCTAACAACATGCTATAAGAAGGGTGGATATCCATCACTTGAAGGGTTACTAGAAAGACTTGTGGACCCACAGCTAGTTCAACATCAATTGACCCTATAACTGGCCTTGATGAGCCATCATACGCTCTCGCCGTTATCACACTGGGTTGCATATGTGAGGGATCTATCGGCATTTCATCCAGCACATGCCTTGGTAACACATTCAGGGCCGAGCCGTTATCAATGAGAACTTTGCCGATGAGACAATCCTTGCATCGGATCGTGACATACAAGGGCTTGTTATGTCCAGTTCCTTCAGCGTCAAGTTCATCTTCCGTGAAATACAAGTAATTGGCAGCATGAATCCTCCCTACTAGATGTTCCATAGTCTTTTGCTCGATATCTTGGGGCACATAGGCCTCATTCAATACTTTTTGCAAAGCATTACGATGTGGCTCCGAGTTGAGTATTAAAGACATGATGGAGATCTTAGCAGGGGTTTTCTTCAACTGATCCACTATACTGTACTCACTATGCTTCATCAGTTTCAAGAACTCATTTGTTTCTTCCTCAGTCATAGGTTTATTCACCTCAAACTCTTTATCGAGGTCCAGCACCTCCTTTCCTTTAGCCTTTCTTTGTCTTTCTAGCTCTTCAGGTGTGTAACAACGACCACTCCGAGTTAGCCCACTTATCTCCGTTCGGAACAGCGGCAAAGGAGCTTCAATATTCGAGGTATAACCATAATCTCCAAGCATCGCTCCATAGTTTACTTTGCTTGCATAGGAGGGCCTAGTTAATACCAGTTTTGAGCGACCATTAGCTGTTGATTGGATTCTACATTTCTCTATCATCCCTACCTCTTCATCGTCACTTACGTCCTCAATCCTCAACTCTCCCAGAGTTAGCATTCTTGCAACTTTTTGATGAAATTCAATGCATTCATCAATGTGATGCCCTTCCTTTTTATGGAAAGGGCAAAAGTTACTTTCCCTTGTGCAGTACTCAGTCGTTTCTTCCAACTGTACAGACTGTACCAACATCAAGTATAGCTTGGCCATGGTCACTTTCAACGCCCTCTTTTTGCTACCAATCTCCATGGTATTCACTCCTCCCGTACCATCAACATGCTTAGGTAAAGGGTTGGAATTCTGATTTGGCGAATCCTCAAAAGTGACCCATCCCACTTTGATTAGTTGCAACACCTTTCTTTTAAAAGCGAAGCAAGACTCAATGCTATGGCCTGCGTGACCAGCATGGTATTCACAAGTTACCTCGGGGTTGTACCAGGCAGGGAAAGGTGGCTGCATAGGTGGTATGGGTAGGGGAGCTATCTGCCCAATACTCAACAGCTTGGCATACAACTCTTTTAAGGTTATGGGTAGAGGAGGTAGTTGTTCTTCTGACGGTTGCTTATCTCTTCTTTGGTAATTGTTGTGGTTATTTGCAGGGAATTTTATTTGATTGGGCTGATTTGGAGTGAGGGGTTTGGAAAAGTTAATACTAGTGACTCGGGGGGTAGGTATTTGATAGTTTTTGCTTCTCCTTTCTAGGTTGTTCACCTCAATTTCTTTCTTCTTTCCAATGAAACCTCTCTTCTCTAGAGGTTCTGCTATTCTCCCGCTTCGGATCCCTTGTTCAATCCTCTCGGCGATCCGCACGACATCATAGAAATGTTGTGCTGAACTACCCATAAGGTGTTCATAGTACGGAGCCCTGAAAGTATTGGCAAACAAAGTCACCATTTCTGTCTCTATCAGCGGAGGTTGCACATTGATAGCTTGGTCTCGCCACCTTTGAGCATAAGCCCTCACGGACTCTTGACTTCCTTTCTCCATGCTGATCAGACTGGTCCTATCAGGAGCAATCTCTAGGTTAAACTTGTATTGCTTCAAGAAAGCGTCCGCCAAGTCTGTCCACTTCCTGATCCTAATATTGTCTAACCTCATATACCAACTGAGGGCCGATCCGGTCAAGCTATCCTGGAAGAAGTAAATTAACATTTTGTCGTCGTGGATAACCTCTGCCATTTTGTTATAGTAGGAGCGAAGATGGGTCTTTGGGCATTCCATCCCAGTATACTTAACAAACTCCGGCACCCTAAACTTCTTTGGAATGACAATATTAGGTACTAAACGTACCTCAGCGGCCCTAATTGGGTCAAACAAGTCATTTCCTTCAATTGCCCTTAGCCTCTCTTCTAGGGCAGTCCACTTATCATCTCCTTCATGATTAGAGAATTTAAAGTCATGTGGATCTTCGTTTGTTAAATCCATTGTAATAGGGATTTGGATGGGCCGAGCAGGACTCTGCTTAGTTGGTGTGTTTGCCCTTATGTTTATATGTGCGACAGGAATTTGAGATGCTGCTGGTGCTTCATTAGGTTGAGTAGATGTTCCCGCTCCATCTCTGGCTCTTAATAATTGCTCTAACATGCTGGTTAAGTGTGCCACATCATTCCGAACTCCTTCAAGTTCTCTTTGGTACTGAGATTCTGGTTGTGACCTTCCTTCGTTTTCCATTCTTGCTCTTTGTCGAGTGTTGTGGATTCTAGGAGGGGGATCTATGTTTCTTAATCTGCAGATGCATGCATAGATGTATGAGAAAATGTATGATTGTGATGGATGCATGATCGAAAAATGCATGCTTTATTGGGTATGGATGCATCCTTTTTGTGAACGAATAACAACCACCATATTATAAGCCTTCTCTTGTCACATTACTTTGATAGGAGTTCTGCCTTTCGAGTCGTTTGCTTGAATCATGTTCACCAAGAGACAGATTTTTGCATAAGAAGATGGGTCAACGCCCTTTTCATTAATGCTTGGATAAAAATACATTTAGAAATAAAAGAAATACAACATGCTAATCCCTTTCCTCCCTAAACTCTTTGGCCAAAGGTAAGAAAGCAAAACCACGGTTCTCAATCTTCCCTAGAAAGGCATCGGTTTCAGCTAGGCTTCGGCGATAGCGAATGATGTCTCCCCCCACATTCCGCAAATTGATTCTGACCATTCGAGCATGTGCAGCAGCTTCGTCCATTTGCTCATCTGTCTTGGTCATTTTTTCTATGAGCAACATGTTGGTTCTGTTTAAAGCAGTGTTGTTGGCGTCGATTTGATCTTTGTGCTTCTCCATTGCTACTAGCTTTTCATCTAAAAACTTCAACTTTTCTCGTTCTTTGTCAAGCTTTATCCTCATGACTTTTATCTCATTCTTCTTGACTGCTAACTCTGCTTTAACATCCTCGAATCCTCCCTTTTCGCTTTCCAACTCCATATATTTCTTATTCAAATCCTCATACTTCCTAATCCTATCCATCAGCTCGAATTGCACTTGTGCAAATTTTTCTTAGTAATATTCTGCACTTTCTTGGCAATCGCTAAAGTCCATCTCCATTGCTTGAAGTTCAGAGCAACTTTGCATCCAATCCAAACTCATCCCTTTAAGCTCCTTCTCACTTCCTTCCTTAGCAATCTTCTCCTCAACCAACTTTAGCTCCAGCTTTGTTATTTTCTCATCTCTAGACTGAATTTGCTCATCTAGAAATGTTCTCATTTTATCCTGTTCTAGCATCATTTCTTCCAACATTGCTTTGTCTTTTCTGCTCTTGCTCAATTCTATTCGTAGTCTCTCCACTTGCCTTCTCAAGTCTTCTTCATTACTAACTCTCTTTCTCTTGATAGGCTCCTCTTCAGTTGGAGAAGATTTGACTTCTACACAAGGCATGGCTAAAGCAGCTGAATCATCTTCAATGTTCACCCTTTTTCTCTTAATAGGCTCCGCTACATCTTGAGGAGATTTAGCTTCTACGCGAGGGGTGGCTGAAGTGGCTGAGTCTCTCCATTTTTCATATCCTTCGCTCACACTTGGATCTCTTAACCCTTCTATCTCCACCAATACTAGATGCTCCCAATCTTGCCTGATGATCTCCAAAACCTCTTCTGCCATGGGATCTTTAAACAAACCAGAGAATTGAGCAATTCCCATAGTCCTGGGAACGAACTGCATGCCCCCAAGTTGTCTTACCACTAAGGCAAGAGCATAACTCACATAACCCGTGATCCCCACCAATGGTACCCAACGCCTTTGTCCACAACTCATTAGGACCTTCACTGACGTTACCCATGGGGCCCTCCACTTAAACTCGCTATTAGGTAAACCTTCTAATTTATCAACCCAACCCTGGTTGTCTAGATCTCCCCATTCTTCTTCTTCTACTAACTTGAGGGGTTTTTGGGTGAACCACCAAAAATTATTGAAGACAGGTTTCTTTGTCTCGATATGGCTAACCATCCAAATATACAATAGTTGCGTGCAGCATCTCATTGCTCCTTTTCCGGCCCTCCTACAATGGTTAAGTGTCAAAATTGTTTCGGCTAAGATAGCAGCCACTGGATTGATTCGTGTATTCTCATACTCCACATAAGCAGCGGCGGCCTCCAAACTCACTAAACCAATCTGACTTGGGAACAACACAAGGCCAAATATACCTAGGGCAATCAATCTCTCTTTTTCTACTCCTGACTTCTTTTCCAATTCTAACATCCTCCATTTCAAACCGGTACCATTCTTCTCTTGAAACTTTTCCAAGTTGGAGATTCTGAGCAGCTTTGACAGTTCAGGGATGATCTTGTCGGATCTTAAAGGAGAATAAATCCGATACAGGTCGTTGGGAAACTCGGTCAACAATCCATATTCCTCAACCGTGGGGCATAAGTCTATGCTTCCAAAGGAAAAACATCGGTAGTCTGGATCCCAAAAATGAACTAAAGCTCGCACAGCTGGGCTTAAAACTTCTACCTTTGCAATTTCCATCAAACGTCCGTATTTCCTAAAAAATGCATCTTTATCCACATTCTGAAAATGAGTCGTTAACTTGTTCACCTCATTCAATACGCAATTCAGGTTCTTGATTGGTGACATCTTTTTAGCATCGCTTCTAAGGCAGTCTCCTTCAGTCAATTGTGACAGTTCAGAATTTTTTCCATATTCTAAGATGGAAGATTTAGTGATGATGGCCATTTCGTTCACAAGTCCTGCAATTCAAAATGCATTGGGGTTTAGACTTTGTTTGGATGCAAAAGATATGTTGGAACATACACCCTAAGGATAGGTTCTAATTTCTCTACGTGAGACATAGGGTAGGTTTACTATTGGGTCTCTAAAAGAGGGTCTCTTGCTGTTCCAGTGATCAGCCTTCGTAAAGGCGATATGGAGGTCTAGCAGATAGTGAGATGGTACGTGTACCAATCACAATCAGTCTAAACACTCAGCAAAGAGTTGGGGTTTACACAAACTTAAACCTTGACTCAAGTCATAAGGCAAGCTGCTAGTCCCCCACTTAAACTTAAAGTTACATGTGTGTGCACTCCAAAACATAATAACAATAATAAAGTGATGCATGACTATGCCATGTATGATAGAATGTAAAGATATATGCTAAAGCTTTTAAACAAAGCATCATTAAAAAAAAAAAAAAACAAAAACCAATAGCACATAATATAAACAAACAAACAAATCAAGCTTAGTCCAAGGGTCCCCAGTGGAGTCGCCATCCTGTCGCACCCCAAAAAAATCCGGGACAAAATTTGGTTTATTTTAAAATTTGTTTTGCGACATTCGACTGGCGACTTTCGTTTTGTTTTGTTTTGCTGATTTGGTTCTTTGGGAGTCGCCACCTAGTATTTTGGTCACTAGGAACCCTAACTGGTCTTTCAGAGATTCTAAGGCAAGGGACTGGTTGTGTAAAAGGAAGGTATTAGCACCCCTAGTACGCCCTACCTAAGGTAAGCTGCTTGGTGTTTGGTTTGCTCTATAACTGCTATGGTGTAGGTATTTTCTAGGCTCGTCAATTGATTTTGGATAGAAATCTAAGGAGATTCCATGTGCTTTGAAAGCTCATTTTTCCCTTAGTATTTCAAAAGTTTATGACTCATAAATCGTGGGAAAAAAAAATAAATTAATTTTGAAATGTCCTCGATTATAATCAAGGCTTCTTTCAAGAATGTGTGCGGATTTATTATTTCCAATAATATTTTGGATATTCATCCTTTTAAGGATTTCTTTATCCAAACATTAGTGGTGAATAATAAATAAATTCCCTCTCCAAAAATAAGATTTTTATAGTTTTTGGAATATTGGCCAATACCCTTTGGAGTTTTACAAACACGTTGTAAAATCCAGAAATGCAAGGAAATAATTTGTGTTTAAGAAATCTATGCGAAAACACACTTTCGAAGCTTCCAAATATATTTTTTTTATAAAAAGAACTTTGAAACATGTTAGAGTATTGGCCGTATGCAACACGCAAGAAAATATATATTTTTTTTAAAACAATATTTTTTTTTTTGACGAAATCGGGTATTTTTAATACTGAATTTGTATCTCCACAGCATAAAAATACAAACTAATATTAAGTCATTTTAAAAAGATGTACGAAAAAATCAACAATATTTTTAAGGAATTTTTAGAATTTTTTTTAAAGCAAAAAAAATTTATCTTTGAAAATTTTGGGTGCCACGACGAAAATCAGATATTTTAAATACTGAATTTATACCTCCACATTATATAAAAAAAAAATACAAACCTCCTTAAAAATATATATATATGAAAGGAAAATAACAACATTTTTTTTTAGATTTTTTTATAAATATTATATATATATATATACATATACACACATATATATAATATAATAATATAATATAATAATATATTAATTATTAAGGGGGCTGGGCCGGCCCAACTAACTGGGCCGGGCTCAGGCCCACAAGTGACTGGGCCGACCTCGGCCCAGGAAAGGTGACTGGGCCGACCGCGGCCCAGGAAAGGTCATTGGGCCGACCGCGGCCCAGAAAAAGTGACTGGGCCGACCGCGGCCCAGAAAAACAACTTGGTCTGGGACGGACCCGGCCCAGACCGCCGGGTTGGGCCAGAACCCTTCTGGCCCATATACATGCTTCTGGGCCAGAACCAGTCTGGCCCAGAAGATAAAATATAACGGGGGGAATTAATTTCCCCCCCGTCCCCTGCATGCAGGAGACGAAAATTAACAGAAGACGAGAGAAAAAAAAAATGCAGGGGAGGGAGCGTACCTGGCGAGGCTGGAGACGGTGGTTGGCTGACGGGGCTACGGTGGCGTGGCTCGTGGATGGCGGTTCCGGGTGGCGTGGCTGCCGTCTCCAATAGTGACGAAAAATTCTTCTTCCTCCCTTCTCCTTCGGTTTTTTTTTCGTTCTCAGTGGCTGCCTATTCTCGGTTCGGTTTTGGTTTTGTTTCGGTTTCCTTCTTCTTGGTTTGTTTCTGTTCTTCTCTCTCTCTCTTTCTCTCTTCGGGTCTTTCGGGTCTCACCCCTCCTTTCTCTTCGGTTTTTTCTTCTTTATTTATAGGGGCAGCGCGGGTGGGGGACCATGGTTAGTGCGCCTTCAATCACGCATGGCTGGTCGGTTCTTTCGGTGGTGGTGGTGGGGGCGAGGAGAGAGAGAGACGCGGGAGTTTTTTTTTTCAAAATTTTTGTCTTCTGTTCTGCTAAAACGGGGGGGGGGGAAGGAGGAAGATGAACAGTGTCGTTCAAAACGACACCGTTCTGATCTTCCTCTTTTTTTTTTTTTTTATATATATATGAAACGGCGTCGTTTCATTTAAATGGCTAAATTTCAAATCAGTCCTCCAAATTCGGTCCCCGCCCCTCTTGTTGGCCGCCTTTTTCACTTTGGTCCTTGGTCTCTGAGTTATGCAATTGAGCCCCTAATTGATCAATAAACTTTCAATTTCTTCAATTAAGCCCCTGAAACAATTCCAAACAGCCCCCCTATCTTTGCGCCTTCTCCAAATTGGTCCCTGGTTTCGGATTTTCACAATTAAGTCCCTAATTGGCCCTTAAACTTCAATATTTATGCAATTGAGCCCCTGATTTGACCCAATAAATTCCTAAAAAATATATTTTGGCCCCAGAACTTAAATTTCTCCAAATTAAAGCCCAAATTGACTTAAAAATCAATTTTTCTTGCAATCAAATCTTCTATAAATTCAAATAAAAATCCAATTAAGTCCATAAAAATCCAATTAAGTCCATAAAAATCCAAATTTGGGCTTTTCTCCTCAAAATTCAAATTTTCCTTCTCAATAGGGCTTTCATCCTCCAAGAATATACTGTCAAAAATTCAATCCTTGTATTTTTAAATTCCCTGACCAATTTTCTGACTGTTTTCCGAGCGTTTCTGCCTCCTGTTATTTTTCTAACCTCTTTTGGCTATTTATTTTATTTTTCATGGGTACCCAAAAATGGGTTACAACAAGATGCATATGGGTTATTTGTGGCGTGTCACACCTTGACATCGCGACGGTCTTAAAAATTTTCATGGAAAAGAATGTATTTCAAGCATCTTGTTCTTTGATGGGAAATGACCTTATTTAAAGAGTCACTACCTAGTATTATGGTTACTATAAACCCTAACTGGTCAACTGAGATTCTATGGTACGAGACTGGTTACGCAAAAAGAAAGATATTATCACCTCTTGAGCGTCCTGCCTGAGGGAAGCTGCATTGCTGATTTTGTCAAAAATTACTAATGTTTTGTTGGTTTATGCTATGATGGTTTGCTTGTAATATTCATTATTCTGACACCAGTGAATATTTAACTATGGATACTTCCAACTCTGGCGTTAGTAAATATTAAGTAGCTATAAAAAAAATTAAATTTAAATCAGTATTTTTATTCTTGACTCTAGCGTCAGTGAATAAACAAATAAAATAAATTTATTTTTACTCACACAATTTTTTAATTTTTTATGTAGCTAAATAAAAATAAATTACAATAAAATAAAATAAATTTACATCAGTATTTTTATTCCTGACTCTAGCATCGGTGAATAAACAAATAAAATAAATTTATTTTTACTCATACACAATTTTTTAATTTTTTATGTAGCTAAATAAAAATAAATTACAATAAAATAAAATAAATTTACATCAGTATTTTTATTCCTGACTCTAGCATCGGTGAATAAACAAATTTTTTTTATTTATGCGTACACAAATTTTTATTTTTTATTTATTTTTAATTGGGCCCAGCTTAGCCCATATGGGCTGGGCTTGACACAGCCAGCCCGACCCTATCTTTTTCTCATGCTTTTCTTCTTTGTTCGTCATCCCTGACTCTCCTTCTTCGTCTGTGTATTTGTTCGTCTGTATTTGTTCTGGTCTTCCACTCGTCGCCCTCTGCTCTGCTCTACCTTTTATAGAGCTCAAGAGCTTGCCCAAAACCAGTCCTGCCTTTGCCTTTGCAGGACTGTTATTCAATCCACGAACGAGATTGTGGGCAGAAGAAGTGGTCATGATTGGCATAGATTTGCTACAAATTTTCTTGCTCCCCTGTTGAATTGGGATGAAGAAGACGAGCACGACTGTTCCACCCAGCAATCGTGTCGTTTCGGCAAAAATGGTCATTTTCATTTTGACCCCTGAATTTTAAAAATTTAACAATTGGATCTCAAATAATTAAAAAATTTCTTTTCATTTTGCCCCTAGGCACACCATTTCAAGGAATGAACCGAAACTCCAAAAATCAAAAGACTACCCTTACTTCTTAGTTTTGTTCTATCGGGTCCTATTTATAGAATTGCTTCTTACACTTGTGACTGTGCATGCGATGAATTGCTCCAAATAATAAACCTAAAGGTGTGTGTGTGGCCATGCGAGTGTTATTCCATGCAAAAGTTAATGCAATGTTGTAGAATTTTGAGAGAGAAGATAAAAAAATGTATAGAATGAATCGCGGGGCAAATCTTCTTTGGCAGTGAGCGAACTCTTGCTGCTTTGATCTCTGCTAGTGCAGTGTGAGTCACCCACTGCCAACAGAAGAATTGCCCAGTAATGCATCCATACTCGGTGAGCTGCCTTTTGCTTTTTGCTCCGCCGATGAACAGTTCCAAGGTTCACCGGTGCTCATTTATAGCTCGAAGAAGAGTCTGGAATTCTACATGCAAAAGGGATATTCCAAGGCCAATCCATCAATTGACAGTTGCTCGTCAGGAGGAATATATCATCAAACAATACTTTCAATCCACATGATTTCGAAATTCTTCCAGTAATTAAATTCCACAAAAAATAGACCTAAATATTATTTCGGACAATTATATTTGAAGTTTTTTTTTCTTCTCTTGAAAGATCAGAGGCCTATGGGCTATAGAACAATACATATTGTACGAAATACATGAGTAGAGTATTCTGATTTTCACGCTGATTTTAGTTTTTTTTATGATATTCATTTTCGTTTTTTTTTTCCATGTAAATGTCACAAATCATTGGGTGGATGTGCTAAACTTTTTTCCATGAAAAGGACATAATTATTCCCCAACTGTCAGAAAAATATTCTCAATTGGGCTCCCAAACAAAACATAATTCTAATTGGATCCCTCAACTATCAAATATCTCAACTATCAAATATCGCCCATTTAACCCTCCACTTTAAATTATTTTACTTTTCAAGATATCACAAATGAGGAACTGCCTATAACCAATGCCTTAAATAACTTGTTTAAATAAATAAAAGTAAAAGATAAAAAATCGAGACATCATATTTAAATAAAAAATAAGCACCAGAATTATTCAAATTTTTATTTTTCAATTAATTAAATAACTTGATATTTTTTACTTTATTGTAAAATAGAGGTCAACAAAGATTCGATAAATGTGATCTCTCCCGTCTCTTCAAAATAATGGAAAATTGGGATTTTAGATGTAGGGAGGAACTGCACATTAACATTCAAAAATCAAACATTTAATTGCAATAAAAATAAATAAATATTATAAAAAAACCAAGCATTTAATTGCTCAAATTGAACATATGGTTGTGAAATCGATATCCCTTGTATTTTTTGAACATGATGGAATTTCATCAAGCTTTCTCCCTAGAAGGTCCTCTCCCTCCGCAAAGGGTCATATTGCAGATTACTTGAAGGGACGTATAACATGGAAGCGTGTAGCTTTTGCTTCACAAATAATTAGATCTCCATTCCCAAGAGAAGATCGAGAGAGCATATTGATGGGAAGATCCCGTGGCATGTTCTTGTGTTTTTGTCAGCTCATATTGCATGATTTTACGCGTGCACATGTAGGTGTCGCATTTATCTTTTATCAAGTCGATTCTCTTTTACAATCCAATATCAGTACATCTACCACTGTTAGTACGTAATTCGCAACAGATGTCTTTATTCCTCTGTTTTCTTCATAGCTTTTGCTTCTGTCTCATGATATATTTTGTGGATTAATGTTATTTGTGAGATTATTGTGCCCCATTTTTTAATAATTATTACAATTAATTAATTTGGTTTTGTTGATTAGTTAAGTGCTTGGAAAAATAGGGAGTAATCCCATAATTTGACTAGAGAAACAAGGAATAAGGATTCTTATATATTTTTAAGGCAAATTTTGTATATTCGGATGGTGAACTTTTATATATATATATATATATAACAAGCAGATACGAATCCAAATCTAAAAAGAAATACGAACTACTGAAGATTTTTTGGCTTTCAATAGTGGTGACGGTAGTGAAAGAAATTGGACCACAATGCCATGATTGAACACATACTGGAATTCACTTGGCATATGCTAGCTAGTTCTTCACTACAACCTAATTAAACAAAACAAATTTGAAATAATGTATAAAAGGAAAAAAAATCAATAAACAAACCTGCCGCTCATAAAAAAAATCACCACACAAGAAGTTGGATATATATATCTTGTGTGGTGATTTTTTTTTATGAGCGGCAGGTTTTATATATATATATAGATAGATAGATAGATAGATAGATAGATAAAAGTGGGAAGAACATGTAGAATGTCTAAAAAAATATTAAAGGCTGGTCGGGAATGATCAAAATATCCAAACTTCAAAAATTGACAATTTAATTTTAACCGCTGAAGGCTATATTAACAAGAAAATTTAATTTGGGAAGAAAAAATCAAAATTGGATGTTTAATAACTTAATTTAAATGTTTGTCCAATATCAAACCAATGGATAAATGTTTGTGCAATGCCTACAAACCCCATCAGAAAACAATCTGTGGACACCATAGTTGGCAGAATTATAGCATATTCTTCCTGCAATCCGCTATCCGTACTTGTGAATAGTCAAAACAAAGATCGTAGATCGATGCTGCTTCCATTTTCTGCGTACAAGAATTCGAGATTTTCCTTCGTTCGGCGGCTCTTGGAAACGTGAAGGGAGACTTGCATGTAAGAGATAAGGTATCCAGAACATGCTGCCGCATCTTCCTTTTAAAGCATCTCTTACAGCTAGCTACTCTTCCTGCTTTTACCTCAATCATCTTACTTTTCTTTGTTACAGGCAGCTAATTTTCTTACCTCAAGCATCTTACTTTCACGGATTCTTTATGTGAAATTATGTATACTGCTTTTATATGTTATTGTTGGAAAATAAGATGATAAAATACCCAAGTCAGTTTATGAAAATTTGATCAGTAGTTTGGACACGAAGCAGGAAATAAATGGTGCAAAACCTCTTTTATGTGTGAGCCATGACAATTATATCTTCAAATTAATAAACTAGTCAACTTTTAACGAGCTAGTCAAATCTCCATCAAGAATTTGATCTCTTAGGAAAAAGCTTCTTTTCGAGGATGTGGCTTCAATTTAAGGAATATAAAGGGCGGTGGAGCCTGAAAAAGAAAAGCCCTTAGCTAGAGAAGAAAAGCATTGTTCCACCGTATATGCTTTCTCTAGGAGGGCATAAATAGATGGACCTCTGGTGCCATAATTCATCGACGAGATTTGGGTGCAGTTGCATTACAGGGCAAGCTTCCATTGGCATGCAGGCACTAACACGATGCATTCCTGTAGAGTGCGGCGCCATGCCAAAGGAGATTTGCCCGGCAATTCTTCTGCAGCTTGACTTTGAGGAGATGAAATGGTGGTACCGATTTGTCGCTAATATTCTTTGGCATTCCTCTTAAATGTCCAGGTAAAAGAATTCTATGGGCTAGCAAGTTATAACCATTATAGAAGCGCGTCTGTTCTATGAATTTTGTTTACATAGAATTAAAATAATAATTACATTTCCTTTCTACAGTGTATGGTGCAGGAAATTATAAGAAATCCATCATTTACTATACAAAAACATTGAAATAATGAATATTGCAGTTTGAGTGGTAGCTTGAGTTGCTCCCGATATATACTAATGGATGGTGCAAGACTCGGTTGAAGACTAGAAGCTTCATGCATCAGCCTACATAAGCAAGGGGGCAAATTAAACACAATTATGTAACAATTCATGAATCCCAGAAACAAGTACATTCTCGACTTCCCTGAATGTTATATTCTGCGTCGAGTATATATATACCAGGTCTTTTTAGGTGACGTTTGGTTGTTGTTTTATATTAAAAAAAAAAAAGATAGAGATAATAGAGATAGAAGAGATAATATATATAGAAAAGCAAACGAAGATGTAATTTTATTTAGTAGCAATATACAAGATAAAATAATTGTTTTTTTATCTTATTTAGTCATAATAAACAAGATAATATGAAATATGATACAGTCTATTTTATTCTTAATATTTTTCTTCATAGTTTATTTTTAGTGTTGAAATTAATAATATTACAGTAACCCTAACTATAAAACCTAGAAAACAATTCCTCTATTTTTCATAACTGAAATCTGGTTTTCTTTAAACTGGATTTGAAACAAGAATAAGAGAAATTGATGAGTGCAAGAAGAACGACAAGAGGCTGCAGAATTGAAATGCAGAAGCATGAGCAGAAACCCACAAGGTTAGAAGTTTAAATCGACTAACGCCCTTAAGATACCAACACAGGATCAAGTCTAAACAGCTCAATGAAATTGGAGGAAACCGGCATGGCAGCAATTGTCTGAAACGCAGAACTGTATATTCTTTGAAGTTTTATGTTTTTGCACTGGAGAATCATCCAAGTTATTTCAATACAAGAGAAACCATTATTCCACGTTTTTGAACAGCAGCTTTTCGGATCTTTTATAATATCATTTTTAGTTCAAACAATCAGCAAGTGGAAATCAATTTTCGCTGAGAAGATGTGAACTTTATTAATATTGGAAAACATTCTTAGAACAAGGTCTTGTGAGGCAACAAAGGGAGTCACAAATATACGGCACTTAGCCAAATTAGTAAGTATCCTGGAAACAGAAGAAAATAACAGACCAACACATTTCTTAGGGAAGCATCAAGTACCAGCATCCTGAATGAACCATAAAAATCATGGTCGTGCACTAGCCTAGCTAGATACCAGCTTGAGAAGCATGAATGGTCTCTTGTAGTCAGAAAACATGGACCACGCCACGAACAGGAAGAAAACACAATTCAAAAATTATTGAATTCAGTCCGAATAATTAGAGCATTCAAAGGAAACAAGGATTCATTAGGTCAGATTACAGACAAAACCAGGGAAAAAAAACAACCACCATAACTCAACGGCCTGTAATTGATTCTATTAATTTCTCAACAGCAAGGCAAGCTAGAAGATGATCGCACAGAATTTGTGAAAGATATAAGGCCACCATAGTGACAAAGATAATGCATTCGGTTTTGTTCAGCATTATAAAAAACATTATTTTTCAACTTATTTTCCTTTCAAAATCCAAACTTACAAATCTATGCCCATAAAAACAGTGCTTGAATTAACACCAGTTCACAAGTCCCTTAGGCTACAGCCATTATCACACTAAAAACAGTACATCTATATATAGGTTTATATTTAAAAAAAACCGTTTAATATATTAGAGTGATAATGGCGAACGTGCTGAAACATAGACGTCTTGATTATTAACAAGTAATGACCTTACACAGACGCCATACATGATAAGAAAACAGATTAGAATAATATATTTCACGTTAGCTCCATTGAATAATATTCTTTGAACCAAATTGTGCAAAAAAGAAAGTAACAATTCAGATGCAATTATCCATTTAGAGCACATGCACCGGATAGCTGAGTGGGGGAAGCAGCTCAATCGAGCTGAGTATCTCTAACATAAGTTGATTGCTTCCTTTTTTGCTGAAAGATGATCAAACTCTCTACCTTCTTATGAAACTTCCATGAGGGGTTGGACTAAAAATCCTAACGTAGATCTGTAGCTATGGTTGATAACTCATGCATTCGTTGTATTCATTGTATTCATCTTGCCAGTCTCATCACTTAGTTTCTGTTGTCTCGGTAGGGAACTGTGTGCTTCTAAACTTCTTTCACCTTCCATCTAGAAATGTATGCATTTTCTTCATCTGTTCTGCCTCATCATTGCCTCTGAACTTCTTTCACCTACCAGTTGGCGTTAAGAACAATAATATAAACATGTTGATTTCCCCAATATACATAAATGCTGATAAGAACTTTATATATATATATATATAAAAGACTTCGAATTTTTAACACTGCACAAAGAAAAGTTGGCGGAGGCATTGTGGGACAGCATGGTAGTGTAGTTGAATGGCAGGGCAATTCTCCTTTGGCAGTCCAGTTGGTGTCCAAACGCCATATACGTCTGCCAAAGGAGAATAGCACTGTTATTCATCACTACCCTCAGGAAATTGTTGTTGCTCTAACACATTGTTGCCAAATTCCAGAGCTTCAACAGCCAATAATATTTCAAACATTATTCGCACATTAAATGGATATTCGATACACGGATTGGCATGTACCAAGGATCATTCCTCCAGAGCTTGTTCTTTACTTGTACTGTAGCCATCATGCATGGTCCCCCTTTTCTAGATAGAGCTAGCATTCCTTTTTAACCTCCCATCGTGCTTCTTTTTCTATCATACAGTAGGACGTGTGTATGTTACAGGGAATTAATGTAAAAGTGATTTATCAGGGCACATTTTATTTTTCATGAATTAAGTGTAAATGCAACAAGATTCTTAATCGCTTAGAGATGATTCGACATTCATGGTAGTCACTTCGCCTACTTTTGCGTTATTACAAGAAGAAGCAAGATAAGTATCACAAATTCAGAATCGTTGACAGTACACAGGAGAACATGCTTATGGATCTTCCTTGTTGCGTGACTCCAGCTTTCCATCTTACACTGTTAATTAGTGTCTTCCATTATCTTCAGGGTGAGTACGAAGGTAGTATATGGAGAGTGATAATCACTGACTAATGGAAACCATCTATGTTTTGATTCTCGTTGTAAAAAGAAGATCTGCTAAATATGTTGTTGGCTTTAGAAAGCGATTGAGGACCGCAAATCTAGAACCATATCTGAAGATTTTTTCAATGTAATCTTTCTGTTTCTATTCTCTCGCGCTCTTATCACCTGTTAATGTGCGTAAACCATCCGGAAAGGAGATATTAAAGTTTCCTTCGCAGATGTGCTGCCAGATAAAATTTATTAATTTTTCCGCTGTTCGATTAAAAGATTGGAAATGTAATTGTCTAATTATAAATGATACGTAAAGATTTTGCACAAAAATATAAATTACGTTTAAGAATTAAAATTACATGAAACTGATTTTCTATATCATGATGGATGAAAACGAAAGATGCCAAGTGTTTGGGAACAAAGTACTGAAAAGCGAGAAGAAATTGTCATACAGATTGGTAAATTTTATAGATAAACTCTATGTCACTGAGCTTGAGGATTCTATTTTTGGAGATGAAGGTGTCATTGGATTATTCTGGGTTTTCTCTGGTCATGGAACATTGATGTGGCCATTAATTGTGGTTCTGTCATTGGGTGAGAAATTAATGCCTATTTATGCTGAGCTTGGAGGATTTTTCTGTTCTCTGATCTTGTTTTGACACCCAGTTCTGTTCTTTGCATGTAGTTATATACCTTTCGGATCTAGTGATTTGATTAGTACAAGGAGAGCTTCTTTGCATGACATAGTTTTTTTAAATTCATTATATTTCTCCCTATAATTATTGAATGGTTGCTTTGTTAATAAATTAATGGATTATTATTAAAAAAAAATAACAAATATTTCAGGGAAAGAAATTAACCTAATGAGCCCATTTAAGTATGAGAAGTAGTACATCAAGGACAGAAAAATGAAGAGCGAATTCCCCATCCTGTTGTTACTTCACCCCAGATAGAGCATAAACAAATTATTTGGTATTTGGTAAGGCTTATATAGTTGTGTTTTTGATCCACTACATATGCTCTTTTTTTTCTTTAAATAAGAATCCTCCAAAGTACTCCACTATATTTTGATGATGCTTGCCTAATTTTTTTTAATTTTTTATTTTAATTAGAAGCCTAAAAGGTTTTAAGTTACATAATGAGGAGTAATTAAACCGAAACTAGAGCCATTATTACAACAATTTAATTCTTTGAAACAAGTTACCAGAAACACAAGTATTGGATCAAGAATTGTTACGTAGTTTGATCTCTCATATCATCATTGGATCGAAGGGCCAGATTGCAACATGATTATTGGCACATTTTGTTTCTGTACTCTATTTCTATGTTTTAATATTGAACTGTTTCCCCATTGTATTTTTATCATATTTTTAAAAAAATTTACATCATCAAATTAAAATCATCATAAAATAATAAAAAACATCAATCTAATAATTTTTATAATAGTTTTTCAAAATCAAGTATATTTTTAAAATACCTTCGAATCATCAGTGGAGACACGTGAGCTTCCCATGAAATAATATCCAGCGTCAATTTCGTACGAGGATGCCATGAAGATAAGAGAATAAAGTTAGTGAAACAATTCGAATGCCAGGCCATCGAGCATAGATCAAGGAAATTAAAGTCTGCTCCTTAATTCGAACCTATAAATACCCATCATCTTTGATCGTTGTTCCTTCAGATCGGGACAGTGCAGGAGCATTGCTGAGCAAATTTCCTTTGGCAGATATACACCGCCGGTAACAAGAGCTTAAGATGTTCATCTGCCAAAGGAGATTTGCTCACCAATTCCACTGCAACACCTTTCATCATATGATTATATTTATGGACTCATCATCTTTTTTGTTGTTTTTAATTGTGTGTCAATGGAATGGATCAAAACAGATGAGCCAAAGGCCATGACAGAGGGGCTATCAGAGCTTGACAGTTCCAATGGAGCTGAGGGGATCGAAAATGAATCTGTGAAAAGCAAGCTGTGGACGAGAGGAGGACCTTTGCTGCCTCTTGGGTCAAGCAGTCTTAACTCTCTTTTATCCCTCTGCTGCAGAAAACGACGGTAAATATCCAATCGATATTTTAAATATAATAATATTTATACAATTATGTAACTGATCAGGTGAGTTTATCAATATTTTAGAAGTGATGGCAATCGGTAAGTGAAATTGCATTCCTTCGGGATGATTACTAATTTAATGTTACATATACTAAATGATTACAAGAGTTGCTTTTATTAGTTGAGAGTGTTTGTTTTTCATAAGAGAATGTTTTATTGATTTTTTTATGTTTGTTTTACATAAAATATTTTATTAAAAATTGATAAACTTAAAATATTTTTATTAAAATATATTTTTAATTAATTAAATTTCATGAAATATTTTATAAACACTAATTTACTTACAATATCATCTAATAATTTTAATATTATCATTACATCTTCTATCATTACCATCACCTACTATATTTCTATTATCATAATTATTATTTTATAATATATTATTATTATCATCATCATTATTATTATTAATATCATTATTTTATTACTATTATTATTATTATCAAGTCGTTATCATTATCTCATCACTTTTTTTTTATAATAATTTTTATTATCATCATCATCTCTATTTCATAGTCTTTACCTCCTATACTACCACTCCCATCTCTTAATGACCATAATTCATTTAGTATTTTATTATCATTATATTGTTCACATCATTACTTATTAAATATCATAAAGAAAATTTGCATGAAAAGTTTTACATGGAAAAAACCATAAACGCAACTTAAATTCAATTGATTGAATTTAAGACCAAAATTAGTAAGACATATAAGTCCAATCTTAGCGACAGGCTTATATACAAGTTTTAAATGCGATCTTTATTAAAACTGAAAAAAAAAAAAAAAAACGACTCTAAATAGTTTTAATTTGAAAAATTATTAATTAAATTTAAAGAATAAAAATGGTAAAATTCAAAAGCATGATTATTTAATTACTAATTAATAATATGTTTTCTTCTTTTTACAACTTTTATGCATAGTTAAATTACTATAATGCTTTTAAAAGCAAAACAACACTAGGTCTAAATTTTTTAAAATTTCACTTTTCAAGACATGGTATAATTACTTTATTACTCTTAAAATCAAATTCTTAAAACTTGACTTCAAGTACTTATTATTAATCTTATATTAGTTTTTTTGTTATTATATATCATATGAACTTATAAGCAAGTTGGTCTTCTAATTAATATCAATAATAATTATAAAAAAAAAAGTTGTTGGTGATTGTGTTTTGGTCCTTTTTTGAAATTTAGATTTTTTTTTCGCTTTAATTTAGCCTTTAATATTTAATTCATTATCATTGAGCTTTCTAGTTTGTTTCAATATATATTCCATATTTTGTTCACGATCTCATACTCCTTATCACAATTTTTATTGGTTAATCCTGGCTGGCCTATATCGATTCAATATATCGTTATCTCAATATATTTTAAAGGAAAACATGTTGTCCAATGCCACCATATAAATATTTTATAAGTGTTCGGTTGATATGCATCAAATTATTTATGAAACTTTCACCCAATAATTATAAAGAATCATGAACGAGAAATATAAAAAAGAATGTTACAAAGATATGTGATCTTTGATAAGTCCAAGAAAAGTTCTCAAAGAACCTAAAAGTATGAGTTTTCCTCACACAAACAAATATTATTTTAAAGTCAAAGTCAGTAAAAAAAGATAATTACAAACTAAATAACTCTATTTTAAGGGGTAAGAACACCCTAAGGCTAGAAAAATAATTATAAATAATTATAAATCAACTAGAAAATTAATATAATTTATACACAATAGTTTCTAAACCTTATCTTGAGGCCTTGTTGATGTTCAATCGCTATGAAATTTTAACTGTATCGAAAACAGGGCCTTTGAAGTCTGGAAAATTTTAACCTAATACAATAGTTGGATTGAAAGCTATGTTTGTTAGCACAAAATTATGCATTAAAAAAAATAAACTCAAAACCGCTTCTAATATCCTTGAATGATAAGGAAACCTTTCCAAAAAAATTTGTTACCGCCCCTTAGTTTTCTACCAGGATATGAATTTTTTGTTAACTTTATTTTCATATTAAATAAGAATTATTGAGTTGTCAAACTTATCTAATATAAACTTTTTTATTGCAATAAATGTTTCCATACATAATAAGAACTCTAAAACTGATATGTAATCAATAAAACACATGAAAACACTTAATTAATCAAGGCTTTTGTGTGTTCTATTTGGACAGCCCACCTTTGTGAAATAATTAGGTCCATATATATTGGAGATGGATCATGTTCCTCTTGCAAATAGATTAAATTGATTAACTTGGCTCATATGCTCTAAATATGCTCATTAAATGCATTAGTGAGCTCCTTTTTCTTTGATCGTGTAAATGGTCTAATTGGCACTTTTAATTGATTATTTGGTGTAGTAGGCCATGTTATGGATTGATCCATATCATTTTAAATTTGATTTTTTTTCAATTTTATCGTCTTTCATTTTTTTTCTTTCACATTTGTCATTCTTTTTAGTGCTATTTTATTTTGCTTTGGTAAATTTTTTAGATTAAGAAAAAATTCTTTGGTTTCATCCATCAACATTAAAATGATAAAAAAAAAATATAACTTCTTAATTGAACTTGAATCTATTATTTTACAGGTTGCAAGTTTAAAAAATTAACTCGTGTTTAGAAGATTTATCACAATCAATTATTATGGGTTAAAATAGTAAATTTACTATTTTGTTCTTTAAAAGATTTCATACTCATCCTCTTTCAATTATTATGTACTCATCTTCTTTCAAATATTATGGATTATTAGTCTTTTTGAATTGGTCAAGGCTACTACAATCTTCTTATAACTTTTTTGCATCGTTAAATTATTAAAATACTCTTAAAAGCAAAACAACATTTAGCTTGGGTCTTAGACTTTTTTAAATTTACTTTTCAATGTATAATGTAATTATTATATCGCGCTATAAATCAATTTTTAAACAAACTTAATTTTAGAGGCTTATTCTTAATCTCATATAGCTTTTTTTAATATTATTATCGTATGGATTTCTTAGCAAGTTGGTCTTTTAATTAATATCAATAATAATTAAAACAAATTGTTGATGATTGTTTTTTAGTCCTTTTTTTTTTATTTTGAATTTCTTCTACTTTCGGCTTCAATATTTAGTTCCTTATAATATTTGATTTTTCAAATTTGTTTCAATATAAATTCTATTTTTGTATTACCATCTCATACCTCATATTGCGAGTTTTGTAAGTTAATAATGGTTAACCCGGCTCGATCTAATATGTTGTCGTATCAATATTTTAAAAAAAATATATATATATATATATATATATATTATCTAATGTATCATCATTTAAATATTTTATAAGTATTCGGCTGATATACATCAAATTTTTAACTTTTTAATTATATCTTTATATTACTTTAAGGTTGAAAAAAAATAATCTGATATATTGCATAGCGTAGGTTAAAAAAAAAACTAATGTAATCTAATATTTGACATCTTGTTAGTGAGAATTGCCAAGATTTGAGGTGGACGTTAAAGGTTAAGTTAAAAATTTTCAAAATCATGTGGTTTACACTGAAACCCAACGTAAAACGTAACTAAAATGAACCTAAACACAAAACTAATAGTACTTAAGACACAAGTACAAAAGTAAAAGTAAATTAAATTGGAATGAATTAATTAATAAACTTAAGTTGTTGATTGTCGCATGCAGTCCTTTCCATGGTTCATGTGCTCATGTGAATCCGGATTCCACAAACGAGGAGATAAGAAGGGAAGAACTTGAGCAAGTAGCAGACAAGAATTTGATACTATATATTGCCTCAATCCTCAAATGGACAGGGAGATGTCAAACAGAAATGGACAAGACAGCTTTGAAATATCAGAAAATAAAGGTAGCTGTAGCTTACATATCAGACAAAACCAGTTAAAGTGGCTTGAGGAAAGGTAGAACTGCTAGAATCCAATATCCATGCCTCCCCTTCTTGCCTTTTTATGTTTATGCATGAGAATTTGTGAAGTGGGCAGGGCTTGTCATGATTCACCACACAGGCACCGGAGCAGCAGGCAGTAGGCACCTTATGCTTGGCTTATTTAGCCAAAGAGAATAAACCATAACATTATATAATCATTCTCCAGTACTTTTATTGTCCATCTGCTTTGCTATTGGGTTTACTGGTCACGAAAAGATATTAGGGATGATAAGTGGTAATCACGGGGTTGAATTACTTCGCATTTATTCTTTGTTTATTATTTAAAAATTTAAATATTTATAAATTATTTATCGGGTTTTGGATATTCATACGAGTATTATACATATACATGTTTTTATATCAATATTGAGATGTGTTTTTATATTTTAATAAAAAAAATCTAAATATTCTATAAATATATCCATATAATATAAAAATATATTTTGGGTTAGGATTAGACTAGTTTTCGATCAGATTTGATAATATCAATACTCTATTTATTATTAACTGGATAAGATAATTATTTAAATAATACTCATTTATTTGGGTTATATAGAATGAATATCAATCAGTTTGATATTAAATTGTGATCTCTAAATGATACTCAATCCATTTGTTTTCTTTTTAATCAATATATGCAATCAATTGAAGTATGGATTTAGCTGAGAATAAAAGCTTTACATCACTTAAAAAAGATTCATGAGCTAGCTAGGTTATACATGAAAGGGGCTCAGCCACACCACCCTCAATTTCAAGAAACCAGCAAATTTAATTTTGAGCGTTGTAACTTAACTGGTCAGATTCTTGGTTTGCTTTCTATAAATTACAAGTTTGAGTTTCATAAAACTCAAGTCCACTAGAGGCTTACATGGTTTTTAATTTCAAAACCGATAAAATTAGTTAAGATACGCGTAAAATAACTTCAACACTCAAGTTAATCAAATTTGGCAACTATGGCTCGAATACTTGATAAAGATAATAAAAAACTTGGGAAAACCATTTCACTTTGAAATTAATATATATATATATATAATCAGAGTAGGAATTGTCGAGGGCAGAGGATTTGTTTTAAGTGGAAAGGCTGTTTTGAAAGGATGGCATGATAATGAAGAAGGATATGAAGGATAAAACACCAATTGCTTTACAGTGTCAGAGCATGTGACCTACGGCAACTAGCAAGATGCGAGACAGTGAAATCAAACGAGAGGCCCGTGAACTCTCTGCGTATATGCACGCTGATTCTATATGCATTGAATGACTCAACCACTGAATCTGACTTGCTACAAACCAATTCCCACGCCCATTTCCAAGCAACAATTCGAGTCCAACAATGGAGTTTTCTTTTTTTAAAAAAAGAGTAGGAATTCTTTTAGTTTTTCTAAGAAAATAGAACAACTTATTGAGGAAATTAAGAAATCGAAGCTGACACCCGCGACTCACTTATGATTTCATTAAAAAAAAAATGTGGATGAGGCAATTTCTTCATCATCTTAACTCTCTTCCCAGAAACAATCAACTCAACAAATTATATTCAGTAAACTTAGTTCATAAGATAAGGTGAATTCAACTTTATATATATACAAAACCTCATTCTAATTCATAAGATAGGAATTTAACAGCACATGGATAATTAACTAAGTTTAATATCTAATTAATTAATTAAATCAAATTCTCAACTTATATATCTAATATAAATGTTCTACATACAAAATTTCAAAATTTAATTATAAATCAAGTGTTGTGGGACAAGGTAATGAACATGTTACTTTTTTTTTTAATTTGACATTGATGGATCATTTTCGCACAACACTTGATATCTAATTAAATTTTGCAATTTTGAATTATTGTTGTAGCATATTTATGTTAGAATGGTTGATAATTTGATTTAATCTACAAGATACTAAACTTACATATCCATATATTTCATAATTATTATATCTTATAAATTAGAATGAGTTTTTATCTGTATATAATTAATTTTATCTTTAACTTATTAGATTAATGTTGAATTAGTTGTCTTTTAACAAAAAAATACCTTAAACATATATTTTTAAAGAGGTGACACCTGCAATTTTATATCAACGACTATTTAAATTGTGTTAATGTTTTAAATAAGTTTTTAATTGTGCTATTTTTATTTTTTTAAATAATTCTACTGTGCTATTTTTTATATATAAAAAAAAAAACTCTTCCCCAATGAATATTACAATCATACCATTCACTTTTAATATATCTTGATAATTTTGTTTATTTAAGAGCTTCTTTTATTTAATTGATAGTTTTTTTTTTTTAAGTCCTGGTTGGAGCCCACACCTTTCCACTAATATATTCCCAAAACAGATTTTTCTTGTCCCGAATCGATGTCTTCAGGTATTCGCTAATCCCGATCTTCTTGTCTTCAGGTATTTGATAATCCCGATCTTATTCTCACTTTTATTGTAGTAAATATTGTATGTGCTCAAAAAATAATGAGAATTAGTGGGAAAAAAATAAATACGAGGATCAAGTTTTAGGTCACTTTCATAGATTCAAAACTACAAGACATGAATTACAGAAATATGATAAAATTACCGGGGTTGTTGATGCATTTCCATCCTACTCTCCAATATTGCATAAAATTTTTAAGCCTTAAGACGAAGTACTTTGAGCATATGAATTTGTGTTTAATTTGTCTGAACCTAATTCTTTTACATCTAAATATTTTTATAAATTTATTCTATAAAAAAAAAAAGTTTTGTTTTACTTGCTCATATAAATAAGCCAAGGCACGAGAACCTAAGCCCACTTGTGTGGGTTATCATTTTTTTTTATTATTGGTTGTTGTCCACCTTTTTTTTAAGAAAATAATCATAAAATGACATTTCATAAAATAATCATATATTGGTGAAAATTTGGCCCCATTAGTACGGTTGTCGACTTCTAGACTTCAAAAAATTTATTTTCACGTATTTTTTAATCAAAAACATTTAAGAAAACAACATTGAAACCTAAATAAACTTATTTTTAATTTTAAACCAATATTTAATTTGTTAAAAAATAAACAAATCAACTTAATTAAAAAAAATTCAAAACATGATTTAAAAAAAAATACTTAAATAATTTTTTTTATTGTCAAATGACGCTCATTGACAACAAAAACTACCAGTCTCATCGCCAAAAACAAATTTTAATTCAGCAACTCTCTCCTCTTTCTAAACTAAAAAGACAAAACGGAAACTTGGCAAAATCTCAAGGTGCTAACACAATTTTTTTAAAAGGCTTCCCATTCTTTTTCTATTTCAATTTATTTTTTATGAAATCAAGCACCAATCCAATGACAGGATTCTTTTTTAGAACAAAATAAATACATAAAAAGTAGATTGAAACAAACCACAGATAACTCAATTCCCAATAAAAAAACATTTAAGAATCAAATTGAAAAGAAAAAAAATTAATGATAGAAGGTTTAAAAAAAAAAGGAAAAGAGTTGGCACCATTAATATTTAAAAAAAAAAATCAATATTGGTACCCCTATTTTTAATCTCTTGTAAATAATAAATTGAATTTTTCATTTATTTTTATAAAATTAAGCACCAACCCGATTTTAAAATATGTATTTTAAAACCATGCTAAGTATATAAAAAGTGAATCAAAGTAATTTATCAACTTTAAATTCCAATCAACACAATATTAAATAATAAAATTTTAAAAAATCAATAATAAAAAAAAACATAAAGGAAGAAAAAAATGGTAAATCCTGTGCTAATGCATACTGTTTTGCCTCACAAGCTATAAGGATTCCCTTATCCCTATTAGTGTTTTTTTAAAAAAAAAAAAATTTAGTTTGCCCAAAAATGTCATGTAATGAAAAGCTGCTGATATGAAAAAAGTGACTCTCCTTAATTTGGAATTGGCCTTTTAATTATTATTTTTACCTATCTACCTGCCGTTTCACTTCCCAATATCATGTGAGAGAGAAGATCATCCATTACATAGCTAGCTTAGCAATCCGATATCCTAAACATATCCCCTTGACCTCTCCATTTCTGCTACAAGAGTCAAGCTGCTCTCAGTTACTAAAGATTTAATAAACAGAGATACAGAGAGAGATGGTGGCTAGGTTGCAAAGGAGAGCAGCAATGGGCAGAAGGCTCCACGTTCTAAGAACCCTCACCTGCTCCAAATCCGTAAGATGTTAAATCAATATTCTCTTCTTTCAAATATTGTATTGTAAAAAAAAAAAAATCTCTTAGGCTTCCTTTTACGTACTTAGCGTTAGGAACTGAATAAGAAAATGCCAATTCGTTGTTTTGTTTTGCCACAAAGCTTCCTGACTCGGTGCTTGTTTCTTGTGTAGGTGCAAAGGAAGTCTGTCATCATGGAGGCTCTTCTGTACATCTACAAGCTCAAACTCAAACTGGAGGCAATCAAAAGGGAACTTGCAAACTTAGTTGCTTTAAAAAGAGAATACTTAAGTCTAATGAAGCAACTCCAGTTGCCTAAGGTCATCTCTTTCTCTCCCTCTGGTTATTTCATTTTTTCCCGTTCTTTTCTTTACACTTACTGTACGTGACAATATTGATGATTTATTTTCAGAAGGAGGTCAAGGTAGAGAAGGCTGAGCAAGGACTTCTAGTAAGGGTGACATGCGATAAGGGAGGAGATAAACTAGTTTCAATCTTGGAGGTCTTCGAAGAAATGGGCCTTGTCATATTGAATGCTAGGGTCACGAGCAATTTGTACTTCGCTATGGAAGCCATTGTTGTAGCTGATCAAGAACAGCATGCTCTGCATGTGAAAAGTATTACTCAAGCGGTTACTAAGGCCATTGAAAGACAATAGGTGAATCATCAGGGAACACGGAGTGCTGAAGCATATGCCTTGATTTTCCTGCTGTTAATAACTCCAAGTAATCTAATTGTTGGATTTATTGTTGTCTTGCAGAACTATATATGTGTGTTGCTTGTTTCATATGAAAAAAAGAGAGGGAAGAAAAAGAAGTCTTATAGTTTGTCTGGCATTCATGTTCTTCTCCCCGAAAATGTCTCAGATCTTAACCTTTCCTTTGTAGCAAAAAGAAATTTACCTTATATATTTTTGTTTATGTTACTTCTTTTATTTTTTATTATTTTTTTTATGAGAAGGGAAGATAACAAAAAGAAAAACCTTGCCTATTTATTACACTTCTTTGATTCAATACATACTCACATATTTCAGACAAAAAAAAATAAATCAGAAGGAGATTCAAGTTCGGTGTGTAGTAGTTATTGTTTTAAAATATGTTTTACTTGTAAATATATAAAAATATTTTTTTATTTATTTTTTAAGAATGGTTTTTTACATCATCCAAAAACATTAAAAAATTAATTTAAAAAAATCAAACTTTTAAAAAACACCATTCAAAAATTAAAAAGAGGTGAAACATTATCCTATATAGTTCAAGACTTACCGTCCTAAGGGGACAGCTCCTTTGTTAAGATCTAACCCCCAAGGCTTATATGGCTTACCATTAATAATAAAAACTATATGATTCAATTTGAAAAATATGCTTGAAATAGCTAACTATTTGTCCAAAAAGCAAAAACATTGCATAAGAATAGGAATCATTTTCTGGACTTAATTCAGAATATGAGTCTCATTAAGAGGAGGTCTCCTCCATAGGCACATAAAGTCCCTAATTTAGGCACAACAACTTGGAGGCTGCGTAGGGAATTGAATTCCAAAAATCCGACCGGAAAACATCCTTTTGGGAAAGATGTTATCTTACTTTTGCTAGGGATTGAGGAATACTTTACACTGGGATTAAAATTGGTTTCTATATTTATTATAATACCTCTATATTTTATTTCTTTTTTCTTTCTTTTTTAGTTTTGATCCCTCTATTGATCTACTTTGGATTGTTTGTTTTTTAATGCAGTCCCTCTATTCAACATCTTTTCAATTTTCTGTTAATTCTTGACAACGTTGCATAAAAAAGTGTCCAGCATTTCTCAAGTCACGACAGAAATATTTCACGATGAATTGGATGGAGAAGCGCATTGAAAATCTTCTTAAGCAGAAAAATGAACGAAATTTTCTTCAAAAATTAAAGGGCTCATGTTAAGAAAATATCAAAGATACCCAAACCAAATATATAATTAAAAGAAACCTAACACCACTTCACAAAATACTATAAATTTAGTAGTTTTTTTTTTACTCCTTTCATTGAACCTTTTTTAATTTCATTGTTCCATGTTGCTTTCTATGGCACAACTACGGTGTCAAAAAAAAAAAAGGTCCTATCTTTGTTTCGATTCTCAATTTTGTGAAGAGAATTCCATTTAGTTATTTGGTGTTTCTTTTTAACTCTTGTTATTGATTTTTTTTAATTTAATTTTTTTATATTAATTTAGTTAGAAATTAAACTTGTTAATTTATTTTATTTTATTTGGAGTTATCAAGGTATCAAAAAATATTTTAGCATTTGATCGCTGTTCAATTTAGAAAAAATAAATCCAATTTTATTTTTTGTAAATAATTTAAAATCAAGGGACCAAAATTACTAGCAAGGGAAAGATACATGATTCTTTTATTACATTGTGCATTTAGCACCTTTTTGAAGAATATTCTTTCCTTGAGATTTTTTCCAATATCTCTTTTGGTCCTTTTAGTTTAACAATTGTACGTTATATTCCAAAACTTCATTAATTTATATTTTAGTTCATGATTTTAAGAGAGGAAAAAACATTCGTTAAAGATAACAAGGAGAGATAAAGAGGTCGGTTGTCAGGTCTTCACAACTAAAAAAGTTTAATTTGGTGTCATTGGATTCTAATTAATAAAAAAAAATTATTTAGGTGTTTTTATCTCTAATATCATTATAAGAAGGAGATCCAACTCAGAGATTTTTTGGGGGGTTTATTTTTGGGTTTTTTCCTGATTTAATATTATTTTAAGGTTAGATATAGATTTATTAAGTTTTATGAAGTGTTTTCAAGTATTGAAAAGGTTGAACGTGATTTTTTCTTTTTAACCAGGATTGTAAAGCTCAATTTTCCGACCACCTCAGGTGGTTGGAGATGGTCAAGCAATGATGTATCATCTACAATTATAGACGTCACATTGCTAGATATTTATTTTTCAAAAAGGGCAAATGATGCATTTAGGGCTTCTTATTTATGGGCTATGCACATTGGTCTAAACAGATCAGCACACTAGGCCTTTTTTTTCTTTTCTTTTCTTTTTGTCTTTCCCAACAATTTAGATGTGATTTTCTTTAAAAAATAACAAATTACAAATTTCTTATGTATACTATTTTACTAAATTCTTAAATTAATTAAGAATATATTTAGATACTGTTTTAGTTAGTACCACTCAATTTTTCTTTGTTTTCTAATAAGATTATAAAAATATATTTTTTATATTAGCAAGTGTTTTTAATTTTATTCAATGGACTTATTACTACAAGTATTTATTTTTATTATCATATAATTAAATAAAAAATAAATTTTAAAAACTAAAGTTATTAAACTTAGTTAATTTTAAAAAGACAAATTAATTAAACTTATTTAATTTTAAAAAGTTAATTTTATTTAACATAAATTAATTTAATATATCATCATTTTAATATTTTTAAAAATATATATTATTTAAAAAAAAAAATTATTTGTATCAAAGCACGTCCAAACTAGTGTAAATCGAAGGAGCACGAAAGTCATTGGAATCGTCAAAGCAAACTGTATTGTACCCGTCATAATTGCTTATCTGATTTTCTTCTTTCGGTGAATATTCAGCAAGACTGGCCGCCATCCATTGCCGGTTGCTATTTAAAAAAAAAAAAAAAAAAAGAGTTTCATATTTTCTGTAATAAAAGAACAGTTTGATTAATATGTTAATTATTACCGTTCTGTATTTCTATCTCTCAACTTATGCTCTCTCTTTTTTTTCTTATCCTTGTTCTCCTAACCTCTCTTTATCTGTATCTCTGAGACTTTGTAAAGGACTTAAACACTCAAGTTTAAATTTGGTCCCTCTTTTTTTTCTTGATTTCCATTTCACTCCCTAATTATCAATTATCAATTCTCATTTTTTTTATTTTCTTCTTCTTTTCATTATTTTTTTTTTAATGTGTTGAAATAAGGAGGTCAAAAAAACAGTTATGACAGTTAGTATAGTAAAATTATCTCTAATTATGATAGTAGCTACAAATTTTAAAGCAGCTAAACTAACTATTAAATCAAACAATTATTAGTAGTTTTATCTCCATCAAAGTGATACATACGTAAATATTGTGTTTTATACACAATGTAAAAAAAAAAAAGGTTTCATTGTGATTTCTTTATTTTTACCTTAATGTTATTTAAAATTTAGTGTTGGTGTTGGTGTTTGTAAATTAACCAAAAAAATTTAATTCACATTTGTTTCATTCTTTTTCTTCTTAAAAGATTAAGTTTATATAATTGTTAAGCATTGAAAGGCACTACAAGCATCTTCTTAAAAAAATTAAAAATTAAAATAAAAATATTGCAAGTGTCTATTGAGTATTATTTTTTTTTCTTTTTATTTTAAAATAATATTGAGTATTAAAACACACATCATGTGTTGTAACACTCTTTAAATAGTTTCTAAGATTGTTATTTTTCTTTACTCTACTAATCTAGCTTCTACAAGACATAAAACATATATATAAATCAACAACAAAAATGAAAATTCAAATTACATTATTTGTCAATAAAAAATAGACTTGAAAAAGTAGATTAAGACAAGGATCAATCCACTGGCTTTAAAATAATTTATTGCCTCCTCTCTGATGCTAGCAGTGTGATTGCAATATTGTTTTCAATGCTTACTCAATCTCTTATTCTTGACAACGCAACCAAAAATAAACAACAAATTAAAATTTATATGTTACTCTCTGTAAGAATTTTGACTAAAGGAATGTCAAAATTGTAATAAACAACAAAAAGAGTTTTAGAAAAATTAGAAGTTTTCTCCATTCTTAAAACCATGTCAAAATTATCTATAATTTTAACGTACCTTTTAAAATCAAAAGATATAACTTTCTAATTTAAAAACACACAACTTTTTCATTCACACCTTAACAATTTCTCATATGAATGAAAATTATTTGAAGACACGGAAATAGAGAGTAACAAAGAAAAGTTGTTATACCATGCAAGGTAGCTTTTGGCCTTGGACCTTTCCTAGTGAAAACTATGAGACTCACTCGGCTAACCAGTGAACATAAGGTCTTAAACTATTTATTCTTTTGTGTGAAACTAGACAATAGAGATCACAGGGTTCCTTTTCTTACCATATTAGTTCTCACAATTGTGTTCATTTTGTCTTCGAATACGTTTTTTTTTTTAAGTGCTTTAGAGAATTTAGCATTTTCAATTCTCATAAAAGTAACCTCATTTCACACTCACATGGGTGATTCCTATTAAGAGTATCCTGCAATGCCCCACTTGAATTTCTCAATCTATAAGAATCATTAAAAGTTTAACTTATCATGTTTTTGCTGCAAGTAGCACTTTTCATAGTAAGAATGAGTAAAAGTGCTACTTTTGAATTGACACATGATTCAATTATCCTTTTAAACCTAGATATTGAGATCTCTAGTCAACTAGGTTGAGTTGTCATCATGGAAATTCTTTAAATATAGGATTTAATCTCATTCTCCTTTATGATTTATTGACTTACTCTATTGTTCAGAATTTTATTAGTGGATCCATGGTATTATCATCTAATTTTACATAGTCGATAAAGATAATCTCATTTGAGAGCAATTATTTTACGGTAATATGTCTTTGACAATTGTGTCAAGACTTATTGTTATATATAATATTTTATGCCCTACCAATTACAAATTGGTTATTGCAATGTATACAAATTATCGACATAAGATTTTGTCCAACTTTGAATATTAACAAAAACATTTGAGAAGGTACTTTATTTCTTTTTCATCATTGTCTATGGCGTAACCCATTTTTGGGTCCCCGCATAAGAAAGGAGAAAAATAAAAATTTATTAAAAAAAAAAAGAGAAAGTAAAAAAAATATATATAAATAATAAATAAATAAATAATTTGATTGAGGAGGTTCAACGATATAAATGTCAAAATTTGACAGTATATCATTGACCAGTGAGAGCCCTATTGATTAAGGAAATTTTATTTGAGGAAGGAAAGTACAAATCAGATGTTTTTGGACTCAATTAAATTTTATTGAAGATTTAATTGAATTATTGGAGGGTTTGATTGCAAGAAAATTTGATTTTTAAATCAATTTGGGTTTTAATTGGAAGAAATTGAAGTTCTAGGGTCAAATTATATTTTTTAAAAGTTGATTGGGTCAAATCAGGGGCTTAATTGCATGCATGTTGAAGTCTGGTGGCCAATTAAGGACTTAATTGAAGAAATCCAAAACCAAGGACTACAATGAAAAAGCACACAAATTAAAGGGCTGATCTGAAATTGATGCATTTTGGCACCATTTCCTTTTAAATGAAACGGCGTGTTTTGGACAAAATGGCGTCGTTTCATGTAATGTTCAAAAAAGAAGAAGCTTACGGTGCTGTTTTGAACGACACCATAAGTTCTTCTTCTTCCCCTGCACACACAGGAAACAGGGGAAGAAGAGGCAGCTTTCCCCTGCCTTTCAGTCCTTTCCCTCTCTCCTAAAACCCGAAAAACCGGCCACGACCCATGTCTACACAGACCCTGCCACCACGCCACCATGATGGAAAAGTCAGGCGCGCCGAAAGCTGCAAGCAACTCCCCGGCTCACCTTACCCTGCACCATGGCAGGGGTAAGGTGGCCCTTCCCTCCTCTGCCTATAAATAACAGAGGAGGGAGTGCCGAATGGAGGAGAAAAAAAAAAGAGGGGAAGCTGGGAATGATTTAAAGGAAACTGAGAGAAGAGAGCCGAGAGTTTATCAAGAAGACCGAAAGAGAGAAAGACTGAGGAGGGAAGGGAAAGCTGGGAACCACCTGAAAATTATCACAGAAAAGGGGAGGGAAACGGTTGGGGACGATAGAAGAGAGAAGACTGAGACCAGAAGAGGAAGATACGGACGTTGATGTCGTTGCGCCATGGAGAAGAAGCACAGCCGCAGTCACCGGGCTTCCAACAGCTGCCACCGCCATCCTGCCACCGTCAACACTGCCAAAGCCAGCAAAACCGAAGAGGAAGAAGAGGAGCAGAACAAAGAGAGGGAACAACGGGAAAAAATGAGAAGAAGGTGACGGTGAAGAGAAACAGAGGAGAGAAAGAAAGAGGACAGCCGCCGTCTACTCCACCACCTATGCCGCCTCCACTGCCGCCAGCGTCGCCACCGCTCCAGGTAATTTTCTCCCCTCCCCTGTCTGTTTTTTAGCTGCAGCTTCATTTGCATGCAGAACGTTTACGTTCTGCTGCAAATGAAGATTTAATTAGCTAGTTACTGCGCTGCGCACAGTAACTAGCTAATTATTTTATTTGCTGGTTACTGTGCTGCGCACAGTAACCAGCCCTCTTTTACTTATGGGCTGGAACATCAGCCCAGCCCACAGTATATAGGCCGAGTCAGGCCCAACCCAGGATAGTTGGGCCAGATCCAGCCTAGGTTTTTTTTTTTGTTAAAAAAAATTTCAAAAATATTTGTTTGTAATTTTACAAGTTTCCCGTGTATTTTTTATGTCATTTTGATTAATATCAAGCAGTGTTTTTATGTTGCTAAAAATACAAAAATCCGATATTAAAATACCCGATTTTCGTCAAAACTTCCAAAAATACAAAAATAAATAAATAAATATATATATATATATATATATATATATATATATATATATATATTTGTGCATACGACCAAGTGTCTCCAAGCTAAAAAATCATATTGTGTTTTCTTATATACACCAAAAATCAATGTTTAGCATGCATTTTGACTTTAATAACCAGTTTATTAAAGTCAAAAGAACATTGGTCAAAATTTCAAAAAACAAAAAAAAAAACAAATATTTTATTTTGTTTATCTCATCTCTTAGTATCCAGGGTATGACATTACACGTAATGCGTATTCTGGATATTTAATTGTTTTTTTCGGACAATAAAACCCGGGGTATGACATTTCACGTAATACATATTCTGAACAATAAGAAACCACAACATGACTTAGATTTTATTAGACAAAACAATGCAGCCTACCTTAGGTAGGGCGTAGTTGGGGTGCTAACGCCTTCCCTTTACAAAACCAGTCTCCGTACCTGATCTCTAAAGACTAACTAGGGTTCCTAGAAACCAGAATACTAGGTGGCGACTCCCGGTCCATTTTTCACCGATTAGAGACAAAGAATTCTTTGTCTCACCATATTTTCCACAATAGATAGATACATTACCTCACCTTCATGAAAGGGGGGGTGGGCGATCACCGCAGCGTCATACACGTACGACAATCTAAAGTTATAAACTCAAACTCCTTCATGGATATGGATATGCATGTTTATTTAAAGGATTTCTAAGAGGCTATAGCTCCTCTAATAGTAAAGATAAACCCATTTGTAGATTTTCAATCTTTAGTATCAAATATCTAATTAACATTTCTATACCCTTAAAGCACATCTAGATGTCTCATTCAATGCATTCCATATTTTGTACTTTTTATAGTGGAGGAATTGTAACCCTTTTTTTAGATACCATTACACTTTTATGTATTTATAGGATGGTGTTTGACCATTATATAACTCATTTAGTGTTTTGTCCAATTTTTTATAATATGCTTTGTGCACAATATAATTTACTGATAAAATATCCCCCTTCCCTCGCAAGTTACGAGGTAATTTTGAACTTGTCAACACATAAACATAAAAAAAAAAATGGACAAATTAAATTGTTTTAAGATTGTTGGAACACTTTTAATATTTCCTAAGACGAGCATTCATCTTTACTCTAATAATCTAGTTTCTACAAAACATAAAACATACATATAAATCAACAAAAAAGAAAATTCAAATTACGACACTTGTCGATATAAAATAAACTTAAAGAAACAAATTGAGGGAAGGATCAATCCTTTGGCTTTAAAACAATTTATTGTCTACTTTCTATGCTAGTAGTGTGATTGCAATATTGTTTCCAATCCTTACTCATTCTCTTATTCTTGACAGTGCAACCAAGAATAAACAACAAATCAAAATTTGTATAGTACTCTATTTAAGAATTTTGGTTGAAGAAATGTAAAAAAAAAAAAAGAGTTTTAGAAAGACTTGAAGTTTTCTTCATTCTTAAAACCATGTCAAAATTATTTCTTTTTATAGACAATTCTTACAGTTAATTTTAACGTAGCTTTTGAAACAAAAAAATATAATTTTTTGATTTAAACATAAACAAAAACTCTATTTCAATTAGAATTTTAACATATATAATTTTTTTTTTCATTCACACCCTAACAACATGTACCTATATATTTATATATGCATTAATCAAACTTATATATTGTTTATTTTAATCATTTTAAGCATAGAACTTTATAAAACTTTATAAATATATATTCTATTGAGATATAAATAATTATCTTCCGATGTATATATTATACATTTCTGCAATAATGATTTTAAATTAAACGTCGTACTCTTAAATAAGACAAAATGAGTTCCTATTCTCTATCTTAAAATATTTATTAATTTAATGTGTTTTACCCGGCTCGGTGCCGGCGTACACTAAACAACAATATATATATCTTTGAGAGGTTCTGGTCATGGATACAATATGTGCAGAGACAACTATTGAACTGTTCTTCCGAGAATTGACCATTATGGTAGTGCATTTACACCATCAGTTATTACAGCAACAAAAGTTCTGTAGAAATTCAACAAATTCCTTAAATTTCAGATTCTATTGTTGTCATGCACATATAATCACAGGATTCTCACGTATACCATGAACTCTTGTGCATCATGGACATGTGGAAATTGAGTTTTGGGCATGGCAAGTGGCAGAACACTTTTGTCTTACACATACTTGTATTCTCTTCTCTGATATATATATATATATATAGTTCTTGTCCCATATTGCACGGATCGGGGACTGGTCACATGTATGTACATTCCCATTGGACATTGGAATCATATGATTCAAAGAGTAACTAGCTACGATCAATAATATTGTCATGTTCCAAACTGATTTAACACATCATTAATGTTGCATAATGCAATTTAAATGTTAAATAAACAAATGAACTATACATGTCGTTAAAAAAGCATGTGTTGGAAGTTAGCTGGGAGGAAATTCAATGAGATAAAATTAAGAGGGCTGTAGGAGGAAAAGTCATGAGGAAGTTTCTTTGTTTCTTGCAAAAGCAATTGTTGCAATAATAATAATAAAAAGAAAGAAAAAAAAAAAGGAACAGAAGCATGGAAGTTGCCGTAGTTAATGAAAGTCAGAGATGGGGACAATATATTAATAAGTAGATATATGAATGAATTAATTAATGAATTGAATTCAGTGGCATGCAACTCGTCTAGGCTTATAGTATAGGAAAGATAATGTCAGTGTCACGTTGCTTGACGCTTCAAATAACTCTTAGTTAGAACGTTGAATTTTGATATTTTATACATATCAAATTGCCCAATGGGAGAGAGACTGATTGAGCTTGCAACAAGTGACTTGGTCAGACAGTGGCAAGGATTCCGGATAATGTATGTATTATAATAATATCTAGAGCCAGGCCAAATAACATATGGTCCCTTCATTAATGGTCTAGATAGCACCCGTTTTAGGGTTCCACGTGATTTTCTAGTAATTTCAAGACTCTATGCTCGTTAATGACTGCATCATCGAATAATAATCAAACGATCTGATGACATATTACCTTTATTCTATCCTCTGATTCTCGTCTAAGAGATGATCATGTCATGCTCGTTGAACAGATCAAACCAATATTTTTCGTAGTTGCCAGCTGAATGCACCACGAAATACAATCATTTCTTCCATGACTTAGTTTTTTGAAGTGTGGAAAGAAAATGATGCGCCATGACTTTCTTGCTGAAATTTAAAGGCGTATATAGTACTGAGATGTTGCTTTTTGAGTTCTAACCAGGACAGAAAATATCCGTGTCGTTTCTTTAGGGCACGGGCCTGGTTTTTATAGGAAGTTTAACTTCATGATAAGTTCTATTAATCTGACTTTGATTAGCACATGCTAGTGACAATATTTAATGAAGGTTAATTCGATGGAGTAATCGAGGATTAAAGAAATGGTGTTAATTATTGAGGATGGAGTAGTTTGGGGAGGTAAAATAACCATGTATAGCTCTGGTGACATTGAATGAAGGTAAGATCATCAAACGAGTCCAAATTTGATGAGATCATCGACATAGAAAATCATATCTACCACAAGCTGGATATACTTTTTAACTTTAAATAATCAAGTAAATGGATAACCTCACCGTATCTTTCTTTTTCCTTCATTGAAGCAAAAAAGATCATGTGCACTATAATAAAAACTTTCTTGAAGAGAAGACCATATTTATATATTTTTTTATGGTTGTGAACGTGAAACAAGTAGGGATGATGATAATTTAATTTGAATTTAATGGATATTAATTATTTTATTTTTTATTAATTAATTAATAAAAAATAGTAAAAAAATAGATACTCAAAATCCAATAAATAATTTATGAATATCTAAATTTTTTTTATTTTATAAATAATGGGTAAGGTATGCATATCAAGAAATCCGACTCGCGGATACCTATTATGTGTGGGTACTAAATAATGAATTTTAGAATAAGTATTAATTTTATTTAATAGTTGTAGACTCCGAATTCCAAATACAATTTGTCTCAATCCAATTTAATTTAATCATATGACATGTTAAATTTTCTTACTCTGTAAACTTCTCCCATAAAAAAACATGTATTCCTATTAAATAAGCTTGGTTGGTCGTTAGGAAAAGAAAAGGAAAAAAAAAAAAAGGAAAGAAAGGAGATGGTATTATTTAAGGGGGGATGAACTGTATTGATTAGTGGATCACCAATCAGTACATAGGTTTGAAATATATATATATATATATATATATATATATATATAGAGAGAGAGAGAGAGAGGGTCATCATCAAATTTGTAATAGAAAATTAGATTCACATTAGCTTGCACGTCTTTGATAATCTAATATCAAAAGCTCATCTGTCAACATGGCTGGCAATTTTTAAAAGGGCTATCCCCCTCTTTCTCCACCTTCTCCCCCATTTCTTTTTTTCTCTTCACACCACCAACTAAACCCCCTCTTAATTATCTTCTCTCTCACTCTGTCTTCTTGCTCTGATCTCCTATAATCATCATGATCATCTTTGCCGGCATCTAAATATCCGCGGTGATTAAGGGAATCCATTTTTATATCCATACGTATATAAGCTTCGGTTGGGGCGGCTTCGAAGTGCAATAATGGATACTAGGTTCATCATCAACCCATTAATGTATGAGCAGGAAGAAAATGACAATAGTACTCAAGAAAGTGGTCCAGAATCATCTCCTTCTAACGATATGAAGATGGCTTCCACTTCCTCCCCAAAAAGAAGGTACTTCATCCTCACCTATCCCATTAATTACAATTGATCGGAAGTATTTCGTAGAATTAGAGATCATAGTATGTGCTTAATTGGAGAGAGAAGGAGAAAACATGTCCATGCTTGTGTTGTAAGTATGCAGTCCTGTATATATTCGTGCCGAAAACGGCATTATACTGATAGGTTGCCTTGCAATTTGTAACTTCAATTATGGAGGACGAAATATTTGACATCATCGTGTTTGTATCAGCAAGAAGGCCATGCAAAGAAGAATAGTCTCAGTACCAATCAAGGACTTAGAAGGCCCAAGGCTGAAGGGTGAAAATGCTTCACCACCGTCTGATTCCTGGGCTTGGAGAAAGTATGGCCAAAAACCCATCAAAGGCTCGCCTTACCCCAGGTACGTGACCCTCTTCCTCCTCTCCCAAATCCAATCACACGTCTTTCCTTTATTTATTTTCTCTCTCTTTTCCTTCTAACTCGTTCAGATGCATCTGGACAAGTTCTTTCTATTCCAGAAGGAAGAAGAACAATGAAAATTCGTCATAAGAAATTACGGCGACGAAGATTTGCTGCGAAAGCAATCCTTTTGTAAACGTATGATTAGTTAGATAACCATTCAAACAAATTTGATCAAGATGATTCAAATCTAAAATTAAACTCTAAACGAGTCCGTTGTTAATGAGACTCTTTTCGTCGCCAAAGATTATAAATTGACAAGTTTTTCCCTCCGCAGATCTTGCAAGCATGGTCGTATAAATCTAAGACATTGTCTAGATTTCTTTCTGATTTTGAGTTATTTTATGCATTTAATCACATATCAAATGCAAAGAGGATTGTAGGAACAGGTTTTCTATTTGATGATTAACAGGGTAGATAAAAAAAAATGTTGATAAAGATTTTCAAGACACTGATCAAGTTCTTGTTACAATGTTTTGTTGTTTACAGAGGATACTATAGGTGTAGTAGTTCAAAGGGTTGTCCAGCTAGAAAACAAGTAGAGAGGAGCAAGCTGGACCCAACAATGCTAGTGGTCACCTACTCCTGTGAGCACAACCACCCTTGGCCACCTCCTTCTAGAAGTACCCACCACCACAACTCCTCTCCAAAACACAACACCACCAAACCTGAAGTCTCCGCAACCCAACCTGAAAACCCAGAACCTGAACCTGAAGAAAAATTCACGGATCTTGGAAACGGCGAGTCGCTTATATCTAACACTACAACTTCAGATGAGTTTTCGTGGTTTGGTGTCATGGAGACAACCTCTTCAACTATACTTGAGACGCCCATTTTTGCAGAGGCAGGGGCGGATGCTGACATGGCATCGATGATGAGAGAGGAGGACGAGTCGTTGTTTGCCGATCTTGGAGAGTTGCCGGAGTGCTCGTCGGTGTTCAAGCACCACCGGAGAGGTGTGGGACCACAGGTACAGACGTGCTAACGACACGTCGTTTATCTATGTGTTATAAAATTCAAAGGTGAGCGTTTGATGACACCACAAGATAACAAAAAAAGAAGAGCCTTTCTTTTAAAAAAAGACGTTTTAGATAATTTATTCTTAGGTTTTAATATTTTTCCTTGCCTTAAAGTCAGTGGAGTAAGTGAATAAAACTCCAATTCTGAAATCTGTCAGGATCCTTTTGTAATTAACTAAGCATCATTTGCCGTCGCAGAATTGGATTTTCATTACCTTATTCCGAGAAACAATGTCCGAATTATGAGTTTAGTTGATAACAAGGTAGCCATGCATGAGTTATGCATATGATTGTGTGTTGGTTATTTCAGCTTCGAGATTTTATCGGTTTCACTCTCTTTACTTCTCCATCGTCTTCTTCTTAATTGACTGTGTTTTTGGATTGTTAATAGGTTCTAAGAGCTTTGGGATTTAAATCCAATTAAACTCAAACACAACAATCATTACGTTAAAAACATTATCCATGGGAACGCGGAAATCAAGATCTTGATATCATTTAATTTTATGAATGGGAAATTGATCATTGTTTTGTTAAACAGAGTGTTAATTTAATAATATTTAAGTTATACTTGGTTTCCTTGGATGGAAACAAAGTGGAGATGTCAATGGATATCCATGATCTTTTGCATTACTTATACTCAAACCTACTAAAATTACTATCTATACTCAACCCGAACAAGAGATAGAATCGAATACCTATGAATTGAGTTTTATACTATTCATACCCAAACTTGAATTTAAAATAATTATCCAAACCCAACCCGATCCTGATTTGATATGGATTTTTGATACCCAAACCCAAATAAATTGGGTTCTAAGTATCCATAAACTAGAACGTGAACTCGAATTCTATAATTTACAACTTTGTAGCACATAATTAGCTTGGTATATGTGAATTTATTTGAAACTTTAAGGTAGGTTTTGGGTTTTTTGTTGTGTTTTGATTGGGTAGACTAGTATTCATACCCAACCCAAAACTCGAATTTTTGCTTTTAGGTTTTGCCCCAATCCGATCGGGTCTAAAAAGCTCATACCCATTTAAGTAAATATCCATTGGGCTAGGATGAAATTTTAATTCCTATCCATTTGAGTCAATATCTATTGGGCTCGGATGAGATTGTTGATGAATATGTATTTTTTTATATCCAAGTCTAATAAAATTTTGAGCATCCTTTAGGTATCCATAACCTAATACTTATACACATTAAAAAAAAAAATAATAAACCTAGAACAAAAGGCTTAGATCTTATTTGGAGTTGAGATCTCAGTGCAATCTCAACCTTTTTATAGGCCATTTGTTTTTGTGGTTAAAATTATGTTAATGTGTTTTAAAAGTGTGTTTAGAATGAAAAAAATATCAAATTAATTTTTTTTTAATATTTTAAGATGATTTTGAAGTGTTAAGTTTAAAAGTAAAAAAATATATTTTTAAATAAAAAAAATATCTTTCACAATAATCCAAAAACTTTAAGGTTGGGTCACAGCCTCTACCCCTAAACAGGGTTGCTAACGTTATTACAGCTTTTGATTAAGAAAAATAATTTAACAATAGAAAGTTCATACTATATTATAAGAGAAAAATAGCATCGCTAGAAAAGGCTAGCCTAGTTTGGCCATCTTCCTGCCGTGGTAGTGGGTGGTAGTACTCACAGCTTGCAGGAGAAGAGAGATTCTGGTTGTTCAAATGATTGGCTGGCCTAAATCAAAAGGTCAAATTAACTACCAAAAAGGTTTGACTTTTTTTTTGTTAGAGATAGCTGGATAATATTCTGCGAGCTGCCACCACAGCAATGTGCTTGGTAGTAATCACTCAAATAAGTTGAAATTAATTAATTTGAGTCATGACACATGATACGATTGAGTGGCTTCTGGGTGTTTGATGTCTAAGATATTATTTATCATTGTATTTTAACTATTTTTTTAAAATAAAAAGAAATATTATTTTAATATACTGATTTAATGTTATAAAACTTTTAAAAATTAATATCTACCAAGAACATGCTCTAGAGTTTCTAAATACATAGTAAAAAATGTATGATGAAATTAATAAAAAAAAAAAAAAAACAACAACAAAGTGAGTTTAATACAAGGGAGTGGTTACTGGTTAGGTTCAGGAAGTCAGAGAAAGGAACGAAAGAAAAAAAAAAAGGAACTAAACAGGGATTTCACTAAAAAAAAATTGTTTGATATTCGTGAAATGTACTTTTATGACATTTGCAAAACAGAGACCGAAAGAAAAAACAAAAAAAATAACCACACAATTCTATGCCCTAGCCCTAGCCCTAGCCTTGGGCCTGGCCCTGAAATAAAAACCCCTAGCTAGCTCCTCATTCACAAGTCACAACGGTCAATTCCTCTTTTATCCGATTTTATCATCAGCCTTCCACACCTGAAAATATAGCAAAAAAACACAAAGATAAGCAATTTAGAATTTAATTATTATATTGAATCGCGCTACGCAACATGTAAATATTATTTTAAAAAAAAATAAGTCTTTTAGATTTGATGATGATGCTAGATTCAAGAGCTCTAAGTTTGATGGTTATGTTAGAATCAAGAGTTTTGGGTCTCATGGTCATATCAAACTCAACATACTTCAATATAATAAACATTCTTGATTTGACTGGAAAAAAAATAATTGTACACTTTAGTTATCAGGAGAAAAAAAAAAACACAAATAACCAAAAAAACATCTCGCGAAAAGATAAGATTAGAAATTAAAATTGAAACTACTATTACAATCCATAGTAAAATATCTTTGGATCTACAATGATTTCTCTATACTATTTAGCTTTTATTATAACTAGATTGGTGGGAAGGTTACGACGTGGTCCGTATTAATTTTTTTTTACATGAAAAAACAATGATTATGTTTTTAAAGAAGTGAGAGAAATTCGATAATCGAGTTAAATTTTAATTAACTTAATAATATAATACAAAATAAAGCAACAACAACAAAAATAAATAAATAAATAATACTGCTCTTGGCAAAGCTGGGTTAACACACAAAACTCGTGACCTGGACATGAGATATGTCAAGATTACGTGTTTATCGTGTGTCCTATATCATAAAATCGGAATAATTCAACAAAAAGAAATTGATGATAAATAAAAAAAATAAAATAAAAAATATAAATCAAGATATTTAATAGTGCAACACTGGTCATTTACCTAGTTGTTTTTAATGAATTTGTATATTAAAATCAATTTATAATAGATATTAATAGACACATAAAATTTATTGAATAAAATAAAAGAAAAAAAAATATCATGTAAGGTTTGCACATATTAAAAACATCATAAAAAATAAACATATTTAATTTATGTTAAATATATAAAAACCTATAGATGAATCATGTCAACCTTATCAAAAATTAAATACATCTGATATAATTAAAAAATAATCACTACTTAAAAAAAGGCCTAATAAGCCAAAAAAAACATAGGAGGGGTATTAATTAAAAAATAAAATTAAAAAATATTTTAAAAAAGAAAAATATGTATTAAATGAATTTTTTTTAAAAAAATACCATAAAAAGAAAAGCTCAGGTGTACAAGCTTTGAAGCCCAATCTCGCAAGTGCGGGCTTGCTATATTTTTTTTGTTTTTTAAAGAGTTGGATGATAGGTTGTGTGCCACTATTTGTTTTTGAAAGAAAAAAAAAAGAATAATAGGCAGATAACGTGTCATCTGCTAGCCTAGATTTTAACAACCATTATGGTGACCGAAAAATCAAGTTTACAAGTTTTTTACCCAAAAAACTTGTTTTTCACCCAAAAAAAAACCTATTTTCAACCACAAAATACCCTTAGAACACTAAAAAACCAACCTATTAATCCATCAAACCCAAAAAATAGTCCAAACCTCTAAATCAATATAGAAACAAATATTGCATCCTTGACCTAGATCTGGTTTTTTAGGCTATATTGAGACTTTAAAAAAACCACCATAAGACTCTCTTCACCTAGTGAAACCCGTTAACATCAATTTTAACTTGTTTAGTTGTTGGAATTGTCATTAATAAAGAGCTTTTTTTCTCTTCGTCGAAATATGACGACTCCTTTCTCTTCTCCCATGAAAAAAGACCGGAAATGAGAAAAAAAAAATTGGTACCCAAATATATTAATTAAAAATCAAAGGGACTTATCATTTTATAGCAAAAAAAAAAAAAAAACAGGTGGACTAAAATGTACTTCACAAAACAATTTGAAAATTCTACCTATGTTACCCGTGTTTTTCAATTCAATATCCTATCTTTCAATTCAATCGTCTCTACAAAAAAAAAAAAAAACAATTGGGTTTTAATTTTAGCTCAAAAGAACTCAATTATGCAAAAAACAAATAATCAAAGATCAAATTGAAAATTAAAAAAAAAAATTATTGCTTCAATCCTCAGTGATTTATAAGTGAGTGAACAATGATTTTATGCGCAGTAAAAGCACCACAAGCTTTAGTTTTTGTTAACAAGTTTGTATGTTCATGGTATAATGTAAGGGGATTTCAATTTTTTTAAATGTAAAAAAAAAAAATTAGGTCTCAAGAACTTATTAGAATTGTCATTAAATCTAAAAATACATTCGTTTAGATTTTATTTTTTATAAAGATAAATTTCATATTAACGTATTTCTTGTTTATCATACTCAAAAAAATATTTTTAAATGGAATCGTTGTTTTTCTTTTTAAAAAAAATATAGATTTTATGATTGTTAAAACAAGTTAGCAAAAACTATCAAATTAGTATGTTTATATTTTGTGTGATTGAAAGCTAAAAACATTATAATAGTTATACAATTATGTTTAAAATTTATTTAAACATTATAATAATAAAACAACAATTTTTCATGAAAACATTTAATATTAGTATTTTTAACCTAGATACATAATAATTACAAAAAGAAATTATTTAAATCTTTTATATTATTTAAGAATCATATCAAAATTAAAGAGTAAGTGAGTTTATTAATTTTTTTCTAATGTGTCAAAAAATAAACAAAAGAAAAAAAAGGAAAAAAAGAAATAAATTCAGGACCGTGCACCTAGCCCAACATTTTATCGCCGTGTCATCTGAAATTAGTTTTTTATTTATTTTATTTTTTATTCATTGCTATTTGGTTTTTTTATCTTCTTTTGATATATCTTTTTCTTCAATTTTGTTCTAATCATTTGGTTTAATTTAATTTTATATCAAATTTTATCTTTATTGTTATAGTTTTTTATCCTTTTATTAATTGTTTTTTTTTCAATTTCATCCTTAAAGTTTGATTTCAATTTTTTTTTAATGTCAAATCTGGTCCCCATTTTTTTTATTGATGTTTATTTTGTTTTGGGTCAATTTTTATTGCATTTTATTTTTCAATTTCATCTCTCAATATTTTTTTACGGATGATTTTGTTTCATTTTAAGTTTTTGCTTTCTATAGGGTTAATCCTGACTTCATGATCAAGATCATGAGTTTTGAAGGTTAACATTTGTTGACTTTGACTTTTTTAGGGTTTTTTTACAAATTTGGTTTATTTTTAATTTCATGTTTTAACATTTAATTTTTTTTTGGAATTGGTTTTTGTGCCTTTTGTTTCCACTTTCCTTTATGTGGAGTTATTCCAGTCTTTTGCTCGTGATCACAAAATTAGTAGGTTAACCCGATTTGGCTCCAAATTTTTTTCTATATTTTTTTTTTCAACTTCATCACTCAACATTTTATTTTTGAGAATTTTGCTTTGTTGCTTTTTTGATTTACCTTGTATGTGGTTGGTCTCAACCTCATGATCACGATCATAAGTTTTGAAGGTTTATAAAGATTGACTTTATTCTTTTTAGGTTTAAAAAAAAAACATTTAAATTTCATCCTTAATCTTTTAATTTTTTTGAGAATTAATCATTTTTTGCTTTCCTTTTACATTTAATTTTTTTTTATAAGAACAAACATCTTAATCTTAAATATCTCTTGATCAATTATCAATTTATTTTATTAGATGCATGTATACACATTTCAATTTATAAATAATTTTTTTACATAAAAAAATATAATAAAAAAGTCTGTCTTTTACTGAAAATAAAATATTGGATATGCGGCAATCACTTGGCTAGTTAACATATACTAAAAGAGCTTGGTTTTTCGCTATAGCAATGAATGGTGAAAAGCCAAGCACTTTTTCACTTTTGTCCTCAAAATGTTTCAGGACTCTATTTTTATATATATATTTTTTAAATTTTATTCTTCAACATTAGATTTTCTAGATATAAAACTTCATAGTTTGTTTGGATTTATTTTCTATGTTATTATTTCGATTTCATGACTTAGGTTAAGAGTTTTGTGGGTTAGTCATAATTACTTAGGTTATTTTGTTTCTATATATATATATATATATATATATATATATTTCAATTTCATCCTTTAATATTGGATTAATTGGAAATCAGATTTTATATATTTTTTATTTGCTTTCTATGGAGTTATCATGGTCTCATGACTTGAGTCGCGAGTTTGATGGGTTAGGATTGTTGATTTAAGTTATTTTTTTGTCCGTTTTTTATTTATTGTTTTTCAATTTTATCTCTTAACATTGAGTTTATTGGAAATTGGACTTTATATTTTTTTCTCAATTCGCTTTTTATGGAGTTGTCCTTGTCTTTTAACTTGAGTTTTGTAGGTTAACCCGAGTTGACTCATGTAATTTTTTTGTGGTTTTTTAATTTTGTTTTCAATTTAATCCTTTAAAATTGGAATGACTGTAAATTGAGTTTTATATTTTTTTTTCTTTCTATAAGGTTATTTGGGTCTTACAACATAGATAATGGATTTGACAAGTTAACCTGAGTTAGTCTAGATCGATCTAATATATTATTGTTTTAATATTTTAAAAAAGATGTTGTCCTGATTTTTTTAAGTCAAACTACATTCTTATGTATTATCTAAGTATTTTTAAATCTGTCAAGTTAACTAGATTGTATCATGTCAATCCTCATATATTTTATTTTTTTAATTAAAAAACATATTGATAATATATAAATATTTTTTATAGTAAAAAAATTAATTCCAACCAAAATATAGCGCCTACAATAACTTAGTAAGGATTAAATCGTGATTAACATAGTGACCACTACCCGTCGACACTTTCTACAATTTAAAAAAAAACTGGACTTGGAGTCCAGCCCAGCAAAGCACCGAGACAGAGAGCGGGAGAGAGACAGCAGTCCCCTCCATTTCCAACTCCCAATACCATAAGAAACAAGAAAACTCACAAAAAAAACATCATTTTCATCCTCTCTTTCTGTCTCTCCACGGCTTTACTTCTTTGAAGCAAAGCAAGCATAATACTATTGGTGTGACAACTACTAATGGCAGGGTACAGAGCCGAAGATGACTATGATTACCTGTTCAAGGTTGTACTTATTGGCGACTCAGGTGTGGGCAAGTCCAATCTTCTTTCAAGATTCACTCGTAATGAGTTCAGTTTGGAGTCGAAGTCTACTATTGGTGTTGAGTTCGCTACTCGCAGCTTGAATGTTGATTCCAAGGTCATTAAGGCCCAGATTTGGGACACTGCTGGCCAAGAAAGGTTGGTATTTCTTTGCTTCTTTTGTGTTTTGTGATCTGGGTTTTTTTTTTCAAGTTATCTTTTTTTTTTGTGATCTGGGTATGTTGCGTGTTTTGTTTGTTTTTTAAGTTATTGAGCTTTCTTTTTGTGATTTCTTGGATGGGTTTTTATTGTTTCATGTGTGTTTTTTAGTTCATTCTCTGTTTTGTGTTCCGGGTCTTGGTTAGTAAGCTTTTGTGTATCTGTGATAGTGAGCAAAAGAATAGTGAATTGGGTTTTGGATCTTGTAAGTTTATGTTGGAGAGTTAGGGTTTTTTTGCTTTGCTTTTAAGATAATGATCACGGTTTTTGATGGATTTGGACTTAGATTCGCAACCTGAACTAGTGGAACTTGACATTTTGCAACTTTCATAGACATTATGTGTGTCCATGTTGATTTTTATATAAAAAAGTTTTGAGAATGAGTTGGACTGAAATGGAGTTTAGCCAAGCTTTTTGATTGGGAATAGTCACTGCAATTTTGCATGGTATTGGTAGTTTTGTCGATGCTATGCAAGAGATGGATTGGGATTGTTGTAGCTATCGCACCTCTTGTTTTGCGGACTGATTTTATTGACGGGGTTGAAATTTTGAGTTGCTTGCGGGAGCTGCATTGAGGGTAGGGTTTCTTAATTTCTTTGGCCTAAGGTCTGAGTGGATACAATATGTAATTGTTTTCATGACTTTGTCTATGGTGTGTGTTCTGCTTCAACTTTCTTCAGCCAGACCAGCCTTGACTTTTATCTTACAGTCACTTTCTTTCAGCATGCTTTTTCACTGATATTGTTGCATATTACTATCATGTGCTTTATTATGCATAATTGGACCATGTATCTGTCATTTAACATCCTGCACCAATTTGCACAATCAGCTTCTTCAAAATCCTTGCTTTCCAAACATGCCAATTAGTTTATTGGAACATTCTGTTGAAGATGAAACCCAATAACTATTTTCATGATTTTCTTAGATCTAAGTCACCATCTCTGCTTACTGACTACTAGCAAGACAGCAATAAACTAATTATGTTCTTTAAAGCTTACTTCCTTGGTCCTCACTGTCAACTGTTCCTCCATTGTATCTATTAGCTTCTTGAACGTGGTTCATGCCAATATATGATATTCTAACAATTATTTTGATTAACCACATAACTGTTTTCAACCAAAGGTGTAAACTCCTTTGAATTGGAGGAAAGTCTTGAAAATATACGCTGAAGAAAAAGTAATCAATGATGTTTCTTTCCATAGTTTGACAACCAAAGGTGGAGTATGGGGCTGAGGAAGTATAACACAAAAAACTCTTGTCTTCTTACAAATTGGCATAATACTGATTTAAGTTTATGGATGGACCATGGCTGAAGTTGAAGGAAGTCAAGTTTCGAATTGTGTTTGACATGTGTTATTTGGCTTCCTAGACTACCCTGTATCTATTTTCTTGTTCAACATGTGCTGTCTAGTTGATAGACATAAAAAATGTATATGAAGATTTGCATTTATTGATGATCTCAGACAAAATGTAGAGATCAAGGCATGTTATGGAATCATTACCAAGCTCCTGTCCTTTGATGTTTCTGTGACTGTTTATCACACACAGCATTGTAATTTCATATAAAGAAAGTTGAAAAGCTTTTTACTGTATCCATGGGCAGCACAGTTGTATACCTTTGTGTAATCTATTATTGATAGAAAGGCAAAGGTTGAGGTAGTATACAGTCTTATGCTTAATTGGCAGTGATTGATGCAATGGTTGCATTTTATGGCTAAACCATCTCATGTATTCAATTCTCTTTTCTAAGTTAATATTGTGGTGGCAGTGGATGGTGATGTGATAAGGTTGTGGTAAACTGGTATTAACAAAATGACTGTTATGTGACAGAGATCTCGCTGCTTGTTCAGATACATGCCACAGTTGTACTGTCTAGGTGGTAGCCATTATGGAAATTATGTTTAGAAAGTTCCCTTCTACTCTATTATTCATCTTAAACTATTTTCTAACTGAATCACTTAGATATTGTTAAGTTCTACCTTTTTGCTCCAAACTTCAACATCTCAACTATTTCTTGAATGTTTAAGATAAAAATTCTAAACAATTTAACATGTAAGTTCAAATATTAATAAAGACAACAATCCTGAATATGAAAATTAATAGAATAATACTACAATTTTACGTTAAATTATATATATATATATATAATAATAATAATAATAATAATAATAATTAAATCTCAATTTAATTACAAAAAAAGAAATTTTAGAGATTACCTATCAACTTAATTCTGAAAACTTATTTTAAAAGGCAATTATTTAGGTTCAAAATTGCAAGACTCATAGCTAATAAACAGTTAAAAAACGAATCTAAGCTCATATAGCAATTGAATAATCTGTGTTTGGTGTTATTAAACCATGTTTTTGCTTGAATTTGAATAATCTGTGTTTCATATAGCAATGCAGTTCCAGAAATTGCAAATCCAATAGTAAAATGTTTTAAAAAGGGAAACATATTGCTTTCGACAGTTTTGTATTTTACTAAGCTTTGAATAGGACTAACTAAAGCTTAATCATTTTTAGTAGAGTTGCTAATATTTCTTCATCGGTTGCTCTATTGCAATCTACTGCTGCCATTCACACCATGGCCTTGGTGTTATCAAAATCAACCTGTTGCTGCCTGGTAAATGAAAAATATTTGTTGAGGATCTTTAGCTTGGGTTCCTAATCATTTACCACTATAATGATTAAGTTATATGAATTGTATGGTGCTTTATCTTCTGGAAAAAGAAAAAAAAACAGTTTTTGGTGTACTAAAAGTGGATTAGTTGGTTTTCCCCTGAACTGACCGCCATATGGCATGTAGATGTAGACATAGACCTGGAACAACTTGGCAGAATGTGACGAAATGGTTTAACGTTCTCTCTCTCTCTCACCCCCTTGTTTTTTTCCTTCTTTTTCTGGAAATGAATTATGTGGTCTTTGGGTACTGAGTCAATTCTATAATATAAAAAGGAGTATTTTTATAGGATTAACATCTGATATTTGGACAACCATGCATAGCAGAGGGATTCATGAGGCTGCCCATTGGGGCTGAGTCTTTAGATTTACTATGAAAGCATTTGCTGTTGTATAATGAGCTGATAGATGTCAAGCCTGTTTAGTGGCTGGCTATATATGTCTAAGCTAGGTTGACAATTTTTTTTTCCCTTCCTTTGGGGTGCAACAAGTTCTGATTTTGCAATTTTATACTCAATGAATCACCTGCTCTCTCTTCCACTGACGTGTTCTCTGAACTTACTGTTTGTGTTTATAGGTACCGTGCCATAACAAGTGCTTATTACCGGGGAGCAGTGGGTGCATTGCTTGTGTATGATGTTACCCGGCACTCAACATTTGAAAGTGTTGAAAGGTGGCTAAGGGAGTTGAGGGATCATACAGATCCTAACATTGTTGTCATGCTCATCGGCAATAAATCAGATCTCCGCCACCTGGTGGCTGTCTCAACTGAGGATGGAAAATCCTTTGCTGAGAGGGAGTCCCTCTACTTCATGGAAACATCTGCTTTGGAAGCTACTAATGTTGACAATGCATTTGCTGAAGTTCTTAATCAGATCTATCGTATCGTGAGCAAGAAAGCTATGGAGACAGGTGACAATGCAGCAGCTTCAGCTGTTCCATCCAAAGGTGAGAAAATCGATGTCAATAAAGATGTTACCGCTATGAAGAGGGTAGGGTGCTGTTCAAGCTAGGATTTTAATCTGACTATTATATTGTTTAGGAGATGTAGCTGGTTTGATATGCTGCGTCTGTTTCAATGTACACCATTATTGTGTAAAATTTTCTCAAAGATGCCAACCATAGGAGATCGGCAGATTGCTTTTATTTTGATCTTGAGCTTTTTCTTCTCTGTTCTAGTTGACAAAGAGCTTGATTAGCAATGAAGTATTACACTTATCGTTTTCAAACCTGTATGTATATTTTATAAAAAATATAAAATATTTACTGGCAAGAATTGGATAAGACTATTTAGGAGTTATGACAACAACCAATTAGCTAATAATCATTCTTTGCAAGTTGTGGTGTGTAACTGATATTTAATTATTTATGTATTTTTTGATACTGTGGTGGTGTGATTGGAAATATATGAAAATAATATATATATTTTTATTTTTTTAAAATTTATTTTTAATATCTACACACCTAAATGATTTATAAACACTAAATAAAATTAATTTTAAAAAAAATTAATTTTTTTAAAAAAATACAGTGTCATCAACCTTAAAATGCATGATACTTTTAAATCAATTTTTTTTCCCAACAATTTAGCTAGTTCTTCTTCTCCATCTGTAAATGTATTTGAGTGCAATATTGCATCTTCAACTGTCCAGTTTAAAAATATATTTGCTTTTAAAAAATATAAAATTATATTTTTTCTGGGTGTTTTTTTTTGCTTTGCTAATGTTAAAAATAAATAAATAAAATTTAAAAAAAATATTAAAAAATATTTTCAAGTAAAAAATATTTTTTAAAAATACTCTACTTTATAATATTAAATAATTAAAACCTGATTCGGAAGGATTTAGTCTTAGTATACAAAATTTAATATTTGAAACATTAAAAAAAATGTTGTGAATGTCGACTTTTGATTATTATACATTTTTAATAAAAAAAAACATGGATGGATCTTTCGTGCGAAAGTTGTATTGAAATTGTGACGTGGGCTTCTTCTAAATTCTTAAGTGATGGCGGCAGAAGCTAGACATACACTGAAAAAAGAGAGGAGAAACTGCTTAACAATTTTCAAGGACATGTCATTTGAATCAAATATACAATTACAACATGGTAGGTTACTTTTCTTTTTTAAAGAGCTAGGGTGACTACCACACAAAATCCCTCGCATAATAGATAAGTCCATGAATAAATAAATTAATAACAATATGAAAGTTGAGAATGAACAGGAGAATAAAAATAAAATTAGAGAGTGTTTGGAAATGCGGTGCAAATAGAAAAATTTTGAATTTTATTTTTGCTTAAAATGAATTTGTTTTTTATGTTTTCATATTATTTTGATGTGCTGATATCAAAAAATAATTTTTAAAAAATAAAAAAACTTTATTTTAATGCATTTCTAAACGAAAAATATTTTGAACCATCATTGCTACCATAATTCTAAACAGACCCTTAGAGTCTTTGGATAGAATCATTTAATATATCATTGCATGAACATGGAAGTTTTTTTTTTTAATCTAGAATAGTAGAAAAAAAAAGGATAACACAATTCAAAACTTTATTAGAAAAATATAATAGTTTAAAGAGTTATATACTACATACATGATGCAATTGAAAAAAATATGCTAGAGATTATTTATCTAGCATCGAAACTCTCTGCCATAAAAAGCAACCTACTTAACAATTCATAATTTTCAATTCAATACAATTAACAATTTATAATTCAGCACAATCATAATTCACATAGCCTTTAATTTAATTTAATTTCAACTAATTTAATAATTAAACAAAATCAACTCTCATAATATTCAATATATCATCTCAGCCATAAAAAGCAACCTACTTAAAAATTCATAATTTTCAATTCAATACAATTCACAATTTATAATTCAGCACAATCATAATTCACATAGCCTTTAATTTAATTTAATTTTAACTAAATTAATAATTAAACAAAATCAACTCTCATAATATTCAATATATCATTTCTTATTTTCGTTTTCTAATTAGCAAACTCTCAGATGCTTGTAGCTACTATATAATGAGTTTAAGAGAAGATGTTAAGAAAAATTTTTTATCTTGTTTTATTTTTAATTTAGCCTATATATAATATCTTTGTATTTAGGTTAAAATAATCAGTTTAGAATAAACAGATTAATGAGACCTTTTGTCTCTTTCTCTTTTATGTTCGTATTTTTTTTGTGTTAATTTGAATTGCTTTAACAATAACAATTTTGCATGTAATTTATATAGGTAGCATGTTATTGAAAATTTATTATTACCAAGCTCCAATTTAGAGTTGCTTTATTGTTACAAAGTTGAACATGTTGTTCCCCTAACTTCTTAGATGATTGATGTGGAGATGCTCCTATAACTAGAACTAGAATTAATATTTAGAAATAAATTATTCATTGAAACTATTTAAAATAATTATACTTGCAGGAATAGTAAACAATCAGATATTTGTCACTTTTATTTCATGCATGCTTTACATAGTAGTCGGTATAGATATGCAAGCATGGCCAACCCTTAATATAGATATGAATGACCTAAAAGTCTTTAAGGATTGTTATATAGAATGCTGACATTGCATTGCTGGTAGTACCCATGAATATAATACTCTCAAACATGTACATTATATATGCTCAAGCATATATAATCAAATAAACCTTTGTTGCATCATCTAGAGGGTTCTTAAAATTATCGCTTAACCATGTCAAATTGAAACTATCACCTCTAAAACCAGTGGGTGGAGGCACACATCGTAATAAACAGAAACATAATTCTTTTTAGTCAACCACACCATCAAGTCCTATCATAGGGGCTTTGTCCATGATAAGGGAACTAACATGACAAATGTTGCAGCATGAGTTTCATCTCCCCAACACATAGGTGGAACATGTAGATCTTGTATCTTTATTGCTGAACTAATGCTCTAATCAATCCATGATAAATATGAATGTCACAAAGCATGTATATCTTATAAAAACTAGCTTTTATAATATAAAAACATAAATGCTCTTGCACATCCATCACAACAAATTAGTGAGGTGTCACAAGACCACCTATGTAACTCCCTATGTTGTAATCATACCAATGTAAGATTAACTTTATCTTTTGGTAATTTTGTTTTACATTATATATATAATCATCTTTTCCAAAATTTTTAATTTCTACTAAAATTCTAGTAGAGTTTGTTTTATTTGTTTATCATTTATTCATACATTATTATTGATACTTGTAATGAATACTCAAAACACCTAAGTCTTGGCAGCCTTAGCCATGCCTGTAACAACATCAATCTTCATACTTTTCCTTTCATCCAATCCAATTAACAATTTAATACAATGCAAATATATTTATGTAATTTAATTTAATTTACAACTAATGATTATCAATTACAAAATTTAGAACATGAATACATACATGTTATCTATACATTTTTACAAACAAAAAAAGGAATAAGTTTATAACTTTAACAAAACTCAACCCTAATTTATCAATATCACAAATTAATCAAGGTACATAATTTTAACAAAATTTTATTCAATGAAACCTTAAACAATAACATAATCAACAAAACCCAAATCCATCATATTCCTTCTTAAATAACATAATTTATCAACTCCATTGTTGTGATTTAAAGCTAATTAACAAAATATATTGTTAATTCAACAAAACTCTAAACTAAAAAAAAACCTTAACCATAACATAATAATAAAAAATATAATTCATCAATTTTCTCCATAAATAAAGTAATTTATCAACTCAATTGATGTATTTTATAGCTAATTAACATAATTTATATCCAATTCAATAAAATCCTAAATTAACCTAAAAACCTCTAACTCTAAACCCTAACAAAAATTAGCATAAAAATATCATATTAATAAAGGAAAATGTGTGTAATATACCTTAATTTTTAAAAGTTGGTTATGGTGGCGGCATATAGTTGGAGTGACAACTAGATTTGTGCAAAGCCATGCATGTAAAATGAGAGGGAGACTATCATGGTGGAGAGAGAGATGGTCTATCATAGTGGAGAAAAAGAGAGAGAAAGGTGATCTGTCAGTGACACTGACAATGATGGTAGGAGAGAAGAAATAAACAAGGAAGAAAAAAGCTTCCGGCGTTTTAATCAACTACATTCGCATATGACTCATGCGATTTGTGATTTGAATCATATATATTGCATGTGGCTCTCAATCCACATGTAACTTGCTAAACTATGAGATTTTTTTAATTAAAATTTTAAAAATAGGTCGCAAATAGTGACGGTGGTAGCTAGATTTGTACAAAGCCATACATGTAAAAGGACAAAGAGATTTGTTGTTGTAGAGAAAGAGATAAGTGGTCTATCATAGTTGAAAAAGATAGAGAGAAATGAATGATCTATTAGCGACAATAACGATGATGGAAGGATAAGAAAAATAAAAAAAGAATAATAAAAAAAAGCTTTTGATGTTTTAATTTACTAGAGTTACATGTAACATATGCGACTTACGAACTATATATATTGCATTTGACTATATTGCATGTGACTCTAAGCCATGTAACTTGCTAAACTATGAGATTTTTTTTTTAATTAAATTTTGAGTTGTATTATTTTAGCTTTTCTCTCTACTGCTCTACTTTTAAAAAAGAAAAAAAAAAAACTTTGATCTCAAGTTTAGTAAAAAAGCCCTTAATTTCATGCCAATAAGGAAATGAAACACCCGTCATTCCTGTACATCTCTGAAAATCCATGGACACAAATTCTGTTTGACATAAAAGGGATGGCATGTTCGATTACTGGTGTTGATTTGACTCTAGAATTGTGGTAGCTTAATTAATCATGATCCACGTTAACTGTCAACATTACTTGCGGCATATCCAGCATGCTCGTCAGAAATGACAGCACAGTGCCACATGCATGAAATTGATTTCATTTCTAAAGTAAGAAGAAAAACAAATAGTCAATAAATTCCATTTAAATTCAATATGATATTGCTTTTGAATGAAAGTGGTAATTTTGAGGCAATCGGCAATATGATATCGTTTTCTGCATTAAAAAAATTGTCCTCGATGCAGACCAACATTTGACAGTCGACATGCTATCATGAGTTCGAGGATTAGACTAAAATTAAAATTGATTTAAAAATAGAAATCTTACACTCGTCTTCTCTCTTCGTAATAATAGTAATAATAATAATAATAATAGAATACGCCAACATCGGCAGCCCTATTAAAATTGGACTAATTTATTTACTGGTTAGACCTTAAATTTATAATTTTAAAATTATTAATTTAATTTTTATAAATTTCAAAGTCACTGGAGGTTTACATAGTCGTTAACTTTAGGATCCGTAAAATTGGTTGAAATACACGCAACACCTTGTCTCCAACACCTTGACTAAGATTAACTCTGAAGGGTGTACTTCAACTGGTCAGGTTATAGGTTTGCTTTTAAATATCACTAGTTCGAATTTCATAAACTTTAGGACCACTAGAGGCTTTTATAATCGTTAATTTCAGAGCCCATAAAATTAATAAAAATACATGTATGTGTCTGTGTTAAAGGATCCAAAAACATCTAATTTTAATGTTAGAACTTAGAACACAAAAATATTCCCTATGCCTCTTGGGGTTAATATCGGAAGCTTCAATTGCCGAGTAAAATTAAGATTTAATTTTTCAGCAGAGGTAGGATTAGGAATGTTCTCTGTTAACATGTCACTTCTCTAGATGACAATGCATCGACAACCTAACACATGCATGCACATAGCTTAAATATATGGATTCTGCGTTCCAATAAACATGGATCAAGCCCTTGAGTATGAATGGCTGTAATAGGGTCCACAAAAGGAATATGTACCTCCTGATGTCCATCAATCATACAGTCTATGATAAAATAAAATAAACTTTTTTAAGCATAAAAAAATGTCACCAGCCAAAATGGTTCAGGTTCCCTAAACTTTGCATTTGGTATGTAGGGCACCCAATAACAACGTTTAGCCCATGACATCTCCATGATTGCACACAGCCATACACGTCTTTTTCATAGCACCCACCATCACCATCACTTGCATTAGCCCCCCCTCCTAGAAATGTTGTCTCCATCTCAGCTTCATCTATCTCACACATACATGTGTTATCTTGTTTTAATTCTCTCATTTTGAGTACTTTTGTTTCTTTCTTTTTAATCAAATGGATATCTCCAAATGCTCATCTTCACCTTCATTGCCTGAGTCGTCTTCCTCTCCTAGAAGAATTCAGATAGTGTCTAAGTTTGTTTCTGACCGACTTCTCGACAAATATTTTGATGCAACCGAGTTTGATTTTGATTACGAGCAAAGTGGAATATGGTCTCCTCCCATTAGAAGAAGCGCATTCTTGAGCTCACCGGGAAGGATATTCACCGATGAGGGAATGCTTGGAAAGCTTGGAAATGTGATGGATGCTCGTCGTGCTAGAAGACATAATAAAGCATGTTGTAATGTATGGCACTGGTAACTCTTGTAGCCTTTCCTGTTCCATAAGTTTTTTTTTTTTTTTCATATATATGAAAGCTTGAGAAAAACCTAGTTAATTTCAATTCAAAAGACGTATGTTTTCATGAGTTTTTTTTTTCCTTTCTTCATTTTAGAACTTTGTGTTTTCCAAGGTAGTGTGCTGCTTTTGAATTTTGAAAATGGTTGAAGAGACTCACTCTCACCTAATCTCCCCGAGGGCTGAGAGAGTGTTGCATTTCAGGTCAACTACATCATTAATTAAAAGGAGGAAAAGAAAAGATAAAAGGCTTTGAAATTTAACTTCTCGCATTAATTTTAATTAGTCTTCTCTGTGAGATGTGTATACTACTTTTTTTTTTAATATATATAATTAAAGAGAATACAAAAATTAATTCGCATGCAATATTTCTCCCTTTAAATAGTACCTTTGCCTCCTCTTTTGCTTTTCATTTTTGAAATTAATATCTCTAGGTCCTCTATATATGTGCCTTTTAATTAAATACCACCTAACTTTGTCCCAAGAGATTTATTATATATGCTCTCTCCTATGTAGCAAGCCTGCACATCCAAATCAGCACACATTGCTCCAAGGCTGATATGAAGCTTTCAAGAGATAATTCACTATCCAAAGAAAATGATGGAGAGTTACTTTCCAGATTTAATTCTATCGAAATTACTTGACATTTTATCAATTTGTAATATATACACACATACTGTTTTTTTTTTTTCTCATTTTAATAAAGAAAAAGAAGAAGAAAGAAATAAAAAATCTAAAGTTTTAGAAAAGGGTGACTTCAACGCGTCATCTTCCACTCTAAATTAATAAAATAATCATTGAAAAATTAATCCGTATTTAGATGGATTGTTATAAAATAAAACTCATGGTAATATATAATTTGAGAACGAAAATCATATGGAGACAAAAAATGGGTTTGTATCTTGAATGAATGTCATTATTTTTTAGGTCCAATTTATAAATATGGAGAAATCAGTTCAATTTGTAATGACGATTTAGTTTAAATAACAAAACGAAGGCTGGTGGAAGCTGAATAGAGATGGCACCTACTTGGATTTCTTCCGAGCTTTTATGAAGAACATATATGACTATTAAAAGACAATGCCAGTAATGAAGCGTGAGTGTCCACATTGTTATTCTATAATTCTTGCTTCCTTATTCTTTGCCAAATTGGCTATATATACAAGGACAAGTAACAGCTATGCCATTAACTACAAATTTGACTTGCAATATATCTATATATCCCTTCTTCTAGAACAAGTCACATGCTTCTCGCTTGTTTCAGTAAATAATTGAGCTCTCATTTTTTACGAACTCTACCCATCATAATAAATTAATCCATGGGGTGTAATTTATTATACTCTACTGTCATAGAGATTCTTTTCTCTATATGCCAATGCCAAGTGCTTTCTTCTTGTAAATGATAATTATGGCCATGTCTGGATTATGGTTAAATTATCGTTATTTTGTTATTTTTTAAATAAAAATTAAATTAAAATTTTAAATATTAATATCAAAAAAATAAAAATAAAATTATTTTAAAACATAACTACCAACTTATCCGACCTAGTAAAATAAAATAAAAAAATTAATTTTTTATTTTTAATTGTGTTTTATTTAAAAACTTAGTGTTTAACATTATTTAATGACATTAATAATAAATTAGACGGAGATCGCAATCCCAGTTTTATTCTTGATAGTATTTTACTTGATGTTATTGCGCGCATAAAAAACCAAGAAAACTGTAATCCTTGTCAGATGTATTTCATATGTCATGGAATTGTAAATAGTTTAATGAAACAATAAAAAATATTTTATATAAAATATTTTTTATTTCATGATATAATAGCAGTTGTTAAATCTTTAATATTTAAATTAAAAACCATATATATATATATATAGTTTAAATTATTTTACAACCTCAGTTTGAAAAGTATTTTTTGACTAAACATATTAAACTACTTTTTATTCAACCACAGTTTTAACCAAACATATATTTTTTTAAATCAACCTCAACTAAAAGTACTTTTTATAAAACAATTTTTTTCAAAACACAATCACAATAGCTACCACAATACAAAACACACTCGAACTAAATTAAGCAATGTGTTTCTAAATTCAAATCATTTCCTTTTATCCTAATTTCTATTGCAATAATTTTTTCTTCTTTTCTTATAAATCAACATGAGGCTCAATAAGTTTTATACTATATAAGAAAGGATATCCATTCCCAATTCCTAAATCACATCTAATAATAGAAAAAAAAAACCTTGATCAAACACCTGTCACAAATTAGATAGCTGCTTGATCAGATAATTGTTGTATCATATGAATCAATTGGACATGTGCCTAACTAGATAGCTTTTAGACCTAACCCTACTAGATAATTACTTCATCAGACAGTTAGACAACGCGTTGGACCATATGGCCCAACTAGATAAAGACAATTTATTGGGCTAAAAGCCCAACTAGATAATAAATGAAAAAAGAAAGGATAAAAAAGTTGGCACCCCAATTAATTTATAAACAATGTCGCACGTGTGCGGCGTCGTGGCGAAATCGGTTCCACTTTTATCAGAAAGTGTATATCTAGCTAATCTCTGGCAAATGTTGAGGAGACAAGAAAATATTGTCTTTGGTTGGTGGAAAATAGAATGAGAGTTGCCACCTAGTATTTTGGTCACTAGAAACCCTAACTGGTCTCAGAGATCGGGCACGGGGACTGGTTGCGTAAAGAGAAGGTATTAGCACCCCAAATACACACTACCTAAGGTAAGCTGCATTGTTTTATTGTCTGATAAAATCTAAGGTCTTTTCCTGTTTTCCTAGCTGTTGGTATGATTCAAGAAAAGTTCTCATCGGTAAGGAGATACTTATCTTAATGGGTAATTCTGACGTTAACAAAATAATTTAATGTTGGAATACGTCTTACGTATAAGATCGTAACCCCAAATACTAAAAGAAAACACAATAATTTTTTTGGAATTTTTGAAATATTGGCCTAGTTCTCATGGCTTGAATAAACTGGTTATTAAAGCCAAAATGCATGCTAATATATATATTGTTTTGAAATTTCCTTTGTTGTGTGAAAATATGATGTTATAATATTTATATATATATTGGAGAGACTAGGCCGTATGCATGAAAACAAAAGATTTTTTTATTTTTTTTATGACTTGACGAAAACTGGGTATTTTAATACCGAATTTGTATCTTTATAGTATAAAAATACAAACCGATATTGACCAAAATGCAGCAACAAACTTGTGGAAAATCACATATTTTTTTGAAATAATTCTTTGAAGAAATTTTTTTCGAACGGGCTAGACTCGGCCCAAAAAGAAATTGGGTCGGAATCAGCCCAAAATAAATTAGGGCCTAATTTCTACAGGGCTGGACTCAGCCCAGCCCACACATGGGCTGGGCTAGGGTCCTAGCCCGAAACAAGCATAGACTGGTTACTGTGTGCACATGCACAGTAATCGGGTAATTATTTTCTTTGCTTGCAGAACGCGCACAGTGCACGTTCTGCATGCAAGAAGATGAACAATAAAACGAGATAAGGGGTAGAGGGCTGACTTGTGGTGGTTCTGAAGGTGGTTATGCTGGCGGTTGCTGATCGAAGGATGGCTGGGATGGTGGTCGACCTTTCTTCCTTTTTCTCTGTGTTTTTTGTTTACTCTGTTCTCCTCTACTTCTTTTTTCTTCTTCTGTTTCTCACAGTTCTCTTCCCTATCACGGTGATTCTGCTGTTTTTTGGCAGCGTTGATGGTGCTGGTGGTGGTGGAGAGGAAGCCAAAGATTCCTCACGGTGGTTAGGAAGGTGGCAGTGGCTGGGAAGCTCGATGACAACAGTTGTTTTCTTCTTCTTCTTCAATGGTGCAGCAGCGTGTGTGAAGAATGATGAGCTAAAAAAAGACAATCCTTGGCAATACTGGCGTGTTTGTACTCCCCCTTTTGTTTCAAGCTTCCCTGTCTTCTTCCCTCCTCTTTCTATTTCGTTTTCTCTCTTTGTTCAAAAACTCCCCCCGGTATTCTTTCCTTCCTTTCTCTCCGTTCTCTTTTCTCTCGTTCAAACTTCTCTTCCATTCCCTCAAAACCAACCCCTCCCCTCCCGCTGCTGGTGTTGAGAGCAATATTTATAGGCTAGAAGGGAGTGGGTTGTTGTTGTGCGTGGGGAGCAGGGGAGCGACCTGCTGTCCGGCGGCTTTGTAGGGCATGCCTGTGCTGTTTTCTAGTCATGTGGCGCGAGGCTTTAGCAGCAGCATGCAATCATTGTTTCCTTGTTTTAAGGGGGCGTGGGGCTTTAGGTTCTAGGAGTAGCGTGCGGGAAGAGAGAGAGAGACGACACTGTTATTTTTTTTCTTTCTTTTATTATTATTATTTTTATTATTTTTTATTTGTGGGGTGTACCCAAAAATGGGTTACAACAAACAACTTACGACATAACCACCCACTATGTTCTCGACTTTACAAGTTAGTGTTCACTAAATTGCTCGTTTTAGAAGTTATTAGTGAGGCATATACAAAATACATTTTCTCACAAGTTATCACCTATACAAACAACTCATCTTATTTGTTAATAGTGCGGTCACAAAACATCACTTACTAGTTAAATGTATGGTCACAAGTATAGTCTATGTAAACAACTCATTTAACTGGTGCATGATATTTAAAGTAAAGAAAATGTTCTCCAAGATTTTCTCTATGAATAAAATGTATAATAAGCATGTAACACTATCCCTACAAGGATGAATTCATGTGATTTGAGGGTATATAGATATCTAAGGATTACCACGCACACATATATAGAAAAATTCTCTAAATATTATTTTCTATATTTTTTATTATTCTCCTCTCGTACATTACTCTCCTCCCTCATTTCACTCACTTAAACATCAGAGGGTCTCATAATTATATAGAAAACTTGTTTTATAAGAGAACATAAAATATCACAAACCTAAAAACATCATCCCATTAAGCAGATGTGGGAAACCCAAATCAATATGAAATTTTTCTGACTTGTTACATGGGATTTTCTCAAGAAAATATCTAGTATAGGGAACTCAAACTCCATAGGATTAGGGAAAAATGTTATATAAGCACAAAGGGAAAACTAGTCTTCATTAGCCTGAATCCCTCTTTTTTCCATTAATCAAGCTCCTCTACTAAGTATTGACCTCGAGCAGTAGCTTAAGCTTGCCTTAGAAAACCTGCATCATTGCCTTGGAAAACCCACATCAAAGTTAGGAACATTACATAGGTGGAAAAGTGAGGTAAAGTCCATATTAAAATCTTTTTACCTATTATAAAAGTGGAGATCACTCATTATATCCATTAATTGATCCTCCACCATGGTTTTTAAAGCATCAGTTCCTTTATATACCATTTAAAAAGCTTCAAAGATGTTCCCAAGGTTTCGCATACAAACGAATTTAGTATAGGCATGATCAAACCCATGATTCTAGCTCATGGTGTATACCTTTTATATTTGTCTGTGTTGCTTTGATGCTTGAAGTTCTCTATAATACTCATGTGTCATTCTAAAAGATTAAGTTATTTGCTCGCACTCAGTCTCATATCGCCTAGCAACTAATACCTACAATTAAACAATCTATGAAAAAGCCATATAATATGAGTATAAAAATAACAAGATAAGTATAAAGCATAATATAGTGTAGCATCAATGATACTCACAAGAAAATTTATCTTCTCAATATGTCATAAATGATCATAAAAGCTACTTCTGTATCCTAGTTGCTCTAAGTCTTCTAGGAATTATATGACATCTATATGAATTTGTTTATATTGTTTACCCCAATCATGGAAAGGTAATCTCCAAGCAATACCCTTATGAAATCTCTCTATTCTCTCATCCAAGTAGGTAGGTAGGAGCTACATAGCCTAATAGTTGATCTTGAGGTTGAAAACTAAAACCAATCATGGAGTAATGAAATGCATACATAGTATCAATTATAGTAGTCTTAATTGAAGAAGAGGTATCATAAAAGAATATGGGGGATTTAGGTGCACATCTCCTTTTATGCATGGCCAATGTAGAACCATCAGAACCTATATTTATTTTTTATTTCTTCATAAAAATCCTCTTTCTTAGTCTCCCTCTTTTCCAATCACTTCTTTCAAGTTAGTTTTTTCTTAAATGATGGTGAAGTTTCCTCACTTGTCTTATAGAATCAAGATCGTTTGTTATCACAAATCAGAAAGTATTACACACAATTATAATAATAAAAAACAAAGATAAATAAAAAGTTTAATTGTCTGCATTCCTTACTCACTCTCCTCTAAAGAATATCATTTAGCTAGGAGTAAAGTGTTACATTGATTAAGGCTATGTCGTAATTGATTACATGATAACCTCTCAACACCAGTTAGATAAGGTACAATGTTATACTGCCCTCTAAGAACTCTCTTGGATGAAAGACTTTTTATGCCTCTTATGGATTATAAAAGAAGATAGGCAATGTGTTTTTGACTATGATCTATTATTCTCTCTTCTACTTTTTCATATAATTTAATTTTTCCTGGAAAATTTCCTTTAAAGAACCGGTGGCATACATATAGAAATTATAAAACCATATTATCCCTTAAGATTCATTTGCTCACCCTAACAATATGTGTGTGTGTGTGTGTGTTAATGGATTTTTCTTAAGGCATTTCATGAATTTGTTTAGCCACCTATTCGGGTGTAGCTGGCTCAAACTTATGCCATAAGTGAAGAATACATCATGGATAAAGTCATCAAGGGATATTTCATATCCATATTTAAATAAACATAGAAGAATAATTATCTCTAACTCCTTATATATAGCACTCCCAATTTCCCTGCTAATCCTTTTATGAGAGAGAGGAAGTCTAGCGAAGTATCTCATTCTCAACTTAGCATTTACTTTATCAACATCAAACCTAGTTATAGTAATAGAATAAGATTGGACTAATTGGTTCAAAGATGGACTAAGTTGAGGCTCTTGCACTACCTTTCTTGTCATTCTCTAGCCAAAATCCTCAACCTCTTGACAAGAAGCCATTTTGATTGAAAGTTGTTTTTAAACAACTTAGAGTTTATAAAATAAAATAGCATGATAAAAAGTTTGAATAGAAGTTGAATATGAAATATTTCTAACGTTAACAATGTAGAGAAATAAAAAAGATTAATCTTGTTTGAATTAACCTCTCCTCATCTAAGCTTGGGAAGTCGCTTAAACTCTCCTTGTTATTGAAGTACAAGATATGATGAAGGATGAAAAAATTAATAGGGAGACATGTTTATATAGTGGTGAAGCGAACTTCTTACTTGACACATGTTAAGTGTATCTTGTCTCTGTCATGATAAGAATTCTATTATAATGAAAAATCAATTCTCATATATGTATAGCACACAACCACTGTCATGTTAAAGAATCATCTCAACCCAATAACTTAAGTTATTAGATGAGATTTTAAAATATGATTATATTATTTTTTAACACACCCTTCAAGTGAAAACCATTTAGACTTGAAACTTGCATAACTCACAATACTTTATGCTTAATTTTTATTAAACAAATGAGGATGATAAGATTCAAACTCGTATTCACTTAATCATGAAGATTCTGATACCTTATCAAAAAATCAATTCAATCTAATAATTTAAATTTTTAAATAATATTCAGAATATAATTTATATTATTTTATATTATTTTTCTTTGCTTGAAAAGACAAATAAGGAAGTGACAATTCAAGTCCTAACCACACTATCATAATAGCTACTCCACCACACTTTCTAATAACAATTCACTGGGTTATAGTTGCTTTTAATGCCAAGTGATGGGAACAAAAGTTCAAGTCCAACCATGCTGCATTAACAAGTGCTCTTTCGTACTTTCTGATTATAAGTCATAGGAACAATAATTAAGTCACAACTATGATGCTATAACAACTGCTCCACTTTATGGGGGAACTTTTATGCATACAAAGTTGCAAGTTTTTCTTTACATCAAACCTTTTCTGACTTAAAATGACAACTCAGAATAATACTACAGTTTTTCAACATTTATTTTAGTTTAGGCAGCCTTGATGTAATAATCATTTTAGGGCAAACTTCAGTTTTGTCCTTACATCATTGTTCCATTCCTATCCTAATGTTTTGAAAGTTTTCAATTATATCCAATAGTTTCAAAAAGTTTCAATGTTACTCCTAACTACTAATAGCCTGCATTTTGAATTTAGTTTGTGTTTTTTCTTTAGTAATTTGAAGTGTTTTTGTGAGGTATTATAACATCTATGGGGATTTAGAGGAAGTCGTGAGATAAAAGTAAGAAAAATTATGGTAAGGATAAGAAGAAAAGTGAGCATTGTCAAGTTATTTAGTAGTAAAGGGAAAATTGAAGCTTTTAAGAAACTATAGGGCTATAGGGGTAAGATTGTGAGGCTTGAAGGTAAGGGTTAGAAGTTGAACAATGGTTATAGCACGAACACATAATTCACCATTTTCATTAATAAAAGTTACACCAGGCAATTCATAATAGTACTTTTGCAAAACCAAGAGAGGTGAGGTATCCTGTTCGAGTTCTCTTTCGCCAATTATATATATATATATATATATATATATATATATATATATATTAGAAGTTGCAAAATGTGGTGAAAAAAACAAAGTTTATACATCTATCTTTTCCAGCAACATTAATGAGAGTTCACACATGGGAGTGTTTTTATTCCCCCTCTGTCATCTTTACACACTAAGGTAATTCAGGACTGAATTACCAGGTTACAAAATGTACAAAATTAGGTGAAAAACTTTTATGCTTCTTTCTCCACAAAACACTGATGATGAGAGAGAATGGCTTTCAAAAACAGTGTAGTTTTTCTCCTTTTCTCTCTTTTGGGTCGATAAATCTGGATTTCCGTGCCGATGCGCGACTGTACCTATCAAAGGTGCTCTTATTGCACCTTTCCCCACATTTTTCTTTGTTTTTTCTTTCGTCATGTATTGATCTCTTGTTGTCTTTTCACGGTTTTTCTTTGTTTTTACCTTGGCCATGTATGTACAACTGTTTTTTGGATACATTCGCCGTACATGTATCCTTTTATCAGTTCATGTTCAAAATTCAGACTTCGAAGACACTGCTGTACAAGATTCTGTCACGTTATTAATGATGGTCATTTTTTATAATATGGGAAACACTATTTACCTCATGGACTCACTTTGATTGGTTTCACTGGGACTGAATTCATATTATAATTACATTCAAAACTATGCTAAGTAGTAATTTCAGTGTAAGTAGGATGTTTAGGCTGCCCATGCAAGCGTGGAAGCATTTGTTCCTTGATTAAGTGCTGTAGCATATATTGTATGAACAAGTGCAATTTAACTATGATATTGTGAGTTGCAACAAAGGAAATTCAGTATATTTACGTCTAACAAATTACCAAAACTCATTTCAGTAACTATGTGTGTACAGGCAGTCATAATTTCTCAGCATTCACACCACCATGCTTCGACTTCTCATCCTGTGTATATATTTTTTGCTAGGGCACCTCATTGTTTTCTCAAGCAGCTCCTGCTTTGTTATCCATAGGAAAATCAATGATCTGCATTAATAAAACAGATTATGAAATATATTATAGTACTGGGATATTATAACAGCTACAGTATAGTCAAGTTTGTGGATCTGCGCTGTTTGATTAATCAGCATTGCAGATGGTAGCCACTTCGTATTTTTGCAGTCGATCAAGGGATTTGCAGTACGTACGGATACGCATGCTTTTAAGCATAAGGTTTAAATAGCAAAATTTTAACTCTAGCTTCCCCCCAGGAATCATTCTACGCGCAGCCACCTTCATTGCCAGCATAAAATAGAGCTGATGTAACCAAGAAGGCAAGATTTTAACACTAGCTTATTCCTTTTATCATTGATCATCTTCGTATAATCATTTTCAGCTTTATCTTTATTACTTAGCTGTTTTTCGAAATTTAGAACACCTGATGTTTCAAGAATTTTATTTGACTAAACTACAGGGGCTCTAAGTAGTGTAATCAAGGTTCTGTTCAGATTTGTTTTCAAGTTTTGCTAGATCTGAGCAACCCTTCTTAAAGTTCTCTCATTGCGTTAGGGCTGCTAGCTACTTGTGTTTTGAATGATTAGCAATCAATTCATTTTGTCCCCTTCTGATATTGCCTCAGCACATCTGATGTAGTGAATAAGACGATGTCTTTCATTTATGGTTTGGCATTAGGAGAGGTGAAGGCCTTCAATTGATACTATAATTGAACTCGAGGGTGAGCATTTTTCGAGAGAAGAATGTTGTACTTGGTAATAAATCAAGAACGAGTTCTTAACTTGGCGAGAATAATGCATTGAATAAGATGATGTATTTCCTTGATGGTTTGGCTTGGTTATATGTGTTTTGAAATAAATGAGTTAAAACTTTGAATCTAGGATCTTAGAAAGTTATGAAAAAATTATATAGCTTACTCCAAATTCAAGATAATTTTCATTTAAATCTCAAAGTTCATTTCATTTATTTTTCAATCCTTTTGATTAGACAGAAGAGATAGAAACTTGTAGAAAAACAATGAGTAGAAAGAAAGACGCTAATTTCTTCATTTTTCAACAATAAAACTCAATATTTTTTATGTCAACGGGTGTTTGATGGTGGTTGTTTTGAACCTTCATCTTACCTAGAAAAATAGGAGAGAGAGAAGGTTTCCCGAAATTGCTTTTGTTTTTTTGGACCATTGTGGGTGATTTTTTTGGGTCGTTTAAGTGGTACTTTTAGGTTCTAAGAGTGTTTATTAGTTATTTTTTGGTAGTCTAAGGGTATATAAAGAATGTTGTGGTGTGGAATCAAATCATTATATATTATATTTTAAATGAATTCTACTTGAGCATGGCTTCTATTTATTTTTTTATAGTCTCCTTTCCTTTGTGATTTGAATATTTATGGATTTCCTCCTCTTTCCTTTTCCTCTCCACATTAACATCATAGAAAATTATGATAACGTCAAGCTCAAGTCCCTGCGCCCCATCTAAAACAGTTTTTGATGATAATCATGTAGTCAGCAGAAGATGGGGATCTACTGAAATTGATTTATAATCTTTTGTCCTGATGTTTTCTATTTTCTTGATTAGTTTGTTTCTCCTGTTTTTATTGCAATGTTTTCTTTCATTCTTTTAATTAAACAGTTTTGATGTAGGAAGATTTTTAGAGAAAGTTATTTGTTTACTTAATTATTTTTATTTTTATTTAACTTAGGAATATATTTTCTCTTATGATGTTTTACTCTTTCAATTCATTTTAGAAATTTGTTTTCTCTAATTGAGTTTAGGCAGAGAATGAAAAAGGTTGTTTAGTTTATATATAAGAAAATATTCAATAATAAAATTTTTAATTAGGATTTTTTGGTGTGGTGATCCTATGCGATAGAATTATATGTTGTTTTGTGCTTATTGTCTTTCTTGTGTTAATTTCATCTAAATTGATTGGTATCAAAACCCAGCAATTTCTAAAGATTAGTTGTTACATGCATTGAATAATCATCACTAGAAGAAGAGATTATAAATAAGGACATGATATATAGAAAGGGATGAGGAGGTTCTCTCTTTAGAAAGAGATGTTGAGAAATCATGTCAATTAATGTTTTTTATGCAAAATTTAATATAAAAGGATTGGAGTTCATATCTAAATTTATTATATACTCGAAGAGGAGAAAGAAAAGAGGTTGAAGAGTTTTGATTGAACATCCACGAAATTAAAGCAAGAACAATTTGAACATGAAAACAAGTTCCTTCCAATCCAATCAAGAGGATTTTTGGAGAAAGTTATTTGTTTTCTTAGTTACTTTTATTCCTTTTAAGTTTAGGAAAATATTTTTATGGTGTTTTTACTCTTTCAATTTAGTTTAGAAATTTTTTTTTTAATTCAGTTTACTTCTAAGACTAATATAAATTAAAATGTTTAGTTTGAATTTTAGGAGGTTACTTGAAGAAAAAATATTAGGTAATAAACTTTTGAATTAAAGTTTTTTTTTTTTTTGATATAATGACCCTATTCTATAAAATTATGTGTTATCTTTCTTGTGTTGTTCTGTGGATGCCAAGTTTCTTGGTGAAAGTTACTTTCATCTTTCAAAAAGACATAAAAAATTCTATGATTTCCCCCAACGAAACAGTCCAATACTGGTAGTTATAGCTGGGAATTCCAACCTTGGTATTGCAGGTTCCAATCACAGATGGGTAGGTAAGAGCTGAGGGAACAAGACAGGGATACTTCCTACTGTGTAAGCCAAGGCTTCATTAGCCTTCCAATAAACCAGAAATGAGAAAGAGAACATGTCAACGCGAAAGCTAATATTGGAGCGCACCTATCATTCACATCAGACAGGAACAGGACTTTGCTCTAGCAATTCTTTCCCAGTGATGCCATCCTTCAAATCTTTAAAATAAATGTCGTAGTCCTTCTCCTGAGGTGGGTTTTCCAGATCTACTGTGAATGGTTCACTGAATGGAATCACACTTTTAACCTGCAAAAGAAGCATACATGAACAATGCTGTCCAAAGCTCTATTCTGGTAGAGCATACAGAAACATATTTCAGTTCATAACTACAACATTGATAAACTGGGATCCAAGATGAATATCTGGGATGAAGATGTCTCATGCAACTAACCATGAAACCATTACAACAGTTTTTAACTCCAGTGTTGTGAATAAAAGACTTTTCACTCGGTATTCAAACTTTTTGAAAAGAATTTCTCCGTTTCAGGACGATGTGCGATACAGAACACATTTAGCACCAAAAAGAATTCTGGAGACAATCTGTGGATCGTTATCTAGCATCCAGTAGCTAGACAATTCACATATGAGAAGTCGGGGTAACTTATAATGCAAAGTGTGATATAGCCTGGATCCATTCCTTTAATTTTCTTCATTTTGTCTGATAGTTATGTACATTATTATTCGGAGAAAGACAGTGTTATGTGTTTTAAGCGGAATGGCATCGAATTAATCATAACATATGCATGACAGAGAGAGTACCACCTCAAATGTCTTGTCAAGTGCATACGGGCTTTCCAAAGCCGCAATGCATATCCGAGCAATCTCTTCCCTTGATATTTTACCCTGCATGTATCAGATAAATAGTTATGGGAAGCAAAGCATTGACAACTATCTATCCTTCAAGTTACAGCTGAAATTTAGAGAGTAGCTCGTTGCAGATAAAAGAACTCCAGTTCAATCATTTGACACAATCATGTAAAGATGTCCAGAAGGAGACAAGTCATTAAAAACATGGAGATTAGTAAGCTTTCGGGAAGAACATAAGACATGGGAATTCCAAGTGCAAGATCTCAGTTTCAAATTATGACATGGGTGGTGGATACAGATTTAGGAGAAGGAGGAGAACTATCCCCGTTTTAGTGCACAAACAGATTCAAAAAATATAGACAGAAAAGAAATGTGAAACTTCTATTTGAGTGCTTTACAGTTATATTGTCTCCTTGATCGAAAATGAGATCTGCTCCAGCAGGCTCCTCAGTTAAAGCACAAGGCCTGACAATTGCATATGGGATACCACTTTCACGTATCAAATCTTCCCCCTGTCAGAAAGCTAGCAACTGTGAGAAGGTGGAAAGAACTAAACATAGAATTCTAATTTCTAGATAAGAGGTTGAAATAAAAAAAAAGATAATTCAAGCTGATTGTACGCTGTTGATGAGGAATTGATGATAGGTGACGAAGATTACTTCAAAAATTGGCTATCTTTGCTTTCACACTTCATTTTCTAAGCCTCCCTCTTCTTGTTTGCCTTTTTCTCAGAAATCAAACTTTAATTTTTTAAACTGTTTTAGGTGCAATAAATTAATACTTTCCTTCAATTCCATCCTTTTCAACTCCAAATTCTCTATAAGATGCTAATAAATCAGACCTATTTTCTTCCTCAACTCAATTTATTCTCTTGAGATCTTATGCATCTTTCATCCCTTCTACTCGAATAAAATCATTTTCTGTGCCACTGCATATGCACGCTAATATTGTACACAGGCAAACTACTTGAGACAACCTTCTTTCACCTAGCGGTCAATTTTGCCACCTATGGCCTTTCACAAATGTATTTGTTTCTTCTTCTAACTATTCTTTATTTATACAGGTTAAAATGTATGAAGCACACACTTGCAATAACAATCTACAGAACTGTAATGGCCGGGTTCTTGTCAATTTGTTTTCATGTCTGATCTACACAAATAATAAAGAAATCATTGCAAAGTTCTTTAATTCAGCACAGTGACCAATCATTGCAAAGTGCACACCAATCCATCAGCAGCAGCTGGCAATTAAAGGAAGGCTACTTGTGCATAGAGCCTTTCAACAAAATGCTCTGCTAGGAAAACAGGAATCATCTAGATCTCTATGTGCAGAATGTGATTTCTACCCGTTATTTTCACTTTAATTAACACTTCTATCTCCAACAAAGGCACCCAGGAAGTACACATTTTTCCATATAATATCAAGTCCTGCTATGTTCAAGAGCTCCTTCTTGTAAATGCACTTCGTTAGCATCAATGCAGTCTTAAATAACTTCAAACTACTAGGTCGATGGTTTGCACATGCATGCAAAATTCATTTCTAAACCCTTATTTTCTCATCAATTTTTAAACTCTTATTCGTAATAAATGCATTCAGGATCTCCATCTTTTCCCTTAATATTTACACAAATTCTTGGTATGATTAATTTCTCATTTTTCTAAAAATTTTCACCAGCTTCACATCAGATTCTTCAATTTTTATTTTCTATATATTGTTAATCTTGTACCTTCTCTTTCCAGGTCCTACAATGGGATAAAGCTTTGATCCCATCAACCATTTAAGAAAATCTTTGTTGTTTCAATTCCCAATTCAGATTGCAGAAGTCCCAACACTTTGTAAGCCTAAGTGGAGAGCCATAATATTAAATAAACTATCAAGCTTTTACAGGGAATAGAATCTGCAAATGCGTAAGCATCCTGTGTAAAAATGATAACCAACCTTCAACTTGAATGTTAGGATAAAATCTAGTTCCTTGTTCAAGCGGACAGCAGGAGGTTGTTTGCTGAGATCAAGACCAGGCCGATCTGGTCTGGTAACTCCTGCAGAGCTCACGTGTACAAACCTACAAGTGACAGGGCTCAGTGATAGAATTGAATTTTCCAGAAGATCCATTAAATTCAGGTACTTGGAAAGAGAATAAAAGGGAACCAAATGTTAAACCTAGGAGTTACAGGATCCTTTATAAATGTCCTTATGCTTGATACAGGAAGCTGAAAAGGGCCTTCTACAAAAGTTGGATTCAATTTCCCATCATATTCAAACTTGCTGAACATAAGCTGAAAAAATACCAGTTCAATAACCTGATATAGGAAACTGGTGACGTTGAAAATAAATTTAACTTAATGAAAGAAGGATACCTGAAGTGAGACAATGCTCCTTAGATCAAAAGGGGGAGCATCTGATACAGTTCGAGCTCGAAATACAGGGACAAAAGAAGAAAAGGGCAGGCGTATCTGTAAAAGCACTCTGAAATGAGAAGAGAGGTTATTTTATTTAACACGTTCAGATAACAAGGAGTTTTATGAGGTCACGTACTGATTGCCATTGACCTTCTGTGGTGTCAAAACTTGCTGTATAGCCAACAGTGTCCCAATCACGGCTAGTGCGAACAATAAGTTTATACCGACGTCCATCACCTTTAAGGCGTAGCTCCAAACCATCATATGAAGAAAGATCCTCAGGTACTGAAAAATTCTGAAAGGAAGTCCAAGAGGTTTAAATTCTTTAACAAGCTCCACTGACTTAACAGGAATTCATCCATCACTATTTCCCACCGACATTTCCATTTTAACCACGATTAGATTAATGCCATTGCTTAGCAGAAGTAGAGATTTATGTAGCCCATGTATTCTATAGTTGAAAACGTTTCCTATGTAGAAAAGGCTAATAGTAACAGCATTGAGCAAACCTCAGCCCCTGTTCCCCCAGGCACCTTTCCAGAATCATTTCTGTTTCACTTGGTCCCCTCGTAATGATTATGGCGAACAGAAAAAAGTGGAGAAACGGAAGGGTGTTCAGCGTAATTACATCAAATTCATGGACAGCCAATGTATTTTAATCTTATTATATTTCTAAACTTGGGAAAATGTTAAAAACACAACACGAGAAAAATATAAGTTAAAGAGTCCATAGGAAGACTAGTAGACACAATAGAGCTGCAGCTTTAAATCTTAGATTAAATATAGATTATCATGTTAAAATCAAACAGTGACATAAATCACTACAGAAAATGGTGAAATAGCAAAAGTGGTCCAGGCACAGCGAAAAGACTATAGCAAAACCACAGTGCCAAGTCAGGATAAAATTCTGATAATTACCTTTGTTCTGATACTAGTGAAGCCACCATTGTTTGTAGTGGAAACAACGCCTGATGCGATATAAACATGCCGCGTGTAAGAGAGGGAAAATATGAAGAGAAAGACATAAATGAACAGTATATTTGAGAAATACTGAATCAAGAAGAGTGTTTAACCACCGACAAACCTTTAAATAGCCCAGCTGGTCCACCTTTTTCCCCTCCAGTTGTATCAATTATAAAAGTGCTTTCACTAACTCCTCCCATCACAACATCATCTAAAGCCCCCCAAGCGAGATCTCTAAAACCATTGTCTGAAAAATTCAAGTTGGAGAAGAATCTTATTAACAAAGCATTCGTTTATCTAATAAATAATAACAAGATTTGAATTTTACTAAATGTGCATATTTTAGTTTCCACGGATTCAAAGATCAAAGCTCATGCTCACTAGCCACCATATCCAGCACAAGTTTTCATGTAGTTTGATTGAACAGTGAGGATCATGCAACTGGATTTATCAAGTAAATATTCTGCAAGACTTTAGTATTTGTTTAAATAGATCAGAAATTTAATATAAAAACATTCATGCTACAAAATTATCATGTCCATGTCAGGTGTCATCCATACTGCTTCCTCATACTGCATGCTCTTGTTTAGCACAATACACCAACTCCAAACCCTCCCAGTCAAAAGGGAAAAAGAGAAACTAAAAATGAGAAACATTATCATATCTGTTTATTTTGAATCTAACTTGTATGCTACACGATTAGGTCATGCCAATATGGAGCATAATAACAGCACCTTCACATCCAAATAGCAGTTTCCCATTTCGAAGGCCAACACTCCCCTTTACAGCATTAATCAAATTCCTCATCCCAACAAACTCCACCATTTCAGGTGAATCACCTTTAATCTGGCTTCGTCAATAAAACAAAACCACGCAGCCAAGCAGCCACACATTTGTTAGCAGCACAAGTTCGACACAAACAACATATATAAATGGGAAAGCAAAGGAAGATTTGAAATGAACTCAACACAGATGTTAATCAGCACATACCTCTGGCTCGAAGAACTTGATTCCCTGCACCACATTAAAATTGAAAGTCAAATGCAAATCATAAAAAGAGAGACTAAAGATGGTCGAAACTAAATATTTAGATAAGCAAAGAGTATGAACAATCATCACGTAAACAATATTCAATACCATACTTGACTATATTTTTCCCTTTCTGGGGTGTCGCCTTCCTTTGGGCCAACAATGACAGAAGCAGCATTTATAACTTTCCTCACTCCTTTGAAGTACTCAGGCAACAAAGTGCTCTCTTTAGTAATGTCTCCAATGATCTGACAACTCGAGAAAGAATGTAAGAAGAAAAGAGAGCAATTACAGAGCAAGGAACAGAGAAAAGATTTTGGTTTTATGAAGTGTAGATATTAGATGCAATTATATAATGTCAACATTCCATCAAGCAGTAAAATCAGAGAAACAGTCATCTTACACCTTAAGAAAGATTGCAACTCGTGCACAATGTTTTCAACACATAAATAACATTCCATTTGATATATAAAATGCAGCTTCTATGGGATTTTCATTTGATTCTACAGTACGTGGTTTGAAGCAAGTATACCTTCCCTAATGCTTAAAGATCAGTCTCTCTCGCCATTCTTGCACATCAAATGTTCTTCTTACATCATATTCATTATTTGGTGTATCAGGTAGGATCTAATTATTAGAAGAGCAAATGTTCTAAAGCTTTTGATTTCTTAAATTTCATGATCATTAAGCATTCCAATCAAAAGAGATATTCTAAAACACATTTTGGAGGAGAATATTGATAAGTAGAATCACGATTCTTGTAATCATGATATGGTCTCGAAGGCAGTCAACTCACCAAGTCAATATCTGGTCCTAGCATCTTTCTTGCCTTTTCTTCATTTCTGGCCTGAGAGAAGTTTCACACAAAAACATACATAAATGGAAGGAAACATAATCTGTTTCTTTCTCTTCTCTATTCATAGATGTTCCCAAAAGAAACTGGGATGAGTTAAGTCAGGAACTAAAAAATGAAAGAAAGAATCTTAAACAAGGTGAAAGCATTGTACCAATACTCGGACAGGCAGTCCCTTCTTCTGTAAGACGTCAACTACCCTTCTGCCAACACCACCTGTTGCTCCCACAACTAGGACAATACCAGAACTTTCCATTGACTTTTTGGGTTCGCTGGGTGATGGACTGGATAGTTTCTCAATTAAAAACTCAAAGAACTTCATAGATAATGAGTTGCTGTTAGTTGAGAATTTAATTTCTTGGTTTGATGAGATAAAAACTCCAATAGAAAACTAAATCCAAACCTTGGATGGAGATGGCGGTCCGTTGAAGAAATACAACGTTTTCAAAAACCTGCCCAAGTCCCAGCCCTGCTTTCCAGCTTCCGCTAATATGGGGCCCCTGTAAGTTCTATGAGCTGATTTCTGTCTACACTGCAGTCTATCATCAAGTTGAAAGAATGGTTTGGGAGGTGGAGAGGACAGCAACCAAGGATGAACTGAATTTTTAGAAAATTTGTTACAAACAAGTGATGAAGAACCCTGAAATGTCAGTTAATTATGTTATAGAAGTGACTCCAAATTTTCAATCCAAAGACAATCACAACAAAAAGGACAAAATCCTGCCATGTTCATGCTGCAACTTCAGTTCAAAAACCATGTAAACCACAATCAAGATGAGTTTGTACATAGTTTTACACAATTCATTAACTCATCACTATTATCATCATTACTTATATATTCAAGTGCAAGCAGCAATTACAGAGCACCTAAGAATCCAACATAACTTGCCACTACATAGCTAAGGAACATAAATTAGAAACTCCAATTTTCTAAAAGCTACATTAGACCCTTCCAGTAAGAAAACGACGATCAAGAATATCAATAGAATTAATGGGGTTGCTTATGAAGCTCAAATTAACTAAAACACATGCAAAACCAAATCAAGAATCCATATGATCAAGTGGGATACATTTATAAGAACAACACCACACACATCTGTATTGTGTCATCGTACCTGAAGGTTGAGGATAGAAGAAGTGCAGGGAGATGACAGTTTAGCAGAGTTAAAGCACTCCATTTGTTTAGTGGTAGAAACAGGACAGTTTCACAGAAGTTCGTAGAAGGTTTATGGTCGTGGTTTGTTGATTTTCCTGTTGTTTGTAGTATTACAGGGCGCAATATCCGCCACTCACTTCCACTTCGGCAAATTCAACCGTCCGTTTTAGAAGTTGAAAAAGGCAACATTTATTCTTTAATGGGCTGCATCAGTCACCGTGGGCTTTTGTTGGACTCACTATGGTTACCTAGGCCTGATTGATTTTCTGACAATTTGTAGGCTCAGAAGTGACCTCCTTCCTATGTGCACAGATATTGATCTAGTAGCTAAGCATGGCCCAGCTAACCTCATTGTATAAATTGTGGATAAATAAAACAGAAGAGTTTTGAATTTGGAAATGGATGCCTATGTATATCTCTCTCTCTTTTTTTCTTTGTTTTTTTAAGAATAACTAAAGGTATAATCTTGTATTTTTGGGCTAGACACTAGACCAAGTATATTTTAACTTGCAAGTTGTTAAATTTACTATTCATTCAAACCTTGAATTCAAATATATTTATGTTTGGTTAGTTATCAAATTTATTATTTTGAAACATAGCTAAGTGTCGAACTCATATATTTTTTAACTCTATAAATTCTAAGCTCCATGATTAGACCATAAGTTAGACGAATCATCGATATCTTACCTATACTTTAATTTATTTTTTTAAAAAAAAAAACAATAATTATAAAATCTTTCAATAAAGAGGTTACTTTTTTTCAACTTTTTATTGCTCATCATATTCAAAAAATTCTTCTCTCAAATATAATTGCATTTTCTCATGGTGGGAGTCACGGGATCTTGATTTTATATCTAATTGATACTTAATATATATTGAGCTTATATATTTACCATAAGAAAATAAAAATAAAAATGGATATTTTGACCGCATGCAAATGAAAATCAGACCATTTAAAACGTGATGTTGATTTGAAGATTTTGCTTTGTATGTCTTAATTATGTGCTTTTTCAAAAGGATTGCCTGCTAGCCACCTAATTTGACCCCAAACAAGTCACTATCCTAAAAATACTTGATTCACGCACTATTTTACGGGTATAGCTATGATTATTTTTTAAAATATTTTTTATTTTTAAATTTTTTTTACATCAACTTATCAAAATAATTTAAACCTAAAAATTTATTAATTTAAAACAAAAAAATATATTTTAATTTTTTAAAAAAATATTTTTAAAATATAAAAACAAACAGGGTTATCCTCAAAACCCTCTTATCGGAAATCCATAGACAGTATATGATCTAATTGCAGCATAATCAGTTTTTATAATCAATTCGCCATTATATTTTATTTTTTGATTCGATTAATTAATCTCTTCAGTTACACAGTTGTTCAGTAAGCTTAATTGCTTGAGTTTGATCTTATTTATGATCTTTAATTAAAAAGAGTGCCTAACTAGTGGTGTTTTACCAAAAGTCAAAGTATGTCACGTAAATGAAAGACCAGATCGATTATTTTTTCTTATCTTGAACCGACAGATCAAATTGATGATTCCTCATTCATCACACGTGATGTTCATCTAGTCAATGAGTATCACCTTTTAGACTACGAGGTTGAAGAAGATTAGAAGATTACAGTTATTTTTTAAAAATATATTAAAAAAATATTTTTAATAATATTAGCATATTAAAACAATTTAAAAACATAAAACAAAATTAATTTTAAACAAAAACAAATTATTATTTTTAAATTTAATTTTTAAAAAACACAATTACAAATTGCTCCTAAAACATCATATGTATAGTATATTTTCTTCCATTTATGTGGAGTATTTATGTCTCTGATCTTGTTCAAAAGTCAGTGATAACATTGGGTAACTCCTGTCTGGAAGCAGACACCCGATCTGTTGACATGGATGAATAATTCGAGCGCTCTTTATAGACATTTGGCCCTGCTTGTTTTTCTTTATTATTCGACCAAGGCCGACAATGTAGCTAGCCAATCCCACACACAATGTGACCTCATAATTTGCCCTAGCTTAATTAACAAGGGAAGGGTTTTTTTTTTTTGACATCGTGTAAGCAATTTCTATGTACTTTTTAGGTATTGAGTCAACAATTTCAATTCTGAACCGATTGTTTGTCATGTGCTTACGTTCAAGAGGGCTAGTAAAAGCTACTCACGGCACCTAATATAAGATGGCAAATACCTTTCACAATGGAGCTATAAATCTAGCTAGAGATTTTTATTTTTTGTTTTAACAAAAGATAATGATTTTGTTATGATTCCCTTGTAGTTGTAACCCAATTTATATTTCAATAATAATAAAAAAAAAACACTCAATTCATCGATAATAAATTTGGTTCAGCATCGAAGCATCAATCGGCAATGAACCATGCAAGATGATAGGCTTGCATGTTCAAGCCATTCTCAAATGTTAGATGGAGATCACAAGGGTAAACCAATAAAGAAAAGGAGGCAATAGGATCCTACACATACACATACTCAAAAGGAAAACAGTTATCATGAGAAATCATGCTTTCATATTTTTTTAATTTTGGTTAAAAATAAATATTTGAATTATATATTTTGATTAATTCTTTAAAATCATAAAATTAATAATTATAAATGTATTCAATAACCTTTAAGTTTGTAATACTCGAATTAATAATTATAAAAAATAAATCTAAAATCTAATTAGTTAATTCTGTCGCTATTTGTTATCTCATCTTACTGAAGGGACAAGATTGAGATGCGGGCTTCCGCATCTCGTGAGGGCTAATTTGAGAGTAGTTGTTGACTTTTCTGTACAAAAACATATGATATCTTGAGAGCTCAGAAAAACAAACCATCTTTGCTACGTGCGACCAAACATCTCCATGTGACAAATTATTTAAGAATAAATAAATGTTACAATATTGTTAATGATATTTCGTGGCCGTGTGAGGTGTCTAGAGATATCCTAATGATGCTAACATCACGTTCGTAATTAATACTACCCTTTTTTCTCACTTGTTTGTGAGAGTTTACGGTGATCTCTAAATTTAGAAGTTTGAACTTTGTTTGACAAGACGATGCAAGTCTAGCTTCTAACCTTCAATTTGTTGTAGGAATTTATGGAAGCACAAATTAACAATTAGTGTACCCTTTTAAATTTCTTTTTTTCTTTGTAATTTTCAATATTTTTTTTTATAATCCGAGGTGTCCGGACTAGCTTATACGTACCATGATTAATTCTCGCGCTCACTGAATACTCCGCAAGCCCAATAAATAAGTAAGGCACCACGAAAATAACATTCATACACAAAGAAAAACGAAATCGGGTGCAAAAAAAAAAAAAACAAGTCTCTTTCTTCACTAGAAGACCTTAAGTGCAATTCTCAATATTTTATTAGATTGATTATGAACTCAAGGAGTTTTCAACCTTAATAAATTTCCTTAAGACCGAGGTCCCCATTTAAGTTAATTTGTCAACCCAATTGTCTAATCCACGCTCTTTAATTATAAGACTAATGTTTTGCTTGACCTAAGATTAAATATGATTTAAGTTTTAGTTGCTGGAGTTAATGAGCAACAGTCCACTTCTTGAATATTCCTTTGACTTTTAGGTGTTAATTACTGTGCTTTCTAAATTAGTTTTTGTTTAAAAAATATTAAAATGATGTTTTTTTTTAATTATACTTGATGATTTTAATATATTAATGTTAAAAATTAAAAAAATATTTTAATTAAAAAATAATTTTAAAAATTACATTACACTACTTTACCAATCACACAAATCCCCTAGAATTCTCTATTTGGCCTTGGATTTAGAAATTACTTTTCAACAAAACCCATAATTTCTAACGCCGAGTTTAATTTTGATTAATTATCAAATCCATAGGTTGAATCAAAGGTCAGATATTTTCTTTTTCTTTAATAAAGTAATCAAAAATAAAAAATATCAAAATAATAATAATGATGATTTTGTTTGGATTAAATCTGAAATAGTCCATAGCAGCAGCAATCAAATTGGATTTGATAAAATCAATATCCTAAATAGCTGAATTATGAACTCAAACTAAATTAAATCTCAGATCATTGAATTTTAAAATAAACCTATTAAACTGGGACATGTTTAATAAATATGGTTAAATATACACATAGTTGGAAAAGGAAACCAAATTTAAATTACTTTACAATGGTCAGACGAGAAAATTTAAAACTCAACTAAGGCACGTGGATGGTGGAGACAATAGTTGGCGAAGCATAAAAATTAGTGTAGTGAAATAATAATAATAATAATAATAAAAGGCACAACAAGTACTAGGAAATTTTCTTTTCCAGGAAAGTAATAGCGGAGCCTAACAAGGGCAACGAAATGCACACTGAAAACAAAGCCACGTGACTGTGAATGCAAAGACCATTAAACAAGCAATTAATCTCATTTTGGTTAATAATTAAGGCTTTGTTTCAGTAGAAAACCAAATCGTCAGCTGGGACCTACTTTATTTTATTCTCTATCCTTTTTTACTTTTTCTTCCTTCAAAATATTGTTTGGATTTTTTTTTGGCAAAATAACACAAATAAAACAAGTTTTGTCAAAATAGTATAGTTTAATAAAAGTGAATAATGAAATTTTAAAAAAATAGTTAAAATGAATTGACATAAATTTCAAAAAAGAAATAAGAAAGAAAAATAAAGGAATGAGATATCAAAAGTACATCGAAACTCCAATAACAACACCTTCTTGCTATTAAAAAAATCTCGACTAGACAAATCTAATAACACCGAGAAAGGTCACCAAATGGTGACTAGAATGAGCCACACATTGCCTAAAGGTAAGTGAATGATTTTCCATCTTTAGGTGGCACATGTAACCTACTTTGGTAACAATTAGTGATTTTTTTTAGTGTTGTTATATTCTTCTTATAGATATCTTTTTGATGGTGATGAACTAAAATTTTATCAATATATTTTTACCAAAAATGTCTTAGTGAAGGCGTATTGGGTCTGGCTTTATACAGACCTAGCCACGATTGGGTTTGATAGTGTGTCATGTTAGGTTTGGCTCTATCTAAACCCAACCATGATTGGCTTAGCAATGTGCCAAGCCTCGAACACGTTGGGTATGGCACTAGCAAGACCTAGTCATAATCGGTCTTAGTAGTGTATCAAGCTCCAGGCGTAATATGTCTGGTGCTAGCTAGACCCTGCCACGGCTGGACTTGGCAATAGCGATAGACTCAATATTATTGGTATGGTCAGTCAGTTCCTTTCTAATGTTGATAAAGAACATTTTTCAATAGTGAAATAGACACTCAAGTATCTCAAAGGTATTTCCAGTTTCAATTTATGTTTTGGAAATGTAAACTTGTGCAAGATAGGCACACATATGCAAATATAGTTAGTGATATTGATTTTATAAAGTCTAAATCGGAATACTTAATGACCTTTGCAAGGGGAATAATTTCTTGGTAATAAAGGTTGCAAAAACATGTTACATTATTTACCCCTAAGGCTGAATACATTGCTTTTATTGAAGGGGGTAAAACGTTGTTATGGATGTGAATAAGTGCTTACATGAAATTGATCTAGTATAAGAGAACTTTGTGTTGTATTGTGATAGTCAGAGTACAATCCATCTCAATAAATATCCTACTTTCCATTCTTGATTAAAGCATATTAAGATTAGATACCAATGGATTCGAGATGCTATAGAGATGAAGTTTTTTTGTTATTAAGAAAATCCATACTTATGACATTATATAAGATATAATGACCTAGTTTTTATCGAGTGAGAAGTTTGGGTTTTGCAAAAGACAAACAGGCTTGGTGGAGCCTTTTAAATAAGTCAGAAAGGGAAAAAAAATTATTGGGTTTGGTCCCTTCTCTTTTAGGCTATAATGAATAGGAATAAAGAGGAACCATCACATATCAATAAGAATAAAAAGGCAGGTTGCAATTAGGGCTAACATCAAGAATAAAGATAAAGATAAAGATAAAAAAAAAACAAAAAGAACTCGTGAGAGAAAAAATAAGAGGCAGCTTGAGTAGTCTCTATTCAAGCTTTGATTAGTAGCCGACTCGCTGTCATATCCAACTAAAATTTTGATAGTAGGTTGTAGACATAGAGATTTGCATTTTATATGGTTGGATTAAAGATTTGAGGTATTTAAGTTGGTCATGTCTTCATAAGAACATGGTTATCAATTTTGTGGGAGTTTCTCGATTCTTTCTATATGTATTCAAAGAATATATTGTTATTGATGATTTATATTGTAGTCTTTAGTTTTAACTAAGAAAAAACACTTTATGATTCCATTATTTATTAATAGTAGAAGTTTATAGGTGGACTATGATTTCATGGTTTTTCTCCATATCAGGGTTTTATAAGTAAATCTTAGTCTTGATTTGTTGTGATTTCTTGTTTACTTTTATTGATTGGTTGACCCTATTTTAATTGCATAAAAAGAGAAAAGAATTGGGACTTTTGATTTGTGAATTTTGTTATATTGATGTTTTTTTCTCAAACCCCTATTTACTTAGTTTGGACTTAATTTAGCTTCTATTGTAACTATCACAACATTTTATATTTTCAAAATTTTATTTCTTTAAAGTTCAATCAATTGATCCTAATATACTAGAGTTATTAGCAATATTTTTTTATTTTTTAAAAAAATTCTTGCATGGCTTTCAACCACTTATTTTTCTTATCATGTCACATAGCTTTATTAAAACATCATGAATCTCCCCAATCAGTACCCAACACATGGTCATAAGAAAAATATTTGGTAGAAGCTTGGTGAGGTCCGATGAACCTCATTAACTATGACTTATATAGAGCTTCTTGAATAATCTTTTTAGAAATAACATCATCGTTATTATCATTATTAGTTAGCTCAAGATCATTGATACGATCCAGATTGAAGCTCTATTCAACCCAACAAAGCTGATATTGTTTATAGCCCAATCAAGTCAGTCTATGTTCAGTTTGGTTCAAGGTTCATCAGGTTGCATAATGATTATAAATCTATAATATTATATTTAAAATATTGATATTTTAGGTGTAGTTATATTTTATAAAATAAACTATATATAAATATATGATATAATAATTTGTTTTTTTAATATTATATTTTTTATATCTCGTTCTTTTCTTGTAAGTGGTCAAATAGTTACATTTAATATTCTATATATGTTTGAATCAACATTAAAAAAAAAGATATTGATAAATAACTTTTTAGTTTATTTTTTATATTATAACTAAACATTATAAAATATTCTTAAATTTATTTTTTATAACACTATCGAATATAAAAAAAATAATTCATATCCACATAAACTAGTTTTTTTAAAAAATTACTTTCCAAATTCTATACACCTCCGGTATTTAATTTAACTGTGAAGAATGAATAGCTATGTATCTCAAAGTCGCTGTCAAAGTTACATCTCGATTCAAATCAAAGCTTGAATATAGACTGCAGTTGCCTCTTCTTTTCTCTCTCACGAGTTTTCTCCCCCTTTGTTGTTGCTACCGACCCTAATTGCAGCTTGCCTCTTTATTTCTATTTGTACGGTGGTGGTCCCTCATTCCTTTTTTCTTTCTTTGTTAATAATAGATATCTATAGTTTATACGCATGACTAATTTTAAAAACCTTAAAATTATTGAGGTGCCTCATTTCTTCTTCTTTTTTTTTTTTTTTTTTAATTCTGGGTGTCCGGGCCAGCTTACGCGCACCACAACTAATTCCAGGGCTACTGAACATCCTGCAAGCCTAGTAGACAGGTAAAACACCGCGGGGGTGACAGGCTGGTACTCTTGAGGATCGAACCCAGAACGTTCGTAAAGATAAACCTTGTAATTGACCAATGTACTAGACCCTCAAGTATTGGTGGCTCATTTCTTAATTATATGGGCTATGGCTTAAAAAATGAGGGACAAAACCCAACCAGAGTAGCTAACAAATTAACTGAGGAAACATCAACTTTGAGAAACAGGTAATGGTATCTTTGACGGTGCTTGTAAGTTGAAGTCACTTCTACCCAATAAACACTGGCCGGCTTATTATCTCAGTCACCCACCTTGGCTCCACGCGGCCTTTATGCACTCATTTTTGGAATTCAAATTAAATAAAACACAACACCACCACCACTCACTAGCTAGCCATCACCATCACTACTACTACAATCACTCTTCTTTCGCACCTTGGTTCAATTTCAAACATATTTAATCTTTGACTTGGCCTGCACATAACTTGATCTCCACGCTCTATCTAGCCATCACGCGGTGCATGAATTTCTCACCCTATAATATGCCCTGCTATATCTGTCTGTGTATATATATAAGCCCATACCAACCCTCCTAAACATCATCAACCTTCTGAAGCTAGAGCTATCACCTTAACATCTTCTCTGCTTCAAACCACACCAGTATCACATTTTCCTGCCTCACAACAAAACCCAGATTGCATTCTCTCTTTCTCTCCTTTGTTTCAAGATTCATTGCGATAGATACAATATCTATGGCTCGTTTTGGAGCATTGGTTCTCGTTTTCTTGGTTTCTTTCGCTACAATTGTATCAAATATAGAGGGAAGAAAGTTACTGATGAGTACTGGTACTCCACAGAAGAACAGAAGCAGCAGCAACAAGGAGGGTACTAGCAGTGCCAGTTCTTTTGCAAGTTTGGTTCTTAGCGCTCTTCCTAAGGGTACAGTGCCATCATCTTCTCCTAGCAAGAAGGGTCATGCCACTCTTGATAATGAACAACTCTTTGCAAGGCATCTTGCTAGCATCGATCGGATTCTACGGTCTGTTCCAAGTCCTGGTGTTGGCCATTAATTTTTCACATTCCTGACAAGTCTTATTTGTTAATTATTCACAGTTTTGATATTTTTTTCTAGCTATTCCCTTTGTTTGGAGGAGTTGGATGCGCACAGAAGTGTATTTCTCTTCTTAATGTATAGACACTAAGAAGTATAATTATATGTGATTAATGATTATTTCTAAGAATCCCTACATATGAAAGCAATTATAAATTGTTTGGCATGTCATAGCATTAATTATATCGGAGTCTTATTTCTTTTTTGAATACTTTGTAGCGTTTGGATTTAAAGCAGATATATTTTACCTCGTTGTCAATGCTGTTGTAAATGATTTATTTAGACATATGTCAATGTGTTTAATTTGACAGTGTACTTACGAAATAATATATGCCTTTCGTTCCCTTTTCACTTCAGGCCATAAAGAGCCTTTTACTTCAAAAATTGCAGCCAGCTTTAGTTTCTTTTGAATTTTTTACTCGTGTACTGAGATTGGACAGTGTTGATCATGAAATAGTCCCTTTTGAGGTTGTCAAGAAAAGCCATCCCGCTTGACTTTTATACTTGTTGAAAGCAAACCCCCCAAGAAATTAAGGCAGAAAACGTGTAACCAGTCTCATGATCCCACAGCCAAAGCTAGCAGTGTCTATTCTCCTTTTGTTGAAGATGGTGATAGCACACTCTACAACCTTAAAGCTCTAACGGAGAAAATTATGATAGAGAGAAAGAGACTAATTAACTTCTGCTTGTCCATGGCCATACCTTAATCGTGATCATGAAATGATTAGGACGGTCAGTTGGGGTAAAACCATTGTTGATTATAAAATTGTTAGAACTGAAATTAATAGCTAAATGAACTTGGTGTGTTTGTTTATAAGTTGACTTAACAAGGATTAATTAAGCTCATGAAAGACCTCGTTTATGTAAACACAAGCTCTTGAACCGTCAATTACCCCCTGAAATTCAGCCAAATCCGAGAGAACATGGGTTAATTTCTCATTTTCAAAGGATGGTGGGATTCGGTTGACTCTTTACTCGACTTTTCACTCGGGTGCCCTTGTCAAGGCTCTTTCTCTACATCTCATCGCTTGGCTACTTTTATGCCATTTTGTGCACCAAAACCTTGTTATCGTGGGGAAATTCTTTCACCTACTCTATGGATTCTTTTTTTGTTTTTCCTCGAGGCTAATACCCTACGTGAGAAAAGTGGCAAGTAATTAAGATTGTAAGATTAAAATTAAAAACTCTCGAGCCATCAATATGGACTAGCTAGATTAGTGTAAGAAAATATAAAGTATGATGTTACTATTCCGTGCCCTGATTTCCAATTCTCTAGGGATATATTGAATTCTAAAGATCAAGTTGGAAACGTCTTTTGCTTGCTCCATTTCCTCCAATCTTCCAAGATGTGGAGTAAAGCAGACTCTACCTTACTGGTCTACAGTACCCCCTTTTTTAAAAGTCCACTTCACGAAAATTCTACGTTCCCAAAATCTCTATCCTTTCTCAATATAAATTGAGTACGATTTTTCTTCTTCTTTTGCTTTAATTGAAATACAAGTTATCAACGCTCTTGAGAGAAAGCACGAGCGAGCTACGTGCTCGAGCTAGGCAGCGAGGCTAGCAACGTTAGATTTCATGACCTTCATATCATATATCAATCATATATTTACGTGCATATCCATAGGGAAGCATGTGTTGTGTTGGAGAGACGAGGTGCAAAGGAAGACATATCAGGCTAATGTGAACATAGTTCCATTTTTCTAGAAAAAAAAAAAAGAATTATTGACTAAAAACAAGAAGACAAGTACAATAATTCTGCATCCTCCTCACCAGACTACTAAGCTCGCGGCGCCCCAAAATGAATTTACATGTGGTGGCTCTGACGCTCTGTCAATTAATTGGTTTGAAAGAGTCGTAGTAGTAACTAATTAAACTGGGGAAAAAATACAAATTAAAACAGCTATGGAAGTGGAAAGAAATACATTACTCAAGAGTCATGAGTACGCTAACTGATGTGCCAAGAAAATAAAATAAAATAACAGAAGCGGGAAAAAAAAAAAAAAAAAAGTCCTGGCTAGCTAGGCTGCCCCAAAGACGCAGCCCAAGCAGTTGGGAATTCTAAGGACGCATCCCGGTTACAGGAAAAAAACTGGATTCTTTTTGTGTATTTCTTATTTTATTTTGTATATTTTTACATATATTTTCTCTTTTTTTTTATTGTGTAAATATTTTTTATATTTTTCTATACACAACCTCATGAATTCTTGGAAAAGGTGAGCCATAGAAAATTTCTATAAGAATTAATCATCATAGACAGGTGAAGTAGAGCTTAGGATCTTATAAACTATCAAAAAGAGGAAGAAAACTTCTTTTAATAATTTTTTTCTTTTTATCTTTAAATCAATAAACACTCAAAACCAACTTAAGCATTGGAGTAAGTGGCGGAGGGAGGGGGGGCTGGCAGGGGCCCCGGCCCCTGCAAGCAAATGCCTCTCCCTTTATATATATTTATAAATTTAATAAACACAACTTCTTGGCCCCTTTAAATTATAAATTGGCCCCCCCTAAATTTTTTTCCTTGCTCCGCCCCTGTTTGGAGTGTTCCTCATTCTACGAAGAACTTGTCAAATAAGAAAGTTCATTTATGTTTGAAGATTTCCACAACTTCATTAATGATGTTGTTTGTGGGGATTTGAACAAAAAACCCGTTGATTCATTTCATTGTTTACTCTTTACAAGGCCGATGAGACTCCAGTTCAAGGGAGAATGTCTAATCTCCCCACCCCATTCTCCAACAAATTTGCATCCAGATGCAATTACTCAATAATGTTGTCATAACGATGCAACTGCATCATTGCATGCTACTTCATATATAATAACAACAAGCTCTCATGAATACCTCAATAAGTGTATAACGATAAATCCAATCCTAGGAAGAGACATTGTAAAATGACATGGAAGCAAGTAATGCTCACATTCTTACATTCCAAAGGACCTTACCCATCGCTCTCGCACGAGCCACTCCAAACGATCTACTTTCCATCGATCTCAACCATCTCATTCACGCACTAGAAAAAGAAATGGGCATGAGACAAGCTCAATGTCATCACGAGTTTGTCAGCAAAAACACAACCTAATAAGAGAATCTCTACCATGTCATAAAATCCTCCACACTCGATTTTCAAGAGATTATGTCTCTGCAAAATCTAGCCTAGACAATTATAAGGGACTCACAAACCCTCGAGAGCATGTATAAAATATAAGAAGCATTTAGAACTTGTCACACAAGACAATGATGTTATGTGCATGATTATTCCAACAACATTGTGTGGATCTGCACGTGCATGATACCATAAATTAAAGCCTAGCTTTATTCTTCATTTTCAAGATATTAGCTCCAAGCTCATTTCTCACTTTAGCACAAGCATTCCTCCCATAAAAGCACCACAAAGCTCTATATTATCACACAACGAGAATATGAGGGCACTAGGGCTTATCTCTAAAGGTTCAATAAAGAAATGCTTAACGTGGAAAAGCTCATTGAACCTAACACGATAGAAGCCCTCATTAATGGAGTCTGTGACTTTTCCTTATATGAAAGGTTATACACTCTTTTAGATAAAAATCCCCCCAACATTAAGTACGTAATGGAAAATTACATTATAATAGAAAAAGCTAATGTCACTAAAAAAGGTCATCTAAGTATTCACGTATGAGTAGAGTCCCAACTACACCATTAATCCTCGACAATAACATCGAAAACAAGCACTAAGGGGCATTACCATGATCACCTAATATTCCCTGAACTTATGACTACGCCTCTAACCACCAAATAGGCTGAGGTGCTAGTTACCATCTAAGGGAAAAACATTTGTGTGATATCCCCCTTCCATGAAAGGCAATGTAAACACAAAAAATCTAAATAAGTTTTGTCGATTTTACCATGACAACAAGCATTATACCAAGGAGTGCCATGTGCTCAAGAAATAAATAAAATGATTAATAGGTAAAGGTTACCTCCACTAGTTTGTGAAATGAAGAACAATCAGAACTAGAAAAAAGAATTTGTTCATTTACACTTGATAAATTGCCTGAGATCAAATAACCCCCAGATTATCATCAAAATATTTGTATCACCATCTTTTGAAATTTTTAATAAAATATTATTGTTTATGCACAAAAAATCTCCTTGAAAATCTGTTTAGTCTCTAAAAAATAAATCTCCACGTAATCTACTCTCCCATATAGACTCAACGACTCCCAACAAATTTCTATTAAAGGTGAGCCATAGAAATTTCCTATAAGAATTAATTGTTATATATAGGTTAAGTAGGGTTCAGAATTTTAAAAACTACCTAAAAAAGAAAGAAAACTTCTTTTGATAATTTTGACTTGTTTATCTTTAAATCAACAAACACTCAAAATTAATTTAAATATTAGAGTGTCCCTTATTCTTTGAAAAACTTGTTTTGCAGGATCAACAAGGACATAAAGATCATCAGTTAGGAAAGTCTATATTTCTTTGAAGTTTCCCTTGAATTCACCGCTAATGGCTAATTAAGTAGTTCAAAAGTGCCAAGGACAAATTAAATAGATACAAATGATGACTCAACTTCATAGTCAATAATAAATTAAATTAACTAGTTAAGAGCTTAGTCATAGTTGTATGTTCATCTCTCTCGAATGGGCCAAAAACTTAATTATTAAACTGCATAAATAAGCTAGCAATTAGAAAACTAAAGATTGTAAATTTATAACCATTTGACTTCAATGGTTTATTTTGATCCTATGCAAACCCAGCTTTCATGATGTCCTTGGGAGTGTGGTAATTTTGTTTTTATAATTATAAGTGTATTTATTTTAAAAAGATATTAAATTAATATTTTTAAATAATTTTAAAGTATTAATATTAAAAAATTAAAAATTAAAAAAATTATTTTAATTCACTTTCAAGAAAAAAATATTATTAAACAATAGCGTATAGCATACTATCAAACAGTCACATATAGGGATCCAAAACACGAATGCAGCCTTGAATTAAAAAACTTTAATTATCATTAAAATTAATAGCCTTTTTCACTACATATATATTGTTAATAATATCAAGAGCCACCATGGCGAAGGATAAAATTTACAAACACAACTCTGTCTTCTCTTTAGCAGCACAAGGGCTCCACAAGCCGCCCGTGGTTACGAAAATACTGAGCATACAGAACCAAACATTTTGATTTGGTCGCTGTTCACTTCGCCCTCAATTCATGGCCAAGGGAGTTTTTATTTTATTGTTTTTCCTTTTAAAATGCAACTATATATTATAGGAATTCGAAAACGTATATATTTTGACAGTTTGACTCCAAATGAGTTTGGACCAAACACGTGCATGTCACATTTCCCACACGTGTTTCCCATTACCCCTTGCTCAAAGCTGTGATGAGCAACTGTACTCTATACAAAGGGAATGAATTAATTTCATTGGGTGGTCCCTGTACCATGGTCATTTGATTATTCGAGTGCCTCTACTATTGATTTGATCAATTGAATCCCTCTCCTTATTTATTTATTTATTAAATTAGGCTCTCCGTTTATGATCATATCGTGATAAATCATAAATGTACTCATCGTTTGGAACTTGCCCATTTTTACTTATTATTCATATAGAAAATCAAATATTTCCCAAAAATAGAAAATTATTTAAATTTTAGAGATATGATTTTTCGAAAAAAAAAAAAGTTTCAAATAATTCATGCATTGAAAATGAAATGCAGCTCAATTAGTAGTCTCTCTTGTCCCTCCAAGAGATCTTGAATTCGAACATTTCTTTGTCAAAAAAAAAAATTCATACATTATATGATTTTTTTTTTGGTTAAGAGATTAACAAGATTAATTAAAATTGTGAAAAAAAAAAAGAAAAAAAGAAAGAAAGAGCGCTGTAAATGGTTACCGCCACACTACCCTCCTAGCACCATTACCAGTGAAAAAACACCACTTCAAGCCACTATCAATATAAAACTAAAATCTAGAAGAAATCATTTTTTTTTTTTTAGAAAATTACCTCAATACTCTAAAAAAATTAGGATTTCTTATGGTCCTTTATTGTTCATATTAATAGTAAAGCATCTTAATACATTTTTTATATTAATTGTAGCTCAGTTGATGGAGATGTGTGCACAGAGATGAAAATCACAGGTTCAAATCTTGATGTTGTAATATTTCCTTCCAAAATAAAAAGACATGTTGTTTATATATATTTTTTAAAAAGAAAAAGTAAATGACATGTTTTTAAAACCCTTTGTTTTACATTTGTTTTCAGCTTCATAACTTGATTTTTAACTAGCCTTAAGATCTTTTTTTAACATTTATCAGCATATATGATCCTCAATCTAGCTATTTTATTAAACATATACATCAAGTTATAAATTTATAATTAATTTTTTTCTTGACCCTAAAAAATACATTAACAATAACTATACATTTATTTTATGTTAAGAAAACTTTGATATGAACAACAACGAGGAAATTACCTAGTTAGGTCTAGATTTCATCCCTTGTAGATAACACATGCCACCATATCTGGAGAAGCCGATCAACCACAACAACTGTAATTCGAAGCCATCCTCATGAGATTATTGCAAGGAAAAAAGGTGAAAACAATACTAAAATAGAGAAGTGATTAACAGTTTAAAAAATTCGGTAGTCTTTATTCATACACGCAAGAGATTGCATAAAATTTGACCCTAAAAAAAGAAGATGAAAAATTGCATCAGAAAGTAACTTCAACGTCCATAAACATACTAACCGAGTTATTGTTAGGGGAAAAAATGATGTTAGAGGATAATGGGAGAGAAGTTGACATCATAAACATACTAACCGATCGAGTACTTAAAAATAACTCGGAACTTCTGTGACAAAATAAGTACATTCGTAAATATTCTAAATTCCTAACTCAAACCATTTATGTTGCGTTTTCTATGTTTTCTTGAAAACCTGCGGAGTTTGGAGCATGGAGTTTTCAAGAAGAAAGGAGCATGCATGTCCTGTATCAGCTCCCCATTCCCGGACTCAGAACTGATTGAAAACTTGGATATCTTTTCTCCAAGAAATGTTAATTGAAAGTGGGTTTAGTGCGATCACCCCTATGACTTGGACCGGACGGCGGGATCATACGACGACCCTTGAAAGAAACATGAAATGCGACCTCACGCATCTTTACTGGCTTTTTGCCTGTTAGATCTCCACTTTGAGGAGAATAATTTGGTAAAGCCATCGATGAGTAGATTCGAGTTGCAGAAATGCTATCAGCCATGAACATGAGAATCAAGATCATTGCAGAGATGGAGAAGAAAGATTGTGTTGGACTCATCATAATTGTTTTGGGTACTTGGTATGGTCACTATGGTAGCCTTTTATATATATATTGGAGAAGGCTGTTTTCAAAGTGCTATAACACTACTTGCGGAGAAATTGTAAGTGCTGAAACGCCCTTAACAAATCTCGCGTATTTAGTCGACCCTAAAGGAAATCTAATTCTTTGCAAGTCCAAACAAAAGCTTGAAGAATTAAGTATATAATTTAACCCTTTTATTCCTTTATTTGAAAAAACGAAATCATTCTGCTTAAGCTAAAAGCAGGATATTTAAAGTCATATATATATATATTGACTTCTGCATTAAACTCCAAACTGCCCCTTTATATTTTCGGAGAGTTTTCTTTCAAAATTATTAAAATCATAAGGTAATTGGTGCATTTCAAATTATATTTTTCTAAGAAATAATTAAAAAAATTATTTAAAATTATTTATTTTATATTTTTAAATTGTTTTAATATACTAATTAATATCAAAAATAATTTTAAAAAAATAAAAAATAAATATTATTTTAATATATTTTTAAACAAAAAATATTTTAAAAAATAACTATTATTATTATCTTTCACATAAGTCGTAAGTCGGTAAGCATATTACTTTACATTAAATGAAGAATAATATACCACTTTTCTAAGTGGAGAATTGTATTAAATATTTGAGTATCTGTTGGAGGCATGTGATGTGAAACGTTGGGATTGAAAAGAGGAGGGTCGAGGAAAAATCAAAGGAAGGGACGTGGTGGTTACAAGGTTGACTTGTGTGGTAAGGGAATGATGATATTTTAGAATTTAGGAAGAAAGCGATAGCACGTCGGCGACGTGCATAGAAATATATGGTTGATGTAAAGTTTTGCGTGATGTTCTACCAAAAATACATATAAAAAAGGACGCCCTCGTTTTCTTTCCGGTTGTTTTTCTGAGAAAAACTTGATGTGAGCTTCTTGATATTATTGAATATAAACCCTACTTTTGAGTTGATGTTGTTTCTCTCTCTAGTCCTATCGTGGTCGATGCATTGAAGGAAACAAAGGTTAAAGATATGAAGTATATACTTCAATTTTCAGGTTGACATATTTATTCGTAATTATACCCATATGACAGCAACAGTATCGATCCCTTGTAATTTTGACTATTAAAACAGTTCATAGAGTTTTGAATAAAGAATAAAAAAAATATGAAATATTATCCTAACAGCATAGAATATAAAATAAAATCTTCAAAATCTAAAGGATAAATATTTAAAGTTAGAGAGAGAGAAAGAGTAAAAGGGAAAAGGCGAATTAGCTTCTCCAATCCAAAGGCAATCAATAATGGTCCATTAGGCAGGATTATATCGGAACGACGCGCGCTGTGCTATGGATTGTTTGAAAAAATTTAAGCACACAAAAAAAATGCTTAGACGATAATAATATTTATAAAGCAGTAAGAAGAATATAATACTCAAATTATTAATTTATTGGATCTAATAAATAATAATCTGATTTAAACTACAGGCAATGATAATAGACAAAATGTAAAAAAAAAACACTTGACAACAATCAATCAAAATATATGAGCCACCGATATTATGCTCAGAAAGAAAAGGAAAAAAAAGTTTGTTGGCGACCCACAATCACTTTATTGTGGGTATCGGCCATCACAGGGAAAAAAAATTGCTAAGATTGTTCAAACCTGACCAAAAATTCTGGACAACGACATAAAAAAAAGTTGCATGGGTCGCTAGAGCAACGTCCTGGAAAAGCAAGTCGAACAAAACAAAATGAAGCAAGCATCTATCTATATTCAATAAATCAATTCTATTTAATTCAACAATAAAATTTCTTTTAAAAAATAAACTTAACAAAAAATAACAAATAAAAAGACATGGGGTAACATAACTAAATAAATAAAAAAATTATAAAACCAAGGTCATAGAAAGCATGAAAAAACAAACAGAGCTAAGTTTTCGATTAAATAAATATAGAATGATGAAATAAAAAAAAACTTAACTTAACAAATGATTAAAAAAAACTAAATCAATTCTAGGCAAACATCATGAAACTAAGTTAATCTCCAAAGTTTGCAACCCGTGAGATTTTAAATAAGGGCTTAACTAACCTCAAATCCAAACTAATTAAATGTTGAACAATTAAATTAGGTGAAAAAAATACCGCTTTTGAAAATTCTGCAAAGCTAAGAAAAATTGAATCAAAAGAATGAGAATGAAATTTAATCAGGAAAAAAAAAACATTATGGATGGTGGAATAAAAAAAGCTGCAATAAAAAATGAGGATTGGATTTGACAAAGCAAAAAATTAACTAAGGATGAAATTGAAAGAAAAATTTAATTTAATCAATTATTTCAAAGAATATATAACAAAAAAGGGGACTAAATAAAAAAAAATAGAAGTTTAGGGGCTTACTTGAACAATCAGGTGGCAGGGCGCAAACATCAAGGAAGAGAGAGGAAAGAAAAAAAAATTCGTTGGTAACAAACCAAACATCCAGTCAGAGCCCATGCCACATATCCAAAGATGAGACGCCGAGAAAAAGCTAAAGCCACCCTCAAATGGCCTTTTTTGGCTGCTGGAATCAGCTTCACGTGTCGTCCAAAGATTGCAAAGCGGCTAACACTTGCATGGCACGCATTAACCTTTTTTTAATTATTAAAATCCTCAAATTACCCCACCCAACCAATTAATTATGAAAAGATTAGGAAGAAAATGACAAAAATATCATTTAGCTTGGGTTAAATTATTTGACACCAAGAACGTCAAAGTCTTTTTATTGTCCAATAATATTGAAAATAACAAAAAGGCCCTCCATTTTTTTTGTTAGTTTTTTATTATTATTCTAAAGGTTACTGTGCATTTTTAATTGAAAATACAGAACTAACCTTGAGTCGAAGTTCAAAATTTGATTTCTTATAAGGATAGTGTTGTAAATTTTGAACTAACCGGTGAAAGTGTTTTCTCCATTGCTTTTAGTTTTTTTCTTTAATTGTGCCTAAGCAAATAATCATTCCTCACTTTGGCTACGTATAACTAACATCATGATTTTAATATAAAGGTGTGTCGATCACCAAATTAATAAAAAACCTAAAATGTTCTATACAAAAAGATAGGATATATAAATATTCATATGAATGCACCTAGCATACCATCAAATGTTACATGTGTGGTGGGAAAAAGTTATTTAGGTAAGCAACATCAATTTGCTTTTTGGGAAAAGTTTCAACAAGAAAATTGTGTTGGACTGGATAAGTTTTGGACCAATATTAAGATTCATATAAATTGAAATTTAGCCAATGAGGGGGTTGACTTTTGATATTATGCTATCAACCATAAAATCCTGAACCTGGAAAAAAAAAGCCTTTTTTTTATTCTCTTTCCCTTTAATTGATAGTGTCAAATGTGCTCATTAAAAAGGGGATTCAACTATGATTTTCTATTTTAAGAATAGCTTTGGTGAGTATTTAAAAATAAAATTTGTTTTGACAACAAAATTCAACGTAATTTTCATGCAAATGCAAATTAGTATTACACTAGTTGCATTTCCTGCACTCCGTTGTGGTTATAGATTCTAGATGTTAAGTGATGTTGGTTTAGTGAACATAAGAAAATGAACAAGTTATGAAGAACTCTTCACGAGTGTTATTAAACCTGACATGGTACTTCAACATTAAAACTCCCCGACTCAATTTTTTTACATAGCCTAAGCTTGAAATTAATCATATGGAAGTTGTCCCAACATGATCGAGTTGATTTGACGATGCCAAATACAATCTGAATGATTGATAAAAACATGAGTCAACTTTAACAAAACAATTAGCATGACATTTTTTTGTTTTAATTTTGAGGCAGAGACCAAGTGAATCAACTCGGGTTTAATCCAAAATTTATAACTCGGATCATGAACATAATCACAATGCACTAGCATGGTAAGTCAACTATCGTTTTTCATTCTCGTGCCTTTATTCTCTCCCCGGCCAGCCCTGCATTGGGTCTGGATCAAGTGAAATTCAAGCCTAAATTGAAGAGTTATTAGATAATTAAGGAATAATTTTAAAGAAAATGGCTTAGACTTAGGTTGGATGAAACTTGGGACTCAATTATAGAGTTCTTATACAATCAGGGATCAAATTAATCAAGAGGGGGAATAGTTGGCCTATAGAGAACATGTTTCATCATATAAGAGAACCTGTCATGTTATGGTGGCACATGTTGCATCCTCTATCCTCCAAAAGCAATCTTTCTTGGTGTCTTTGGATGCATGTTGATAGTATCTCCCATTAGAGGTGGCTTGTGGGGTTGTTTCTTCCCCTTCAGCACAGACAATCAATTTTCCTCCTCTCTTTTTTTGTTTTCTATATTCTCCCCTTGAATTCCATAGATTTTTTATTTTTTACTTCCTTTAAGGGATTGATTTTTTTTTCTAATTGTCAATTATAGTCCCTTGAGTTCTATTCTGTCTAAAAATGGAAAATCCAAACAATATTATGCAAAACCGAGTTCGAGTCAAATGACAACTTTTTTGTGCCCTCAAGAATCTTACAGCAAGCTCATTGAAACAAACCATCAATGCCAATTTTGAATAAAATAAATGTGAGAAAATCAAATAAATAAAAAAGTTCAAGGACAAAAACAAGGAAAAAAAATTAATTTGTGAATCCACATTAATAATGACAAAGTAAACGCAATAATAAATTGCTGATTTAGTTTTTCTTAATAATAATAATAATAAATATGGAACCTCAAGGGATAGCTCAACTTGTCAGAACTTGAGTTTGTTCCCTAATATTCAAGAGTTCAAGTTTTCTTAGGACTACTAGAAGCTTACATAGTCGTTAATTTCAAGACCCGTAAAATTAGTCGAGGTGCATACAAACTAGTCCAAACACCCACGTTAATAAAAAAATATATAATAATAATAAATTTGGATATAATAATTATAATCTTTTTTTTTTTCAATGGGAAAGTTGCCTCCTCCTTCACTAATGGAGCTCTGCACAAAGTGCCTTGTCTAGAACGCTTTTAGTTACAAAATCAACGCAAATTTGTTCAGTTAAACGTAGCATATTGCTTTTATATTTTACAACTAATTAAAACTATTGTTCTTGAAGCAGGAAGATTCATTCTAGTGACCATCATCACTGCTCTGCCACAGAGGAAAGCTGTGATGCCAACCCTCTTGAGTTACTCATGTAAGTTAGCTTCCCACCTAGGCATCGAGTCAAGCGCCATCCACATAGGAAAAATCCCATCGCAGCAACCAGTCTGCTAACTGCTCTAAACCACCATTTCACATGCACATACTCCTGGTTACCATGTGCATGGTAATTGCAAGATAGTTAGACAAAAACCAGTAGAGAGAAAAGTTACCGTAAAAGGATGGAGTATGTACGGAGATATTTATGGTTTTAAACTTACCATATCTTCCCCATTCCGTAGATATTTAATTCTATGATCAACACGTCAAGAATAGCTGCATATGGGCTTGCAATGGCAGCAACCTCAATAGAAAACTGAAGACTACTGCAGCATACCAACAGATTTGGATTGGTCTGATGTATTGATGTACATGAAGGCATGAGGCGAATGTGAACAAAAGAGAACTTCTACTTCATTTAGAGACAGAGTAAACATACGCGAAGATACATGAAGCATGGAGGTGTGGGAAGCTGAAGAAATCTTCCATTTCATCATATTTTTCAGCTAACGCATGTCGATCAAGAGTTCGTCTGTCATACTCTATAACCTTTAACATCAGAACCAAATTGTTAAGATATGCTATCATTCTAAAGAATGATATAGAACTGTGATAGGAGATAAAGAGCGAAGACCTACAGGGCGTATAATCGAAATCGCAAATTTTCTGATATATGTAGAGGCGTCCGACGTTAATGTTCTTTTCTCAATCCTCTGGAAGTTCCTTGTTTGAACCAACCTATTTGGAGTAGATTCAAGCAACTGTTTGAGTTGTGTTAATTGATCTGTAGAACTTTTCTGAGAGACTGATTGTGTCTGCTGAAAATCTTGAATTTGCTCTTGAGATCATGGATCTTATCCGGTAGTGGTGAGTCCCAACTCCTCTCTTCCTCTTCATAGACTGTCTCAAGAACTCTCGTCTGCATGAAATCCCTCGACATTTCTTCGAAATCTTCGTGGTTCTTCTCGTCATCTTTTATTGAACTTGTTTTATCCTGAATTTCTACGCATTGATGATCGATCGATCTGCTTTTCTTATTGGACTTACAATTTGGAATATCATTGGACTTCTTTATGGTCAAGGAAACTATCACAACCTGTTGCAAAATTAAATTCAGTCCTGGACAAAAGAATGATTGGAACATCCAATGGATAGCAGAACTTTAGGTTATGTTTCCTTACCAATGACAACATCGCTCCAACCAGTGTAGCAACCAAAACATCAACTATAGTAAGCCATGTCTTGATAGATATAATATTTGCATTGATCTGCATACAATTATGAAGTGATTATCTTATTAAACTATCCTTTCCCTTTTAGAAAACCAACAGAAGTAACAGAAACAAAAAATAAGGTTTCATGCTATCCTGATTTACATTTGTTTAAGCTTTATCTATCTATCTAATTAGTCACGGCTTGGGTTACTTCAGACAAAAATTTACTACTAGTCAGCTACGAAACACGACAGGATCTTCTCCTGCCTAGGAGGAAATGTCCTCTTTAACATAATGGACTGCCTTGATGAGGGAAGAGAGTCAGAAACCCTTTGTTTTTTGTTTTCCATGATGTTAAATTTAGATTTAAAAAAAAAAAAAAAAAACACACCTGAAATATGACAAGGAGGCAAAGTAGTCCAGTAGATATTCCGTAGTCGATAGGGAGGAAAATGAGAATCCTTTTCTCTGCATCTTCTGATCGAAGAAGAAACGCCCTCAAGAGTTTGAAGAAGACGTAGGAGCATAGACAGGCGATTAATAGAGCAACTGTCCATTCAAGATATATCCATAGGAGTCCTCCACCATTAAAATTGTGATTTTCACTCTGCATGATCAAACTATGGCTGAAGAATAAGAATGAAGATCGAAGTGTCTAATTGAATGCCAAACCACAGAAACTACATTAAAAGGTTCTACTATAATGCAAGTATGCACAAAAGGAAATGATTAGAAAGGAGGGAAATGAAATAGTCCGGAGAGTCATTTAGTATGTGATCATTAGGAATTTAACGATAAAAAATATAAATACTTCTTTCATTTCATCAATTACACAAATTTGTTATATATTTTACCACATTTTGACGGATTAATATAGGTTTTTCTACCTTGTTCCATAAGGGTATGTAGCCAAAACCTTCAGTGACAAGGATGGTTCCTAACAGGGCACTCTGTATTGACTGCTGAGATGAGACTGGTAACTCCCAATAGGTTGCAACTTCAAGCCAGATCGCTGCCCATATCATCAAAGGCCGGTAGAAGTTAGAGAAAAAAATGTACAATAATATAGCTGTTAGCTTGGCATTCAAAATCACATGAAATGCTCAAGTATTATCACTACCTTATACATAATTATTTAATTTTAATTACAATAAATAATAGAATGGTAGAATTCGAATCCATGATTTTTTGTCATTAAAATTCTAATACCGTATTAAAGAATAATTTCAACCCAGGAGCCAAAAGCTTAAAATTGTTGAATAGGGCTTGGTTTTATAGTATTCTCTACAAATCATAAACTCTCTTTTTAACATTTTCATTTGTTAAATAAATAATCTCGGCATCAAGATTGATAAATGTGAAATGAGCAAATGAAAACCAATAATTTTAATTGACTGTCACTGAGTACCTGCAGTGATTAGAGCAACTACCAGGCTCCACATCAAAAATCCTGCGTCTGGTTGACTTTCTTTGAGAAACTGCAGTGACACGGCCATATTAGTTCATGAAAGAAAGAGCATTTCATAGTGTTTAATTGACCATGTTCATGGACAAATATTCATTTACATACATCAGAAAATAAAGAATCGACAGTGCTCTTGCTTGTAAAGGCAGCTCCCGGAACATAGATTAGGCAAGCGATCATTGAGGCCTTCAAAAAAGTCAATGCTCCTGATCCTACTGGTGTTGAAAACTGCAAATTCAATAAACTTTAGAATTTGTACAAAATATTGAAGTAAATAACATAAGCTCATGCAGTTTATGTCCTGAGCCTGAAATAAGTTGTACATGCTTCCTCGAGTATTTTCTATGTAAACAGAATACTTGTTTACCACACACGTATTGCTGAAGAAAAATAGAACAAAGAAAAAAGAAAAGGAGACAGTCCAACCGGAGCTGTGAGATTGTTTGCACCAGCAGAAAATGCCACAGCAACGGTAGCAAAAGCTCCGAAAATGGGTATCCATTGATACGTCTCTTTCCACCATCCGACTATTCCAGCGGTCAAATCAACAGCAACCTTTCCTTCCTTTGAGGACATTAGTTTAGCTAGCTAGGAGTCTCTCTGAGTGCAATAAAAATTTTGTACAAGGAATTAGAGGAGAAGAATGTTGAATCGAATGCATTAAGATTTACATTGTTTATATCTCTCGAGGACTAGATGGACCGGCCTCATTGTTGGTTTTTGGAGTGTTCTAGTAATTGTTTCTCGTCGCATGGCTCACATGAAGAGGAATTAGCCCTTCTCTGTGAAGGCATGTATATACTAGTGTTTTGTGATTCCCGCTTAGTTGTTTTATCTCTTTCTTTATGACTTTTTAATCCTTCATCATAGAAATCTCGAATCAATTTCTCAATACATATTCGATTACTTTTCATTAAGGCAACTGTAATGTATATAGAAATCTCCATTAGTGCGAACATTAGAATACTTATCTTGTACCTTTTGAAAATCAGCATCTTTAATGTACAACTCCTTCAAACACTCAAAACCAAAATCTCGCTATGAAAAGTAATTAGTTTATACCTAATAAAACTAGACTTCTAAAGGAATGTAATACACTTGAACATCATATTTATACTGATTTTTTTTTACTATTTAGAGACTTCAAAGCTTCATGATTTGAATATAAAATAAAATCTTTATTAATCAAATAACATTTTTAAATTTTTGAAACCCTTACCATAACATCAAGTTCTTTACCATGGGTAGTTCATTTCAAGCCAACTTACATTTACGCCTAAAATATCTTTAACATAAAATTTCTATTTGACTTCTTGTACATTTAGAAATCAATAAATAAAATACTTTTATTTCATAATAAATGCAATTGATTGATCGTTTTTGAAAAACACAATTACTCAAACATGAAAAAAATATATATAAAAATTCAAATAATTTTTTTAGTAAAATTAATACAAATACAAAAATTGTGATTATGTCTAATGAGATTATATAAACATATACATAGCTAGTTTAGATTAGAGTAAGCCACAGTATTCCTTCTCATGTATGATGAAAAATACTCAAATGTACAGATTTCACTAAAGTCCTAGTCATTTTTATGAAAATGTTACAAATATCCACTTTTATGCCAAAAATAACTTTAATATATTCTATTTTTGTGATGTTAGATTGATAGGTTCCCCCAATTGTTTAATCTATATCTATTTTAAAAGAAAAGAGGCTTTCAAGATAAATAACATTATTAATTATTATTAATGTTGTTAACAAAAACTAAAAGAGGAGGTGAATTTATTGTTCATATCTTCATAATGTTTTTTGTATTTTTTTTAATTTAATTTTTTAATATAAAATTAATTAAGAATTATACTTCATAATTTGTTTTGTTTTATTTTTTATAAGGCTATCTCAATCATATGATTTGAGTTACTAGATTAATTTTGATTATTTTTTTGTATTTTTTTATTCATAATTAGAAATTAAATTTTATAATTTATTTTAATTTATTTTTTATAAAATTATATTAATCTTATAATATAAATCACGAGGTTGATGTTATTATATCAAATTAATTTATATATAAGTAAAAGTTTTTTCTACTAAAAAAATACATTAGTAACTCCTAAACACTGTTTTCTGCACGTTAAAAAAATGTGTTTCGACCTGCATGTAGAATATTATATATTGTAGATTTGGAGCTCATTGAAAGAGTTTTTTTTATTATTATTCTTCATACATATTGTACTGAAACTCATAATTATAAGAAGTTATGTAATTAAAAGAAATAAAATGCTGTCATTGAGCTCTTGTCATTTCTTAAAAAAAAAAAAGGTACTACGATGGCATCAAATTTGTCCTTGTGTACGTGCACACTGCACCGTGCATGTATGTGTTTTTTATTGTCCCCGACCAGCTGTTTGACTCCGGCCAGCGAAGGGGTGGAGTCAGAACGGAATACCATGTTTTTCAAAATTAATTTATGAAAATTAAATCAAGTTGGGCGAGTTGAAAGTATCCATATCAACTCTTAAAATAATGTGAGTTTTATATCAGCTAACGCACATAGAATCAACCTAATAAGATAGCAATCGCATAAGAAGATAAATTGGATGGATGATCCAATTTGTTATTCAACTAGATAAGAGCATGTGATATGCTGGATCCTGCCTAAATTTTTTTCAATATAAAAAAGAGCCAAGGTAATGTAAGCATTCAAAAAAAATAGCTAAAAAAATTAAAGACTTTAGTTATTGACTCGATTGTGTTTAATAAACACAGTTAATTTAAATAATATAAATAAAAAATATAATGACAATAAAAAAATTGATAACAGGAAAATATCAAAAAAACAAAATCAAGTCCACCAAGATTAGCATGTCAAATCCATGACTTAATCATGATATCGGTGTAACCTCATTTAAAGCAAACTAAATAAAATTATAAAACTCAATTATAAAACAATCTAATATTCAAGGGTGAAATCAAGAAAAATAAAATAAGCAATGAAAAAATAAATTTATGTTAACCCGAGCTAACTTGCCAACCATATAGAAAGGAAAGCGAAAGAAAAAAAGCACAAGATCAATTCCCAATAAATCAAATGTTCAAGGATAAAATTAAAAATTATATATATAATTTTTTTTTAAAAAGAGACCTCCAAAAAAGACCGAAATCAACCCATATTAGCCTTTGAAACTTGTGAACTCAGTCATGAGCCCAAGACCAACACCATAGAAAACAAACTTTAAAAGCAACAAAGCAGAATTATAAATCAATAAAATGTTAGGGAATGAAATTTAAAAAAAAACAATAAAAAAACCTCTAAAACAAAACAAAAATGACAATTGAAAAAATAAAGATTAAATTTAATATAAAATAATTTTATATGAACAGTTGAGGGGTGGAATTAGGAAAGTGATAAAAACAAACAAACAAAAATCAAATTAATAAGAATCAAATTTAAATTTTAAATAAAATCAAATCAAATAATAAGGGATGAAATTGAAAAAACAAATTAATCAAATATAATAATAATAATAATTCAAATAGCAACAAAAAAATAAAAATCAAATTATATGAAGAAAAAAACAAATGAAAGGACACATATATTCTTTGAAAAGAAAAAAAAGAGAAGAAAAAAGAAATGAGAAGAAAAAAATCAACTAGAGCCTATCAATTGATTCAACCACCACACTCGTGAAGCACATTGGAAATACCATGATGAGACGCTTACAATTTCATCCTAAAAAGTGGTGTTTAGACAATGAACAATGTCATACTAGTCATTTATTTGTTCGCGTGTATGCGAGATATACCAGTAGTTTTTTTAATTAATATTTAAATTACTAAAAAATCAAATCATCCCCTAACCCTTCATATTAACTACAATAAAGCCAGCTTGGAAAGATGCGGGTACTATTGGTTGCAAGTTTTATATTTTTTGCTTAAAAGGCTATGTATGTAGTTATATTGTTAATAAATATGTTAAAATACCTTATTGACCCAAACAGCCTATTAATAAATATGATTAATTATTGTCGTTTGTGTTAAGTCCTCAATTCTAGTTAAAAGTATCAATTCTTCAACGTTTTTTTTTTTTTCATTGTTGCTAGAATTTATGATGTGAGGTTTTGGAATGGAAATCTAATTAATAAAGTGGAGATTATACTTATTTATTGACGGTGCCAACCAACAACCAACAACAAGGTTTTTTTTAGTAATTTCACAAACCCTGTCAGCCATGTGAATTTAATATTGAGGTATATAATTATTAGGGTTTTTTTTTTCCTTAAAAAAATGGTTCCCTCCCACCACATCCGCCACCAACACCAGACGCCACCTTTCTTGTTCATGAGAAGAGAGAAAAATTAGGTAAAGAGCGCAAATTGGTCAAACAACGCCCTCCGTCTCAGCCACTCATTTTACACCCAAATCTCCTATCTATTTCCAACGCAACCATCCAAAAGTCAATAACTTTTCAGGGATGAGAATGACATTCTACTCCCTTTCAATTTATTTATACACATGCTGCCCACCAACTAACATTTCTTTCGGAACACCCATCGCCAACCACCTCTCGGCTCGCCGCGACGGTGATGTTGTCGGTGACGCCATCATTTCTCCGTTCATCACCTTATCTACAAACTCTCACATCCACGTGGCAACATCATCAACATGGATGGAAAGGTTCTAGTCTCCCTTGGGTATATTCAGATCCTCCATGGACCACGCTATTTCTTACTTTTTTATCCATTTTTCTTTTCTTGGATTAAACTTTGGATTGAAGCTTTTTCCTATCCTATCTTATCCATTGCTTTTCCCCCCTTTATATCCTTCCTAATTATATTCCATCCATTACAAGAGTTGATGTTTCTGATATTTTTTTTTTATCCGATAATAATAAAGATATTTTTGAATTTATTAAAGTTATTTTTATTTAGAAATGTATTAAAATAATATTATTTTATTTTTAAAAATTTATTTTCAACATCAACACATTAAAAAAATAAAAAATAAAAAATAATTTTAAAAATATATTCTTTATATTAGTTAGAGAAATTTAATAGTTTTATTAGCATTGGAGTTTGAAGTTTGAAACAGAAAAGAAATTGAGTAAAATTCTTTTATACCTTGAAGTATTTTATAATGATTTAATGAAAATGTAGAAATTTATGCATATTGCATTTTAGCTACAACTTCATTTATAAATTAATTTTCTGAGAAAATAAAAGTTCATATATTTATTTCTGGAACAAATATTTATTATCAAAATGATTTGAATTTAGAAAGAAAAAATATGTAACCAAAAGAATATTATCAAAATAATTATAGTCAAAACATAAATGTTGAAACCCGACTTATTAATATATGTATTCTAAAATATCAAATTTATGGTAATAACACAACACTTTATAAATCATCATTAGATAAAATTTAATTTTTATCATAAATTTAAAGTTATATGCAAAAACATCATATGTTATTTATAGTTTAATCTAAAGCTTTTGGGAAAATCCATCATTGCTTTATATCACCATAAGCTTATAATGTAAAATTTTAATTTTTTTTAATTTATTTTTTGAGTGTTTTTAAAAAGTTTTAATGTGTTAATGTTAAAAATATTTTTTAAAAATAAAATAATATTATTTTATTATATTTTTAAATAATTTTTTTTAAAAAAATCTTAATCGTTGTAGGAATTATTAGTGTATTCCTATCTAAAAGTTTATATATTAAATAGCAATATTATAATATATAATTTTAGTTTCACTCGAAGTAAAGAAAGAAAAGGAAGGTGGTGAGGAGGCTGAGAAGATGATTGGTTAGCACTAAATGCAATTACCCTACAAATGAAAACAGGTGATACTCACCTTGGTTGATTAGATATCAAACGACGCGTGGGACAGGCAGTACATTGTTCTTACGCACGTGGCTTTGTTTAAAACCTGACACGCGTGCAGCTGCTTAACAAAAGGGAGTAAGAGCGCGTGACCCTAAGACTCCACTTTGCCAGCTGGCGTTACTGGGTAGTCTACTGGCGACCTTATCCTCTTCTTTTTTATATAATATTTTTTCTGGTAATTAATAAAAAAAGAAAAAACATAAAACAAAAGAAAGAAAGAAACATTGTTTATTATTGAATTGTATTGTAGCAGTTGTATAGTGTTTACATGGATAGATAGCAAGAAAGAGGAGAGGAGAGGAGAAGAGAAGAGAGAGAGGTTGTTAATGTGACTCTTGAGATAACAGAGAGGAACCGAAAGCCAAACCCTAGAATTCTTTCTTTCTTTCTTGTGAAAGATAACATTTTTTTTTTTAAATTATATTTCATTTCAGATCCAAATATTATTAAGGTGCAAACTTTCTTGCCCTTCAAAGGTTAGTTTTTCAACTTTTGGATGGTTTTTCTTTTTTAATCTCATACAAGAAAGTTTGTTAATCTGGGGTAATTTTTTTTTTTTTGTTGAATTCGAATGTAAAGTTTTAGTCTTTTTTATAATTCATCTTTGCTTGATCATTTACTATATTTGGATCTCAGTTATATGTTTAATTGGATTGTAGCCATTAATCATGTGTGGATTAAGATTGGTAATTACTGTATCTCTGATTATGGTGCTTGCTTCTTACCCTTTTCAGATCCTGTCAAATTATAGTGATTTCAAAGGGAAATCAATACTGGGGTTTGGTTTATAGTAAGTTTTGAGTAGACGTTGTAGTGTTTGTAGTTCTGCATTGTTAAAGAAAGAGGGTCAAGATGGTGTCTAGATCATATACCAATCTTTTAGATCTAGCTTCAGGTAACTTTCCGGCAATGGGTCAACCTCGGGAGAGAAAGCAGTTGCCTCGTGTAATGACAGTTCCGGGAGTTATTTCCGAGCTTGATGATGATGCGGTCTCAGATGTACCTTCATCAGTAGTTCAGGACCGCATGATCATTGTAGCGAATCAATTGCCGGTAAAAGCAAAGCGTAGGCCAGATAATAAAGGATGGAACTTTAGTTGGGATGAGGATTCTCTGTTATTGCACTTAAAAGATGGTTTGCCTGAAGATATGGAGGTTTTATATGTTGGTTCTTTGCGGGCTGATGTCGACTTGAGTGAACAAGACGATGTCTCTCAGGTTTTGTTGGATAGGTTCAATTGTGTTCCGGCATTTCTACCTCCTGATATTTTGTCAAAGTTTTATCATGGGTTTTGTAAACAGCATTTGTGGCCGCTTTTTCACTATATGCTTCCTTTTTCGGGGAATCATGGTGGGCGATTTGATCGATCTTTGTGGGAGGCATATGTGGCAGCAAATAAGATCTTCTCACATAAGGTGATTGAGGTTATAAACCCAGAGGAAGACTATGTTTGGATTCATGACTATCATTTGATGGTGCTGCCTACTTTCTTGAGGAGAAGGTTCAATGCATTGAGAATGGGATTCTTTCTTCACTGCCCATTTCCTTCGTCAGAGATATACAGGACTTTACCTGTTAGGGAAGAGATTCTAAAGGCACTTTTGAATTCAGACCTCATTGGCTTTCACACTTTCGATTACGCTCGACATTTTCTTTCTTGTTGCAGTCGAATGTTGGGGCTGGAATATCAGTCAAAGAGAGGTTACATTGGAATGGAGTACTATGGTAGGACTGTTGGAATAAAAATCATGCCAGTTGGGATTCATATGGGGCAGATTGAGTCTGTCTTGAAACTTGCAGACAAGGAGTGGAGGGTAGGAGAGCTAAAACAACAATTCGAAGGAAAGACAGTTTTACTTGGGGTTGATGATATGGACATCTTTAAAGGTGTAAATTTGAAGCTTTTGGCAATGGAACAGCTTCTGAAACAACACCAAAAGTGGCAAGGAAGGGCTGTTTTGGTGCAGATAACAAATCCTGCAAGGGGACGAGGGAGAGATCTTGAGGAATTGCAGGCTGAAATACAGGAAAGCTGCAGGAGGATTAATGAAACTTTTGGTCGGCCTGGCTATGAACCAGTTGTCTTTATTGATCGACCAGTATCTCTCAGTGAAAAAGCTGCATATTTCACCATTGCAGAGTGTGTTGTTGTGGCAGCTGTGAGAGATGGGATGAATCTTACTCCTTATGAGTATGTTGTGTGCAGGCAGGGTGTTTCTGGGTCGGAGCCTGGTGCAGAATCCAGTGGACCCAAGAAGAGCATGCTGGTTGTATCAGAGTTCATTGGATGTTCCCCTTCACTCAGTGGTGCAATTCGGGTCAATCCATGGAACATTGAAGCAACTGCTGAAGCAATGAATGAGGCGATTTCAATTGCCGATTCTGAGAAACAATTGCGACATGAGAAGCATTACAGGTATGTCAGCACACATGATGTGGCATATTGGTCAAGGAGCTTTTACCAAGACATGGAGAGGACTTGCAAAGACCATTTCATAAGGCGCTGCTGGGGAATTGGCTTAAGCTTTGGTTTCAGAGTTGTTGCACTTGATCCTAATTTCAAAAAATTAAATATTGATCATATTGAATCTGCATACATAAAGTCCAAAAAAAGAGCTATACTATTGGACTACGATGGAACTGTAATGCCACAAACATCCATCAATAAGACCCCAAGTTCCGAGGTCATTTCAATGATAAATACTCTCTGTAGTGATGTTAAGAACACCGTCTTTGTTGTCAGTGGAAGAGGAAGAGATAGTTTAGGCAAGTGGCTTGATCCTTGCAAAAAACTTGGAATTGCTTCAGAACATGGGTACTTCATGAGGTATGTTCTAAATTACTCTTGTTTGCTACTGTTCTTCCATTTCTGCTTGACTAAAAATCATGATGTGTCAGGTGGTCTGCAGATGATGATTGGGAGAACTGCGGGCAGAGTAGTGATTTTGGATGGATTCAAATAGCTGAGCCTGTTATGAAATTATACACAGAAGCCACTGATGGATCTTCCATCGAGACCAAAGAGAGCGCTTTGGTTTGGCACCACAGGGATGCAGATCCTGGTTTTGGAGCTGCTCAGGCCAAGGAGATGTTGGACCATCTTGAAAGTGTGCTTGCAAATGAGCCTGTTGCTGTCAAAAGTGGTCAGTTTATTGTGGAAGTTAAGCCTCAGGTAAATATTCTGCTTCAAATCCAATTTACCAACTTTCTAGCAGAATGCAATTTCCTGTCAATTGCTGTTCTGATGATCAACTAATTTTTTTTTCAACCATGAAAGAAATGAACTTCTTTGGCATACCATCTTATTTGTTTTGATTGCTAGTACGAAGTGCAAACTGTTCTCATTTTCCTTAGACCAATTACATAACTTCAAGTCTGGTAAGTAAGCTTATCACGAACCTAGGTCGGAGGAGAAGCTGGTAGTTAGGGAGTGAGAATCAGTTTAATGTTTGGCATGAAAATTACAAGTTTTTTTCAGGAGCAGCTAGTTAGCCAAATGGGAATTACAGATTCATGCAATCATGAAAATTCTGGAAACCTGTGTCCTTGAACACTTTTTCTAATTGTAAGTTGTGCTATAAAAGGAAAAAAAAATAGTGTTGGTAAAATACTTTTTTTGGACTATGGCTTGATTTACTAAACAGGTTGGGTTTTGGCCTTTTCAGTTGTCGTTATTTCTCTTTCTGAAGCAATTGCGGTGATGATGCCATAAAAGTTGCATGATTTCTTATTGATTGTCAATATTGTTTAATAATCAGTCAGTTTGAATGTTCATTATTAAACCATTGGATCATTAAAAGTTCAGTAGGAGAAAATATTAAAGCTTGTTGATCGTGGATGTTATATCACCACTAATTGAATGGACCCTGATATTTTGTTTGACAATGAACCATGCAAACGCTCACTTTCTTCTTGATTCTTTTACTGTTTGGGATAACCTGGGTCCATCTTTCCTAATCAAGTGATCTATTCTTGACTAAAATGTAACCATGAAGCCTAACGCAAATTTTCATGCGGCTTTCAGGGAATCAGTAAAGGTTCCGTGGCAGAAAAGATCTTTACAACAATGGCTGAAAGCGGAAGACAGGCTGATTTTGTATTGTGTATTGGGGATGACAGATCAGATGAGGATATGTTTGAAAGCATTGATAATGCAATAGCAAGTGGTATCCTTAATTCCAGTAAATCTGTATTTGCTTGCACTGTTGGTCAGAAACCTAGCAAAGCCAAGTACTATTTGGATGACACAGCTGATGTCATAAACATGCTTGAAACTCTTGCAGAAGCTTCCGATCCTTCACCTTCTGCTGGAAACTCCCCTTGAAATCTTTAAGAGATGATCAAGGAAGAATAACGTACTTGACTTTGATTGAGGGTAGCAATCATTTTCTGCTCATTTTTGGAAGTGGCTTGTTGGAAGAGACATTTATGGCCTCCTGATTGATGCATGTTGAGAAATGTCCAAGCGCTTGAATTTTGTCTGTGACATAACATGAACACTTCAGAGAGTGGGATTTTACTTGGGGAAATCCTAAAAAAAGTATATTTTTTAATCAGTTCAGACATGTAGGGGTTCAGGTGACCTGATGGATTTATAGGAAGACTGACATGGAATTAAAAGAAATAAATATTGCATTGCAAGCGTGTAAAGGCCAGCTGCATGGGATCCAATACATGATTGTAGGTGGCTTTCATATTCAACAACATTCAAACGGCGGGAAGTTGGGGTTCCCGCTGTAACAGAAGCAGGTATCAGATGGTTTAAGTAGCCATGTTGAACAGAGACTATACCGATGCAAATTTTTTCCTTTTAATTTCTTTTTCCTCTGAGTGAATTGTTTTTGGAACAATTTTTATTTTATTCCTTTGCTCGTTAAATCTGTAAATGTTATAGCGAAGTTGGGAATTTAGTTGATTTTGAATCAATTTCATTGAACGACATTGTTGCTCATGCTTACTGGAGTGCTGGTTGATTCTTGACCTGTTTGTGAACTGTGGACACTTCTGCCATTTGTACTGCACAAAAATGAGTTTAATGTTGGTTTTGTAAATTCTCTAGGAACTGGAGAGAGACCCTTTTTTTATACCGCTAGTCTTGCGCATGCTAATAGGTCTGCTGTCTTGTTTTGGAACTCTTGTCGTCGGACACGGTCTTCCTTGAACCACTGCCGTTTAAGCCCTGCCTCTGCTTTTAACATCCTGGCTGTCGTCAGGGATGGTCTTCCATGATATTGTAGGCTGTTTTCGTTAGACAAATTCGGCCATTAATTATCGTGTTTCTAAAATGTCCGGTTAGGAATTGTGATAAATTTTAATTGATATTGCAGTTGTGAATTATGATATCAATTAAATCTAAAATTAACTGATTCGTAATGGTTATTTAAATAGGTCAACTGATTTATAAAAAAAATCATAAAATTGTCAAAATTAGAGCCTTGGAGTGAGAATTTTGAAATCTAAAGATTTGATGGTTGGAAAGGAAAACGGCCTTTGAGAACTCCTATAAACATTCGAATACGATCCAACGGTCGGATAAAAAATTATGGTTTTTTTAAGCCATTATTTTGGTTTGGCGCAACCTAACCTTTGCTTAGGCATAAACCTATTCCACCTGTCTATAAATATATTTGTTAGGTCATCCATGTAATTTTTGTATTGCCTACAAGCAATAGTGGTTAGGTATATATGGGCAGGGGTATGGTTTTCATACCCTTTGTTGAGGATGAGGGAGTGATGGTGTTTTAAGTTATTATTACATGGCTAGAATAGTCTCAATAAGTATTTTTTTATCTTTTTGGTTATTTGTTGAAGTTTTAAAAGGATTGACTCTACTATGGTTGTAGGGAGATCATTCACTCTATCGTGTCTTAGCATTTTTATATTATCTAATTTTGAAAAAAAAAATTAAAAAGATGTAAAAAGATAAATGAACTAGCTTTCATTCAGTTTTTCATAAACGACACCATTAACAATGTCAAAAAAATAAAAATCTTTGATTGAATTTGTGTTTTCCACAATGTGGTTTGATAGGCTAATTTATTTATGTTTAGCTTGGACTGTGATTCGTGTTTTCTCATAAGATAAAGTTTCTTTTTAAAATAGTACTCTATGATATTAAGTTGAAAAAATAAATACAAAGATGTATATAATGTGTAATGGTAATATGGAATTTTTTCAGGTGTTTTGTGATATATATATATATATATATATATCTTTTTTTAAAAAAAAAAATAATATATCATTTATATTCAATGATCCTTAGACATGTATACACCTTCTAAACACATGAATTACCTATCGTAAAAGGGATAGCAAACCTACTCATAAAAAAAATCACAGTAAACTACTACTTTATCATAAATCATCATGTAATTATCCTGTAATTTGAATGGTTCAGGTAGTCATCTATCCAATTAACTTATGCTTCCATTTTACCATTATTTAGAGGTGTGCCTACACTAATGAAAGGATTAAAGGGTGGTGACTTTTTAGGGTCATGTCGTGATAACTTTAACAAATAAATATAACCCTATTAAATTTTTGATTTTGCATTAACTATCTTTTCCTTTTCATTTTTTTGGACCATAACCATAAGGCCTGATCAGGCTTCTTTTCTCTCTTCCTTTTCTTATCTCTTCACTTCAGCTCTGGTTAGACCAAATGCATTGGGCATGGTTAAGCCCTTCATCTCTCTTTTCTTTCTCTTCTTCCTTATCTTTTTCTTTTCTTAGGGCTAGTTGGGCCCTTCCCTTTTCTATTCCTTTGTTCTCTTCCTTCTTCTACTACTCTCTTTCTCCTTTTCATTTGTCTTTTTCTTCTCTTTCTCTTTTTTTTTCTGGTTTGGTTAAGTTGGTTTTATTTTGACCCAATCATATGACATTCGCAGATCTTTTATAAATCATCATTGAATGATTAAGACATTTTAGTAGCCTCTTTCATCTAATGCTTAGATTCAAGTTATGTCGTTTCCTTTCTTTTTGTTTTTTTCTCTTTGAATGTTATTATTTATGAATTGATTATAAGTTAGTCTTCATAGTTTAATGAAACTGATGAATTTATTGATTTGGTTTGTTACTGCTTAGTCTAATAAATCCCTATTCTTAATAGTGTCATTATTTGTTTTTTTTAGTCTTACCATGTTTCTAGGAGTTGATATACATGGGTTGCATAATTCTTGTTCAGTTTGTTGAGTAAGGCTATTTAAATAGCCAAAGTTCTTCCAAGTCTTAATAATATAATCGGTCTTTTCTTTCTTATATTTCTTAGTACTTAACATTTGGTATCATAGCACTATCACGGGGCCTAATTAAAGTTTGAAGCAGCAATCTTCAAATATGACGCTAGAAAGTTCATTTATGCAACCAGTAGTCCCACAATTTGATGGGCATTATAATCATTGGGCGATGCTCAAAGGAATATTAGGGTTTAGTAGAGAATGGAATTCATGTAGCGATAGAAGGTGTTGTTCTCGCAGATGCTCAGAGAAAGAACATTAAAGATCAGACGCTAAAAGATTTGAAGGCGAAGAACTATCTATTTCAAGCATTAGATCATTCAATCCTGGAAATGATCCTTAACGAGGATATAACAAAGAACATATGGGATTTCATGAAACAAAAATATCAAGAAATGACTTGAGTCAAGTATGCATAGTTGCAGGCACTTCAGAAGGAATTTGAAATTCTCCATATGAAGGCAAGAGAATCGATGAATGAGTATTTTGCTCGGACTCTAACTATAGCCAATAAGATAAGAGCAAATGGTGAAAAAAAAAGGAGATATTGTTGTTGTTGAAAAGATTTTAAGATCTATTACTCATAAATTTGATTATGTTGTATATTCCATTGAGGAGTCTAGGGATATAGACACCTTAACCATTGATGAGTTGCAAAGTAGCTTGCTTGTGCATGAACAGCGTATGAGTACTCATATTGAAGAAGAACATGCTTTGCAGATCACTCATGAAAATTAGTCAAGAGGATGGGGTCAAGGCCGTGGAAGTTCTAGAGGAAGGGGATGGGGAAGAGGTAGACAAAACTTCAACAAAACTATAGTGGAATACTACAACTATCACAAACTTGGGCATTTTCAATGAGAATGTCCAAGCAAGGAAAAGGAGGCCAATTATGCAGAAACTCAAGAAAAGATGTTAATGGCATACGTGGAAATGAACAAAGTCAAAGTGAAGATTTGTGGTTCCTTGACTTCGGATGTAGCAATCATATGTATGGAAAGAAAGAATATTTTTCACACCTGAATGAAAAGCTTAGAGATTTAGTGAAGCTAGACAACAACTCAAGCATAGTTGTAATGGCAAAGGGTAATGTCAGGTTGCAGGTGAATGGAATAGCACATATTATCACAGATGTATTCTTTGTATCAAAGTTGAAAAACAGCTTGTTGAGCATTGGGCAATTGCAAGAAAAGGGGTTTGCTATTGTATTTCAACATGAAAGGTGTAAAGTGTTTCATCATGAGAAAGGTTTGATAATGGATACAAAAATGTCTATAAATCGAATGTTTGTGTTGCATGTTATATCTCATTCTTTAAAATCTGCTTGCTTCAACACAATCACTGAGGATATGGTGCAGCTTTGGCATTGCAAATATAGACACTTGAGTTTTATGGGCTTGAAAACTCTTCAAAAAAAGAAAATGGTGAATGGTTTTCCTTCATTTTAGTCTCCTTAAAAGCTTTGCAAGGATTGTCTAATAGGAAAGCAACAAAAAGATTCATTTCCAAAAAAAAGCACCTGGAGAGTTTTTATGACAATGAGGAAGGAAGTGAGTCTGATCTTGATGCAAATGTAGAAGATAAAGAGGAGAATCTTTCCTTTGATATTTTGGCTGAAAGTTCACCTAGCTTGAATGAAGGGAGGAATAGGAACCATCAATTTGGATGCGAGACTATAAAATAGGAAAAGGACTAGAGAAGACAATGAAACTCAATTGGCCATGTTTGCAGCTGTTGATCCTATTCGCTTTGAAGATGCTGTAAAAAATAAGAAATGAAGGAAAGCTATAGATGTGGAAATGGAAGCAATAAATCGAAATGGCACATGGGAATTAACAGAGTTAACTGAAGGAGGAAAGAAAGTTGGAGTGAAATGGGTTTATAAAACAAAATTTAATGAACATGGAGAAATAGACAAATACAAAGCGAGGCTTGTTGTGAAAGGATATGCTCCGCGGTATGGGGTCGATTATATAGAAGTATTTACACCTGTAGCATGTATGGAAACAATTCGTTTGGTAGTGGCTCTTGCAACTCAAAGAGGATGGGTTATCTATCAGTTAGATATAAAGTCTACGTTTCTTTATAGTGAGTTAAATGAAGAGGTTTTTATGGGACGACCTTGTGGTTATGTGCAAAAAAGAGATGAACACAAGGTTTATAAATTAAAAAAAAAAAGACACTTTATGGGCTTAAGCAAGCACCACATGTTTGGTACAGTCGTATAGAAGCCTATTTCATGAAAGAAGGTTATGAGAAATGTGACCATGAGCATACTTTGGTCATCAAAACAGGAAAAAAAGGTTAAGTTTTGATTTTCAGTTTGTATGTTGATGATCTCATCTTTACTAGAAATGATGAGTTGATGGTCTTAGAATTTAAAGATTCCATGAAACATGAGTTTGACATGACTGATCTTGGCAAAATAAGGTTTTTTATTGGTCTCGAAGTGTTGCAGAAATCCAATTGTGTGTTTATCAATTAGAAAAAGTATGTGTCAAAGGTGTTGCAAAGGTTTGGAATGAATAGAAGCAATTCAGTTCATAATCATATTATTCCAGGTTGTAAGCTCGTGAAGGATGAAGGTGGAGTTAAAGTAGACAAGGCTCACTTTAAATAGATGGTGGGTGGTCTCATGTATCTCACCATTACACATAAGATATGATGTTCGTAATTAGTCTTATAAGTAGGTATATGGAGAATCCTACTAAGATTCATTTACAAATGGCAAAAAAGGTGCTGAGATATTTGAAGGGAACACTTGACTTTGAAATCTTTTATAAGAAGGGAGGAAACAATGAACTTATTGCTTACACAATAGTGATTATGCTGGAGATTTGAAAGATAAAACACTACAGGCTATGTATTTTTATTGAGTTCAAGAACAATATCTTAGTTATAAAAAAAACAACCAATAGTAAGTCTATCTACCAATGAGGTTGAATTTATCGTTGTGACTTCATGTGTTTGCCAAACAGTATGGTTGAAAAGGGTGTTGGAACAACTAGGTATGAATCAAAGCAAGACAACTATTATTCATTGTGATAGTAGTTATGCAATCAAGCTTTTGGAAAATCCAATAATGCATGGTCGTAGTAAACATATAGATGCGCGCTTTCATTTGGTACTGTGGAATTAGTTTATTGCGGCACACAAGATCAATTAGTTGATATAATGACAAAGCCACTCAAGCTAGATGTTTTCTTAAAGCTGCGAGCATCATTAAGCATTTGTTCTGAAAATGATATAATCCGATGCTTATGGCATTCAGTTTAAAAGAGGAAGTGTTGGTTTGGTCTACTTAGTCTAATAAATCCCTATTCTTAAAGGAGTCATTATTTGTTTGTTTTAGTCTTACCATGTTTCTAGGAGTTGATAAATATGAGTTGCATAATTCTTATTCAGTATGTAGTATATTATGTAAGGCTATTTAAATAACAAAAGTTATAATATAATCGGTCTCTTCTTTATTTCTTAGTACTTAACATAATTAATCTTTGTGATTTTTGAAACTATATAATTAATCCTTTAAATCTGTTTATAACTTAGTATTTCCATAATCTCACATCCTTTTCCATCTTTCTTTTTTTGCTGAAAAATAGAAAAGAGAAATAGTTAAAGGTAGGAAGATTTGATGAATGAAAAAGTAAATTCTGAAACAAAAATACTAAATCGAGGAAGACCAATGCTGGTCACTTGTACCTCTCTCGTATTTTCCCATTTTCTGCTCTCTCTCTCTCTCAAACACACACATATGATTGATAATGTGATGCAAGAGATTTTATAAAAACATAATTAAATTGAAAAAAATACATTTTCATACATATATATTTAATGTTTTTAGCCTTAACATATCAAGATCATATTAAAACATCTAATTAATTTGACGTTCTTACAGCCATACACTCGCCAAGTTGTGACGGAGGGGTGAAATCCTGGCCCATACAGGAGACAAGACAGGAGGCCACAAGTACCCATGTATTTATTTCTTACACATGTATTTATTAATTTCTGGACATGCTGAAACTCTACTCTACTCTGATAAAACTATTGATTGGCATTTCAGTGTTGAAGCTTGTCTCATTCTTTAATTTCCAACATCCTTATTCATATCTCCCCATGTGGGTTATTGCTCTCTTTACGTAGAAGACACAGCTTTTGGTTCCATTTTTATCTCCATTTTAAGCTAGTCTAGATCTGCATGGGGACCATGCAGATTCAACGCAGGAAACAAGAAGATGAGCTCCATATGGCTATCCACTCTTGGAGTTCTGGTCACAAGATGGAAGTGCTCGAGTGTTAGCTAGCAGTCAAACAGATGCAGGCAATGTTGCGCACACAGCTCGTGAACCTTGCTCATTGCTCAGACTTTCTAAATATGGACCTTAGGCTCCCAAAAAGAATGTCATTTTATGGCAGTAACCTAATGCTCTGTGGCTCTGTGCTGCTTGACCCTACCTGAAAGCACCAGCGAAGGAGACGAACAGCTAGCTAACACTACCAATCTTGCCAGATCCTCCAAGGCTGTGACCCCATGGCTACAAAGCAAAAGCATGTATATGGCTATTAAGAGATTGAATTCAGTCACGATGCAATGCATTTCTCTTCGAAAATGTTGACCTAAGACATATACACAACAAAAATTGATGAAGATAATTTCTGTTTTCTCCCCACACCATTTGATTTTCCATTACAATAATACAATGACATGAACATACACCGCTTTTCAGAGGTGGGTCCAAACATCCCGTGCTCCCTCATGCGACAAGGCATGTTCAACCCAAGCGCCACCAGACGCGCCACCATGTCTAGTCTACTAACCGCACCTTCGAGTGAAGATCAAATATTTGGCAAAATTATCAAGTCCCGCTAGCCAGAGTACATGAACTTGTAACCATCTTTTTTTTTTTACAACAGGATTTGATATGACAGCTCGGCTTATATTAGACCAAATCGATTCAAATCGGCTAAGTAATTTGATTGGTCTACCATAAACCAAGGTTTTTGCAGCAATCACTGGACCGGATAGAGCTACAATGTGACTTAATATTATATTACAAAATTATACAAAACAAAAGGGAGAGAAAAGGGAGAGAACATCAAGAACTCACCGGAGACAAGTACACTTGACTCTGTATCACAGTTTTGCCAATCTTGAATCCTGGAACCACTGTGAAAGCTACCAGGAGATCAGTGTCAGCGTTGGTGGTTTCTAATACTGGGTCTTGTGTAACAGCCTCCATGTAGACATCAGAGAATCTGCAATTCTTGGCTATCTGAAAAATACTGACATCCTCACCAAATGAGAAAGCTAAGAGATTCAAGGCCCATAACCTTCTAGCCATCTCAACAAATGCATTAAAGAAAGCAGAATCTGGGAATCCACCAGAATTCACTAGCTTTCTCTGGTTTAAATTCCCAAACAGAGAGCACTCCATTTTTGCATGAACAAGTTGAAGATACTTAGCCCTTGTGAATCGTGCAAATGATGAGTCTGGATTCTGAGTCAAGAACTGTTTCGGGTTCAAAGATTTGAGCTTTTTGAATTCAATGAAGTAGTAGTGTTCACTTTGAAGCTCTTCATTTGGATGATTGAAACCCTCAAGCATTGTTTTGCACACAAAAGATTCAAAGACAAAGCACCTGTGGCTTGGCTTTGCGAAAACAGTGTTTTCTGGTTCAATTGCTTTTGCAGCTGCTTCAATATCCCAGTGGGCTACCTCCATTTCACAAACCATTAATTTCACAAAATTCCTCACGGACCTTACAGCATGATGCAAGAATTGAACAAAATGGGTTGGATTTAGGAGTGAAAACCGAATGTTGTCGAACATTGATAGAGGCCCACTTGCATTTAGTCTCTTCTCAAGAGACTTGTTAAAAGCTATGGCCTCATCAAGCTGTTTCTTGAGTGAACCAATGTCTGAACCTTTAACCTCAACACCTGCTTCCAGTTTCTTGATTGTGATCTCATAGGTCTTCATTAAGCCCTGTTGTTCTTGAATCTCCGCCAGCATCATAGTAACCTGGGGTGAAAGGTCAAGCTCATTCCTGAAAAAACTACGCTTAAGTTCTGATAATTGTTTCAACTCATCAACAACAGCCTGATCTGAAGCTTGTATAGCATCACTACAATAAGGATTCTGAGCCATTTGAAGCTCCGCGTAGCCCGCTTTAATTGTAGTAATGCTTGCAAATAGCTTTGCCAGCAATGCCTCCAAGACTGCTCTGCGCTTGGCCTTGGCATCTTTCTTCTTGTGATTATTAGTGTTTTGAGGTTTGTAGGCGGTGTTTGAATCATCTTGATCGAACTTGTTGTGAGGTGTCAACATACACATGCCAATCCCATTATTCGAAGCAATTCTAGTTGCAGTCTTGAGGTTGATAACTTTTTGGAATGTTCTTGCTATCTTGCTCTTGTTGTTTGGGAGTGATCTACATTTGATTGTCTCCATGATTTCAGATGGAAATCAAATGAAAGAATGTGGAAGGGGTTTTGGTTATGAAGATTTTTGGGTGGTTTTTTTTATTAGAGAAAGAAAAAGGGGTTTTGGGGATTGTAACAAGTGACGGTGTTATCCCATGAGAAAGAAAAGCCAGACACAAACTTTGACTAGCAGATTGCAGCTGGAGATGGAGGTGGGCTGTGGCTAAGCTAGCTAAGGGTGTCAGGTACAGTGATGATTGAAGTTTTTTTTTTTTAATTCTTTTTTATTTAAAAATATATTAATTCTTTTTTATTTAAAAAAATTTTATTTTTACATTAATACATTAAAATAATTTAAAAAACAAATTATGGTTACACTCGACTCTCTAGAGATTGGTCCAAAGTGTTTTTTTAAAAATGATATAAAATTAAAAAAGAAAACATTAAGAGAATTATTAAAAAAATTCAACTTTTTATTTATTTATTTATTTATTTATTTATATTACTAGAATTTTATTAACATTGGATTTTTTTAATTTTATTTTTTATTAATTTATTCCATATTTTATTTTTCAAGCTGATTCTGTATGTTGTGTTTAAAAGTTAAAGAAAACTCTGAATTTTATGTAAAGATTATAAAATCATGAACACATAAAATAAAACAAAATCCATGGAAAATCAAATTGAAAAACCACGCCTATAAAAAAAAAACATATAAATTGAATCAAGTATGTTTCGTAAATAAATCAATAATTTATTGTTTTTTTTCTCTCTTATGAATAAATGTTAATATAATAACAAGAGAGGGCTTGTCTTAGTAACAGAAGGATGTAGCTAATCATAACTCAATAGTAGAGGGATGTGGGGCATAGCTAACCCTGCCAAAACCGGAAAATTTTAATTATTAAAAAAAAATTAATATTTTTTATTATTATTAATATAAATATTTACATTAATTAATTAATGTATATTTTAATTAATTTTACAAGTTTTAAAATTAATAATTATATAAATTTTTAATAACTTTAAAATTGAAACTCGAATTAGTATCTGTAAATAGTAAACTGGCCTTACCGGTTGATATATATTCCTTGAAATTAAAAAATAAAAATCAGTATTGTATATATATGAGAAGGAGAGATGATGATATGTGGGCCCATTTATATGGTGATTGATTTCGCACCATCTGAGCATGGGCCCCATCAACCCTGGAACGAGAGATGGCTGATTTATGTTTGATCATCCGATTGCGTGATTAACGACCATGATGCATGGAGCAGGTATTCGTATAATTCTGGTGGCAAACAGGAAATTAGTTTGTAAATTATTAAATGAATAATTAATGCATATAAAACCTAAGGCTGAAGGGAAAAAAAAGGTTAAGAATAAATTGTGATTGGGTTGGTGGGAGACCTTGATGGGACAGTACTGTGATTGTGATATTTAGAATCTTGGGTGGCCAGATATGACAGCATCATCAAGTGAATCTACAGTTGAGAATCGAGCTGTGACACTGATTGCTGTGACTCTAGCCGCTTTATGTAATTTGCAAATTCCTCCATCAAGGTTTTACAGTGCTTAAACAGGCTTTTCATCGTGTTTTAATTTTTAATTTTAAATTAAATTTATTTTAGTATTTTTAAATATTTTAATATCTTGATATTAAAAATAAATTTTTAAAAATAAAAAATATATTACTTTAATACATTTCCAAAAACAAAATCTTTTTAATATAATTTTCTATGAATTAATTTATTCTATCTTTTGTACACAGAAATTATCAGTTTGAGACTTTTTTTTTTAAGTTGAAAGAAAATGCCATGTGAAAGTCTATTCATCGGGAACCACTACTGAAACCTTGAAGTCTAAATTTTAACTTTCCCAAAAAGTAAAAATCAGCCAGCAAGAAGGCTCGGATGGGCACTGTCATTTTCTCTGGGGGATCTTGTAATGGTAAATAATTTTTTGGAAAAGAAAAAGAAAAAAGAAGTGAGGAAACATGGGTATTAAAAAATGAAGGGAAACACAGCATAGGTCCATGAGAATATAAGTCACACATGCCTCCCCTTCTGTTGAAAATATTAAATTGCCTCACAGAATTTGCATCATTTTTAATACTTTGGACATGGAAGGGACAGTGGGAGTAGCTGGTAATTTAAAAAAAAAAAAAAAAAAAAACTAAAAGGAAGAAGCTTCCAAGCATGCGGTTGAAAATATTATATGTGAAAAGGCTGGCATTTTGAAATTCTTGCAAGCATAGAAATTAATTTAATAAATTGAAATTATCTTTTGCATTAAATTACTTAAAGAGTCACTTGAAATCATTTCTTAAAAAAATAATAATAATTCTAAAACATAAATAAAAACCTTGTTCATTTTTGTTTTCAAACAATTAGCTGTCAAAAATATTCGGAAAAAATGTTTGCCTTCGTTGTATTTTATATTGAAGGTAATTATTTTTTATTCGATTTGATTTTTATAAAAAAAATAATTAAAATTAAATTTTTTTAAAAAAATCAAAATTAATTCATGCTGACTGGTTTCGGTTCGGTTATTTTACAAAAAAAACCAGTTCAAACTGGTTTGGTTTGATTTTTTCTAGTTTGACTCGGTTTTTTTTGTTTTTTCGATTTAGATTCGATTTAGCTTTTTTTATTTCAGGCTTATAAACCAAAACTAAACCGAACTAGTCTAATTTTTTAAATTTATAATTAATTTTTTATTATGACTCAGTTTTTTCAGTTTTTTTTTTAGTTTTTTAAGTTTAATAAGTTTTTTATTTTTTTTTATTTTTTCTCACCCATAAAAAACAAAAGAAAATGGCGCGGAGCAATAAATGGCCGAAAGAAGATGGTGACTAAAATACAGTCTTGAAATGTGGGGGCCATGGACAACGAACACACCAAAATGAAATGAGAACAGCTAGCAGAGTACCGATGCTTTGTGATTTGATGACCGTTTCTGGAGAATTTTATGTTTTTTTCTCCCTTCTTTTCTCATGGACAGAGAGACCAATAATGTTTTGCCCAATAAAATAAAATAAAAAGTGCACACCGTTGAACAGTTGAACCTTTATGATTTGTGAGGCTTTCTAAACACAAAAATATACAGAGGAGGAGTACAGACATAAGTAGGGACAAAGTAATATAATTACAACCCGTGAAAAATAATTGTTTTTATACGTAATTAATTGTAAAATATGTTTTGTTTTATATGAATTTTTTATATTCACATAGCTATTATTTTTTAAAATATTTTTTATTTAAAAATATATTAAAATAATATTTTTTTTATTTTTTAAAATTAGTTTTGACATCAATATATCAAAACAACTTGAAAATACTAAAAAAACTTAATTTAAAACAAATAAATTAATAAGATTAATTTTTTTAAAAAATATTTTTAAAACTCAAAAATAAATTAACTATATATCACTAAAGAGTACCCCGAAGATGAAGATAAGCAGTTTAAGTTAAAAAATAATAATCATTGCGAGCAATTGTGTTTCTCAAGGGACACACCTATATTAATTAATCATCATTGTTTAAGAACATATTGAAATTACGGTCGGTATATAATTAATTAGATCATGCACTATAAGATATGCTCGAGACAGACCCGTGTAAGCAAATTGATTAAAAGAAAGGTTCAATTTAAAGATGAGAAGGTCCCAGCATCCACTTCTCATCTGTATGTTAATATGATGTTGTGTTTATTAAATAAGTTCATTCAATGAATGTATGGCATTTTTTTTTTATTATTATTATTATTATAAGTGTTTGAATCAATTTACACGCATCTTAATTAATTTCATAAACTTTAAAGTTAACAAATATATAAACTTTCAGTAATCTTAAAATTTATGAGAATGTATGACACTTTTATGGTTGGTGTTATGATTTAAAAATATTAAAAAAAAACACTTTAATTGTAGTTTTTTAAATAAAAAATAAATTTTAAAAATATATATTTTATTAAAACTGTTATAAAAGAATTTCTATATATAAAATAAATAATCTAGGTTATATAAAACCAAAATCTAAAATATAATTACGTATAAAAAGGCAATAACTAAATGATTTTTTCTCGTTTTCACGAGCAAGAAAAAACATCATCATAATACCAAACATTCTACTAAAAAAAAAAACCAGAGCAAGGCCCACAATGTTCACTAACACTGGATAACTAAATTTAGGAAACAAAGGTGATCGAACATTAGACTTCAAAATAGAGATATGTTTCCAGTTCGATGGGTTTGGATTAATGTTTTTGGTAGCTCTGTGACATTAACGGCAGACAATAAGACATAAACAAAAGTTTGTGATCGATGCTAGTTCGAGGAAGGGCATTACCATAAAAAAAAATAAAAAAAATAAAAAAAAAAAAACTAAAAGGATTTAGTAAAACATTGTGGCCCTAGATTCATTGCGATGTGACTCGGAATACTATTTGAAATAATATAGTTTTTTCTATGAGATTCATTGGACATTACTAAATTGATCGATGATAAATTAATTTGTTCACTCTTTTAGCATGGTAAAACAACTTCATTATCCTTAAAAACAAGAAAATCTTCAGCTTTTGTCCAGGGGCTTTTAGCTTCTTTAAAAAAAAAAATTAGCATAGTAACATGACAAATTATCATTGCAAACAAAAGTCATCAAACTAGCTTCAATGAGGTTTTTTGTATTTTTATCCTAATTGTTTTTTGTTATAATTAAGTTAGTTTAAGAATAATTTAGTATTTTAAAAAATATAAAACATTATTAAAAAAAACTAGTTGGTGTGTGTGGAGAATCTCTTCACACTTCAGGAGGCACGTTGGGTGTTGTCTGACATAGAAACATTAGCTTTCATGATGATGTTAAAAGCGTTATAGCGCCACCTTCCATATAAGGAAGCGCAAGTGGTGTTTTAGGTGGCGGAGTGTCATCAACTGCCTCTTCTTTTTTCTTCTCTTCTTTCTCCTCTTGAAATTCACACTAGCCATTGAAAATTTTAGAGTTGTCCTCTCATTTAATAATATTTCAATTTTGTTCCATGTTTGTTTGATTTATAATTTTTTTTTCTTTACATTTTTATAAAATTCCAATTTCATCATTGGATCCATAAATTGTTTTTTGTTATTTTTTCATACATAGTTCTCCTTCTTTTGATTTTGAGTTTTTAATTTACATTATTTTGTGAATTTGATTTTTCTTTTTAATTGTCTCCTTTAATTTAAAATTCTAGGTTGTCCTCTCATTTACTTTTTATTTCAAATTAGGCGCTCATTCTCTTGATTGCTATTTTTTATTTTGGATCCTTTTGTATAAATTATTTTTTCAATTCCTTCCTTCAATTAAAAATCTAGGTTGTCATTTCATTTACTTTTTATTTCAAATTAGGTCTTCATTTTCTTAATTACTATTTTTTTTGTTTTGAATCTTTTTGTATAATTGATTTTTTTTTCCTATTTCAAATAAATGTTGAAAGGTAAAAACTGAAAAAATAGGTGTTCAAAAAAAAAAAACAAGCAAACCTTAATGAATATCATAAACCTAGGTTAATCTTTCAAACTTGCAACTAGTGAAATCCTATACTCGAGCTCAATCAATAATCAATCTAATCTTGAATAATAAAATAAAAAAAATATTAATTTTTAAAATTTATCAAAGTAAAAAAATAACAATAAAAAAATGAATATCAAATCTAATAGAAAACAAAATGGAGGATGAAATCATAAAAAATATTTTTAAAATTTATTTTAAATAAAAAATAATAATAAAAGAATAGGAGTCAAATCTGATAAATAACTGAAGGATGATGAAATTAAAAATAAATTATAATTTAATAAATAATTTCAAATTAAACAACTAATAATCAAAAGAATATGGACCAAATCTAAAGAAAAAAAAATATAAAAGGTTACTATGAAAAATTAAAGGATCAAACAAAGAAATTAAGGAAAAGAGAAAAAAGAAAAGGAAAAGAAAGGAAAAAAAATACATTGGTGTCATATCTAAGGATAGTTAGTTACACACGTAGCCCAACAATACAGGGGGCATTAAGAGGATTCTAATTTTGCTCTAAAGGCTATTGTTTGGTAATCGAACAGCTCCTCACATGATACTTGAATGGCATGGAAACTCCCTACATGCTTATTTGATTAAAATAGTGATATGTTCCTCAACTTACTTAATTATAACAAAAAAGTCAAGATGAAAATAAAAAAATATCAATGAACATCAATTAAAGAATTTTTTATTTGAAGAATAATTAATCATTCAATTATAGTTTAGAAAATAAAAAGTTGAAACGAACCTAGACATTGATTCAATGAATCTTGTTTTCAAGAATAAGTTAGTTATTTTATTATGTAAATAAAAATAAAAATATTATATCTTCCCGACAGCCAAGCCAAATGTTTTGTTGATAAAAACAAATTTATCATTTCAGTATTCTAGTTCATAATACAAATGAGTCTATAACTGTAACATTTTACACGGTTCAACATCACCCTTCCCTTTTAGTTTTGTTCTTGATAACAACGTTACAAGCACACTTATGTTCACTGAATTTTATTTGAGACAAGGAGCCTTCACGTAGGGCCTTGTCTAAAATTATGACAAATTATTAGTGACAAATTATATATATATATTCCTTGTTCGTTTAATTATATCATGAGAAATAATCATTAAATACCTTATAAAAGGATACTACTTTTCTTTCTTTTCCCGCATGCAACTTTAACATTAAATAAATCCTTGGTTGAATTCCGTCTCGAGGCTTAATTTACGCAGCCACACAATTTAAATAAGAGACAACCTCTTTTACTATAGGAAAACTAAGAGAAAGTATGTTGAAGTGTTGGCTCATATGGTAAGTGAATTTTATTTAATTTTTATATTATCGTTAAGGGTTTTACTAAAACAATTAATTTTTAATTTAAATTTAAAAATATAGTAGAAAAATCATGTTTATATTTGCATTAGTTTGGATATGGATTAATTGTTTATATAAATAAACTCTATCCATATATATACATGAAAAAGAATTACAGCAAAGCAGGCGTTAATCATACGAAACTTTAAACTACTCAAAGTATTAATTGTTAGGTATGTATAAATCATTCTCTTGATGGGTTTGACTTAACGGGGAATCAAATTATAATGTATCATTACCTTTGTTATAATTATGTTCTCCAAATACCGCCATTGGCCTAACGGAATAGTATAAGTTAATGATTAATTCTTCATCATGATTTAAATTAGTTGTTAATTGTAATAAGAATATATTGATTTTGATTTCATAAATTATTGTTGTTTGAGAGGATAATAACAATTGTTTTTTAAAAAATTATATTAAAATAATATTTTTTTATTTTAAAAAATATATATTTAATATTAGCATATCAAAATAATAAGAAAAAATTATTAAAATTCTGATATAAATACATGTCATGGGATACATATCGTTAAAAGACCCAGGATGAGATATGTATATTTGAAATTGTAGTTGTAATTGTTTTTTAAAGTGTTTTTTATGTTAAAATGTATTAAAATAATATTTTTTTTAAAAATTATTTTTTAGATTAATATATCAAAACAATCTAAAATATATAAAAATTTAATTTTTAAAAAATAAAAATACGACCGTATTTTTAAATGCTCACATCTTTGATTTAAAGACAAGGCGGATAGAAACGACATGCTGTCACCGAAGAGTCTAAAAGGCCCGGAATTGTCAAAGCCGAAGTGATAGCCCCTGAAAAAAGGAAAGCAAGCGTCCAAGGCCGCAGTGGGATTGACTGTAGACAATCAAAGCTGTCCTTCCCCTAAGAAAATGACCATAAATAGTGGAAAACAATGTACACAATTGCAATATATTGAGATGTGAAATCACGACATACTTTCATTGAATGTCTTGGTTTCTCTCACCCCTTAGGCAGGTGCATGTTACCATCAAATTTTAAAGTGAAAGCTACGTGGTTAAAAAGCTTATTTTTTAAAATTCAAAAAAATTATTCCTCTAAATATATATTATAGACATTACAAATGCATTTATAATATCATTTCAGAACATATATTATACATTTTAATTATCAATCAATCTTTATATTTATGATATTTGTATTCTTTAAGATGCCTTTATGTGATTTTCCTCATCAAAATTAACAATCACATACATTATTTATTCGCTTAAGTACGCTCTAATAAAAACAACATATAATATACACTATATACATGTCCGTGCTTCGTCACGGCATTTTTTTTCCTGTCATTGCACTGAACTTGATTCATACTTATGCTAAATATGTAAGATAACATAAACTTTAATAGCTAATAATACAAAGAGAAATTAACACAAACCATAAAAAATAACATAAATAGAAAGGTTTTAAGATGTGGAGGAGTTAATACACAACCAAGACAGTGAGAGTAAAATCTAAATAAAAATCAAAGCTTGTCCATTGTAATTTTTGCCAAGTCCACATAACATGGGTCTAGCATACTTGTTAGACTCAAAATGCTAAATTCAAGTAGCTTGGGTTTAGCGTGGTTGTCATACTCAAGCCATTTGTGTCTAGCATGGTTGCCAGGCCAAAGTCACTTGGGTCTAGTGTGGTCACCAGACCCATGACACTTGGGTCCCGCATAAGCGTTTGAGCTTGACGTAGTTTCCATACCCAAAATTCTTGGACCTGAAATAGTTGTCAAACTCTAGTACCTTGGGTCTGGCTTGGTTGCCAAACTTATGACGCTTAGGTCTGGCATGGACACTTGGGTCTAACGTCTAGAATTTGCATAATTTTCTTGAGTCAGGCAAAGGTAATGGTTTTGTTGAGGATCAAAATACTCATGCAAATGTGTTGAATAATTAATAATTCATTGTGAACTTCTAATTTATTGTTAAGAAAAAAACAACAAATACCGTTGCCAAACACTACTGAATTCCAATAAATAGATGAAGAATTTAATTTAAACTCTGTTATGTTGATATCAATTTAAGCTAAGCTAAACTTTAAAAAACTCTTATCAAGAATAAAGAAAAATTACTCTTGCAAGCTTTTCTTGTTAACAATGCAAGAATATACTTATTATCTTTCAATAAAATATTGATTCAATATATTCAAAGTTCTCATGTTCTGCCCATTAATTTGTTGTCCAAATTTTCTGTTATCCATTTCTAATCCTTCTACTTGGGTCTGGCATTGTTGCTAGACTCAAGACCCAAGTAGTTTAAGTCTGGCGTGGTTTCCATATCCATGTTGCTTGGGTCTAAAGTGGTTCCCAGACCCATGATGCTTGGTTCTGGCATAGGCACTTGGGGCTAACGTGATTATTAGACCCAAGTATCTTTCTTTTTGTCCTATTCACATTCATTATCTTCATGGTCTAAGTTGTAAAAAAATTAAAAGAAAAGGGAGAGAAAAAAAAAACAATGAATGAGAAGAAAAGAAAAGCCAAATAAATGTTTTTCCACTCATGAAAAGATGAGAAATTAAAAGTAAAATTACTATTATAATTCACAGTAAAATAACTCTTGATCCATAGTGATTTTCAACATTTAACTTTTGTTATAAGGTACCAAATAATATATAATTAGTTTATCACTATTTTAGGTTTTTAATACATCCACAAACTAAAAAAACACCTGATACTTGTTTGTTTCTATTTTCATGTTCTTTAAAAGGCATTTAAGTTGTTTCATAATTAAAAAGTATACCGCGCAATACATGTGAATATCAATATATTTTGATGAGGATTTTGATCATATTATAGATAATATGTATAGATAAAGATTATAAAAAGGTTTTGATTGAAAAAAAAATAAACATGTATATGTAAAGATTTATTGATAGGCTTTCTTGAAATTTTATGTTTTGATACAACGTTTGAGGTTTCATGATTAAATCTTAACGTGTGATGTCTCTCTTAAATAAACTCCACTCATGAAAGCATTGTCTTCATATCCACGAGTATTCTATTCAACCAACATAGAATCGTCAAAAAAAAAAAAAATTCATAATTCTAATTGAAGATAACATGAAGGGAGAATTACATTATCGGAGAACCAGCTTCAAAAATTTTTCATTTAAATATATCAATTTTTGTTTTTCAAAACTACCAATCAAATATTTTCGGCTAAATTCCATTAATTTTCCTGGATGTGGCAATTGACTTTGACCAACTAACTTCACATTGCGGCTTTTTCTATATAAGGAAAACTTCCTTATGTATTTAATAAATTAAAACAATTATTCAACTTGTAGCAAGATGAGTTAAATAGAAACATTAATATTTATTTATTTGTTGTCATATATAATTTTTAATTTATTTAATTAAATATATATATATACTTATGAATTGTTTTTGTAAAAACATGTTGAAAAAGCTAAAAAATTTATCGATCCAAAATAAATTGCGAGTCAAATATCCTGCTAAATGGATATCTATTAATATGTAAATAGTTTCTGATATAAATGATTTGGAAAAGCCAAAGTGAGCAAATCCTTGTCAGCTTAGCCTCCCTTTCATTTTTCATTTTTTCATTTTTTTAAACTGAGATTTCTTTTCCTCTTTGAAAGCCCCAAATGCAGTATTATAGATCGTGTTTATGATGGACAAGCACAGAATAAAGGCAATACAGGCTAGAAGTCGGCTAAAGTCGGCTAAAATTTAAAGGTAGCTATTAAATAAATACTGAATTTATCTGAACAAAAATTATATATTGTCATGCTACTTTAGCATCTCCATCTTGACTTATGGAGCAAGCTTCTTATTGGGCTAAAAAAAGATAGGAGACGCATGTCAATATACAGTAATCCATTTTATGAATTAAGTGTTTGTAAAATATTTTTTATTGAAAATATATTAAAATAATATTTTTTTATTTTTAAAAATAATTTTTAATAAAATACTGTTAAAACATAAAAATAAACCATTATTAAAAACACAAGGAGTGAAGCAACTACTGTCGCAAATAATAGAATCACATGCACGAAGGTTTAAAATTAAAGTCACCCTCCCTCCAAGCCTCCTGCAGGTACACCATCATTGCTCAGCAGATAAACGAAAATGATTGAAGCTTTACCATGGTAAAGTGAATTAGAAGGGGTACATTGGGTTATCTTGAAAAGATTGATTAGAGCAAAAGAAAGGAAAAGGTTTATCAACCTAACGATCTTGATTAGGGATTTCTTTTGCTTTCTTCTTCTTCTTCTTCTTTTTTTTTTTTCCCTTTGTCAGCATGGAATCAAACTGAAAGCTATATATATATATATATATATATATATAATAGAATTCTCGAGCTTTAGGTTATAACGCTTAATTGTAGAGAAAACTCTACAAAACTTTGATAGTTTCTTAAAAATCTTTATTTTTCTTAATTTAATTTTAATGTGATCCAACCTGTTCCAAAAAATCTATTAATAGTCCTGGCAGGCTCAATTATTAGGGCTAAGGCAATGAAGTTCAAGGAAGCCTATAATAAGTTTTTGCAAAATACATGGGTTAAGATGGACTATAAAAAAGCAACAACCCAAGAAAAACAAGTCTTATAAATTTAATTTATATTCAAAATGGGCTTAAAGAATATAAGTTTAAATCAAGGGAGTAATTTCAGCTTCATTTGGCTTATTTTGTCAAGTATTTTGTGTTTTCTAATCCAACAAAGAAATCATCAATTATTTAGGGGAAAAAACCTAGTTTATCAAAAAGATTTAATCAGCAGCAAACTAGGATTATAGGGACAAGCAAATTTTGTAGTCTATTTTTCAAAGACAATTATTTTCATATTATTTAGTTAGTTTTTGAGTTATTTAGGGTTTACTTTCAAATTGAATCATGTGAGTCTATTAAGCTATCTTAGGGTTTTATCTTTAATAATATGAATATTCTTTTGTAAAACTTAATTTGCAAATTTAAATGCACATAAATTTGCCACATATTGTAACATAGAAAATAAGAATTTATTTGCTTAGTTCTTGATTGAACAACACTTTTTACAAAACTAATCAGTTTTTATTATAATTTTATATTTTTTGTGCTCGTCTTCAAGTGAGGATGTTATATAGATATCGTTATTATAATTTTGATATCTTGAGATAGAATTCATTATATCAATTTTAATTATCAAGGTTAATTATCAATCTCAAGACTGAATTGAGAAATTCGAATTGAATTAGTTTACTCCTTCCCATTTTCTATTAAGAAAAATACATTTCACACCTTGATAATGAAAAACAGTTTGTATAATTTTATTTTATTTTTTGCACTCTCTCTGTCTTGCTTATCCCTCTCTCTTAGAATAATGAACAAAGAAACTTTACGAAGACATAAACGGGCATTTTCTTTGAAGAAATTATATTTGCTAAAGACTTTGTCTCTGATCACAAATCCGCAAGCTTAAATGTAATTAGCCATTTTAGATCAAAACAGCATGCTTAGGAATTGGAAACATCACCAAAAAGCACAACAATTCTGTGTTTTAATCGGCCAAAGTCTTGTGCTCTGTATTGATTCTACTGTTGATTGCAAACACAAGACATTTGACTGTTGATTCTACCTCCTCTGCCCATCGGATTAGGTAGTAAATTATTCCTGCATTTCGTGTCAAAACCAATGCACGGCCGGTGAGCTGCCTTGCAAAATGATTTCCTCACCGTGTTCTTTCGTCTCTCGTAGCTATTTGGCTGACCAGGAAGACACATAGGAGCCCAAAAGACATCATCGATAACTTCGTTCACATCCTCTGTTTTTTCAAGGATGCTTGTGATCAGCTAATCTTGGATGTAAAACTCAGATAACAGTAACTCTTTGCCACAGTTTCTGCAAAATTGAGCGTCAAATTAATGTATATGCGTGTTTGTCTCTTAGCTTGAGAAGCCATTTACCAAAAAGAAAAAACTTGAGAGAAGTCGAAAATTGAAACTCCATTGATGACATTCTCCTCGGAGGTTGAACCCAGGAACTAAAAACTTGTATGGTCCCTCCCAACTCTGTAGATTGAGAGAGTTTGCAATAATTTTCAAGGATCCAAGAAGATCCACAGGCTACCGAGCTAGCTAGCTAGGATTGTCTTTTAGTGAGATCTGCCATACACATAGATATGGGTTGGCATCTATTTAAATCCTAACTACTTTTGTCGTTGTCGCCCGAGAGGACAACCTATCACTTTGCTCCATTGTAGTAGCTGGGGAAAGAGTGAGTCATTACCGAATTTATGGTATTTACTTTTGATTAGCTTGGTTTGGTTTGGTTGAAACAAAATTTTAACTTGATAAAAATATATTTGTCTAATTTAAAATTTTTTAACCTTATTAATGCGCTCAATTGTTTTTATGATTTTTTACTAGAATATTTATTTTTTAGACATCACCTATTAATACAATATTTGCATGTATTTGATAGTAATTACTTAGCAATGTTATTAAACATAATCTGACCATGTGGATCAACCTAGAGTTTTCCTAGCTTAGATTCTTAGTCAACCAAGATTTTAAATTAAATATATAGAAGTTAACATGATATGATCTAATTAATTTGACAAATTCTCAAAACTAGATATGACTTAAAACATTCTATCATTTTAGTTTTTTTAATATTAAAATAATAATGTTTTGGATCGACTTGGATCTTTAAAACATTTTCTTTCAAGGTTTTTTTTAAATATTAAGATGATAAAATGTTGTATTGACTCATGTCAACCTAAGCCCACCCATTAAATCAGCAACCAGGGTCATGAACCTAGTTGGGTTTAATATTTTTTTAAAAAAATATATTTTTTTATTTAAATATATTTTTTTATTTAAATATATAATAATTAAAAAAAACTCACATGAAAGCCACCGAATTAAAGTTTTCTTTTTTAAACAAAACAAACATGAAAGGTTATACAAAAAAAAGCGCTTATTAATATTACAAAAGGAATGTTATAATTTTATTTAAAAATAAAGTAAAAAATAAACGGTATTTAATAAAATATTATAAATATATCTTAATGATTTTTTATTAAAATTAATAGAATATATATACAGGCCAAAAGGAGCCAGTGTTTGGGCTAGATGGGCTAACACACTTAAGAAAGACAAGAGATGAGGACATCCAAAGTCAGGCCCAAGTATTTGGCTAAATCAACCATTAATTTAATATTAGAGTGCTTTTTTGATACCGAGAAAAATTCATAACATGCTAATTAAAATAAATTATTAGCTTTAAATCCAATCCAACATGGTTTACAAGGATAAAATTAAAAAGAAAAAAACTTTGAACCCAAATTGAAAATTTCTCCAGAGAAAAAAATAAATAAAAACACTATCGAAATCCACATTACTTTCTCTCACATGAAATCTATAGCAATTTAAGTTTATTTTAATTTAACAAAGGCCTGGATAAATTTTTTGAGAATATGTGAATGCACAGCAGCCTAAGGAAAACATAATATCATCAGCTCCTTGTAATTAATTATCATCCTCTTTCTTTCGACACTTGGGTTTTTGAAGATATTTAGTCCAAAAAAATATACCGCTTTTCTGAAAAAAGATTGTTTTTTCCTTTTCCGGAGTTAATTTTAACTTAATCATTGCAGTTTATCATAATAAATAAATTAATCTTTTTATTATTAAAAGTAATTAAATAATACCTTGATCATGTTTAATTTAGTAGTATTTTGTTTCAAGAAAGCTTTTTTTTGTTATTGTAAATCTTTCCGTATTATCTACCCATGTTTATCCCTTTTTCTATTGTTTTAAAAAATAAAATTGGAAAGGAGAGAAAATAGATTTTTAAATGTAAAAATTAAATATTTAATTTCTAAAAAATTAACAAAAGCTAAAACGCTTCAAAAAAACATCCAAACCCAATTGCACGGTTTATTAGAACAATATAATGATAATTTTATCATTCCCGACAAAAAAAACATTGAACTAAATATTAAGGACAATAAAATAATTTAACAAAGCCCATTAATTATTATCAAATTAATTAGAAACAAATAAATCCTTTTAGATTTTAAAAGCACATCACATATACCAAAATATCATTAAAAGCAAAATTTTGTAAACTAATATCCACATGTTATTTTGTATTTTAAAAAAGGTGTTTCCCCTATTACTAAGATATTCGAAGGGAAATTTGATATTTAATAAATATAAAATATTATTAAAAATAAATAGTGGTTGGGACATAGCACTAGCATCCTTTAAATAGAGAATGCACGACCCTTTTCATAGCAAAACACCTGCTTCCACCATGTGATTGGAAGCGTTACAATATCCTTTTTTTTTTTTAGAAATGTGTGATGGCGGTGGCACAACACTAATGATCTTTTTTTCTTATCCTCCCAATATTCTCTTTTTTGCCTTTGAAAATCACATTGGTCATGTAAAAATTCATAATTATTCTCTAATTTATTAATAAGTTAAATTTTACCATTATTCTTTTGATTTTTAATTTTTGATTTTGACATTTTTATAAAAAAAATGATTTATTTTCAATTTCATCATTCAATCTCAATTTGTAATATATTATTTTCTCCAATTTGGTCACTAGTTCTTTTGTTAATTTTTTTTTTAAAAAAACTTAATAATTTAATAAAAAAAAATTGGTTATTTCTCCTTCCATCTAATTAAAATAAGGACAACTTATTTAATACAGTCGGATTGGATCTAATCTATAACCTGATTCACATATTTATTTTCCAGATTTAAAATATGTTTGTGGTAATTGAGCAAGACCACCTTGTTTAACACTGTCAGATCATGATGTCTTGATGAACTCGGTATTAATGTATTCTCACAGGAGATGAGCAGCAGCATGGGCAGACAGTGACGCAACCCAAGCAGACACAAATCCCAGTCCCAGAGGCAGGAATGGGCTTGTAATTGTCGAACCACCTGGTTGTCTACCGCACCACATGGGTCCCCAAATGGATAAATCTTGCGGGTACTGTTCCCCAAATGGTTCGACAGTTGGAATTGGAACGGCATTCGCCTCTTGAGCCGCTGTGCCCCACCTGGGCTTGAGTCCAGACACTAAAAACTCGATGTTCTCTTGTGAATTGTTCAAGATTCCGTTGACACCCCCCCTTGCATATGAATCTGAGACAGTAGATAATAGATGCATGGTTGTCCGTTCTCCATTGGCAGAACCTTTCTTTCTTTTTATGGTCAAAGAGAGCCCACAATGCTTCCTCTCAACGAGGACCCCACATTGGCCACACAATGCTTCCTCCTCCTCCTCCTTTTCTCTCTCTAAGAATGAAGTCGCAGATCTTATCCTTTTGCACTTGCACCGGGGAAAGGAAAGGGATGGTTTTTCTTTTCTTCTTCTTTCTTTTTGTCCCTCGCTAATGGTTTGGGGGGAGGAGTGCTGGGGACTCCAGTCCATAAAGAATGGATTAAGAAAGTAATTGTGGCATCATCATCATCATCAGAAGATCATGGTAAATGGGTCATCATTCATCATCAGCTGAACGGGCGCACGTGACTTCGATGCAACTGATTGCTTGGTCCTACTTGTAACTCCGTGACTATCCTTGATGCTAAAGATAGACTCCTTTTTCTTACAAAGGTTCGGTGATGTGATTGTGATCCCCTCTCTTTGGCCCTTCCTAACTCACAGCCAATTATTAAAAAAAAAAAAGGAAAAAAAGAGAGCAGGTAGTAAAACTCCCTCTGGCAAGACTATTGTGAATTGTAATATGCCCTTGAAAATGTACAAATTTAAAAGCAAAACGGTATTTTCATAGAATTTAATTGCCATTCATAATTTAATGAGGGTAAACCGGTCTCTTCATGTTTACATGAATTTCTTGATCTTCTTACTTTTACAAAAACAGTTAAAAAATCAAAATACATTTAAAAACAAAACAAAAAAAACTAAACTTACCGCTATGGGTTTTTTAATATTTTCATCATGAGTGTTTACATTTAATAATGAGGGCAAATTAGTATTTTAACAAATAAAAAATATTATATAAAAATTGTTGGTGTGTGTAAAATATCAACAAGTGGATGTCGCCCACATCCTTTAGAAAAACAATCAACCATCGAATCATCTTACGTGTCCGGTAGCAGCGCAACTAATGAGGTGACGCGTGTGATGATATTCATGGTTGTTCGGCGATGGCGAACCTTTTCTCTCATAATCTTTGGATTCGTGCTAAACCTTTCAAAATTCATTTGTATCCTCTAATTTGTATTTTATTCAATTTTAGTCATTGTTATTTTGATTGCTATTTGTGTTGATTTTAATGCCTTTTGAATATATTTTTTTCAATTTCATCCCTAAGTATTTTATTTCATTTAATTTTTGTATCTAGTTTTTGTCCGAATTCTTTTGATTGCTTATATATATATATATATATATATATATATATATATATATATATATATCTTTTATTTATTTATTTATTTATTATTTTTGTCTCTCAACATTTTATTTCATTTAATTTATACATCCAATTTTGATCCTCATTCTTTTAATTGATATTTTTTTTCTTGATTTATATTGTTTTTCATTATAGTCCCTAATTATTTTATTTCATTTAGTTTTTATAACAAATTTGGTCTTCATTGTTTTGTTTTTTAATTTTTTATAATTAAGAGTTTTGCTTTATTATTTTTTCATGTCTTTCTTCTACGAGGTAATCCCGGTCTCATAATTTGAGTTACTAGATTTAAATATTAGTCAAGTTTAAGTCTATTCTCTTTTTAGGTTCATATTTATGAATAGATTTTTACGAATTCAATATTGAGTTATTGGCCCTTAAGCTTAGTGATTTGTTATGTTTTTTTTTTTATGGGGTTATTTCGATTTCAAACTCAATTTTTTTTCTTAGTGTTTTTTTATATAAAATTGATTTTTTTCCACTTTATCCATTGACGTTAGATTATTGCCCTTGAGCTTTGTGAATTTTTCTTTTTTCTTTTTATGTGGGATTATCTCAGGTGTGGGTTAGTCAAGTTAATCCGGGTTGGCTCGAGTTTTTTTTTTTACTATTTTTTTTATTGATTTAGCTTTGGTCTTTTTTCTATCCTTTTTTAAAAAATAAATATTTTTTAATTTTGATTTCATATTCCAGATCTCGTTTTTATTAAGTTATCTAGGGTTGATATAGATTATCATTACCTGGATATTTGTTTTTATGTTAGAAAAAAATTGACCTAGCGTGTGTTGTAGCATAGTCCACCTATTTAGTCTTCTACTATATTTTACTTCTTTTTTTAAAAAATACTTTTTTTTTTGCCAAAGTATTAATAATAAATGTTCTGAATAATTTTCTATGATACTAGTTATATGGAATTTAGCATTGCTTTGGGGTCACTCTATGTAATCTTTTTTTTGTCAAAAAGATTTTTTTTTCCTAAGTCAATAATATAATATGATTCTTTCCCTATAATGTAAAAAAAAATATCTTAAATGAAAATGTAATTTAATAAATTTATTTTTTCAAAATAACTGAATTCTTACTTCAGAAGTCGTAAAAGAAAAAAAAAACTTATTGGAAGATGAAATCACTCTTTGTCTCAATGGGACAGAATTGAGAAAATAAAAATTATAAACATTTCTAGAAAAATAAGAATTCTGAAAGAAATCACAGTAGGTGAACCTATTTCCCTAACTTTGTTTTAATATATTTCAACTCCTTTTTTTCTTATTCATCTTCTTCAACGATTTCTTACTTATCTTCTTCAACGAAAAGCTAAAAAAAAGAAGAGGTAATTTTAATCTCCATTTTTGTGAGAATTTAATTTATCTAAAAAATAAATATAAAATGAAGAGGAGGGGAGAGATTTGAGAGGGGAAGAAAAGAAAAAAATTGTAAAAAAACTAAAAGAAAAGGAAAAAGAAAATGACATAAGGATTTGTGTATATATAATACAATCAATCAAATAGCCTGTTTGTTTTTCACATTTTAAAAATAATTAAAAAATAAATAAATTTTGTTTTTTGCTTTAAATTAATTTTTTTTGTTATTTTTATATCGTTTTGATATGCTGATATAAAAAATAAATTTAAAAACTTAATATATATATATATATATATATTATTTTGATGCATTTCTAAATAAAAATATTTTAAAAAACAACCACTGTGATAAGGTATATAAATTTATATTAAAAACACAATTAATCATGTATCAAACTTCAATTCTTTGAGTTTAGAGAACTAATTATATCATATTCTCAATCAACCACCTCAACACATATTCAAATATTTAATAACTATAATTCATGATACAAGTTCTTAGATGATTTATATTTCCATTCATGTTCGGTTGCATTTACTCCTATTGTTTCCTTGTTTCCAGTTTCCTTGTTGCCTTCCTTCTTCACTTGATCTTTTTTCTCATCCACATGATTCATCATTAAATCTTGTTCTAATTTTTTTTTCTTTTTTATTCTCTTTTATTGTGAGATATTGCAATTGGATTAATTGTAAAATAATACAAAATACATTGTTATTTCTGAAATTTAATGACTATAAAAATTATAAATTAATAATTTTAAAAAAACTAAACAAAATAATCAACAATAACAACGAAAGGTTATCTTTAAATTACTACAATCCTTTTATGGATATCGAATAAGACTCTTTTTCCTACAAATTAATTGAGTAATGGCTGTATTAGTATTCCATGGACAAAAAGATCTCATTAAGATATTAGTGAACTCTAAAATGTATAGTTTAACTAATTAAACTCTAATTTTGTTTTTTTAAAATTACTTGTTCGAGTTAATAAACTTCAGAGCCATTAAAAACTTACAAGGTCATTAATTTCAGGGCCCGTAAAATTAATCGAGATAAACGCAAGCCAGTATGAATACCAATATTAATAAAAAAAATATCAATTTCTTATAGATTATAAAAATTTTAAAAATAAAAACCAATCAAGCATGAGATTGTAAATAACAGATGAAATAATACCTAGGATCGTATGGAATTAAATATAAAATTATTAAGTGAAAAAGAAGAAGAAGAAAAAAAAGGGATGTTTCTTAAGAAAATCACTGAGTAAGAGAGAGAGAGATAATTTCTCTACTCTTTGGGGTTAGTATTAAGTTATACATGTTTTTTAAATTCTTACACACACACATATATTATATATCACCCAGAGACAGAAAAAAAACCTCAAAAAAAGTGGAAACAAAGTCAAGAATCAAGATTCTTGCTCCTCTAATTTAAATTTGAAATCATACTAAAATGGAAAAAAATAGTATTCATAAAGTAGCTGGTTTACAAAGAACATGAATCACGATGAACAACAAAATTTAAAAGTTTATTGGGGACTATGGTTAAATTGTTTTTCTAAAAAACTTTTATTTTTTTAAATTAAAATTTTTAGTGTTTTTAAATTATTTTGATATATTGATATTAAAAATAAATTTTAAAAAATAAAAAATATATATTATTTTAATAAATTTTTAAATAAAAAAATACTTTGAAAAATAATATTTGTTGTACTTTTAAATATGCCCTAAAAATATAGCAGATACTGACCCCATTTGAAATTAAAATTGAACCAACTTTTCATTAAAATTTCTAATTTTTTTAATAATTGTTTTAATATATTTTTAAATAAAAAATATTTTCAAAAACAGCTTCTATACGTTAAGCTTATCCGCCCACCATAAGTCATGAAACTTCAATTTGTTTTTCAAGGTCCCCACCAACTATTGATGTCAATTATAGTTCCTGCGCAGTACTGAACATGAAAAAGTGCCCTCTCCATTCCATATTATGGAGTTTAGACCCGACCCGACCCTAAAAGTACCTGAAAAAAAACGGCTATTTCAACAGAACGGACACTCCTAGATCTGGTCCCCCCTTTCGAATCTCAGTTTTGCTCTCTTCTCTCTGTTTCAATGTGGCGGTATATCTTTTGTTTTTTAAAATATTTTTTATTTTAAAATATATTTAAATAATATTTTATTATAAAATTTTTCTTTCACATCCTAATATATTAATTATACTTAACTCACTCACTACTTTGATGTTATTGCTTATTTTTAATAGATATTATATCTTTTATTTACATAACTTTTTTTTTTCCGACACATAAATCATATTTAAATTAACATTTGTGTAGTCATGGAGATTTTCTTCACTATGTTAGAAAAATAAATAATAGTCGGTTTATGATTTAATTATTTTTATATTTACTATTGCGTTTGAGAAAATTACACTTTATATCTTTAATAAATATAATATAAATTAAATTATTTAATAATTTAAGATATAAATTATCACGAGCTTAATAAAATTTAAGGTATTAACTATAATTTTAAAAACACACATAAATATAAAAATAACTAAATATTAGGGTAATTTTTCCTATTAATAAATTAATATTTTTTATTTGCATGCTCTAACAAAACACCACATTTAAATATTATTATATTATATTTTTTTTAAAAAATAACTAAGAAAAACACTTCCACGTTCTTTGTTGGCTGTGCTCTGCTTCCACAGCCTCCTCTCTCTAACAGATCTCACCTCCTTCTCTCTCTAAACATCACAACTCTGAAGCTTCTCTGCTTATTTTAGTTCTTCTCTATCTCTTTTGCTTCCCTCTCTAAAGTTCCAAACATCATCTCTCTCTAGAAATAAATTATGTTTCTCAAGTGGGGTTTTCAGGACTATCCTTTTCCACGAAAAGCAACCCTCTGCTCCTCGTGAATTGCATGTCAAGTTGGCAACTTTGAGGGCGACCATTAAAGAGTCTGTGAGAGAGATCTAATCTGGAGGCCTTGCCTTCATGGCCATAACGGGTTGTTTTTGCTTTTGGGGAATTTTCAGGTGAATGTAGTATTTCTCTTGTTACTTTTTTTAGTGCGTCTTTCTTCTTCTTCTTCTCTCCTCTAGGCCCCATCTTCTTTTAATCTCAAGCTTCTTTATTACCTACCCATTTTGTCATAATTGCAAATGGGTTTATACCCTTCAAAAGCTTCTTTTTTCCTGGGGGAGTTTAAGTTTGAAGATTGACATTTGTCTTGTCGGGTCTATTTTTTAGCGTCCAGGTGGTGAGTGATTTACATGTTGAAGGTAAAAGGAGTAGTGCTTTTGGTCTTCTTGAACTGAAGCTGAGGTTTTAGCATGGGAGTGAATGTAGAGTGATCAATGCAGTTTGGGGCTTTAACAAAAGCTTGAGATTTTGAGTTTGCTTTCATGGGTTTGGGTTAGTAAAATGTTTTTTTTGGATAGTCTGTAGTGGTGATTCTATGCCCTACAGGAGCACATACTGATTGTTTTGATGAACTTGTTGTACATGGAGGAAAGTTTCGGGGATTTGGTGTTATAATGGCAAATTGGTTTGTTACCTTTGAGATGAAAATGAATGCCTTGTGTTTAATGGAGGATCTTTGATTGCTTGAGTTTTGGCTTTTTCTGTGGGTTTTGTCAATCGGTTAGTTGTGTATAATTACTTACCTTTTCGAAAGCAATAGTGTCAGATTTAATTTTTGGGGTGGATAGAGTTTGAAAAAACCACAAAAAAAAATGCTATATAGTTTGATTAGTTTTGTTAACCCTCAAGAAATAATGCTATCATTTGCATTTATGTTCTGATCATGACCAAGGCAGTCCGCACTAGGATCCTCAAGGATGCAAATGGTGATATCGGCGATCATCTCCGAAACCATATTCATTTGACCAATTGTATTCATCTGAAAAACCATATGCTTAAGCAAAGCCCCATACTGGCTGATAGGTCATTAATGCGGGACCTCATTACCCTTCAGAGGTCCCGATCTTTGAGAGATCCTTCGGCCAGTCCTTCTTCATGGCACTCACCTTCTGTAGTTGATTTACTTCCCAAGAAAGGTGACCCAGATGCGGCCATTCGAGAAGGTAGAAGCTCAGTTGGTACTGAGCGTCGAAGAGAAGGTAGGAGGTTGTCAGGTACTTCTCCACCCTTAGCAAATTTAGCACCATCAAAGGTCGTCCCAAGTGATATTAGCTTGGGTATTGATGGGGTAGCGGCTATTAGTGATCGCAGTGTGAAGAGTGGAATTAGGGATGGTAGGAGAGTTGTTACGAGAGAAGAATTTAGTAGAAAAAGTAACAGGGCTGATCTATTGGGCGGTGATGAAGACCTTCTACAAGATCACGCTGTTAATAGTTTTATTCATGAAGCTGTTTCGGGGAATTCAGAATCAAAAGATAGAAAGAGTAAACATAAGGGGAAGCATAGTCAGGATATGCATATTAAGACTCTTTCAGAGCAGTTAAATGAGATTCCAAGGGGTAGCGATGTGGCATCTTCCAACATGCATCTTCACGGAAGACACACACAACAGCAGAAAATAGGTGAGCATGAGACCAGTGTTAGTGGCTATAGTGGAGTGAATAGGGTGAAAAGGCGGAAGTTTCGAAGTGCCAGAAGAACTCGGGCTGCTGCTCCAGCTTCAAGGGATGCTGGAGGACAGAAAGAAATGTCTGTTGCTTCTAATTCATTTGCTCAAGGTCCAGCACAGCCAAGGTATCACATGGAGGAAGAAGAATACGGGGACCAAAATGTCACAAGGGCTCCCAGAAATGGATGTGGAATTCCATGGAATTGGTCAAGAATTCATCATAGGGGAAAGACATTCCTTGACATGGCTGGAAGGAGCTTATCTTGTGGTTTGTCAGATTCAAGGAGAGATGGTACATTTTCCCATGGAAGAGATTTTCCTGGTATGCCTGTGGCATCTGATCATTCTACTTCATCTACTAAATCTGACGTAGAGGCTTTGCCTTTACTAGTGGAGGCATCCGGATCCCATGAAAGCACTGATAATGCTGGTTGGGTGCATGACTATTCAGGAGAGCTAGGTATATATGCTGATCACTTGTTGAAAAATGATGTTGATTCTGAAGCAAGATCCAGTGAACAATGCAAGCTTGGGCGGAACCACAATGGTAGACATCAAAATCTGACACAAAAGTACATGCCAAGAACTTTCAGAGATCTAGTGGGACAGAATTTAGTAGCACAAGCTCTCTCTAATGCTGTTTCTCGGAGGAAGGTTGGGTTGCTATATGTGTTTTATGGGCCTCATGGTACTGGGAAAACCTCATGTGCTAGGATATTTGCCAGAGCTTTGAATTGTCAATCTCTGGAACATCCAAAACCTTGTGGCTATTGCAATTCTTGCATTTCACATGATATGGGTAAGAGTCGAAATATAAGGGAAGTTGGCCCAGTCAGTAATTTTGATTTCGAGAGCATTATGGATCTGCTTGACAATATGATTGTTTATCAGATCCCATCTCTATATAGAGTTTTTATCTTCGATGACTGTGATAGTCTGTCTCCTGACTGCTGGAGTGCCATATTGAAGGTCATTGATCGAGCACCCAGACGTGTAGTTTTTGTCCTTGTCTGCTCAAGTCTTGATGTTTTGCCTCATATAATTATATCTAGGTGCCAGAAATTCTTTTTCCCAAAGCTAAAAGATGCAGATATTATATATACTTTGCAGTGGATTTCATCCAAAGAAGATATAGATATAGATAAGGATGCGCTAAAACTTATTGCATCGCGGTCAGATGGATCCTTGAGGGATGCTGAGATGACACTTGAACAATTAAGTTTGCTCGGGCAGAAGATATCTGTTCCTCTGGTTCAGGAATTGGTAAGTGCTTTCTGATTCTTTGGCTATAATTAAAATGTTAAAAAAATTTGATGTCATTGTACATTGGTTAAAAAAATGCATATTCCAATACTGTCAGTGTTATGTTTGCCTCTTTAATGATATTTCAAAGTAATATTCTATAGTCTATACAAGTCAGCAAGGTATTGACATTGATGTGTATGTTAGAAATATAATTGTTGCAGTTAAGTTTTTCAAACAATTAATGCTTTGAAATGTACTTGATCATGCAGGATGTGCTAATTTTCACTCTTTTGACAAAAATCACGGTGCTTTTATTTTCTGTGTTAATGATGGTGGGATGGTGCTAGCATGTAAAGGAAGTTATAGTTCTATGTTTGGACTCCAGATTATCCAAAATTAGAAGTTATATTTGTGTATATGTTATTTTGCTGATAAAATATGAGCCCAAGCCTTATCCTGATCTCAATTCACCACTCAAGCTAAATTATGAACGAACTGTTGTTCTTGTTGTTTTTCATATTTGCAATTTCCAAACATGAGATCATTTTTAGGCTTATAAGGCTAAGTAGTTACAAAAAATTGTGCTGCATTGTTGTAGTGATGCCTAAAAGAATGTTTGTTAACCGCTTGATGTCTATAGATTAGATTGAAGAGCAATTTGCCATTCATGGCTTGTGGCTGAGTTTCTGTTTAGATGCAGTAGACTACACGCACAAACTTCTCGGAATATCCATATCCATGGATATTGGATATAGGACACTTAATTGAACAACTGTTAAAAAAAAGCACAACTTGGTTGTGATTGCATGCTTATTAGTATTCTGCTTTGTCAGTTGCAATGTGCAGCTGCAGATTTTTTGATGAACATCATCTCAATATGATGATAATCTTCTGCAGAAATTCTGCTTTGCTAGTTTCCCTAACCCATTGAGAGCTCAATAGCGCTCATGGATCCGTGATTATGAATCTCTCATAATCACTGCTCTTGCCTCTTCATTATCCATCATGGGCTATCATCGATATGCTTCTATTTATTTGTTCTAAACTCTACGAGTCTCTTACAGGTTGGGCTAATCTCTGATGAAAAACTGGTGGATCTTCTTGATTTAGCATTATCTGCAGACACAGTAAACACTGTGAAGAATTTGAGAGTCATAATGGAAACTGGTGTGGAGCCATTAGCTTTAATGTCACAACTTGCTACAGTTATCACTGATATCTTAGCCGGTAGCTATGATTTCACAAAAGAAAGGCCTAGAAGGAGATTTTTTCGACGAAAGCCATGTGAGTTCAGTAGTTATTTGATGCTTTGTGTATCAGTGATAAGTTATTGAATAATCCAACTTTTTAAATTTGGTCTGTGTGACTATGGTCCCTCTCACCTGAAATTGCTGGTTTGTGATTTTCCTTCCAAACTTTGGGATGTTATGGATATTTTGACCAGTTTGGTGTTATTAAGAATTGTTATGTCAATGTTTTGGGTGTCTGAATTTTTATTGTTTGTACCTCTGACATGAACCCCCCCCCCCCCCAATTTTCATCAAAAACTCGATACTGGGTTGTATGAATCAGTTATTTATACTTTGGATATTTATTCACAAAAAATTGACGACAAATTTATTGGTTCTAGTATCCAAAGAAGATATGGAAAAGCTGCGTCAGGCCCTCAAAACTTTGTCAGAGGCTGAAAAACAACTTCGAATGTCAAATGACAAATTAACATGGTTAACAGCTGCCTTGCTTCAACTTGCTCCTGATCAGCAGTATCTGCTCCCTAGTTCGTCCACAGAAACTAGTTTTAATCATAGCCCTCTGGCCCAAAATAACATGGGTGGAAGAGATATTTCCAGAAAAGGTGGTGAACATGAGATGCCCAATAATGGGAGAGATTTGTCAATGCATGTCAGATTGGAAAGTGTCCCTGGTGGAACTTCTGCTGATTTCCGCAACAATGGCTCAGCAAATGGTATTAGCATGGACAGAAAAAGAAACATTGCGTCTGGGATGGCTCCTCAACGGTCACCTGCACAAACTTCTGATGCAATCCGGGTGAACAGCAGGCAGGTTTCTGGTAAAAGCCACAAGGGATATGAAGAAATTTGGTTGGAGGTGCTTGAGAAGATTCAAATTAACAGTATGAGAGAATTCTTGTACCAAGAAGGAAAGCTGATCTCTGTCAGTTTTGGTGCAGGTGCATCTCATTTACATGCATTTTTCATTTACATGTATTGTGTCATTCGAACTTGCATTTGCAAATAGTTGTGGTTTCCACACTTGTTTTATAATCTAGATGCTTTACATGCAAACATATACTGAATCACAATATATTTACTCAAAACATTGAGTGATGGTAAATGTTCACTTGAGGGTCTCATGGTGATGGGGACCAGCTACATGGATTATTTATCAACTGCTTGGGGCTGAGTCCACAAAACTTTCCCTGTTTGATCGTGCTTTATTTGTTTCTCGATTTGATAAATAGTCCTTTGATTAATGAACCTTAAAATATTCCTTGTTCCATATAAAGAACTGGTTTCAAGTGCTATGCTAGTCCATATTCTTAGATCATTATCCTGTCCTCTAAAATTGACAAACCAAGCAAAGATTACTCAAATAATTCATTTTGTAGGAGCATGCTCTTTTTAGTCCTTACAAATATTCTCCAAATTAGTGTTTTCTTTGTTCATCTCCAACTGTCCTTTATGTGGCATGCTTGGGAAACAAATATTCTCTATACATTCACTCATAAATATTTAATCAACTCGTCAAATAATTTTTTACCTTTTGCAGCCCCAACTGTGCAGTTGATCTTCAGTTCACATTTCACCAAATTGAAGGCAGAGAAGTTTAGGGCACATATTTTACAAGCATTTGAATCTGTTCTTGGATCCCCAGTGACAATTGAGATCAGATGTGAGTCGAACAAGGAAACAAGTGCAGGGTTCCGTGTGCCTCTTATTTTACCAGCTTCTAAAAATGGTTCATCTCAGATGGCTATAGACCCAGTGCTGAATGCTGGGAGCAGAATGCCTAGGACAGGAGATTATCTTGAAGGGAGGAGTGAAATTGTTGAAGTACTGACTTCTCCAAGAAAATATGAGGGTAATGAACCAACTAACCTCAATGTAGAATCCAGTAGAAGAGGTTTACAGCACACTCGGGCAGGAGAATCAGTTTCGAATAAGAAGCCAGCCGTGGGGTCTTTGGTGGAAAGAAGAAAGCTTGGGGAAACAAGTCAGAGTAAGAGCATTGTGAGAAGCAAGGTTTCCCTTGCGCGTGTAATTCAGCAAGCTGAAGGATGTACACAACAAGCTGGATGGTCAAAACACAAAGCAGTTTCTATAGCTGAAAAGCTTGAACAAGAAAATTTGTACGTATTTGAAGAATTTTTTATTCTTTTTACCTATTATCATGCCAATCTAATTATTATCCTTGGTTGGCATGGAAGCTGGAACCACCTTTTAGCAGTGAACTTTATTTTACTAGAAAAGGCCTAAACTTTTGTTATAAAGTGGTGCCTGGTTGTCTTGGCTATATGTGATGAACAGAAAGGAGGGCTTGGTCATAGGGCTGGGTTTCAATTTTTTTGTTTCTCTAAAAATCCTAGGGATTCCTTGACAGGAAGGGTAATGCACCCTTCTTTTATCGCTGATAAAGTAGATTCAATTAGCTATTTATCAGTTACCAATGTCAAACCATATATAATCAGTGAGTAGGGAGCTGATTTTATATGTACTTGTGCATAGTAAAAAAAAAAGGGGTTTATATTATATCTAGTTTTTCCAAAGAAGCCTGAGCATGTATTTGTAGGTTCTTGGTAGCATAATGGCTAAGGTCTCTTCTTTGCATTGCACCAAACAACCTCACACCAGGACTAAGAAGGATTAAGGGAGGAAGAAGGTTAAACCTATCCATGGTCCTATCAGCCTCGTAATGAACAGAAAAAAGTAACACTCTTGCCAAGTTTGTAATTAAAACTTGGTTGAGTCGAGAGGAGAGCTCTTCTGCACATTATATTTAAATTATATTTTACCCTCTCAAATTGGCTTTTGTGCATTTGTAATTTTACAGGAGGCTGGAACCTAGATCAAGATGCTTGCTTTGCTGGAAAGCAACTAGAGTGACACGGCGGAAGGTAATTAATTCTAGATCCCTGATGATATTGATGCAAACTTATGCACCTTTGACCTAACCTCGTAAAAATATTCTTAAGGGTGCATGTTCTCCCATAATGCTGAAGTAGAAAGCAACCATAGCATACTTCTAGTGAGGTAGGTTAGTTTTCATGTTTCTTGGTCAATATGCTTGCCAACGTTTTTGTAAATGTCATTCAAACCTCCATAGCATGCCAAACCCTTTCCTATCTTCTTCGTTTTAGGTTCATATAATTATCTAACCAAACACAATAGAAGTTGGCCGGAAAGGTATGCATCACACAATAGTTTAAACTGCTTTGTACACGCTGGCTGGAGCTCCCGTTGGTCTGTGACCAAACAGTTATGTAAACCAAAGCTACCATAGTGATCAAAACATTTCCTAAGATGTACGTTTTGTCTGAGGGAGTGTCCCATTTTGTAAACGAGTAGTTATTTCGATGTAATCTGTCTTGAAAATGTTGGTTATGTTTGTTCTTGCAGCTTTCTCGCTTGAATATTAGGACACGAAAACCACATTCATTGCTGAAGCTTGTCTCGTGCGGAAAGTGTCTCTCTTCTAAATCTCCACGATAGAACAAGGAAAAATTTCCAGTGGCTTTGAAGGACTCAGACTTCTACTCATCAATACTAGCTATAGTGTAATTAGCCATTTTCTTGCCATTTACCGAGTCAATTCATCTCCTTCATCGAATAAATGTAATGGTTATTTCTGATTAGAATGTAGCGAAAAATTATCCAGTGTAGCTTCTTCCTTCATGCAATCATTAAATAAATAGTCTTAGGCTTTCTTCTCTTCGACGTTTAATTGCAGTGAGGCCTGACTTTTCTACAAGTTAGAAGTTGGTACAGGATAACGAAACAGAAGGGCATCCATTGTTCATTGATGAGCTTTATATCTGGCTGATTAGAATTGGGTCACTCTCATGTCGAGGCCTGGGAATGACCAGAGAAATCACGCCCATTTTCTCCTTCCTTTCATGTGTTTCTGGTCACTTGAGAACTATGGTGGCGCTTGTTTCAGTGTATGTTATTTTTTTTTATCTTGTTGTAGTTATTTTTAAAAATGTTTTTTATTTGAAAATATATTAACATAATTTTTTTATTATTTTTTAAAAATTAATTTTGATATTAGTTCATCAAAATGATCTAAAAACATCAAAAAATTATTAATTTAAAATAAAAAAAATATATATTTTTAAAATATAAAAATTATTATTATTACACTTTCAGGATTTTTCATTTCATGTGGTTGCTCAATAATTTTCTAGTATTCTTAGCTTATTATCATTCTTAGCTTGATAAATGTATTTTTTTTAATGCAACATAGTCAATAATAATAATAACAATATTCGAAAACTATAATGATTTGAACTTCATTCTCATAAAATATCCATTACCATAAACTTTAAAAATATATGCATGGTAAGTTAACATATAATAATTATGGAAATATCTTGATTAATTAATAAGTTTTCATATGATATCAAAGATATTAATTTATAGAGATTTAATTATACATGTTTCAAATTTTATCAAGTCTTTTATTATATTACTAATACCTATAATTGACCCGGAGAAAGTATAGTAAACGCTACCGACATTTATTTAAGTAATAGTAATGAAAAAAGAAGAAGAATTATAGCTACCATTTTCAAAGCAAAACAAATATAGTAATGCTCTGAGTTTTACAACTCACATTCCTTCCATGAATCAAATAAACGGACTTTATAGCAATGAAGCTTGTGGTATGAACTCACGAATTCAAGAAAACATTTGTGGTCATTTTCCATGGTAAAAGCCGAATTAATTAATTAATTAATACTAAAATGTCCTTAATTTATCTATGAATAATATATATAAAAGTAGTGGCCGTAACGACAAGTCACATTTCCGTGGTCGGTCTGCTAAATGAGGAAGGCGACAGGTCGAACGGAGCCTTTTTGTCTACTTTGCCGCCAGCCTTGTGGGCTTGTGCATTTCTTTTTCCATGTTTGTTTCTTTATGCTAACAAGGAATATATTATATGGTGGTGAACATATACCCACAGGAGAGGGAAGGAGGCATCGTATTTTGTCACACACATGAAATCGATGGCATTTGATTTCTTTTGTTGATTTTAGTGAGAGCACAAAATCGATGATATGAGCTTTGATCACATCGAATTTTCTTTTGTTTTCTTCTTTTGATTTTAGTTAAATTATATGCATAATGCATGCTTATGTTTATTCCTTTACTTCTATTTGATAGATAACTTTATGTCTTCTCTAAATAAAGTCAAGTGTATGTATTCACATTGCATGTCTACCAAAAATATAAAGCTATTATTAGGAAAAGTAACAGATTCAATGCATGCTGGCTAAGACACTTTAAAAAACCAAATCGATGATATATTGAATGATATATTTTTTTAAAAAAAAAATTATTGAGATAGTTGTAAATTAAATTGACTCGAGCAAATCACAATTAACTTGCAATTTGTGATATAGGATCATGATAGAAATATAGAATCCATACCAAAACAAACTAGAATGTTCAATTATAATAACATGAAAAAATTTATTATTGAATGTAAAGCGGCACTAAGATTTTTAAAGTAAATCTATATTGGCGACAAGCACAATAGGAAAATTTTTTATGTACATTAGAGGAAAAATGCAAGGCGACGCTAGGATTTTTAATGAGACAAGAGATAAGTTTGGTTAATTTAATAACATGAAAAACAAATTAAACCCAAGTTAATCTCCTAAACTTGGGTCAATTTCTTACCAATTTAATATTGAATGATAAAATAAAATAAAAAATCAATCTAGAAAACTTGTCAAAGCATAAAAATAACAATAAAAAGAATGAGGATCAAACTTGATAGAGAAAAAAAACAAAGGATGATGAAATCACAAAAAGAAATTAGTTTTATAATCACTTGAAATACAAAACAAAATAGCAATTAAAAGAATGATAACCAAATCTCAGAGATTAAAAAAAAACCAAAGAGGATAAAATTGAAAATAATTTTCATTTTGAATTAATGTTTTCAAATAAGAAAATTGCATTTAAGAGAACAAGGACTAAATTTGATGAGAAATTTTTTTGAAGGGCTAATGTGATATTTTTCAAGGGATAACACTCAAATCAAGTTAAAGAAAGAGAAAAAAGAAAAAGAAAATAAGAGCAATTTGACACCAAACTAGATAGAACGACCATGCACACATCACAAAGAGGACGCTAAGATGGTAGCACTGCTCCGACCACTGTAGTCAACAACATGTGCTTCCTGAAAGCGGAGGAGCAGTTAACGAATGTAATGTCAAAAGTTTTTTCTATTGTTTTTAAATTTTATTTTGACGAAAAAAAAACACCCCTAAAATTTAATGATTGCAACAACAAAATCATTTTAAAACTTCTTATAATCCCCTTAAGTGAAGGTTAAAATTTTTTATGTTAAGGATAATTAAGTAATTATATTATTTATAGTAAAATAAAATTTCTATAAATCCTGTAATATTTCAATGCCAATATTTTTCTCAATTTTTAAAGGTAATATAATAATTTTATAGTTACAAAAAGTTAAAAAATCCAATGTTGCACCCGAATAAATAAAAAATAACAATTTAATTTTTTTTATTAAGAGCAAAACTATAATTTTACAGTTTTAATGCACGGTAAATCACCACATATCTACGATGATTTTTCCACGTATTTTAGATTCCGTAATGTTTCACACACGAACACATCACATTATATTATATAATAATACTGTAATTTGAACTTAATCGTATGAATTAGTAAACCATTAATACATTTTACAGAATAGCGATTGCAGGGACATGATACTGAATATACACGTCAGCAACGTGTAAGCATAAGCTGGAAATTATATAAAAGAATTAGCTGAATTACGACCCACCAAAGCTTGTCTAGAAATCATATTATTATTTAGAATAAAACGAATTTGACCGTCTAATTGATCCACTAATGGATAGAGTCACAACAAAAAATATGTCGGTAGCACCGATCCGAGACTGGGATTATTATTATAATTAAATCATTAATTAGCTTTGCGTGCATGTACAAAAGATTATAATTATTTTAAAAATCTAATGTTTCTGATTTGCTAAATATTCATATTCATTCTGGAATAACTAATTGAAAATAATCCATTAGATATTAAATAACATCAAAAGACTTAAAACTAGGATCAAGGAATATATCTTTACAATGGTTTTTTTGTTATAATGTTGGTTGAAGGCATTTTGGTATTTGAGAAAATATTAAAAAAATTAATAAACATAGTGAAACGATCAAAATACCCTTAAAACTAAAAATATTAATATTGGTGTCGGGGAATTTTTTTATCTTTTAACAAAAATATTTTTCGTTATTATCAAATCTGCTTAGAGACAATTTAGTATTTGATCAAATATAAAAAATAAAAAAATATGGGGTGTATATAGCGCATTTTTTTATGTGTGGAAGGCGCTCACGTCCTTCAGACAACGCATGTGGTGTCTCTTGACATCCGAAAATATTTTTCTGTCATATCATTGGAAGTGTCGTTATGTCCTCTTCTTCCATGTCAATGAGGGTTGGCTCGCTTTTTATTTCTCGAGTTACAGGTTTGTTATGCTAATTCAAATTAAATCAAGCCTCTCTTTTCTTTTTTGTTTTTTTACACGATTCCATCCATTTGTATTTAATGGACCAAGAATTGAGCTATATTTGTTCTTGATTACAAATTTTTTTTTCCATGTTATTGTTATCATTTTTTTTAATTCGATACATTCGCTATCATCATTTTTTTTTATCATTTGATTAAAATAAAACCAATTTTTTTTTCTTGATTGGTCTATAATTCGAGTCACAAGTTGTTTTTTTATTTTTCAAAACATATTTGCGCTCCTTGAACATTATTCTTAATGCAAAAAAACCTAAAACATAAAATTTATATTATTTTTAAACACCCTTTAAACTCTTGTACAAAACCAACATTGTCTTATGTTCAATTGTTAACTTAAATAGATTATGAGATTACAACTTGTAATTATTTATTCATTAAAATTTTAATATCATATACAAAAATTATCTCAATTAAAATACTTAGTATATTTAATGAAGTTTCAAAATATATTTTATATTATCCTCTAAAACTAACACTAACACTAACACTAACACTAACAATAAAAAAAATGATTTAATCCATAGAAAAAAAAAACATTTCACTTTTGTTAATAGAAAAACATCCATGACAATATTTTTCCAACACAACCTTGGAAGTTACAAATCATTGAAAAAAATCCGGTCGAGGTTACGAAATTTCAAGTCTAACTTTGTCATGTGAAATGCTTATGGACTTCTTCGGAGTGTAACTTGGGCAGGCACTTTGAATATAAGTGATTTGGGTTATTCAATTACATAGAAATTCAAATACATTATTTTATTATCGAAGCAAATTTGGTGTTATTTCTTCTTGTAGCTGACCCTACGAATTTCATTTCTTCCGAACAAATAAGTTTGAATGCATTACTATCCTTCAAATCCGGCGAATAACTCGTATTCTAAATTATTTTTTATATTATATTTTTTAAAATATATATTTTAAAAATATATTTATTTTATATTTTTTATATACATTTCTTTAATTAAACATGCTACTATCTCGTGTATTCTTATAACACTAACCACATATAATTATATATTTATTACCGACCTCTATTCGGGTGAATGCCTTTGTGCATGAAGTTAATTGAACAAGAAGCTATCATATTTTTTATAAATCAATATGGGGGTTAACGCCACGTGTCTTGCTCGCAGGTCAACAAGCTTACGCGTATTAGCTGGCATTTACCACACCCAATTATCCTTCTGACGTGCGTTGTTGGTTATAAACAGGCTAGCCAATAAATACTGGCCACGTCAGAGAAGAAAACGAGTATGTACCATCAACTCCGGTGCGGTCGATGTCAAGGTCTAGCGTCCTGCAAAGGTTGTCTTATTCATTGACTTTTTTACGGATTGACTGAGCGTGATGGCAACGCAGAAGGTTAAGTTTGCTATTTCGGCTCTTCATGCGCCTGCAACGTGGCGACTAAATCTCCATGGCCGCCCACACGTCTTCCGTCGAGACGTAGCAGCAGCTTTGCATTTTTAACAAGTTAAAAAGAACTATTTTGTATTTTCAGTTTTTTATATGTCCATGCAATTAATTAATCGTGAATATGTTTTTTCACCTTTTAATTCTATGGCGTTTTAATCGTGAATATGTTTGTATTCTTTGAATTGAGACTTGATATAAGTCAGCTATTTGATTAATTGAACAAATTTAGTGATAATTAACAAGGATTAACAAAATGAATTAAAAAAATATGAAAATTAATTGACCAAATTAAAAATAAAAAATAAAAATGAATGATGGGCACCAAATAAAAATATAAATTTATGGATTTTCTAAATCAATATATTTTTATTGTTATATGATATTTAAAATTCAAGACTTAAAGAGTATAAGTACTCCTCCTTCCCTTAATATTTTTCTTTTCGAATTTGTGCAACCATTAGTGTTCCCCCCCCCCCCCCCCCCTTTTGAGTTACAATTTGGCATAATAAATGAAGCAACGAATTTGGTTATGGAGAATTTAATACAGCCGACTAATTGGGATTGAGGATACAAGCAACTAAGTCCACATACACGATACCGTGTTAATTATAGTACGATCACCATTAATTAATCAGGTACCACAAATTCATCAAACATGTGTTAATCACTTAATTGTCGAGGTTTGTTATCATATTATTAAAAAAAAAATTAAAAAAATTAAATTTTAAAAAGATCATAATAAAAATTGTAAATTTTACAAATTAAGCTACAAAATTCGAGTTGATTCAATATGCTGTTAGTTTAAATTTATTTAAAAAAAATATTTTAAATTTTTTTTGAAGTTAAACTATATTTTTATTAGTTGTTCGAATTACTTTGGACTCGATAAGTTAACTAAATCACTTAAATTCATCTCTCTTGCAGGGTAATTTTAAATTTGAATTATATAATGAATCAGGTTGAAATGTTTCAAAGTTGACTTGCTGAATCGGGTTTAATAACAATGTTAAATATATTTTTTTCAATTGAATCCTTTTTTGCTGTTTTTTAATCAATTTTATCCTTCAATATTTGATTAATTCTGAATTGTTATTCATAATTTATTCTAGTTTGCTTTTTATGAGGTTATCATGGTTTTAAAACAAACTTCTCATAATTTTATTGGTGCTCGATTTTGCAAGGATCTGTTGTTGTTATCATATCTTTAAGTAAAAATATAATTTTAAGCCATGATTTGAATTGTAAGTTTGATATATTAAGCCACAAAGTCTATGTTGATTTAATATGTTTTTGTCTTAATATTTTTTTAAAATACCGTCTTGAAATTTTTTAAAAGTCAAACTATTTTGCGAGTCTTTTAGATTATGTTTAAACCGGTTAAGTCGATTGAGTTATATCAAGATAGCTTTTATATAATTTGATTTGAAACCAAAATAACAAAAGAAGTTGAGTCAAAAAATTTTAAAGTTAATATACTAAGTTGGTTTTAATAACAATGCAAAAGAATTCTTTATATAGCCTGAACATTTTTTATTGTTCATAATTTTTTTGGACTAAGAAATTAGTTATTTATAAAGGAGGTGTGACGCCAACTCACCTCCTTTATTGTTCTTGTTAATAGTGATGGAAATGGTCTTTTTTTTTTCCGCATGTTTTTTTTTTCTCTTTCTTTTTTCTCTTTTTATTTTCATCATTTTCTCAACTCCATCTTCAATATTTATTGGATTTGAATTTTTCATGTTAATTATTTCAGCTTATTTTTTATGAGGTTATCGCAATTTCAAATAAATTTCCTGACATTTGGTTTATACTTAATTTTACAAGTATTTATCTTTATTATTGTTTAATTAAGTAAAAAATAGTTTTTAAACCCAGTGAAATCTATAACCCGGATCACAAATTTAACAGGTTAATCTATGAAGTTTGAGTTAATCCAATATGTAATCATTTTAATATTATAAAAAAGATTATCTTGACAAAAAAAAAGAAAAAGTTAAACCACATTTTATATTAGTTATCTGAGTTATTTTAGGACCTGTTTAATTAATTGGTTCATGACAGCTCTTACTCGATTTAATTTTAAACTTAGGCTAGATAGAAAATCATATCTAAAAATTTTAAAATTGATCTATTATATTACATTTAATAAAAATATCAAATAATTTACTTGAATCTAAATATATTTTTTTACATTAATTTTTTTATTCAAGTCATAGCATAACGTGTTACTGTAAACTAATTCTATCTAGTCAGCTAGTTCGAAATGGTCCTGTTTCCCCTACCAATGAATCTCTTGAGGCCACGAGCTACAGGCTAGGATCTGGGTAAGGGCTAGTTTCTGGCCGCAGGAATATAGTCTGGTGCGCAATAACTAGCTCAGAATACCTTGTACTTCACGAAAAAAGAAAGAAAGAAAGAAAGAAATGGTCTTGCTAAACATCTGTTTTAAATTTTTTTATTTTTTTTTATTTTAAATTAATATATTTTTAGTGTTTTTATATTATTTTTATGTACTAATATAAAAAATAATTTTTTAAAAATATAAAAAATTATTTTAATATATTTTAAAATAAAAAACAATTTAAAAATTAACTCTACAACTCACGTCTTATTGAGTGCTGGCCCACGTTTGCTATCCCACCTCACATAAATACGTATGATAAGATTAGGATCCTTAGCTAAAATTGTAGTTTTTTATTCTAGAATTCAACTCTGTTTGCATCAGGTAAAATAATTTACCTTTTGAAAATATTTTTGTACCTAAATGTTATAATGCTATCGAATTATTTTAAAATGATTATATTTATTAAATTTCAAAATTTTAAAAAAATAAAAAAATAAAAAATATCTTACTTTCGGTAACTTGAATAAGAATATTAATAAATAATTGAAACTTTAAAAGGATACTAAATAATCGAAACCTTAGGATTTTGATGACTTCTCTTTTGTACTATACGATAATATAAACTTTTTATTTTAAAAATACAACCTTCTATTTTCAGGGTAAGCATAGTAATTTCTTGGCAATGCCTGCCTGAAATAGACGTCAAGAACAAAGCTGCCCAAACCAGCCGGTGGATACAGCCAAAATAAAAAATTTAAAGTCTTTAACTTTATACCTATGCATTTTAACATATACTTTTCCTTATGGTATATTTATATGATATGAGATAAGGAATTATATAATGTAACAAAAATTATTATATAATGGAAGGATATGTTTCATTATATCCTGATGAATTATAAATAACTTCATATTGAACTGTGAGCCTTTCCATGGGCGGTTTGATGGGTTTTTGAAGATTTTTTTTTTCATGGACACTTGGTTTAGGAACTCTTGCTGAGCAATTATATAATTTTTCTTCTGTTTTCCAAAGTTTAACTTAGTAATCAGTAGAAAGAAAATAATAGTTAGTAATCGGTACAATTAAAATAATATGAGATAACATAAAAAAAGTGTATGTTGTGATGGTTGTACATTGTATTATATTATGATTTATTATGTATTATTATCTAGTGTTCTAAAATATTTATATATCTGGTTCGTATGATATTGTTTTGTAAAGGGTGGAGTTTTAGGCAAATTATATGAGAATAATCATAAAATATAAATTTTTTTGGCAACAATAGAATCCCTACCTCTCTTCTCTTATATTTTAAAATTGATCCTGTTTTTTTTTTATTATTTTTTTGAGGTAGGTCAGTTATAAAGAATTAAGAATGTGAAGAAGTTTTTCTGGTTAATATATAATTTCTAATCAAATAACTTTAAGTTTTTGATGGCTTGTGAATTAACTTGACTTTCTTAAAGAGTTTTTCTAATCAAGTGAGATCCTTTTCACATTATTAATGAGCTTCTCTCTCTCTCTCTCAATACACATACCATACAACAACATATGTATGTAAACATATGATTGCATTACATCATATTAACATAAGCATGAGTTCACACCCCTAATCTAGTATGTCACTATTGCAAGTTTATACAAAAATCCCGGACGATAATTATACAATTAATACATCTCTTTATACAAAATACATTATAATCAAATATGCAACTATATGGTTCTTTGCAAAAGTATGGTCTCGTGAGATGGGATTCCTACACACCTCGTTGGTGTGACATCCTTGCTGCAGTATAAATATTTACAAGAATTATAAACAATTTATTATAAGAAAATAAATAGTTATTAGAAAACATTATCATTACTTTTTGTTTATAGCGTAATAATCATAATTCTTTCATATACTTGGTACATACACAACTTAGTATGCATGAACGCATCAATTTCTAAACTATAAAATAACTTTCGAATCAGTCATCCACTACGGATGTCGTTAACCGAAGTTATTCATTGAACACAACTGGTCATCCATCTTGAATGCCATTAGTCAAAGCTAATCATTACACATAATCGCCCATGTATTTGGGATGCCGTTAGCTGAAACTAATCATCAATTCATCATGCCCATCCACTTAAGATGCAATTAGCCGAAGCTGATCATCAATCATAACCCAACCATCTGTCTGGATGCCATTAGCCATAGTTAATCATCAAACTCAAACAAATAATTCGTAGACGACTTGGTATTCATAATAACACAATATTATATCATTCGTGATAAAACATTTCATAATTTAGCATTATGTAAGAAGAAGGTGGAAACCACCTTCTTACTCCTCCCGTAGGGTATCCTTGTCCAGTCAAAGATCCGATCTCGATCACACCACCTAACACATCAATGGTTACAAATCAGCATATTTGCATTCATTAATCACATAACTCGTCATCATATATATTTTAAGAATACACATGTTCACATTCAAGTGTTTCACATATCACACAATAATACAATGCAATCGTTACAAGCATTTAAGTCAATTATGGTATGAAAGTTTGTCGCAGAAAAATCATTAGCGAAAACTGGTTCTCTAGTGACGCAAAATTCGTCAGCAAAAACTGATTCGCTGGTGACCCAGGATTCATCAACGAAAACTGATTCGCTGGGGGTAAAAACTCATCAGTGAAAATTGGTTCGCTAGTTACACAAATTCATATGGGCAATTCAGTCCTACGGTTGACGCATGAAATCGTCAATGCACTTAGTCTATTGTTAGACTTGAAAATCGTTAATAAAAACTGAGTCGCTACTAACCTAGAAAGTGTAATCCAAAATTATTTTTCATGAGTAATTTATTATAAAATAAGTTAAAACAATTTTAAGTTAAGAACATGCTAGAATGACTCTAAGATTTTTTTTTTAAATGTAATATAAGTTAGAATGTACAAGTCAAAAGTTAAGAATTTTAAGTTTTGATAAAATCAAAATTTTGACATATAAATATAAGCTAAGATTTATTTTTTATAAAACATACTTATGATATTTCCTTTAATTAAAAATTAAAAGACAACTTAAAGTAATTTATAAAAATCATATCAAACATAACTACAGTCTTTATAATGAAAAATCTATTTACACTAAAACTATATAAGAATATTTTATATATACTGTCGCACGTGTGCGGCGGCGCGGCGATCGTCCACCCTCAAGGGAAAAAAAAAATCGGAATATTTATTCCCAACAAAAAAGGAGAGACAAGGAATTCTTGTCTCTATATGTGAAAATATGGACTGGGAGTCGCCACCTAGTTTTCTGGTTACTAGGAACCTTAACTGGTCTTTAGAGATCGGGTACGGAGACTGGTTGCGTAAAGGGAAGGTATTAGCACCCCAACTACGCCCTACCTAAGGTAGGCTGCATTGTTTTAATGTCTGATAAAATCTAACATCGTGTTGTGTTTTTTTGAATTGTTGGTTCGTTTACGGTTTAAGAAAAGTCCTCCTCTGTAAGGAGATCCTTATCTTTATCGGGTAAAAAAACTAACTATTCGAAGTCGTCAAAAGAAAATATCTTTTTAATATCAGGAATACGATTTACGTATAAATTCATAATCTCTGATACTAAAATCAAACAAAATAAAATATTTTGTTGTTTTTGAGATTTTGGCCAATGTTCTCTTGACTTTAATAAACTGGTTATTAAAGCCAAAATGCATGCTAAAATATTATTTTTTTTGACATGCAAAATACGATATGATTTTTTAGATTTGAGACACTTGGCCGTATGCACAAAAACATTTTTTATCTTTTTTTTCAATTTTTTTTAATTTATTTTTGGAAGTTTTTGCCGAAAAACGGGTATTTTAATACCGGATTTATATTTTTACGATGTAAACATACTGCCCGATATTAATCGAAATGGCATAAAAAAACTACGCGGAAAAATTATAAAATGCTGAAACAAATATTTTTGATTTTTTTTTTTATGCTGTGTGAACAGTACCGTATGAATAGTGACGTGTGAACAGTACCACGGGACGAAAACCGGGTATTTTAATACCGAATTTATTTTTTTTACGATGTAAAATACAGACCGATATTAAGCAAAATTGATAAAAACATGTGTTGGAAAAATTGTAAAAAATAAAAAATAAAAATAAAAATAAAAAAATTGAAATGGGCCGGACCCGACCCATTTCAGTGGGCTGGGCCGAACATGGCCCAAATGCATGGGCTGGTTACTGTGCACATAGTAACCGGGTTACTGTGTGCACAGTAACCAGAGAATTAATTAGCATGCATAGTAACCGGGGTTACTGTGTACACAGTAACCCGAGAATTAATCTGCGGGTTACTGTGCACATGACAGTAACCGTGAATTAATTAGCGAGTTTTTATAGGCAAAAAACAGGGGGGGGACTGTTGGGGCGGCCACTGTTGGCCGCCCCTCCACTATCCAAGTGGCCGAAAAAGTATGCAAGTGGCTATTGTGGGCGTCTTTTTAAAGCCGTCGGTGAAAGAAGTTCGGCGAAAAGTAGAGAAGACAAAAAATTCTTCTCCCCTGTTCTCTGCGTGTGCAGGGAAGAAGACAATGGTGCTGTTTCAAAACGGCACCGTTTTGGGTTCTTTCTTTCTTTCTTTTTTTTTTTTTTTTTTTTTTTTTTTTTTGTTTTTTTTGCAACAGTGAATGAAACGGCGCCGTTTTGGTCAAAACGCGCCGTTTCATTTAAAAGGAAAAGGCGCCAAAACTTTTCAGATTCAAATTTCGGCCCTCAATTTGCGCGCGTTTTGCATTTTAGTCCTTGGTCTCGGATTTCTTCAATTAAGTCCCTAATTGGCCATTAAACTTCAATATTTATGCAATTAAGCCCCTGATTTGACCAAATTAACTTCCAAAAATTATAATTTGACCCCAGAAAATTAATTTCTTCCAATTAAAGCCCAAAATAACTCCAAAATCAATTGTTTTTGCAATTAAAACCTCTATAAATTCAATTAAACCTTCAATAAAAATTTAATTGAGTCCATAAACTTCTAATTTTGCATTTTTCTTCCTCAAATTGAATTTTCTTTATCATCGGGGCTTTCATCAGTCAATGATATACTGTCAAAAATTAATTTTTATATTTTTGAACATCCTCAATCAATTTTTGAGCATTTTTAGAGCGCTCTGGCATTTTTTCACTGTTATATATTTTTTTATAATGTATTTTTATTATTTTTTTGTATTTTTTAGTTTTTATGTGGGGACCCAAAAATGGGTTACAACATATACAATAGAGGGACTAAAACCACAATTTAAATGAGTAGATCTGCAATAAATACATTCTACATTTTAGGGACTTCAACGTAATACAAGGATGTTTGAAAATGTAATTATTATTGTTTTTTAAAATATTTTTACTTGAAAATATAATTATTATTGTTTAAAAAATTATTTTTCATATCAGTATATCAAAATAATCTAAAAACATAATAAAATAAAATATTTTTAAAAACTCTTTTAAAATATAAAAACAAAAAAGCTGCTGCAGTACTGTTACCATCCACGGTTAACATGGCGGGGGGTGTAACCGCAACTGTATCTCCGCACAGGTTGTTGCCTAAAAATAAAATAAAGTTTCCTTTCCTTTCTTTTTGGAGCATCATCGGAGTCCGTGCGTGCTTTCTTTAGTTTTTGTGGTTTTCGGTTTTGGAGTCAACTTCTCTTGTCTCAATTTTATAGTCAAAAGTAGGTAAAATAAAATAAAATAATAAAACAATTGCCGATTTTCAAGGACTATATTAACTTCCACGCGCAAAAAGGACTCGCGTGGGCCAACCGTAATTACATGCCTTTATTTCGTCAACCCTTGAACCACAATCCTATGTAATGCTGCTTCAACCTTTTTCTTTAATTTTATTTTCAAGTTACAAAAAAAAGAGGCAAAGCAGCAAAAGTGAAAAAACTCCTCAATCCCCCCTCCCCTCCCCTCTCTATAATGCATTATTTTCAATCTACTATTTATTTTCTTTTTCTTAAACATGAATAGTGTTTGATTGCTTTCTTTATAATGAGAGGAGTAACGTATGCCTAATTTATTTCCTTGAAGAAAAAAAAAAGAGAGACTAAAAAATATTTTTACAAAAGTGGCTCTTTCTCTTACAGAAAAAAACTAGATGGCCCACATTAATAAAAAAAAATATGTTTAGGTGCACTAAATGTATATATATTTTTTAAAAATAATAACTTTAATTATAACCTTAACCGGCTAACTAAGTTGGTTTATTTTAATTAAATAATAAAAAAACAATAATAAAAACAAAATAAAATTAAAAGAGAGGGGAAAATGATGTTGTTTAATTTTCAATCAATTAAATATAAAAAAAACATAATCCAAGTCAATCTGAGTTATCATGATATACATGTGACCTGGATAATAAAGGGCGAGCCATCCAAAAATCCAGGTCATGAGATCGGGATAACTCAATAGAAAAGAAATTAAAAAAAAAAATAAGTAAGACTAAATAAGAAAAGATGTTAAACTTGTCAAACTTGTTACTTGAGTTATTAGAACATGAACACTATACATGGAAAAACCACAAAGTTCAATCCCCAACAAGTCAAATATCGAAGGATAAAATTGAAAAAAAATCAATTATACAAAAAAATCTAAAATAAAAATTAGCAATTCGAAGGATGGGGATAAAAAATTGAAGTAAAAAAAAAACTTAAAGGGCAACTATAAATTTTTGATTGAAGGATGAAAATGAAAAGAAAAATAACTTTAATAAAAGCATAAAAAAAAATAACGAGGATCAAATTGAAAAATATAATATAGCACAAATTTGAATTTAAGGACAAGTTTGAAAACAAATAAATTTTTTACAAAAAGGCCATGGAAAAAAAATTAGAAATAAAATAAGGGTGAAATAAAAAAAAATATTGAAAAATTGGGATTGAAGGGTGAAATTAAAAACAAATAAAATTTTTATAAAAAGAGTTAAGAATTTTTTTTTTTTTAAAATAAGGAGTTAATTCAAATATCAATAATAAAAAAGATAAACATGAAATTTTCAATGAAGAGAGAGAGAGAGAAAATAAAGCTTCATCGCTGAGAAACCAAACCATTACCTTTACATAGGCTGCCTTGTGGAGAATCAAACAACATAATAAAAAAACAAATTTGGCCGCTGAGAAGAGTTGCTTGCGCGCCTCCCACACACTAATAAATATATCATAAATACTAATAATTATTTTTATTTAAATAATATTTAATATTTATTAAAATGTTAAATTTACCTCGCCTTACTTGGTAATATCATAATACAAGATGAAAAGACTAAAAGCTCATGGCCACAAGCTTTAAAATTCTTGTTTTTATAAGTAAAATTATTATTATTTCACTATATTTTAAACATTAAAAGACAAAAAAGTCTGTTATATATCAACTTTAAAAACTTCAAGAGTTATTTATTGTGCTTAAAAATTCAAAAGAGAAACATCCATTCCCAATCAGTCTTTTAAGGACTCATGAGCCTTGTAAAATAACTTAATTACCCCTATGCCATTGTTTTTTTAGAAGAGCAAAAACAAAATATTATAGTAAAATAGGTATAAGAGTAGATGCAAGCAACTTATTGTTTGCCGGTGCTAAAAATCCAGCCACCGTTACAGTGGCCGAAAAATCAAGAGAAGAGTTTTTAACTTATAATACTATTTCCAAGTCATTTTCACCAAAAAAAAAAAATCACCTTAAAAACCAAAATTAACCTTTCAGCAACCCAAAACACCCAAAATCACCGAAGAAAAGTTTTGAAAATTGAAAAAAAAAAAGCTACAGATGCCTCACTGTTGATAGTGTATTAGTTAACAGTGCAGATTAAGCTGAAAATGGTGTTCATTTGAGTGACAAAGACTGTAGATACAATGAGTTGTTAGTTTCATCATAAGCTCTCTCTCTCTCTCTCTATAGTGGAAGGAGGTGGAAATAAATGGAAAGCACAGGAATCTGGACACTTATCCGTCAAAGCAATACAAGTCATTTTTCACCAAAACTGCATTGAATTTCTTTAATTCTCAAAAAATAAATAAAAAAAAGAGAAGAAACAAACGTCATAGGTAGCTCAGTCCTCTTTCCCCTGTCTCTCTGTCTTAACGCGGAATCATCAATCTTTCTCTTGAAAAACCGCCCTCTTTGTAAAGACCAAATCTTCTTCTCTCTTTTAACTTTCAACATTCAAACAAACCATAATATACAAGTGAAACCCATTTTTCCATTTGCTCTTCTTCTCGTTTTATGAGCCAGGAAATTGTGGAGATTTTGGGGTTGCAGAGATCTTGATTGTTTATAAGGATAAAGAAGCCAAAGGTTTGTGCTACTTCAAAATCTCTTCTTTCTCTCAAATTAAAGAAATAAAGATCTTCCATTCTTGTTGAAAAAGTTTCATTAGAGGTTGGCAGTTTGTTTATGGCTACTGCCGCTATATTTTCTTCTCTAAGGCGGCGACGATCGCCGTCTTTAGAGGTTTTCTTGGCACCGGTTGATTTTACCGACGTGGGACTTGTACAGACTCTTGTATCATTGTCAACAGAGCTGGTGTCTTCTTTCTCAGGGAAGTCACTCTTCTTTCAAAGAAAGAATTCTCGTTCTTTAATTCGTAAAATTGAAATCTTTGTTGTTTTATTGGAGTATCTGAGGGACTCTGGGGTTGGTTCTGCTTTATCTTCTCCCACATTTGCTTGTTTTAAAGAGCTTTATTTGTTGCTGTACCGCTCAAAAATATTGCTTGATTATTGTGTGCGATCCAGCAAATTATGGTTGTTGCTTCAAAACCATTCGATTTCGGGGCATTTTCATGATTTGAATCAGGAAATATCTACCCTTTTGGATGTTTTTCCATTGGATGATGTTGAATTGAGTGAGGATGTTAGGGAACAGATTGATCTTATGCAAACACAATCAAGGAGAACGAGGTTGTTGATTGATAAGGATGAGGAGGCTCTGAGAGTCAGGTTGTTTTCGTTTCTTGATGAGTTTGAGAATGGAAGGATTCCTGGTCTGGCGGAGTTGAGGTTGCTTTTTGTGGAGGGTTTGGGGATTAAAGATGCCAAGAGTTGTATAACAGAAATTGAGTTCTTGGAGGAGCAAATTGTTAGTCACGAGGGAGATATTGAGCCCACAGCTTCGGTGCTTAATGGGTTTGTCGCAATTGCTCGGTATTGTAGGTTTTTGCTTTATGGGTTTGGGGAAAACGAGGTGGAGTTGCAAATTGGGAATCAGAAGAAGCGGAGAAAAGGGTTGATCGCTCAAGAGATTGCAGAAACTTTTATTACAATACCCAAGGATTTTTTCTGTCCGATATCGTTGGATTTGATGCGAGATCCGGTGATAATTTCAACTGGGCAGACTTATGATCGGAGTTCAATATCTAGGTGGATGGACGAAGGGCACTGTACTTGCCCCAAGACGGGGCAGATACTCATGAACACTCGCCTTGTTCCAAATCGGGCTTTGAGGAATCTGATCGTGCAATGGTGTACTGCTCATGGAATCCCTTATGACCCTCCAGAGAATACAGACTCATCCGTGGAGGCTTTTGCAGCGACTATGCCTTCCAAAGCTGCAATTGAAGCCAACAGAGCTACAGCAACGCTTCTAATTCATCAGCTGGCAAGTGGTTCGCAAGGTGCAAAGACTGTGGCTGCTCGTGGGATACGTTTGTTAGCAAAAACTGGAAGAGAAAACCGTGCTTTCATTGCAGAAGCTGGTGCGATTCCCTACCTTCGTGAACTGTTGTCTTCTACAAACTCTGTTGCACAAGAGAATTCTGTAACAGCAATACTTAATTTATCCATTTATGAAAAGAATAAAAGCCGAATTATGGATGAAAAAGGTTGTCTGGGTTCGATTGTTGAAGTATTGAGGTTTGGACTCACAACAGAGGCAAGGGAAAATGCAGCAGCGGCATTGTTTAGCCTGTCAGCTGTTCATGACTACAAGAAGAGAATAGCAGATGAGGAAGGGGCAGTTGAAGCCTTAGCTGGCCTATTGAGAAAAGGAACACCACGTGGGAAGAAGGACGCTGTCACAGCTTTATTTAATCTGTCAACTCATACAGAAAATTGTGTGAGAATGATAGAATCAGGTGCAGTTGCAGCACTAGTCGGGGCTTTGGGAAAGGAAGGGGTTGCAGAGGAGGCAGCCGGTGCACTGGCTTTGATTGTGAGGCAACCGATCGGGGCTAAAGCAGTGGGGGGAGAGGAGATGGCCGTGGCAGGGCTAATAGGAATGATGCGTTGTGGAACACCAAGAGGAAAAGAAAATGCTGTTGCTGCACTGCTTGAGCTATGCCGGAGTGGCGGGACAGATGCGACTGAGAAAGTGCTCAAGGCACCAGCATTGGCGGGTTTGCTTCAGAGTCTGCTGTTCACAGGCACAAAGCGGGCAAGAAGGAAGGCAGCATCGCTTGCCAGAGTGTTTCAGAGGCGTGAGAATTATCCATTGCAGTCTGGCGGATTAGGTGTCGGATATGCATTCGCTGGAAACTCAGCTGCCAATAGGGATCCAAGTTTTGTCAGCGAAGTGTCAGTTCCCGTGTCCATATCAGTGTCTGTTCTATAGTGGTAAAAGTCCAAACTTTTCATTGTCTACCCTGCTTATAGATGTTCCGCAATATTTACGAATTCTTTCATTGAAATTTTAGATGATAAAGAGAGAAATTTACAGAAATACTATATCTCGTTTCTTTTGGAAGAACTTACAAATATTGTTGGTCCGTTAGTTTTTATACAAGAAACATCAGTCAGAACACTAAAATTGAAATTATTAGATACGATTGTGTTAAACTCTATTAAGTGTGTCATGAGAACAAATGAAGCTGCTGCATATCATTTCTTGCCAATTAACTCCGCGCATAAAACATGCTTGAGACAGATGCAGTTGGTTTCTGGATCTGTGACAACATTGTTCTACATAGAACAAAGGTTGTAATCCCTCCCTCTAAGATGATACAGTAAAATCTTTGGCCAAAATCATAGGAATCTGGGCTCAAAGCGTTCTCCAGTTGGTTAGTATTTGATGAACTGAAGTGTTCATTGATTACTATTCAAGCTGAGAGGTTTCTAGGACAACGAACAGGAGAAAGTACGTAACGTGTCTTATTTTCTTTTCAAAACTGCAAAGGGAATTCAGAGAAACGTCATCAATATTCCTTGTTACATCCACAAAGAATATTAGACTCGGGAGTCAAGATTGCAGATTCCATTTGTTTAAAATCACATGCAAGGGAAACAAGCATCTATGATCTATCAAGTCTAGATGGTCAAAAAAGGGTTTGATCAGCATTTCTGTTCTTCCAAAAGTTCAAAGAAGAAGGCATCTCGTATTTTAGCTCACCAGAGTTACTTTATGAAGATTCCAAAGAAGGGCAAGGAGATAATTTCTGCATGCGGGGGTTTTCCAGGGATCAAACTGGTGATGGTTTCTGTGAGTGATGGAAGAATGGCCCAACCAACTTTTCTCCTCTTAAATAAATTCACCGAGAATGCTCTCTTAGATTCCCGTACCACTACAGAATACAAGCAGAATACTGTCATGTCCTTGATATCAAATAAAGAATGACGTGGTGATCCACTCCTCTTATCTTCTATTCAAAAGTGGATGGGCAAGAGCAAACCAAGTACATTATGAACCTCACCTGGTAGGTGGCCTCTGCGTGGTACAGAATGATTATGTTGGCGCATGGACAGCCATTGAAATCCAAGCCTTGATGAGGGAAGTTCTCTGGAAAGTAGAATCTTCTTGTAATTGATAGTTTTGGTAATGGCGAGGTGTAGTGGGGCATGCCTACATTCGAAGGCCACCCAAAGTGGATACACAAGTAGGCCATTCATCGAGGAAATTATTACAGACTGCCGGTGGCTGCAGAACACAAGGATTTAGATATTTGGGAATAGTTGAGCTTATCTCAAGCAATAGCCTTTGATTTCTACCGAAGAGAGCGTCATTTCATTTCGAGACCTCTTTCCTTAGATCCTCAGTCACTACTTTATCTGCGATCGCCGTCTAGATTCTAGGAAGTCGCCACCTGACTGTTGGGGAAGATCGTTCGAGCTCAGCCTCTGTACCACAGATGGATGTGGTAAGAACGCGTGGAACTCTCAATCCTGATCTTGTTCATGTGCGACAGAGGGCCCAAAACTCAGATCACTAAAATGATCAAAACTCAGTTCAATAGCATGCTTCCCTTCGGTTTGGGTTGAAATTGCCCAGGCTATGCCGCAAATGATCAAATCATGCTAGAAGAACTTCAATGCAAAACATTCACGACGTGTATATATGGTACTTATTTTACATTTGTCAGATAAGAAAAGAAGGTAATATTTATTTATTTATTATACATGATAATACAAAATTTATATCAATACTGATATGTAAATTAAACTCTTTCTAATTAAGAAAGAAATTAAAATGTTAATATCATTACTACCAAATAGGTTAATTCTATTATATGTAAATGCCTGCCAATTTATACATCATTTCAAATTTTAAATAATTTTAAATAAATTTATAAATTCACTCTTAATTAACCTATTGCACCTTTTTTGTACTTTATTTTAATTGTCAAAACCCTAAAATTGCTTAAGAATATGTCAACAAAAATTCATAGTTAAAATATAAAAACTAATAAAATTACATCAAAATTTATCAAATTTTAAATCGGACCTTAGTTTTTTATATATTATGTTCTTAGTTATTGTTTTGTGTTATCTCTAGATCCTTTAAACAAAAGAACTCATAATTTTTTTTTAATTTTTTTCTTCTCCAATTGCTACTAATATTAAAAGAGGATTCCTTTAAACCAAATAATTAATAAAATTTCTATTCATACTTGTATTTTAATTTTTACTCACCTCGCATAAAATTATAATCCAAAAACAAAAAAATTACATAAGAATTTAGAAAAATATTAATTAATAGATATGACAATATTTTTATTTGTGTCTTTATCTTTAATATTTTTCTCATATATATTAAAAAAGCTCTTCAAAACTCAAAGAAAAAATAATTGAAAATACTATAATACTAATATAATCATGCTGAAAGTCAATGGAGCCCTGACAAAAACAAAATTATTCACATTAATTGAAGTGTTTGGTAGTGTGGTAGCGGTTGCTTTTCAAATAGCTTTTCGTGTCGAAATACATGCCAATGATGTTTTTTCATTTTTTAAAAATTATTTTTAACATCAGCACATCAAAACGATCCAAAAAGTACAAACCGCATTCAATTTTAGCAAAAAAAAAAATTTCAAAATTTGATGAAACGCAGGTACAAACGCGATGCCAAACGGTGTACCCTGTGTATTTGTGCTACATATAGATTTCATTTGAACAAAGAACTCCTTTAGATAGTTCTCACATGATAGGAGAATCTATTTTAATTTTTCAATATTAAATATAAATACTAATATATCTTTAATAATTTGCTCACGTATACATTCACATATAATAAAAATGAATTCTTTAAAATAAAATGAATATTAAAAACTATAATGATGATATTATTATGTTAAAACTTAAAGGAGCCTAAAATACAATTTCTAATTCATATAATAAATTTTATGTATTTGTATTAGATATAAATTTTATTTTTAAAATAACTTTTTTTAGATAAAAGAACTCACAAATTATAATATAATAGTATCTTTGGTAGGAAAATATATTTTAATTTTATAATTTTAAAATATAAATATTAATACAAGATCCAATGTTTTAGCAAGGTTTTTTTTTTTAGAAACTTAGGGATGGTAAAAGGTGTTCACGGGCTGGGTTTTGGTATTACTCATAAACAAATTTGAATATGAACTATTATTCAAACCCGACCCTTTACCAAATTGTATGAATTTTAGATACTCGAACCTAATCCAATTAGGTTTTAATTTCCATTTAAGTACCCGTCATTCAACTCCAAAGTAAATGTACCAATAAAGGTAACAAAATCTTAGACTAAGATCACAAGAAATCCAAATTTCAAAATAAATTTGATTAAAATATTAAATCAAGGATTGCCAAATTTGCAATCTCTCTTCCCTTATGTCTTTACTTTAAGCACTTTAATTATATTGCTGATTATTATGTTATATATTTTTAGTGTGTTTATTTGTATTATTTGACATAATTAATGAAACACCTAATTCATCCTTCTTGGATGTTAGTGTTGCCTTATTCCTAGACCAATACCTTATATGATTAGATAAAGAGTTCAAGTGTGAGTGAGACTTATGTCTACTGATGCTCACTTAAACTTCTACTCATATTTGAACTCACCCTATGAATGAGGTGAATGAGGTATCCTTGAATTATTTTCATTCTCAGGATGCATAAGATTAAGAGATCGGGTTACCCCACTACTATTCAGTCAATCTGCGAGCTTAAAAAGTCTTTAGAAATAAACAATATGAGTTTGAATCGTTATGAGCTAGATCTCATCTTTTAGGATGGACCATTGATAGGACACTAATAAATAACATACCATGTCATACTTATTCATCTTTAATTGTAATTTATTAGATCTTCACAAATCTTTAATGAAAAAGAGAAATTAAGGGATTTAATATGATTACCATTAAGGACATGAGTATTGGGTTAAAAAAGATTAATGTGATGGGGGGGATTGCTTACCAATAAGATTTGAGTTCAAGCTACTAGAGTGAGTGAAGCTCAAAGAAACAATGCCTAATGCTAGCTAATTATTGGATTATTATGAGATCATGTCTTTACAGGATCAAATTGTATTCTAAAATCAATATAGAGATATAGCTCAATATTTGGGTGCAACACTTATATTTCTAAGTTGTGATAGAGTTTTGACCCATACTACAAATGTTTCACCTTTGACAATATAGATATGATTCCTATCCTTGATGAATACGATTCTCTATTGGACTGTTCAAAATTAAACTTGGAGTATTAGTATAAGCCAATAGACTAAAATCTATCAAATTATGCTTGGTTGACTAAAATCAATTGAAGAATGGTTGAAGAAAAGATGACTAAGTGGGGGTTTCAATCAAGGTTGGTTCTAAAATACTTCATAGCCTATATTCAAGAAGAGATGATGAAAAGAATGAGATTTGTTTGAGAATTTTAGGTTTTAGCATTTAAGGTCTTAAAGCGTATTGAAAGAATGAAAAGAATGGTTTTAGCACTTAAGCCTATTGAAAGAATGTATGATCAAATTTAAATGTGTAATTGCTCTTAAAGTTAATCTAATAACAATAATTTTAGCTAAGACATTTTTATCGTTGAATCACTATAGAAAAATAAGAAAAGGTCATTTAAAGTGTTGTTTGCAACTATTATTTGTCTAGAACATGAGCTACATGGTGGAAGGAAATATATATGGACTATTTAGAACCCCATGGCATTTACATTTTAAATTAGAGAAATTTGTTTAACCCCCATTAAAAGAGATATGAAAGAATACTTATGAGAGGATGTTTTCAAGCTTGAGAAAATCTGTATTTCATTGGAGGACACCATGTACTTATTTCTCATCTTACCTTGTATATTGAGATGATTATACTTGGGTTTCATCGATGGGGGTTTATTTTTACATTAGTTATTGCTTTAATTTGGTTTTACACTAGTTAGGTTATGAGAAATTCATAACTCAAACCATTGGACTAGCTGAATTCTATAAAGATCTCAAAATTTTAAGGAATTTAATGGAATTAGTAAAAAAGTTTAGAAGTATCTTGGTATAGTCACAATCGCCAAAAGCGTAGATTGAATAGTAACCCCGTGTTATCCAATATGGTAGAAAATAAGAGAAAAAACTTATAAAGTTCCACGAAGGACCTTAAAAACCAACTGTTCAGACTATAAAAGATATGCAAGAAGAGATTAGAGTCCAACAAAGGTCCTATAATGAAGACCTAAACTCTGAGTTAGAGGAATTAGCTATAAGAATGAAAAAATTAGAATCTAACTTAACCAACCAGGAGCGGACTTTGATCATAATGAAGAAAGAAACAAATAACATTTTAGCCCAATTACAAAAGAGCACTATCAAGCCTTTTAGGAATTGCAAGAAAAGTTCAACTATTTACATCAACAAAAGAAAGGCAAGAGCGTATAATGATAGGGAAATGTTAAAAAACTCAGGCTGAAGTAGGAGAATTGAAGTAAGCAAATTAAATACTCTGAAAGCTAAGCTAGCTACATGCAAAGTTAATCACACATCTCGGTTACGAGACTAATAGGTTCATTTATGTCAAACAACCTTTGATTGAATAAAGAAATACTGCAGTATGAGAAGCACAACACTAGGGCTTAAAAACTATGAGCTATTAGTTTTCAGCTAAAGACTCTAAATTTTTAGCAATGAAAATGAGAGGAACAATGCAATATCTGGCCAAAGACCTAACAGTGCTAAAAGAAACATTTATAAAGTTCCTCGAGCAACTTTGCGACTGCATTAACCAAGTAGCAGAATATTCTGGCTTGAGGACATGAAATGATTGGATACTTTAAATTTTAAAGAATCATGTATTGAACAAATCAATTTTTATTGAGAAATAAAAAATATTTTTTATCAATGGTTGTTTAGTATTTAATTTGTCTTTGTATAAATCCCTATCAATTGGCAATATTCTTCCTTAATCGACTAAAGTTCATGTGAGTTTAGAGTTCTTAGTTGGAATTTTTTCAAGATAAATAATGGCATGCAATGCCAAATGACTCATCTTAAAAAATGGTTGAAATCACACATGATGAAAAACTAACCCATTTCCTTATAAAAGCTTGATTGGTGATGCCTTGATTTGGTATATGAGGGTTGGAAATACCAAAATAAAAAAATTGAAGAGATTTGGTAGACATCTTAATCAAGTAATAAAAAATTAAAATTAATATAGCCTTTATTAACAATAAATATGCTTTTATATGAATAAAAACATTATCACATATAATTAACTAATTGACTACAAAGCATATACATTACAAAAGGATGCTTTGTAATAGTGAAAATGTATGTGGCTATATGTGGTAGATGGTATAAGAAACTCCAAGGAAAGAGTGAAAATAACATGTTTGTTATACAATAACAAAGCTTTAGTGAAGAGTGAAGAAGTGTTTCCTGCACAACAATAGTGAATGAAAACTAGACCAAAGTCAGTGGCGGAGTCACATGGATGCAAGAGGGGGCAATTGCCCACTTGTTGTTTTTTTTTTCAAAATATTTTTATATTAAAATATTAATATAATAGCTTTACATAATTAATTTTCTTTGTTAGTTACTAATTGTTACCTTCTTTTGTCTATATTAATTAGTTATTGAAAATATTAGAGTTTATAATAATTTATGGGTTTGTTGAATTAATATATCTATGAGTAATATTATATACTAATGGATATGAATTGAAATGAGTTTTGATGAATTGATAAGTATTTTGCTATGAATTTCATACGAAAATTGATGGTGATGAATTTATTAGTGATTAAAAGTGAAGTACATGACAACTTAAAAAATTAAGGACATAATAGATAAATTAAAAAGAAAACATTAAATATTTATGTTTAATCCACTTGTACAAAATAATAAGTCAGCAGGAACAACATTAATTTGTGATAATCCTTGTAAGCTATGATTTTAGATGCTATGTATCATATGTCGGCATAGAATTGTTGCCAAGAAATTTCATAGTCTTTGGAAGATTTAGAAATAGATAAATAAAAGTTTGTTGTATATATTAAGAAAGTTATTTTTAATGAGATTAAAAATAAAATTATTATGAAACAATTTTAAAATATAAAATCTCGAAGAGAACAAATATAATGTAAGTTTTTTTCATTTTAAAAATTATTAAATTAATTTTGCTTGACTTGAGTTGGTACATATATTTCAAATTAATTTTTTTATATAACACATGTTTGTATAATATATAATATCAAATATTTATTAATAATTTATCCTCTCATTTAAAAAATTCTGGCTTCGCCATTCACCAAAGCGAGTTCATGTTAGATACTATTGTATGAGTGCTTAAGTAGTCAAGGGTGATATATCTCTCACGCTGTAAAATTTTTTATTTATTTAAAAGGATGTTGATCATCGATAATCTTATTTTTTAAACATGTATGAAAAAAAAGTGAGTGAAAGCCTTATGATGTTGAGTGAAGTGTCCATTTTCATGAAGTTAAATTTATAATTAGAGTATTATGCTAGAGAGAAACGTGAACACTATTTATAACTGGTGTGCATGCATAGTTTTGAAATCCAACTCGGTGGCTGACCCGATCTAATGACCGGGTCACGGGTCAGATGGGTTGACCCGGGTCAACCCAAAAAAAAACCCAGCACAGTGATCATGAAACATACAATGACTTCTCGGTAGCGCTTAGAGCAAAGTGATCATAAAACATGTATGGCTAATCTTTCATGTTCTCTTCCATAAGCATCTGGCTTATCTACTTGAGAAGCGGGTTAGTGGAATCACTATCCTCAAAAGGAGAGGAGGCTTCCGCCTCGGGACTCAAGCCTGTTGAGAGATCAAGTAACCCTCCCTCCGGGCTCAAGCTCATTGAAGGAACAGATGACTCCTCCGCTGGATTCAAATTAAAGGATAGTCCAAAACTATCAGGATCACTATCAAGATTAATGAGGCTGAGATCAAGAGAAGGGGTATTGAATTCAAGTCCATGCTCAATGATTGAGTATTGATCTGAATTTGGGAACATGATCGTTTCATCATATTTGGAATCATTTTGATAATCAGAGAGTCCTGTGTAATTACGATCCATGATCATCCTATCTATCTATCCCTCAAAAAGATCTCATTCCCCAGCACACACACACAATAGAAAAAAAAAGAAAAAAAGAAAAAAAGAAAACCTGGAGAGTAAGAGAGAAATTAATTAACTTTTCTCTCCTAGCCGCTGGTGACTTCTTTTTCTCCAGCAACAACACCTTGGTAACATACCAGCTCAGCCATTGTGATCTCAAACGTGAACAATTTCCTTCTTCAGCAGCAAGCAGCCTCTATCAACCATGAGCTTCAATCACGCCAATAATAGCATGCGTTCATCCCCAAGCATCAACAACTTTGCTTTCAAAGAATCTCATCCCCAACATTGGTTTTGGTCAATATTAGTAGCAGCTCAGCCTCAGCCAAAACGATGTAGTTTAATGTCTCTGTATATTAAAAAAAAAAAGAGAGAGAGATAGAGAGACCGGGTCTCAGTCGGGTTTACTCGGGTCACCCGGGTTCCGGGTTAACCGGGCCAACTCTCAAGCGGGTTTTTACTTAGACCCGGACCGATTCTAGACCCAGGTTAGCCGGATCTTGGATCAACCCGCCGGGCCGATCCGGGTTTTAAAACTGTGTGTGCATGTCATCTAATTGAGTGACTCTTAATATGAGAAAATGTTAATAATAGTGTTTACATGGTCAAAGATGAATTATTGGCTAGAGCGAGCATGGCAACAAGTGGTCAAAGATGAAGTATTGGCTAGAACGAGCATGGAAACAAGTGTCAATTGACTTTTATGGGAAATCTAGATCAATTATTGAAGGAGAGGACTGTTCTCTTACGAAAATTCAAAAGGAAAAGCATCCTCGAATATGAGTCAATTTTCCACGCCTGTCATTCTCGTTCTCGGCTGTTGGGTCTATAATGGCTGCATGCCGTATTGCTTGACGGGGACTATTTAAGTATTATTCTCGACCTTTTATTTATTTATTTTGGATTTTTTCTGCTGGTGGGTCTATGATATTTTTTTTATAGCTGAAACCTGTAAACAGAAACATTTTATTTATTTTCCGCGTCAAGAAAGTAAGTAACACAATCACCCACTTTTTTTAAACTCCCACTCCACTGGATCTCGCTCCTTCTGCTGTTAATCCAATTCCAAATATTTATGGAGATAAAAAATATTAATCTTTATTTACAACGTTGGTTAATTACAATTAGTACAATGATATCAATTTCTTCTCTTATACTAAAATAATGATACCAATTCTAGATATTATATATGAATTATGTTATGTTATGTTATGTTATGTATGAAAAATACTAAAAAAAAGATAGGTTAATTTGGTCATCCCATAAAATTATATATGGAGTGAGATTAAAACTTAAGGAATGGGAATAGCACTGCACGAAATATTAATGATATTTATTATTTATAGTATATGGTCAATGAAGTGTCATGATTTATCGAGTGATTTCCAATGAAATTTGGAGCACATACCAGCTTAATTCTAAGTTTGCTAGAAGAGTTATTTGATTTTTGAACAAATTCAGAAGCACTTAGGCACAATCTACTCTTTTTTTCTTTAAAAAAAATTGTATAAAGAACAACTAAATATTTATTAAATTAAGAAATCAACACATTAAATAAAATTGTATTGTTCTCTACAGCAAATTGTGGAGACCCCATAAGAAAAGTGAGAGCGAGATGTGCTTCCGGGACATGTTAAAATTAAGAAATTAATACATTAAAAAAACTTTCAATATGCCTTGTATGTTTGATATGTAAATTGACATATTTAATATCAATTCAATCTTGAGTATGAACCTATTCTCCAAGTCACTTTCATTTGCTCCAAATGGGAAGATAATGCTTGGATTTTTTTTTTGTCTCAAGTAAAATTACTTGAAGTTAAAAGAAAAGTCATGATGGGTATTGCGAGGAAATCATACAACAAGAATCGTAAACTCTTGAGGGTAAACATGTCCACTATCCATGGCTGGTAATAAGGACGGGGAAATTAAAGAATTTTCATTGATGGGGCAAATAGCATCACGTTTTGTGTTCAAAAACAGGGAAGCTTCCTAAGTCCTATGGCTGCTGCTGCACTGCGTTCATTTGGTGTTGCATAGCAACAGCATTTATTTATCTGTATTCCATTCCAGAGTAGTACCATACAAAAATAGTAGAGCTCATGGCTATGTGGCCTTTGAGTGATATCCTGCTAGTGCAGCTTTTGATCATGTTATCTCCTGCATGCTTCCTAGAAGCTCAAACTTCTTACTCCACAGCACAAAATTATTACCCATCATGGACAAACAATTTGTCCATTCCAGCGAGAGGCTTTGATTCCTACCAAATGATCTTGATTAGTGAGTCTGTGTCTTTTGCTTGTGGATTTTACTCCAAAGACCAGGAAAATGATTCCTTTTATTTTGCAGTTGTATCACTCAACATAACATATGCAGGAGCTATTGTTAATTTCACTCTTCAGAATGTCATATGGTTGGCAAATGAAAATAAGCCTGTTGGACGGAACGCAACTCTAAAGTTACTTCCAGAAGGAAATTTGGTTCTGAGAGATGCAGATGGAGCTTTAGTCTGGTCTACCAACACGTCTAACATGTCTGTTGCAGGTATAAAGATGATGGAAACAGGGATGCTTGTGCTTCAAGACCACAATAATAAGACTGTGTGGCAATCTTTTAGTAATACAGTACATGTGTCCACTTCATGGACGAATAATGACCCCATATCAGCCATGCCTTTTAAACTATTTAAAATAATCATGATGCACGGAGCTGGTTTTTCTTGTGGATTTCACTCCAAGGACCGGAATTCTTTCTATTTTGCAATATGGAAGCAGTCGGAATATTCTGGAGATGGTGATCCGGAGGCCTTATGGTTAGCAAACAGAAACAGGCCCGTTGGTCGGAACGCAACTTTACAATTTTTACCAGATGGAGATCTGGTTCTGAGAGATGCAGATGGAGCTTTAGTCTGGTCTACTAACACATCTAACATGTCTGTTGCGGGTATGAGGATGATGGAAACAGGAATGCTTGTGCTTCATGACCACAATAATAAGATTGTGTGGCAATCTTTTGGTAATACAGCACATGTGTCCACTTCATGGACGAATAATAATCCCAAATCAGCCACTCCTTATAATCTATACAAAATAATCGTGATGCACGGAGCTCGTTTTTCTTGTGGATTTCACTCCAAGGACCAGAATTCCTTCTATTTTGCAATATGGAAGCAGTCGGAATATTCTGGAGATGATGATCAGGAAGCCTTATGGTTAGCAAACAGAAACAGACCTGTTGGTCAGAACGCAACTTTACAATTTTTACCAGATGGAGATTTGGTTCTGAGAGATGAAGATGGAGCTTTAGTCTGGTCTACCAACACGTCTAACATGTCTGTTGCGGGTATGAGGATGATGGAAACTGGAAACCTTGAGCTTTATGATGTCAATAACAAGACTGTTTGGAATTCATTTGATCATCCTTCTGATGTACTGCTTCTTGGGAACAAATTAGTGGCAGGACAGAAGCTGGTGGCAAGTGTTTCGAAAACTAATAGATCTGAAGGTGTCTTCAGCCTCTCTGTGATCCCACAAGGTTTGTTTGCTTCTTACCAAGCTACTGCGCCACAAACGTACTTCAAATTTCCAGTTTTTGGGGGCATAGACAGCCTCCAACTAGATCATGATGAATCCTCTGGTGATCTTGCTTTACTTATAATATCAGCTTCACCTGATGAGCCGAATACAACGCTTGCAAGCACCGTTAAATACTCAGCGACGGCTTACATGAAATTTGATCCTGATGGGCATCTCAGAATTTATGATGGAAACATGATTGAAGGGGTTGATCTGTTGACAGATATGATGAGTGCATGTGATTACCCAACTGCTTGTGGTAATTATGGGCTGTGCTTCAAAGGGCTGTGCTCGTGCCCAGCAGGATTTGCTCAAGCCAATACCCCAAATGATCAAAGCAACTACAGTTGCTCGCCGAATAGTCCAACCACATGTGAAAATCCAAAATCCTATTCTCTTCTTCCCCTGGAAGATGTCTACTATTTCAATTATGTTGACCCTGAGGCAGCAGTCCTGAAAGGAACAGACATGAAGAGTTGTAAAGATGCATGTTTGAAAAACTGTGCATGCAACGCTGCTCTATTTCAGTATTACGTTAATGATTCTCATGGGAATTGTTTTTTGCCCTCACCAGTTCTTACACTAATGGGTGATGGTAAGGAAAGAAAAAGTTACCATTCTAATGCCTTCATCAAAATTTCTAATGATGGAGAGAATGGAAGTGCTTTTACATCTTCTATCAATCCTAAAATAATAGCAGGATCAACTATTGGAGCCATCCTTCTTATGAGTTTAATTGGTGGTCTATGTATTATGGTTTGGAGGAAGAAAAGAGATCGAGAGGAAGGAATGGAAGACTTGAATCAACTATCAGGAATGCCCATGAGATTCACATACCAAGAACTAAGAGTGGCAACTTGGGATTTTGAGAAGAAGCTTGGAGGAGGAGGGTTTGGATCAGTTTTTGAAGGAATTCTAGAAAATGGAGAAAAAATTGCAGTAAAGCGCCTAGATGCTTTAGGCCAAGGGCAGAAGGAATTCTTGGCTGAGGTCAAAAGTATAGGAAGCATCCATCATGTCAGCCTGGCGAGGCTAATTGGATTCTGTGCTGATAAATTGCATAGGCTTTTAGTCTATGAGTTCATGTGCTGTGGGTCTTTGGATAAGTGGATTTTCTGCAGGGAACCACTACTACATCCTCTGGACTTCCAAACTAGAAGAAACATTATCATGGATGTAGCAAAGGGGCTGGCCTATCTCCATGAAGAATGCAGACAAAGAATAGTCCACTTAGACATCAAACCACAAAACATTTTGTTGGATGAAAATCTGCATGCTAAGATCTCTGATTTTGGCTTGTCTAAGTTGATTGACAGGGATCAAAGTCAAGTGGTGACCACAATGAGAGGAACTCCTGGGTACTTGGCTCCTGAATTATTCAGCTCAGTCATCACAGAGAAGGCAGATGTTTATAGTTTTGGAATCGTAGTCATGGAAGTTGTCTGCGGAAAGAAAAATCTGGATAGGTCACAGCCAGCTGAGTGCATGCATTTGCTCCCTATTCTTATGAAGAGGGCACAGGAGGATCAATTGATTGATATGGTTGACAATAGCAGTGAGGATATGCAATTGCACAGGTTAGAAGCTGCGGAGATGTTGAGGGTTGCTATTTGGTGTCTGCAAAGTGATCACACCAGGAGGCCTAGCATGTCAACCGTGGTTAAGGTCTTAGAGGGCACCATGGGTGTTGAAGCAGACCTAGACTATTGCCTTCAGAATGCAACAACAATGGCAGCAATAAGAAGAGAGGCAGAGCTGGGCAGTACTGCCACATTGCTGCCATCACTACTATCAGGACCAAGGTGAAGAAAGATCTTTTGCGAAATATATGTGGTGTTTATGTTTCTCCGATAGGTGTTTTACCTTCAGTTCTCTTTATATCGCTATTGTAATGTTATCTGGGAAATTGTTCAATTAGCATAAAGTGTGATTCTTTAAAGCCAAGACATGCAATCAGTTTTCAGTTAAGTTTTTGAGGTAAAGAATTACTTTTATAGCCAACAAAGAGCCAAATATACATGATTCCGGTTAACATATTACTATCAACATTGTGCTGATTCTTTTCAGAACAATCATATCGAAGGCATTTGATTGAATTGTGTTGACTTAGCACGGAAAATTGAAGCTACCTCCCCAGAAACCTCTTTTCTTTTCTTTTCTTTTCTTTTTTCTTGAAGCTGCAATTTGTCTTCGCAAATCGCTACTCATTGCTCAGGTATAATGATGTCAAAGTCACTAACAGTCCATTCAGCAACTTGATTAGGGGCCTTGAATATTTCAGTTCCTAAATCAATGGACATCCACTGCCTCCTAGCCGGGGGAGTCCCAGGGTCCTGCAAAATAAGTAATAGCCGCCATATGTTAATGTCAAAGAGCTTTGTCCATTTTAATAATTCATCATGTCACTTCCTTTTGGCCTCTGTACACATTTCCTTCCGTTTCTAGGATCCAGGATTATATCTAGTGAATTCGAGTTTTGAAAAAACTAGCAAATTTGAAGCTCTGAATCTGTGCTAAGGCCATTTAATCCATAAGAGAAAAGTGAAAGACAGAAAAGCAAACCTGGTAGAAGTAAAGTGATTGCGACAACCTCCCAACATCAAGTTCCCATCTTGTAGGAATCAGTTGCAGCCTCTTGCTGTATAAGTATATGATTCAGAATGAAATACAATCACTTCCGCAAATTCAATCTTTCTCTTCATTCTTTTCATGGTATCAGAGCTGGCTTAGAAGCCCGATCCATCAATGCAATTAAATCTCTAAGCCTAGCAATTTTTCTTTAGTCATCGTGGCCAACAATGAAATGTCATCAGACCTAGAAACTCATGCAGATTTTTCAAAAGGGAATATGTCAAATTCCTATTTCACTCACCATTCAGATCATCCAAGTTTGGTTTTGATTTCCAAACCCTTGAATGGAGACAACTATTCTACTTGGAAAAGGGCTATGACCCTGGCGTTGAATTCTAAAAACAAACTCAGCTTTGTTAATGGCTCAATCAAAGCCCCTTCAGAAGAAACTGATCCTAAAGGATATGCGGCTTGGTCTCGATGCAATGATATGGTCCATTCATGGATTATTAACACTCTCAATCCAGAAATTTCAGATAGCATGATATACTACTCTACTGCTCATGAAGTTTGGGAAGACCTTCATGACCGATTTTCTCAAAGCAATGCACCCCGAATGTTTGAAATTTAGCGAGATATCGCTTGTTTCAGGCAGGAACAACTCTCTGTTTCAATTTATTACACAAAATTGAAGGGACTGTGGGATGAACTGGCTTCCTACAGTGAGTCATTACATGGGAAAAGTGAAATTATCATTCTTAGTTGATCATATTTTACTTTTATTTTTAGTTATATTTATTTTTATTGTATTATCAAACTAACTTTATTGGAGCATTACCTTTTGAACTAGTCGGAGCATTATCTTCAATTACAGTTAAGAGGTAGACTAGGGTTAGGAAAAACTTCAACTGGTTTTGATTGCGTAAACATTGGTTTTGGACTTACCAACAAAAATGGATGGACCGCTGATTATGGATAAAGTCAATGTTCTGTTGCGCATTCATATTACTGAATGAATCTGAGAATAGGTTGTAATAATGCACATCAATGGCTACGCGATGCAGAGTGCTTGCAAATGAGAGGAGCTCCTTTGCATCAGCGTTCCCTAGTCGATTGGAGAGGATCACATAAGCATCTTGAGTGTACTTCCTTACGGCATCGTATCCAGCTTGATAATACTCCTTTAGGGTGTCTAGACTGATGCCTGGGGCCATTGGCTCGTTCATCAATTCGATTGCTGCAAGACTTGTATTGTTGGCATACCTGTTTAGTAGCAAACATTACATCAGAATTCAAACAATTTTTCATGTATAAGCAACCTGATTTGATTTGGAAGGTAATTCACAGTATGGAGAATGTGTAGAAAAAAACTTATCGTCTTAGTTGATCATATTTTACTTTTATTTTTAGTTATATTTATTTTTATTGTATTATCAAACTAACTTTATTTCTAAATGAAAATGATAGAATATCTTTTTAATTGAAATAATTATCTACATACATTGCAAGAAAAATAAAGCTTTCTTTATTTATTTATTTTTTATTTTCTGGAAAAAAAAAAGACATGAAACTTTTTTACAAGAATATGATATAGAACATATTGTTTCGATATTAAACTATGTTTACAAGAGAATATACACAAATTTTAAAACTTAATTTTTAAAAGTTTTTATAATAAATTTAAATTGATTTTATATGTTCTCATTCTTAACTATTGAATAAATTTATGAAAAAATAAAAAAATATATATATTATATATAATTAAATAATATAGCACAAAAGCAAGTTTTAAAAAAGTCACTATAAAAAGAATCAATCTATTTTTTTTTCTATTGTAAGCATTAACAATTTAACATATCTTGACCATGGGAGATTTGTTTTTTTCCTTAGTTACTAATGAGTATTTGTTTTGTCCTTGTAGCATGCTTTTTAAAGTATTTTTAGATATTTTTGGATGATTTTGATATTTATATTAAAAATTTTAAAAAATATCATTTTAATATATTTTTAATTAAAAAGCACTTCTAGTGATAATTGTCACGACCCGAATCCCGGATCCGTGACCGGCACATAGGCAAGGTTCCTCTCCAAGGTTCCATACCTATGCGAACCCAAACTTACATACAAACTTATCCTTCAAAACTCAATCAGAGTTGTTCAACGCAACAGTAACAACAAAACTAACTTTATAACATAATTCGATTGTCTTAATACAAGAGTTTATATATATTCATAGTTTTGGAGCACTAACTTGACATAAAAGGAAGGTACAAATTACAACAAAAAAGCAGGTTCAGAAGATTAAACAAAAGTGACCTGCTATCAAGCTATAAGCCTGAAAAGAATAATAATGAGAGGGTGAGTTCAATAACTCAGTGAGTAGATAACCTTCAATATACACACACGAGGTAATATAACAATGAGAAATATATATACAAGTATGGCTCTAGGTTCTTAAAAAAAAATTCTCAAATAGGCCATAACAAGAAGATTATATGGTAAAGTTCGTCAGAAAATCACAATGCAATGAGCATGAGGCTCCGTACTGTGGGATGATCAGTCCACACAGGTTGGTAACTCCCCCGACCAATTAGGGTTCAGATACGATGTGCACAAAGACTAACACTACCATGTTAGCAAGGAGTTATCAATTCAGAAGTCAATTCAAAATATATATACTGGCTCATATCAAGAATTCAGATTCAATAATTGATCATGCTTTATCATAACAAGGATAATAATCAATATATATTATCAAGAAGCATGATCCAATTCATATTAACAAATCAAATATTTATAGTATTTTTCATGTATATGGAAAATTATCCACTCACCTGAATAATACAAAATTATTTTAATGTATTTTCAATCAAAAAACACTTTAAAAAACAACTACTTCAACATTTGCAAACATTTCCTAAACAGGAAAAGAAATGATTGTTCTCTTACGAAAATTCAAAAGGAAAAGCTAGCCTTCCAAATAGTCGTGTTCAAAATCTGGTTTCGTTGGTTGGAATGTGGAAACTAGTTGATAAAAATGATATCAGGGTCATTATCCAACGACAGTTGGCTGTGACCAAGCATGGGTACAATTAATTAAGAAACTGAACAAGGGACCCAATGCCGACGACTCTGGGAACGAAAGTAGTTATCACCGGTCAACAATTGTAGGAATGATAGACCATTCTTTTCGTCACAATTCAATGAACTTGTTATATCAAAGTTAATTGTATTTACGGTTTGTAGTTTCAAAATGATGTATTAAAGCAAATTATTAGCTAATGCTGGCATAGCAGCTTTTGATCATGGCTGTGCTGCAGCTTTTGATCATCTTATGGTCTCTACCATACCTCCTGGAAGCACAAATTCATTATGCTGACACAGCACAAGTATCCACATCATGGACAAATAATAACATCTCCTTACCATCAATCTCTAGTGCCAGTCGGATCATTCTGTCGAATGAGATTGGTTTTGCTTGTGGATTCTACACCGACTATCATGGGGCTTTTTTGGCCGTCGGGATAGCCAAAACCTGGACAGATTGGAGTGTTGGGAATGGTAGTCGGTATTTTAGCCATCTAATATGGTCGGCGAACAGAAATAAGCCTGTTAGCGAGAATGCAACTCTGCAGTTTCTCCCAGAAGGAAATTTGGTCCTGAGAGATGCAGATGGGACTTTGGTTTGGTCTACCAACACTTCTAACAAGTCTGTTGTCGGTATGAAGATGATGGAAACAGGAAACCTTGTGCTTTACAATCGAAACAACAAGACCATCTGGCAGTCTTTTGATCATGCAACAGACGCTCTGCTTCTTGGGCAGATACTGCGGGCGGGGCAGAAGTTGGTGGCTAGTGTTTCCAGAGGTAATAGATCCGAGGGAAGCTACTATCTTTCTGTTACTTCTGAAGGTTTGTTTGCTTTTTACCAAGCTAATGTTCCACAAATGTACTACTACAATCGTCAATTTGATGGGACATTGATTAAGGGCATCCAACTAAATTACAGTGCATCTGATAATGGTACTCTATGTCAAATTATTTTCTCTATTTTCTCTGATTCAGCTGGTGATCTTGAAGTAGGGTTTGGAGGATCGAATAGATGCTCACAAACAAGTTTTATGAAATATGATCATGATGGACATCTCAGATTATATGATGATAATTTAGATCAGCCTGTGGATTTGTTGGAAGACGGAATGAATGATTGTGATTACCCAACATCTTGCGCCTTGCGGTACATATGGGCTCTGCTCAGGTGGACGCTGCTCATGCCCGTCAGGATTTGCTCGAGATAATGATTCAATGACTCAAGGAAAATATGGATGTTTAGAGATTAATCCTGTCGAATGTGAAAATCCCCATCAATCCCAGTCTCTCCGAACATTGGAAGGTGTCTATTATTTCAATTATGTTGATCATGATGCAGCAGCGTTAAAAGAGACAGATATGAAGAGCTGTCAAGAGGCATGCTTGAATAACTGTTCATGCAAAGCTGCTCTATTTCTACAGAAGGATGTTTTTTTGCGGGGGAGTTGTTTTTTACCGTCACCAGTTCTCTCGCTTTCAAGGGATTGGATATCACGTATGCCTCAAGCATCTAAATCATATGCATTTATCAAAGTCTCCGATCACGGAAAGATTAGGAGAGTTTCTCGTCCTCAAATAATAGCAGGATCAACAATTGGAACCATCGTTATTGTAGGACTCGTTGTTGGCTTATGGATTGTGCTTTCAAGGAAGAAAAACAATGGAGTGGAAGGAACGGAAGATTTCCTTGATCAACTACAAGGAATGCCCACGAGATTCACGTATGAAGAAATGAAAGCAGCAACTAAGGATTTCCATACGAAGCTTGGAAAAGGAGGGTTTGGCTCCGTGTTTGAGGGAAATTTAGAAACTGGGGAGAAAATTGCAGTGAAACGTCTAGAAGGTTTAGGCCAAGGGAAGAAGGAATTCTTGGCGGAGGTCAAGACTATAGGAAGTATCCACCATGTCAACCTGGTGAGACTAATCGGATTCTGTGTAGATAAGCTCAATTGTCTTTTAGTCTACGAGTTCCTGTGCAACGGGTCCTTGGACAGTTGGATTTTCCTTAAAGAACCACGAAAACCTTCTCTAGATTAGGAAGGTAGAAGGACAATTATCTTGGACATAGCAAGGGGGCTGGCCTATCTCCATGAAGAATGCAGGCAGAGAATAATCCATTTAGATATTAAACCCCAAAACATCTTGCTTGACGCAAGGCTACGCGCCAAGATCTCTGATTTTGGCTTGTCGAAGTTGATTGACAGGGATCAAAGTCAAGTGGTGACCACAATGAGAGGAACTCCTGGGTACTTGGCTCCTGAATTATTCAGCTCAGTCATCACAGAGAAGGCAGATGTTTATAGTTTTGGAATCGTAGTCATGGAAGTTGTCTGCGGAAAGAAAAATCTGGATAGGTCACAGCCACCTGAGTGCATGCATTTGCTCCCTATTCTTATGAAGAAGGCACAGGAGGATCAATTGATTGATATGGTTGACAATAGCAGTGAGGATATGCAAGTGCACAGGTTAGAAGCTGTGGAGATGGTGAGGGTTGCTATTTGGTGTCTGCAAAGTGATCACACCAGGAGGCCTAGCATGTCAACCGTGGTTAAGGTCTTAGAGGGCACCATGGGTGTTGAGGCAGACCTAGACTATTGCCTTCAGAATGCAACAACAATGGCAGCAATAAGAAGAGAGGCAGAGCTGGGCAGTACTGCCACATTGCTGCCATCACTACTATCAGGACCAAGGTGAAGAAAGATCTTTTGCGAAATTTATAAGTGTTTATGTTTCTCCGATAGGTGTTTTACCTTCAGTTCTCTTTATATCGCTATTGTAATGTTATCTGGGAAATTGTTCAATTAGCATAAAGTGTGATTCTTTAAAGCCAAGACATGCAATCAGTTTTCAGTTAAGTTTTTGAGGTAAAGAATTACTTTTATAGCCAACAAAGAGCCAAATATACATGATTCCGGTTAACATATTACTATCAACATTGTGCTGATTCTTTTCAGAACAATCATATCGAAGGCATTTGATTGAATTGTGTTGACTTAGCATGGAAAATTGAAGCTACCTCCCCAGAAACCTCTTTTCTTTTCTTTTCTTTTTTCTTGAAGCTGCAATTTGTCTTCGCAAATCGCTACTCATTGCTCAGGTATAATGATGTCAAAGTCACTAACAGTCCATTCAGCGACTTGATTAGGAGCCTTGAATATTTCAGTTCCTAAATCAATGGACATCCACTGCCTCCTAGCCGGAGAAGTCCCAGGATCCTGCAAAATAAGTAATAGCCGCCATATGTTAATGTCAAAGAGCTTTGTCCATTTTAATAATTCATCATGTCACTTCCTTTTGGCCTCTGTACACATTTCCTTCCGTTTCTAGGATGCAGGATTATATCTAGTGACTTGAGTTTTGAAAAAACTAGTAAATTTGAAGCTCTGAATCTGTGCTAAGGCCATTTAATCCATAAGAGAAAAGTGAAAGACAGAAAGTGAAAGACAGAAAAGCAAACCTGGTAGAAGTAAAGTGATTGCGACAACCTCCCAACATCAAGTTCCCAAGTTCTCGGGTCACCAATCCAACCCTCACCTTGCTTGGTAGGATATCCATACTCACCCCAAACTGGATGTGGCAAAATCTGTAATATCTCCTGAGGCTGAGGATTGCTATAGGGATCACACAAACTATAAGGAACTTCAAGATGCTCTGCGTTCCCCGGAGAACAGTACAAGTGATAGGCGGCATAAGGGAAGCGAGCAGTGTCATTGCGATGGATACGTGTTCCATCGGGAAATGTATGGTAAGGAGGGCACACATTGAGGTTGGTTGGATGGCACCATGAACTTATGTTTGGATTTATGATCATTTCGCTGTATCGAGTGACATCTGAAGTAACATTGCCATCGCAAGGTTTCCCATCGTTCTTCCAACAGCTTCCCATGTCCATCAGGTAGAACTGGCTGCTAGGACCCCCACCATTGATTACATTTAAAGTGAACCTTACTTTGAAGTTTGGTGATTCTGGGATCTGCATATAGTGCACGTCAACTCCATCACTCACAAGTTTGTTTGGCTTGTAAGTAAAACCTGCATTAGTGCATGATACAGACTATTTTTTTCAACCCCTAGATGTCACTCGTGTAAACCCACCTCCCCTGTGAAATGTTTGCAGGATTTGACCTACATTCAATCTATTTCTATGCATCATAATATTTTATCTACATAGGCTTGGCAGAAACAAAGAAAAGGTTTGGCACTCCCTTTCTTTGTTATTGAACTGTTGAGGAATTTGAATTATGTATATTAATTAGATCAAAGAATGAAAAGGAGCACTCACAATTTTTGACATACCCCTTGTTGGGTAATGGTACCCACCAGAAACATCATGTGTGGCATCTGATCTCAAGTAAAGCATCAACCATGGATACTTTGTTGAGGTCCTCAAAAGATGATGAAAAATCCAACTTCCCTTTCCTACCTCCTTCTCCCATGTCACAGAATGGTATGAAATGTTATCCATTACTCCCTTGCTCAAATCTGCATCCAAATCCCATGACCCATGAAACCTTCCTTTAAGTGTCGTCCTATTAGGCCCTTGCAACGTGGTGTAATCATGATAAATGAATGGCTGGTTCATGCACCCTTTTCCAAAGCAAGGAAATCCAGTGTCAGGGCCGAAAGGCCCCACTCTGTGGCCATTTTTGGGGCACTTGGCTGAGTAAGTGTCCATGTTGCCGCTCTTGAGCATGATCATCCAGAATTGCCACGGATTAGGAGTGTCTTCAACTTGACATTTTGAGCCTAAATAGAGTTCCTTGTCCGCAGCATAAAGGTTTACATCATAAAGGGCATTTGGTTGCACTCCTAGAAAAGGGTTTCCAACACTAAGCTTGTTGTCTTCCTCTGTGACTCTGTGGACCAATGCATAGGGCAAGGAGTTGCAGAGGGCGCAGTTCTTTTCTACAAGACAGAAAATTCAGAAACAAAATAAATACAGATCATAAATGTTCGAGTACTTTCTTCTCACAACTTACTATAGAAACATAGAAGTTATACAAACCCTTCTCTTCGTTAAGAAATTGTCTATTCTGATTTCAAGTTCTTGCTGGGAATTTACGCATTTATTGGATTTATAAAACTCAAGAATCATAAACCGACTAACTCTTGTTCACTGAAGGAAAGGTACTAACAATCTACTACATGACAATTTTCTATCCAAAAAGGCAATTCAATACGGTGATAAAGCAAACAGATGTTCGTAAATTATCACCAGAGATACATGAACAGATATAAGACAAGTAAAGCAAAGAACATGGCCTGCAAATCTTACCTTCTGCCTTCGGAGAAGCCTTGTATATGTCAAAGCAATCTGCAGCTCTTGGACTGCCCATAGAAGGAACCTCTTCTCCAACCTCATTGCATTGATTCCATGACTCTATTGCCAACCTTAAACCATCTCTTCTCATTCCAGGATCGCCTAATGCTGATACATACTCATTTCCAGCTGTAGCATACAAGGCTCTTGAAAGAATAACCACGGCCAGAACAGGAAGAAAATAAACTGGGTTCTTCTTTCCATCCATTGGTTAGAATAGAGGAAGTTTGATATCACACATGTACATAACTATATATAATATGATAATGAATTGAAGAACTCAGTAGAGATGTAGAATTCGAACTTGATTGATTGAGAGCCAAGTACGAAAAAATTGCTCTAGACTTTGGTCTTACTTTCCAGTTGCGAGGAACATACTCTTCCTTATAATGAAAGCTCTACAGATATTATTGTTAATTTCCTATGTGTAACTTCGGTCGGTACAAATTCCCGCTCATAGAGGGCTACTTATGCCTTTCTTAAACTAACTCTCGCACCAGAAAAGAAAGGGACAAACCAGAATTTTTAATGAAAAACAATATAAGCTAGGGATACAAAAGGACTTCTGGTCATATCTGTTTAAAATCATATACCAAAGTTAGAGAAATCACTGGAAAATAGTAAAAGTTCATCTTCAGCCTATGCTGTAAGGAAAGGTGCCGTTTCTAGCTAACTTCTGTAGACGTTAAAACCTACCCTAGCAAGTCTTCATGTATTCCAAAAGGACATTACAACTTCGAATAAATACTTGGGGGTATACGTATAGAGTTATGGAGCCATTATTCTGCAGAACAAGCAGAGGAAAACCAAAATAGGAGATTCTGGCCCTTCTTGCTGATAATGATCACACATCGCATTACAGTAAGAATCTGACAATGACCCTTCTTGCCTTTGATGGACCACGGGTTGGCTGCACATGCAAAACTTATTACAGGGCCAAAGTGGGTTGAAAGTGGAACAACTGTCCTAGCCTGTGCAAGTTACATGAATGCTATTATGTCAAGTGTAAATGTAATTTCTAGCTCTGCAATGTAAATTTACTCCAAATCCTTCACTGTCTGTGACGCAAACCACACATTGACTGTAACAGTGGGTAAGGGCATTAGCATAACTAATTTGGTCTTAACAAGCAAACATTGATGTCTGCAGCCTTTCTAACTAGAATACCAGTTGTTGGTTTTCTTTAAAACAAAGTGATGCCTCTATCATGTCTGGAGTAGGAGAAAAGTTTCCATATTCTGTTCTTGAAATGCAATCAATCCTATAGATGCCTCTATCATATCTGGACCTGTACCTACTGCAGGTGTTGATCCAATGCAGCCAAGGATTTGGACCGATTTACTTTTGTTTGTGGGCCTGAGGCTTAACAAACCCAACCATTCTTTCAGCCTTAATTCTTATTAAGTGCTAAGATCTTCTTTTTGTCCGAGGCTATTAGCCACTGTAGTGGTCTTTGACAAAAAAGCAAAAAGTCACTCCTCCAGAAACCAAAAACAAGCAAAAGGTAAAAGAAGGAAACAGATTGATTTTAAAGAAAACGAAAGGAAATGATTAAAGAAAGAAATCTCCAAATCACTAAAGCCATAAAGAGAGAACTGTCAGTCCTATTTGTCCAAAACCTGCCCCCATTTCAAAGCCCTGGTAGCTGGTTCATACCAAGATACAAAAGTTCACGAGCTACTGATGCAACAACACTGGATATGTGGACAGAATTATAGACCATAATTCTTGTGAATGAACTTGAGGTGATCCTGCACCTAGAGGATCAAATGGATTCCCATCTGAGCATGGGTTTAGGCATGAATTCATTTCCAAGTACAAACCATAAAGTGAAAAAAAGAAGCCAAAGTGGTCACAAGATTAAGGGCGGGTGCCTCTTTTGAAAAAAAAAAAAACTAGCAGGAGAAAACAAAGTAAGAAACTCACGTCCCTATTTATAAGCCTCTAACTGTCCCAAACTGCTACAACTCTCTCTGCCCCCCTCCCATTAACATCCCATTCAGTTTCTTATCATCATCTCCATCTTCTTCTTCTTCTTCTTCTCTTGGCAACTGGATAACCTTAAAAAAAATCAAGTTATCCTCATCCAAACAAAAGAAAGAAAACCACTCCATAACAAACAGGAAAAACCCTGTTTGTCAGAAGTAGAAAAGGATGAAGTGGGGTAGGAAAAAAACCCCATCTTCTTCGCGCTCTTCTTTAATATCTCATGTTTTCCCCACTTCCTGGCTAACAAAGTTCAAGCACATGAGCATCAACCCAGGGAAAGAACATGCAAAAGCGAAGCAAAAAGGGAAATGGAATTCTGTTTCCGCAAGTCCATTGCCATTTGCTCGTGGTGAAGGAGGAGGTAGATTCTATGGAGGGGATGGCGATGCTTTTTGGAGACTTTCTTTTGGTGACGAGAGTGCTAGCACAGGTGCTTTGAGTTCATTTCATAATGATTTGGACAGTGAGCTCCAGGCTCCACCATCAAGTTGTCACAGCTGTAGATCAAACGCTACAAGGGTAAATAATAGAAAAGAAGACCAAATCAGGTTCAGCAACAAGGTTTCTGAAGCAAGGAAAATGAGAGGACTGCCAAGAGAAATTGAGATTTTGCCTGAAATGGATGCATGTATAAGTGAAAAGGTAGCAGAAATCAGAACCCCAAGGTTGAGGGTTGAGAGAAAGGAGAAAATGAGGAAAACAGATCAAAGGGTTTTCGAAGCGCAGCAGTTCAAATTGGATGGAGAATCGTATGAAGCAGAGAGGGTATCAAGAAAAGAGACATCAAAGAATATTTCTGAAATGGAATCAGAAAGAACGATTGGGAGGATAGAGAGAGAGGACTGTAAGTTGACAGCTTCTCATTCAAAAAAAGATTTCTCCGTGTCGCCCATTAATGTGAGTGATTCTCATCTAAGAAAGACTAAAAAAGACTTTGTATTTGCTGCTCAGAAAGAAAGTGATGGATTTTCTGCTGAAAATTTGAGTTCTGAGTGGCAAACGTTGAAAGACATGAAGATTGAAGAGCTCAAGACAAAGAGGGAGAGACAGAGAAAATCTCTGTACATAAACAGAGAATTGCAGAGGAAAAAGAAAAGTAAAGTCAGGGCTATTTCTCCAAGAACAGCTTCAAAAGTCGAAATCTGCAGAATAAAAGCACTTGAAGACATGAAGAAAGCCAAGATGAAAAAGAAGAAAAAGGCTAGGGAGAAAAAAATGGAGGGATTCACTGGTCTAGAGAATTTCGCTGTGGTGAAAACCTCGTTTGATCCACAGAAGGACTTCAGAGATTCAATGATTGAAATGATAGAGGAGAAGAGAATTAGCCGGTCAGAAGAGCTCGAAGAACTCTTGGCGTGCTATCTGACATTGAACGCTGACGAGTATCATGATCTTATTGTCAAGGTATTCCGGCAGGTATGGTTTGATCTGAACGAGGCCTGCTTTGATTCTGAACTAGAGAATGAACAAGGTTACGATGAATAACCGCATTATTCAGTTAATTATAGCAAGAAACTTGTAAATTTCCTGTAAATTGCTAAGATATTACTGTTATAATATGATGATGCCTCTAATTAATTGTCATTCCATGAAAAAGTATCATCATAACTTCAATGCAGTAACAATTTCAAGAATTAGTGCTATTAAAGTTTGTGTACAGATGTCCACCATAATCGAAGGGACGCACTGATGAGGAAAGGAGAGAATTGATGAGTTATAAACAGTACACAGCTAATTGCTTGCAACACGTATTGATGCTTTAGCATTCCCATCACCTATCATGCTACGAATATTTAAAGAGTGAGAGAAACCCTATCCTCTCACAAGTACCAAGGATTGCCGTGCAATGTCAACTACTTACATTCAACATCTATGAGCGGGAAGGCAGCAAAGTGACAAATCCATATATAGTTCGGTTTACATAATCTAAGTGGATCATTAACCCGGATCCAATTAATTTTTTAGAAAAAAATATAAAAAGATATTTAGATATTATTAAATATTTTCTAGTAAAAAATAAATAAATTGAATGGCTGACCCGATTCGCTTTAGAAGTTTAAAAACAATTCGAATGACTTGTAATAATATAATAGAAAACCTATAACTCGATTCATGAAACCAAGATAACTTAATAGACAAAAAAATATATATAACATGCTTTAACTCGGGTTAGTTTGCTAAATCCACGATTTTGATCATGAGACGAAGATAACCCCGTAAAGAGCAAATTAAAACAAATTATAAAACTCAATTCATAATCGATCTTGTTAGACCTAATGTCGAATGATAAAGTTTGTAAAAATTTTAATTAAAAAATGATACAAAAAATAAGTAAAGTTAACTTGAGTTAACTCATTGTGCACTATTCACGGGTCATAAGGACGAGATAACCTAATAAAAAGCAAACCAAAACAAATCATAAAGTCTAATTCCCGATAAAACACAATATTAAATGATGATATTGAAAGAAAACGTCAATTAAAAAAAATCGAGTCAACTGGGTTAACTCGTCAAACTCGCTACCTGGGTCATAAGATAGAGACAACCTAATTAAAAAAAATCAAATATTGAAAGATTCATGACCCAAGTCATGAGACCAAACTAACCTTTTAGAAGAAAAAAAAATACAACCCGATTTAATCAGAATTAAAATGTTAAAAACCATGATCCTAATCAAGAAACCAAGATATCCCCATAGAAAGAAAATCAAAACATATCATGAAGCTCAATTCTCAATTTATCTAATGTTAAATGATGAAATTGAAAAAAAATCAATTAAAAAAAACATAAAAAAACGATCCAAGTTAACTTGGATTAACCCATAATCACCATTCTCGGATTATGAGGATAGAATAACCTAATAGAAAACAAATAAAACATATCATGAAGTCTAATTCTCAATCAACTTAGAGTGTGTTTGGTATTGCGGTAGCGGTTGTGGTTGTGGTTTAAAAAAAGTTATTTTATAAAAAGTACTTTTAGTTGAGGTTGGTTTGAAAAAATAGGTGTTTGGTTAAAACTGTGGTTGAAATTGAGGTTGAAGAAAAAGTAGTTTAATGTGTTTGGTTAAAAATGATTTTGAAATTGAAGTTATAAAATAATTTTAAAATATATATATTAATATTGATGGTTTTTAATTTAAATATTGTAGATTTAATTATTACTATTACATCATGAAATACTTTATATAAAATATTTTTTATTGGTTCATTAAACTATCTACATTTTCATCACATATGAAATACATCCGATAAAGACTACAATTTTTTTGGTTTCTTAAGCATATAATAACATCAGGTAAAATATAATTAAGAACAAAATTAGGATTGCAATTAAATTTTGCAAAATAAACACTAGTTTTTCGAATAAAACATAATTAAAAAATAAAAAATATTTTTTATTTTTTATTTTACTGGGTCGGACCCGATTCAATATATTTTGAGCTTTGGATAGGACCCGATCTGGCCGGAACCAGTCCGACCAAAACAGCATGCTACATTGTTCATCTGCTGTAGCATTCTAATTATAAAGCGTTTTGGATTCAAGCCAATTTGTTGTTTCATGATTTTTCTTCTTCACATCAATTAATGGTTTTTGGTTTGTGATGTTTCTTCTTCTTATTGGTGCAGCATATATGTCTTTAACTACTTCTAAGGATGGGCAATGGTGTATTCTCGGAGCAATTGACCACATGGAGGACCCCTCATGTTAAAGGCATTCCCAATATAAAAATATATATTGCGTTCCTGCCTCTCACAGGTATGGTAACAGTGTAGTAACGAGAGGCGAGAGGCAGGAACGCAGCGAGAAGCATGAATTTTCAGCTTCAACAAAACAGCGATTGCAACGCAGATAATGGTAGGGCCCACATATAAAAAATCACGGCTAATTTATAACCAAACACTTCAATGCTACTGTTACACAATAAACGCAGGTAGAAACACTTAGCCAAACGGACTCTTAATATTAAATGATGAAAGTGGAAAAAAAAGTTAAGAAGAAAAAGGGAAAAAATGAGTCAACCAGGTTAACCCGCAATCCGTGTAATGAGAGTGGGATAACCCAATAAAAAAAAACAAATCTAATATCAAAAGATGAAGTTAAAAAAAACATTAATAGAAAAAATATGAAAAAAAAACTATTACAATGAATAGTGCTTTGTGAGGAAGGGTAAAACAAAAACCCCTCATCATTTAGTTTTTCTTGTTAATTAATGTGTCTCCTATAATGTCAATGCTTTTGAAAATAAAATACACATATGACATTTTAAAAAACATTTTTAAATGCAACATAATGCAATTGAAATAATAGTCACACATCCTTTCTTTTCTAGATGATGATCAACTTATATTATAATACAAGTACCTTGACTCCTTCAACATTATATGTGTCTTTATAATCTCTCACAATCTTTGCATAGATGCTAACTTGTTTAAGAGTTTAATATAATCAGTATCATTTTAAGAGCGTCATTAAAACTCTTGGCCAATTCTACCTACTAAGGTTTTTCAGACACCTAAAAAAGACTTATAAACAAATAAAGCTTCTTTTCCTCACACTTCTACTTTTTCTACAAGCTACTCAACTTGTGTATAAGCCTATAGACATCAAATCCCATATACTAATATACTTCCTCAAAAGAAATTTTAAAGACATTGATAGCCTTCTCAATCTTTTGCTTTACAAAGGTAGCAAATAAACTATTGGGTTTATTTTAAATCATGTGTCCAAATGAGAAAATAAACACTTATGTGCTTAGTCCATATATGAAAGCCTAAAGTTATCATATTTTAAGGTTAAAGTTTATTTGTAAATGCATTTATTCTCTACCTTTTGATAGCTAGGAGAACATATAATAGGTGAGTTTTAAATTACTTTGGGATCTTGGATGAGAGAAAAAATTTATGTGACACATTATAGTCTTATACTTTTTCATAATAAATTTCCTTTATTGTCTTGCTCGTAGGGTAGGTCTAAGTTGCTAAATCATGTAAATTTTTTGTTTTCTCTAGCATGATTCATTGTGCTTATTCTTTTATGTTTCTCTACTTTTCAATTAGTTTGAGATTATAGGATTGTTTTCATAACAAACTAGTATTAGAGCTTGCCTGGTTATCAGTTGGCTTTCACGATGGTGATAAAAGTAGCGTCGACGATCAAATTTGATGTAGAAAAATTTAATGGTTGGAAAAACTTCAATTCGTCAAATCCACGACTCTGGTTATGAAACTAAAATAACCCTATAAAAAGCAAATCAAAACAAATTATAAAGCTCAATTCTCAATTAACATCGTTGGACCCAATGTTAAATGATGAAATTTGTAAAAATTAAAATTGAGAAAATGATATAAAAATGAGTCAAGTCAACCCGAGTTAACATGTTAAGCACTATTCCAGATTTATGACACCGAGATAACCTAATAAAAAGCAAATCAAAGTAAATCATGAAGCCTAATTCTCAATCAAACATAATATTAATTGATGAATCTGGGAAAAAATAATTAAAAAAGAAAAAAAAAACAAGTCAACTAGGTTAACTCACTAAACCCACGACTCAGGTAATAAGACAGGAACAATCCAATAAAATACAAATCCAATGTTAAAGAACTAGTGATCCAAGTCATGGGAACAAGATAACTTTTTAGGAAAAAAAAAAGTTGATTTAACCAGGGTTAAAATGACAAAATTCGCGAACTTGATCATGAGATCAAGATATCTCATAGAAAACAAATCAAAACTTATTATGAATCTCAGTTTCCAATTGAACTAATGTCAAATGATGAAATAAAAAAAAAATAAAAAAAAGGACATAAAAACAATCTGAGTCAACTCGGATTAACCCGTTAAACATTATTCTCGGATTATGCGGCCGGAATAACCTAATAGAAAGCAAACAAAGCAAATCACGAAAACTAATTCTTAATCAACACAATATTAAAGAATAAAATAAAAAAAAATTAATCTCGAGATAATCGGGTTAATTCGCGAACCATGTTATGAAAATAAGATAATCTGATAAAAAATAAATATAGTATTAAATAATAAAATTATATTAAAAAAAAACATTGATTAAAAATTAAATAAATAAAAATACTGCTATTTTTGGTTTTTTGTTAATTTATTCATAAGATCATCTAGATAAATCAACATGATAAGATGATGTGTCCTTGTAAGGAGGATGCCGTTTACGTAGCGTACTCTAAAACTGGCTAGAAAAGAAGATGCTCCATCTTTAACAACAGATTTGATCCTGCTACTGCTGAGGACAAAGGCTTGACATGTAAAAAGGTAAAATCATAGGCTATGCCTATAAATATCAAAGCATCACTTCCTATTTTGTTCTTGCTGGCTAGTATTTGTGCAGTCCTAGCTAGTACAGCTACAGCTATTCTAAACGCCAGCCTGCCATTTGAATGATCCTCAGTATAATTTGGATAAGAATTAAGATACAGGATGGCTACATGCACAATTTGGACCGTTGTGAAGCAAAGGAAAATGCTCGTGAAGAGGAGTTCACAGCTCCACCTTGCAGCAAGATTTGTTGCCTTCTGAGCAACCAAGTTTTCGATCATTTTTATCCTCAGAAGGCAGAAGGCCATGGACTGATTCCCCAGGAAACTCTAGCAGAACAACTCCGTTTTAAAGCTAGCAATGTTAAGATTCAAGGGCATTTAGATAAACTAGGAAGAGAAAAAACAATAAAACCGAAACTCGAGAGGAAAAGAGCGCCAAAGAAGAGGTCTCTGGATGAGCTTTGGTTCCATCTACTACAAAACAAGAATGGTTTTGGCATGCATAACCAGTCTTGCTCGAACAAGGAATGGTATGTAAGCATGTTTTTGCACGACATGCTTTTATCTTTCAGACAAAATAAGTCCTCGGAGCAAACAAAAAAATATTCACCGACATTCACATTCTTAGAACACTTTGAGCATAGAGATGGACCATCCCTTTTTTCTGTTTTCCACTCTTCACTGGTGAGATATAGATGAAATTGGAAAAACCACAGTACCACCATTGTCTTCATGGAGAGGAAAAGATATCTGTCAATTGTCTGTATTGGAATCTTATCTAACTATATTTTCAGTGCTAAGCATCTAATAGAACATTGCAATTAATTTTCCAATTTCTGCAGGTGCAGTTATAAAGTGCTGAAATTTCACAGGCACTTCGTAAGAGTTTCAAAGAGTGCAAACGAGCTTATTTGCTGCCAAACAAATCATAACATGCTTTCCAAACACACTGAACAGCATACTTATATGACAGGCTCCATTCAAAAACTTCATGATGTCAAAATTTGACTAGATGAAGGCAATAACAACAGGAACCAGAGGAAAAAAAGGATGGGACACTAAGATAGTTAAACAAAAACTAAAGATACAGAAAGGTTACAAAGGAATTTTCATTGCTAAGACTGATAGACAGTGTTTAATAACTGTATGGTTACTACTGTATAACAAAAGAGGCAAAGCTACACAGGAGTCTGCGACTCTGTAACCATGCAAGCTATAATACAACTTAATATTGACAAGGGAAACGTGATATGAAATAAGAGATCACAATGAGGTCAAAATATAAAATATAATGCAACCTCATTGAACCAATCATTCCTAATTTATTACATGTGCGTCCCTGAGGCATCAGAAGTTGAGAAAATTATCAACCAAAGTCAAGTTCTTTCAGCAGGAGTAAGATGCCCCATCTGCTCTGTAAGATTATTTACATTCCTCATATCCCACCAAAATTTTCTGGGATCACCAGGTTTTATTTCATTTTTTCTACCATCAGAATCCTTTCTTTCAGATTGAACTTCCTGTGTGTCAGTTGAACCAGGATTCTCAGTTAAAAACTGTTCCCAGAATACATCGTTGACTCCAGTTGCCACAGCGGGAGCAGTCCCAGCAGGTTGTTCCTTCGGTGAAACAGGCTCTGGCACGACAGCTATAGAAGGTTCAGAATTCATGTCAATACCAGGTGTTTTAGGGCGAAAATCAAAAATGAGTTGTGCACAAGATATAGCTGGACTCTCTGCACCACTTGTAGACTCATCCATCTCTATCGTTTTAGTGTTATGACTGTGGGTTTGAACAACATCATTTACCATATTCTCCCAGAATGTCAGGGATGATTCCAACTGCTCAAACTGCTCCATGTTTAACAGGGCAAAAGAATTACCATCTGCATTTTCTCTAGACAGAGCTTGGGAAGTCACCGTCTGATTATCCTCATTACTACTGGCTTCACTGTGTAGACAGCCAATTCTCGGCAGCCTTCTCTTTCTATCTTGACCTTCCAACTGCGGCATTAGATTTAAGGCAAGACCTGGCTTAGGCAACACTCGGGTCACAAAAGATACCATAGTTTGTTGTCTTCGTTCTATTTGTTGCAACTTCTCTTTCAAACCCTCAATTTGCATCTCAAATCCTTTCCGCTCTTGTTCCTGAATTTGTAACTCCAAAATAAGTGCTTCTTTATCACGTTTAAGCCTCTCTATATCATCCTTCATACTCTGTCTTTCTGAATCAGTCAGCAGATTAGAGCCTTGTCCTTGAAGATTCTGCAACGAATGGCTATGAACTGGCTTCCGTCTATGGATGTTCTTCATTAGAAATGGTTGACCTCTTACAAAATCTTCATTAGCAAATTCCCATTGCTCGGGATCAATTTTCCTAAAACCCTATTAAACATCAAGACAATTCAATTCAACCTAAAAATACAAAAGGAGGAAGAACAGAAACAGACACAGACAAACACAACCACACATCAAACATGTATAAGCATGTAATAACAAGAGAAACAAAAAAGAAGCCAGCTGATTATAAAGGAAATGGCTTACATAAGTATTGAGCTGTCTGATGAAGCTAGAGAAGTTATTATGCTTAAAAAATCTGGGCAGCAAAACCCTAGCAAACTCCGGTGGATCCCATACGGTAAAACTCTTATTGCTCTGACTCCAAGAAACAATTGAATCCGTCGAAGGTTCATCCACCATCTCATACGTCTTTGCAAGAAAAGGCGGCAGCGAGTTCGGACTGCCCTGTGATTCATCCATCCTAAGATAAAACCTTAATCTTTAACCCAGTCACACCATCAACAACCTCAAATCCAACAAAAAGAAAAAATGATTTTTTCTAAACCTTTCCAATTCCAATCCAACAAGCCTTGAATTCCCATAAAACTCAATTCATCCTCCTTCGAAAAAGAAAAACTTATCACTTTCAACCAAAACAAGAAGAACCCATTATTATTATGGTTCCAAAGGATCAATCAAACAGACCAAAAAACCTCCCTCTAAACCCCAAAACCATCTAATCCTCAATTAACGGAAAGAAAGAAAGAGAAAATTTAAGCAGATCTCAAAATTCAGATAGAAGTTGAAACCCTTTAAGTATTTGTTGTTGCTATTAAAAACAAACAAAGCTGAAGTGGACCCACATGACGAATTAAATCCCACAACACAAGAAGAATAAAACCCCAGAAACGAATGACAGTTTTTGGGTCTCTATTCTTGTAATTATTTTTATAGCTAAAGCAACAGCAGCCACTTGTTCATTTCTATTCTGTTATTTTTAGCTACAAAATCAATTTATATACTGCTGCTGCTGCTATTATAACATGACCATACTTTTTAAATACTATCAATAAATTAATTAAACAATTAACTTGGAGCCTAAGCAACAATTAATTTTATTTTTAATTTTCAGTAACTCCAGCAATTTCAGGAAAACAATGAATAAATAAATTCTTTATTTTAATGGCCAAGAAGCTGCAGGGAAGGGTAGAGGTGAGTTGTCATTTAATGTAAAAAACGATGCGTTTCTTTCTCGTTAAGTTTTTTTTTCCTTCTCATTCCCACTCAAATCGGGTAGAGATGTTCTTATTTTGAGTTTTCTTTTCTTCTTTTTTTTGGTATACATTTATTTCTTTCTTTCTTGTTTAGTTATAAGACCACACCTTTGTGTGTCAAAAACTATTTAAATTTTGAAAATCAATCTATATCGTAATTTTTTCAAACTACCTTAATATTACACTTTTTATAAAATTAAGTAGGAAAACTATTAAATATAAAGATCTTATAGACTTCAATAGTTTTGATTTTTTTTTTGTTGAAAAGTACAGGGATGAGGTTTTGTATGATGTAGTTCATATGCATGCTGCTCATATATTATTAGGGTTCCTTATAATTTGATAGAAATGTCAAGCATCTATGTGAGGATGTGAGGAAGAGTGAAAATAATATGAGCATTAAAAGAGAAAATACAATTAAGATAGAGAACAATAAGGTTTCATCCGAAAAAGAAAAGCAGAAAAAGGGAAAGAAAAAAGAAAATGTGAAAAAAAGATAGTGTTGAAAAATAAAAAAACAAGTTAGGTTTTTATGTGAACATGAATGAGATTAAGAGTGTTCGTTTTTCTTACATGTGTATAAGAAGACATATTTTAATACTAATGAATTTTATTATTATTTTCATAATGTTTGTTTTTATTTATTATAGGGTTATAAAAATATTTTCCCTGATGAGGTTCATAATGAGCATGGGTAGAGTTCATGAAAACATAACTACATGTAATACAATACAAGCAATGTAAGGAAAACATAGTGGTTGACGTACTATCATAAATGTATGTACTTATTTCAACTTTAAATGCTAAATTATTAGGTTTTGAGTATACAAAATATTCATACAATAATGATGATGATTTCAACCAGGTTTATAAGGCATGTGAGGATTCAACATTTGAAAAATTTTATAAGTTTGATAGTTATTTCTTAAAGAAAAACGATTATAGATACTTAATTATTCTATGAGTGAATTGCTTGTTCGTAAAGCTCATAATGGCTACTTAATGGGATACTTTGAGGTTAGTAAGACTTTATATGTTTTGCATTAGTACTTTTATTATCTTAAGCTGAAAAAAGATATACAAAGAATTTGTGATAAATACAAAATAGATAAACAAGCTAAGTTTAAAGTTCGAGCTTATAGCTTATATACTTCTTTACTAGTACCTAAAGAACTTTGAGTTAATATGTCTATGAATTTTTTTTTAGGTTTACCTAGGTCAAAAGTGGTATGGATTCTATATTTATAGTTGTAAATAGGTTTTCTAAGATGATGTATTTCATATCATAGCATAAAACTGATGAATCAACTAAAAAGAGAAGGCTACATTTATTTTATTAATATCATGTTTAAAAACTAGTTCAATCCAAAAACTTAAAATATTAGGTGAGACTCTAAGATATAATTTATATTATTGTCTAACATACCTTCTAAAATAAAAAAATTTTGGGTTTAAAATTTGCACAAGTCCACACTACCTTGTGCTATTAATTTAAAGAGAGAATGAAGGAGTTATAAGATTTAAACATGTAATTATTTGATCATCAAAATTCTAATTTCATGTCAAAGAATCAATTCATCCTAAAAACTTAAGTTATTAGATAACAACGTGTAAGATATGATTTACATTATTCTTTAATAAATTATACCATATGGCCATCAAAAGAAAAAAGAAGAAATTAAAACCAACAAAAAAATAATAAAGAAATAAAAACAAAAAAAACTAATAAACTTTAAAAAATACAACAAAAGTTTACATAAACTTTAGAAGTTGAAACAGGAGAAGAAGAAAATCTCTAAAAGAAAAATACTGAAATTAAAAGGAAAGGTAAAAGAGGCTAGAATACCAAAATCCCAACAACACTTGCGTGTAGAATCCAAGCTCGAATACCCCCAAAACAAATAGAGCTAGAAGACCAAAAACAAAAACCCTAGAATAGACTTTAGTCACTTTACTGTTAGTAAAGGCCATCACTTTTTATTTTATTATTTTTTTTAATATCAAACATATCATTTCTAAATAAATAATAAGGTCTATTTTTATATTTTAAAAACACTTTTAATTTTTATTATTTTTTTTTATTTAAAATTAATATTTTTTTATGTTTTTAAATCATTTCGATACGTTGATATTAAAAATAATTTTTAAAAAAATATATATTATTTTAATATATTTTTAAATAAAAAAAATTTTAAAAATAACTAGTCACACTCTTAAATATGTAATATAATTTTAATTAAGTTTTGATTAAAAAAATTACCATATTTTAAAAATACAACCATGATTACCCTACATTATATGCCCTTCTAATCACAATTTCGGATAAATAACTAAAGACATAATTTTTTATTATAAAAGATAGATCTTTTTGTTAACCAATAAAAATCAGAAAATGTTTCTGCCTTTATAATCAAAGTATATATAAATTACATGCATTCGAAGTAACCAAAGGATGTAGTCAAAATATAATAACGCCATCAAACACATGATAGAAAATATCATAATAGTGGAAATATTATGATATTATAATAAAATAAACTGAGGTATAAAATAAAACTATGATGGCTACGTTCTTGGAATAAATTAAAAGCATGAACTGTACACGATGGTGTCACTTTGATTTTTATTTTGTCAAGGAAATCACGAGTCTCGTCGAGTTTAGACAAGGATTTATTTTTATTTCTTATTTTTGTTTTTATTTTATGTTTTTGTCTGTGTGTTTTATGTGAGTGACGTGTGTGCTTTCGTGGGTGGTTAATAAGCAACGGTCAAGCAATTTATTTATTTATTTATTTGGGGGGGGGGGGGGGGGGAATCTATGTATTAGTAAGGACTTGAGTGATTAACTTTTCTCTTCAAGTGCTGAAAATGACAACTTTTTTGTTATTATAAAAATCAAATATTTTAAGAAAATAAATGTGTAAAGCATATCTTAGCTGTTTGCCGTACGTGGTCTATAACTTTGTTAACCACCCGGCTTTCATATTTACTACTACTATTATGCCCTTCAAGGATTATAATATTTGTAATGTGTGGTGATTAGTTTTTATTAAACTATATTCTTCGTCAATTAGTGATGGTTTGCTATATAAGTTATGCCATGCTAAGGTTAAGTCCACGCTACCATTAATTTTGGGTTTATACCTTAAGCCTATCCGAAATTTACAACCAACCTTGCTTGAGAGTAGTGGACTCGTTACCATTGTTATGAAATCTGGCCTAATCTAGTGGGTTGATTTAAAACTTAGATGATTTGGGGTTTTGATCGGGTTTTAAACAAGTAAAACTCGGGTTTACAATTGACTTGGTCAAGCTTGAGTGACCTACCGTGCTAACCTGAAACCTGGGTGATCTAGGATAATAAAAAAAAAACTTTATTTATATACATATTTTTTAATAAATCCAAAAATATATTAAATCAATTTAAAAATATTTAGCCTCATATTTTTTTATAACTTACGTTAACATAATTGTTTCTTAACTTTTTGACTTGGGATAACTATATATATACTCTATATTAATATGAAATGTTTTTTAACTTTTTGAAGTGGGATAACTATATATAGCTTACATCAATATGTATTATTTCTTATATTTTTTTTAATAAACCCAAAAATATATTAAATCAATTTATGAATACTTAGCCTCATATTTATTTGTAGCCTATGTTCACATATATTATTTCTTAACTTTTTGACTTAGGATAACTATATATATACTCTATATTCATATAAAATGTTTTTTTAAATTTTTTCAAGTGGGATAACTATATATAGCTTACATCAACATATATTATTTCTTAAATTTAATAACTTAAAGAAAAATTATAAAAGATAAGAGATAGATGTAAATCAAGATACTTGATTCTGTAACAAAACAAACATTTACCTGGTTGTATTTATTGAGTTTTTTTATGTTAAAAGCAGTTTTTTATTGAATCAAATGATAATAAAAGTAAACACATACCTGAAAATGATTAAATAAAATAAAAGGAAAATAATATTATTTTTTAAAATAAGTTTCATTTATATAAAAGAAAAAAAAATTATAGATGAATCGGAATAATATCTTCAAAAATTAAATACACGCAAAACATTTTTTTAAAAAAAAACTTGTATTAAAAAAAGGCTTCCAAAACTTATGGTCTAAATCATAAGACCGAGAAAAATCAAGAGAAAATAAATTGAAGATAGCCACAAAATCAATCTTTTTAAAAACAAATAATGTAGAATAATGAAATCAGAAAAGAAAATGAGCAAAAAAAAAAGATATCAATTGCATTAACTTTTTAAACTTGTGACTCGGTTTATTAGATCGAAAGTACTATAAATAGAAAAAATTTAAAATATTATTCCTAGCAAATTAAATATTGAAGAATAAAACCGGAAAAATAATGAAATTAATACATCAAAGGATTTAAAATAAATAAAATTGTAATTAAAAAATAAGGTTGAATATCAAAATAAATGTTATAAGAAAAATGAATTTGGTTCAATTTTAATAAAATTATATGTTACGTGAATTATTGAGTTTAATTGTGAATTGTAAATTGTGTTTAAGAGTTGTGAAATTGGGCTGTGGGGGCTGTAGTTGGGATGTGAATTGTTGTGACATGTGAAGCTGATTTGGTTTTTTTGGGGTAGGGAGCTAGAGGTTGAAAAAAACTGCCTTGGATACATTTTTTTTGGAATACAATTTGAGAGTTGCATCTGCTAATTATAACTGGCGAGATATATATATATATATATATATATATATATATATATATGTGTGTGTGTGTGTGTGTGTGTTATACATGAACCAAGATTGTTAATTCTATTTCGGTTGGTGTTTTGTTTTTTCAATTGGAATTGAATGTTTTAGTTTTGGAGTATTTCGGTGTGTCGTTTCGGGGTTGTACTGTTTATATATATATATTCAACAAAAATAATTCAAATTCAAGATAAATTAATTATAGATTATGCAATACAAACACAATGCCAAACAAATATAATTTTAAAATTTAAAATATTTCTAAATAGTCAAGATTAAATAGATCTTTAACTTAAAGTAATTCAACTTAAACAAAATATCAAAATTTTATGAAAGTAAAATATTTTAACAAAAATATTTTAAATATAAATTTAGGTCAATGTTATCAAGTGGCTAATAGAATCTAAAATATTTTTTTTTGCTCAAATTCCTATAAAGTATAAATATGAAAAAAAAACAATAATTAGAATATAAACCATATATATTAGTGATAAATCTAATTTTAAAAAATTAATATCATTGTTAATGAAAATAGTAATAATAATTTTCAATATTATTATTAATATCATTGCTATTGAAAATAATAATAAAAAAAAGCTTTTTATAATCGGATGGTTTAATTAATAAAATTGAGCAAGATTCAATGGCTTTTCAAGCGCGGAACGAAACATGTGGAATGAAACCGAAATGTTTCTAGCGGAATTTAGCCGAAAAATCCAGAACGGACTGAGATTTAAAATAAAATGAAATTTGTTTTGTTTTATTTTGTTTTTTAAATTAGTATGAAATATTTTGGCCATTCCAGATAGAACGGAACGGAATTGATAAGCTTAACGTAAATTATGTTAGTTCTATTTAAAAAAAAAAAAGTTAACTGTGGCAAGGTAAAAAAGAAAAGAAATCAACTTTGGAAGGTGGCGCAAACCAGTTTGCCCCACAGAGCGCCAACCATCCGAAAGAAAGTAGTAAATACACAGTTATACCATCTGGGCTGTCTAATCACTCAAGAGGCTCACTTGTCAGGCAAAAAAGCCAACAGGAGGCGGCGCTGGTAGCACAGTCACGTGAAGGCAAGGTTTTGCAACAGAAGAATGGAAGAGGATGAAGGGATTAAACATCTCATGTCATGGCATTCAAGGAAGGAAGGAAGAAAGACGGAGAACAAATTATAAGATAATGTGATGATGATCGTCGTAGCTATCCATTAAAAAAGAAGGATTTACGCCCACCCATTGCGAGCTCTGACAAAAGTGACACCGCACGATCCCACAAAAGCGAAGGCAGGGTCAGACGATCAATTCAAGTCAGGAGAATGCAGCACCGCACGCCGGCGAGCATCGAGTTCCCGCCGCAAACGTGCCTGCCTGCTCCTCTTGATCAGGTGGTTAGCCTGCCTGGCCCCTTCATTTCCGCGTTATCTGATTGGATGGTTTCGTAGCACTGGTGTCTCTAGCTAGGTTCTTTTTGCCATTTCTTGATGCTCTTGTGAATGAGGAGGGATGGTGGTATTAATCGGGTGTTTCATCTTTAATTTTATTTAATATTTTTTTATTTAAATATATGTTGGTAATTCAGTTTGATATATCTATTAGAAGATGACACATGAATAAAAAGTGAATTCCATTGAAAATTTCTAGAAAGACAAGACAATCAGAAATTAAAATTAGAACCTGTATTGTTATTTAGAATCATGAAAAAATTAAACATTAATTTTAATATCATATTAAACCTTTTATTTTTATAAAGCATTTAAATAAAAAATTAAACAATAAATATATAAAAGTCCCAAACACATGGGCAAGGATTTAGGATTTAATCTAAAAAAAAAAGGCCGACATGTGTGGGCTTGTAACATCATGTCCACACGCTTGACCTTCTTTTATTTATTTTTTCTATTTAATATGGATAACATGTTTTTTTTAAATAAAGATAATTATATATAATCTGTTAGCTGAGATTTCGATCATCAAAGAAATAGTTGGAAAATCAGATTGAATTTTTTTATTTAAAAAATTATTTTAAATTTATTTTCATTTGAAAACATCCTACAAATACCTTTAGAACCTCAATACACTACTTTCTCAACTCGAAATTATCTCTAAATCAGTTTAAAAATGCATAATTAATATGAAAAAAACTTTTTAAAAAACCCAATAATAAAATGTATTTTTTTTATAAAAAAACTATAATAACCCATAGAGAATAAATTAAGACACAGTGTCAAGTCCAATTCTAAATCAATGCAATGTGAGTAAAAAAATAAATAAATTTGATAATCAAAGAAAAATAACAATTAAATAACAAGAAAAATAAAAATTATTGTTCAAATCCACAATGAACTTTGTTTGGTGCCCAATAATTTTTTCCTTCTCTTTTAAAATTTTGTTAATAGTTTAGGTTTTGTATTAAGAATTTTAAATACATTTATCTATATTTATTTTCTTTTTCCAACTTTCTTTTAAAATTTCATATTTACTTTTTTATTTTTCACAATTTTCATGAAGTTGTATATTTTATCATATCTCATAAGATAACATATAATATTAGGCGTATTGATGTCTAATAAATGAATGAACAATAAAAAATCAGAAAAAGAATAAAAATAAAAATAAAATATATTAATTCAAATAGATAAAACTAGTTTGTACCACGTGGGAGGGTACTTTTAATTAAATATAAAATGAATAAAATTCAATGTATATTCACAAGAATCTCAATAATTTAAATAAAATAGTGAAAAAATTATATCTAGAGGCAAAACTCCCATTTCCTAATGAACTTAATTTTTTTGTAAGAACATATTTTTTTTCATTAGTAGCATGTTATTTTTAAAGAAAAGCTCATCATAAAACAAAAGGCAAGTTCTTTTAAAAAAAATATTTTCATAGATTTTATGTGTTCATATGAAAAAAATCAAAGAGTAATAATTCATGAAAATTATATAAAAATTAACAATCAAAAGAATATTTAATTCTCATTGAATGTTAATGTGCATTTTTTACCATTTATTACATATTAGGCTTATATATAATTGTAAAAAAATGATTGCAAATACAAGCATAAAAATAAAAGATATGATCTTATTTAAAAAGTATGATATAATCGGATGTCTTGTTAAATTGCATTGAAATTATTAATATAAAAAAAGATTTATTTTAAATTAAAAAAACATTTTATGGGCTGAGAATGTCAGATCTGTGCAAAACATTTATTAGGGCATAGTGAAACCCCGTTTTGATTGAGTATATTTTATAATTATAATTTTGCAAAACCTACTATAACGGAAAGAAAAAAAAGGCGTATCCTCAGGCAAGTAGGTGGGCCGTTAGGCAATTATCCACGAATCCAAGTTCAAATTCAGGCATTCCTCGAACTCATTATCTGATTTGGCATTATTTGGACACGGACCGTATGGTCAAACTTCAAAACACAAACGGTCCCATAGTCTGTCCAAATATGCCGTGCCAAGATCATTAATCCAAACATCTATCACTTTACACTTTCCATTTTTATTTTCATTTAATAATAATAATGATAAAAAAAAAATAAAAAAAACATAACAAGACACCGCTCACTCCATTGGCTTCCCGTCCACACCTCGCCTCCAGTCACCACCACTGCCCTTTTTAAAAAGCCTAAACACGTGCTAACACCGTGATCCCGGAATAAAGTCTATACTGGCATCCCTGTAAATAACTCGACTTTACAAGGTTAAATCCACTCCCTCTCTCCATATTTAGCTCACCTTCCCCAACCCACCTCCCTCATTTAACCACTTCCCTCCTATAATTAACCAGAAAAACAAAGAGAGCCAAAAAGCCGCCAAATCCGTTTGTTTCTCGAGAAAATTCTAGCGATCAAAATACTCGATCCAATCAGCAGAGTGAATTTTTCATCTCTTCCTTCTTCTTTTTTCAGTTTTGTTGACAGAGAGTTAGACAGGTTAGTATTGATACAAGAATGACGTCGGGGACGAGAATGCCGACGTGGAAGGAGCGAGAGAACAATAAGAAAAGAGAAAGGAGAAGGAGAGCGATCGCAGCGAAGATCTATTCAGGACTTAGAATGTACGGGAATTATAAGCTACCAAAACACTGTGACAATAATGAAGTGCTTAAAGCTCTCTGTAAAGAAGCTGGTTGGACTGTTGAAGAGGATGGCACTACTTATCGAAAGGTACGCTACACGAATATCAAATAACTATAGCAATGAGTTCAGTTTTAACTGCTTTGTTTTTCGGGTAAGCTGCACACGCAAGAATTTTAGTTGCTAGTGGTGATAGCATGCGGTGGTAATTCAGAGAGATAGATCTGAATCTGAGATGAAATCTGTTTTGATCGTTGTTGGAGGTGTGAAATTGGAAGTGAGTGTTTTTTATGAATGCTAACGTGCGCCAGGTGATCTTGGCGTATGATAAAGGGCGGTGTACTGCATACTGATGGACGGTTAGGATTTTTAATTTGGTTGATGGAGTGTGAAGGCGCAAGAAAGTGTTTCGGTTTTGTGTTTTGTTGATGCACGGAGCCCGAGATCTTAAGATTCGGGCTCTGTTTTTAGTGCTTTGATTCTTACACGATCACGGTAACCAGTAACTCTCAGATGGGTACCCTGCCTGACAAAATATTCGTGTGATTCGGAGGGGTAGTCTGGTCATTTTCGAGAAAAATCCATCTCTTTTGCTTTGCTTTAAATGCAGCTGATTGTTTCTCTTTTTAATATCTGGCCTGATTTTTTTTTCTCACCTTTGCCTGCTTTGGAGATTCCTACTCTTTTCATTTTCTTCTCAAAAATAAGTTTTTTTTTCTACCTCGAGATTCCCTCAATTATTTACCTTCTTTAATTAATTTATTTTGTTATAATTACTTCGACGATAACATGACTGAAGCAGATGCCGATAAAGTTGAAAAGTTGGTATAATAAGGTGATAACAAATCCTTGGATTCCATTTGATGCAATGGAGTATTGGTATTTCTTTTAATTCTTAAATATAATAATTTGAAAGTAACAAAGCGTGTGAGGAGGGGTGGATGTTTGATTAATGCCGTTGAATAGGAACATGTTGGGGGTAGGGAAGATGGCGTGACGTGGGGTGCAGTTTATTGATCGATAGCGCTATTGTTTTGACATTAATTCCCTCTTTTGTCGCCCCTAAATTACCCTTCCCCCCCTACCCTGTTCTCTCTCTCTCTTTTGGGTGGTGAGGGAAGTTGCTGCCCCTGCACGGTAGCTTGTGTAGTGAGAGCTGTGTGATTTGATTTGTTCACGTGTAATTGTAATGGTGGATCTCGCAATTAAGATTGTTTAATATAATGGGCTAATCGAATTGCTGGTGATTTTATAATCTTTAGAAAAGAAAAATCACGTAATTGTGAGCTGCAACATGATCTGACCTCAGCATTTGGTTGGAGTCCACCTGTTCTGCTTTTATATAGTTTGTTGTAATTTGAATCATGTACTCTGCTTGATGATTTGTCACTTAGATTTAAAATTTTCAATTAAATAATTCATTAAGCTTGGCAAGTAAGGAGATGAACTGTACAGGCTGGTGGTCTGTGATAGTAGGTGCTCCCATAACTGGTGAAGGGGCTTGGTATTTTTTGAAAGAATCACATTTTATTTAGTTTTATTTTGTTGCTTTGAAGGTTGGGAAACCCTTACCATGCTTCAAATCCTTTGAATAACAAGTAATGAATTGGTCAATTTGATTGCTTTTAATGGATGAGGTATGAAATAGAGAGGGTCAGAGAGAGGAATTTGGGGGGCTCCATGAGGTGTTCAAGGTGTTATGTAGATGGGCTCATTGGAGCATATTGGAGCCATCGTAATTAGTGATCTTACATGCACAAGTCCAAGGATTTAGGGAAGTTTTTGCCACTCAAATCCTTCAAATTTTGATGATGGCTATCGGTTGTAGAGTTGCTTAAACACTCGTGGACATTCAGGTGTTAAATGTATCCAACAGCCGAGTTATTTCCTAGTCAAATATGGTACTATTAATTCCATTACAACTACTCTCGCTTGCTAAGAATGAAAGTTTTCAACTTTCATATGGCATAATTCAAGGTGTTGCCATAGGAGAAACTTACAGCTACTTACATTTGTTTGGGTACCTAGATAGATATCCTTATCAAACCATCCTGAGATGTTGAAATATTTTTGTCTCAATTAACTGAATCATCTGTTTGCATATCTATAGGGATGCAAACCTGTGGAACGCATGGATATTATGGGAGGTTCTGCATCAGCTAGTCCGTGTTCGTCATACCATCGAAGCCCATGTGCATCCTATAATCCAAGCCCTGCCTCATCTTCTTTTCCAAGTCCTGTTTCATCCCATTATGCTGCCAACGCTAATGGTAATGCTGATCCCAATTCCCTCATCCCATGGCTCAAAAACCTCTCCTCTGGCTCATCATCAGCCTCTCCCAAGCATCCTCACCATCTCTTCATTCACACTGGTTCCATAAGCGCTCCTGTTACCCCTCCATTGAGCTCCCCAACTGCACGAACCCCACGTACCAAGAATGACTGGGATGACGCAGCTGCTGGCCAATCTTGGATGGGACAGAACTACTCATTCATGCCGTCATCTATGCCCTCGTCTACCCCACCTAGTCCTGGCCGTCAGGTCCTACCAGATTCAGGTTGGCTAGCTGGTATCCAAATTCCCCAAAGTGGACCCTCATCACCAACATTTAGTCTTGTATCACGGAATCCATTTGGCTTTAGAGAGGAGGCTTTATCAGGTGCAGGATCACGAATGTGGACTCCTGGACAAAGTGGGACATGCTCTCCAGCAATTCCGGCAGGCATTGATCAGACAGCTGATGTGCTAATGTCGGACAGTATGGCAGCCGAGTTTGCATTTGGAAGCAATGCAGCAGGATTGGTGAAACCTTGGGAAGGAGAGAGGATCCATGAGGAATGTGTTTCTGATGATCTTGAGCTTACACTAGGAACCTCAAATACCAGGTAAGTTGGAGTAGATATCTGATTGAATGGATTTAACCACCATGTGTTGAAGTTTATTGTTTTATATATTTTTAATTCCAGTTTGATTTGTTAATAAGTTGTTTGGTTTAATGTTACAGATAGGGAGATCAATGGAAGAGGGGGTTGAATGAGTTATCCCTTGATCTCTCCATTTGGCTTCTCGATTCCCATCAGGCTGTCATGTCAATAACTTTGTGTTGTGCATCTTTCGGTCGATAAAGCAGCTGAGTTAGAAGTACAGTGAGTAGGAGCGCCTGTTCATTTTTCTTTTCCTTATTCCTTTTTCCAACAAAAGAAAGAACTGAAAATTAAATTATAAATAGTTCATGGTGGTGACTTTTCCCCTTCAGTTGAATCCATTCTTCACCCTCTTTTTCCTTTTGGAATTCTTTTTTGCTCTTTCTTTTCCAAAAAAAGAGAGAAGTTCCCGTCATAGCCTTGATACTTGTTTGGTGTGAGTCCTGTTTTGTTATTGAAAGTGAAGTTTATTTCAATTCTTTACTGATTAGCTCTGGAGTTTTGACCACCATGGATCCTCGTTTCTCGCTGTTTTTCCGTCCTGTGTGACTGTATTTTCACCACTCTACTATTTTGCATCGCCTGCAGGCTGCAACTCTGCAAGGAAGCTGCCCTGCCATAGCTTTTGTTTGATGATATTAATGGGCAAATCCTAACCCCTTCAACTATTACCAAGGGCAACTATTACAGCCAAAAGATTATTATTATTATTATTATTATTATTTATTTTTTCATGGCTTCTGAAATCAGTAACCAGCGGGTTTTCGAGCGCCTTCGATCAGATCAGAGTGCTATCATCCATATATTCACTTATTTAGAACTCCAATAAAAATGGCAACATGATAATTTGGCATTGAAATCGATGGCAGGTAGACATTGGCACCCCTTTGTTTTTTATTAATGGTCTGAAACATGCTGTTAAAAGAAGTTACTTGTATAATGATGTGGGGCAATGTCTGCTGCTCAAGGCATCACCAGAAATATTTGGTGTCGCCCATAAATACCTCATTTTGCTTGAGCAAATAAGCAAGCTACTCCAAAAAACCAAGACTTTGGAGGCATTGGGGTTGGATAATGCTTTTGGAAAATTAAAAATTTCAAAAAAAAAAAAAATTATTTTAGGTCGAACATTGCTGATACAAACTACACGGTAAAACAGGCATCCGAGCAGAACGATCCTCTTTTTATTGCATGGAAATAAATTCAATTCCATTAAAGCATTGAAAGTCTTGTATGTACAGTTAGACATCCAAGCATGTCATCGACTTTGTCATATACAACTACTACACAATACATTCATGCAGGGAATCCCCCTCTCCTCCCAATCAACTATTTCAGAAGAGCAAAGAATGGCAATAAATGACTTGGCAAACACGGATAAACTGTATACCAGGGATTTCTTTTCTTTACATTGGCTCGTGTCCGGATATTATTTTCGACAATGAACTCCAACAAATCACCTCTCGAGCTTCTGATATAGGTCTGCAAGTGCACGATACAGAATTGCAGCGGCAGGTGGTCTGGGCAACGAGCCAAGTAGTATATCTGATGCAGATATCGACTGGCTCCCATAGAATCTGGAATTCTCTTTTGAGCGGGTAGTGACAATACTCCCTTCAAGTGAACATCCAACAAATGCTCCTGCATGTTCGACAATTATCATGTTCAACACCATGTCAAAACAACGCGCCAGAAAGGGTGGATTAGTTTGCGGAGGAGATCAGGATCTAAACTAGCTTATTTTACAGGGAAAAAAAGTATGCTTCTAAAAGAAATTAAGGACGGACAAAATGCAAAGGAAGCATAAAAGGCACAATTAGAACACCACCAGAAACATGTAATATAACTGGACTGAAATAAATAACTGTTTAACTGACAGAATTACCGAAGACAATGAGATTACCTTTACTGCAGCTGTATGTATAACAAGCAGCATATCCACCATCACCAGCTCGTAAATCTGCTTCAAATGCCCGTCCAGCAACGCCAACGGCTGCACTCACACCAGCACCAAATGACAAATGCGCATTACCACAAAATGTCTTGACTGCTTCAGTAGTTCTCAACACAATTATGAAATCGGTCAATTCACCTCCAGCCTGCAAGCAAATTTACCTCTACATAATAGAATCCAAGGGAAAGAAAGCCAAATATCCAAATACAGATAGTTCTATTTGAAGTGGAAAATAAGACTTCATGGGTTGAGTGACAGAAGCATCTAGTTCTCCCTTGTATAAGAATAGATGGGTTATAAACTCAAGGAAGTTTTTTCAGACAAACATGTCATCAGCAACATGAATTTCAGTACAACAAATAGAGTCATCAATATGCAAAGATCTGTGCAAATATGAAACAATTGCCTAATCTAAGTAACTAATCTTTCAGGAGCACTAAAAAAAAGGTCAGTGTCTCCATATTTTCCAGTAGGGAAAAAGGCAAGTCAAAATCAAGTACATTCTGGTGACAGTCGTTAAACAGAGAACACAGACAGTAGTGGTACCACCCTTTGATTTGGGGGGCCCACAGCACTCCCAAATTTCTCCATTTGGAAGTAAGTAGCTTCCGTTGAAAGCAATGCTTTTAAAAAACGTCAAATGTGAGGGTGTTTGAATGGGAGGTAGCTTTTGTTTTTTTGAGTAAAAAGCATGTATGTTTAGCTTTCAGAGGTGTGGTTTGTACTTAAAAGGTATTGTAATGTTTGGTTCAAAAAGATAAAAAACTGAAAAAATTATTTTGATTTATTTTCAAATAAAAATCAGCTATACTATGAACACAAGACATCCTTAAATTTTTGGGTTTTCATAATAATCAACCCCCCCCCCCCAAAAAAAAAAAAATATATATATATATATCATATTTTCTCTGTGGTTCTAAGTTTACTTATTTTGAAATCTAGTTCAGTAGTTATTTTTGACACCCCCTCTTAAGAAATCCTGGTTCCGCAAAATAATGATCCCAAGGTAATCGAAGTTAATAAAGATAAATGTAATCACCTGAGCTCCCCATCCCAAACCAAGTGTAGATATGGCAGAAGGTGGAGACCATGAACCATCTTCTCTGTGAGCAATTACAAGTCCTGTTCCAATATTATACGTGACCATCACCCCAACTTTCACAACTGTAATAATTGCAAGGCCTTTTGCTCGTCGTAGAATGACATCTGGAATTGACTTCTCGGGTTTCAAATAACCTACCTGTGAATGGAAATGCACCAAATCAGAATTAAACGTTGCACAATATCTCGCAAGAGATATCTAGCTATGCAAATGAACAGATCCATGAGTTCCTCTCCCCGTGATCAGTTACAACCAGTGCAGGATAGTTGCACGCACATCTTCTTTATTTCTTTCGTCTCCTTTTGGATAAACAAAGGGAGAAAGGGCTGAACATAAAGGAGAGAACAAAATAAAATTTACGCCAAAACAAGCTTTTCAAGATTGCAGGCTTTCTTGTTCGATTCCCAATGCAAAGGACGTCATATAGTGCAAAACTCCCAATTCATGCCCACCTTTCAATGACTAGCACAGAATTTGTTAAACATCAGCGATGAATGACAAAAAAAAAAAAAGGATCTTAAAACCTTACCTTATGATAGCCTTGAATTGTGTTTGCTGCCTTATAAATTTCATATTCCATGGTCTGTCCCCATGGAAAGTTAACCCACGATCTCAAAGTGCTGAGGTCTGTCAGGTCATGGGTTGGTAGCTGGGCTGCATTGCTTACTTGGTCCATCAAATATGTCTGGACAGACTCGAGTCGCACACAACATACATCACAGACTCGCTGGGGATCTGTGACACGAAACTTTACTGGCAACAAACTCCTTCCTCTAGAGCAGTCACCACAAAATATTCCTCCACAGAACCTACAGTGATGCCTGGAGCACATAATCGGATGAAACCGCACACCACAAAGCATACAAGCAGCAGCAGTGCTATCAGGCAACCATTTAGGAGGGCCCTGTTCAAGAAGTTCACTCACGTTACCAAAATTAGCCTCGGTGAGAGTTTGGGCCATCTCTTGCCAAGCTTGCTCAAGTAAATGGCTGGATAACCACGAAATCCCACACCCCTGTAAATCACCAGAAGCAATTGCATTCACTTTTCCACGAGCTGCAAGTAAAATTTCTACAATCACATCCCACATAGTCAACTCCTTGTCTTCTCCAATATACTGACTCCACCCCATATCACCTTCAGGAAAATAACCACCATTGGAGTGAAAACCACCTCTAGCCGTCCACTCTTCACGATTACTTTCTATCATGGGCGGAACAGAAACAGGAATCCAAGCCCCAGTTTCTTCATAATGAGGCGAGTCATAATAAAAGTAATTACCTCGCTTTTGATGGGTAATTTTTGTTTCTTCTCTCTTCTCATCATTCCCCTCCTCAAATGACCCAGTATCACTTTCTTCAGGTCTAATAATTTCCTGGCTCCCAATATTCCCATTATCCTGTGATCAGCACACAATTATAACACATCATCACACAATTATAACACCATGTAAAGATCAAAGCTTTTTTCTTATTATTATTATTCTGGTTTTGAACTAATAAAGAAAGAAAAGAATTGACATGAAATATAAAAAATGAAAAAAACCAACAACAATACAATATAAGTAAAGAAACAAGCAATGGAATTGGGGTGAATACGATAAGTGATTTTACCGATGGAGGAGAATTGGTGGGACGATGGGAATCAGAAACCCTAGAATCCAGGTTGTGGGTATTTTCGGAGTTTACAGGGCTGCCCTCCATGGAAAGCAACTCTTGTCAGAACGAAGAAGCAAAAACGGTTCAGGATCAACAGAAACAAATAAATTAACGATCTCCAGTTGCAAGAATAATAACAATAACAATAGAGAGACAGAGAAAACGTGCAAAAGAGAGGATTGTCAAAGGCAATCAGTCCCAATTGAGGGAAACTTGTAGCTGTGAAATATTGGCGTGTTGTGGTGCTAATGTGTATTTCCCGTCTTCATAAAAGTCTATTGAAGTTTTTTTTTCAAAGTCTACCTTAAATAAATAAAGAGATAAGATATAAAAGAGAGAAGATATACGAAACTCATATCCCATGAAAAAATAAAAAAATATTTATATTTATAATTTCTTTTTTTTATTTGTTTTTAAGTCTACCATTATTAATTTTTAATACATAAAATTTATTTATATGTTGAAATTATTGGATGGCCATTAATTAATGGCTGCAATGTTTAATTTATTAAAAAATATAGTTTTTATAACTCTCCTCTCTTTTTTTCAATTTTAAGCATAAAATATACACCATTTACATAATTCACATCATTTTTGCATCTCTTTCTTTCTTCTACCACTATTTTTGCATCTTTTCTCCATTTCTATATCAATTAATAGTTAAATATACACCCTCAAACATCAATTTATCATCTTCCTCAATTTTTAGACTTTCCTTTTTCATCTTCTTCTTTTTACTACCATAATTTCTGCATCTCTCTCTCTTTTTTTTCATTTCAATATCAGCTAATAGTTGCATATGCACCTTTCCAACCATTATTTCTTAATAATAACAACCAATAGTCACTCACTCACACATTCACCTCGTCTTTTTCTTCACATTATCAACATGTCTTCATCTATATTAGTATACATGCCCTAGTTGGGATAGACTCAAGTTAAAAAAATAGAAAGTGTAACAAATATGGAAAAAAAAGTATTATTTATGATATAAAAAATTAAAAGTGGTAAAAACAAGTTATTTTATAAATATAATGACAAGTCATATAACAATACCTTTATTTATTAGTATAAACCTATTAATGAAATCAAAATCACTACTAGGAAATGTCCTAATGATGGGGACCCAATACTACATAAAATGAAGAAAATAAAAGATGAATTCCATATAGTATAGATCAAGTTTCATAATATGTAGGCAAGCTTTGCAAATGTAAAGTTAATTTTGGTAGAAAATTTAATATATATGATGAAATCATATCTAATTATTATATTGTTCATGCTGAACAAATATAAAATAAAAAATAGTTCTATGGATTCAAATTCATAAGATTGAAATAAACATTTATATTTTAAGGTTGTAAATCTTTCACATTAACAATGCTTAAATGTGTTACCATCAAATAATATAAAATTTAATTTTTTCATTTGCTGCTATTACCCAAACAATATGAAAGCACTTTCTTCTTTTGATATTTTTAATTGAAAACGGTGTTTAACTTCATATTCCTTCAATATATCCTTGAAGTGACACATGTCATTTAATATTTTACACTCTTGAAATTCTATAAACCCATTAACTAAAACCCTAAATTAACTTGGCTAACTTTCCGACTCTGATAGCATCTCTGAATGGCAGCTCAACCGCCATAACGAAGGAATGAATCTATTAAGTTAAGTGGAAAGAGCCCTCATAAGGCGTCATTCATCTCTTACCCGGCAAAGGCCTTTCTCATCCCTTGCTTATGTTGAATCGAAATTTTCTTGGTCTTATTTTACCCTCGGGGGGATAAGCTCTTCTCTTATCCGCTCTTCTCGCTGTTCTCTTTTCTACTGTTGGAGGCAAGACTACTTTTTTCTTTTTCTTTCGAGAGGGGGCATAGTTTCGTAGCCAAGTTAAAGACGTGCCAACTTTTCCTACTCTTTCTTAAGCGCTGGTTCTGCTTTTATTAGATTCTGTTCTTTTTTTCACACATCTATTTTTAGGCCTAAAAAAAAAAGAACTTCATCCCGAGGTGACTTCGCTAGACTTGCTTCTAGTCTGATAGGAAATCCAACTTACAATCGTAAGAACTGACGGCAAGGCTTGACGACCATTTATTCCTTCTGGAAAGCTGCCCACGAATGCCCTTCTTCCCCGATTGACAGCAGGGAGGTCGAATCTTTTAAGCCAAAGGAAATCCCAATATCAAATCGAAAAAAGCCTCATGAGAGAATGAGGAAAAGGTAGGGTCTTCAACTGGGGTGAAGTTAGGCGGACATGCATCTAAGGGGAAAGTCCTATCATAGTGAAGCTTACTTGGAAGATCTAAAGATCGAAACTGATTCAATATGAGTAAGCATGGAGGTGGTTGATAGTTGAGCAGATTGGGTTGTAGTGATAGGGGGATGACTGGCATGTGATCTTTGGCCATAGAAGTGACCCTCTTTCTCCTGTGGGTAAAGACCACAACGGATGAGAGAAGGAGATTTCGGTTAGAGGAATGCCTCCGCGAGCTATAGTAGAGTAAAGAGGAGGAATGAGGAGGATGGATCCTTTTCGGGCGACATTCCCCCTTTTCTTTATAGTAAGGGGCAGGAAGATCAAGGCTAGATCCGACCTTCTTTTCGTTTCGTTTAGGTGTGAGCCAATTTTGACTTTATAAGATCTCTCTTCGAAGGCCTCTATGCCTGTTCTCGAATCCGCAGCAATGGATGAGTGCGATTAAGCCTTCCTTTATGAGGCCGGTTGATCTGGTCTTTCCAGTTATATTACATGTAGAGAATGACAATCGTAGTTCCTTTATCAGTGATATGGGTGCATGTTCCAGCAATAAAGAATCTCCCCAATCGACCTGACTTCTTGTCATTTTAATGGTTGGATCTATGTTCATTTTTCTTGGTTTTTTTGTCCTTATTGTTTATGCTTTTTTTTTATCACTGTTGTTATATTTGTTCCTCAATTCTTAATCATCATTTTCACTAAATAGTTTCTATTATTTTTCACTCCTAGAATCATATTATATAATTTAATCTGTATAAAAAAAACCATCAATATTATGAATTTTGTCAATCCATTTATCATCATTTTTATCTAAAACTCTTTCTTATATAATAGAATATAATCATCATTTAAACTATCAATATCACTATAATATTCATATTCTTCATACTCACATTTTAAGCCATCATTGTCATTATTTTTATCCAAATTAAAAATTGCATTACTCCTACTAAATCTACCCTAACTTTCTTTTACACCAGTTACAATTCTACTTGTTTGATCTATGATCCTAACACAACTACTACAAGTCTTATCTTTTCTAATAAATTTACCATCATCAAACTTATTTTTAACAACATCAATTGCATTATTTAAATCAATATTACCCTGTTTACTAACTTTTTGTTTATTAGTCCTATCATCTTTAACATTGTCATAAGAAGAAGAAAAAAATACTTAATGTCAAGCGGCCTACCATTATTAATGTTATTTGAGAATCATTTGCGCATTCAAAATTGTAAGGGTAAACCTTTGAGGTTTTTATTACAAACAAGTCAATGGCTTCTCTATCTTCAAGTGTAAAAATTATTTATATTAATGAATGTATGATTGTCTTGATGGCGTGTTGCCAAAACTCATTTTATCAAAACAATTGCAAACCAAACATGGCCTTATCCATATGACCTGCCTTTTACCTCGATTGGGTTGACTCAAAATATTTGGTTCAAACATAAACCGAATCATATATAACTAGTTTGACCTGAAAAACAAACCAAAACTTAAATTGAAATCCAAAACAAATCAAACTTTAAAAAAACATAAAAAAAAATGTTGAAACGAATCAAAACACAAAATAATAATAATAATAAAGAACACGAAGAATACCAATGAACATTCAAAGTGAACCCAATAACGTAACTATCAAACCAGACTAGATTTCATGAAATCAAAGGCATAAAAAGGTTGTAAATCATATAGAATAAACAATCAAACATTCCTTCACTTTGATTATCAATGAATCATTATGATTTGGTCAAAATGTGTTTGGTGTGACAAAAAAACAAACCCTAATATTAAAACCTAGAATTAACAGTTATTGATGCAAATTAGCCATAACTTATTGACTAATCAAGCCCTCTGAAGTGTTTAGTGCAAATAAATGGACCAAAACTTGTCCAAATCATGGATCCAAGACATTGTTCTTGGAAAGAACATGAACCCAGCAAACTTAGAAATACCCAGCAAATTATCAAACCCAAAACTAACCTTTTATGCCTCTAAAACATGTTTTCTTGGTTCCAATAAACTACATTGCCATAATCAAGCATATTTTAAACAAAATCAAATCATCAAATCATACAATTTATTTTAATTTCAAAAACTGTCAAGTTTGAACAACCTATATATTCATGTAACTTGGATTAAAAATTGATTTTCTAAACATATATTGGTTATGAACAAGCATTGTAAACCAAAGATTAACAATATTGCTTCACAATGCATTAACAAAACTAACAAAAACTAAAAAAAATCTGTTTTATCAAAAACATCCTAATTATAAAAGCTTCTATTACATCGAAAACATCAAACACATCCCAAAAATGCTTCAGAAAACAACATCAAATCATAGAATAAAAAATCACATCAATAAAAGGTCAAACACAACCCTATTTTTCAAATATTTCAAATCTCATCACCATGTTTGTAAACATAAACGTGTACAAAAATGACCATAAAAAATACCTCAAGCAGACCATATGAACTCCATTTTTAGATTAAGAAATATACCTTCAAACCCTTGAAAGAACTACTATCTTTTTTACTTTTCTTTATAAAGTTTTACTTCCAAAAACTTGCTTCCCTTTCAAAGCTAATAAGCTCTTGTGCTATGCTCGTGAACCTTCATAACTAGGTATCTTTTTCAATATTTTCTCTATTTTTTCCCTCTCTAACTTTGATTTTTTAGAGGACGTTTATAGGGTTTTGCTTGAGTTTTTTTATGGATTCAATCAATGATTGGTCAATGTTTGGCCCTTTGATATAAATGGGAGGGTTTTAGACAATTCTTAACAACTAGAATCTTTGTACCATGCTAGTTTTTGCAATGGTGGTATTGGTTTTGGTGGTTTTGTTAAACTTGAAAGGTAGTGGGCTATTTCTAGCCTTTTGATCTCGTGAGAAAGTATTAAGCCCTTAATAAGAACCCATTAAGAAGTTTTTTTAGTGTGAGTAAATGAAAAAAGGGTGGTTTTTTTGCATAATACGTATTGCAGTTATAACTGACTGAGTTGCTCATTTTCGCAGTCTCTTCAGAGCAACTATGATGTCATCATCATCAGAGACCGCTTGAAGTTGGCACAGGGGGTGCACACCATTCATTTGAATCCAACCTTGCTTGATTTATAGATTTATAGCTTCACATTCATTCGTTTGAAGATCCCAACTCAATCAACCCAGAATCTATAAACATAGTGATAGCTAATCAAGGACAAGATGTTGTTGAGTTCGTTGAACAAAATAGGATGCAAACATTTCATAAGAGTAGTTGATCTTTACAGATGGGGTGTTTCTCAATTGAATGGTGGTGGTTATAACCCTTAAGGTGGTTGAAGACTCTACATTCATTCTCCTAAGGATGCCTACTTGATTAACCACAATTGTTAAAGGAAGAAGATGAACATTGGTCAAATGACATGTCACTCAATACCTTTATTATATCCGAGTGATGTGTCATCTGGGTTAAACCCTAAAAATTAGGGTTTTTAACTTGGGATTTGATAAACTTCAATTAAGTACTTGTTCTTTTTTTTTTTAATTACACTTGTAATTGTCTCTCATCTTTTAATTCCATGCAATTTCACCTTTTTCAAACTTAATTCTCAGCCCCAAAGTCCAGCATCTTTTTTATTTTAGTCATTGGTTTTGAATTTGTGCATTTTTACTCCCAATTGATCAACAAACTTCTAATTTTCTTTAATTTGGCCACTAATTAAACCAATTTTTAACCCTTGAAGTCTCATGCCTTTTACGGTTTGGTTCTCGGTTTTGAATTTCTTTAATAAATTCTCTAATTGCCCATCAAACTTCAATATTTATGCAATTAAGCCCCTAACTTGACCAAATAAACCTTTTAAAATTATGATTCAACCCCTAGACCTCAATTTCTACCAATTAAAGCCCAAAGTGAACTAAAAAACCAATTTTTCTTACAATTAAGCCCTTATTAAATTCAATTAAACTATGAAAAAAAATCCAATTTAGTCCTTAAACATCCAATTTTAAAATTTTCTTCTCAAATTGAATTGTCCTTGTCGGTAGGGTCTTTATCAGTCAAAATTGAGCTATCAATTTTTTCAACTTTGGATATTTTAATCTTTTTTTGGTATTTTCATATTGTTTTTAATGCGTTAATGTCAAAAATATATATATTTTTAAATATTGTTTCGATTCATTAGCCCTTCAAAGAGTTCTGGAAAAACTTCAATCAAATATCTTATTTTGAAGTCTAGTACAAAAATACTCATATGCAAGATCATTATTAATTATTAATTAATCCTAGAGTTTTTAAACCCGGCTCGGTGGTCAACCCGGCCCAAGGCCCAGGTCATCAGGTTTTGATCGGGTCACTGTGTCATCCGGGTTAATCCTAATTTTTTTTATAAATCAAAATAACATCGTTTTTGGTTAAAAAATAAATAGTTAACGGGTTGCAGCCGGTTTTTTAACTGGATCTTGCTAGGTCATCGGGTCAACCCGCCGAGTTAGCTGGGTCACCTAGATTTTTGACTTCCCTTATTTTTTTAAACCCGGTTTGATTCCAGCCCCGGGTCATCCCATCTTGGGTTTACTTGCTGGGCTGAGCCGAGTTTTAATACTATGAATAATCCCTTTCCCAACTCGTTGCATTAATTTTGTTATTTTAACACGTGATTGGGCTTAGTTATAAAAAAGGAAGAGGGAGGCATGTTTCTCTCATAATTAGTTTTTACTTATTTTTATGATATGTCTACTTCTTCTTTTTTAACTTTTTCAAGTAAGCTTTTTAAACCTGTTTTTGCGTTTGCGATGCAAAAAACACAGCAAGGTATTTGGTAACACAAGTTAATTGTAAAATAATTTTTATAATTATCCAACATAATTAATTAATTCTTTTAGTATCAAAATAATTAAATAGCCAATTGACAAATCTTGACTGTCCTCAATTTAGCATTTTGTTTTGTTCTAAAAACCGCCTTTTTCCATTCAAAATTTCTCATCATACATGCTTCTCTTTTAAATTTCTATATCTCAAAAAAGAAAAAAAAGAAAAATTAAAAAAGAACATGAAAATAGAGAATTGTCTAAGATATAAACGAATATAGAAAAGCACAAGGATTAATTATATATTTTCTAAGACAACAAAAAAGACTAATCACTTACATTTTAAAATATGGGGACTTAATCATAAGAACTCAAAAGGAGTTTAAAAGCACATAAAAAGGATTTGGTAGCTTAGGTGGGCCGCCAAATTATCAGTTGCCTCGTAATAAAAAACCCAACTTTTGGCTAAGGAGGCGGAGCCCAACCGAGCCCAACCACAATTATATCTCTCTTCGTTTTGCTTAGGAGATAGCCAGCAGCAGCAAGCTAGTATTTAGTAGGGTTTATATCCCCACAACCACACAGAGAAGGGAAGACCGGTCGATTTGTGATTTGAAAAATGGGGTGGAAAGCAGCTGAGAAACTGATTAGGCACTGGAAAGTACTCAGAGGAGATAATGTAAAATATCAATAACATCACCATCATTTCTTTGCTTTGTGGGCTTAATGGATTAATTGTTTTCTTTTTCACATTTACAGGTTATGATAATCAGAGGAAAGGATAAAGGTGAGACTGGCGTTGTTAAGCGTGTCGTTCGCTCTCAAAATCGTGTTATTGTCGAGGGCAAAAATCTGGTATAACATTTAATTATTATTATTATTATTATTATTATTACTATTTCCCTTTATTTTCTGTTTAAGCAAATCTGTTTTCTTTTTTATTTAATTTTGAAAAACAAGAACTGGGTTGTGTTTTTTTTTATTTTTTTTATACTGCCTTGTATCCATTTATGGTTTGGCTGACTGCCCTTCATTATTGTAGTTGGCATCAAATCCTATTTAATCTAGTGTTTATGTAAAAGTTTCTTTCTTTGATTTTTGCTGAGATTCCAAATTTTCTGTGGACATGCTTGATAATTATCAGCAGTAACTTACGGAGAAATCTGAATGAGGATGGTGTGGTTCAATTTCATCCCTTTTTCTTGGCGTGATGATTTTTCTTCCTGTCTCGTTAATTACGATGTGAAGAGCAAAGTAGTCAAGGATAGTGAAAGATTGTTTTGGGTCACAGAAAATGGAGGTGGATATTACACTTAAAAGAGTGTTGTACCAGTGTTTTCCAAGCTAGGAAATGGTGATGCCATGTTATGTTAGTGTATATGATCTTTTTCTCTCATGTTATGTTAATAATTCTTTTGGTTCCCCTCTGTTTGTTAGGTTTTTCTGTGCTTGATTATTAGAAATTTGTCTGCAAGTTATGAGCTTAGTTTGGGTATTCATTTTGTTCTATCTCCTTATGAATTATAGGATTTTTGTCAATGAGTTTCCTGGAGACATAGGTTGTCTGTATTTTCTTGTAAAATATCTTTCATTGTCTTGTTAATCTTTGTCGCAGGTGAAAAAGCACATCAAGGCAGGTGAAGGTCATGAAGGTGGAATCTTTACCGTTGAAGCCCCACTTCATGCATCAAATGTTCAAGTTGTTGACCCAGTTACAGGGTATGGTTAATTTGAGGTTTCTGATTTAACAATCATCGGTTTTTGTGCTCCTGTGTTTCATACTTTGGACTCATTTTCAAGCAGTCGGTTACTTGTGCAGGAGGCCATGCAAGGTTGGAATTAGATATCTAGAAGATGGTACTAAAGTAAGAGTTTCAAGAGGTGAAGGAGCATCTGGGTCCATAATTCCTCGTCCTGAGATTTTAAAGATAAGGGCAACTCCAAGACCTACTGTTGGTACATCACTAAAAACTTACGTTTTTGCAGTGACTCATTTGACTAGAATTTAGAACTTTTGAAATTTGCATTTGATGGGATATAGGGATGGGATATGAGGCAATGTGTAGTGTCTGTCTTTGCTTATTTATTATAAATTTGCATGACACAGGCTAATGCCAAGGGGGGATATACAGCTATCATGTGAATAAATTCTGTGTTTATAATCTTTTGTCAAGTATAACAACACATTAAATAGTAATTCAAACTGGTAAATCCAAAGAACATAGAATATATAGAAGCATCTCCCATGCCAAAACATAGGTACACATAAGAAATTAAGTTCCCGGTGCTACTTAGCATGCACTTCATGATTCATAATTGGTGGAATACATGGAAAAAAAAACAAGTAAAAGATTCATCATGTATCAGAAATGGAAGAAGCTTACTGGCATATGCAATGTGTTTCTGTAAAAAAAGAAAAAAATTCTGATATTGAGTGATTGAAATCTTTCATATCATGAGATGGTATGTTTTAAATCTCCTTTTCTCTATTTAGCCAATTTGATTAATGGGTGTGTAACTTGTAAGTTGGTGACTATAGTTGGTTGACAGCCCTCATTAAATGGATTATAAAAATTGGACCTGATTGAGGTGAAGTATGGTTAAGTTTGTAACGCATTATATATTTGATCCAAATAGCATGGTCTATGAGGTATGTGATGATGAAAAGGTGTTGAGCGGGACAAGTACCTCATGGCTCATTGCTGGTGTAATTTCACAAATTTCTGCCAGCAAGTCACTAGGTTGGATGTGCATCATCTAAAAGGATTTCACTATGAGCATTATTCTAGTGTTTATTCCTTGAGTGAAAAACATGTTTCTTGATTGGTGGAGGGAAGAGGAGGGAGGAGGAGGGGGGACTCTATCTGGTATTTTGGTAAGATAAATGGAGGTTGAATGGCTTTTGATGGGACTGAAGTAATTCTGAATTGCTCGGTTGAATTATTGTTCTGAATAAATAAAGAAAATGTACCAATAAATATATGAGATGTGATTTCATTCCAAACATTTTATCTATGAAACTTGCACTAGAATAAGTTAACACGTACAAAGTATTATCTGAAACTCTTTAAGATAATCTTTCCATTGTTTTCACTCCTGTTCGAAGTTCGTTGACAATAAACTGATTTAATATTCTTTTTCCAGCCGGTCCCAGGGATACCCCAATGGATCTTGTGTTGAAGAAGACATACGATGCTAAAACCGGGAAGGGAATGCCTGACCTGTGAGCAAATCTTGTTCATTTTTGTGGCAGACATTAAGCATGTTGATGAGAAGTGTTGCGCAATGTGAAAAATAATGATTTTGTAAGGAATTCAGCTCCCAGTTTTACCATTTGATTAGCACATTTTGAAAGTGGGATGTTTGGATTGATTTGTAATCGCTCAAATGTAGCTGATCTACCTATGTGTGGGTGTTTCTTGCCTGCGTTCATGATCCGTGGCCAAAACAGAGATCAATTTGAGCACTCGTAGATGAAATGTAAAGGTAGTGGGCTAAAGAAGTCACTGATGCCGTTCAGGGGCTTTCATTTAATGCCAATTTGAGAAGAGTTCTTAACTTGACAAGGTTATTTTGTTTATATCGGTACTGAAATCCAACAGTAGTAGTGTTCCAAAACCAATTAATTCAACTTTCGTATCTCCAATCCATTGTAGACGATGGAGGATGACGCAGGGCTGTGAATGGATGAATATCCCCTTCCGTAGTAGTGTTCTATGAAAAATTGACAGATGCTTCAAGCTTTTTCTTGTCATTCCAAGGTTTCTGTTCTTTTTTGGACCCTTTATATTTGGGTGTAGGTTTGTCCTTTTTGGACTTCTCAAGTTGATCAAAGCTGACGACTGACTCGCTATCATTAAAAAGACCTAATAGGAATTTTTTAATGTGATGCAATTTTTTATTTTTAAACAGAATCATTATATATATATATATGTAATTCGTATAGGAGAAAGACCACTGTACCCTCTCTCAAGAACTAATGTCAATAGTTAATGTTTTTCATGATAAGTGCGAGAATGGAGATTGGAGAGGGAAAAGAGAAAAGGAAAGAAAGAAAAAAGGCTGCTAGAGCCACGCCTTGGCTGCGTTGCTGTCACGCGTTAAAGAATTTGTTTGTTAAATATTTAATATTAAAGAATAATTCAAGAAGGAGTCTCTCATTTATATATATATAAAAAAAGGCCCAAAGACAATTTAACCCAAAGACTTGAACTAATTTATTACAGTAACTGTTAGCTCGTTCTAATGCCGCAAAAGAAAACGAACAACAAAGGCGAAAGAAACTCAAACCGACTATCTCTGTCTGTGTCTCGACCCAAAACTCTAGCCAAAACTAGCAAGTTAATTATGGCAAACTCAAAGCAGCTCTTAATCTTATCCTTTCTAGCAGTAGCTATACTTGTTCTTTCAACTCTTGTCCAATCCTCAAATGCTTCTTCTTCTTCTTCTTCACATGATCGTGTTTTATTAGCAAGACAGAGAAACGCAGCCCGTTTTCAGATCCCGAGTTGCAGTGAGATGGTATCAAGATCTCAGTGCAGCCATAACCCAAATTGCAAGTGGTGTAAGAGTGAGGTTCTTGATGACATGTGCTTTAGTAAGGCTGAGGCTTGGAGGTTGCCTCAACAGGTCTTTCTTTGCAATTGATTCATTCATTCTCTTCTTCTTGTTGTCTTATGATTGATTTCTAATATGGGTTTCTTTGTATTTCCTCCATGTTGCCCGTATTATTAGTTTTTGATCTTGTTGTTGATTGATTAGCTTTGCAATGGTGAACATATGGGAAATGAATCGAGTGAGCTTTAGTTTTTTCTTCTTCTTATGTTTTATGATTTATTGCGATTTTTAAGGAATCTTTTGGATTTGTTGGAAACTAATACCATTCTATTTTTGTGCTACTCCTTAAATTTTAGTTACACGAATATTTTCTTCCACATTCGGCTGCTTATGCTAAAAATGGGTAGGAAAAGGTAAGCAATTCATTACTGGGTTTTGAGGTTTAGGGATGATGTAGCAGTTTGATTTCTTTATATTCAAGGAGAGGGGCTGTGGGTTCGTCTTCATTTTCACATCTTTAAGAACCTGCTAGACTCTGTCTAAATTCTTTGGCTCTTAAAAAACTCCTTCAAAATGTTCATAACCAAGCAAACTTCTGTTTGCTCAACGGAGTCATTGACGAGAAATGCCATCCCGATTAAAATAGGAAATGTTGGAGGGTATTGTTAACTTTGATTAGCAACCCTATAATGATATTTCTTTTTCTCTCAGTTGTAAACTGGGAAGGCAAGTGGGTTAATGCTTGAGGACAGAATTTCTTTAGCAACTTTATGTTTGATTTCCAAGGTGTGAGCTTTAGGGTTTCAAATGGGCAAGTGGGTTTATGCTGCATGCATCTGTTGTTTCTTAGTTCTGTCAAGTTTAAGGTTGAAGGAGACTTTTGAGGATTAGGGAGGTGGTGTAACCTGGTGGAGGGGAAATGGAAATCTGGTACACTTTGAATGTGATGAGCAGTCTGCTTTTGAATAGGAATGAAGCAGTTGCAAGATCAGTGCTTTTGTAGTTAATGGAACACAGAAGGAAGCATTAGCAATCTTGTCCAATATCTAATCCGGTGAATAGATAGCTTTGCTTGAAGAGCCTAGCTTTGAAGTTCTTTATGAATTGGCTCATCCTGAGTGATTGGAACCTTATTAGCACAGCTGGAGTGGGGAATTACAAATTCTACATGTCTTTTAAGGGATAACAAATTCAAGAAGTCTTTAACGGATAAGAATCATGCAGTTGGCATCTAATTAGTACATTTAAGGTTTATATAACCAGTTTTGACAAGAGAACTATGAACTACCTTTCTAAGAAGGGTCATAGTGATTGACTGGTAGAGCCACAGAACAAGAAAAGTTAACCAATGTGCAGTTCACATGGAAAAACTGGGCCCGGTCAAGAAGATTATTTGATCTTCTTGTTCTCTTCTTCTCCTCGTAACGGTGTTTCTGGTTATGCTACGGCGATTATGTGAGAAGTAATTCTCGTTTTGAGCTATTTTTTTCTCAAAAAACAAGAAAAGTTTCTGTTTAATGAATTCCAGGTACTACTTTTAGGATAACATAGCGTCCAGTGTGCTATTAAGTTTCAAATTTCTGCAAACAGCTGTGATCTAGAGCAAGTTCTGTTTTTTCAGATGACTGATTTATAATTTGTTTCTCAAGTGTATCTTATTCTGATGTCTAGTCACTGTGATCAAGAAGCAAAGTTGCTTCAGGACAATCCTGGTCGAGATGCCCATGCTGAACAACAGAGTTCTGGCAAGCCTCGACCATGCAGTTTGCTATTCCACAACATTTTGGAAGGAGGAAAGAGTAAACAATACTTCCCTCGCTAGGTTTTATGTACGAGCTCTCCCGGTGAAAAAGTGAGACATTGCGAGGAATGTTAGTGATGGTTGTACATCCAATCGAATTTTTATTTCTGCTACTGTATTTCTCAATTCACTTTACCAAAATTAGATGAAACTAGATTTGTTTTGACTTGCCCGCTGCGGGGCAAGTCTTTTTGTTTTTTACCATAAAAAAGATATTTAAATAAATCTAGGTCAATTTGACTAACTTGTTATGTGGATAATCCTAGAGGAGAGAAAATGAAAAAAATAGAAAGCTAAAGTCCAATAGTCTTATGTTAAAAGATATTTTAATATATTTTTAAATAAAAAATATTTTAAAAAACAATAAAACCCTGCACAGAAAAAGGAACCATTCTAATTGCTTTCGCGTTTTGCTCTTCAATGACAGAAGATAATAACTGTAGCTCAATAGGAGACAACTCTTCCGCCATTACCATGCATCCAAAGAACCTTTAGGCCTACCCATCAGCCACCATCACTATCTGTAATTCCTCACCTTGATACAGACCTCAGTGCAGGTCATCCATCCTGACTCCACTTTTACAGGACTCACATTCATGCACTTGGGAGTTTTGCACGGTTTAGACAGTTGCAAATCCGATTTCTTTCCCTCAAGTAATCGAGGGATAAACGCAAAATCATAGCGGGGCAAGGCGTAATTAGAGAAGCATAAATCAAGATTTGAGATTGTTAGGAGGACCTTTTGAAATGAAATTTCCTTGTAATAGATTGACCTTTCACTAGCCAAACAAATAATCAATGATGAAGAACTGAATTACAAGTGAATTAATACAATAAGTAATTAAGCTACAAGTTGCTCTTCTCAATTGGGATTGAACAATTTTGTGTTCAACGCAACTAATTTCATGAAAAGAAACCTATGACAGAGAGAGAACAGCGGAAGCAGAGTGAGAAAACAAATTAGACTTCCACTTGTACCTCCACGTCTCCTTCGCCACCAACATACTCCTTCACAGCATCCCTCATATCCTCAAAACAATCACACCTGTCAAAGAAAGTAGCCAGCTTCCCCAACTCTAAATCTCCAAGATCATCAAGAAAGGGCTTCACTGGAATTGCATTTTCAGGCTGATAAATGTAGCAACTAGGATTATCATCAACAATTACCACCCTCTTCAAGTCCCTCCCCATTTCAGACAAGTCCTTGACAAACTTCCCATCAACTTGCTTGCAAGAATCCCGATAAAGCCGGTGCGAAATCACCCCCTTTGGATCAATCCTATCAAGAACCAGCGTAGCGTATTCCTTTAAACCGGCGGTGAACACCACGACCTCGTATTTAGCCCCCAAAGCCTCCAAGAAAGCATCAACCCCCGGTCGCTTCAACACGTAAAAAATCATCATTTCTCCATCAATCTTGGGCCTCACAACAAAATCAAACTCTTGGGGTGGTGGGCCTGCTTTAGAATGCACTAAGGTCTCATCAAGATCAAGAAAAACAGTCCTCTTATCAGGTGAAATCATGGGAGGTAACCGTTCGTTGAAGAAAAGCGCTCTACAAACGGTATCCTTCTCAACTTCTAGGTCATGATATTTGGACCCAGTTTTCAAGATTTTGTAGTCTTTGTAGCGGCTATTTGGGGTGCTAATGCGGGCCAATTTAGAGAAAAGCTTGGAGAGGCGGCGCTTGCAAGTGAAGATAGTTTTGTTGATGGTTGAGATGATGGAAGAGGTGGTTTTGACCGGAGATTTCCTCCGGTTGCAGCGGCGGGGGCGGGGGCGGTGGCTCCTAAGATCCTTCATGGATTTCGCTGGGCTTCTTTTGAGGGACATGGACACCATTTTTAATCTGTTTCAAAAATAGAGAGGTGTGTGTACAATCTTTCTTTGAGCATTTTGCCCTTTTGGGGACTTTTGGGGGGAGAGATTTTGAATTTTGGTTCGGTGTAACGGGAATGAATTCTGGCTCGGAGCCGAAGCTACTGGAGAACAATTGAGTCACGACTCATGAGTGGACGTGTTGAGGTGGTTTTTTTCATGGAAGGAGATGTGTTTAATTTGGGTGTTAATTAATAATTTAACTTTGAATTTTGGTTAAAATTGGAAGACTGTGAGAGAGAGGAAACAACCGTTGTCAGTTCGAGTTCAGCCCCCTTTTTATTTTTTTTTATTTTTTTTTATTTTTTTTTAAAAGAATGTATTTAAAATTAATATTTAAAACATGGTAATGATTATTTTTTAAAAAATATTTTTAACATTAATCCATCAAAACGATCTAAAAATAAAAAAAAATTATTTTTTTTTAAAAAATTTTAGAAAACATCTTTTCAAATACATTTACCTAAATTGGTATCATTTTCCTTGAATTTAGTAAGCGTTTGAAAACGTGATTGTACCTGTATTTCAAATAATTTAATTGGTTTTTGCTAAAAAATAATTTTTTTATATATTTTGGATTGTTTTGATATGTTAATCTTTAAAATAATTTAAAAAAAAATATCATTTTAATATATTTTAGCATGAAAAGTACTTTGAAAAGTAATCACAACCACACTTGCTACTGTTTTTTCATGCAATTTTAAACATTAAATGTGTAATTACATAGATATGAAAATAAAGAGATTATAATGAGATATTCTCACAACTCATTTCAATTGCATCTTACTTTTTATACAGGGTTTTTTTTGCATTTTTCCCCCTTATTTGAGACATTATAGAAAACTTTATGTATCAAAATAATTTTTTTTTTAAGGTGATTGTAGTTATGGTTGTTTTTCAAGGTGTTTTCATTTAAAAATATATCAAAATAATATTTTTTTTAAAATCGTTTTGATATCAACATATCAAATTGATCTAAAAACATAAAAAAAATATTAATTCGAAGTAAAGAAAAAAAATTAAATTCATCTTTTTTTTAAAATACTTTTAAAATTAAAAAACAAACAATCACTGAATCATTAGGAAAACAACTGTAGACAAAAACATAGTCTATTGCATGGTGAATTTTCTCATTTATACTATCTACTTCTCTTCTCTTTAATCTATTATTTTTTTAAGAAACAAAATGAAATGGAAAAAGAACACGGAATAAATCATAAATAAAATTAAAAAGATATGAATTATGACTTTGTCTCTATCTTATCTACTTCTCTCTTCGTTAATCTATTTTAAAAAAATTAAACAAAATGAAATCGAAAAGGAACACGAAATTGGTGGAAGGACTGAATCATAAATACAATTTAAAAATATGAATTAGATACATAATTTTTGAGATATGAAGATTAATTAATTATTTTTCTTAAACTATGGGGGCTAAACTATACTTTACTCAAATTATGACCTTTAAACAATTTTTTGATAATATAAGCGACAAGAACTATTTAAACGAGTTTAATAATGCTAAAAGCTTTCATTTGGATGATTAATGGCATAAGATCCATAAAAAAAAAAATCTTTTATTGATGCAAGAAATATACTATTTGTTTTCGATTATTCATAGAATTAAGTAAAAATTCATCGTAAGCTGTTTTCTTGCTAAAGCTAATCAAAATTAAGCTTTCTAGTTTAATATTAAACTATTATTTTGCAAATATATTTATATATGATTTTCTATTTTAAATTGATAGCCAAAATTAATAAGTTTGTGACAGCTGGACTCTGGGAGCATTTTATATACCAAATTAGTATTTTTTTTTAAGTTACAATATTTAATTTTTTTTTCTAATCAATTTTTTCATTACAATTAAAAGAAAAACTAAAAAGTATTGATTTTTCATGTGAGAGAATGCATTGTTGATTCGCACAATCTGATTATTTAACATTTAAATTTTTTATAAATAAGCTTGATAATATCCTTTCAGTTAACTTTGTTAGGATTTCTCATGATATTAAAAAAAAGGTCTAGCATTAAAATGATATTCGATTTGGTAAAATTAAATTTAACTTTCTTGATTAAACATAATTAAGTTTCCTTTTTTTTTTGTTTTTGTTTTTTTAAAACTGTAGCTAAGGCATGTTTTACCTTTTCTTTTATATATATATATATAAAACATATGATGCATTTTATTCACTACGCGATGATGTATTATACATAGGTTATGCTTTCGCCGTCTCATGTGATTAAAAAATCATTGAAAAATTAGATAAAACTCTTTAAATCTAAAACTTGTCTGAAAAAACTTAAGAAACAATCCCCTTACAAACCTCAATTAACCAATATCTAACTTAAAAATCCTGTAATTCCTCATTTGATTGAAAATTCATCTTGGTTAAAAAAATCGAGTCCCAATCTATTATTTTAGCAAGATAAGGAATCAAAAACACCTCAATGAAACTTGTCTTACCAAATAAAATTTATTGACACCAAAAATTGGTTTTTGTTTGTTTGTTGGAATATAGCCAACAAACCACTCCCCCCCTTCCAATAACTCTCATTCTTATCTTTTAAGCTTAGAGATTGAAATATGAATAAAATTAAGTTTTGGGTTAAAAATACAAATAAATAAAAAATAAAAAAAAAAAAAACTTTGAGGACCAAAATTTTGAAAAACACACCTCATGAATATAAAAAAAATTAAAAAAAAATGCATTTTTGTATTAGAGTTAAATTCATTCAATTTTTTTAGTAATAAAATTAAATATTATCTTGTCAAATTAAGCATCAATTTAATGCCAATTTGTTTTTTTTACAGAGAACCACACAACAAGCTAATTAAAAAAATATTTTAAACTCCAATAGCTATTATAAGTTAATAAAAGGTAATTTTAAAAATAAAATTTTGAAAATTAATAACTCATAATATATTAGTCCTAAAATTAATATAATGAATCTAACATATATAAATAATTGATTATCTGAAAATTAACTCTCACCTTTGTGTTTGTCTAATTTATACATGATCCAGGAGCATTTCTATTTTAGCCTCTTTTCTGTTGGTTTGGGATTGAATTGCCTTCAAATTTTAATAAAATCACAAAGGAGGACGATTAGAAGTGGTCAAAGGGCAATTATTAAGCGGGGAATTTTTTATTTTTTATTTTTTTGTGTAGGGACCTCTCATGTTAGATCAAGAAATTGAGGGAAATTGCCCCCTTCCTTAATATATGGTTGTTGGTTGTTGGGGAGAGGAAGAGGGATGACTGTGCGGTGGCTATGGATTGTTGATGTGGAGGATATGGAAGTTGAATTTGACGAGAATTCAGAAAGACGGTCGGCTGTGGCTGCTGGGTTTGGGTTATTTGGATCAATAAAATTCTCCCATTTATGGTTTAGGGATCGTTTAGAAATGTGGTTTAACTTGTATTTTTTAAAAATTTAAATATTAATTTTTTACTAAAAATTAATGTTTTTAATATTTTCAGATTGTTTTAATATGATGATTTAAAAAATAAATTTTAAAAAAATATTATTTTAATACATTTTTCAATAAAAAACATTTTAAACCGCAATTACAATCACAATCTTAAATATGCCCTTAAGTCAAAGGAAAAGGAAGATCCCATATTTGTCAACTCCCCTTTTTGTGATTTGTTGATATCATTACAGAACTCGTTGTTTTTGTGTTGATTCAAAGTAGCATTGATTTTTTATTATTATTGTATTTTGATCTTATTAAATTGATATTTGCACGTTTGATTTGAGTTTTTTTAGAGTTTCAAGCCCCCATTTCAATAAAATAAAAAAGAGTAACAATGAGTATAGGCGGAGAGGATTCCATTTCCACACACATGAAAAGAGAAAAACAAATTGCATCTAACAAATTGGTTGAGAAAAAAAATTATCTATGCTTTCTTGGTTTTGATTTTCTTATGAGATCTTTGTTTTTTATTGCCCTCGTTTCTTTTATTAATATTGTATTATTTCTCTTCTGGATTTGATTTAGAAATGTGTCCTGAGAAGATTTGTTATTTTTTGACCCTATCTAAAGTGCTATGAACATTCAATAGCGTTCAATATATATATATATATTTTAATTAATGAAACAACACAGACAAACTGTAAAACAGAGTAAACTATATATAGAATATCAGGGTAATTTTTCTAAAATAAAATATAAAGAGAAACTTACTGCATTAATAAAGTAATTCTTAGACTTAAATTTAGGTCTAATTAAACAATCGAAGCTCAAATTTAATTTGTTATAATTCACTTAAATACTTTACAGAAATACATTAACTGATCACAGGTGATGCTTGTGTCAAAAACACTAGTAGAGACCAAAAAAGAAAAGAAATACAAAAAGCTGATGAGGAAAACATATATAGCTCTCCACAGCCAAAGCAAGGGTCACAGCAAGAGTCTTTGCCTGCCACTAACAATAAAGATTTCTAGCGGTCAATCCTTCGATCTTTAATCATGCTAGCAAGCAAGAGTAAACTATAAGTTTTGTTTCTATGCTGAAAGTGGAAAACCTAAATATTGATGTGGAATAAAAGATTATTTTTTTTAGATTAACATAAATGTTCAGGTTAATTTAAGAATACGTTGATTAATTTCACGAGTCATAAAGTTAACGATCATACAAAACTCTAGTAGCCTCGAGGTTTCTAAAACTCGAATTGATAATCTCTGAAAAGCAAATTCAGAACCTGACTGGTTGAATTACACCCGTAAAATTGGAAATACAAGATTATTGTAGAAGCTAGTGAAGGCCATAGTCAACAACATGAGCAGGTAGCATTACTGGGAGTGGTAAATTTCCATGGATCGATCATAAAAGCATCGAGGACACGCGCGATCAAGATTCCAATAATAACATGGTCCAGCAATCAGCGGGCGATTAGTAATGGGGCATTAGTGATATGAACAGGTGCTGATCAGGATATATATGAGAGCAACCATGAGTTCAAGATCGAGCAAGCTTAGTAATAATTAAGTAATTTTTATATATATGTAGTGGGATTTCTTGTCTTCATTTCAATGGAGGGAGAGTAGTGGGGGGTTGGATCTTTGCATGCGTGTCTTACATGGTTTGCTGGCTCGTTTAATCTGTTCAGTTTCTACTCTTAAGTGGATATTGCAGCATGCTGCTGTGGCCATGGTGTTTTCTTCTAGTCTCAAGTTTTTTTTTCTGGAAAATGTCGTAGTTGCCAGGAGGAACAGGCAAATGGCAACGCACAAAAGTATGCAAGAATCTAAATTGGGTGACTCTGAAGAACGCAGGGAGTGGAAAATAAATTTATATTTTAATCTCATATCTTTTAATTTTATCCTTTGTAAATAAATTTAATATATTAATGAGATGACAGATGTTGTTGTGATAATTATGGTTGAAATTTGAAGTAGTTAAATGATGATGCTAGAGACTTTTTATGAGTGGTAATTTTATAAAAGTTATTATCCATTTTTAACTTTGATTTTAAACTTCTCCTGCTAAAAAAAAAACAAAAAAACAGAGCAATTCTACCGCTAAATCAGACAAATTTCTCAGAGATGCATGAAATGCTCGCTTCCATTTTCCAGCAAATCCAGGAGGATATAGTGAAATATTCTTCCACTGGCTATTCATTGAATACACTTTCAACTTGTAGAGCTACAAATACTTAAATTTATTGAGTTAAATAACTTTGGAATTGTAATCAAACTTGAAATTAAAATGATTAATTATGAGTTGGACTAACTAAACAAACAGTGAGATTCTAGGGTTTGTGATTAGAGAATGTTTTTGAAAAATTTTGAATTTGTTTTTTGAATTATACACTAGCAATTGATCATATAGGCTTGTTTGAGAGTGTGGTTGCTTTTCAAAGTATTTTTCGTGTCGAAATACATTAAAATGATGTTTTTTTATTTTTATTTTTAAAAATTATTTTTGAGATCAACGCATCAAAACAATTAAAAACAAAAAAAAAATTAACAAATAAAAATTAATTTTTTTTAGAAAAGTGTCTAATGACCCATGGTTCAGAGTTTGATCTAGATCAAACTTTACTTTTGAATCAGTATTTTTTTTTATTAAAATAACATTGCTTTTTATTTGAAAACAAAACTTGCACCAACAATTTTAAAGGTTTTTTTTAATGATTGGGTTGACCTGTCTCACAGAATAATTTATCAAACTCACAACTTAATATCAAATCAACTTCATTCTGTCCATACTGTAAAAGCATTTTTAATGGCAAAACTGATTTAGAATAGTCAAATTATTGATATGGTTTTTTTTAATAGCGTAAATATAATTTTTTTATATGCACTCTAATGGAAGAAAAAAAAATTAGCAATCTATTTGCATTTTAATATATTTAATATTAATTCTTGAGATTTTTTTGAGAAAAGTTTAATTGAAAAAAGAATGATCTTTAAATTATCTATATTTTAATATTTGTTTTTTTTTTATATATATAGATATTGACTTTTCTTTGATAAAAAAAAACTATTTTAGCTCTTTATTTAACTACAAAGTCACAGAAGAAAAGCTAAAAAATTAGTTTCTCTCTCTCTCTCTAATGTTGAAGATGCCCTTGGACCTTATAATGATCGTGATGTTCATTCATGCCTTCTCTGTATTTCCGGTGGGTTGTTGAAGGAGCTTTCAATGCAAAGGTCGCATTTTTCAACGTCACACACACCTCCAAAGAAAATTGATGTACAGTGATCTTGAGCCAAATAATCCTACAAGTAGAGCATAAAGGGCCGAAATTACGTGTAAAAAGAGCTGTCACGGTCAATCTTTTTTTTTTTTCCTTATATAAAACGCAGTAAAGAAAATAGTAGTTAACAATTGTTTCTCTCCCTTGCTTCTGTATCTTTATAAGCCTCTGTAACTTCAAAATTTCTAGTAGCTTGAACTTGCTATATATATACTCCATACGAGAAGAACAAAGCTACCACAAAGACAATATCTTTGTGCATCTTTGTCACTTCTTGTATCTCTTTCTTGTTCTCATCTTTCCATCCTTTTCATTCTTAGCTGTCTTTCTAGGGGTAAGTATTTGTGGTCATGGCTGAGATCGATGGGACTAATGGCAATGGAAACCATGGAGGAGTTGTTTTGGATATTAAAGATAATTATCCTTCATCTAGCTCCATCAAGGAAGTTTCTCTCTTGAACTTCTCTGTGCCTTTCATGCAAAAGGTGCTGTAACATCTATCTTCTTTCTGTGCCTGTGATCAAGCCCTGAACCAGAATGTTTGCCCTTTTCTTTAATACCCATATTTCCTATTATTATTTGATTTTCAAGATCACACCATTTGCATACCCTCAATTTGCTTCCTCTTAATTAATTTACTCTACATCAAGATAAGGAATCTACGTGTTCTTGGCATACATTTCCGTCTAGAAAGATCATCATCATGTCTTGGAATTTGTAAGACAAATGGTTTTTCCTTCTTTTTTTATTTGAGATTGATGTTGAGGAGCTAACGTGTGCAGTTGGTAGCTGAGATAGTCGGAACATACTTCTTGATATTTGCCGGTTGCTCGTCGGTGGCCGTGAATTTGAACTTTGACAAGGTTGTGACACTTCCAGGAATATCAATAACTTGGGGGCTGGCTGTGATGGTCTTGGTTTACTCTGTTGGTCATATCTCCGGTGCCCATTTCAACCCTGCTGTCACCCTTGCCTTTGCCACTTGCAAGAGATTTCCATGGAAACAGGTAAAACTATTGTATCTACCTCGTTGAAATTAGGTACACTACACGTAACAAACCTAGAGGTGTAAGAAATCTTGACGTTAACAATGGTTTTCTCTCTTTATTTTCCCTTTTAAAAAAAACCACTAGCTGTTTTGGTAACTGTAGCTACCTAGAACGAGAACCGTACCAAAAGGTCCTGTTTGTCTCAATATCCAAGGTTTGTCACAAACTGATTACTGGGTTGTTGAGCTGTTGATTACTAAGAAATGATTGTTAACTCGGTTTAATGAATCATAACCATCCTCTCAATAAAAAAAATGTTACATTACCCTGTTTTCCAAGTTCGTTGAGCCAATATTTTGTTTTCTTAAGGTTCCGGCTTACGTAGCATGTCAAGTCATCGGAGCAACTCTTGCAGCCGGAACAATCCGATTAATTTTTCAGGGAGATCAAGATCACTTCACAGGAACAATGCCAGCGGGATCCAATCTGCAGTCCTTTGTTGTTGAGTTTATAATCACATTCTACCTCATGTTCATCATTTCCGGCGTCGCCACTGATAACAGAGCTGTAAGTTCCTATTCTTATCCCAATCGTTGATTCTAAATTCAGGTCATAGAAAGCAACAACTGTATGATTGGGAAAATAGGGTTCGCAGCCGAACCTCTGGTATTCTATTATATGATTAATCAAGCCGCGTTGTGTGTCTCACGACATTTAAATTATATGATACCGTTTGTGCTGACAGTGATTTGGAATAATTTTTTGTTGTCATCCCCGTATTTGTCTTGTTGTTTATGCAGATTGGCGAACTGGCTGGGCTTGCTGTCGGTTCCACCGTGCTGCTTAATGTGATGTTTGCAGGGTATTAATCTAATCCACTTATCTCTATCAAGAATAATTCACAGGATTAATTGTCAATGTTGTCTAAATCATATCATGGTGATGAAATAGATGACATAATTCAGCTGAATATTCAACAAGAACACAGTATTTTATACTGGGACTTGTCGTAAACAATTTGTCAAAAAATATACAACGGAGGAAGCGTGATTTCATTTTCTTACTAAATCCAAAATCCCCATTTGTGAGGATTTTCAAATATTTTTCGTCAACTGTTTTATAGGCCAATTTCAGGGGCGTCCATGAATCCTGCAAGAAGCTTGGGGCCTGCAATTGTGTCCCATCAATACAAGGGCCTGTGGATTTACATCGTGTCGCCCATCCTTGGAGCTCAGGCCGGCGCGTGGGTGTATAATTTGATCAGGTACACCGATAAGCCTCTGCGGGAGATCACCAAGAGTGCGTCATTCCTGAATGCCAAAGAACGTTCTTGAGATTGAGACTGGAATTTGATGTTTTTATTCCTTTCTTTTATATGGCTACTCTGTTTTCCAAGTGATGGCATGTAACTCAAAACCTTAAACAAAGGGAATTCTTTTTTTTTTTTTTTTTTTTAATAATTAAGCTTAATGAGAGGGAAAAAGTTTCATTAATTTTGTGTCTCTTTTTTCTTTTTCGTCTGTGAATGGATAATCATGTCACAAAATGTAGAGGGTAATTTCTCCAAATTTAGTTCACCATCTATAGAAATCCAGGATGCAATTATGTACCCAATTTCCATTTCGTTTGAGAATTTGGATTTCATTTTCATTTTAAAAAAAAAATTGCGTTGGATCAAATTTTGAGTTAAGATTTTACATTTATAAAAGTTTTGAGAGGGCCCGATTGGTTTTCTAGATTTTGCTTTCATGTGACCGGAAGTGAAAGTAACGTTTAATCAGAATTATATTTGTTTATTTTTTAAAAATTAGCATTATATTACTTAATATTCTAAAAAGAACTATAAAAACTATTTAATTTTTTACAGGTTTACTACTATTTTTTATTTAATGTCTAAATATAATAAAAATGCAATTTATTCAAATAAAAACTTTAAAAGCAATTTTTAAGGATAGTTTAACTGGTTAAGTTTTTAGTTTGCTTCATAATAATTATAAGTTTGAGTTCTTTTAAAATATTAGAGACTTACATAATCATTAACTTTAAAATTCATGAAATTAATTAAAATATTTACAAACTAATCTGAACACCCATATTAATTAAAAAAAAAACCCCACAAGCTAAGTACCAATTATGGCTAAATCTCATCATTAAGCTAATACAAAAATCTAAAATAGAAAGCAAGCTAATACAAAAATCAGTTCATGTATTATCCTCTAATCCCTCAACATAATGCTCCCTCAACTCCAGAATTCCTTTGATCTATGAGAACTGGACTCAAATCCTAGCCCCATCTCCACCGATCAAGAACCAACAGCAGCGGCCAAACAGATCAGCGTCGTCCCGCCACAAATCCGCTTCGCCAACCCCCACAAAAGATCCCGTAAAAATCAAGAACCTCATCTCACAGTATTTATCGTGCAAAAATCAAGCATTAGCCTTGGCTTTCGCCTTCGCTTCCACCACTGTGTTGAAATTGAAACTTCCAGTGAGTGTTGTTTTTGTCAACGAGAACCGAAGAAGGTGGTGGCGAGTCTTTAAGCAACACGTGAAACCAAAATAAATAAATAAATAAATAAAAGTTAATAAGGAAAAGAATAAATAGTAATTCATAAGATAAGATGGGAGACCATGAGAGACGTGCCTCCTTGGTATAATCCTATGGCGCAGGAGGTGGAGAAAGGAAATGCCAAATCCTCTGCAAATGGATAAGAACCATGCTATCCGATCACAAGATTCTTGATTTCTAAACTTAATACTTTTACACGAAATAGATGTTTAATTGTTCTTGTTATCCGAACACATGATTCTTGTTTACTTTTAGACGTGAGAAATATTTCACGTTTAATCGTCAATATATGACACGAGGCTTGTTTTACGACGGTTGGCTTACAAGAGGTGATCTCTTGGGCCGCCGCCTGCCGCCATGGACAGTCAAGCATCCATATTTTGAACCCTATCCACGAGGACAAATAATGGCTCCTATCAGACACCTGCTCGATATTATTCAACTAAATGAATAATATTACATTAATAAAAACTAAATGACAGTTCATTCATTTCAACTTTGATTTTTTTATTTTTTTTAATATCTTGTTTACTAGAAATTAAGATTTATAATTTTTTTATTATATTATTCTAATCTCATAATTTAAATTGTGACTTTAACATGTTAACTCGGGTTGATTTAAGTTTTTTCTGTTTTTTTTTCAATTTTATTCTTTAATATTAAATTTATTAAAAATTGGACGCGGTTTTGACAAATTAACCTAAAGTTAACTTAGTTTATTTTTTTTAATTGAGTTTATTTTTTTTTAATTTTATGAGTCAATTAAAAATTGAGTTTCATTATATTTTTTTCTATAAGGTTATTACAGTCTCATAACTCTAATATATTTAATAAATTAATTCATGTGAATCTAATCTATTTTTATCTTAATATTTTTTAAGAATATCTTCTTAAAATTTATTTTAGTTAATAATATCATCTTTATATTATCAAGTTGATCAAGTTTATATAAAATTCACCAGGATAACGATGCTTTGCTTTTATAAGAATTGTTTATATATATATATATACACTGCAGTAAGAGTTCTCCATATTCCCTAATGAAAGCATCTTTAAATTTGAAGATTAAATTCTAGAGAAGGATATTTAGAGATAGTTCAGAGCAATGGAATGGCTCCAGGCTGTCCGAATAACAAATGTTGGCTGAGATGCTCATATAAGATGCTTTTGTTTACGAATCAGTAAGCAGCCAAGTGGTCCTGAAACAATCATGCACTGACCAAATGCAATTCTCCAGCAGCAGTTTCTGGTTTCCCTAAACCTCAAGAACATAGCATAGCTGCAAAGCTTGGCACCGAGACAATCATGCATTCATAATTTTTATCCTTAAGAAAGCTGTTTAAAAGATGGTTATCAGATCAGGAACTAAAGTCAGCATGCCATGCGAAGAACACGAACTCTGGGCAACTAGATGTCGTCCAGCCTGTCAAAGAACCATCTCAACCCAAAAGCTTAAGTTTTTAGGTGAGGTCCCAGGATATGATTTATATTATTCTCTAACACACTCCCTCAAATGAAAGCTCTTTGGGCTTGAAACTTGCACATGCTCACATTACCTTGTGCTTAATTTTTTTATCTGATAAATAAGGATGGTGAGATTCGAACTCGTGACTGCTTGGTCATCAAGGCTCTGATATCATGTCAAAGAACCAATTCAACCCAAAAGCTTAAGCTGTTAGGTGAGGTACTAGGATATGATTTATATTATTCTCTAACACACCCCCTCAAGTGAAAGCCCTTTGGGCATGAAACTTGCATAGACCTATATTACTTTGTGCTTAATTTTTATCAAATAAATGGGAGTGGTGAGATTTGAACTCGTGACCACTTGATCATCAAGGCTCTGATACCATATCAAAGAACCATCTCAACCCAGTAGCTTAAGCTTCTAAGTGAGGTTCCAGGATATGATTTATATTATTCTCTAACACAGACCACAATTCGCCGAGGAAAGAGCAAGATCTCTATGCTCACACTAATCAATGGAGGCCATTTAATCAGGATGGCCAGAAAAACTGAGGTTCACATCATGATAAATGCCTGTCAGTTTATTTTCAGGCAGAGTGCTCGAATCAGAATTCTAAAATTTTCAAGCAGGCACGTCACCTTCCCTAAAACCTTTTGTCTTCTACGCCAAAGTCTGGGATTCAGAAACGTAGCCAGCAGCAAGAGGTAAGACCTTAAGAACATTCAATAAAATGCGGATAGGCTCGCTTTTGAATTTTAAAATGCATGGATGGCTTTTGGTGGCAAGGGTTTTCCCATCAACAGAGAGGAAGTCTACAGAGACACAGATATGCAAATGAACAATGAAGCAAGTCAGAACAAGCACCCTGAAAGATTAAAGAAAATCATATCTGCCTTTTAACTACAGGCCATGATTAGGAACAATTTATACAGCATTTCTACAAACAGAACACGGTAGACTCTGTAATGTGTATCAGGATCAACCTCATTATTCCAAGATTCTGTTACAAGATAGCCTCTTCTTATTAGAGGTAATGCCAGAATGGAAAGGGGCTCCAAAAAGACAAGGTGAAAATGAATATCACCAAATCCTCTGCCAAAATGGAGGGTACGTTGCTGCCACCTTCACTTTCATATATTGTTAGCAAGGGCTTTCTTGCTGACGAGAGACAACCAAAATTCCTCGACAGTCTAGTCCAAGTTAATTTGCTTAATATCATCCCCCCAAGTTCTCAAATGGCAGTATCAGTTTGAAAACATATTTCAAACAAAACTGGGAATGCTTAAAGCATTATGGACACAAATATTCTCTTTAAGCTCTTGACATTTCCAATATTCTCTCTACAATCGTCGTCATCACAAGCAACGCCACCACAAGGTTTTATGGACACAGATGCAACAGGACTGTTCTTTGTATAATCGATAATCAAATCCTGCCTTATTTGTATTGGTTCCTCCACCAAATATCTCATTATAAAGCCACTAAGCATAGCTGAAAACACCTAATCCACACAAAATGACCTCCAGAATGAATGTCAGATTCTGGGAATTGCAGCTGAAGCTCTTCAAGATCTTCCCAAGTTGCATCTTCGGTAAACAGATTAGACCATTTAATTAATCCAGCAGCCACTGTAACCTACCCTAAAAAGTAGGGTTATCATTTGTGTAATTCCACCCACGGGAAGAGCCACAATGGGGCATAAGTGGGCAACTGCCCCCTTAACTTTTTATAAGCATGCTTATGTGCATAAACATAAATTAAAAGTTGAAAAGTCCCATGAACGGAAGAGGAGTTATAGAAAAATATGGAAAATAAAAAAGAGAAAAAAAATACGCTGTGTCTTCACGTCCAAATAAAACAAATGCATGTTTCGTGAAAAATCATTCATTTTTGGATTTTCTTATATGCATTCTATTAAAATCACTACAAATCTTTTTTCCAGCAATATTTTTTATATATATGGTTTGGGCTATTTTAAAAAAAATATCTTCGATGAAATTGATAATAAAATCATTATGAAGTGGTTTCAAAATATAAAAACTTATTATAATGTAAATTTTTTCATTTTAAAAGTATTTTTTTCATTTCAAACTGATTTTTCTATATAACACATATCTATATAATACATAATATCAAATATTTATTAGTAATTTGCCCCCTCATTTAAAATTTTTTGGCTTCGCCACTCGTTGCACCCACTATTGACAAATGCATCAACCCATGTGCAGCTGTTGTTGTTGAAGAAGATGAGCTGCCATTGAAGCCTATAAATAGGCATCGAGAGAGAGAGCATAAGTGAGATTGTAGAAAGCATGTAAAGAGGATAGAAAGAAAGAGAGAGCTGCAAGGGCAGCAATGAGAGCTGAGAGTAGAGTAGAGTAGAGTCAAGTGATTCTCCTCCTCCATATATTTGTTTTGTATTTTTTCTCTATCTCAAATAATATGGACCTTTTCCGTGGATGTAGGCGGTTTGCCGAACCACGTTAAATATTGTGTCAGTGTGCTTACCCTCATATGAACAACTATCAGTACATCACCGGTCGGATTTCACCAACAGCCACAGCATCGTCTCCTTTCTTCATAATCCTACGTTCCAAAATCTTTATAGGAATCACCGTCGCCTTGCTTGACTCATCTGTTACTGGAACTATTGAAGATATATTTGCATTATCTACAATCTTCTTTTTCAACAAGGAAATATAGAATACTAGGTGGATATTGGTTGTTGCTGGTAATAACAGCTTGTAGGATTCTTTCTCAATCTTCCGAACGACTTTATATGAAACAAAATATCTTGAATTCAACTTCATATTTCTTCTTAAAGCTACTATTGTTTGCTTGTAAGGTTGCAGCCTTAAATACACCTAGTCTCCAACCATAAATGTTCTTTCTGTTCTTTTCTTATCTGCCATTTGTTTCATCCTGTTTCGTGTCATTTCTAATTGTCTCTGTAATCCTTGATCCATTTCATTCCTTTTCTGCAATAATCTTGTTTCTTGTCGTTTCTAATTGTCTCTGTAATCCTTGATCCATTTCATTCCTTTTCTGCAATAATCTTGTTTCTTGCCATTTCTATTCTCTCTCCTTTTCTTCTTTTTTTGGTTTCCTAACAATGTCAATTTTTTTGTTTTTTTGTTTTTTTTAATTAAAAGCCGAAATAAAACACGTAGTTAAGGTAAGAATTTTTCATCTTTTTTTGTGTTTTTCAACATCTTTTTGTTCAATTTTATGTTAATAATTTTATGAATTAACAAATAACATGAATTTTAGTTGTTATTGAAATAATTTTTACATTATTTTATTGAATTTTAGTTATTTTGTTTCAAATTTGTTGTACAATTTCAATTAAATGTGTAGGATTAATTTTTATTATTATTTTGTATTTATTCCATACAGAATAAATTTTTGTAAATTTAGGATTACAAATATTATCACTTAGAAATAATTGTGTTGAATTTAAGTTGTTATTGTAATAATTTTTGCATTATTTTGTTGAATTTTAGTTTTTTTATTTAATTTTGTTGTTCAATTTCAATTAAATGTATAGGATTAATTTTAGGTAGTCATAAGGGAGATTTTGCCGAATTGTTTTAAAAAATAGGAATCACTTATTTTTTTTTATCCATTAATTTGTATAAATGTCTAGGGAAAAGTTTATTGCTCATTGCGAGGATAAGATCATTGCTAGTTCTTCTAGCAATGATACTGATGACCACGAGTCATTAGGTGCTGACCAAAAACATGTACTTGAGTACAAATATCGACTCACGATGCGGGTTTATCGAGTGCGATGCCATAACATCGCGGAGGGATCCCTTCACAACAAGATCCATTTACCCGAAAGTACAAGACCTAGTGGAAGGGCAACCTTTTAATGTAAGTTTATTTTTCTTTCCCAACGACATGTTTAATACTTTTTTAAAAAATAATATCATTTAATGAATGCAATTTCAGGTTTACAAACATAGAGGATGCAAGAACAATAACATCGGTCTTTAAATCATTGATAGAAATTTCATTGTTTCAATGAAGCCAAGTTTTCAAACATTTTGAATGGAAATCGTATGTTGATACATGGTTTTAAAGTTTAAGGTTTGTATTAACTTAAATGTTTTTTTTTCTGTTGATTTGGGTTGTTTATTGAAATTATTGAAAATTTTCTTTTATAAATTTTTACTTCAGGTAAAAAATTGAATGGGAAAGAGCTGATAATAATGTTGCGATGAGGGTTTGGGATAATCACGATGAAATTAGTAAGATCAAATTCAAGATAATTTCTTTTTATTCCAAATATTAAAATTTTATTTTTCATTTATTAACAGATAATTAATTTGTACCATATAAGTTGTGTGATTTTTGGTACGAGACACAAAATAAAGTAAAAAAATATACAAAAGAAAAGGAGCTTCTAGGCTAGAATGATGTGGCGGTTTGGGAGGATTTTATATTGTTGTACGTCTCATAGGTTGTATGGGCATAATACATTCAATACGTGACGCCCATGCATTTCACCCAACAATCATTGTCCAATTCGGAGAACCTAAACCAACATGTTAATGGTTCCATTACCATGCACACTTGCGGCTCCATTATATTCGTTTCGCATGTGAAGTGAATGGTAAGATTTTTTTTATTACATGCATCCATATTTTTTATTAGTTGTTTTTTATAAATATATATAACTAACAATATTTTTTTATTGCAGGCAACAATTCTTGGACGCAAGCCAAGTTTGATGAAGCTTTTTATTGAAACACATATGCGGAGTGATGACCGCCAAAAAGAGTTATATCAGTTCATTGATAGTCGAGCTCAATACTTTGTGGTATATTGGTTTTCAATCATTTTTTTCTTAAATTATTATTTCTTTAAATTTGATAAATTAATTTTTTTCTTTGCAAGATACATATAACAGCCGATTAAAGGAGAGATACGAGGACGATCATTTGACCCATCCGGATATTGATCTGGATTTATGGTTGAAGGCAGGATTGTCTGGTAACCCCAAAAGAAATCAGGTATACGAACTCTCTAACACTACAACCGAGAACTTATGCTTCGATCCTTGGATGCTCGCAATCGATTCTAAGCATTCAAATTTTGGAGTTCACGTCGATGTTAGACCAATGAGTAAAAGATCGGACGACCCATCTTAATGATAAATATGAACGGCTCACTGTTAATTATGAAGAATTTTGCCGATTAGTAATGAAGATGAGATCACAGATGGGCGGTTCATGTGCACCCTCTAATTGACCTCACAGTCCCGACGACAACCACCTTGCTCCTTCTTCAGAGCTGTCTTTATTTTAGATTTATTGTATTTGAACGTACAACTATTTAAATTTGAAATAAATGTTATAAAAATCAGAATATTTGATTTTTATACTAATTTATTTTATTTTAATTATTTTTCTACTTCTGTTCAATATATTTTTAAAATATTACTGACAGGGTTACCAACAGTACAACTCCATCGGTATATTCTAGAGAATTGAAAAAGAATTACTGCAAATACCACTATTACTGATGTGATTACCGACGGAACTAGACCGCCAATATATTTTAGAGAGTTGGAAAAGAATTACTTCAAATGCAATTGTTACTGTTAACGCACCGATAAAATTATAAATGGTATTTCGTCGTTGATATACTATATTTACCGATGGATATATAGATAGAATAAAACTGTAATTGTTTTTTGGTGTGCTTTGTCCCTTTATAAATCCATTAATATATTTATTATTGATGGACTTATCGACAGTTCATAAATTATTGACAAGAGTTATTTTGATGGATTGTTTTTATCAATAAGCCTGTCAGTAACATATATAACGACGGACTGCTAATATAAATAATAATAAAAATTTCCGTAAGCAAAATTATTAAATCTAGTAACGCTAGAGCTCTCACTTTGTTGTTTTCTATCATTTTAAATTCTTGTTAATGATATAATTGCATCGGGTTCAGGCTCTAATATCAATTTGTCGAGAACTAATCTTTGAAGTATATAAAATAGAATTGAGAATTAGAAGAGATGAGAAGAAGAAGAAGATGAAGAAGAAGAGAAATTCTGCAATACCGAAAGCTCATTCAATTTTCAAGAAAGTGCTCTTCACAGCATTGTTCTTATTTATAATGATTCTCTAACTAACTGATTTACCACTTATTCTGTTACATTTATCAACAGTTTTAACTAACTATAACTGCTTTTCCTGCCAATCTATTTCTTTTGGTATTTTTCTTCATTTTCCCAGCCCACGTCACCTCCTCCTCCTGCTGCTGCTGCTGTAATTATTGCTGCTGTAACATCGTCATCGTTTTTTTGGAATTGGCGGTTCCATTGATATTAAACGAATGATGAGGTAACACTTAGGGTTAGGGTTTTTAAATGTTTTTTGGTTTCCGTTGCGATTTGATCGAAGAAATTTGAAACCATTTTTCTGTCTCTTGCTGTTTCTGCAGCTACAGTTTGTTCATTTCGTTTCGGGTCAATAGTGCCACGTGGTGTTTGGCAGTTCTTCTTGCACGCGCGGCATGATTTTACCCGTACGATCCTCCAGCTCTTGGCTTTATCGTTCTAGGTGAACAGATAATCATAATAATTAATGATTCGAAAGAGACCAGTCAAAAGAAGAAAAACATTATTTTAATATAAACGACAAGGGAGTTCAGATTTTATTTTATTTTATTTAAAAAAAGGACACCAGAGCTACTATTTTATTACAATTTGCAAGCTGTTAATTAACAATTTTTTTTATTATTATTATTGTCGTATTTTATTTTTAATTGATTGTGTGAAACTAATAGTAACAATGTTGAGCTTTTGTACTCAGGTATTTTGCAGAGTTGATCTGCGCCTGGAAATGGTCACCAATAAAGTTTGTATAACATGAATTTTTTTAGTCATATTCTAAAAATAAAAATTATTTTTTAATAAGTAATGTCATGTTGTTAGGTTTTTATTTTTATGAAGAAATTTTTTGAGTTTTTATGTTTTTTTTTATGTTTAATTTGTTTTGGTTTTGAGTTTGTTTTTCGAGTCAATCTTGTCTAGTCTACTCAATATGGTCAACCTAGTCAGGTTTATCTAGAATGGTCAACTTGATCGAGTCAACCTGGTCGGGTTAAAATCAAGTCAGTCTCTTATATCCTGTTTGGTTTGTCATTCTTTTTGTTAAGGTTTTTTGGTTTAAGAGTGTGTTTGACAAACAACTTTTAAACCTATTTTGAGTAGTTTTTTATTTCAAGGAAATTAGGGTCTTGCCAAGCATAATCTTACAAAAATACAGAAAATAAAATATAAAAAATATCTTATATATATATATGGTGTGTTTTAGTATTTTTATATGGAATTAAAAAAATTTGCATTCACTTTGTATTTAATAACCAGTTTATTGAATCCATGAGAACTTGGTCAATATTTTATTAAACCCTGAAATTTTAATTCATAAAATTAATGGTCAATATTCTGGTATAAATGTTGAACCTACAAGTAGGTTAATAATTAAATATCAGGAATTAACAAGAAAATTCTCATAATTATTTTAGATATTCACCAATTTTAATTGGGAGTATTGTTTTATCGTAAAATATGAATTTAAAAATTATTTTCATAAGAATTCATTTAGGATGCCCATAATAAATTTGAAATGCCAAATTTATTTGCACGAGTGAATCGTTATCCTTAGTCATAGATAGATTATCGGTTAAGAACCCATTAAAACCTTTAAATCACACAATACAACTTATCTCAGGTAAAGTGTACTAGAGATGTTAATACATTTTCTAACCATAATCAGTCCCTTACCCTTGAAATTTCTAATAAGATCATTATATCTGACTTTCCTAGCAACCCTGAATCAAATAACTAGGCGGTGACTCCCTAACTCTTTAATATCGTGTGTCCATGTGTGACAAATAATTTAAGATGAAATAAATTAAAACAATTTTGAACTAGATTATGATTTGTAAAAACATATATTTTTTTTAAAAGAAAAGTAGTATAAGTTAGAATTGGTAAAGTAAAATTACAAATTTATAAAAACAACTTTTAATTTTTTTTAATCAAATATATTTATAACTTTTTTTAGAGAAAAATTAAAAAGAACTAAAATTAAATTATACCAAACATAAATTTTTTTAGTTTCATCCAAATCTAATTAAGCTGTCGGCCATAAGAGCTTGCTTTTATTTGGAAAATGAAATGGGTGCATGTTAATCTGTGTTAAATTAGCAGGAACGAATATTTTAAACTTATCGTATAAATCAATATATAGAGACAACATGTTAGCTTGCTTTTACCGGTGGCTTGCTCCCGGTTAAAGATAGTCAACTCAGTACAATTATTTTGAAAAAAGGAGATAGTTAGAATAAAATTTTAAGAAAATGATATGAGAAAGTTTTGAATAATAGTGCTATTTAACACAACTGTTATTTAGAATCTTATTTTTCAAGAGAATCGCTATTTGGAATAATATTTTTATGTAACTCGCAATTTAAAATTATAAGCTCAACACAATCCTGATCTTAAATAGTGATTACATATTACAATCGTGATTTTTGAATTTAAATAGTGATTACATATTACAATCATGATTTTGTCAAAGAACCAATTCAACCTAAAAGCTTAAGCTGTTAGGTGAGGTTTCAGGATATGATTTATATTATTCTCTAACACACCCCCTCAAGTGAAAGCCCTTTGAACTTGAAACTTGCACAGACCCACATTACCTTATGCTTAATTTTTATCAGATAAATAGGGATGGTGAGATTCAAACTCGTGACTGCTTGATCATCAAGGCTCTGATACCATTTCAAAGAACCAATTCAACCTAAAAGCTTAAGTTGTTAGGTGAGGTCTCAGGATATGATTTATATTATTCTCTAACAGATTTTTGAATCATGGTTATGATAGGTATATAAACTCTCTTTTTTCACCATGGTCACCACTCCTGTAAAAAGAAAAAAAACCCTAAGAACCAAAAAACTCAGAACAAAACTAGCTTCTAACAGCCAAAAAAAGCTTCAAATCCTCCACCAAAACACCAAATCAACTTTCCTTTATTTTAATGAGTCTTTTTATTGTTTTTCTTGTTCCAAATCGTTGACCTAAGCTTCTGTTAATAGTCTTCATACCACTATAACTTGTGGAATTGACACTTAGATATTAAAAAATCAAGGTAAAACAGTTGCATTGTTTCTTAATTTTATGGGTTTTATTATTGAATTGAAAAATTTTGAGTTTTTATTTATGACTATTTGTGTTATGTTTGATAATTATGTGTTTTGTTGGTGTTGAGATAATTTTGGATTTTGAATGTTTTATTTTGTGTTTTTAATACAATTGATGTTATTTATGGAATTAATTAGGTTTGAATAAGATAAATTAGGGTTTAAATTGATTATGGGGTTACTTTCTATATTTAATAATGCTTGAATTGAGATAAATTTTGTTTTAATTGATGTAATTAGATAGACTTTTAATCAATTGATTTTATTAATAAAGTTATGGTCAAAACCATAGCAACTAGAGTCTGTATTGAATTTTGGTTAAAATTGTTGTAATTGGAGATTTTATTCAATTGAGATCATTTGGTTTTTAATTGATGCAATTAGATATGCTTTCATTGATATTATTAAGGTTAAAGTAATAGCAATTAAGGTTTGCGTTGAATTGTAAGATAATTTATTTTTAATGAAATGAGTATTCTTATTTTACAGTATATGTCTTCAAACTTCTTTATATTGTGTCATTATAGTGGTACTATTGTTTATAGTATGAATAATAATATCACTTATATTAACGAAAGTATTGTGTTTTTGAATGTTACTAGAGGTATGTCATTAGATACCAAAATAGTAATATATGGAAGACTTGAGCTAAATTATAAAGATGTTGAAATAATTATTATTTGAAAGTGTCTTGTTGGGGAACATTAGTATTTTCTCATATCGATCACATGTTATGTGAATTTTAGAAACATAATGGAATTGTTCGTTCAAAGTGGAACAAACATGATGGAGTTGTATGTGAGTAGTTGACCTAAACTTAAAACTCATATAATGTGAAGCATTTATACTTGGGACGACCATGAATTGCGTCTAAACATGTCATGCTTGTTCAGGTTTTGAAGGTTGAGCTATAACTTTAATTATGATACAAGTAATATGTTATTGATAATACAAATTATATTATTTAGATTAAAATTATTTTTCATTGAAACCTTATTTAATAAGTTTCATTGTTTATTTATTAATAAATGATGTGAGAGAAGATATTTTAAAAATAATCCAACCCATGTTTTGTCATTTTATTGTAATGAGTTAGATATATAATAGTCAAATTAGGTATGTTATAATAAATTGCAATGTTGATGTTGAAAAATGATGAGATAATTTATTTTATGTTTGAAAATAATGAGAAGTGACATTGAAAAATAATTGCTTGCTTGAGTCCAATTGAAATTTTTTATATTGAATAAATGTTGAGAAGTAATTATATAAGTTAATGTTGATAAATAATGAGAATTATTTACATTGATATTGGTAAATGATAAGAAATAATTGTTTATATTGATAATGAATTTTTTTTATATTGAAAAATAATTGCATAAGCTGATGTTGGACAATGTTGGGAAATAATTACATAGAATGATGTTGGTAAATTATAAGAAATAATTGCATTATTGATGTAGAAATCTTATAGTGTTGGTAAATAATGAGAAATAATAGCATAGGTTGATATTGGTAAATGATGAAAAATAATTGCATTGTTGATGTTTTAATAGGATGTGTGAAATCCTTATTTAGAAGATGATATGTCAGTTGTTCCTGTTATATGTATATTGACCATGGTTTTATGAACATTAGTTGTCCCCTTTATATTCTTTGAGCTTGTTGAGATACATTACATAAGCCGTGTAATGCAGCAATTTAGTTTTAAGCAACATTATTTTTTAAATATATTTACGAGTGATTAGTTGTATTCCGTTAGTCGTTTAAATAGGCACGCTGATTATAATTATATGATCCGCCATCTTCAATATATATTGATGTAAGATGCATGGACATATTTTATTTTTAGAAAGGTGCATCTTGTAATGTTCAAGAAGAAATACGTGGGCTGGTACCTAGATATAACAAGTCAAATCATTACACCAAACCTAGCGTAGGTTCCTCCACGTGAGGAGATGGAGTATGAGCTATATGGACGTCAGATTCAAAATGTTGTAAGTATTTGTTACTTTTTTATAAACTTGAAAAAAAAATGTTGCATTTTTTTTTATAAATTAATAATTTCTATTTGCTTCATGTTAGGTTGAACACTTGTTACATGATAGTCGACATGTTGTGGTTGATCTTCATGATCTCAATGATGATGGATTTACTTGTTATCATGCATCTTCTTGGTTTGAGATATGTTGTATTACACTTGACCTATGAGAAAAGACATCGAGTTTATATGATGTTGTCTTAGAGGATGAGATTACATAGATAGATGAAAGTTATGTTATTGATGAAGTTAGTCATAGAATACATATATAGGCTCAAATGTATTATTATATTATGTTATTTTTTTAGTTATGAGTTATTTTTATTTTTATTACTTTTGTAATATTGTTTTAGTTAATCATCATGTTAATTTTATTGTTGTCTTATATATTATGTATTTTTATACTTATTTTAGATAAACATGATTTAAAATCTTTAATTAACAGGCAAATATATAAACAGGTTGTTTAAAATCTCAAATCATCTATTTATAGGTAAAAAAATATGCACATTATTATGTTTCGTTATCGTCATTATTAATTATCTTTATAATTAATTAATAAATAAAATGTTTAAAAATAACACATTATTAGTTTGAGATTATAATTAATAAATAAAAATAATGTTAAAATATCACCCTCTCAATTATGAATTCGAGATTCGATAATTTATGGTTTTGCCTGGGCTTCGATTGTAATGGTATAAGCTTTGTTTTATATAATATTTGGGTTTGATTCTAGGTTAAAATTCTACTGTGACAACATAACGATTATTCATGTTAGCATCTATATATTAAAGAATTGTTATTATACAATTGTGAGACATATACTATGATAGAGATGTTTTATTTGATGATAACAAAAACTTTTAGTTTTAAAAATGTAAAAAGAAAAAAAGACTTGAAGAATAGAGAATTAGAGAAATACGTTTTTTTATTATTGAAAATGCTTCTTCTTCTAAGCCTATCCTCTCAAGATTCTGCCTTAAAAATTATCTATATATATATATATATATATATATATATATATATTCCATTTACTATATCTTGACATGTTTTACCTATCGGTAGAAGACAGCAAGTCCGTAAAAGGCTGTTTACGGACGATGGGGGTTTTTTTATTTGATTTATTCATAAAAAGCAGATTCTCTTCCACTACTCATTAATGACCAAACATGCCAACTTGCAGGTAAACACGTCTCCATGAATCAGGATAAGCATCAAGTGGTTGGTTGACGACTAGCCATGGTAGATTTTACATATTCGCTAACAAACAAAAATCTTTTTTATTTTATTTTATTTTTATTACAAAGGATTCTCTGTGGAGCTCCTTTTTTCAAGAGGGGAGTAATAATCATTATTATTATTATACAACCAAGCAATAAAGTAGAACTAATTTGGGTTCCGCAGCCTCCTCTCCTCGTAGGGGGGGAGGGTCCTACAAGTGATATTAACATAACGCGGTTTGTTGTCGTCAACGTAAAATAAAGGTACCCTACGATTGACCCCGAGTTGAATTCCACCATTACATAAGTGCTCCTCCTTTGTTTTTTCCCTCTTTTTTCCTTCTAGCAGTAACATACTACTCGACAACCCTACGATTGACCTTTTATTTTTTTACCACCTTACCTCCTCCTTCTCTCTCTAACAAAAAAAGAAGAAAACAGTTCAATGAATAAGATATATATTCAAAATAGAATAACTAATATCTTTTTTTCGGCTTCTATATATATATTATTTTAATATATTTTTAAGTATAAAGTATATTAAAAATAACACTTAAAAGATTCATTTTCCCAAGATGACGTACTTGCTTTAACTAATTTAATTCTGAATGATATAGTTGGAAAGGTAGAATGAAAAAGAAGCTGCTACAAGGAAATTGATGGGTGGGAAAATCTTAAAACCAGTCGTAAAAATACAATCATAGAAAAAGGATGAGCTTGACAAATACTAAATAAAAAAGTATACAAAGGCGATATTTCACAATCAAGATAAACTCCTAAAGTCAAGCTAGTTGCAGTGGGCGTTCAAAAATCAACATAAGCAAATTCAGATCTGCGTGACGATTTTTTATTTTTTAAAAGAAAACAGTTGCTGTATTCGCAATGTGGCCATGGTTTTACTATATGGACGTAATGGTTATACAATTATTATAAAGGGACACATACAATCTTAGCTTGGCAATCCTCACTAAAGATGAAACAAAAATGACTATGAAGTTCTCTTCCTCAGTACAGAAGAACCCAGACAAGAACAGACTTTGCAACCTTTTAAGCATATTTTGGGTAGTACAAATGTCTTTTTCCCTTAGATATGCCTTCCTCATATCAGTTCTAACTTTCATTTGCTTGGAGACACCAAGGTTGGCTGCTGCTCGGCTTCCTCAAGATGAGGGTATGGATTTTTTTTTTTTTTACCAATATTTGCTGTTTTCTTTGGTAGTAGATGATATTGTGATGTCAAGAGTTTCTTTGTGATTTGATAAGAACACAGTAAAAGAACCTTTAGTTTTTATGACTGTAGTAGTAACTTGTATCTCTGTCAGATAGTATCTAGTGTCTCTATAGGGAGTTTAAGGCAGAGGTCAACGACATTTCTCAATTATGAAACAGTCCAAGTATCCACTACTTGAGGTGAAGTTATGTTAACGGTTTCATGAAACATGGGTGCCTATAAAGATTCTGTCATCTCGGTTACAAGAGAAGTTCTGTCACTTAAAACTTACAATTTCTGCTCCAATTATTAAGGTTTCTGCAGGTTATAGTTATTAGTGATACTCTGCTAGAAACTCCCAGTTCATTTTGTTCTTAAGGATTCAAAATTAGAGTTATCACGCAAGAATTACTAACTTTGGTTGTAAAACAGAAAAGAAAGAAGAAGATGATGAAGAAAAAGGTTAGCTAGTCTGTAGTCGTGAGTTCTATATATGCTGGAATCAATATCTTGAACTAATTTTTGTTTCAAAATGTGACCTTGCAACAATTGTTTGTTTGATCTAGTGGATGCTTTAAACCTAATTACCAAGAAGTTGGGCGCCAATGGCTGGAATTTCAATGCTGATTCTTGTGGAGAAAATCTCCCTCATGTCCAACTGACGGATCCTGACAAGAACGTTACCTGTGACTGCGAATTTGCGAACAATACCTGTCATATTACTTCCCTGTATGTTTTCTCTCTCTGAATTGAACTTTGAAAGAAATGCGAGGACTTTCAATCTCCACTGCTCCTTTATTATCTGTATAGAGATGTGAATTGCCCCAGCTCATAATAGGATTCCGACAGTGTTTACTATAATAAAAATCTATTAAATCTAGATAGATAAACATTTTTCTTAAGAAATAGAATGTTGATGGTTAATTCATCTTAAAACAGGTGTAAATTTATTTTCTTTGTAATTAGTCCCTTGCAGATTTATTGTGTGTTCGTGGTGTTACTGGCTTCTATATATAGGTGCATGTCAATAAAGCTTCAATTTTGGATTTTGTTTTCCTATGGATTTCAGGAAGTTCAAGCGTTTTAGCCTTGCAGGAGAACTTCCTCCTGAACTCGTTCAGCTTCCTTATCTTGAGAGCATGTAAGCATGTGTCTGAAAAGAGTAAATTATGTTTGCCTTGGTTGTTCTTTCTGAGAGAACAACAAGGGATTCATGTAGCAGTTTCTTTTCTTATGCACTTTTCTTTGTGTTTCCTGATCATTTATGAAATAAGAAATGATTTATGAGAGTTTTAAACTCGTTTTCACTGGTTTGCCAGTGATCTTTCTTACAATGAACTTGGTGGGTCTATACCAAGTGAATGGGCTTCATTGCAGCTAAAAAAGATGTAAGCTTTTGGTTTCTTCGTATCTATCTCCGTTTTAAACAGGCAACATATTGGTTTAACTAGGCAGCATTAGTGCAGTGCTCTTCTAGCAAACCGGTTATCAGGGAACATTCCAAGCTATTTGGAGAACTTTACCAGCCTTGCATACTTGTAAGTTTTCATATTCAGTCTTACTGGGTTTTTTTCTGACGCCATCTGATAAATTATATTTGACAAAGTTGGCCTGAGTTATAGTTTCTTATGAATTTGTAGATTATATCTATAGTTGCTGAACAGCAAAATTTCCATTTTTTCTCTCATCATAAAGCACCGATATTTCTGTACATATGCTCAATAGAATTGTGATGTGCCAGTGTCTCCAATTACTTTTCCATTCTGCATTTATGGAGATATGAGTTCGTTGAAGTATTTTGATACAAGGAATTTTACTAGCAGTTCCATTGAATTTTTTAACAGGGACCTTGAATTAAATCAATTTTCTGGAATGATCCCGCGTGAGCTTGGGAAGTTAGTTAACCTTGAAACTTTGTAAGTAGTTCCATGGATGATTGTTTCTTTGCCTTTTCTTTGACCTTCATCTTGCCGCCGGAGTGTTTTTGGAGATTGATGTCAATTTCTCTTGCAGGATTCTATCCTCCAACAAATTGGATGGAAATTTGCCAAAGGAACTTGCTGAGCTGAAAAACCTGACTGATTTGTAAGCATTTCTGAGTGAAACCTCTATCACACAGTACATTATTTAGTAGGAGTGAAGTGTAAATGATCTTCATTCCACAATGCAGTAGAATAAACGATAACAACTTCAATGGGAGTATACCAGATTTTGTACAGAACTGGAAGCAACTTAAAAGACTGTAAGATTTACATCTTTCCATTGATACTTTATTCCTTTTCAATGTTATGAATTGGGGTATATAGGAGGAAAGTTAACTTATTTTGTGGCGCTCAAAGTTCGTTGATTGATTTGATTAACTGATCTATTTCAGAGAAATGGTAGCTAGTGGACTGGAAGGACCCATTCCATCCTCCATCTCTGCTCTGAAAACATTAACAGACTTGTGAGTGAAATTTCTTGATTTTTCAACTACAAATAGTCAAATAATTTATGACGTTATTTTACTTAGTGAATACTGTATTATTGAAGGAAACTTTCACAGTGGCATATTAAATTATTATTGTTTTGTAAGCGTGCTTGCCATTTTATGTGCAGGAGGATCACTGACATAAATTTCACAAATCAGTCATTTCCTGATCTTAGTAACATTGTAGGCCTCTCGCGGCTGTATGTTCACTTCTAATTCTCAGTTCTGTTTATGAGTGCATACAGTTAGGTTACCATATGAACACCAGATCTGACATAGTCATTGTTGGACTTCCAGGTTGTTGAGGAATTGCAATATATCTGGAGAAATTCCACCATACATCTGGGAAATGAGTGAACTGCGAGTTTTGTAAGCAATGCTATGATTACTAATTTTTTGATGAGTGTTCCATTATGTTTTTAAAAGTGTCTTTACCATAAATACATGCTTGAATAGTGAAGTACCTCCATGTCATGCATGAAAATGTCACAAACTAAGTATTCTTGCATGCTGAGTGGAACTCGGTGCTAATCAGTATGTGCAGGCTCATTACCTCAAGACAGAAAATACTTAAAACGTCTCTATATTTATGTGTCCAGCTAATTTATGCATGTCATAGAGCCAAATAAATCTTGGGGAAGATGAATAGATGCATTCAAGCCTCAAAAACTTCCCCAGGGACATTTGTGATTTGGACATGTGCAAACAGTTTTTTATCATCTGACATATCAGAAAGGAAGCACTAGGCCTCGAATTCATATGCATTTCCATTCCTTGCTCAGGGATCTCAGTTTTAATAAGTTACATGGGAGTCTTCCAAATGCTATAACCACAGAGACACTGGTATTCATGTAAGCAATGGAACCTCTAGATTATAGCATTTCATAGTATGTTACTTTGCAATGTCCATTATACTAACTACTCCTTGTTGTCTGGATCAGCTTTCTAAGTGGAAACCGCCTCACAGGAAATATACCAATGTTTAGGAAAGGAATGAGTGTGTATGTATTTTATCTCTTTGTCTCTGATACTTTAAAGATTCTTTTATTCATTGAGGAACTTATGCACATCCATCCTTGTAAAGCCACAAAGGTGAATGCACGTTTTGCGTGCATTTGGTTTCATTGAACTTGTCATGATATCTTACTAGTGCTAGGCGGAAACCAAATCGTGGATCACATCAGACTATCATCATCATCATCTTCATTTTTAATTCATACAAATGGTGGTGTTAGAACACTAGTATCTATCCAATTGAAGCTGCTGTGCCACTATATTTTTTGGAATGTCTGTCTCTGTCTCTGTCTGTCTGTCTGTCTGTCTCTCTCTCTCTCTCTCTCTCTCTATATATATATATATATATATATATATATAAAAGCTCAAGAATTAGAACTTCTTTAATATGATTTGGCTTTCATTCAATGAAATTAACAGCTTTCAAAGTAAGAAATGATAAAAATAGTAGTTAATTTCTTGGAATTTAAGAAGAAAAGATCGAATTATAAGATCCCAAAGTGTTTTTTTTTTCTTTTATTAGAGAGAGGAATTCTATAGATGCTATTGTTAGAAAGCACTCGCTTTGATTGTCCAAATTCATATATCTTCATAATTATACATCAGAACCACAACATATTGACAAGAAGGTTCTGTTTTCTTTCTGCACGCAGAGATCTTTCCTATAATAATTTCTCACAGCAAAGCTCTGGGAAGCCTGCTTGTCAACAGGGAATGTAAGTACCTCTCTCTATCTCTCTCTCTCCCCATGTCTATGTGTGTATGTGTGTGCTCTTGCAAGGGTTGAAAAACTCTGTGCTTCTTTATATTTCTCGTTCTTCACTGTCATATGGGAGATCTCAGTACTGCATTAACTTTTATTCCATTTTTATTGTACTAGGGATGTAACTCTAAACTTGTTCCGAAGTTCTTCAATGGGAAAGGACATGTAAGTTCCATTTCCTGATTTCCTATATTACTTACTCATAATATAAACTAGATTTCCTATGTAGTTAAAAATTGGTATGACATCTCCTTGTGAAAATCTCCTCTTTTTTGTGCAAAGTTGACCATACATAATATCTCACATAATACTAATTCGTTCTTCGCTTCACTTAACTAGAGGAGGAGCATGCATGGATGATCTCACTTGTGATAAGTGTAAGTATGTTATTCTGAGATTTAATGTCAATTCATTATAGTGATCATATTTCCATTTCATAAATTAGGCTTTAGCAGATTCCTTGATCAATTGCATTTTTATAACACAATATAGTTATCCTCTGTGATTCAACTTAAACGTGCCATGATTGTTTTCATGGATTGTTCTCTCCATATGCGTTGCAGCAGAAATATTAAATAAGATAGCTTTTTCAACAAGACTGGTGAATTAGTTTAAATCCGATAGTGTTGCAAATTTTTTCCATGTTATCGAGTGGAGGTTTCTTAATGTGAAATGGTGATGAATGTTAGAAGCATCGGCCCCGGGAAGTCGATCGATTGGTTCAATTAACAAGAGATGGATAGTCTTTTAATATAAACTGTCTTAATGGAGCTTCATAAGCTTCTTTTAAGTTGTCCTTTTTCTCTTGGCAGACTGGCACTCAATGTACATTAATTGTGGAGGACAAAATGTTAAAACAAATGGCAGCACATTTGAAGGAGATGCAGCAGCTAGTAGCGGTGCTGCAATATTCTATCAGAGTGAGGATGAATGGGGAATTAGCAGCACCGGAGACTTTATGGACGACAATGATTTCCAAAACAGAGCTTATATTGAAAACATGTCATCATTAAATATCAATGAATTGTACCAAACAGCACGCGTTTCTCCAATTTCACTCACTTATTATCATCGCTGTTTGGAAAATGGGAATTACACTGTGAGTCTACACTTCGCTGAGATCAGATTCAAAAATGATAATACATATAACAGCCTTGGAAGACGATTATTTGATGTCTATATTCAGGTAATTAATTACATGATCTGTAGACTGTGAATAGGTTTGAATAACACAGCATCACAATTGAGAGTTGCAACATGTATCTATTTGCATGTTTAATCTGATGCGTTGATTTTGTGTTGTGTTGCTTCAAGAATTCATTTTAGAATGCTAATTTTCAAAAAGAAATAGCATTATTTAGTTCTTTGTGTAGTGGATGACTTGTTACTCATAATAAGATCATGGTTGTCTGTCTGTGTCCTGTCACCCCATAAGTCCAACAATTTCAAACTAGGTTGTTTCGCTGAGTTACTCTCCTTTGGTCTGATGCTTAGATGCAAGATATTTATTTCTGTCCAAATTAATGCAAATAAATTGTTTGTCTAACCAATGCAAATGAGGTGCTACTGCTTTGCTTTTGTTTTTCAGAACAATCTAGCTGAGAAGGATTTCAATATAGAAGTTGAAGCTGCAGGGGTTGCCAAGCCAGTCACCAAAACACACAATGCTTCTGTCACAAATAATATTTTGGATATCCGCTTGTATTGGGCTGGCAAAGGGACTACAAGAATTCCTGTTAGTGGAGTCTATGGCCCCCTCATATCAGCTATTTCTGTATATCCCAGTAAGAAGTTCTTGCCTTGGTATCTCCTGTTATGGCTAATGTTGTACATAGCTAGTAGTAGATGATCACATTCTCAAGAACCTCAGAAGTTCAAAAAAAGAACCTCAAGAGTTTGTGAGATGAATAGACTAGCTTTCTTTTCTGGTCAGTGAAAAATGTTCTCAAAGAGAAGCAATAACTTCTGCTAGCCAGAATGCATGATGCTCTAGCGTGCCGTTCTAGTTAATCAACAGCTGAGATAAATTTAGAGTTTTGAAGAGCATTAGTTTCTCCTGATTTAATCATTTTTAGATACTTTCTTGAAAAGCTACAAACACTGATCTGTTTTTACAAGGAGAATAAAGCGTTTACTCAGCACATTTTCATAATTAATCAACAGCTGAGATAAAACTAGAGTATTTCTTTCTCTTTTGTAAGCTTTACAGTTTTGTATTAGCCTACTTACTTATTTGGTGTTCTTTTTGGCAGACTTCAAACCACGTTTTTCGGAAGGAGGGAAGACAAGAACTGTACCAATAATTCTTGGAGTTGTAGGCTTTTGTCTCGTATTCTCAGCATTGGCTATCTTTTGGTGGAAATGCTATTTCAGAGTAAAGAAAAAAAGACAAAAAGGTTTGGGCTATTTCACACGAATATTTTTTGCTTTGCGTCGGATGATTGTTAGATGTTTATGTGCTGATTTGATTTACAATTTGACATCATGGGGACTGCGGTCTTTGTTTTACGGCCAAAAAAGTTTTCTACAAATCAGACTTCTATACCGCAGCCTGTTTGTGTTCATTTCAAGATTCTTAGTCACTGTTCGAACAGTGTTCAACTAGTTTGGACTTCCTGCATCAAAACCAAGTGGATAATTTCCATATCAATAAGTCTTAAGTGCTTAAAATTGAAAGAAGCAAAAGAGGAGAAAGATAAAGCCAAGGAGCACAAGAAAAGAAGCTGAATAGGAGAAGAAAGGAGCGGAAGAAGAGAGGAAGATTTAGGGGAGGAAAATTAAAATTCTGCAATTTTTTCTCAACTCATTAGAGTTGTGTAACATTAGAAAAATTACATCATTTAAATAGTAAAACCCTAAACAAAATCAAATGTAAGCTTAAAACCCTCTAAATAATAAAAGTTCAACAAAAACACATAAATTAAAATTCAATAATAAATTTCAATAACATGCTATGTGCCTAATTTCCTAACCAAAGAGTGATGATTGAGCTATTCTTTGTCGTTTTTGTTTATATATATATATATATATATATATATGGAGTCCATGACGTCCATTGGTGTCCTCACCAGCTCTCTTAGAGTTGGAGAAACTCAATCTTGTTGAGTATAGTTTAAGTCGGCTTTGATAATGCTCTCACAAATTAAGATCAAGTTGTTGTGAAGTCTTTGTAGCAATCCAAGTATAATCTGAATTTGGTTGTCTTTTCTATGAACTAGGATTCATTGAATCCATCATTAATATGTTTTTTTTTATGCCAATGATAAGAATAATAGGGTAAGAGTCTTAAAAGAATCATTAGGGGTAAAATGTCTTTTTATATATAATGAGGTCATTTATGTTAAAAGTAGAGTTAATATCAAAATTGTTGTAGATTAATAACATAATTATTTGACTCAATCATTTGTAATACTTTAAATGGTTTAGCACTGCTCACTTGCAATTTATAATTGATTTCTAAAAGACACTCTTAAGGTCTAATCTATATTATAAAATAATCTTCAACTTAAGTGCATCAAGATACTTATGTAAATTAGCTTGAAATTTGTGTTTTTTACTACTTACTTGAATTTGATTTATCATTTTAACATGTAAATTATGAACTCTACATGCAAAAGACTTAGATGACTCAAATGTCCTAACATCAAGAGACATGGAAAGAAGATCTACAAGTTTTTTAGGTTTGTTACTATAAATACTATATAACTGAGGGTGTGGAGTGAAACAAACATTATTCAAAACCTAAATAGATATGGTTTGAACATAACCTAGTAGCTTTGGATTATCTTCATCTTATCACGTGGAAGAGGTAAAGGATCAAGGAGTTCAATATGTTGTTTACAGTATATGAAGTGTTGAACGTCAAACATAGGATTAAGGAATTAGATAGTTTAAAAGTACTAATATTATATAAGACTCTTCTAAGACCACACTTCTTTAAGCATTTTCATTATAAATTTTCCTCAAACTTAATCTCTTTCCCATACTCATTTGGCTCATTGTACCATGTTATTTTTCTTCCAAATCCTCTTCATCTATATCACTAAAATTCTTGGGTCTTGGGTTTTACACTTGATTTCTATAATCTTTCTATTTATCTACATTCATATATTATTGGATGACTAAGTGTTTAATGGTACAATTAACGGTAATATGATCAAAATTTTGACATTAACACATTGAACCTTTAAACTCCTTCTAGACATTTTCTTGATGACTCTTTTGCTTTTATCTTTTTTAAAGGGTTTTGGGTATCTCTAAACATGCTACCTAAGAGTTCTTTAAAATCAATTTCTAATCCACCCGTGATTTATTTAAATTATGTTAATGTTCCATGTTAACGAATTTATATTGGAAAATAAGTTCCAAGAAAGTTTTAATGTAAAAAATTATGGATTTCAATTTTAATTTGACTTCAAATATACTCATTAACCATGTTTTAAACAAAATTTCCAACACTAGAAATGTGGGTTTGTGGGTGGTGGTTTTTTTTTTTTGGGGCTGTGGTGTTCTTGTAGGCAAATTCAGGTTTGAGAAGTTGTTGTCATGATGGATCTTTGGCGGCGTTGGTTGGTTTTATGTTACATGGCTAGGGCTTGGGACAAAATAAACATAAGGATTTGTTTGACTACGTTTAGGCAATTTGCACAAAATAAGCAAAGAAACACCAAAACTTTTAACAAAAGAACACGATTAATTTTGTTTCATTTGATGTAGGAAAAACTAAAAGCCTTGTTCTGATGCCAAAGCAAAGCTGTGACAGAGAAAATTGAAAGAAGTTAGAGAGGAGGAAGATAAAGGAAACAAGAAAAAGAAAATGAGTTGAAGAAGAAAACAGAGGAGCTGAAGAAGAGAGGAGAGAATTAGGGGATGAAACCAAAAGTCTTTTTAACTTTTTTTTCAGTTCATAAAAATTGTTTAACATGTAGAAAAATTAAATATAAATAATAAAAATATAAATCAAATCAAATTTGAACTTAAAACCCACAGCATAATAAAAATCTAACAAAAAACATATATTAAATTCTAATAATAAAACTAAATAAAATTTAATAATATATGCTTAGACTTGTGTCCAATCTCATTTTCAGATTGTTTAATAATTCTTTTTATATTTTTAGATTATTTTGATATGATGATATTAAAAATAATTTTTAAAAAATAATAAAAATATATATTATTTTAATGCATTTTCAAACGAAAAGTACTTTAAACCGCAATCACATTTCCAAACACTCTTATATGATTTCTTTCACCTACTATGTGTTAAGACTTGCTACGAGTATGATCTCTCAATCATCGCATATGATGCTTGTCTAGATAGTTGTTCCTGGCACACGGCAAGCAAATCATGAGTTGATTGTTAAAGCTCATTTGACTTGTCAACAAGGAAAACAAAATAGGGTCGCCTTTAGCATTGTTATAAAACAAACTTAAGGTTTTGGTACGAATTCATGAAGTTCATCCGATTTCTGTTTTTGACAGGTCTTGAAGGAATAGAAATCCAAACTGTTTCTTTTACCTTAAAGCAAATTAAAGCTGCCACAGGCAATTTTGATCCGGCAAACAAAATTGGAGAAGGTGGATTTGGACCAGTTTACAAGGTATTCTCCAGGGATTTTCTATCTTTTACTTGTCATTATGAAGCCATGAATGTATATATCTTCGAAGACTGTACTGAAGATAGTATTTCCATGACTGCGCTATGCAGGGCATGTTACCTGATGGTACTGTGATTGCTGTGAAGCAGCTCTCATCTAAGTCAAGTCAGGGAAATCGTGAGTTTTTGAACGAGATCGGTGTGATTTCCTGTATGCAGCACCCACATCTTGTGAAACTTCATGGGTGTTGTATTGAAGGAGATCAACTGTTGTTAGTGTATGAATACATGGAAAACAACAGCCTTTCTCGTGCTTTGTTCGGTAAGTACAAATAATAGTGTCATATAAAATAAAAGAAAATTATGGAAATTGCACACAGGCAAGTGATGTTTTAGTTTTCAGAAGCATTGTTTCCTTGGATGATTATGCACAGGTCCAGAAAATCAACTGCATTTGGACTGGAAAACAAGGCAGAAGATATGCATCGGAATCGCCAAAGGCTTGTCTTTTTTACATGAAGAATCAAGACTCAAGATTGTTCATAGAGACATCAAAGTCACCAATGTTCTCCTTGATAAGGATCTCAATCCTAAAATATCTGATTTCGGATTGGCTAAACTAGACGAACGAGAAAAAACCTATATCAGCACCAGAGTTGCTGGAACTGTGTAAGTCACTTCTTTCTTGCATATTCTAATTTTGTTTGGCAAAAATGTGTTGTGATTTTTTAATTTTAACGAACAGTTCTACATAATTTTGATGTGCAGAGGATATATGGCACCAGAATATGCATTATGGGGTCGTTTGACATATAAAGCAGATGTTTACAGTTTTGGAATTGTGGCACTGGAGATTGTGAGTGGGAAGCATAACAAGAGTTGTGGGCCAGATGATCAATTCTCTTGTCTTCTAGACTGGGTAAATCACAGATATTAACATCTGCTCATTGTATTTCTTGAAGTCTCTTCTAGTGATCCGCCTTAATTTTCTGGGGTTATCACAGATACTTGTTGAACTCCTTAATTTATGGTTTTTGTTTTTGTTAATCCCTTTAAGTACTTTCATTCTCTTTAAATATTCCACTCATTTAGAGACATCACATCTGATTTGAAGACCATTGAACAGAAAAATTTATCTCTAGTTAGGTCAATCAAATTCCTGTAAGATCATTAAGGACTGTAAAGGGAGTGTTTTTACAAGTCGATAAAATTCATAATGTAGAGGTCGAAGCTTAAATTTGCTAAGTGCAACATCAAATGTGCACATCTTTGCTGCTATAAACTAACGTGGATTTATCTGCATTTCAGGCCTGCCATTTAGAGCAAAATGGAAACCTGATTGAGCTAGTGGATCAGAAGCTGGGATCTGAATTCAACAAGGTAGAAGCAGAAAGGTTGATGAAAGTAGCTCTCTTGTGCGCTAATGCCTCACCATCACTAAGGCCAATCATGTCTGAAGTTGTCAGCATGATAGAAGGAACTAGGATCATACCTGATGTGATCCCTGAACCACATAGTGAAGATTTGAGGTTTAAGGCCATAAGAGGACAACACGAACATATTAGAAGTAGTTTGAGAGGCAATCAGAACTCTAGTTCGATCTTAGACAGATCGGGGAACAACAGTTCCCATGTGCAGACAGATGATGATGATCCATATGAAACCGATGAAGAGTTGAATGCGAGGTTTGACACCAGGAGCAAACACTATAAACAGCCGGAAAGCCGGGGTGAGGTTTCAACATTGTCGGAAACAGCCGTTTCCTCAACTTGTGTTCACGATCCTTTTGATATCAATATAAGCTCCTGACAATGCCCTTGCCTATGTTTATAGACATTCCTTAATGTACAGAAAATAGAAGATCTTGAGCCTTTTAGGACCATCAAATTAATTTGTCTCCTGAATAAATAAGCAGTTATGAAGTGAAATAAAAATAAATTTCACTTCATAACTGCAGTGCAATCCCAAATGTGGCCTCGTTAATGTGTTTTTCCTTCTTCTTGGTGTCTGTTAATAATGAACCCCTTCTTTATTCATGCTCAGAAAGCCAATTGAGTAGATTCTTTCCTTTCATCTATACATTCCCCTTGCTCTGAAGTTGTTTTTATAATGTTAATAGGTTTATTTATCATCGATGAGCAAGTATGGATGCATGGCTCGAGATGCTTTTTCTTGAAAATATTTTCTACACTCATTCTCCTGCTTCTTCATCCCTTTTGCTTCTGCTGTGATTTAATGCTTAAAGTATGACAAAACACCTTCTATGTATCGTAGAAGGTAGGATTGTTGCTTGTTGCTACAAATGGTGAAACCCTAGTTTTCTTCATGTTGAAAAGAATTGAACAGAACTGACTTCGTTCGTTGGCGACTTGAAGTTTGTATGTTGTCTCAATTTCAATCTGCTCCAACATCCTTTACTTTTTTCCAATCAGTTCCCACATATTTTATTTTTGTTACCGTTTCCTTACCTGTCCATTTCTGTCAGGATTAATAACGAGAAAAAAAGTGTGTATATTTCATTTTTATTTTTTTGGAGTTTATGAAATGCCTCAATATCACTCCAAAAGTAAAGAAAAAACTAATCCATTTGAAATTAATAAAAATAATTAAAAAAAAATTCTTAGTAAAATAAATAGGATAAGACTCGAGAAGAATTAATTACCTATAAACTAAAAGAGGAGAGTTTTAGACTTTTAATTACCCCTCTTCACAAAGCATTATTTATTGAAATAAATTTTTGTTTTGTTTTCTTCAATCAATTTTTTTTGTTTAGTTTAATTCTTTAATATTATTATTTTTATTTAGTTATTATACTCTCATGATACAAATTCCAGATTTAATGAGTTAACATAGTTTTGACATTTTAACACTTGTTATATTGGTCTCATTACCTGAATCACAAATCCTTCAATATTGAACTTAGGCTCCATGATTTGTTTTTTATTAGGTTATCATAGTCTCATGACTCGGTAATGGTACTTAACGGTTAACTTGGATTATCTTAACTTATTTTTTATGTTATTTTTTAATTAATATTTTTTAAATTTTCATTGTTTAACATTATATTTGATAAAAAAATTAAAAATTAAGTTTTATAATTTGTTTTAACTTTACCTTTATAGGGTTATCTTAGTTTCAAAATCAAAGTTATAGATTTGAAATGTTAACTTGAGTTAAATCAAGTCATTGTTTTTTTCTTCTAAAAGGTTATTTCAGTTTGATGACCTCGGTCATAAATTTTGCGGATTGATTCAGGTTGTTTTTTATATTTTTTTTAATTGATTTTTTAATTTTTCTTTTTAATATTAATCTGGATAGAAATTAAAATTTTTAATTTGTTTTGTTTTGTCCTGGAATTATCTTTTCACAGACCCATGTTATTAGTAAATAATTGTTTCGCCATCCCCTTTGAGAGGAGACATTCCTTTCAAAATCAAGGGGCTAACTTTTGTGTTTTATAAAAATATTTAACAGAAAAATAGGGCTTGTCCGGTATTTAGTCATGAACTTGGGCTGGGCTGACGTTAAGCATTTAGGGCTCAATCCAATCTAACAACGAGAAGGAAACTAGGGTTTTAAACGCTCCCTCGTATGCTATTTCTGCAAAGCTTAAAACGAGGGAAAGAAAGGAAGGAGGAAACCTTATTGGTGGCCGGCGGCTTCTCTCCCAAGCACATAAAAAATGGTTACTTTCAGGGTATGTATGTGACCTTAATATTCTTTTTCTTTTTTTAATTTTCATTAATGCATCTAAATAGAAAGATGTTTGATTGATTGTGGAGTGAAACAGTTTCACCAGTACCAAGTGGTCGGGAGAGCACTTCCAACAGAGAGTGATGAGCATCCTAAGATCTACCGGATGAAGCTTTGGGCCACTAATGAGGTCCGTGCCAAATCCAAGTTTTGGTATGTATCTATTTTCACTTCTCACTTCTCACTTCTCTCTCTCTCTCAACTATTTTTCTTTGCTAGTTTTTTATTATTTGCTAAATCCGTTTGCTGATTATAGGTACTTCTTGAGGAAGCTTAAGAAAGTCAAGAAGAGCAATGGACAGGTTCTTGCAATCAATGAGGTATGAGAGCTGATTTGAGATTTTTGTTAGGATTTTCTTTGTTTTTTGCATTGTTTTATTGTTTAATTGCCTGATTTAAAATGATGGTATTGACAAATGAAGTGGTGGTGAGTGGTGACTGTTACTTCTTTTGTAATGCATGTGGACTTGCGGTGTTGAGTTGCCCATCATTAGGCTTTCTTGAAACAAAGAATGATTTTGGTGAAAAGGGATGGCTGTTTTTGTTCATTGTTTGTAAATGATTCTTTGAATGATAAAAGGGGCTGCAGCCTCAGTCTACAATCATGGGCATGCAAAAGAGCATTATTGTATACAATGAAAAAAATGACTGTTTTGAGATCACATGGCAGAGTCATGGATTATACCACATTGTCATTCTAGTCAATGCTTTAGTAACCACCAGTAGGATGGTTACATGATTCCTTTAGTGATATAAATTAGGACGTTGGTTGTGGAGGCTCATTTGATGATTGTTGGTTAAAAAAACAGAGAATTTGTATAAGTGTTGATACCGCTAGTATTCCACTTTGTAGACTTGGAATTAACAACCATGTGAATCTAGATTCTGCAAATTTATAGTGACCCTTGCATATCATCTTTATGCTGTTATGAGTCTCTGATTTTGTCAAATTTTTATGTATGCATGCCCGTGGGCATGTTGGTTGTTCAGTTTATTAGTTATGACAGTCAGATTTGTGGCTTCTAGGCCTTGCTGTCTCTCTCAATGTTTTCTCATATTTGAAAATGGGGGTTTGATCTAAAGTTGAATCTAAGTTAAAAAGGGTATGAAACAGCCCTGTACATGCTTAGCACAGTTCAAGGCTAATATGATGGATGTCCAGGTTAACTCCTTAGAACTATGCTAAGGCTTTCAATGAAGAGTTTAGATGAAGTTGCACCAACGAAATTCTTTGAACTTGTAAGAAATTAGACTAAAGTTTAGTAACAATTTGCTTGGCTTAACTTGTAACTGAGCATTTTTTTCTGTCTATTGTCATGCTTTGTGGCTTGAAATACCTGCATTTTTCTTGTGTTGTTGTGGATCCCACCAACTTGCAAAAAAGTATTGATTGGCCACATCAACTCAATAATGCATTGATTCAAGTGGGTGTATGAAAATATGCATTTTTTTTGTTTCTTCAACTACTAATATTAGTGTGTTAGAACCTAAATGATAAACCTAAGTTTTACAAGTACCGTTGATGTGTGAAGCCTATGAAAGGATAACTTGGACAGATTAATTTTACTTGTGTTTGTTATCTCCTACATAAGTGCATTTAGATGATCCTGATTTCGATGTTACATTGATGGATATTTTAGAGCTCTTTTGCTTGATGCCTGTGTGGGCCAAATTTCCCTTTAATTAAGATGAGGATAATGTTGAACTGAAGAGAGAGTTAAGATGGTAAAATCCTTTGAACAGGAAATGGGCTTCTGATTTAGACGCGTCCATTTTAGCACCATTTGTGGTATTTGTAAATGAATTGCCTGGTGTAAGGACAGTTGCACTGGCTTTTCTGCAATTTTGTTGCACCTTAATGTTGCAAGCATCTTCAAATAATTATTTTCTGATTGTAGATTTTTGAGAAGAATCCTACCAAGATCAAGAATTATGGAATATGGCTGCGATACCAGAGCCGAACTGGTTATCACAACATGTACAAGGAATACCGCGACACAACTCTTAATGGCGCTGTTGAACAAATGTACACTGAGATGGCATCTCGCCACAGGGTGAGGTTTCCATGCATCCAAATCATTAAGACAGCTACCATCCCAGCCAAGCTCTGCAAGAGAGAAAGTACCAAGCAGTTTCACAACTCCAAAATCAAATTTCCATTGGTGTTCAAGAAGGTTAGACCCCCATCCAGGAAGCTCAAGACAACATACAAGGCTTCCAGGCCCAACCTGTTTATGTGACGTGGTTCATCATTTTGCTGGTTCCTCAATATGTCAACTTGTTAGATTGAATAGTTTGTTGAACTAGAGCCAATTGGACATGATCTCTTTTATGAACTTGTTACTTCTGGAGAGATAAATCTGCATTTGTTGTTCACTCTTTCAAGTTTTGAATATCATGTGGTTTGTTAAGTTGCCTATGCGTTTGGAGGTTGCTTATTAGATGTCATAATGAAGCCTTCTTGGGGGCGTTGTGTTGGCATTGCCGTGGAATTGCTAGATAGTGGTGCTTTCCCAACTCAGGAAAAGTGCTTCTTGTAGCTCCTTAAATGAACCTGGAGCACCTCCGAAGATCATTTTTGTTTTCAAATATGGTGCAGGGGAAAGAAAAACCTAACTAAAGCATAAACATGAAATCATAATTCTGTGGTAGAAATGTGATGCATACACTTGTAGAGGCATGGTAAACATTTCTCTGTAACACGGGAGGTGCTAAAAGTTTGGAGTTCGGCAATGGCCAGGTTTAAACCGTTTTCTCAGTGCAAATTCTTGGGGGAGGAATGCTCTTGTGGATAAAAGGGAGTGCTTGCCTGAACCGGAACCTCGTCTCATGGCGTCATGACATGGATTTGATGAATTGATCTGTCCATTTATACTAAATATCATATACACAATATTTCTCAATGCACGCGCGCACGCACACACGAGAGAACTCTCTCACATTTATATCTCTGCAACTTGCGCTCTCATACTTGCTTTTGCAACAAAACAATTCGAGGAGCAATCAAATTGATTAGAAAAGTTCACTAAATTGATAGATAATAATATATGAAATAAAGTTTAGAGATTAGTCATGAATGGTGGCTAATGCCATAACAAATTAATTCGCCATCATTAATAGCTAGAAACTAGATAATTAGCCTGGTTTGACCAATTTTTTAAAACGTAAAAGAAATATTTAAACATTTCTAACATGTTTTTCAATAAAAAATAATAATAAACTTAAAATATAATGCATGTTAAATGACAACTTTTTAAATATTGATATGCTAAATATGAAATGCTATTTTTTACAAAAATAATATTTAAAAGAATTACAAAATTCTGGCTACAATCTAATATTTAAGATTGAAATCAAGAAAAAAAAAATACAAAATCAATGACTGTTATATAACCTAACATAAAGAAAAATAATAAAAATCATGAAATACAATCACGAGAATAACTTAATAACTTAATATTAAAGGATAAAATTAAAAAAATAAAAATAAACTTGGGTTGCTGAGAGGTAATTTTTTTTTTAAAAAAAATAGTATTCTAATTAATAATGCTTTATTTACATGGTTTGAGTGATTTCAAATCCCCTTTAGTGTTTTGTTAATAATAATAATAATAATGTTTGAAAAGTAATGTTTGTTCCAAAGTAAGGAGGAAATGGAGAATTGTAGGGAGAAAAGAAGATGGGATAGTTGTCTCTTCCATCCCAGAAATAACGAGGAAGGAACAACCCACCCCTCCAATCAAAGCTTTTGCTATTAGGCGATTTGATCATAATTAAATTCTAATTGCTTTTGATTTTTGTAAAAAAATTTTGGTGTTTTGGGTTGGTTTGTAGATATTTTAAGTGTGTTAATAAGATGTTTTTGAGTTGAAATAACTTAAAAAATATATATTTTTTTAGGAAACTGAAACACTAATCTTATTTTTTTTAACCATTTCAGTGGTGATTAAAATTTTATTTTGTGAATGGCATGTCGTCTGTCTTAATGGATGATATGTAACTAACTTTTTTGTTTTTAAATCACTCTTTAAAAAATTATAAAACCAAGCCCAAGCTTGAAGCCATGGGCTTGAAGTCCCACTTACATGTCTAAGCTCTTCATTATAGTGGCCTAGACATGTTAGGCTATATACTTGCAAGTTTAAGTTTTTTTTTTTTTTTTATAATCAAAATATAAATTTAAGAGAAACATATTGAATCTGGTTAAGTCAATGAACTGCATTACAAGTTTGATGAGCTAAGGCATGATACCTGAGCTATTATTTTTTTCTAATTTTTTTTTTAATTGTTATATTTTTTAAAATAATTTTTAAATTTATATTTCAATTAATAGCAAATTTTTCCTCCCACATATTTAACCTTTTTTTGATATTTTTCTTTTTTTTAATAGTGTCATGTGCATTTAATTTTTGAAACAATTATCTGATTCATCTATAATTTTCTTTTTTATCTTTCATGTAGATGAAATTTATTTTTAAGATAATATTTATAATATGTGCAATCTTAAAAAATATTTTTTTTCCTTTTATTTTATTCAATTAATTTAATATGTATATCTATAAGTATTATCGTTTGATTGAAAAAAAATAATTTTAATAAATAAATTCAACAAACACAATTGGATAACTTTCTCGTCTTACAAGATTAAATATCTTGATTTATGTTTTTTTTTAGTTATCGTTAATACTAAAGCATGCAGTCCTTTTATTGTAGACAAAGCTTTGTACATGCACCCATAGATTACTATTCACTTATTGTATATTTGAATTTTTCCATTTTAGTCCTCAAACATTTATTTTTGGCGATTTAACCCTAAATTGAACATTAATTGATTAAGATTTCTTAGTTGAAGGAAACATAGAGAGATGGAGGATCTAAATGACAAAGGCAGCCAAAATAGGTGATGTGTCCAAAGTTTTTTTTTTAAAGTACTCTTTGGTCCTTAAGCTTTACAAATAATATAATTTAGATCCTTTTGAAAGTCTAAGGTTCAATTTTGATTCTAAACTTTATTTTTCTTTTATTTTAGTACATAGTTAGAGAGAAAAGAGAGAAGAACTTGCTAAATTCTGACATTAGAGAAAGAAGTGACATTTACAATGTTTTTAGTCATCAAAATTATCTATCAATGAGTTGCTTTCAGTGAGAGGGATTTTATTTAGGTGTTTTTAAGCCTTAGAAATGCTTAATAAATAAATTCTAAACTTAAAAAGAGTTTTTGATTTGGGTCTATTTTAGTTTTCTTCTTATTTTTTTTTAATGGATATTTATGGGTTTATCAAGGTATTTAAAAGGTTTTTCTAGGTGTTTTAAGTTTTTTTTTTAAAAGAAAACATATTCAAAATTGGATTTCTAAGCAAACAAACCAAGAACCTTGATTTTTCATCTATTAAAATTTTATGGCTATTATTTTCAAGTACATCACAATATTGGTGTGAAAAGCTAACCTGCTTTTTAAACTATCCAAGTACCATCTTTATTTTTTGTTTCTAAAACCCAATTGCAATATTTCAAGCATTAAGTTCTTGGTCTTGGTTGGAAAATTAGTTTTTGAATGCCATGGATTGATTCAAGCTAACAATGCGGACGTAGAACTTGAAATTTGGATCAAGTGACATGTGCATTTGAGAAAAGGATGCCAGATATATTAGTATGCCAAAATGAACCTGCTAACTATTCATAAAGTCCATACTTAGTTTTAAAGTCAAAATAGTATCCACTTTTAAAATTAATTTTTGTAAAAACACAAGAACAATGCTATTCATCTAACATATAATCAAGTATGGAAATGGCTTTACCAACATTTTACCATAATATTGTTGATAGCACGGCAATCAACACACATTCTCCAAGTTCCATCATTTTTAGACATAAGCAACACTTGAACAACATATAAACTTATGATTTCTCTTGTGTATCCTTTTGACATTAGCTTCTCTACTTGCCTTTGAAGTCCCTTTGTCTCATTAGGATTATTTTGGTAAGTTGGTCAGATAAGAATAAAAGCTCCAGGTACTAGATCGTTTTGATGTTCAATTCTCCTTATCAATAGCAAACAACTAGGGATATCTTTGAGGAATACATCTTTAAATTATTGTAACAAAGAAATATACACACTAGAAAGTTAATGATCAAGTTTGTTAATGTTAAAATAAGCTTTTTGTATAAAAGTACAATCATTGCCTTGTTAGAATAAGACAAAAACACACTTATGTTTTTAGTCTCTTTTGTATAAAAACTTGCATATTTCTTTATTTTTCTCTTATGACTCACCTTATTTCCTTTTCCATCTAAGCTCACGGCCTCACCAACATTTTCACTTCCTTTTGTCCTTTCCTTGACTTTCAATCCCCTCATCCTCACTTTTCTTTTCTTAATTTCAATCGGTCTTCGTAGACCTATTTTGAAGATAATTGTACAAGAATGATAGGTTTTTTTTTTTTTTATCTTATACAAAAGAATGCCTATTTCTAAGAGCATCTTTAACAACCACTTTTCTATCAAATTGTCATACCTTCCCATAATAAATGAATAATATGTATATAAATCACATCACACAAAACCTCATCAGAATACTTCCCAATTGAAAATGACACCAATACCTATTTTGTAACCTTTATTTTACCATGTTCATTCAATCATTAAACCATATAAGGCCTATGAAGTTTAATAGTATTCAAATTCAATTTTTTAATAATTGTAGTATTAGCAACATTCGTACAACTCTCACTATCAATAATCATACTACATACATGTTATTAATATGACATCTTGTATGAAAGATATTATCCATTTGCTACTTCAAATCATTTTTCTCAATCTTAATATTTAGTGCACGCTAAATAACAAACAATTCCCCCTCAACCAGATACTCCACATCTCATTACTAACATCCTTAAGTGAAAACATCTCATCATCATTATTGTCACTTTTAGATTCAATTTCACCGTGATCCTTTAAAATCATAACTCTCTTGTTTAGATATTGATAAACTATATGTTCAACCCCTAAACACCTAAAATAGTTAATATCATGATTACAAGGATGTTGAGTATTAGATTTACCTTTAAAAACAAAATCCATCTCTTTCTTTGTCTTAGATGATCTAGCCTTAGCACCTATAATAGGCTTAGATTAAGCAACCCCATCTCTTTTATAATTCAACCTCCATGATGTGAAAAATAACTTGAATTACCTACTTATCATATACTTCTCTAACATTTCAGTTGCCTTTCCACTTTCGTAGCCATGTGAACCATATCCTTTAATTCAATATATTATTGTAATTTAATAATATTGGCAATGTAGTAATTCAATCTATTAAAAACTTTTGCAATTATCACTTCTCTATCTTCCACTACATTAGCTCTAATCGTGGCAATTTCCATCTTTTTACGATAATCTTTTACACTCTTAGAACCCTAATTTGGACTTTGCAACCTCTAATATAACTCATGGTAATAGTGTTTTGTAACAAAACTCTTCCTCGTAATTATTTTCATCTCCTCCCAACTATGGGTCTTTTATGTTTTCTCCTTCTACTTAAACAAGCTGATCTCACCAAATTATAGCATAATCAATAGATTTAATGATGAGTTTTACCTTCTTCTTCCACTCTAAATAAACTTCAAGATCGTTTCTATCTTGCAACACTGGAATTTTGATCTTAATACTCTCCAAGTTTCTATCTAAACCAATTATAATACCTAAAATCTTGAATTTGACCCCTAAAATTGAATTGATTACCTTGATAAAATCCATTAACTTTTCAGTTTCTAGGCCGCTAAAATCTATCCTATTGGTTAAATGAAGCATAGTCATAATCTTTTCCCATTCATTTTCATCAACAAACTCATATATAGATGGTGCAGCTCGCCTTTTTGGCCTTCTAACATCCTGACTTTTTTGAATTGACACCTTTTATAACTAGCAATTATAGCCTCTTATCATTCCATTTGGTCTTGCACTTTACCAAACATTACATTCATCCTTTCAAACTATTGTTGCATGACTTATAACAAAAAAAAAATATGAATTTTTTAGGTGATGCTTGGTCTTCAAAAGACATCGTTAAAATTTTAAAAACATGTTAGTAATAAGAAAAAAATATCCTCACAGACTCCCTCATGTGTTTACGCTCTAATAGATGTCAAATCTCGTGTTTGATCACTCAAATATGTCTTTTTCATGATAATATGATCATCTTTTCTACTTTTACCTCTTGTTCTCACCTTTTTAGCTATTTAAAGAATTAATCTTATACAACCAAATAAAAACAACTTACTAATAAAATCCCTAGTATTGTAGACTCAAAAAGCAAGAAAATAACTACAAACTACAAAGAAAATGAATTACAAACATGAAAACACTAATGATTACAAATTAGATGATACGAAGATGTAAAAACAAAAGCATAAACATTAAAACTAATGTAATATGACTCATTTAACCCAAAACTATATTCAAAATACTAATATGACCAAATATAATAGTAGCAAATAAAGAAAAATTGTGTTGACATAAACTGACTCAATATGATTTATTTTGTTATTTTAGAATTATTGAAACCTTAGTGTGTCCAAGTAACCCTGAAATAAAAATTTGAAATTGAGAAACCAAAAACCTGAAGAATATAATATTATAAGTGTATATCTCTTACTTTCCGAATTCAATC